>CM076677.1:57090159-59490159 GCA_038501925.1 Xenopus petersii
CCATTTAACTCTTTGTGACAGAGCTTAACTTCTATAATGTTACATAATTCGTGGGATTTATAGAGTTTCATTTTGAGATGAATGGATTCCAATAAAGTAATTTTAATTGATTTCATAATTTTCTTTTCCTCTTTGCAAAGTTTATTTTGACTGTTAGTAGTGTGGGTAGTACCAGGTGTCTGCTTTTTTTTTTCCCTGCAAACTAGCATCATTGTTTGCAGGCTGCTGTGGTTGATGGAACTGTTTAAAATCTCAATCTATAGTAAAACAATAGTTATTAAAAAAATAAATAAAGGGCAAGTCAACTTAAAAATTTGCAGAGACAAAATTCGAAACAACTTTCCAGTTAATCGTTTCTAAAAGTGGCAAACTTTGATGGTTGTTCGCTATGCAAATATTGTTTCTGTTTGTTTTAGACAGTACGCTAGAAATAAGCACTTTTTCAGTTGCTTTTGATTTTAGCCTATTATAACTGTTTTCCTAATATTACAACTTTACACTACCTCATGTCTCCCAGCTGTGTTGGGGGGGGGGGGGGGTTGGAGCTGTCACCGACTCTGTAAACTATGCTGATTTAATACATTAGCTATTATTACTAAAAAAGGTGATGGTATGTGACATTGTGTCATTCATGGCATATCTGCACTAATGAGGGCAACAAAACATCCATAGTTTCTTTCCCATCTGCAGTGGGAGGCAGCCACATAGTTTATGCTCAATAACTGGTATCTGCTTTAATCCATCTTATGTGCTATACAGATCAGTAGTTACCTGTGTTTGATGCCAGGTTAATGTAGTCAAGGTGCCTAGTGTCTCTATAATAATAGTGTTTAGTCTTTCTTTTCTGATCAATATCTTTGTACTATGAATATTGGTCAGTTTGTCAATTCAGCAGATTTGATCATTTTGGTTGGGCAGGCTTAATGAAGTATTAATATTGGTTGGTCTGTTTTAAATTGTCTTACACATTAAATTGTACGTTTGGTTCTACCCTCAATTGCTAGATTTTACTCTTTAAATTAATGGTATGAACGTTTCACAATTTTTGTTGTCAGAGTATTCTTTGTATGTGTGTGTTCAGCATATGTGCAGGCTATTTAACATAGACTGCACATCTAAACCATGACTAGAAACACCTGTTAGAAGATTTGTATTTGTCGGTTTTTCATCTTCAATTCTGAAACAATAAGTTCTGTAAATATATAGAATTTGTTGTTTTTTTAAATATATTTTTTGTTGTGTTTAAAAAGGTTGGTTCACCTTTAAAGTAATTTTTTAATAGTTTATATAACGACCCATTCTAAGCAACTTTTCAATTGGTTTTCATTATTTTTTATAGTTTTATAGTTCTTTGTCTTTTTCTTCTGATTCTTTGCAGCTTTCAAATGGTCGTCGCTGTCTCCTTCTAAAAAAAACCAAATGCTCTGTAAGGCTACAAATGTATAGTTATTGTTACTTTTTATTACTGATCCTTCTATTCAGATTCTCTCGTATTCATATTCCAGTCTCTTATTCAAATCAATGCATGGTTGCTAGGGTAATTTGGGCCCTAGTTACCAGATTGCTTAAAATGCAAATTAAAGAGCTGCTGAATAAAAAGCTAAATAACTCAAAAACCACAAATAATAAAAAATGAAAACCAATTACAAATTATCTCAGAATATCACTCTCTACGTCATACGAAAAGTTATTTCAAAGGTGAACCACCCCTTTAAACAGTTTATTTGGTATTCTTAATTAAAGGTCATCATTATCAGCAACTTCAAATAGATTGGAGGTTGTTTAGCATATGTCTTTATAAGCAAATTAAGTGGTTAATAGCATTAAAGCGGCAGTTGTTTTAAGCCTGACAGTCTTAATATGGCCTAAATAATCCACACAAGCTGCAGTGTACTCAAAGGAACTACACCATTCACCTAATTGTATAATAACGTACTTTGGTAAACTATTACATCTGTCTATCTTGGCACAAATTGCAAATTTGTGTTCATTATCAAACCAAGGCAAGGGTTACTGCAAATTATATAAAAAAAAATATATAAAAAAAAAGTTTGGTCAGGGACATGTTCTGATTTTCTGTGACCTGCATTTTTAAAAGACATAGTCCCTGGTGCCGTTTACTGTACACATAGTACTCTCAGTCTCTGTCATGGTGTGCTCATGCGTAGTACATTTATGAATATGGTACATGTCCTTAATGTAATATGATAGCAATGTGAGCCAGAAACCTTTTGCATCTAATTACAAATGTGGTTCACTAAGAGGAGAACAGAGCTGACCTAAAGTGAAACAAAAACAATAAAGAAAAGATTACCATTGATTTAAAGGTGGTACTTGTTATAATTTAAGTATGTTGTTTGCTGTGCTGGCTTCAGATACAATTCAGATAAATTACTTTAAGGGGAAAGTAGTAGAGATATAGTCCTGCTCCCTTCTGCAAACATTTTATAGCAAGAAGTTGCTAGAAGTTTTTATCAGAAGGCAGAAGTGTTTGACAGAACAGTAACCCTAGGACATGCTGGTGGGCGCAAGAATTGAATGAAGCTGTCAGAAAGGCAGTGTAAAAGAGACAGTTTAGGTATGGAAGTAGACAGGAATCCTTAAGTGTTCTGGCAAACTATTCTTAACCTGAGAAATGGAACTCAGGACCTTATTCAAGATTGGGTGAGGAAGCCATGGTCAGCCCTGAGGATAATATTGAGCACACCTGTCCTTTCAGTGAGGTCTGTCACTTCAATTAACTGTCTGCTGTGTGGGCAGTGATGCAAAATTCTGTGATTCTGGATAGTCTTGAAGTTAACCTTCTGCTTCTTCAAATCAAGAGTAGTCTGGTACCGTGGTTCTGGCAACTTTTTAGAAGGAGACCCCTATAAGGAGTTCACTCTGTTTTTGAGAACTTCCTTCAACCCTTAAACACAAAGAATAATAAAACAAACTGGCATCCCCAGAATAAATCGTGTCCGTATTACTTTAAAGACAGTTTTTCAAATGCAGTACTTTTTAAATGTTATGGCAAACCTGTTTTAAATGACTAGTAATTTATATCATGGGTTACATTGAGGGCTGAATGCACCCAGCAGTCATATTGGCATACGTTATTTCCGCATTCCTATCACTGTACCTTTGTGACATCAATATCCTGAATGTTTGTCCTCTAATCCTAAATTAAAAAGTTAAATTTGAAAGTTATAAAGCAAGGGGGAAATGTAATAAAATTTACAAAGAGAACAAATTGGCACACAAATAATAAAAATTTTCATGTCGTAATGTAATATTCTTCATTAGGCTTTTATTACATTGCAAAACTTAATTGCGCATTGCACACTTTTAAGACCTGCTTGACGATGGTGTAAACTTTTGGAGAAAATGTAACTGCATTTTCAGTAAGAAGTTTTATTGCATACACTGCGCATTGTCACAAACCATAAAATACGCAATTGCTATCCCACTGTTGTGTGAAGGGCAAACATTTTTTATTGCATTGCTAACATTTTTTCCATTAGCGACCTATATTATATTCCTCCATATAATTTTTAAAAAGTAAACTTTTAAAGTTAAAGCATATCTATCAAACTTTTATTTATGCATTAACATTGACATTTAATTAAAGTGAATTTTAATAAAAATAGGCTTCCATCCCCAACAGCAGTGCTGATGTGGCCCTTGCAGCAACAGATGCCACAGTAAATTCTTTCTTTACCAAAATTTACCAAGTCAAATTCTCTGCCTTTGGTGCTGTAGCTGCAGGAGACACATTTCCTGCTGAGTGCACCAGTCTGGCACTAGCAAAAACACTTATATTTTTTGACAGGCATAGTGATCACCTCTGCTACTAGTAGTGTAAATGATAGTTTTTCTGTGACCTCACTAAAATTTATCCTACAGGAACTCAATAGGGTTGATCATGGATTTGTTGTAGATCAGAGACAGGAAAACTTTGATACTACAAATTACCTAATTGCAACTGCCATTAAATGGCTTGTCTGGTGTGTAAATGATGGGTGCTGTAGTTTTGCTTTTTGTATAGAACTAGGGTCGCCAAATATTTAAACGTGTGAGCAACAACTTCCTGGGGATGCCAAATTAGTGCTGTGATTTGCTATTTGGTAGACCCTATGTGAAAGGGATTGTTAATGTTTCAAACACTTTCCAGTTGAGTTGTTTTCAGATTGTTTACCATAAACAAAGCTTTTTTTCAATTGCTTTCCATCTTTTATTTTTTACCGTTTTCCCAAAATGTAATTTTAAAGTTGAATGTTCCTGTCTCTTGTGTTTCAGTCTGGCAGCTCAGTGATCCAGGAGCAGATTCTGAACAGTTACAATTTGCTACATTTAGTTGATACCATTAGTTAATATAGTTGAAATATTAGCAACTATTGTATGTATTTTAACAACTTTATTTTAATGAAACTCATGGATTCTGCTCAGCAAGGCTAAATATAACAAATGGAAATCAATTTAGAACAGTTTGGACAGAGACGCACGCTGCTATTTCGGGAGATTAGTCACCCAGCAACAAATCGCTTCTTCTTCGGGCAGCTAATCTCCCCGAACAACCTTGGAATGCTTCGTTTTACAAAGTCGCCCGAAGTTGCCTCACAAGGAAACTTAAGGTGACATTTGGAAAGCCGTAGTGATCCAAGTGCCATCCCGCCGGTGATTTATCGTGAGTCATGAGTCATGCTGACACCGTACATGCATGCATGTACAACCGTACCAGTTACCATACTTTGAGATTCAACACCTTCACCCACTTATACAATGCAGGGGACCCCTCCCACCTCAGAGTGAGAGAGAGCAGGAGCTGCACAGCACATGAAAGCAAGGATCTCGGTTGGGAAGTTTGTTTGGACCTATATGTCATTTTTACATGCTGATTATCATTTGAAACGTTTGTGAGTATGAGGTGTATGCTTACAATCTAGGGACACGGCTTTGTGCATTGTATAAGTGGGTGAAGGTGTTGAACTACAACTCTCTCAAAAAAGTTACTACACTATGGCTCAAATTCATTAAGCGCCGAACGCTAGCGTTAATTCGCTAGCGTTTGGCATTTTTCGCTAGTGCGCAAATTCACTAAGAACGCTGGCGTAATTTCGCTAGTGTTACTTCGCACCCTTACGCCAGGCGAATTTTCGCTAGCAACGTAACTACGCAAATTCACTAACTTGCGCAGTGTACTGAACGCTACCTTTTACGCTAGACTTCCTTCGCCACCTCAGACCTGGCGAAGCGCAATAGAGTAGATAGGGATTGTTTCTAAAAAAGTCAAAATTTTTTCTAAGTCCCAAAAAACGCTGGCGTGTTTTCTACATGATGGGTGATAGGCTGAAAAAGATCGAAAATATTTTTGGAGCTCCCCTCCTTCCCCCCTACATTTCCTGACTCATGGCAACTTACCTAGACAGTGGGCACATGTGTAGGGCAAAATAAAATTTTTATTTGCTGATTTGAAGGTTTTCTAGGCATTTGAAGTGGTGATACGTGTTCCTCCATTGAAATTTGAATTTCGCGCCGTATGTAAATGAACCAACGCTAGCGCAACTTCGAAAACTTACGCTACCCCTGTGCGCAACTTCGGATTTTAGTGAATTTGCGGAACGCTGGCGAAAATACGCCTGGCGAAGTGTGGCGAAGTTGCGCCTGGCACAACTTCGCATCTTAGTGAATTTGCCCCTATAAGTTTTTTTCTCTGCTACATTTCTAATTTTCCCTAGCTTTTAGCGCTGACCTCTACAGTATATTGACTTTTGGTGAACTTTACACTCGAGGAGAACGATTATTCGGGTCGGATTAAAGGGAAAGCTCCAGAGACTTTGGATATAGCTGCTTTTTAGCAATATTTTGGTTTATTTATTTTTCTTCTACTCCAGTCCTGTAGGTAAACACTCTTAACATAGATCAAGCATTGGTTATGTCATACAGGATGGTAAACACCTTTATTCAAAGTAAAGAACAGTTTTTTGTTAAAAATGCCAATGGGAGTATGCTAATAGGTAATATTATTGCACTAATGGTAGACATTTTTTTTTACAACTTTATATTGGCCCATTTATAAGTATTTGTAATGGACGGTCCCTTCATCTTTCTTACTTCTGATATTATTGCAACTGTTCTTTTCATTTATTTGTACTGTGCAACAGTTACTTGTTTACTTGTTTTGTATAAGAACTTGGCTTTGGGAGTCTCCTGATCAGTCAAATGAGTGAAATGGTAAACTGGATTTACTTAAAGTATTTAAGATATTCCGGGGATTTCCTGGTAGGAATGCTTCAGTGCAGTTCATAAATAGCCAGGCTGTGGTTTGGGCATGTCGAAATTTGACTATACTGACCTGTAGTGACTTGCTTTCATTTTTCGTGAACAGTATGTAAATGCTTGACAAGGGATGGGTTTCTAGAAAACAATATATAATGTTTAAAATTGCATTTAAACTAGGGATGCACCAAATCCAGGATTCGGTTCGGGATTCAGCCAGGATTCAGGCTTTTTCAGCAGGATTCAGATTCGGCCGAATCCTTCTGTCCGGCTGAACCGAATCCTAATTTGCATATGCAAATTAGGGGCAGGGAGGGAAAAAATGTTTCCCCTTCTCACCCCTAATTTGCATATGCAGATTCGGTTCGGTATTCGGCCGAATCTTTCGTGAAGGATTCGGGGGGTTTGGCCAAATCCAAATTGTGGATTTGGTGCATCCCTAATTTAAACATAGTATTTGTGTGGTTGATTGGATTGTGTGTAGTCCTAGCTCTTTCCTGATAATATTTCAGTACAGTCAGTGTTTTAGAAAATGTAAAAGTGTCAGTTGTGATTTCTTGGAGCCTAACTAAGCGTACATTTGCTAGTTTATCACCAAGAATGTATTACATGCGAGTGAATCCTTATGGTGCATATTGCTGAAGGGGCTCTCCAGGACACAGATCCACTCTGTATCATACTACAGAGCCTTAGGAGAGTGCTGTTTGCCTGCATACTGCCCAGCCATGCACATTGGTATAAAACCATGATCTGTGTTTCTTGGCCTCATCATGCTCATAAATATGCAATTGCATTGCAAACTAGCAACATGTATTTCTTTATACTTAATAGTATATTAACCAGGTATCTATTATAACCTACAATAATCTGTGGCAGCATTTGTAGTTGTTCTGTCACCACTGGTTGCTCTTCTAATTATATTAATATGCTTTATCTTAGCAGGCGTTTTTGACCCTTTTTATGTGACTTTTTTTTTCCATTATTGCATAACCATGTACAGCTGTGTTCAGAATAACAGCAGTCCGACAACACTAACCTGATCACTGTTTTTGTTAGAAAATATGTTTCTACTTGGCAACTCATTTTCTAGTATGTGTAGTAGAGTAATAGAAAATCGACAGACCCAACAGTCATAACATGCATGCTGCTGATTCTGTGTAATTGAATCAATCATAATAGCTTGTTCAAAATAATAGCAGTGTGCAGTTCAATTCACTTTTAATTACAGCCCTTATTTAAGGAAGGATGGCAGCAAATTTTGTGCATGCTGTTATAGTGCATTTCTCTCTGAAAACTGGTCGTTCCAGACATTGTTCAAAAGATTTGATTTGATTGCAGATGACAAAACATATAAGGAAGTGCAGAAAATTATAGGCTGCTCAGCTGAATTGATCTCAATTGCTTTAAAATGGCAACTAAAACCTGAAAGACGTGGAAGGAAAACTACCATGCGAATTGATAGAAGAATAGCCTAAATGGCAAAGACACTCGCTGAAGACGATGAAGCATGGTAGTGCATGCACCACGATATGGGGCTGTTTCTCATACTATGGTGTTTGGCCTATGTATCGCATAACAAGGATCAGTTTCAATATTTAAAATACTTGAAGAGGGCAGGTTGCCTTATGCCAAAGAGTAAATGCCCTTGAAATGGGTGTTTCAACAAGACAACAACTCCAAACACATTAGTAAACCAGCAACATCTTGGTTCCAGGCCAACAAGGTGGACGATATGGAGTGGCAGCCAAACATTTTTCAGTTTATACAGTGAACGTTTGAGTTTATAAAGAAGAATGCAGACACTGCAATTTTTTTGGAACAGTTTAATAATCCCTTTTCTTAACTTTCTTTAAAGGAATAACACAAATTTGATGCATTGATTTGCAATATAATGTGCAGTGTTCCCAATGCATTTGTGTGTATGGAAATAAAAGCTATTATAAGGAGTTTGAGCTTTATTCACTTTTTTTAAACACACAAATATTATTCTGTACACAACTGGATCTGTTCGTGCATGGTGTCATTTCTGAATTTAAAGCATTTCAAAAGACCTATTTTTACTGTGCAGCAAACTGAATTGTACAAACTAAGTTCAAGTAGGAAAATGGATTTCTAAACTACAATTGCAGATTTTAGTTCCTGAACAGGATTCGAATGCAAGTGTTGTTGTTGCTTAGAGATTATTAACTAGTGGAGAGAACATCCAAAAACCCAAAATAAAAAACCGTATTTGTGAATAATTGTATTTCATTTTCAGGATATGGCAAATAGTGTTGTGGTGGTAAAAAGCTACCTTGTGTGGATTAGGTACTGTGCTTTGGTGTATGTGTGACAGTCATTTCGTTGCAGTGTTGAATGCACAATGCAGCTTCTGATAAACACTATCATGAGCACATTCAGAATTTTTTTTTTTTTAACAGGTGCAAAATACAGAATAATGTGGTCACTGGACATTTCCCAGCCCACAGCAGCTGTAATAAATATTCCAAGAAAACCATTTTTTTTTTACTCTGCCTACATTGGTGACAGGTCAGAGTAAAGTTGGGTTACATGACCTTTTTTGTGTATTGTACCTGCACATTTTTTCATGGGTCTGATACAAATTAATGTTGTGTTATGTTATTCTGCTCAATGAAAGCATGTTTTTTTACATCGATCTGGAGTGCTAGCATCAGTAAGAAATGTTATCTGCCTTCCCTATCTACAGGATTATGACCATGCACCCATACTCCTATAATTACCTTTTGAAGTTTGAGTGTAGGCTATGTAATTAAATCTTTACCATGATCACAAGAAATATGTAATTGTGAAACTGACTCACGATTTCTAGCATTGCAATATTATTATAGTGGATCTCTAGCTACAGGTCTCTGACTGCACCTTCGTAATTAAAGGAATTGTTCAGTGTAGAAATAAAAACTGGGTAAACGGATACTCTGTTCAAAAATGTCTGTAACATAGTTAGACAATGTAATCTATAAAGGCTGGAGTGACTGGATGTTAAACATAACAGAACACTACTTCCTGCTTTGTAGTTCTCTAGGTTTCCAGTGACTTGAGTGGGTGCGGGAACTGACCTCACCGTGGTTTGCTGGGAGACCATGCCGATGGATGGGGTGACGACATGGTGATTGCCGTTAATGTGGGGGAATCCTGCCCGATTTTCCTAATCAGGAAAACTGGGCAGACTGTTCAGATCCGGGCAGTCTTTCTGAAACCCAGACTGTCCGGGTCAAAACCGGATGTGTGGCAACCCTATTTGGGGTCCAAAATATAATGTGCATCATTTCTACCATACTTATTTGTTTATCTTAATTTGTCCTTTAAATTATACAAAGGTCCCTTCCTGTATTGTTGAAAAGAGGCTGACCTAAGTTTAACCTGAAAGTATGGGTAATAAGCAATTTGTTGACTTTCTTGACAAAATCTAAAGGCAATTACTTTAATTTTACTGTTTTTTTTTTTTTATTATTTTAAGAGGAAAGGGCTGGTACTAATTCCGTAGCAAAAAAAGTGCATTAAAGGGAATGGCAATTATTTCTGATGAAATATGTTTATTTGATATTTAACTTTTCTGTAATTCTGTAAATACAAGCAGTTTTTTGTCTTCTCTTTGAGGAAGGGAAGCCTATTTTCTGCAACCCAGTATCTGACTAAGAATTCCTGGGTGTTAGGTTGCTGAAATGTGAGCAATACATACACATAAATAGAAAAAGCCATTTTAGTGGGTAATTTGCCCTTTTTCTCCTAAATCATTCCATGCATTTTGCTGATTTGTGTTACATACTCCTACTGTAATTCTGTGAATCTGCTTCCTGTCAGAACGGACTTGCTTTTTATATCTTGTTGTTGATTAAGATTTATCTTCCATTCCACATACTGGCGAAATTTCACTTATCTTGTAAACTTTTGCTAAATTATAAATGTTTTTGCTCAGGCATGCTTTTAAAATACATAAAGAATGTTATGTTATCCATGTGACTTGAATGTTCCAATTTTGATCCTGAAGGTGGCTAATAAAGCTGAAAGGTTTGTATTGGAATTTGGAGTTGTGTACTTAATTTTACTGATATTGAATTCTGACCATTGCACTTTAGCTAGCATACTTTTCTATCTGATTGGTCCTTATAAATAGGTATTCCTGCTCTTTATGTACAAGAATCATGCAAGGCAGTGTGCCCTTGGTATAGGGCGGTAACAAAACCCATGATGTCATGGACATGTTTTGTCACTGCCTTTTTGTACATTCCTGAGAGTATTTGGGGGGTGGAGTTTGCACTGACTATTTGTCATTGGTCTTCTATATTTTAAGTTCCTTGAGTGCACTATTTCTTTATGGATAAGTCCTTTTTTTTTTTTTTGAGGAATTTATTTGATAAATATATATATAGTCAACTTGTAGCAGCCGCACTCAAATCCGGAATCTCTTAGCTGCAAAGTCTTGCATATATGCCCCACTCGGTTTAAAAGGAAGGCTTATGGTGAGGAGCCAATTATTTGGCAACTGTCTTACAATGTAAAACAAACTACTGGTTATTGTAAACAGGAAGGTTTGCTCATTCATATCATCAGAGAGACTGTATTTTGAGTTTGTGGTTATGAAGTAAATACTGTGCGCTGCCAAGAAAAATCATCTTCTGTAATGATCATGCAGAGTGCAGGCTGGAGAGTCGTTTTATCACCACCGGCAGGAGGATGCTTTTTGTTTTCCAGCCTCCTACTTTATTTACTTTTACATACAAGTTCATAATCAACCACCAAATGTGTCTGGAGTCATTCTAAAAACAGTACAATTGTCTATTATTGCTGGCAAAGTCCCATACAGGTGCTGTATTGTACAATACTTGTGGCTTATAAATTTGTTATTTCCAATTAACATAGCTTTGAACAATTGGTGTAGTAATGACAGTAGACTCCAGATAGGCTCCAGTGTAATGGTCTTTAACTGAAGCTCAGAAACAGGCTCCCCATAAAAGAGAAATAATTGATGTTAAACTTTTGTAAAAGGCACACACAGATTTTTTTTTATTAACTACAGTAGTAGTGGAACACATTTCCAATGCAATTATTGGACCCTTTTGTAGACTTTTTCCTCATGCTATTGATGTGCAATTTGTTAAGCTCTAATTTGATTTTGTTAAACTGATTCCTATTAGATCTGTCTGGTACTGTTGATCCATTGTTCAATATCTATACAACCATATCTACAAATCATTCGGGAGCATTTGAAGCACCTCTTTGTGATCTGTGTTTGTGTCAGCCAGGTGATTGTGTTTGACACATTATATTCTCCTGTAAATGAAACAGCCGACCTTTCTGATGCTCATTGTGTTTGTTCCAAATGCATGAGTTTGCTAATTAGCTTGCATTATGTGTCCTATTCCTTATGAGCTTGTTTAGATCTGCTTTGCATTTCTAAATTAAATTATGCCATTTTAATTCAGATTTTCTCATCAAAATATAGGGAAAATTAGACGGCTACTTGGTTCATTTTGAATGTTTGACTTTTAATAATTTCATGGGATTTTTTTTTTTTTTTTTTTTAAAAAAACAAAAAACCAACCCATATGTTTTAGAAATTTGAACATGGACAGTCTCTTTTCCCCCACTAATGAGTAGAAGCTACATTATACAGTCAATTATCCAACATCCATTAGAATTTTGTTTCTATACAAGGGGAGAATCATTGCAGTTTGCATTTCTCATCGAAATAACCCATGACAGGATTTGTGTTAAAGGGGGTGGTTCACCTTTAAGCTAAAAATAGTATGTTATCGAATGGCTAATTCTAAGCAACTTTTCAATTAGTCTTCATTTTTTAAATAGTTTTTAAAATGTGCCTTCTTCTGGATCTTTACAGTTTTCAAATGGGGGTCACTGTCCCCTTCTAAAAAATAAAAGCTTTGTAAGGCTACACATGTATCTTTATTGCTACCTTATATTACTTCTCGTTTTTTTTCTTTTCTGTCCCTGTCCTTTTTCATATTCCAGTCACTTGTACAAATCAATGCATGGTTGCTAGGGTAATTTGGACCCTAGCAGCCAGATTGCTGAAATTGCAAACTGGAGAGCTTTGGAATGCTTCAAGCCTAAATCATATTTTCATATTCTTTTGGTGTATTGCATGTAGACATAATTCACATTATTAAATATGCATTATGTTGACATTTGTTTCTGATGATATACATTGGAAACAATGGCATGATAACTAAACTCTCCAATTGGCATAGCCTTAGCCTTTTTACACCCTTTTTCTTTGAGCAACTTCTGTTGAAACTTACTCACAAGTGTCTGAAGCAGTGTAAAATACCTGCAGAAAATCTGGTGTTTCAGCAAATTTGGTTTTACACAGCATAATAAATAGACCCATATATTTTTTTTTTGCCTTGGAAAGGACAATGGCATTCCCCACTTTGTCAGCAGCCTAAATACACAAGGCATTCCTTGGTACTCTCAGGTACTCCAGTCCCACTTTGTTTCACTATCTAGCACCACACTTTCACAGTGATATACAAGGTCTAAACACAAACTGGCTACAGTTATTATAAATAAAGCAGTTTGAATGCATGAATAAATGCATAAGTACTAGGAGTTTCAATATACAGTTGCAATTACTCCATAGATCTTATGTAAAAGAATATCATCTCAAAAACCGAAGACAATGAGTTTTTGATTTCTGTGGAGTGTAAGCTTATATAAAATATTTAAATTTCAAGCCTTAGTAAAATATTGCAAGTGTTTGCCCCACTAGCATGCATAATACCTTTTCTGAATATTTAGGCATCATAACAAATAACTGAATTGTATTGCCTGTTGATGTAGGATTAGATAAAAACTTGTGTGCAGCAGGTTTTATTTCATTGGTAATCCGTTGAGTGTGTTTGAGCCGGAAGAGTCAGTGTAGACTAAACATTGTAGGATTCTGCACAAAATTACAATTACATTATTACATTTAAAAGGTCAGTAGTTTCCATTCAGCTCCCTGTCCCCATGTAAACGTCTTACATTTGCAAATTGTTCATTCGCAAACCTTCAAAGTTTATTTGCCCCCTTTGCTGTAAAGTTTAACTGCTGAGAACCCAGTGGTATAATGTCAAAATCATTCAAGGTAACTTTCTGCAAAGCAAAATGTGTGTGCAAGAAAAACTAAAATATTTATTAAAGGCAGCTGTTATAATTGATACAATAGTTGCTAATATTCTACAGATACTGCTGAGAAATGTATCAACTAATTGTATCAACTAAATGTAGCAGTAACTGCTATGCTACTGGATCACTGAGCTGCCAGACTGAGACATTAGAGATGGGAACTTTAAACTTAAATTTTGGGAAAACGGTAAAGAATAAAAGATGGAAACAAATTGAGAAAAGTCTTTGTTTCTGCTGAACAATCTGAAAACAACTGAACTTAAAAGCGTTTGGAAGGTGAACAACCCTTTTTGAGGGTGTAGCCTCACAAGGAAACTTTGGGCGACTACAGAAATCCCAATCGATTTGTATGCCATCCCGCCGGCAATTCGTATTCTTGCCAGTGGGATGGCATTTTGGGGAGATTAGTGGCCTGCAGTAGAGAAGATTTGTTATTGGGCGACTAATCCCCCCTCATCTGTCACCACCCTAAGTGTTTGCTGTAGTATATATGAACTGCAATTAACATTTGATCTAGGGAAAAGATTGTCATCTAGCTGATAAATGGACACTCTGCTGGAGAATAGATGAAGTCTTGCTCTTGCCTGGTTCCTGGTGGTATAACTGAAACTGTCAAAATTTGCTAACCAGTTCGCAGAAGGAGTGTGAACTTCCCCTTAATGAGCTACACATATGAATTCTAAACCCAAACATAAGAGTGTAATTTTTTTCTTTACCAGCATATGCTATGGGAGGCTGACACCTAAATACTTCAGCTGTTACTTGGTGGCAAATACCTGAAGAACTAATCTTTGTGATACACCTATGCATCATTATGTAGTTGTAATATTGTTTTTATGCATGACTATTTTTCAGATTTGGCATTAAAGTGCAGAAATTTGGAGGCATCTTGATATTCCTGCAGTTAGTAGACTGCCAAAGAATTTGTCAAAAGTTACAGGTAGGGCAAGAAAACACTAACTTAAATCCTGTGCTGTGAGTTTTCATTTTGTTTACCTTGTGTAATCTTTGTCTTTAATAAGGATGTTTTGTATAGCTACTAAGTAATTCTATTATTAGAATTGCTAAAGATTTAAGATGTGTCCTGAATTATACATCTATTTAAATTACTTTTAAAAGGAGCTTAGAGTCCTTGCTCATTTCAGTGGAGGAGAGTAGAAAATGGACTTTCCGCACGCCAGAATATGTTAAAATTAAAAAACTTTATTAGTCCATGGTTAAAAAACACACATCACATCTAGCTTGACACATTTCGGGCACATGAGCCCTTTCATATCATTTCAGTGGAGGCACACCAGGTAGTACCGGTATTCTGTTAGTTAGGACCCAGTCCCATTTGCATATATTCACATGCCAAAGCATTGCCTCTACTGAGTTTCATTATAATTGTGAAATGGATAGAACAATGCTATTGGCTTAGATTCAACCAAATGCTGCAAAACTGATGGTACAATATGGTACAATATTCTACAATGGCCTAGTTAGTCACCTGACCTCAACACAAGTTTCAGACGTTAGGCCGCACTTGACTTCAAATGATATTTTTTTAAAAAAAAGGTAAAGGTAAAAAAAATATATTGAAAATGATCTTATGCACATTATCACTATATTTGAGACATTGAGGCTATAAGCACAAATTCATATAGACAAAAATAAGAGGACCTCTGCACTCCTGTATCTGTAATCTAAAAATGCCACATTCCATATTGTGGTAAACCCCTTGAATTAAAGTTGAAAGTGTACACTTCAGTCCAGACTTGCTACATTTCAATTCCACTGTGGTTGTGTACAGAGCCCAGCATTTAAACGATTGCCATAGTCTATGGATCTAACTTTATATTGTGTATTTGTGGATAGTTCAGTGCAATAGTTCTTAACTTTTAGCAGTAAATGTACAGTCCTGGCTTGTCATGTATTTAGCTAGTATTTTCTGCATCAAGGGTTGCAGCTGAGAACTACAGTACAAACTGCAAATTTACACTTAATTGCAATGTTAAACTCCCTCATTATTTTGTGACAAGTACCAATGATGCATTGACTTCAGTGATAACATAAGAATCTGTTTGTGCTAATGGACATTAACTTGCCTGACAGACTGAAAGCAAGATTACAGGGTTCACTTTCCATTTTTATAAATTTGGGTAATGTTTGCTTTGAAGACGTCAAGTTGTAATGCTGGGAGGATGTAGCAAAACAATCCTTTCAGCTGCTTTCAGTCCCTCAGTGTATTATTAGTTATTTGGCACAGGAGGTAGCATTTTTTAGAGAACTAAATGTGTACACAGCCCATTCCCATTGCTCACAGAGCATTATGTTTTTAGCAAGATGTGCAACTATGTATAAAGGGGGTTTGCGTTGAGAACAGTGTCAAAATATGATGTGTTACTCATGTGTTGTCATACGGGAGGGCTGTATGTACGTGTACTTGGTTGTTTCAGAGCCACTCTTAGTGAGATTTATTATATGCCCCTCCCCTTTTTTAAATATATATATATATATATATATATATATATATATATATATATATATATATATATATATATATATTTTTTTTTTTTTTTAATTACCATACTCTGTACAAATCTGGGGTTGCTGCTGCACTTGCATATGTATATTCTTGTAGGTAAAACAGCCTCCTTACCATATTTATGTACAGACAGGATCCCAAACCTTTTTCACTCTTTTTTTTCCTGTCTTTTCTTCTTCTGCAATTCACTAATCACTTTACCAGTTTTTCTGTCATTGTCCTTCAGGCCTGTAAAAAGCTGTGGTTGTTTCAGTAAAACCCTTTGCAACATTGTCTTTCTACATCAATTCTCAGTAATAACATTTGAATCAAATCTTATTCTTATTGCCTGGGTTAGTCAAGTGGCAACCATAAGGGCTTTCACACAAGGGTGTGAATGCATTAGCATTTGATGCACATTTGAGATGTAGGTGTGAGCGCACCAAAACATCCTTTATTTTTTTGTCTGGTTTTTCAGAGTCATGTTTTATTCCATTCATGTTTCATCGTGTTTTTTTAGATGCAACATGGTGTATTTTCTTGAAGTGCATTTGGAAACCAATAGAATAGAAATGTTGTGATCGAAGCAAAATATATACAGTAGTATACGTGGAATATAAATGTCACAGTGTAAGGCTGATTAGTCATTAATACAGATAATTACTACATGGCAGCACAGAAACCAGTGCAATTGGCATCAGAATTTAATAATCAGCCTTGTAACATCTGCTTATATTACAGGCTAACCTTATTTTTTTGCTTGATAATTTATGACGACCCCTAAGCTTAGCTTCTCAACAGCTGCTCGGTGCCAACTGAGCATGTGAGTGTCACAGACACTTTCCAGAATGGTGACCCCCTGTGACAAGTTTGAAGTCTTGGATCATTGCTTATTGAGAAGCTGAAACTTTAGGCTGCTCAATAAGTTCAGTATATAAAATATGGCATTTTTGCCACATTCATTTTTAGGGTTTTTTTTTTAATTTAAATTTTTCTTTTTTAAAGTTTTGTGAAAATGGCGTTTTCTACAAATCATATGTATAAAATGGTCCCACTTTGGATATGTATGTGGTTTGTGAAGAGAATAAGAGCAATATTTGTGATATGTTGCGTGTTTTAACTGTGGATGAATATCTATTAATAAGCAAGTGGTTAAATGTCTGGAATTTGTCTCTCCTGGGAAATGCAATGAATATTTCACATATCATACATTTGCCTGGTCCCTCAGAGTAAGTGTTTATCACTGAAGTTATTTCAATGAGATAAAACAGACCATACTAAAACAATATGTACAGTAACATATGGAAACCAGATGTCTGGCAGCTAACTGAGCTAAAAGTAATTTTGAGAGTATATAAAATTGTATGGTAATACAGTTTCTGGAAGTTGCCTCATAATTTAGTATGATAACAGCAAGGACCCTAAAAGTATTTTGGTATTATTTGTTATATGCATAAACCTTGATCCTGTGCATATACAATGTGAACACTTTAAAATTTTCTATATTTTATATGAATATGACCTAAAATATCCTAAATATAGAGTCCTAAAAATAGATGACGAACACCTAGTAAAATAAATTAAACAAAAATTATTATATTTGTTCATGTATTAATTAAAAAAAAAAATGATCCAATAACATTTCTGCATGTGGCAAAAGTATACTTAGGATTATTATATAATTTGAAGGTGAAATCAGAGTCTGGTGTTTTCAGTCGACAAGATGAAAATCGGGTTTGAGTGAGAGACCCGGTTTTATTTAAAGAATGGGGATCCAGCAAAGCCTGATCACGCCTACAACACATTTGTGCATATGTATCATGGCTTGAACAAAGGAGATGTCTGAGGATCTCAGAAATATAGCGACTCTCCCTGGTGGTCTAGTGGGGTCTAGGGGCCAGTGGGGACGCCCACAGCTTAATCTTTCTTCTCCTCTGGCCTTCCAGTAATTTTAAGTTTAATGGGTTTCCAGATAACTGATCCCATACCGGTAATTAAAGTAATGGAAATCTACTGAGTGCTTCAAAGTTAATGACAATAATATTCTTATCACATTCATTTTAACATACTAAAAATGTAAGTTGCGGACTATTTTACTACTTTTTAATATATCACTATTTAGTGGATTTTCAGTTTTGCATTTAGGAAAGTAGAGTGCTTATTGTGCTTATTTTATATATAATGCCTAAGTGATATAAAGAATGTTGTGTCACACAAAGAATTAGGGGGGGGGGTGTCCAAAACTTTGCCCTTTTGTGATGTATATGTACTTAATAAACCACTTTTGATACAAGGTGTACATCCGGATTTTTTGGCAATTACTCTCCTGACCCAAATGCAAGGGAAGGGTCTTCTGGGTAAGCACCCTGCACTTTCAACAAGTGTTATTTTTGGGATTGGGTTGAGCTCTCCATCATTGTGCATTATATAATATAAAGCAGTGCTTTACAGAGACGGTTAATCATTGACCCCCATAGAGCTTGCAGTCTTCTATCCCTGTCAAATTTGTAGCACACACACAAAGGTCACTTCTACCTGCCTTAGGGGTATATTTATTAAAGAGTAAAGTTAATAGTGAAGTTCCACCACTAGAGTGAAATTCTGCCACTCTCCATTCATTTCTATGGGATTTTTATAGGTGTATTTATCAAAGGGTGAACTTTCACTTTCACCCATTGATAAATACGCCTTTCAAAATCCCATAGAAATGAATTGAGAGCTGCGGAACTTCACTCTTTTTGTGAAAAAGGTGTTTTTGCAGTGTTGGAGGGAATTGGAGTTCCTTTTTGCATGCAGTGAATGCCCTGTTGAGATCTGTTTCTGCTTTATTTATTTCCAGAACTGAAAAAAAAAGTCATGCTGTGACTATATTTTTCCCATCATGAAATCCAACTGATCACATTTTAAAGCACCATGACAAAAATGTGATGTTAATATTTAAATGTGGCATATAGCTTGCTTAGAGGGCCAGGAACATCAACGTTTTTTAAAAAAATGTGTTTGTATACATCTAAAAAAAATACAAATTCAACTTTAAAATCACAAAGTCTTTATTAAGAAATAATCTACCGAAACTCCGATTGCGCTCCTCTTCAGAACGCGATCGGGCAATCCATTGTGCGGTGCTAGATTTCTCCTCCCTACCTTCCTTATTGGAGGTAGCCAGGGAGGAGAAATCGAGCTGCGCACGATGGATCATCGCTGCGTCACCTTTTCTGAAAAGTACAAGTGGAGTTTCGGTAAGTTATTTCTTAATAAAGGCTTTGCAATTTTAAAGTTTAATTTGTCTTTGTGTTTTTTTTCGATGTATACTAACAACATTTTTTAAACATTTTTTTGATGTTACTTTTCCTTTAAAGGAACAGTAACACCAAAAAATGAAAGTGTTTTAAAGGAATGAAAATATCATGTAGTGTTGCCCTGCACTGGTAAAACTGATCTGTTTGCTACAGAAACACTACTATACTCCATATAAACAAGCTGCTGTGGAGCAATGGCGGAAATTGAAAAACGGCTATATGGCACAGGTTAACTAATGGATAACAGATAACACCATTAGACAGAGCTTATCTGCTACCTGCTGTGTAACCTGAGCCTTTTCTCCTTTGAATGGCTGCCCCCATTGCTACACAGCAGCTTATTTATATAAACAATAGTAGTGTTTCTTAAGCAAACACAGCAGTTTTACCAGTGCAGGGCAACACTGCATTATATTTTCATTACTTTAAAACACTTTTATTTTTTGACATTACTGATCCTTTACGAGCAATGACTAATGGGTCGTTTTGTCACCTGTGTTAAAATGTCTGAAATACCCTGCTGCTGCTGACCAGTAAAAAGAGCGTGTGTGTGTGTGTATATGAATCAAATAATCACACAAACATGCATTGGCCTTAAGCAGTTTAATTGTTTAATCCATAGCAATTTTAATGGTCAGAAATGGCAGGGTGCTTGGATGTTTTGTTACTTGCACCTAACGTGATTGACAAAATAAACCACCTCTTGCTGCAGGGCACCTATTTTTTTGTTATGTACACTTATAAGTTAATTGAAGCAAGCATGTTGCATGCATTCAGTTGATCTCCGACATGAAGCATGTGTAGTTGAAGCCTGGTCTGGATCCACTTCAGTTGCATATGCTTTGGCTGGCAAGTTTGCATAGAAAAGGATCTGAAGTGGTGTGAGGTGGCTTTTACTAATCCCGCTAAACAACTCTGCATTTATACAGGTGTAAAGGAGAAGGAAAATCATAATCATTGGGGTTGCCAATAAGTCCTGCACCCCCCAGTGCATTCACTTGATACCCCAGGCTAGTGCTCCAATCAGTAGAAAACTGCACCCACCAGCGAGCACCATGGAGCGTTTTCTCTTCTTCTTTATTTGCTATCCCAGGGCAGAAGCATGCGCGGTAGTTTTTTTTTTTTTTTTTTTTGTACCACCTTTTGGCACCTTTAGTATTCCTTTAAGGTTTATGGCACATGGGATGACTTGCTACGGTGGGAATAATTGCTTCTCGTGAGTGACAAACCTCATGAACATACCTTACTATTGTTGTCAGTGTAAATTGTTGGTGATAAAACATATGAATTAGGGATGCACCAAATCCACTATTATGGGATTCAGCCAAAACTACCCACCCCAGACACACTCCCCTGATAAAAAAAAAGCTGGACAATGTATTAGATAGTTACTAGCGAAAACATTCAGAAAACCGATGAAAGTTCTAATTGGTTAACAATATTTTCAATAGAATCAGCACAGCTCTCATTGACTGCTATAGGACCTCAAATCATTTTGTAACTGGGAGTCCATACACCTGATTTCCGTATATATATAGAAATAGCCTTAGGGACAAGCCCTGGTTCCAAGGGCACCCTACACACAAAATTATTTATATCAAAGGATCTATATCCCAAGGCTTGTTTTCAGTAAAAAATATTATTTATTAGTATTCGAAATTCGAAGTTTACGATACATACTGACCCCACATGGCCCACCCCCCGCGTTTTGTACCCTCCGGCACTTAGTCACAGGTGTCTCTATCTACAAAATGGTGGGGTGGGCCATATGGGGTCAGTATGTATCGTAAACTTTTTAAGTATGGGTTGTGGTCATGCCTTGATGGATAGCCCTACTCCCTGTTCTTTGTAGCATAGATAAAATTCACTATTGCTTCTGTTACCAGAGCAATCTGTGTTAGCTGAGGCCCTGACCCTGGGTTTTTCAATAGGCGTTGACTGCCAATATGTGTTCTTGTCCATAAAAAAAAAATCTGTCATTCACTGTAGTATAAGTATCAGCACAAAATTCCTGACCTACTGCCTCAGCTTTGGCTGCTTCCATGTTTAACCTATTTATTGCCACCCGATTTTTGCCCTTCATTTGCTGTAGCTATCAGCAAATTTTTGAGCATTTTCTGCTCATTCAATTTATGGGCAATTTATGACAACCTAAGCATTATAAATCTGCCTAAATTCCACTGCTGTAAAAAGATCAACGAAAAAGAGAACTTCTTTCAGAAATCTATCAAAACTTTATTTAATGTATGTGCAAATACAACTGATTTGGAAAGCTATAAAAAAAAAATCACTTCAATCCTTACAATTTACCTCCTGCTTTCCTCCATATCTACTTAACGACTAGGGTAAAACATAGTAAATATAACTACCAGAGTTTTCCAGATTGCTGAAGCGACACAGGATCACCAAGGAATTTGGCAAGCATATGCCCAAAAATGAAAGTATTGCACGGTTGTTTTTGGCAACGATACAATTTGAAAAAAAATACCGTAACAAAAGCGTTTAAAATTTATTTAGTTCTCATTTTTAGTTGTAAAGTGCTACAAAAATGTTTGGGAATACAAAACAGAATGTCATGAATAAAATCTGAATCTGTTTTGTTCTTTGAAATTAAAGTTACAAGGAGTCAGATGTATTTAATTAAAATAATTCATTATTCCTAGTGTAGCATCTCTGTTAAATGTAGACTCTCCAACAAACGGTATCTGTTACTCCAGCCAAAGTAAGTCACATGGGTGCAGGGACTTTTACATAATTGGTCAAAGTGTATATATGTTTGATGTCTTGCTCCAAAAAAAAAAAAACTAAACTCCTAGAGCTGTTTGACTACGCTGTGATTTAGTCTCTGATTGGATTTTTTGGAGCAAATATGTCTTCAAACATCCATGCTATGTTCTTTGTTTTGAAAGGTTTGATAAAGGCTAGCCGCAGAATTCTCATCAAATAATGTAAAGTTATAAAGTGTCTGATTTCAACATTTATGAAATGTAGTACAGTGGACATCCTATTCTGGGGCTCCACCATATCATGATTTTGTGGTCTACCAGTGTAGCTAACTGAAGTCAAAGGTTACAAATTTACCATTTGAAAACAACGGTCACTGTAATGTGTTAAATGTTTATTACTGCCGAATCTTAATGATCATGACATTAAATCTGACCTGGTGTTTCCTTTGAAGTAAATGTGGGAAGGCCTCGGGGACTTTCTGAGCTACTGTTTTTCTAGAGGAACTCCCAGGAGATGATTTGTACTGTGCTAAAAAAAATTGTGTTCAGGATTAAGGAAATTCACCGCCCATTGTTTGTAATGTATTAGTAGCTAATATGCATCTTGGAATGTTGAACTCCTTGTCTCGGGATAAAGAATTGTAGTGTATTCTTAACTTTTGTTTAATGTACAGTCTCACTATGATCAGGTTAATAACCTGATTTACTTTTTTTTTGCCAGTTATTGGCTCCCATTAGAATCAGAGACTTGGAAGTGTGAACGTTAATCCAGTAGTCCACTCCAAGATACACCCAAAACTACTTGTGACACATCTGGTTCACGTTGTGGAGGCTGGTATTCTCAAGCAGCCTACCTCTCTGTCATACAACTTTCTTTTCTTTCCGAGCACGACTAAATAACTGCAGTTTTTTTAATTCAAAATATTGTTAATAATAAAGTGTGTTCTATCTTCTTTCTTGATGATGTGTTCATTTTTTAATTTAATTTAAACTCTTGCTGTTTCTCTATACATGCACTTTCAGGTGTAATTGATAGGATTTTCTAACCCTAACAAAATAGAACCATGAAGTTAAGGGATTCTTCCTATTTCCCAGCAGCTTACTTGTTTATACATTGGCATTTGTTTGTGCTTGGAGCGTCTCACTGTTTTTGAACTGAGAGGAAAAGGTAATAAGTATGCTTTTTTTTATGTCACTGATTTTCTAGGTTGGAGTTCGCTGCTCCTTTTCCTCCCTCCCATCCAAACTGTAATGAATCACATGCTCTCATTAGTTGTCTGATTTAGGGACTTTTCTCCCTTATTGTGCTCTGCCTGGCACAGCCAAGAAACACAGAGGCGTTTGTGACCTGCATATTGCAGTGTAAGACTATATTATAATGTTATCGGTTGCTGCCACACTCATTACAGGGGAGTTCCTGGAACACTACATCTTAAGTGCACTCTACCACTAGTATCTAAATGCACAGCATTTGCTTTTATATCTTTACAGTCAAGTCATATTTAATGTATATATTTATTCAATGTTGTTCCCTGCAGTTGCTGTCCTATAAGGACTAGCTAACCTACACTGGGACTGACCCAATAAAAGAAATGTTGTGCTGATTTACACACAGCTTGCAACTTCCTGAATAGAAAGTGAGCAACATTTTACCTTTTACATTCTGCACTATAATATGAACAATATGTATTGTGTTAGTTTATATGAGTCACCTTGACGTATTTTGTGTGACTAAAATATTAGCATGGAACTAGAAATATTGTATGTTTGATATGGAACGTAGATTGTAAGCTGTAACAAAGCGCGATTTGAATGATGTATAATCTTTGTAAAGCAAGGTGGAATATGTGAGTTTCATATGGATTTTAATAAGTCACATAGGAGCTTCATTACTATTTAAAAGCACAAGGTCAAAGGCCAGGGCCTCAAGTACTTCCATCCATTGTTTTTCACCAAAACAACTGAAGTATTTAATTTCTGTATCAAAAACCCTAAAACCTACAAATGTTAACTGTTTTAAAGTGGACCTGTCACAAAAAAGCTGTATAATAAAAGTCCTTTTCAAATTAAACATGAAATCCAATTTCTATTTTTTATTAAAGCATTCATAGCTGTTGTAAGCTCATTTAAACATCTAAGCTGTCAATCAAATATTGTCTGTCCCTCCTCTATGCCCTGGGCATAGAGGCGGGGCAGACAATTACTTTCACTTTCCATTCAGCACTTCCTAGATGTCACTGCTCTCCCCACATTCCCCCATTCTCTTCACAGTTTAATTGTGTAGCCAGTGCATGGGGATGGACATCAGCCCCCCATTCTGGTGCACAAACAAGATTCTGAGATGATGCAAGGCTTGTCTTAATAACAGTGTCCACAATATTGCCCCTGCCTGCTTGCTATAATTCCCAGACTGGAGGAAACAAGATTCAAATAATTTATACAGTGTAATTAAAGTTCATTTTGCTTGACTGATGTGATAAAATAGGATTATGAATATTTTTTTTGGGTGACAGGTCCCCTTTAACTGTTTTGGGGCTTCTTTAGTATTATGATCGTCTCATTAGGGTGAAGGTACAAATAAAGTATAGTTAGTTAGGACAACATAACATTTGGCCTGGTTGTTACAAAGACCATTTTACTGTTGACTATAGTGTTTTATTTTATAAATGGTAATATCCTCTTTCTTTAACTGGCTAAATAGATAGGTTGCACAAAATGAATCTATAGAGGCTGAAGTATAAAGGCTGATGGGAGTGGATGTTGAACAGAACAAAATACAACTTCCTACTTTCAGCTCTTTAACTCTGAGTTAGTCAGCGACTTGAATGGGGCCCACATGGGATATAACTGTTTAGTGAGTTTGCCTTTTATCCTCAGCATTCAACTCAAAAGCAAACAGTTATGGCCCATGTGGCCCCCTGAAGTCACTGATTAGTACTGCCTGGTAACCAATCAATGGAAACCAAGAGAGCTGAAAAACAGGAAGTAGTGTTCTGTTATGTTAGACATATTGACACTCCAGCCTTTATAGATGACATTTTTGGCTAATTACAGTATATTACAACATTTTTTATTTTTCACAGCGTGTCTATTTACCCCGTTTTTATTTTGATACTTAACAATTCCTTTAAAGAGCAGATGCATGCATTTTGACACTTCAACTACTGCTCCAAGTGGAACTCACCCCCCCCCCCCACACAATATTTTGTGGGGGGAAAACTCATTGTTGGTAGAAAAAAGTTGCAATTTGCATCTGATATGGCACTTTATTTGTGCTTATGATTAGGCTCTTATAGCTTTCAATAAGACTATAGCCCTACAGTGCATATTGTGATCTCACTTAGCCCCAGATTGTACTGAATTATCTGAGAATCTTGTTTCTAGTTCAATATGTTTGAAAGGGCACTATATTGCACCTTCCAAAGCCCTCCAAATAGGCTAAGGACAAGATCTGTGTGCAGAAAATTATATAAACAAAGTACCACATCAAAAAGAACAATCTGAGGTTACCTCAGCTATTGTTGAGCACCACAACAGTATTGTATAGAAGCATGTCTAAATTTGTGGGATCCACAAATAAAACCTAGGGCAAGGGCACACACTGTGTTTAAACAATTCCCTCCACCTGCTGTTTTTAATCAGGTGGAGAGAAGCGCTGCTGTGGCCTGATTTTAGCACATGCTAGTTTGTGTTTCAAGATCTATGGCATTGAGGGAAACACATTGATGTTTGGTACTGATCCTCTTGATTTTTTCCATGGCTGATTTGTTGTCTCATAAAGATAGAATCTCCCTTGCAAAGCATGACAGGAACACATATTTGAAAGATGGTAGCTGCAACACTACTAATACCCCGTATGCAAGAAGGGAATGTGACTGGACCTTTTTCAAAATACAAGGGTATTACTTTTTAAAATATATTCTAATATATTGTTTGAGGCATAAATGTTGTCAAATATGACGTACAACATGCTCAGTGCTGCGACCTAGAAGCTAAGGTTTTACTTGCTCTAGACATTCTATCCACATAGCATTCTTTTGGTGTGGGTAACCAAACGTAATTATGTTTAAACAAAAACTAAGGCTACCACTTACTGATTATGTTATGGTTAACATTTCTATGTCCAATAGCTGTTTTGTAACTTGCATATTGTGTAAAATGTAATTATAATGTAGAGTGGGGCTGTAAAGAAAAGAATTTCATGAACTGGGAAAAAAATAAATACTTATGAAAACAGAAAAGGAAATGAAAGACATTGTTCTTTTGTTCAGTTTTATCCTATATTGAGGGTGCAAATTATGGAAATGTCCTAGCTGTTGAGGACTCAAGTGCTATGCTTCTGGCTTTCCATGAGCTAACTGTTTCAGAATGGAAATGGATGCAATTAAAGCTTTATAAAATGGGTTACAAAGCCATTCTTTATATTAATGAAACATTTGTATGTAATATATTTAATGGCCATTCATTTGCTCCAGGCATTTTCAGTGTAGTTCAGTAGCTGCCATCATCCTTAATGAATATGTATGATAGCAGACAGATGTGCTTTACATACATTCGTTTTAACAGAATGAGAAATTATTGTGAATATCTTCTTGAGTGACATAATTACAGCTGTCTAGATTCCCATAAAATCAGTTCAAATGTAAATCCAATATTTTGAGTCAAAACTAGCTATTTTTATTTAACATTTTTAAATTTTAAAGCAAATATTCAGAAGTCAGTTTGCAATGTTACATTTTTTTCCTTTATGCATAATTGTTATTTTTACAACAAATTATTCTCAATACTCCAAGAGTATGGATAACATTTGATAATAAATAGGAGTAGACTAATTTATGGTAACAAGCATATTTGTTTCTTTTGTTGCTGCAGGCAGCGAATAAGTGGACTGCTAATAGTTCTCATGTCTTCTTTTGTAGGAGGAAGGGGAAAGTTGACCTTCTAGGTGCCAATTGTGACTCATAATAATTAAGAGGTAAGAATTTGATTTAAAGATTCCATTTAAAGAAAAAGGCTACACTGATACAGTGGGGTAAGACTTATGAGGTGCATATATGGTTTAGTCTGTAACTGGAGGAAACTGAATACAAGATTTCTGACACATAGAAATGCTTTCGCTTTCTGGTCCATTTTTGTTTTTTTCTGACGCTCAATCTTTATGGCTTATGTCAGGCAAGGCCTTTGGATAAAACACTGATGAGCATTGAGAGCAACTGCATCTACATCTGCCAGTGAGTATTCACAAAGTGTGAGCTTCAAACGCAAAACCCACAAGTGTGGGGCAGGTGGGATCTTACACTCTGAAGGTGGCCATACACTAACCGATTTAAGCTGTTGGGTTGAGTCCTTTAGAGCATGTCAGCAGCTTATCTGCCCATGTATAGGGCCCTTCCATGAGGCTACCCGACTGATATCTAGTCAAAAATTGTTCAAATGTCTATCGTACAGGTTTGGTTTTCAGGTTTGAGGACCCCTATTCCGGTTGCTGTATTTTGGTCATTTGGCCCTAAGGCCTGACAATTGGATTAACCCAGTACTAGCCACCTTCAGTAGGCATATCAGGGGGAAGAATCAACATAATTGTTGACATTGCCAAAGAGCAGGTCTTATTTGACCTTTTATTTGTGCATTACTATTATTGATGTTAGATGTATTGCAGCAACTGCAGAGCCTAATCACTAGAGAGTTTAAAGGATTGTTATCCTTATGGCTAAAGCAGTTGTAGTAAAACGATTAACTAATAATCCTCTGTGTATCAAAACAAATGATCAGGGAATTTTGGCATGGCAGTATTTTAATCTTGTAAAAGCTATGTTTCTATCTGGAACAGTAGATCAGATTTGAAAGGAATGTTTCTTTTATAATGTTGCTGGATCAACAGCCTTAAAGAACGTTGGTGTATTTCTGCCAGTACATTAGCACCAAAATCTGTCTACTGCTTTTCTTAAAGGGGACCCGTCACCCAAAAAAATGATTCAAAATCCTTTTTTATCACAGTCAAGCAAATTGAACTTTAATTACACTGTTTAAATGATTTGAATCTTGTTTCCTTCAGTCTGGGAATTCAAAATGATAGCAAGTGGGCAGCAGCCATTTTGTGGACATTGTTTTTAAGGAAAGCCTTGCATCATCTCAGAATCTTGTTTGTGCACCAGAATGGGGTTCCCGTTGTCCATTCCCATGCCCTGGCTACGCAATTTAATGGTAAAGAGAACGGGGGCAATGTGGGGAGAGCAGTGACATCTAGGAAGTGCTGAATGGAAAGTGAAAGTAATTGTCTGCCCCGCCTCTATGCCCATGGCATAGAGGAGGGGCAGACAATATTTGATTGACATCTGAGATTTTTAAATGAGCTTACAGCAGCTAAGAATGCTTTAATAAAAAATAGAAATTGGATTTCATGTTTAATTTGAAAAGGACTTTTATGATACAGATTTTTGTGTCTGGGTGACAGGTCCACTTTAAGGTGGCCATACACAAAGAGAGTCAAACGAGCGGATCTCTCCCAGATACAGCCACTTAGGGCCCAACGATCGGATCATAATGGGAAGAATGATCGCAGGACCGTATCAACGAGCAGATGCAGTCCTAGATCCGAAGGGATTTTTAGCCCTGCCCAATCAACATCTGCCCGACTCGCGGCCAGATATCGATCAGGGGAAGCCAGTCAGAGGGTCCCAAACATGGGCTAATAAGCTGCCGACTCAGTCTGTTGGCAGCTTTTATTGGCCCATGTATGGTCAGCTTTAGGAACCTCCAAACACTGGTGGTACTGGCAGTTATCCAAAACTGCACAAAATAGTTATTTCAGACAGAGTGCAATCTATATTAGCTATGTGAAGCAGTTTCTAATAAACTGATGGGAAACAGGTGGGTTGTTTCAGCAGCTGTTCTGCTGGCTGAAATAAACCAGTGGGAAAAAAAAACTCACAGCTGTTCCGTTTAACCAATAGTCTTGTTTAATGTGTTTTCTTTTGATAATGTGTCTTCATGAATTGGTAGATTTAGACAGGTAAACTGAATTGAAGAGAGAATGTAGAAATAAGCATAGGTTTAGCATTTTATAGAACGACCTATACTTAGCAACTGTTCAACTGGTCTTCAGTTTTTATGGGTTTTGAATTATTTGCCGTTCCCTTCTATCTCTTTCCAGCCAAACAACTATTTCTCTGTTAATTTTACAGTGTTGTTGTTAATTTTTATTACTTATTTTTCTATTCAGACACTCATCCTTTCATCCTTCAATCTGTTATTGAAAACAATGCTTGTTTGCCAGGGTAAAATGGACCCTAGCAACCAGATGCAATTTTAATAAATCACAAAAAGCACACAAATACAAAATTAATGCCAATTGCATCACTGTTTACATTATACAGAAAAGGTAAATGAAAGATAATGTTTATTTTTCCAGCTGAATTCTGATCCATTTTTTAAAGTATTTCCAGCAAATGCTCTACAATTTCAAATGGTCATTTATAACTTCATGCAGCAGACTTCTCTGCAGGAAAAGTGTGAGAATATTTCCCTTTGCTTCACAAAATTAAAATATAAATACTATTTTTATTTATTTTTTTTAACAATGGATGAGATCCCGTTTTGCACAGACAATATAGAATTAAAAGCAGTTAGTCTTATTTGGCATGCTGCACATGAAAATTGTATCAAAAACCGCATTTCTTTATGTTCAGTCCGAATGGCAGTTGGGTTTTTGCTGAATTATTGCTTGCATGTTTCTCCATATACTGACTTACAATTCCAAAGTTACATACATGCTTACCTTAGAGTTGCCATCTGTCTGGTTTTTACCTGGACTGCCTAGTTTTCTGAAGGGCTGTCCATATTTCCAAATAATCATGGTGTTTTTAAATTAACTTACAATTTTGTAAAAATGCATTATAAAAAAAATCCATGCGTTTAGTTTAGTGTGCTAAATGTGCAGTCATATATTTGACATTTAAATGCCACTGTCAATTTTCTGCTTTTTAACGCTCACATATTCTAAAAGGCATTCAGTCTTCCAAAAATATTTGAACCGGATTACCTGTCTTTGATTACCGGAAACTGCCATATTTCAAATGGAAATGTTGAAAATGTGCTTTCTTTCTATGTAGATAAATGTTTACTGGTGCACTGGGTCAAGTAAGCGAGAAAATTAGTAGTGTACATAACCGAAGACTATCTAAAATGAAATGTACTCAAATAGTGTGCTATGATTACACAGTACACTCCCCTTGCAAGCTACTGGTAATTTTGAAGAAGGCTAAAGCTGGCCATAGACGCAAAGATCCGATCGTACGAATCAACGTACGATCGGACTTTCCCATCTCCCGACCCTCCACTAACCATTCAGATCAAAGTCTTTACCATTCCGATCAAATTAGAACAGATCAGCCAATGTTCTGCCCCTGACAGCAATCGTACGATACTTATGTCTGACAACACTAGTGACAGTCTCCCTCTGAAAATCGTACGATCGGCAATACACGCAGAGATATTATCGGCAGGCGACAGAAATTTTCTAACCTGTCCGATCAACCAAACGACCGATCTCCGACGGACGAAAAATGTCGGGACTCTCCACACATGGTCCGAAAATCGTACGAATCCACGATTCGTACGATCGGATCTTTGCGTCTATGGCCAGCATTATGTGGGAGTTTGTAAAGATAGTACTTTGTCCGATCATTCTCATGTTGCTCACCTACTAGTCACAAATGCACAAAATACATCATGTTTAAGTAATTGCAGAACTGCCCCACTCTCACTGAAAGCCCTTTTTGAGCCTTGGCTAGGATTTTGCTATTTTGTTATGTAAAAGTATATTTACCAAATGTAGCATTGTTTTAGTTCCATGTGTCAAGACCTGAGGGTATATAACTTGAGTGATCACAAAAGAAAAACCAACAATGTGTGTATATATTTGTTTATGTAGTGCTAATTGTAAACAGAGTGCTGTACAATAAAGCTAGTGCCAATGAAACCGTCCCTTCAAAACCAATACTCAACCAACAGATAATTTATATCTAAAAAAGTACCTAGTAAAGAATCTCATCTGATTACTTATTAGTTGGTATTGCCTTACTTAATATTTTACCTGGAGCCTCTGTTTTTTAATGTTCAGAGTGTCACTCACTGATCACCTGATCAGTGAGTGACTGTTTCTAAGAAACATGGGAGTAAAAGACACATTTATGTGTCTCATATAACCCAGAGGGATGTTTTGGTACTTAAGCACAGCTATTCTCTTTAGGATGATCGAGTTTTTTTTTTTAATCCATCGATTGAAGGATTTTCCTTCGATCAGAAAAAGCCTAGCAAATTTATGGGGAAGGTCCCCATAGGCTAACATTGATGCTCGGTAGGTTTAAAGTGGTGAAGTAGGTAGTCAAAGTTTTTTTTAAAAAGACAGTACTTCGACTATCGAATAGTCGAATCGTTCGATTCGAAGGTCGAAGTAGCCTATTCGATGGTCGAAGTACCCAAAATAACCTTCGAAATTCAAAGTTTTTTTACTTCGAATCCTTCACTCGAGCGTATTAAATGTGCCCCTTAGTGTTATGGTTTACCTTTAATTTTAAAATCATAGTACATGTCAGACGGAAATGATAATTGCTTTTATTTTACTTAATGATGACCCAATTTACAATAATTACAAAGACTTTAGCCACAGATACTCGCTCCTGAAATTAAAATTTGCCCTTAGACTAAAACCTTACTAGGAAATAACAAATATAACCTGGTTTTAACTTTTTATGATTTAAAAAAACATTTTTCATTGTCTGGAATTAAGATGTGAGGATAAATTAAGAAAAGCTCTATTTATTAGAGTTTAAAGATTATAGGGAATTATCAAGTCCTTGCCAATAACCTGTTTCATTTTTGCCCTGTTATGTCTCATCATTTTACCTCATCAATTTGAATTGCTCTTTATGCATTAATTAAACAATAAAGGATAAAATCTAGTTTGTTTTTGACTAGTGTCAGAAAGTGATAAAACTTACTGTATATATTCCAGGTGTACAAACTCTGGTAATTATTGCCTTTAGATAGGGTAATATAATTATATTGTGCCAGATACTTTGTAGGAAAAGTTTTTGTGGTCTGAAGACAATAACAATTCAAGAGATAGGTGTCGTAAAATGAACAATGCCTATAATTCAGGTATGGTGTTGATACTTTAGTGTCTGCTTTTCATCAGCATGGTATGGGCTACGTATTTAACCAGAGGGAAGTATGGATGCTGCAAAATGCATAACAATATTGCAAGAGAACCTGTTGACTGAAAGTTCATGTTTCAGCAGTCTAATGATCCCAAACTTAGGGCCAAAATTAAGGGTCTCAGGAACAAAATAGTGTTCTGTCCTGCAATGGCCCAGCCAAAGACCTGATCTTAATCCAGTTAAAAATATTTGGTCCTATTAGAAAGTTGAGGTGCACTTGGTCTTTCAGATAACCTAAACTAACCTAGAGCATATTTGCTTAGAAGAATAGGCCGAAGGTCCTAAATTGTCAGACTTAAAGTTTTTATGGTTGCTTCTAAATGTCACCTATCACTTAAAATGTGTTTCCTCTGCAAAAGGTGCAGATGGATGTGAAGTCCTGGCTCACTCAGTATGTGCATGTGAATGGAAATTGTTTACACATATTGAGCAAGCCAAGACACTTGCTTATTATACGCATTTTGGTGCCCCACCATGGGGGCTTACACAGACTCCCACAGTACATTGTACCACATACAGTGGGGGCTTTTTTTTCACAAAATACTATTTCCACCATCTAGAGTGGAACTGATGGGTGCCCTTTCAGGTGGCTTTACAAAATATTGTGGGGATATGCATACCACATGTATGGATTTTATTTTTTCAATTAAGGTAAAATAAACATATACATATGAAATGTCAGTGTATGGTTTGTTCATTAAAGTGGGAGAACTGATCACAGGTGTGAATATTTTTGCAAGGCTTTGTACAGTACATATAAAATATATAAAATGAATAGCAGTCCAATACGAACATGGCTCAACTTTTTTTTTGATTCATCCTCATTATGCTTTGGCATTAAAAATTAAGCCCAAACTGTATCAAATATCACAATGAAAAGCAAACTAACTTATAGCCTGAGTTAGCAGAAAATGGCGTAGGTTTTCAAATGTATTATTTAGCATATTTTTGTATCAATACAGGATTTTATATGGTAAAGTTAGAGCAAATGTTGTAACAAGGAAAGAACATATGCCACCTACACAATAGAGTATGTAGGAAGAATAACATTATTGTGGCATTTCTCCATTAAGAGAGGCACTGAGGAAGGAATGTGCTGCTGGCTTTGCTCCAAGAAGCACTCAAACATAGCATATTCTTATTCCCTAGAGTTGTATGCCCTACTGTTTTATGGGCTTCCTTCATTTTTTCTACTATGTAGAAACTAACTTGTTTTCAATTTACCTCTATTTAAAGTGCACTTTTTGGGACCTATTTATCTATATCGTGATTCTTTGAGGAATTTCTGAATGTGCATGATGTATGTACATCTATCTCACAGCTCCACATCAACCACTCCCTTTTGCATATTCCATCACTGGGGTATATTTATCAAAGAGTGAAGTTAATAGTGATATTCCGCCACTCTCCATTCATTTCTATGGGATTTTTATAGGCGTATTTATCAAAGGGTGAACTTTCACTTTCACCCATTAATAAATACACCTTTCAAAATCCCATAGAAATGAATTGATAGCTGCGGAATTTCACTCTAGTGGCGGAACTTCACTCTTTGATAAATTTATACCATTGGCTTCTAATCTCTTGAATCAAATCACTAAAACTCATATTCAAGGCTCTTTACAATTAAATCCATTCCCTGTATCTCAGATCTGGTCTCAAAATGTACTTCTTCATGGAACTTACGCCCTGTTTGTGATGTTGCTTCTTTTTTTCCTCACTTCATCCCATTTCCAGTCAGGACTTCTATCTTGCTCCTGTCTGTCTCTGGAACTCTACCTTGAGTTATCAGACTCTCCCCTTCTTTCCAAAATGTCAAATACTCCCTGAAGGCCCACCTGTTTATGGAAATATATTTAATGTATCTTAACTGATCAGACACCTACTTCTCATAAATCACCAATTATTTTTATCTTCCTTATATTTTATGTAACCTAACCCTAAGTAGGGCCCTCTGATCCCATTTTTACTCAGTAATCCTTGTTACATTAAGACCTCTGTTTATTACAATTAAGGAAAAACACTGCATAATTTGATGGAGCTATATAAATTGATGATGATTATAACTCTTACACTTTTAAATAGAGTTTGAATGGGCTTCTATCAATGCATGCTGAACATGCCAGGATGCATGTATTGCATTTGTGTAGAAGTGCAACTAGGGGTGCCAATTGTTAGGTACGACCAGTCACTTTCAAAGGGGTCTTTTTGTGCATGCTATCAATGATATCGGAAGATTTAAAGGGAGAGTACGCTTTTGTAAAAGTGGATTTTGACACTGGGTGCTGTCTAATTATCCAAACACACTGAACTATTTTTTGGTTTTTGTTTTTTCTTCTCTGTTGCATTAGGCGCTGATCTGCTATACAAATTTTGGAGTCGCTTTCATTGCTAACCTAATATTGAGTGACAAAATATTTGTAACTGTTCTTAAGAGTATGGGTTTGAAAATCAAGTCTGACCTGGTGTGAAGGATTACTGTTGCTGGTCAAAAAAATAACCCACTGACAGGCGAAACCTGTTCAAGTGAATTAGAGGTGACAATTTTGGTTGGTTCTCCTTCTGCAGAAATATTTGGCAAAGAATGCACACTGTGAGACACTCAGCCTTAAAAGAACAGTAACACCAAAAAAATTAACGTTTTAAAGGAATTACAGTCTAATGTACTGTTGCCCTACACTGGTAAAACTGGTGTATTTGCTTCAGAAACACTGCTTTAGTTTATATAAATAAGCTGCTGTGTAGCGATGGGAGATGCATTTTAAAGTTGAAAAAGGAGAAAATGCACAGGATACACAGAGTATAACGAATAAGCTCTGTAGTATACAATGGGATTCTTCAGAGCGTATCTGTTATATACTGTGTATCCTGTGCTTGAATGGCTGCCCCGTTGGCTACACATCAGCTTGGTTATACCGTAGTTGTGCTTCTAAAACAACTACACAAGTTTTAGCAGTGCAGTGCAGCAGTACATTATATTGTACTTTCCTTTATACCACTTTCATTTGTTGGTGTTACTGTTCCTTTAATAAAAGCTACTCAGTCAGTCAGGGTTCCTGGAGTGGGAAATGCTAAATAAAATCTTTTAAAAAACACGGTACGTAATATTGCTTTCAGTCACTAGTTTGTTAAATGCATTTCTGGCTTTTTAACTAGCAGCACATATTGACTATTTAAAGGAACACTAACATCAATTTTTTTTATTGTTTTAAAGTAATACAAATATAATGGAGTGTTGCCCTGCACCAGTAAAACTGCTGTTTGTTTCAGAAACACTACACTATGAATATGCCAACGTTTATGCCAGGGGCACTTTTTCAAGTCCGGTACTATGGAGGGAGAAAGCAGAGAGGAGGCAATGGAGGGAAAGGGATGGGGATTTTTGATTAATGGGGGTTTTTCTCCTTTAATGCTGCCATTTCTTTTTTAAAAAAAAAAAAAAAAAACACAGGCAGATTGCATATTCCGCACAAACGCTATTCATGCTAAACATTACTTTGCCACTACTTATGGCTTTATAACTGATAAAAATTCTCTGAAATCCAAATTTAAACTGACATACTAAAACAATACCTCCCCTTTCTGGTAGTTCGGACAAGCCTGCAGTTGATTTAATTTACTTCACAGAATTTTCAAGGTGATTTCTGATATTATTTGGCTTTGGGCACACAATGTTTCAGGTCTCTTGTATGTATGTCATGGTTCACGGGAATTGCTGCATGTAGTTGATACATTTCTCAGCAGTATCTGTGAACTATTAGCAACTATTGTATCCGTTCTAACAGCTGCTTTTAATGAAGTTCCAAGATTTTGCTCAGCAGGGCTAAAGATAAGAAATGTAACAACTAAATGTATCAATTTAAAAAGTTAGAGTTGGAGACCCCCCACCTAGAGCTGCTTTAGAAGGTAAGGTGAAAAATGACACTTTATACAGGTATGGTATCCGTTATCCGGAAACTCATTATTCAGAAAGTTCTGAATTGCGGAAAAGCACCCATAAATTCCAGTTTCTTGTTCTCCAAACTAAAATGTAATTAATCCTTATTGAAGCCAAAGCCAACCTATTGGGTTTATTTAATGTTTAAATTATTTTTTAGAAGACTTAATGGTTTGAAGATCCAAATTACGGAAAGATCTGTTACACCGAAAGCCACAGGTCCCGAGCATTCTGGATAACAGATCACGTACCTGTACTGCAATATTAGAAAAACGGTCACAAATAGAAAGTTGTTGGAAAAAGTCTTTATTTTTGGCAAACAATCTGAAACTATTTGAATGGAAAAAAGGTGTTTCAAGTTGAACAACCCCTTAAATATTTTCCAGTTAGAATTCCCAATTTTGAGTGATTTTTCTATACACAATTACAAATGTTACTTGCAAAATAAATTGCAGAACAATCCAGGGAAAAACATATAGCCTTCTTTTCATAACAAGTGTGAAACAAAACAACTGAGACAATGCAGTGTGGAAGCTATTGTTTGAATGCAAGACATTAAAACAATTTTCAAACAAATTTCAGACTGTTAACATTCCAAAGATCACATTTTTAGAACATGTTGAAACATGAGCAGTTTCACCATACCTTGCATTCCAGAAGCTTAAATGTGAGAGAACCTTATGGATTTGTTTGGCCTCTGTTTTATGTAGGCTCTCCAGCTGCTGCAAGTTGTATCTAAACCTGCACTGCAAGAACAATACATTGCCCTAATTTGGGGCAGTAGGGATCCATAAATGAAGTGCTGTAAAATACTTCCTAGCAGTTGCCAGCTACTGACCCTTGTGTTTTATATGGTGCTTGTATTTATATAGTATTAGCATTATTTGAATAATAATGCTCTGTGAAAATCATTTGCATAAAGCATCTATTGTAACTACAATCAGCATTTGTCTGAGCTACATGGTGCAGGAATGATTGTTGTAAGTTTTACGGTACCCTTGCTGGTAGTCTACATTTAAGAATTCTCTGAACTATTATGTTGTAGGCTTTTTAGTTGACTGCATATACATTTCAGTTCCTCATATATGTTGCTCTCCGGAGCAAGTTGGCATGAATTGGTTGCTGCTTGACTGCTTTAAAGTAATACTGACACTAAAACTTTTCTTTTCAAAATATTAATCTACTATAAAGTTACATATACGTCAAGTTGATATGGCAGCCCCCGCAAAGAGGAACACGGGGGTAAGAAAGATTATGTAAAAGCATCAGGCAAATACTTTTATGGCAAACTTATAAATAGCGTTCAAAGATAATGTTATGATGGATATAAAAAAGGTTATTTTCTGGTGTCAGTATCTCTTTAAGAAATGCTCTGTTGTTTTGCCTCTGGTTTCTGCTAAGAACGATTTGTATCTATACCTTGCAGACTCAATTTACAGTCTGTGTAAGTTAATTGATGGTGACGTCTTTTGGAGAGCTTAATTTTAAGCGAGAAATATTTTATAATTGTACTCTACTTTTACCCCTGCTGATTAGGTTGTTTTTTTTTTCCCCTTCCATAAATCAACATTTTCAAACTGTAGAAAAACCTTGGTTCTTACCATGCACAGGCACAGGCCTGTTCATGCAGAAAGTTGGCAGGAGCTAAAGAGTTGATGTAGCTTTTGCTGATTGTAAATTACATTCATGTACTTCTCAAACCGGTTCTGGATAAAACCGGGGCATGGTGTTATTTCAGTGGAGTAAACCGAGTAGTAACAAGTTTATTTAAATATGCATTAAAAGTGATTGTGTTTTCACACAGCTTTATCCCTGCAGTCATAAGCAGTCTATTATTACAGTGATTTGTAACTGTAAAACCGTCAACCACACCTGGTAAAAATCCGACCCATTGTAGGTTATGGTGGATCACTCACAGAATGGCCTGAACTGCAGGTAGTACTATACATTTGGATTGAAGGCCAGGATGGTCCATTTTGGCCTCTCGGCTTTTCACACGTAATTCACCCACTTTCCATTCATTTCTATGGGATTGTTAGAAGTGTATTTATATGTGAACTCCCACACTTACTGATAAATACGCTTCAAATCCTATAGGACTGAATGGAAAGTGGGTAAATGTTTCTGTGATGAGCTCCAATCTTATATCTATATATATATATATATAGCAGTTTCTTACAGTTTTGAAGGTAATGCATGCACATTTGAAAATTTACAGATAGTTTGCGCCAGTTTTCAAAGCTCTTTGCAGTATGTTTGTAATACTATTGAATTACAAATTGCTTGTATAGCTCCAGCTTTAACATATGCAGTACTTAAAATAATACTAAATTCTTCTCTGTATAGTAAGAAAGGCTATCGTTTGTGCTTCTCTTGTGATTAAGATATTTGTATCATATAAGAAAAACGTTTGTGTTTCTGTACCCTGTAAAGAACATGCTTTGTTGTTTACAACGGTAAAAAGTGGCACTTCCTTTCCAGTCGCATATTCTGCCCACTGGAGTTCCCTATTTGCTTTTCATATTGTCATAATTTGGCAGACATCTCTCTACTGCCCGAAAATGTCATCCGTGCTTTAAATTAATTGTTTCCATGTAAACTTAAATGTACATTATAACAAAATCCTAGAAAAAGTTTCTATATTCAATATTCTGCATAAAAGATGTCTATATTAAATATGAGTGCAGCTGAAGAAATGAAATATTCCTATTAATTTGAGTTTTTTGTTCATTTGAGTTTTTTGCTCATTTATGATCTGTAACTTGGAGAGGCTATTGAAAAGAAAACATTCTTTGGAGCTGTTCTATTTTTAGCAGCCACAGAAATGAAAAACATCCCAATGGTATGCTTTGTGCAACAAACCCCGTATCATTGTGGTTTAGAAAATGTACTTCTAGCCTGTTGATCTAAGCTATGTACATGTAACAATAAACTAACTTGTTAAGTTTTAAGATTGAGCTGTAATTTTTGGTACAGACTTTTTGTTGCAACGTTTTTGTCACTGCGACAGAATGTAATTTCTCCCAATTTTGTTTAAGCTGAGACTGAAAAAAAAACAGAAAAAGACTGAATCTCAACTGAATTCGATTTTCAGTGAAGTGTTTGGCTGCAGTATTTTGCATTTGTGGAATCTGTTTTAGACATTTTAGTTAACCAGACTTTAAATCCTTAAGAGTTAGGTAATATTATATTATATTAATATGCTGTGATGTTCTGTACTGTAGCCTGTTTTTCTATTGTAGTTTTTTGCTATTCTTGTTTGTAAAAATAGGCCACGGTAACCTTTTGCTGAGAATAGAAATGTGTTGGTTTGACAGCAGCAAGAGAGAAAATGTTTTTTCTTATTGATAGTTTTAGTTAGTAAAAGTTGGTTATAGTCTTTTAGTTTCATGTTTTCCATTACAGTGGAACTTTTTTATTTAATGAAAGAAAAATACAACAAACCCCCAATAATCTTAAATATTCTGTGTATTATTTAATGTGAGAACAAATTTAATTCATAATACTAACAGCATTACTATAGATTTGACTAAAATTAGCAACATTCTGGCTCAGTGAGTAGCACTCCTACCTAGCTGCACTGGTGTCCTAAGTTTGATTCCAGCCCCAGGGTACATGGAGTTTGTATGTTCTCCATTCCTGGGTACTCCACTTTCCTCCCACACTCCAAAAGCACACAGGTCAGTTAATTGTCTTAAAGGAAAACTATACCCCTGAACAATGTAAGTCTTTATAAAGCTGTATTGCATAAAACATACATAAAAACCTGCCTTATTTAAATAAACCATTTTCATAAAAATATACTTTTTTTTAGTTGTATGTGCCATTGGTAATCCTAAATAGAAAATTGCTGTTTTAGATACTAAGGTATACCCCCTGCGATCATACAATATCTGTTGGTAAATATTAATTCTGGGGTCGAATACCCGTCTGCTCACCCAAAATTCAAATATTTAAAGACACCTCATCCAGTTTCTCATAAGTCTATTGCTAGATAGATCCTGGGTGTGCTTATTGACTGATTTCCTGTTCTTGACCCTTGCCTGTTACTGACCTCTGCTGATTTGCTGCCTGTACCAACTTTTGTCTTTTATGGACCATTCTTCCGGATCCTGACTTTGTACTGTGTCCTCAATTACGCTACTGGTTCTTGCCAGTTTATACCAATTTCTTTTTTTGGGGTTAAGATTCCCTTTAGTATAGAGCTGTATGGAAGCATTTTCCCTAGCATTTTGGATCTGTGGGTGGCAGATGTTCTCCATTTACGGCAGCGTAGTACAAGCAATGAAAAAGTCTTTATTCAGAAAACTAGGTCAGAAATGACTCTGACTTGTCTTGTGGTTTTCTTTTCTGGTCATTATACCATTTGGAGTGGTTTAAAAAAAATGATCACATGCTGGGTTTGCATGGATTATTCTTCTGCCAAACTCATAGGTGTCCTCTAGTGGTTATTTTTTGTACTCCATTGCTACCTCATTAAACAAACATTATATAAGAATGCTCTGTTTGCATTTGTTAAACTTTGAGAATGTGTTAGTGTATGTTAGCATTTGAAAGGCATGTCCTAGCTGTCTGGTCTTTTCTTTAAAGGGGTGGTTGACCTTTAAAGTAACTTTTAGTATGTTAGTATGACCAATTCTAAGCACATTTTCAATTGATTTTCATTATTTTTTTTTTATGTAGTTTTTGCCTTTTTCTTCTGACTCTTTGCAGGTTACACGTATTAGACAGAACTTACTGTTGCTTTTAACATTGTAAAGCTGACTATATGTTATCAGATTCGCTCAGTTACAAGCCTGCCACACTAGCGATTCAGTGCTATATTGGGCTGATTGTTTGGCCTCCAGGAAAGAAAATCTCCATTTTAAAAAATGACTGTACCCTAGCATCCTAGGATTCACAGTGCACACAAACAAATTAAACAAACCATATGTTAGGCCACAGAGTTCTGTCGTTTGCTTCCACACTTCTTACTATTACAGTATTTCTGGTCAGGTGATCGCTAAGGCAGCACAGAGACCATCACAAAATGGGGGCCAAGGTAACAGCTGAAGGGCATTATTTACTTAAATATATTTATATAAGTAAGATTCTTTAAAGTGGACCTGTCACTCAGACACAAAAAGCTGTATAATAAATATAATATAAATTAAACATGAAATCTATTTTTTTTTTTTATTAAAACATTCATAGCTGTTGTAAGCTCATTTAAAAATCTCAGCTGTCAATCAAATATTGTCTGCCCCTCCTCTATGCCTTAGGCAAATAGGCTGGGCATACCATTACTTTCACTTTCCATTCAGCAATTCCTAGATGTTACTGCTCTCCCCACATTCCCTGTTCTCTTTACCATTTAATTGTGTAGCCAGTGCATGGAGATGGACATCAGGTCCCCCATTCAGGTGCACAAACAAGATTCTAAGATGATGCAAGGCTTTCCTTAAAGGGATACTGTCATGGGAAAAAACATTTTTTCAAAATGAATCAAGTTAATAGTGCTGCTCCAGCAGAATTCTGCACTGAAATACATTTCTCAAAAGAGCAAACAGATTATATTCAGTTTTGAAATCTGACATGGGGCTAGACATATTGTCAATTTCCCAACTGCTCCAAGTCATGTGACTTGTGCTCTGATAAACTTCAATCACTCTTTACGGCTGTACTGCAATTTGGAGTGATATCACCCCCCCCCCCAGCAGCCAAACCAAAGAACAATGGGAAGGTAACCAGATAACAGCTGCCTGGTAGATCTAAGAACAACACGCAATAGTAAAAACCCATGTCCCACTGAGACTCCTTCAGTTACACTGAGAGGGAAAAACAGCAGCCTGCCAGAAAGCATTTCTCTCCTAAAGTGCAGGCACAAGTCACATGACCTGGGGCAGCTGGGAAATTGACAAAATGTCTAGCCCCATGTCAGATTTCAAAATTAAATAGAAAAAAATCTGTTTGCTCTTTTGAGAAATGGATTTCGGTGCTGGAGTAGCACTATATACTGGTGCGTTTTGGGGAAAAAAAACCATGTTTTCCGATGACAGGATCCCTTCAATAACAGTGTCCACAAAATGGCTCCTGCCTGCTTGCTATAATTATGAATTCCCAGACCGCAGGAAATGAGATTTAAAAAATTTATAGTGTAATTGAAGTTAATTTTGCTTGACTAATGTGATAAAATAGGATTTTGAATATTTTTAAGTATTAATTTTGGAGGTATAGTTTTCCTTTATGGTAACCTGTCGTGTGGCTGTTGTTGCCTGCTTTTGAGAAGCTAAGCTTGGTGGTTGCCACAAATTGCCAAGCTGAACATTAGGTTTGCCAGGTACAGAGGCTAATGCGTTACAGGGCTGATTATAATGTTGTAATACAGATTGGTTTCTGAGCTGGCAGGTAATATGAATCTGAATAATTAACTAATCGTTTAAGGGTTATGCAGTATATATTGTACATTGTGAATCAGTCCTTAATCTCTGGTTACTGACAGCAGAACAGATCATGTGCTGTAAATCCCCCCAGCCCTTCACTACAAAAGGGTTTTGCTTTCCCTGGATGGGTACAGAACCCTAAAACAGCAATTGTAGCCTACTTTAAGCTTTACTACTCTTTTAAACTGCAGAGTTATTCTGACAATTATAGTTTGAATTCTTTGATCTTCTCTTTTGAGAGCACCCCAGCAAAGAGTCTCACCGGTTATCAAAGTTATCCAGGCAAAACAGCTACGTGCCAGCACTACAGATGGATTTGAAATGCATGGGACTAAAATTCTGACCAACTCAAAATTGGTCATGCTAAATATCTCGCGGCCATATCTGTTGGGATATGCGGGTGACTGCTGTGTCTGTTTTTGCTTTTTGGCCATCAGGGTGTCCACCATGAAATGTGGAGAGCCACAACTAAATGCTCGGGGTCCACAATTGTCATGAAATTCTTGTGGGACAACACTATGTCTTCCTTTTCATTATGGATGGGGGCATCAGTGTGTCGTGAAATGCATGGAAGTCAGTGTGCCACAATATGTAAAATGTGGGGCCGTAGTATGTGTATCATTAAAACGAATTAATTAGGGATGTGATTTTGTGAACTGGTCATCATGTTTTGGGGGTGTGACTACATTGAAGGCATGAACAAATGTTTCACCATTATGTCCCTCTTTCAAATGCTGCAGGGTATGCAATACAGGTATGGGACCTGTTATCCAAAAGGCTTGTGACCTGTAGTTTGCCGGATAATCGATCTTTCTGTAATTTGGATCTTCATACTTTAAGTCTAATAGAAAAACATGTAAACATTAAATAAACCCAATAGGATTGTTTTACTTTTAATAAGGATTGATTATATCTTAGTTAGGTTTAAGTACAAGTTTTGTTTTATTATTATTACAGAGAAAAAGGAAAAAAATTTAAATACTTGGATTATTTAGTTTTAATGGCCTTCTCCACTTTTTTTTTTATATAACATCCATATACTTTTAATACAACCTGGCCTATAAATCTACAGTCTTCAGAGAAATATCAGATAGTTGTCCCAAAGCATGGGAAACAGTTGCATGTAATTATAAATATTTAATTTAATAAAAAAAGGCAAGTTACACAGCAGTGAAATCACTAATTTAGTCTCACTCACTATTTTGCAATTTCCTGTGTCTGAAGTACAGTGAAACGTCGATTTTAACTACCCTGATTTGAAGTTTTCTCGCATTTTACAATTTTTATTTGTGCGCCCACCAATTTATAATGCATTTTAATGGGTGCATTTCCCTGATTTTAAGTAATGTTTTCAAAACATTGGTTCCAACAACTGAGTGTTATTTGTGAAATAGAGGTTTAAAATATTAACCAGATGTATATTTTGCCATTGTTCTGCCTTTAAATGGTCAATTCCAATTAAAGGACCAGTAACATTTTTTTTTTTTTTAAATGAGTTTCTTTGCAACGAAAAAAAAAAAAAACAGCAAGACAGTTGGTAACTTTTAAATCGCAAATCTTTTATTAAGAAATTACTTACCGATTCTCTGCATGTGCTCCTCTTCAGAAACGGCATCAGGGTGACGAGCCATCGTGCAGCGCTTGATTTCTACTACCTGGGTATCTCTTATAGAAGGCAGGGAGGAGAAATCGAGCGCCACATGATGGATCGCCGCCCTGTTGCCGTTTCTGAAGAGGAATGCATGCAGAGAATTGGTAAGTAATTTCTTAATAAAAACTTTGCGATTTAAAAGTTTAAAACGGTCTTGGTCGGTTTTTTTCGTTACAAAGAAACACATTTTTTTTTAACTTTTGTTTTTTGTTACTGGTCCTTTAATCTGCCCTGTAAACAGTCCTGCACCAATCACTTATTGCTTTAGGTTGCGTTTGCGACTGACCGAGAGAGAGGCCTTGCACATGCCCCCCCAAAGTGTAACATGAACACTGCAATGCTTAACCCTTGTAATTAACACAGCAAATCCTTTCAGTACTTGAAAAAGATACTTTAACACATTTCCCTGATTTTTACATTTTCCCGGATTTTACATAATTCTTCCTGGTCCCCTGAAAAACGTAAAATGGGGGTTCTACTGTATATAAATTGTATTTAGTAAATTAATAAATCCCTTAAGTCTGCGACTGTAACAGTTTCATGAGCAGTTTGTTGGACAGGCTCAAAAGCATTGATCTGTATCACACCCCCCTGAACGAATGAAGGTTTATTTTTTTTGTTACATTATATGCTTGTATAAGGTTTTGAAACCGCTGTATTTCAGTATAAATAAACATTTTAAAGAGTTAATGTCTCAGAAAAAAATGAGTTGCAAGAAGGTCAGAGTAAAGGTTTCTGCAGCTGGAAAATACAAATGGAAATGGTTAAAGGGGAACTCCACACAAAAATTATTTTTTTGCATGAAATCCTAAGCAGCTTTCCAATATGAATTATACAAAACATGTTAGTAGATTTACAATGATTATTGATTATTATTATTGTTTTTGAAAGCCTGATTCTGAATTGTAAAAACAATGTAGCAGAAGCCAGAGTCAGAACCATTAAACAAAAAGTGGTAAATTCTGCCTTCAAATGGATTTACATTTACAAATATTTTGAAAATTGTTGACATTTTGCAAATAATGTATTTACATATTTATTCACCTATATTAAATCGTGTTCAGTTCTAAGCTCTTATAATTACGTTTTCTTCAACAGTAAAGAAAAAAAACCCTGTAAAATGAAGTACCCATAAGGTAGCTAGTTGGTTTTTGCTTTTGCCAATAATGTGGACAGTTAGCTTAATCAAAGCCATATATGTGCCCCAGTGCGACATTGTAACCACACCCATACCTGCCATTCTCTTTATTGAAAACGCAGGTTTCCATTTGTTACTTTACCCAGAAGGTGGGGTGGGGGGGCAGGTCTTTGTGTTGCACCCATAGTCCACCGGTAGTTCCCTCAGTGTCTATTTTATTCATAGATGTTGGCTAAACTGCGAATGTGATCTAGGAATATAATTGATTTAACATATTAGTACTCTTTAACAGCAGTACCTTAGTTTTTTGCCCATTATAGGTATCTTTTAAAATATGTATATCTACACCACTGTGCCATCTCTCATAGTGTAAAGCTTAAAACAGGTCTTTATTTGTGTGTAATTTATGCGTAAAATCACTTTGTGTAAATCGAGAACCCAAGCATTCCAGATTTTAGTTCCCATACCTGAGATTTTGTGTTTTTAATTATGTTTTGGCTTCTATACAAGTCTAAGGCAACCACACCTGCTTGTCAAGCTTTCTTTTTTATGTTTCTTCTCTACCTACAGTTTTGTTTTTGTGTTTTTCCAGGCACTTTCCAACAATGGCTTTATGGATTCAAGTTGCCAGCCTATTTATCTGCATCATATTGATGCCACAAGCACAAACATTTCTTTCTTTCCTTAGTGACACAGATTTAAACCATCTTGTTGTTGAAAGTGACACTGGCATTGTTTATATTGGAGCTGTAAATCGTTTGTACCAGCTTTCTGCAGACCTCCATCTGCAAGAAAATTTTACCACAGGTCCAAAATTAGATAAAAAATCTTGCACACCACCCATTGACTCCCAGCAGTGTCCCTCTGCAGAAATGACTGATAATTACAACAAGCTACTGCTGTTAGATGAGCCATACAAACGCATAATTGTATGTGGCAGCATCTTTAAAGGAATTTGTTCATTGAGGGCTATGGGCAATATTTCAACAGAGCTTTGGTATGAAGATAACAGAGGAGAAAAGTCTTTTGTTGCAAGCAATGATGAAGTTATATCTACTGTTGGATTGGTCACTTACAATAAAAAGGAAGGTAGAAGTCTTTTATTTGTTGGAAAAGGTCATGTACAAAATGACAATGGAATTATCATAAGTACACGGATCCTGGAAAAGAAAGACGACAGAGATGTTTTCGAAGCCTATCAGGACTCTGCAACATATAAATCTGTTGACCATGTAAAGCATATTCGGCAATTTGTAACTGCTTTTGAGGTTGACCATTATGTATATTTTGTCTCAACACGAGCAGATCAGACTTTTATTTCCCGGCTGTGTAAAGATGACTTCAACTATTATTCCTATATTGAGATGCCTCTTGAATGTAAAAACCAGAGGAATAATGAGAGCTACCATTTCAGCCACTCAGTTTTCGTTACCACCCCAGGCAGTTACTTAGCAGACATCATGAAACTTCCATCCCCAACAACTGTTCTATTTGGTGTTTTTAGCAAAAAACAAGTGTCAGATCAGTCTGTCGTCTGTATGTTTTCCCTCTCTGAGATTAATGAGAAATTTGAAGCAAACCGTAAGAAATGTTACTCAGAAAATGCCAAGGATTTATTTTTTAAGCCTTATGGCAGAGACCTGTCCTGTGGATCTTCACAAGAGGTAAAATTCACTTGTTTTTTTGGTTTATAGAGGTTTCATATATTGTTATAAATAATAGATTATCTTTTCCTGACCTTATAACTGGCAGGTTTGGAGTTTAAAAATCGGTATGCTGCCTATTTAATGAAACTGTTTATTATGTTCATACCTTTTAATTTTGGCAATAGGAAGTAAGAAAACACACAAGAAAAGCTTACTGTTTTCTTACTTAGTTTTAGTATTCGGTTTGAGATTCGGGCAGCCTTTTTCAGCAGGATTCGGATTTGGCCGAATCCTTCTGCCGAGCATATGCAAATTAGGGACGGGAGGGAAATTGCGTGACTTTTTGTCAGAAAACAAGGAAGTAAAAATGTTTTCCCCTTTCCACCCTTAATTTGCATATGCAAATTAGGGTTCGGTATTCGTCTGAATCTTTTCGCAAAGGATTCGTTGGTTCGGCCGAATCCAAAATAGTGGATTCGGTGCATCCCTAGTAATAATTTTTTTTCTTTTCAGATACCTTTTGTGGTCAACAAAAAATTATACAGGTTTTTAAGAAATTTAGTGATCATTCTGCTGCTATTATAGGACTATGAAAAAGGAGTTCTTCAAATTAGTCTATAGCCTAAGCCCATTCCACTGCTCTAAGCCCCCACAGGATCACACACAATTAACTAACCTGTTTTCTACATACAGTAAATGTAGCTGTTGCAATTTCTAAACAGCATGTAGCATCCTAATACAATATTCAAGGTTTCCAGTTAAAGGTCATTAAAGTGAAACTGACAATGAAGAACTTTTTCAAAATATTAATGTACATTAAAAGTTAACTTTATTTCATAAGTTGACTGTGTTTGGCTAATAGGTCTTCTGTTAGTAATTGTTACTTGAAGTTCCTAAGCCTGACTGTTTTGCCGACCTGACTGTTCTCTGAGAAAAACTCCAATGTCAGGAAGGCTGCAAATATCACCAAATTGAACCCTTGACCTCTCCCATTGACTTATACTGCAGTTAGACAGGTTTAAGGGGGCGAATAGTCTAATTCGAGTTCTTACAGGGCCAGAGTATGTCATAAGTCTTTGAAAAATTAGAATGAAAACTAGGACCGAGTTTGTATAATTAACAATTCGAATTTGAGAGTTTTGACCAAAAAAAAAAAATCTGCCCCTTAGTTTCAAAATGCTAACAGACTTCTGCTGCACAAATACGATATGTCACTTTCCTTGTAGAGGAACATTGGAATCGGATAGGTAATTTGAAAAACATAGAGGAATACGTTTATGGCAAAATTATAAATAGCATGCAAAGACAATGTTAGAAAAAAAGTTTATTTTCTTGAGTCAGTAGACAATTATGTTGTAGAAACAAAACAAGTTGCAATTACAAAACACTAGCAATTGCTATGGCCATATAAAAAATGGCATGTGCCAAAGGCCATTAATATTTGTTTAATTTTTTCCCCATTTATTTAGCATTTAAATGTGCTGCCTACATTTGTTCTGAGCTTCCTGTTCTGCCCTCTGAACATTTATTGTAGCCAAAACAACCCAAAATATGACAGTTTTGTATGATCATGTATAATACTTCAAACCTGTGCCTTTAGGTTGCTTGGAATGCATATGATGGGCTCTTAAACTGGTTTTATTGATTTCCTGTTTCATTCAAAGGATTCTGCCAGCAGATATCCCTGTGGGTCAGAACACTTGCCCTACCCCTTGGAGTGCAAAGAGGGTGTATCCAAAACGTCTGTGTTAATAAGAGAGAAGAATCCTTTTAACTCAGTTGCCATTGCTGTTGAAAATGAGCACACCATTGCATTTTTGGGGACAGCTGAAGGAAAGCTTGTGAAGGTAATTATAATTTTAATACATTAAGTCAAATTATTCTTGTTTGGTACAAAATAGATGTCATATATATACCCAGCAAAACAAAATACACCATGTATACAAAATGAGTGGAGATGTAAACCCAGCAACAAAAAGTTGCCAAATATTCAGAGGGCATATTCCTTAGGTTAATTTAGTGGAAATGGTTATATTTTCTCCATGTTTTATACAAGTCAAAACTTTGACAAAGGCTACAATTCTTACAATATGCTAATGTTACATGCTTGTCAGTGAAGATGTGACTTTTTCCCGAAATGTTTTTGCACCAACATGTCTGCACTAAAAAGAAGTGTGAGGGTATCTGCCTAAACCCTTGCTTTTGTGGGCTCCTGGCATCACAGGTTTTTGGTGTATAGTTTAGCAGCACATGGACATTCCATGACTACTAATGTCATGTAACTTCAGCCTAGTCATGGTTCTATGTGTAAGTACCAAGCTGTGCAAGGCAAGGTTACATGTGCAAGACTGCTACCAGATGCTAGTAAACAGTTTAGTTTTTGATGGACCAAGCCGGGCCACAATATGCTTGTTTCTAGTATACAAAACATGTAGTAATGTCACCAGTTTTTAGTACCAAAGGCTCACATCGGTGCCCACTGTCTGGCCTCTTGAAATAGAATACCACCCGCTCACTTCTAACGAGTGAATACTTTCATGGTAGCATCTCCCCTAAAGTTTAACATTTTTTTTTTATAATTGTATCATAGATGAGCAGGTATTAAAATAATCATGTTATGCTGTGGTTGACTATGAAGATTTTCATTCACCCAGGTCATAGTATATCTAGTATAGGTCAATCTAAAAACAACTGGACTTGCTGAGTAATCAATGAAAAGACGTTTCACTACTCATCTGAGCAGCTTCTTCAGTTCAACTTCAGTTCATGCCGAGAACTTCCCGCACCAGTCAGTTGAACTGAAGAAGCTGCTCGGATGAGTAGTGAAACGTCTTCATTGATTACTCAGCAAGTCCAGTTGTTTTTAGATTGACCTATACTAGTTATGCTGTGGTTATTATTCTGCAAACTAGCCATAACTCAATTTTTTTGCTTTTTCTTAGGCTTTCATCAGAAACAATTCATATGAGTATAGGATCCTTTCCTTTGATACATCGAGTGCAGTGAAGAATGGCATGGTGTTTGATGTTGATCAAAAACATTTATATGTAATGACTAAGAAAAAGGTAAACCTTTCCTATATGTGAGTGACCCATACAGTCTGTATGTTGCATATACCAAATTATAATAATAAATGCAGGTATTGAATCATGTTGAAATTTTATGTAATTCTTCAGATAGGTTTGTGTTATATCAAACACTTTGTCTACTACACTTGCCTTGGGTGGTTTCATATAGCACCTTAAACTTGGTGATTATAGAGCTGAGCTGGTTAGACAAACGAAAAGACGATGTGGCAAATGGCGGAGCACTTCCCATGCACGCCAGCCCCTGCTACGCCGCAGCTTTCGCGATGAATCCTTCTGACCGGCTACCACATCACACTTCTGTTACCGCTGCAGAGTAAATCCCCTCCTTTGTAATTTTAAAAGCGCAAAATAAAGCCAATATATTGATATTAACTTGCCAGACTCCAAGAATGCTTTGATTAGCGCTCTGCAGCGGTAACAGAAGTGTGATGAGCTGGTTAGACACCTGTATTTGGGAGTGCGAATTTTATCCAGATAACTACTTTTTTGAGGATGTGAGAAGTGCTGTTATAACTTTGTTGAAATGTAGATATTACTTTTCCATTCTGAGGATCTACATCTTTAAAGTACCTTGTTGGTATTTGGATGTAAAGGGATACTGTCATGAAAAAAATTATCCCCTTTTATAAGCAGACCATATTTTTTTATGTAAGATGTAAATGTTTGTTTTATTTTTGTTACACTAGATCAGATATTTCATACTTAATTTATAAATGCAATATCTCTGTTTATATTGTCTCCCCCTCAACTAAGTCTCATTCTCCACAGTTAAAGGAGCAGTATAGTGTCCCTTTCATCATTAGTTCAATAAGTAGAGGTTATTGTGGGCAAAAAATCCAAAATTGAAAAGACACATAGGACTTCCGTTCCCAAACCAGCACAAAAACAAAATAAAAACAAATCATCAAGCCATTTTAAAAAAAATGTATAAACAGACCCCTTTCAGCTGCAGACGGTTAGGCTTTTAGATAAAGAACAGTTCATTCTTGAGAGGCTTTCAGTGGACTATGGATTTGTTTTGCTTCTGCTTATTAAAAACAGGAAGTACAGTGTTACTTTAAATTTCAGATTTTTTCCCATGAAATAACCAAAACTATAGATATTTCCTAATTAAAACAATAGGTAAAATGTGTGTTCAGCAAAAAACTTTTCATTTAACCCTTTAAGTGCCAGCAGAATTTCACATTTTGGTTACGTGAAATGCCAGCCGTTTTTGAAACATTTTGTGCTCTCTCAATTTAGGGGCATTTTCTGAGGGGAAACCTATAGTTTACCTAGGAAAACTATACATTGTTTTTTTCGGGAGAAACTGAGCTTTCTAAATCTGCCTGAGTTTTCATGTATTTCCACCTGTGGAAAAAATTTTATAGCGCTAAATACCAAAAGAAAAAGTAAAATTACCATTTTTCATAGTATATCAATTTATTCCAGAAAAATATTTCATTTTACGGATGAAAATCCAACTGTTTTGGAAAGCCTTATGTCTCTCGAACATAGGACTTCCGTACAGCAAAAACTCCCTGCAGTATATTACCGAATTCTGAAAGCACGAAGGCAGAAAACAGCATACTTTAGATTCCAAGGCAAAAAAAATGAAACCATAGGTTTACCCCAGAAAACCATACATTTTTGAAAAGTACACATTCTGCTGATTCCAAAATGGGGTAACTATGTCTCTCTACTCCTAACTACCAAACATCAGAGCTTGTCTGAACATAGCGGTTTTTTTAAAGAAAAAATCACTTCAAAGGTTTTATTTTGCTGCTCCGCATATCCCACATTATATTAGGTACCAAGAAAAAGCACCTGAAATATGATTGCCAGGGGTCCACTGAACAGTTTGATGCCCATTGTGCATAGGTTTACCAAAGTATCTGGCATTTAGAGACACCAATATGAAGTTAGCGCATTCAAATTGTTCAGGACTTTAGTTCAGCTACAGAAAAATCAACACATTTACTGCAGTTTTTGTGGGGTAAAAACACAATAAAATAGGTTTTCCCCCCAAAACCATATGTTTATGTGGAAAGTATACATTCTACCTAATCTAAAATGGGTACACATGCCTTGCTGCTATACACTACAGAGATGCAAGGCTTTCCCAAAATTGTCGGTTTTGGTGAAATATCTGAAAATTGCCTCAATGCTTCAACCTTCCAGCATCATATCGCTCGTGTATCATTACATACCAAGAAAAAGCATCCTAACTATGATTGCCAGGGGTCCTCGAAACAGTTTGGTGCCCACTGTGCACCATAGGTTTAGCAAAGTATATGTTAATTAGAGGCCTCAAAATGAAGTTAGCGCGTACAAATAGTCCTGTGGGTAACTTCAGCTCATGAAAAATCAACACATTGACTGCATTTTTGTGGGGTAAAAACACATAAATATATGTTTACCCCTCAAAACCATATATTTTTGGAAAGTACACATTCTACAGAATCTAAAATGGGTACTTTGTACCCATGCCTTTCTGCTCCAAACTACTTAGTCGCAAGGTTTTCCCAAATTTGGTGGTTTTGGTAAAATACCTGAAAATTGCCTCAAAGCTTCAACTTTCCAGCATCGTATTGTCCATGTATCATTACCAGCATAAAGCATCCTAAATATTAACACAGGGTCTACTAAACAGTTTGATGCCCAATATGCATAGATTTACCAAACTAGGTGGCATACAGTGACCCCCCAAATAGTGTATATGAATTTTCAAGTATGACACTCTGGCTACCACAATATAAGCACCTGGTATGTGTTTTATGTGCCATGAGACCCCTAACAGTGAAACCCTAGAAAACCATATATATTCCGAAAGTACACATTCTGATAAATCTAAAGCAGGTAACTACATCTTTCTACTGCAAACTACAAAACCGCAAAGCTATACTAAACATAACGCTTTTTTCGAAATCTCTGAAAATCATCACAAAGCTTTTTACCCCATTATATGCCCCACATTTTGTAACCTATCAGCACAAAACATCTTAAATATGAACGCCAGGGGTCTACTGAACACATTGATGCCCAATATGCAGAGATATACCAAACTATGTGGCGCACAGAGACCCCCAAATGACAATAGTGTATATACATTTTCACGGCTGACGCGCTGGCAGCTACAATAAGCACCAGCTGTGTGTATTATGCAACATATGACCTCCTAACAGTACAGATACCCTAGAAAACCATATAGTTTCAGAAAGTACACATTCTGACAAATCCAATATGGGTAAATATGCGTTTCTACTGCAAACTGCCAAACTGCAAAGCAATGCTGAACGTAACGGTTTTTATCAAATTTCTGAAAATCGTCACAAAGCTTGAATGTTACCCCATTATATGCCCCACATTTTGTAACATATCCGCATAAAACATCCTAAATATGAACGACAGGGGTCTACTGAACACTTTTATGCCCAATATGCATAGATATACTAAACTATGTGGTGCACAGAGACCCCCAAATGACAATAGTGTATATAAATGTTCACAGCTGATGCGCTGGCTGATGCAATATAAGCACCTGGTGTGTGTATTATGCGACATTAGACCCCCCTAACAATACAGAGACCCCAGAAAACCATATATTTTCAGAAAGTACACATTCTGGCGAATCCAATATGAGTATGTGTTTCTACTGCAAACTGCCAAACAATGCTGAACGTAACGGTTTTTATAAAATTTCTGAAAATCGTCACGAAGCTTGAATTTTACCCCATTAAATGCCCCACATTTCGTAACATATCAGCATAAAACATCCTAAATATGAACGACAGGGGTCTACTGAACACTTTGCCCAATATTCAGATTTACCAAACTATGTGGTGCACAGATGCCCAATATATATAGATAAAATATATAGTAGATAAAATTTACAAGGCATAACAAAATAATACAGAAAGTGTGAAATTCAAATAAATTACTAAAATCCAATAAAACCACAAAAATCAATGCTTTTTTTTCCAGACTAGTGTAATCAGACAGAATTACAGTTTGAATATTTTAGCTTGGCAAAATAGGTTTTACGGACAGAATAAAGCAAGCAACAGTTATGCAGAGCTGAAAATGCAATAAAATTTGTGTTTTAAAAAAGGTGATGAGGTGAAATGCTAGTTTCCCAGATTTCACAAATAACAAATACTAAAATATAGTGATATCTGTATTGGCTAACAATAAAAATTCATTGCAAGCTTTTAAAGGACCAATTCCCATTCATCAGGCAAAATGCAAATGAGAGCTGGAAAGGCATGGCATATATATTGTTAGATCAGTGAAATGTATTCATGGGCAATAAATTAGGATAAGGAAGAATATGCACGTACTCCTGCAACACACCAGATTGGATACAAATTTTGATCTTTATTCCATAGGTTAAAATCAAATGTCCCATAAGGGGGTGTGCACCAGAATGGGGGACCTAATGCCCATACACAGTACCCTACACTATTTTAAAGCATTAGGAGTGGGTGGGAATGTGAGAAGGGCAGTGACATCAAGGAAGTGCTGAATGGTAAATGAAAGTATTTGACTGCCCCACCTCTATGGCTCAGGTAATATTTGACTGCTCAGGTATTTAAACATCTTTTTAACAGGTGTTGGCACATGAAAATTAAAAAAGAATTTGGGTTCCATGTTTAATTTGCAAAAATATGTATTTATTATACAGCTTTTTATGAGTAGGTGGCAAATAACCATTCTTATTTGTACATCAACTTCCTGGATACCACCATCTGCATCAAAAATGGAACTATACAAACATGCCTATACCAAAAACCTACAGGCCGTTCTGCATATCTTCGATGGGATAGTTTTCATCCTCATTGCAAAAAAAAAATGTATTGTTTTTTTTTTTTTAGCCACTACCCAATTTGCTCAAACCTTAATGACAGAGATAAACCTCTCCATTCCTTATGGAAAACTTTTGTTAATCAGAGATACCATCCGCAGAGTATTGATGATCAAATCCACACAGCAACTTAAATACCCAGAGACCAAAAGACATAAAACATCAGGGTCCCTATAGTAGTTATTTACAATCCCGAACTGAACATTTTGAAAAAAAGCCAAAGACCTGCAACCCATGCACCAAACAGATATCAGACTAAAGGAAATTTTCCTAGAACTACCACTCCTGTCTTATAGACAACCTCCTAATCTGAGGGAAACGATTGTATGAAGTGCTCTTCCTCAAGTAACTAAAGCAGGTGCATTTCCCTGCAACAGATGTGTAGCATGCAAATACATCAGGTTGCAATATCAAATACACAGAAAGTCTGCACCATTCAGGACTGCTATTCATATGCTTCATGATTACGTGCAAGAAGTGCTCTACGGGAGGCGTATACATACGAGAAACAGGACAAAAACTATACACAAGGATAAAATGTCACCAACACTTAACTGCACTGCAATCAAAATCAGTGTCTTCAGGACATGAAGGTCTTAATTCTAAAAGGGAACTTAACTTTAAAACTGAATGGGAAAGGAAGGCCTGTGAATTCAAATGTATGGAGTTATTCAACACATTAAAACAGATCCTTAATTGAGGGTCTGGTTTCATGTCATACTATGGGACCTGACTAAATCCAGACCCCTGGAATAATTACAACCTACCATAAATACTTATATTATTTATGCAATTTATTTCTATCTATCTGTAACGTCCTAATTTATTGCCCATGAATACCTTTCATTGATCTAACAGTATATTCTGTGCCTTTCCAGCTCTCATTTGTAATTTGCCTGATGTAGGGACCTTGGTGCTCCGAAAGCTTGCAATATATTTTTGTTTATTAGCCAAAATAGATATCGCTTCTACAACACTTTTTTTAATTTATTTTATTATATGTTATTTTTTATTACTGACTAACACAGTACCACAGGTCAGCAAAGGATTTCCAGCCTCCTCTGTTCTCCCTTTTCTTTAGCATGATTTTTTTTCTAAGAGCTGCAAAGCAGTAAAGGAGTGGAAGTGAGCTCGCTGACTTTGTTGGGGGGCTTCTCTGGTCCTTGAGGGGTTTATGGCTGACCCGGGTGCTGCTTTCACTGCTTGCTGCTCTTAGAGAAACAAGTGACACTAAGGTAATAAGACTACCAACGCACACTCTCAGAACCTAAATGGGCAGATATGCAAATGAGGGTGAACAAGGCAGAAAAGGAAATGTTTGCCAATAGAATTTGTAATGTATCAAGGAAAATGTTTCCCTATTCAAACAGAAAAAGTGGCAATAACTTTCAAAGCAGTGATCCCCAACCAGTGGCTTGTGAGCAGGGCCAGATTCACATAGCAGTCACCCCTAGGCCTAACGTTGTTCGTTGTCCCCCTTTATTCAAGCACATTTTTGGAGCAATGGGGATTGGTGCACGGGTGCGCATCCCCTGTGTTTCTAAACCAATATGGGTGTGTTTGGGCAGCATGTCACCCCTAAACTCCTGCCGCCCTAGGCCCAGGCCTTGGTGGCCTTTCCACAAATCCAGGCCTGCTTGTGAGCAGCATGTTGCTTACCTTATTTTTATTTAAAGTAAACACATGAATTTCCGAGGACAATTTTCCTTTAACCTTTTCATGATAGTCATCACCAGGACTCCCTGCAATTCAGTCTGCATTGCTGCTTGCTCATTCTAGGGCATTGCACCTTTTAAAGCTCCTTTCGGGATAGATTCTAAAGTATTATGTATTATTTCAGAGCTGACAGGTTTCACAGTAGACCATAAGTGTGGGAATGTGATGCACTAATATTTATATGTTATAAAATGGTAACAGTTGTGTATTTATGGTTGGGCATTTTTTTCTTACAATGTTTTTATCTATAGGCCTACCGAGTTCCTGTTCAAGACTGTGCCCGTTCTTCAAATTGCAATGAATGCATCGCAACAAATGATCCTTATTGTGGTTGGTGTGTTCTTGAAGGAAAGTACGTGTAACATTTTTTTTTTAATAGACACTCTATGCTAACTTTCTAACAGCATGTCTTACCTGGGACAACTGCCAAGTACATGCTCATTGGTATATGCTAAATAAATATTATGAGGAAAACAATATGAATTAATACACTACAGAAATTGCATGTGCATATTGATAGTATAAATGATCAGTTACTGTTAAATACTATGTATGATCAAGATTAACAGTTAAGTTGCAGTATTTCTTAGTCTTAAAAGTCTCCATTTTAACAGTAAAACTTGTTACTTTTTTGATCTTTATCAGATGTACAAGGAAAGTTGATTGCTTAAGGAACAATGATAACAACCACTGGTTATTTAGTCCCTCTGGAATATGTATGCAAGTGAAGAGTGCGACCCCAATGAATATGAGTGTCATGTCAGTGGGCAAGGTAAGAAATTCAGTTTGTGATTCATATACTGCTTTTTAGCAATAAGTGCCACTTTCTCATTTTTTTCTTGTCTGTGTAGAAATTTGGTCTGCACTTGCATGTCACATAAGAAAATATACTTGTGCTTTTTGATTAGCGTTTTGGCTAGCAATCTAATGTAATTGAGCCATTATTGTGCTTTGTTACAGGTTACATTAACTGTGGAACCATCAATAGATTTACTAGATGATGATGAACTTATGTGTGACTTTGGAGGAGAGAAAAGTAATGCTGAGTTGCAGCTAGATGGGACAATCTCTTGTCAACCCCCAACACTTATTCCACCCCCAGAAAAAGGCAAAGGTAAATAGATTCAGTATTCAAGATATAAATATTGGCATTGCAGACTAAAGCTTTTAATATGTTGCCATAAAATTGAAAAATAATAAATGCAACTTCTAAAACATTTACTTATATAATATACTTTAAACTCTGCAGCTGTTAAAGAGCTTCAGTTGACTGTGCTTACTTTCCTTTGCCCCTCAAACTTGAATGTTCTGTTTACTAATCATTTTTACTATAGTCTTTTTGTTTGTTTGTTTGTTTTCTTGTAGATAATGTTAATATTACAATCAGCCTACGCTTTCAGAAGACTGGTGATGTGTTTTTTGCAAATTATTCTTATCCATTCTATAGCTGTAAAGAAGCAATTAACCTTTCAGAGAATTTGCCGTAAGTAGTTTCAATTAAAATCTACTTTGCCTAAAAACCTCAGATTATGGAAACATGCTAATAAAAAGTGTCCCTTGTATTTGTAGATGTACATCCTGTGTAACTAGCAGGTGGAATTGCCAGTGGGATGTAAATAATCACAGGTGTGAGGACTCCTCTCAGCGAAATGATGTTATTGAGCCTAATATGGTAAAGCACAATTCTTATTACTTGCATCTACCTAACATATACCATATCAATAATCATGATGGTGGGACAAGCTAACTGATTATCAATTAAGTGCTGTATATATGTGTGTGTGTGTGTGTATATGTATATGTGTATGTATATATATATATATATATGTATATATTTATATGTGTGTATATATATATATATATATCAAAAAATGATATTTATTTCAACGTTTCGGCTAATCACTTAAGCCATCATCAGGAAGTGAAAAACACACAAATAGACACTGCCATTTAAAGATCCCCACTGGCGCCAAAACTACTGTATGACGTCACAGGTGGGTGTGTATGATGACTCAAAACGCATAAGCAGTGTTAAACCCCACAGTGTTACATTATTTCATGTGTACATAATAAAAGCTGTGATATAGGGAGGTATCGAGCATCATTAATAGTATCCCCAGCGTGTACTATAGTGTTGTGCCAAACTGTGTCGTGATGTTCACCCCCAACCGTATACACATCATTATCACCAATGTGTCAAGTGTGATCGAGTGACCAGACCCACCGGAGGATATATATCCTGAATCAGACGCTTGCACTCTAAGCCAGTCTTCCATGAACGTGGGTGCTGGGTCAAAGTATTTACTAACCAAGGTGTGCGGGTCCTCTTGAACTGAGCTGTAGTGAGACTTCAGAATATTAACCCTTGTCTGAAAATGACGCCAAAATAATATTGTTTCCCTCCAACCTGAGAGTGGGGGGAAATAACTTGACTATAATAAGTGCCCTTGAAATAGAGTTGTTCATAGCAGGGACAATTTCCTCGCTATATTTGAGCCTGTTAAGAAAGATATGCTGAACATTCTAAACATTAAAATATTAGCCTATACACAATTCTACAGGAAAATTGTTAGTATCTGTCTTTGTGTAAGTGATGAAAAAACAGTAAAAATGTGTGGGGCCATGCAGTTCTACATGATGAAAAAGAAGGAAATCCTAATTTATGATCTACTTAAGTGACACTGAATTCTCCATATGCCTGTCTAATCAAGGAACGTGGATTGCATTGCACATAGCATAGTGGTACACTTGATTGTACTCAGAATGGTTGTTAAACTCACATTTTGAAAAACAGAAAAGTTACAAGGAAGGCTTGTTTATACGTTTGAGAAATACTTTCTATTGCTATAGGTGGGGCGGGATAGCAGAGCCAGAATTTTAACTAAACCGTTCTGTGACAATGACTGTTTAAATATATTTTTAATTTGGCTTTGCAGGATACATGTTTTTTTGACATCTATTATTTTTTTTCTTGGCAGGGTTTGATACCGCTTTGAAATCTGCATAGCTAATGCCAGTATTCATAAAGCTTTTTTTATTAGTTTTTTTTATTGTTTTTTAGGAAGAAAATTGTCCACAGTTCTTTGAACCCAATCCATCATTAATTCCAATGAAACATAAAAGTACCATAACATTTAATGGGAAAAATCTTGATCATTATAAGGTATGTCATTTTTGTAGCATAAAATAAACCATTTTCATTCTTTTCTCTGCTACAGTATACACAAACTGCTTCTGCTATGGGGCAGGTTGGGGTGCACAGGAATGACAAGCCAAATCCGAGAACTGAAAACTTTAACTTGAGGAGGAGCCAATAAATCTCTCTATACTACCAATCTCCCTGGGATACCAGGAGATGCCTCCTGCATGCAGCCTGCCATCTTATTTGTTAGAAGAAACATTTGTAGATGCACCTACAGCAGCAATTTGGTCCCTGTTTGACCATTTTAGAGGCATATTTATTATGCTGTGTAAAATGAAATTTGCTGAAAAAAACGTTGTAGAAAGCTGTGTAAAATATCGCATGGTGTGTGTAATTTTACGCCATGTGAAACTAGATTCGCCGCCTTTATTTTACATTTCTTTCAGTGTAAGTCACTTAAAAATGTAAGCAATTTTTGAAGCAGTTTTTTGTTTTTTACATGGCACATGGTTGTAATAAGATTTGAGCTTAATTCTGACAAGTACTTAAATGTGACCTGGATTTCACTGTTTCAGAATATGTTATTAGAAAAGAGAATTTACAGTCTGGCTAAAGTGTGTGCATTTCATCCAAAGGTTCATTTTTCTTTTATGCTATGCAGGATGAAGATTTCAGTGCAGGCAACGATGAACTAAATTTCAAAACCTTTGTAATAAAAAAAGAGGAATCTTTCTCCATTTATATCCCAGAGGTATTATAGCTAAGTATATGTGATTTATGCATAGTATATTATAAGCTGTGATGCAGGTTTGTGTCTTGCAAAAAATATTTCTAAGGTCTACTCTTTCATTCATTTTGTATATATGACACCAAGTCCTGAACTGTGCAGATTCCTCTTCATGTGTGTAGAGAAAGGCAATGGATCCTGGCATACCAGGCTTAACTCCTTTCTATCCTTGTAAGAAACAGGTTACCTGAGGACTGAATAAGTACGATAATAGATGCCAAAAGGACTTGCATTGTGTCTTACGTGCTGTTTTTAAATGCACAAGATCATTCATCAACCAAAATGGCTGCCTACATACAATTATTAAACTAAAAATACATTTATTGGTTTGGGAATAAAATATGAAATTGAAGAATGAATTGTGAAGCACCCAGTGTATAGTGGTATAGTTTAAAAACGAAACAATGAAACTTTTAACAGTATCCCTTTGATCCATTGATATGGCTTAATTTGACAATCATAATCTGGTTAATCAGAACATTCAGACGTTTGCTTGTCAGTTGGGGCGGGGGCATGGTCAACGTGGTCTGTTGCAGACCACATACTTATCCTGTTTCATTAGAAAGCCTCTTAGTTTGCTTTTCTCTCCCCATACCTTCTCCCCTCCTGTCTGTAAGCTTAGCCCAGAGCTATGAGCAAGCATGCAGAGACTCCAGTAGGAGTAGGACACACTAAGCTAATACGGCAGCTGCTATCCTAAAGAGGGAACTTATAGAACTGTTTACTCACTTATGGTAAAGCTTTCTACTGATTAAATATAGCTTTCTAGGTTGCACTGTTGTGGCTAATCTATTGGAAATAAACTGCCTTGGTAGATTTTCTTCTCCTCTATAGTAGCATGCCTAAAAGCAGTAGAATCATACATTTACAAGATTCGGACTGACACACTTAGTACAAATCTTCACTCACACAACCATTCAGTCTTGCCATGCCACATGGTGACTCACATAAAGAAGAAAGAGTACAAAAGTAAACATTAAAATAATTTTAAAGGTCTGCATTGCTTCCACCGCTATTTGTATCCACTCATCGTTCATTCACAGTGCCCACATACTGTATGTCTCCACTCTGTTTTTACATCTTTTCTGTATCTTAGATTCTCGCCCCACTACCACCTACTACATTTTCCCTTCTGTAACCCAGTTATAATGAACAGCACCTCATGCACAAAACTCCCCTGTAATAAACACCCATGATCCTTTCAACTGAATTTGCCTTCCCACCTATCAGGGTCTTCATCACACCCATTAACAAAACGTCTATATACATACTCTGTTCTTCTCTCCTCCAAATTATTACAGAGAACATCTGTTTAGACTCTTTCATGAACATTTTCGCCTATGCAGTAAGAAGCTTTTTCTCTTAATGTCAACTTTTCCACCTTTTCTTTTTCTCCATGTTCCTTCACCTAGAAGCAGTTTGCTCAGGCCACGTATGTGAGCCAAATATTGTCTGACTGACTTAAACAGTAGGTCAGGCTAGTTTTTTTTCAAGCACTTGGCGCAGATCTTGCCTTGCATTACCAGCTTTGTACTCTGTCCACACTTGAGCATTAACTATTCATTAAGTATCAGTCTCCCCACATACTCCACATATATTTATTTTTAGGAAAAAAACTATATTAAAACTATGATCCTATAAAAAAAAAAAAAACCTCATAAGCAAGGGCTAACCCTACTTACAGTAGCAATAAAACTTAAATCTAAAGTTTTTTAGTTTCCCTTTTACAATACAGTGGAGTACATAGCATCTTTTTAATGCCTCATGGGTTTTCTGTATGTGTAACATACTGAACATTAAAGGTGGAAAAATTATAAATTTGCCATTTATTATTAATTTGGGCCCCCTACTGTCCTTTTATTAACAGGGAAATTTGTTCAGCTCCATTCAGTGGGTTAGTAATTTGTTTTATCAGTCCTTCCTTTATCAGGGTTCAGGAAGGGACATAAAGGTTAAGTGCCAGAAATAACAGAAACCATAGATGTTTCTTAATTAAAACCATAGGCAAAAAGTATGTTTAGCTCAAGCCTTATTTTTTGAGCTTATGGTGAAATAAGATGCATACTCTCCCTTTAAGGAATAATATTCTGATCTTGTTTTAGAATTCATTAAGAATGTTTCCAAACTGTGCCAGGGGAAGGATGTGCTCTTATTTTTTCTTCCTATTTCATATGCTGTTAATGCTCATTATTTTAATGAATGCCTATCCTGTTTTGCTCTATTGTGCATGAAAAGTGCCTTTGCAAGGCTGCCAAGTCCCTCTCTTTCAGGCTGGGCATTCCTTCATTTCAGCTCTAAAAATGTTTAGACAGTCTCTTGGCTTTGCCTCTTACCAAAAGATTTTGTTCAGGGGAATTTAGTGGACTAGTAGTGCATGTCCTTAATATATTCCCTAAATGGCCCTTCTTTGAACTGTTAGAAACTGGCACATTATGGGAACTCGATAAGTATAGTTTGGTTTTTCACTACTGCTTTTTTTCTTTTTTTTTTAGTTTGCTCACTCCACAATCTTAAACGCTACCTATGCTCCACCAAGTTTTAACGCATGGTTATGTAAGCTTTCCGTGATCGGCTTTGTACATTTATTAACATGATTTTTTTTTTTGTTTCCAGTTCCCTGCGGAAGATAAAGAGACGGTTCCTCTGGGTATTTACATTAAATTGAATGAAAAAAAGATTGACAGTAAATTAAATGGTAAGATGAAAAAGTGTCAGGCAATACAAACTAATAATATTTTCAGAACATCTTATTAGATAGTAAGTTTGTATTACATAGTTTATTAATGAAAGGTAACATGTTCAAACTGATAAATATTAGACTTCATAAATACCTGCTTTTTCTTCTTTTTTCTTTTTTATTAACGTGATATATATTATCTATATATATATATATATATATATATATATATATATATTAATAAATATAATTATATTAATAAATATAAATTACTGTGCCTTTTGCTTTTTTTTTAGTTAATCTATACAACTGCATGTATGGCAGAAGTGACTGCAGCCTGTGCCTTGCTGCTGATTCCATATACAATTGTGTCTGGTGTAATGACAAATGTGTATACAAGGATATGTGTGTGGACCTACCTACTACAGAGTGCCCAGATCCTGAAATAACTGATGTAAGAACCACAAACAAGTCATAATTTGCATATTCAGTACTTTTTCAAAATACTTGAAGTTTCTTATAGCTAAAGGTGTTCTGTTGATCCTCTTTTATGCAGAAGCAAATTGCTTGCAGCTACATTTGCTTCACCCATCCTTTAAATCAGACCGTAAAATATCCTACAGCAGGGCTCTCTAACTTTATACTCAATGACTGGATGTGACCCTTCAATTGAAGCCAGTATGATAACTGTCCCAGGGCATGGATAATCTTTTAAAGGGCATGCCTACTGTATTGTGTAGGCCAAAGAAGTTGGTTTAATTTGGTTTAGAGAATACTGATAAATTGGTTTTTAATAACATACCAAAACACAAGTCATATACAGTCCAGTTTGGATAATGTATCGTAATTGTGTTCTGCTTATATAGGGCCTATGTACTAATGTTCAATGTTCAGGTACTAAAATCAGGTATGAGTTCCTAAAATTCTTGCATGGCTTCTTTTTTAATGTACCTTAATGCTCAACCCGGAAGACTTAAGCATTGTTAAATTGGCCCCAATATATAAACAACTATAGACTAAGTATACTTTCTATACAGTAGTTAAATGTTTAGGTATCCTCTCCTTGATGGAGGAACACTACCAGACTTTCTCAACGGGGACTGTCATGTACCACTGTAAGTATATACTTAAAAATATATATATTAATATTTTTCTAAATTGAATTACATTTTTCTTGTGATGTCACAAAACGAGAATTATGTCAGTATTTTTGGGCCCCATGAGTAGCAATTTCATAATCCTTTGGCTTTGGCCAATAGTCAGCCAAGCCTCTTCAATGAAGAGCAGGTTGCATGTCCATGGTGTATATGGTTACATAGTCCTTCGATTTGGAACTTGTTTTCTAAAAGACTGTATATCGCAATGATTCTCCCTCATCATTAAGTATTCTCCCTACCTGTCTTTTACTTGCCAATGGTATTTTAAGTATGTTCCGCCTAATGGTGAGCACTGGTCAGCAATGGAAGTTGTCCATATGTATTCACAGGGGGTTTGTTGGCATGCAGTCAGCGTGAGATGAAGTCAGACTGCCAGTAGGAGATTATATGTAGGGAGGATAGCTTCTGTGTTTATGATTGGGTTTAATACATTATTATGATTTTTTCCTAAATAATTAAGATTTGTTCTTCTATCTGCCTTGACTTTAATATAAAAGCAGCATTCATTATTCATTTAGTTTTTACTTTTCTTTTTTTAATCTGAAACCAATCAATAGCACTGCGGTACAATAGTGGCAAAGTACAGGTTGAAGGACTTCACAGCCACTTTCACTGTACCTCAATGGATCTGTGCTCAGGCAATTTATAAGATCGTCCCTGAGGATTTGTGCTCTGACATGTTTTTCTTATCTCAAGACAGTATGCTGCACTTTTGCCAGCAAAGTCATTTTCAAACTGTGTGGTATTTGATAAATGATAGCAAGTTTTCTTGCAGATCAATAGAGCTGTAGATGAAAGGAACATTATATGTCTTGAAATGTGTGTTCTTTGTCTTTGGCTGAGATTGCCTCATTTATTTTAGATTTGACATGATCTTAGATTATACAGTGAAAATCACCCTGTGTCTCACAAGTGGTCATTGAACTACAGGTCCCATCATCCTTAGTAAGCCCACCAATGTCTTTATTTTGTGGCATAATAGCTAAGTCTGTGCTCCTGTATCTGTATAGAGGAGGAGGGACATAACTACAGAGAAAGCAGACTGTGTGACCACTGTGGCACCAAGAAGCAACAAACAAGAAATTGTTTAAGTATATGTTTATAGATGACGGGTCTTAAAATAATTTTGTGGGAGGAGCAGCAACCTTTAGTTACACTACCGATTTGAGCATTTGAATTATAACAACTGCAAAGTGATGGAAATGCTGGGGATCCCAGATTTATAATTTGGTTCATATATCAATTATTGATATGTACAAGTTATGAATTAATAACTTCCTCTGTATTCACATTTCCCTTTAATTTGTTTGCATTAATAAGTTAGACGTGTCACAGGCTGCTGTTTATGAGCATCTTTAGTTGGTAGAAAATTGTGTTTTTTTGTGTGTGGCTTTTATTACAAAAGACGTTTTATCTACTAATCTAATTATATTTTTTCTTGTTGGGTTTGTTGTTAATATGCTGACATAGGTGGCAATGAAACCTATATGTACTTATTTTTTTTATTTATAGAGTGGTTCTTATGTATGCAGTGCTATGCAACTGACTTACCTAACATAGATCTATATTCATGTTCCCCTCAAAGTTGATATACAGATCTACTCCCCCTTTTTACTTATTAAGAGAAGTCCCAAACTTTGATGCCACCCCATCGCGATCTACCACCCCAGTCCTATGGAAAATTCTAACCTAATTATATTAAATTATAAAATATGAATATGCTTCACTTTAATACGCAATGTTATGATTAAAAATAATTAATTAATACACAATACCAAATTAAATAAGAGCTGTTCTGTGGGAATACATTTTTTTCTGCACTAATATTAGGAAAGACTGTACAGCATTAGTCACAAAGTAGAGGGGCGGAAGACACAATCACTCTTTACAACTAACATTACCATCATGGTGTTAAGGCTATTAAGGTGGCATTTTCTTGTTGTATTTTGTCATCTTTATGCTATTAGATAGGATGTCCACCCAAGCACTGTTTTGTCTTTTGTTTCTAATTTTTTTTTTTTTGCATAATCTATAAAAAAGTTTGGGGTTTGGATGGACATGCCCTTCAAAAATCCACTGAATGAAATGTAAACAAAACTTTATTTATATGTCTCCCACTGTGCCTCCTAATGGACTCCATTTTGTTTGTAGTTTGTGCCAAAAGCAGCGCCTTTAAACGGGGGAATTCGTCTGACCATAAAAGGATCAAATTTAGGAATAAAAGCTACTGATGTTGAAAAAATAACAGTGGCAAACACCCCATGTACATTTCTTGAAGAATTCTACTCTGTCTCCACAAGGTGAGTTAAAATGCATTTATATTTAAATCAATTGTAATGAAGAAATCGGTAGCAAAATCCTGTATTAGCTGTCATTCTATTTATTTGGTCATGTTTACCAGAGGTGGATGTTGCCTTTTAGTAGACTGGAATAAAAAAAAATACAAATGGTTTGCGGTATTTTAATGAATTCCAAAGACATCATTTAACACTTTTTTTTTTGGTGTGAGACTCTGTCCTAGTAAACTAAATATTAACACCCTTAAAATTGAGTGTAAGATTGCAGTCTCTCACTTGTCTGTCCACAATTTTAATTAGCAACATACATTAGTAACATAGCTTAAAGGAATTGTTCAGTGTAAAAATAAAAACTGGGTAAATAGATAGGCTGTGCAAAATAAAAAATGTTTCTAATATAGCCAAAAATGTAATGTATAAAGGCTGGAGTGATTTCATGTATAACAAGTCAGTCAGATCACTACTTCCTGCTTTTCAACTCTCTTTGTTTACACTGACTGGTTGCCCTGGCTACCAGACAGTAACCAATCAGAGACTTGAGGGGGGGCTACATGGGTCATTTCTGTTGCTTTTGAATCTGAGCTGAATGCTGAGGGTCAATTACAAACTCACTGAACAGAAATGTACCATGTGGCCCCCCTTCAAGTCGCTGACTAGCTCAGAGTTATAGAGCTGAAAAGCAGGAAGTTGGATTCTGGCTGTTTTATTAGACATCTGTTCACTCCAGCCTTTATATATTACATTTTTGGCTAACTAACTATATTAGAAACATTTTTTATTTTGCACAGCCTATCTATTTACACAGTTTTTATTTTCACACTGAACTATTCCTTTAATGAGCAACATACATGCAAAACTGAATTCTTGATAGAGATAGATAGATTTAGTGTGAGAAAAACAATTTGTCTATATGAAACAGGACCTGACCTGCGTTTTTAAAAAGAAATGTGCATATGCCATTTTTCAGAAACCTGGAATTGGTATTTCTTGCTGCCTTAACACGTAGTGAAAGATTTGTGAAAATAGAACTCACCACAGAAAAATTCATGCTTCTAAAAATCACATGAATGAATAGAAAAGATGGTATTTATCAGTTGATAAAATAGAAAGTTGATAAATATGCTTCTTTTCTAAGGATTTATTTATTCATCATAGTTAATGTTGTTGGCCTGATATTTGTCTCCAGTGTTAATAAATATGCCCTTTAGAAAAGCCTTCCACAAGCTTCTCATAATGTGTTGCTGGGTTTTTTTTCACATTACTCTTTACAGAGCTGGTTTAAATCTGTCACAGTTTTTGGCCTCCTGGTTCAGACATACTTCTGCAGTTCAGTCCACAAATGTTTAGTAGGGTTGAGATCTATGATTTGTTTTATTTAAAATATTTTGTTACAACTTTGAAAGTATGCTTTGGATCATTCACATGCTTGAAGACAAAATTGTGACCAAGTTTTAATCTCTGGCCTCACCCTTCTTCCTCCGTACCTAGCAATGATCATTATGATAAACATTTCTATTTTTGTTTTGTTAAATATGACACTCATTAGGACTAGATTAAGTTATCAGAAAACTTCTCATTCAGTGCACTAAATAGAATACTTCAGCATTCTTTATCACCTGTGTAGAGACTAATAATATGGTGTGATTGTTACTTGAAGTTCCTAAACTTGACTGTTTTGCCAACCTGACTGTCCTTTCACAACATGTCAGTTAGAGTTTCTAATGCTAATAGACTGCTGAAGCTCAAATATGGCAGCCCCCATATGGGGGATCAGATGAGTAATGTAAAAGCATCTGCAAATACTTTTATGACAAAATTATAGATAGCAAGCAAAGACAATATTATGATAGATGTAAAAAAAAGGTTTAATTTCTGGTATCTGTATCTCTTTAACACCTGAAGGTACTTGTGGACTAGTAACTCATAAGACTAATAAACCCTCCTTTTAAAAGGCTCAGTTGTTGTCCTGGTGACCTGCCAAATTCACTTAAGCTGATCAAAGACGCACAGATCCTAACGTACAAATTGAGGATTCATACGATTTTCGGATCGTGTGTGGAGAGTGCCGACATCTTTTGTCTGGTGGAGATCGGTCGATTGGACAGGTTTGATTTTGACCCGACCAATCCCGCCGGAGCCCATTGTGCATCGTAATCGGATCGTTTGGCCATATGGCCAAACATTCAGATTACCCCTGGTATAGCCATGCTCATTAATGGCATATTGGGGAAAGATCTGCTCTTTGTCGTCAAACGAGCAAATCTTTGCGTCTATGGCCACCTTTAGGCTTCTTTTATTGCAGGCTAGTTGTAGGGGTGGCTTCCTTGCAAGGCATCTTTTTAGGCCATGGTGACGAAGGACTCTACTAAAAGTGATTGTTGACACTTTGTTACCTAATGCCCCCTTCTCCTTTACCAGTTACTTTGTTTTTGTCCATGGCTTTAGTTAAACCTTTCTGAGCAATGTTTGTGTATCCCTGTGAGTTAATTTTAGGGATACACCAAATCCAGGATTCAGTTCGGGATTCGGCCAGGATTCGGGCCTTTTCAGCAGGATTCGGATTCGGCTGAATCCTTCTGCCCGGCCGAACCAAATCCGAATTTGCATATGCAAATTAGGGGCGGAGAGGGAAATCGCGTGACTTTTTGTCACAAAACAAGGAACTAAAAAATGTTTTCCCTTTCCAACCCCTAATTTGCATATGCAAATTAGGGTTTGGTTCGGTATTCGGCCGAATCTTTCACGAAGGATTCGGGGGTTAGGCCGAATCCAAAATAGTGGATTCGGTGCATCCCTAGTTAATTTGAGCCTTCTTCTTGAATGATCTGTGGTCCCAAGATTATTTGCATGTAAATGTTTGTACAGGTGCTTGTGGGGCTATCAACGTTTTAGAAATTGTTCCCAATATGGAACCAGACTTGTGGAGATCCATACTTTTTTGTTTTTAAGTTCCTGTTGCTTGATTTTTAGGGCAAATAGGAAGTGGCTCTAAGTAGATCCTTAAATACAGCCAGATGTGCACTCCAGTTTAATTAATAATTAAGACAATTGGGAAAATAATTAAGACAATTGGGAAATCAGAAGATTCTACAAGATAATACATCACATTTTGGACCAGTCGGCAATATTTAAGGGTAATTGCAGTCAAGGAGATTTATCACCCACAACAAATCTTCAGCAAATACTTTATCACTGGTGTTCATAGGAAATGCCAAAGTAACCATTGGAAATTTTCTTCTTGTCTGTTGCGGTTAGTGCAAATATCCCATGGCAACAAATCTCTCTGTGTGCTATCACCTTAAAGAGACAAACACAAGAGGTCCACACATTATCAATATGCAAGTTCTAGCTTGCACTATTGTAGCTAATCTCTTGCCAATAAAATGCATTTGTAGCTTTCCTTCTTCTTTAAGGACTTTAGAACATTTTGTGCCTCAAAGGAATTGTTCAATATAAAAATAAAAACTGGGTAAATGGATAGGCTGTGCAAAATACAAAATGTTTCTAATTAGCTAGGCAAAAATGTAATCTATAAAGGCTGGCGTGACTGGATGTATAACAGAACAGAACACTACTTCCTGCTTTTCAGCTTTCTTAGTTTCTACAGACTGGTTACCCTGGTGACCAAGCAGTAACCAATCAGTGACTTGAGACTGGGCCACATCGGCCATAACTGTTGCTTTTCAATCACAGCTGAATGCTGAGGATCAATTGCAAACTCACTGAACAGCTATGTCCCATGTGGCCCCCCTTCAAGCCACTGACTAACTCAGAGTTAGAGAGCTAAAAAGCAGGAAGTAGTGTTCTGGCTATTATGTTACACATCCAGTCACTCCAGCCTTTATACATTACATTTTTGGCTAACTAACTATATTAGAAACATTTTTTATTTTGCACAGCCTGTCTATTTACCGAATTTGTATTTCTAAACTGAACTGTTCCATTAAGTTCCTAAAAATGGCTTACCCTTTAATCAAAACAGGGATTGTTTGTCCATATATTGCAATATGTTTAAGCTGGCCAACTACGTCAAAGTCATCCCTGGTGTGGCCAGTTCCTACACTCCACTTGCATCTGATTCATTAATTCAATTGCTTCATTATACATTTTATAAAGGGGCTAGGTTTTACCCACAACTTGCTGCTTTCAAAGTAAAACTCCCAAACTGGGTTGCCCTTTTATTGATGATCAGTGGGATCACCTGACTATAGCTGGGAAGGGTGGGAGCTACAACATGGAGCTGGCCACTGCTCCTGTATAAACTATAACAAACAAGGGAAAGTTGTGCTCACTACTAATTTTTAAAAACAAGTCGGGGTGCAATGAGGCTGAGACCTATTTAGGGAAATGTAATGGCGCTATGCAGTACAAATAATGCCATTTGGGTGAGGGAGATGTGCCCAACATGGTAGGAAAATGTAGACTTTAAATATCCTTTAAGATGGCCATACACGGGTCAATATAAATTAGCAGCATATTGACCAGTAAATGGAGCCCTCTTATGGGCTTCCTCAATTGATATCTGGCTTAAAATCGCCCAGATGTCCATTGGCCAGGTTTAAAAAAACCAATCCGATCAAGCACCGTATCGGTTTGTGGATGTGATCCTTGATGCGACCACCTGTATTTTTAGCATTGTGATCCAATTGTTGGGCCCTAGGGCTTATGATCAGATCAGTCCAATATCTCCAACCTCAAGGTGGGTGTATTTGGGAGAGATCCACTCTTTTGGTTACCTCGCCGAGTGAGTGGATCTCTGCATGTATGGCCACCTTTAGAAAGATCAAATGTATTCCAATTACATGTACACCATTGTAAAGCAGTACAGGGGTATTTACTCAACAGATTCTTCTCTTAATAGTGTTGTTTGTGAAGTTGGACGTGTGAATGGAGCTATTTCAGGCGAAGTTAAAATACAGATCAAAGACAAGACGGGAAGTTCAAGACAGATTTTTAAGTACCAGGTGAGCAAATGTTTAAACTAAATCATCAGTAGTTTTGAACAATGTCTGTGAGTAAACAATGCAAGTGGAAGATGTATACCTTTATTAATCCTTAGAGTACACGTAAGGGTTAGGCCACACGAGGAGATTCGGGGAGATTTTGTCGCCTGGCGACTAATCGCCTCGTCTTTTGAGTGACTATCTCCCTGTACTGCCTCAGCATATTTCCCCCTAGGCTACAATGAAAAGTCGCTAATACACACGCGGCGATGCGTTTTCTATAGTCGCCCGAAGTTGCCTCAGTGAGTTCGGGGAGATAGTCGCTCAAAAAACGAGGCGATTAGTCGCCAGGTAACAAATTCTCCCCGAATCTCCTCGTGTGGACTAGCCCTAAAAGCAGAGCTGGAAAGAGAAGCTCATATTCTAATTCTGGAAATCTTTCTTAACTATTTTAAACAGTGATACATTTTTTTGCTATCTTTTGACAATGCTGGGGAAATGACAAAGATGCAGAGGAAGGATATGGGATTGCAACATATCACTTTTTTGATGACTTGCACTTGCTTCTTTCATAACCAGAGGCAATGCAAATGAGTGTGTGAGCTGAAGTCTGATTCTAACATTTGCTGCAGCGTTGTCTTTCAGTTTGAGCTGTATGCCTCGTTTGTGTCAAAGGATGCTGTCAGCTTCAGATGGTGGTTGTTGCCGATCAAAAAGCTGACATCTGCCCTTTGAGGAGGGGGGTTATTCCATTTTTCTCTTTTTTTCTCTCTTTCTCTCTCGTGTGAATTCTTTTTAATCTTTTTTTAGACCCTCAAAAACCTCTTTACAAACTGAAATATTTCTCTAAGGAAAGAGAAATTAGTTAACCCATTTCTCTTCTGCTTAGAAATACAAATCAGCTTTAGCCTTTGTTTGTTCTTGCTTGTTCGTATTTCTATCGCCCCCGTCCCGTACATCGGGTTCAGAGTACTGGGGATATCTCCTGTGAATTCCCAGTGTAGCCACCCTCCTAGAATTCTGCCGCCCTAGGCCCGGTCCTTTGTGGCCTTTTCACTTATCTGGGCCTGGAGATACTAGATTCATAATAGTGAGTTTTATTTTATTAGTGCTATTGTGTTAATGCATATTAATTGTAATGCTTTCTGAATAAGTGGGCTGTAACATGACATGCTACTCCCTTGCTTTGGCTGTTTCCTTTATGCACCTTAAAGGAGAACTAAACCCCCCTAGGTACAAAGCCCCCTTCCACTTCCCTCCATTGGCCCCCTCATCTCTTCCCTCCATGGGCCTCCAAGAGTATCATAATGGACAGAGGATGACATCTGGAAACTCCTGCTAAGCTGCTCTGCATTTTTAGCTCAGGTTTTTTAAACAGGGCACTTTTTTACATAATAAGACTGTGGTTTGAGGGAGAGTTGAGAGGGGCCGAAGGAGGGTAGTTAAGGGGGTCTCTTGTACCTAAGGGGGTTTAGTTCTTGTACCTAAGGGGGTTTGAGGGAGAGTTGAGAGGGGCCGAAGGAGGGTAGTTAAGGGGGTCTCTTGTACCTAAGGGGGTTTAGTTCTCCTTTAAGTAAGCAAGCACATAAACTTATTTGCATTTCAGAAGATTATAACTGTCTAAAATATGTTTAAACTAATGCGGAAAAAAAAATCCAGAAAGGGATAAGCACATGTAGCTTTCTCCGGTAAGCTCATAGCTTTCTAATAAAATTACATTTACAAAAAACTTTTAAAACCATTTGGAATCTTTAATGAATATACAGTATATTGGATACCTACTTACAATTACAATTTATTTCAATAAAGGGCAATTAAAAAAACAAAAATCCTACTGTTACCCCAAATGGAGTGCCGGCTCTATTAGCCTGCACCTTTAGTTAATGAAAATATAGTTGCCCAACAGGCTCCCTTTAAGCAGACTTAACAGATGCACACTTCCCTTTAATCCCTATTCAGTTTATATTCACCCTAGTTATCCTACACTAAACCTAAATTCACTGTACAGTACCGTTATCAGAGTCAGCAGAAAAGTAAAGCTGATCACACGTGAGCTGATACTTACCCAATATTAGCATTTGGGACGTCCCATGAGTGATTCATGTATGCTTTTATTGACTTCAAGTTTCCCTGATAGTATTGCCAGTTATTAAAGTCTGGTTTTGTGAAATATGTGGTTATGTGTGGTATATTGGGCAGATCTTACAGCATATAACTTAGTTAGTTGAATGGTTTATGCTGGATTTTAGCAGCAAATGCAGAGTATACGTGTCATTTTTGTTTGCATATTGCCATGCAAATCTTTAAAAACATAGTAGCAATTATATATTGGCAAAACTTGTGATTGGTATTGTTAACAGCATTTTTTTTTCTCTCCAAATGTAGACTCCAAACCCAGAGTCTCTACATCCCATTGAAGGCATAATGGCTGGTGGTACCCGCCTGACAATTCAGGGCCAAAAGCTAGAAACAGGATCCATGGAAGATGTCAGAGTGACACTTGATGGCATACCTTGTGCAGTGTATGTATTTATATATGCACAAATATGTTGTTGTTCGGTCATAGTTACATGTGCTGTTGTGAATCCAAAGGCACACACTTAAGGTTTACATGCCAAAGCGGATAATAGCTGCCTAATCAGCCCCTCCATACGGGGTCCTTTTATACAGTCTGCAGCTTATTGGCCCAAGTATGAGGGCTTTTCAATTGGATGCTGAGTCACATAATCTAATAATAATAATAATAACAGGCAAATTGGAAAATCCAATTGGGCAAGGACCACATTGTGTCCTAATATGTGCTTATGGAAAACAGCCTCATCAGCAAGCCAGACTTAGGGGCATGTTTACTAACATTGGAGATAAATATCTGGAGAGATTTTTGGAGATGTTGCCCATGGCAACCAATCAGCAATTAGATTTAAACAGCCACAGCCAAGTTAGAAAACAAAAGCAAAGATCTGATTGGTTGCTATGGGCAACATCTCCAGAAATTTCTCCAGATATTTATCTCCAATGTTAGTAAACATGCCCCATAGATACCGAAACTGTTGTAGGCATATTAACCTAACAGCCTTTTAAGTCGCAACCTGAACATAGATAGCCCTTCATGCTTTGTGACTACATTGCTGTATATGACTGTGAAACCGTGTCTAAAATAGTTTTCCTTAAACTGGAATATACTTGCATCAGTTTTTGCTTTTTCATCATCATTGTTTATTAATAACAAATAGGAGTCTTGCGATCATTAAAAAAAAACATGTTGCAGAATAAAGATGGGATCAGAGGAATCTGCCTGCAAGTCTTTTCTATCTTGTAAAATGTGTTCATTAAGAGCTGAACTTTGCAATCATCATTTGCAATCACCATGTTGGTCTCTCAACCGATGATTGTGGTATTCAGCAAAAAAGGCAATTGGTGCCAAAAGATATTGCAGTCAACGTACAATTGCACAGACCACACTTCTGCAAGGTGGTCAGTATGTTCATTTTCAGTAGGGATGCACCGAATCCACTTTTTTGGATTCGGCCGAACCCCCGAATCCTTCACGAAAGATTCGGCCGAATACCGAACCGAATCCGAACCCTAATTTGCATATGCAAATTAGGGGTGGGAAGGGGAAACATTTTTTACTTCCTTGTTTTCTGACAAAAAGTCACGCAATTTCCCTCCCGTCCCTAATTTGCATATGCAAATTAGGATTCGGTTCGGCCAGGCAGAAGGATTCGGCCGAATCCGAATCCTGCTGAAAAAGGCCGAATCCCGAAACGAATCCTGGATTCGGTGCATCCCTAATTTTCAGTGCAATTATTTGTTTCGTTAGCTTATCAACAATATCATCCAATCAGAATGAAATCTTGATAGTCCACAGGTTGAGTTTTTGGTCAGATCACACAATTGTTTTGGTCTATGATGCTGCTTTTAATAACATCCAGTTTGGGCAGGCAAATCTGTTCACCTTATTGCAACCTGCTTGATGTTTGAGCCTGTCATGATAAATCAAAATTTGAGACGTTTGTATTTACCTGTTTACAAACATGGACCTGCTGCAAAGGACTGCTGTGCTACCAGTGATTTAAATCTACATTTTTTTTGTCCAATATTTCTGCTTTTATGATTGCATACAGCAAAAACGTAGAGATTTAATTCTGAGGTGTGAGTCATTTAAAGAGTTTATCAGCTAGCAAACCTTTCAAACATTCGTTCAAAAATAGTTTTACATTTTGGAAGACTTCACTTATTAATGTTATTTTGCACACATCTCTATATTTTCACCTGGGTTATTAATAGATAATAATGCAACCAAAAAACGGACATAAATCACCTCCTATAAGTTCACTGTTGACTACATTACTTGGTACATCGGATCTGTTATCCAGAAAGCACCGAATTATTGAATGCCTGTCTCCCATAGACTGCATTTTATGCAAATTTTTAAAAATGATTTCCTTTTTCTCTGTAATAATAAAACGGTAACTTGTACTTGATCCAAACTAGGATATAATTAATCCTCATTGGAAGCAAAACCAGCCTGTTTATTTCATTTTTAAATAATTTACTAGTATGCTTAAGGTATGAAGATCCAAATTATGGAAAGATCTGTTATCCAAAAAAACCCATGTCCTGAGCATTCAGGATTACAGATCTCTTACCTGTGCTTTGGAAGTGTTAGAGGGCTGCATAGCGGGAGAAATGGCAAACAAGTCACCAGTTTTACATGTTTGCAACAAGCTTACTGATTTTCAGTTCCATGCAACATGCATTATGTTGATTTGCTGTTAATTTTGTTTGTGTTGTTTATCTAAACTATAAATATATATTTTTTTTATTTTTTAAAGCAAATCTTTTGGTGAAGAAATTGTTTGTGATACAGGAATGGCTTCCAAAACAGGAGAGGTTGCAGTAATGCTGTTTTATGGCAGCGATACAAGAATAAATGCTGGTCACTTTATATACAAAGAAAATCCATCAATTGCTCATTTTGCTCCAGACAGAAGCTTTGCCAGGTGAGGAAAATATTATTTTTATCTAAATTTAGGGCTAGTCCACACGGGGAGATAGCCACGCGTTTGCGGTCGCGGCGTCAAAGCGCCGGTCGCGGCGCTTTGACGCCGCGACCGCAAACGCGTGGCTATCTCCCCGTGTGGAATAGCCCTTAAGACTGCAAAGTGTTTGGCAATTGGTATGCATTCTGAATATCTGCTAATTTTGTGCCCTCCAAATAAGTACAGGTGTAAATAATGCTTAGGACAAGTGGTCAATGAAACATTGGGCTATTAGACATGGGCTCTTGGTTGCCTATATATAAATACAACCCTGGTGTAGATTACAACTAATTACTGGCTACTTTGGGTACATTGAATTGGTACATTAGCATTGGTACAGGTTAGCAGTGGAGTAAAGCTGGCCATAGATAGATGTGAAGATGTTATTCTTTGTGCAACGAATGCTTCTTCGTTTAAGTCTGACAATCTATCATTAACCATTCAAAATAACAAACCAGACAATGTTCTGGCCATTAAGTGACAGACCACAATGATACAAATGTTATATCCCAGAAATAGCAGTGACAGTCACTAATGGATATTGTCAGATAGGCAATACATGCAATGATATAATCATTACCTGATAATGTTTCTGACTTGTGCAATCAACTAACCAACCAATTGCTATGGTATGAAAAATGTTGGGACACTCCACATACGATCCGATCATATGAATCTTCATTAATTATGATTGTATCTTTGCGTCAATGGCCAGCTTAAGGCCCAGTGACTTTTATCTAGATTTTTATCTTTCACTCCAACCAGTTTTCTGTATGGGCAGTGGCACATTGGACAATTGTAGATGTTTTTCTTAAACATGGGGTCAAATCTTTCAAAATTTTCCATTGTTTCCGGTAGGAATCATATGGAAGCACTAGCAAAGATGATTGTAACCGTAATCTTGCCAGAAAAATGAGTCAAGTGCGATTTTAAAGGCAAGGTCACACGTGGTGTTTTTTGCGTTGCTTTTTTTAAAATGTACAGTAGAGCCTAAATATACCAATGAAACCACACACGCATGATAATATGCATTTTTCAGCCTGCCGTTTTCTTTTCCCAGCATACATTTGTTTTTTTCTCATTCCCCACAATTTTAGCAAACTTTTGTGAAAAAAAATTTTTACAATGTAAACAACATATACAATACGCAACTTAATTAGGGCACCAGCATACAACACCATAAATACATATATGCACAATGAATGTATTAACAATAGGACAGTTTGGGGGTTTGCCCCATGTGCCATTGCCCTTATGGTTAAACATATTTATAGTACAACAAATCCCTTTTTGTCTTTTAAACAGGGCCAGGTTTGTGGTAAGGCCACAAAGGCCTGTGCCTAGGGGACACATTTGTAGGGGCAGCATGCCGCCCAGCTGCATCTATATTTCTGGCTTCCTACAGGACACCCAGAGCAGAGTTACATCTGTGCTGCTGACCGAGCGTTGAGTTTTCAATGTAAGCTTTTGGTAGGAGGCACACACGCTTGCACGTCGGTGTAGGGAGGCGCAAGAGGCAACCAGCCTAGATGACCTTCTTTGCAAATCCAATGCTACTTTTAGAGGGAAAGATGTGCTCCCACAGATAACCAATTTTCAGTGTGTATGAAAAGCAACTACAAGCTGATGCATAATATATCTTATATTTTAAATGTACGAATTGTTTTTCTAACCTTTCAGCGGTGGGAGACGTATCACAATTTCAGGGTCAGGATTTAACCTTGTGCAGAATTTCAGAATTCTTGCAAAACTGCAGGGAGAAGACAGTCCTATAGTTACAGATGAAGAATCCAAAACAGTAAGATTTCAGTTTTGTCTATGCATGCAACTCACATCTCTTCTGACTTCCTTCTGTTTTACTCTTCTTTATTTATTTTGTTATCCTAGAATTTCAGTACACCCTAGAAAGACATTTTCTGAAAATCAAATTTTCACTTGAAGTTGCTGTTAATATATTTCTCTTTATGATCTTTGCTTATTTCATTTGCAATTGCGCTCCATGCACTAGCGATGCTGCCCTCTTTTGACCTGCTCCAATGCTGATTTGTAAACGGGGAGAGGGATGGCTATATCTGGGCTGCAGCCTCAGGCGGCAGCAGCCCCTGGATTGGTGCTGCACACAGAATAGAATATCGCAAGTGGCTGAATACATAACATATGGCTAACAGGCAAGCCATTCCATATTTTGGCTTACATTTCTCTGAAATGGTGCTTTGCTAAAGCCATTCACTTTTGCTGCAGTAATCAGGCATTGAGCAGTTCTGTCTTTATTCTTTTAAAAGTGAAGAACAAAACTAGACACCCTCCTGGGTTTATGCATAGTAGCCGAGATTATGAAACACTTGAACATATTTTCTATTGTTTTTAATCTAAAAAAAAAATAGTATTATTTATTATTTCATGAGCTAAATAGGGAAACACAAGCTACTCCATGTTTGGTCCGTGTGATGTAGATCACCATTATACAACTCCCTCCCTTTGCTGTGTTTTGTTTGCAGGAATCTAGTATGCAGGGAATCCTCTATGCACTAGGAAACTAATCACCTGCCTCCCAAGGACCATGCATGGGATAGCTTAAATTATGTTAAACTAAAGAAATAAATGGTTATCTCCTGTAACCAAATTTATTGTGTTTCAGATTGCACAGGAAGACGTCCTTGAAAAAGCCAATGACGCTATGATTATATTTTCATCTCCACAAGTGCCAGAAAATTACCTGAAATCTGGGGTTATAATTGTGATTAAAATGGATGGACTTGAGTTACCTCTGCAGGCCAATGAACTTTCTTTCACTTACATCCTGGATCCTGTGTTTGAGAATTTCACTGATGGTATTAAGAAGCGAGTGAATAGTTTCATAAATGCTAAGGTAACCATCTTAGTATATGGGCAGAGATAGACTGCAGCATTTTCAAGGCATCAGTTATAGGGAGTGTATACTGAACGAGCCCATTTGTTAATATGACCTAATGCTAAACATTGCATGAGAAGACTTAAATAAAATGAATATGTATAAGTGTAACATATTTATCTGTGGCAGGTTATAATGTGCACATTCACCGTACTGATAATGTTCTTGTCTCATGTCTGAATTGGCTGCATCAGACCATGGATAGCAGTGGGTGTGCAAAGTCTCCTGGGTGACAATCACAGGGTATTTGCTGCTGCCATGAAGTGGAACAAAATGACATTCAAAAATGCCCTTTCTGTTTACCACTTTCCATCTTAACAGACAAACCTCTGATTAGAAATACCCAAATTGGGTTTACTGCTGCACCCAGCAGAAAAATCTTTCTGCACACCCCAAAATAGTGTTATGCATCAAACACTGCCTATGTTGGAATTTTCTTTACTGCTGACCCCTCCAACTGTCAATAATTATTTATGCTTTGAATTTCAGAGGATGTTAGTTTATAATTGACTTCTTCCCAATGTATTGCAGTAGCTGATGGTACTACTTCTGAATTGAAGATATCCATTCTGAACAGAAATATACATCCAAAGGATTTTCTCCCAATGTTTTATTGTAAAAAGCAGCTCCTTCTGTAGTGGAATACAAACTTTTATATATTAATTTTGTTTTCATGCACCAATAATACTCATTTAAAATGTATTGCAAAGAACCGCCATGTTGTGGTTTAAAATAATAATTTGGAATAGATTGACTTGAGCGTAGTAGGTACATGGTTTGACACCAATTTATACCTGAGGAAGGGATTGGTTAACACACCTCCCCGAAACCGTTGTGATTGGTGTCATACACACATTTGTTATTTGCAAATTGATGAAAGTATTTATTTGTACACCAAGCTAATATGGCAGCTGCTATCCAAAACAAACAGAGCTTCTAGAGCTGTTTACTCAAGTATTGTAAATCATACTACAGAACTACAGAATAAATATAGTGTTCTAGCTTGCACTACAGTGGCTAATCTATTGGCAATAACTAGTGATGGGTGAATCTATTTTGATTCGCCGAAACATTTCCGAAAAAAAATTGCGAAAAATTTGAGAAACGCATTGAAGTCAATGGGCGTCAAAATGATTTTGATGCGTGTCTTTCCTACACGAGCAACTGTTTTGTCGCAGCAAATTTTTGCAGCAGGCGGCGAAATGTGGAAATTCGCTACAAATCCATGCCTGGCGAATAAATTCGCCCATCACTAGCAATAACCTTCCTCTGTAGATTTTCTTCTGCTTTAAGCCTTTGTGGTTTTAAAGATATTTAAGTTTGTGTTCTTGGGTGTCCTTTTGTCAGCCTACAGGTCAGGTCATAAATGAATACTGAATAATAGGCCATCAACTATACCCATCTATGAAATGTACACTGACCCTTATGGCTGTACACATTACTGACACTCTTATTTTCTGCATTTTGTTGCTTTAACTAGGATTTATGTAGTCCCCACCAGCTTTAGAAGTACTGTATATGCAACCCACAGAGCATAATTTTAATAGTGTAAACATTGGTGAGCATTATTTATAAAATCATGACTTTATTAGTGGTGTATTTTACACTGAGCTCTTTGTAGTTTTCACCAGCTTTATAAGCACTGTATGCAACCCATAAAGCATGATTAGAATGGTCGAAAAGTTGGTAAACATTATTTATAAAATGGCTACTTTTTGTGGTGTTTTTTTGAAACTGAGCTCTAATTTTTTTTAAGGGTTATAATCTCAGTGCTGCAATGACAATTGAAGAGGCTGAAGCATTTGTGGGTGAAGGCATCTGCAAGATAAACACTCTTACATCTACTGACTTGTACTGTGTCCCCCCGGAAGAACAACCTCCACCAAAGAGACGTCAAAAAAGAGACACCGCTAATAACTTACCAGAGTTCATAGTACGTAAAACTTTCATGTATACCTAATATTGTATTCCATATATAACAAATATCTGTCTCCAACTCTGCATGCAGTGAATGGGACTAATTAGTTAGCTTAGCAGCTAGCACTAAAACAACTTGGCACTTCTGTTTTGTATGTAGAATTATTTCCATTATACCTATAGCCAGAACAAGAAGACTCTTTTGCCAATATGCAAAGCCTCCACCCAGGGCTAAAACCAGATATTGGTGGGCACACAACTCCCTGGGAACTGCAGTAGCAGTGATTTTGATACCCAATGTAGCAGACAATAAACCACACAATAGGTGGATATGCAGTAATTTGTAATGTAAGCAATGCAATATATAGGTAATGCAATAAAAGTGAAATAACAATAACACAATGAATGTTAGACAGTAAAAGAAGTATCAGCCCATCTCTGAATATGTCCATTGTCACTTTAAGAATGGTGAGTGTGCACACTATGGAATACACCAAAGTTGTACAATTAGAGATATGTGCTACAACACCAAATTGTTGCAGGACAGGTGTGTAGAGTAAATGTCTCACCAACTACCAGTAGTAGGGAAAGAGAAATATATCCTGTGAGGCAGTGCAGATACAGGGAAGCAGTCTGACAGCATCCATACTGAGCTTGGAATGCTGGTGTATGAGAAGGCTTCCTAAATTCCTGAGTTGATCCACTGCACATGTCATGGAGGCTGATGGGTAATCCACAGTCTGGATACAGGGTACATGCTGACAGCTCACTACAGGGCAGAAGTGCTATCCCACATGGATTACTTCCCTAGCAATAGCTCAGGCGGCTGCACTAGTCCTATTCACTATGATGGCTGAATGGTAAGGGTTAACTCACTCCCTGCACTCTTGACTATGGGATTCCCTATATGGGTAAATGTTCTATAGGTGAAACCCCTAGCTCCGTACTGAAACATAGCAGGAACACTCACAGGAGAGATTGCAAGCTGTCTCTCATTAGTTCTGTGCAGAGTCCATGCTTTTCTTACTTCTTTTCTTCCTGGAAAAGATCTGCCTCGCTCTCATTTTGGCTCTAAACCTCCTTCAGAAAAGTCACTGCTGACTGGCCAGGCTATATCTGAAAACTTACTCAATACAATACAAGCAACGGCCATTGTCACGAACACGGTACTTCCAACCGCCCGTGACTTTAGGTGTTGCTATCAGGGGTCACTCACTCAGTCTCTCACCCACCTTGCACACAGGTTAGACTAACACAAAAGCACCCCAAACACCAACCAACACCCACAAAACTCATTCGCTGCCACCATCTATCATTCACAGGCGATAGAAACCTAATGTGAATATTCCCCTGTTCTCTTTTACAGGTAATAATTCACAATACACCAATTCATTAATACTCTCTCACTATAGTCAGTTAGTTCCTACTGACTCCACAAGTACTTCAATATGCAGAGGGTTAAGGCTCACAGTTACACTCTTTCAGGCTAGGTTCGTTTAGAGCATCAAAGACAATCTTATTAAATTCTCTTTAATATTATAAAAGGTATAACAGTGCAATATACAAAAAGATGTTACAAAAAGAGACATACATTCAATAATACATTTACAAACAGTTGTAAAATAAAAGGGAAAACATGGAAAACCTATACTTAACTCCAAAGATATAGAATTCCTGGTCCTGGAGGCAAGGGGAAACAAACGGGATAACTTCCAATCGCAATTGGTCCTCCAAAGTAAATCCAAAGTTTAGTCAGAAGAGCTGACTATTTATTAGTGATTTCAGGGCATCAGGTAACTGCACACTCCCCCCTCTCTCAGGAATGTAAGGGGCGTGGCCTAGCAGGACACAGATTGAGTTTTTATGACCTCCTGTGAGTAGGAACTGGACCAAGAATATAATGACCATAACTCCTTATGGGAACATAGGACAGAGATGATATTATATTCGTTGGTTATTAATTCTCTCCTGGATTCCATAGATACTAAACATCAATACTGTGTGACCTGCCCCTGCCCAGATATCCATATCTAATACACAGAGTACCAAACCTAGTCATGTTTGGACTCGTTGGAAAGATGAAATTGCCTTGAACCCATCATCAGTTTTTTATACTGTTCGTACAACAGGTATGGGTTCTGTAAGGATAAATATATTGGAGTATACATTATATGTAACCTTTACTTCACCTTTGAGGGTCTTGCTGGGAACTTTAAGTTCTCCCTCCTTGGGCTTCCCCCCTCCCCATGGAATGGCTCTTATCAGCCAGGGCATGGAGGAGGGCATTACAGCTCTGACCCCTCTGACCATAGTGAAAAGAGGCCTGTTATGTGTCTGATTTAGATGCTGGTAGAAATATTTCTCATGATACCTTGGCCTGTTTTATTAACTATTACAGGCCTGTATCATGACAGCCATGTTTTTGGTTGATCCAGATATAAAGTCACAGAGGTATGCATTTAGGGAAATGGCAAGTAACACAACATATATTAACATGATGAATTTCACAAAGTCTTGAGTGTTGGTGATAAACTATAACTTTCTCATTTTTTTTTTTTTTTTATAGGTAAAATTTGGGAAGCGTGAATGGGTCCTGGGAAAAGTTGAATATGGACAATCCCCTGCTATTCCTCTTCACATTATTATTCCGGTTGTTCTCATTCCAATGCTTCTAATCATTGGAATTGCAGTTTACTTTTACAGGTAAGATATCTGGTAGAATTTCATGATGGGCAATTCACAGAACTGTGGTACCCTGTTGCTATCCAGCTAGCAAGTTTGATATAAATAACCCAGTCCTATTTTAAAAGTGGAAATATAACACACACCCCCGTGCATACAAACTTCACTAATAAATATAAATGTATTATTTTTTTACATGCATAGGAATGAATGGAAACCATAATATCTTTAAGAAACTTTTCAACCCCCTTAAGTTGGCCATACACCTAAAGCGTTTATTTTCTGTACTAACATTAAAGGAACAGTAACACCAAAAAATGAGTGTTTTAAAGTAATGAAAATATTAGTGTTGCCCTGCACTGATAAAACTGATGTTTGCTTCAGAAACACTACTTTAGGTCATATAAACAAGCTGCTGCTTTTGTTATTTTTTGATGTTACTGTTCCTTTAAGAGCTAAATTGTCAGTAGTATCTGACAATTCAGCATTAATGTTTGGCCTTCAAAGGCATCCACTAAAAGCTTTTCACCATGTCCAATCGACAAGACGACCGTTATCCAAAGCTTTTGCTGAAATCAGTTGCCTCATATCCCACCATACACACACTGAATATTGTTTCATACAGTCGCTATTGGTATTTGTATGGCCACCTTTAGGCTCACCTTTTCATGCATGCTCCTACCACATTCCATAGCAAAGTGATGGTTTCTGAGACTTATTAACTAAAATCCAAATATTTCTCAGTATTTTCCTAAAACAACTTCGACCAAACTTACCGTATTTATCAATAAATTAACTCTGAAAAATGTGGCGTGGGAAAAAACTTGATAAAATTGTGAAAAAAAACCCCAAATTGGACGTTTTTTTTTTTCTTTCGGATTTGACGCCCGAAAACCACAAATTAATTGAATTATACGAAACCCAGCGCATACCGTGATGACTTGTGTTAAATTGTAGTATGATGTTGTGGGTGATATTCTGAGACAATTTGCAATTGGTTTTCATTTATTAATTCGATACATAGGGGATTAATCTCCATTACTGATAAATTATGTAATTTAAAATACATCAATATTATTATTCACTGCAAATATTGGCTAGGATGTATCCATCTAGAGATGTTTGCCCTGATGTAGGATGGGTATTGCAGATTTTATCACCTAGTCTGGAAATGCTATAAGAGGAGGCATATTGGAAGGAAGTAGTCACCTATATATCTGAGTAAATAACAGTGAGATTTGTTCTGGAGGTGTGCCTATTAGGGACTAGAATAAATTCTGATACCCGTTCCCGTAAGAGAATACTTCTTAAAATAGTTCTGTACTATGCTCAAAAGAATATTGTATTGGATGCAGGCATCATCTCTGGTTAAAATGCAATGGTTAGAGTTGGTGGAGAGGACAACTATTTAAAAAGGCTTATGAGGGAAGGTGTTAACCTGTGGCTTTTAATGCAATATGGAAAAATTGCCTGATTGGTGAATAATGTTTTAAATGCTTTTTGGGGGTTTTATTTTATTTTTTCCTTACTTTTTTTATCTTAAATTGTATGATATATAACATTCATGTAATTATTGTGATCTAATTGTAATGGAACTTGCAAATAAAAAAGGAAACATTCATATTCGCTTTAATTTGTTGCAAATGAAGATAATCAATATAACTTTAACCTAACCGGCAATTTTTTTTCTTTCTCTCAGTTTTGTCTCTTTTTAAAGTGATACTGACACATTCCTATACATGTCAGTATCAAGTAAATGCTGCACCCGAAATAGTTCACCTCAAAGCTCCCCTCAAAGCCACCCGAGTCCCACGACCCACTGATACTACTAACGGATCTTCTGGGTTGCGTCAGTGGCGCTGGGCTGGGAGGCGGATCAATCCTTCCATAGGCTGAATTCCTGTTTTCATTCGCAATAAGCCTATGGAAGGATTGTGTTTTCCTCAGAACAGCATCACTAAAATGGCTCCAAAGATCATTTAGCAGAGTCAGGGTTGAGTTAACGCAAGTTTGAGGTGGGCTTTCAGGTGAACTATTCCGGGTGCAGCATTTACTTGATACTGACACATTCCTATGATTTTTATAGGAACGTGTCCTTATCGCTTTAGCTTTTGAAATTGTAATGTAAGTGATTCTGTTGGCAAGGGCTACTAACAGACTTCAGCAACTATCAAAAAGCCACAGATTTGACATCCTAGATCTAAATTCATACATTTTACTCTCCTCTAACCTCATATTGCCACTGTTCCAATTTTAGTTTGCCAGATGCTCTTGCGTTTTGATATGTTGCTCATTCTTTTTTTATTGCTTATCAAGGCGGAAAAGTCAACAAGCAGAGCGCGAGTATGAAAAAGTCAAACTGCAGCTCGATGGCTTGGAAGAGAGTGTGAGAGAGCGATGCAAGAGGGAATTTACAGGTACTTCAGTGCATACATGTGTGGAGTTTGCTGTAAATGGAGTTCCTCTTCCTGTGATGTTGATTTTTTTTATATGGGGGTTGGGATTCAAATTGCAAACAAACATTTAATACCTTATATAATGTACTAGGGAAGTATATTCATTTTGAATGTTATTACTAATGTTGTGCAACTTCTTTTCAACATGTTTTCTTAAGCAATGTAAAGGGCCAGTAACCGCAACATATGAAACTCATTGTTTACATTTAAATGAAATATGGCCTTCTCCCTCCCTTTTCTTTTCTATTCCCACACTGGGTCATATTTAAGCTGCTTATCTGGTCCCTTCAGATCAAGTCTGCAGTTTATCTGCCTGTGTCTGGGCCTTCCCCAACTACTACCTTGCCAAATGAGTGGATATTTATTTATGGCATCTTTAGTTCCTAGCAGCGGAGGCAGCCATGCAAAGCTGTAGGACTTCTATTTGCAGCAGATAACAGATAATCTTGTCTGGTTTAAGAAGGCATAGTAAAAATGTTTTTAATGCTGTTAATTGCTTATATACATTTTTGCTTACATATATTTCTTATACAAAACAGGACTGTTCCTACCAAGAAATCTTATTTTATGTAGCTGGACAGCCAGTTATAATGCATAAAGTTTTTACCTGTTAACTGACCCTTTAACTTGCACTCAGGGGCAAATTAATCCACAGACTAAACTGGGGGCCCAGTGCGATCAGGGGTCCTTCTAGCTTTTTAAATGATTTTTTCTATTTTTTTACGCTGCTGGGTCCAATCGAGGTACCTGCTGGGAGAAGAAGGCAGGTCCTAGCAGTGGTCATGTCATTGAGACAGTAGATAGGTCATTAATTCACCACTGCTTTCCCTTGTTACTTTTTTGTTTTGTCCTTTTATATTTTTACTTATCAACCTAGTAAGGAAATGACTAGCTCATTGAGTACTAAATATTTTAAATTAGAATTGTTGATTTTTTAAATAGAAAGTTAAATGTAATGTTAGCGTGATATGCTTATTGAGAAGTAAAAAGCATGTGTACTATATGAAGTTCAATTTTGTTGTGTGTTGCAGAACTAATGATTGAGATGGAAGATCAAACCAGTGACCTCAGTGAAGCCGGTATCCCTTTCCTAGATTACAAAACATACACAGACAGGGTGTTCTTCTTGTCATCCAAAGATGGGGAAAAAGATGTGATGATAACTGGAAAGCTGGATATCCCAGAAGCCAGACGGCAAACTGTAGAAGTAGCTCTAAACCAATTTTCTAATCTTCTCAACAGTAAATCTTTCCTTACAATTGTAAGTAAGGGCTCATTGCTAGCATTTACCTTGTTTCATTACTCTTGAGACTGTATAGGGCTTGTACCCATGAGCGCATGAATCCTTTCAGTCGTAGGTTCTTCAATCTATGACATGGAAAGGGTTAAATAACTTCTACCTCGATTCAAAGTGTACAGATAATGTACCTGTACTTTATGCATTCTGTTACCTCTAATAGTGTCAACTGCTTAATATTTACTTTTCATTTACAAGTGTCCACCTTCATCTTGGGCTTACTGAAAAAGTGGTTCAAATAGCTCCAATGTACAGGCTGCTAAGTTTGTGATGGCCCTTATGCTCTCATTGTCTTTTAGAATTTCAGACAGCAACAAGCAAAATGGCTTCTGTTAGAGCCAAATGTGCCCAAACTAAATTGACACCTAAGTAGTATGCATCAGCTTATTGTTTAGAAGCTTTGATTCTTATTAATGGTCAGTAAGTAAGTATTTTGTTCAAAAGGGTGCATGTACTGGTAATCCTGATCTGCTGTGGTAATGTATAGATAGACCAGATTAAACAGTCTCCCATACCAGTGTCCAAATTATCAAGAAATTATGAACTAAAAAAAATCAAGCATTTTCAAAATAATATATTATATAGCAAACATATGTTCAAAAAGTATTTACAGGTCAGTGTTTCTGCTAGCCTTCTTTTTAACTAACTGTACAGACGACTTTTAACTACTATTCTCTACCTCTGTACCATATGCATTTGTTAGAATTTTGTACCTGAGCAAAAGGCATTGCATGATCTATTCTAGACTGAGCTTTATACAGTACTAATGTCCCTTCCTTCTTTCATCCAGTTCATTCACACTCTTGAAAGCCAAAAGGACTTCTCTGCCAGAGAAAAGCTCTATTTAGCCTCCCTGTTAACGGTGGCTTTGCATGGAAAGCTGGAATATTACACTGATATAATGAGAGCATTATTAATGGAGTTGCTGGACCAATATGTAGCCAAGAACCCCAAGCTTCTCCTTCGAAGGTAAGGCAAATTTAATGAAAAATCAGCATAAAGTACAGTAACATTCAAGCCTTTTAAATATATACTGATTTTTGTCCATTCGGTTTCATCCCAATTTTCTATATAATATGAATTTTGTTCTTTGCGAGCAAAATAAAAAGACATTATGCCAAAAGGATTGAATTACATTTTTGTGCTGGAAGGTTGCTCAGATTTTTTTGCTGTGTCACAGTAGGAGTTTAAATGTCACATGCACTTGCATTTATACTGAATTGCTTATGAGACAGGGGACCAGGGAAGTGCATTGTAAGTAGCACTTCCATTATATTTAAATATACTTTGATTTAGCCTTGAGTGCTTCCACAACCCCCAAATTTCGGAGTTTAAATGTCAGTCTTCTTCTTCAGATGTTCATGGTGGCTTCGATAAGTTTATTTTGGCCCATTTAGAGTTTTTGTTTTATTCTGGCCACTGCACGGCTGGACAGTATTTATTTTCTATTGTGCTTTACCTTCTGTGCCTGTTACTCTTTTATATTGTCATGAGGAATTGATTAACATTATATTTTATGCCATTAGTCAGCCACAACGATTTTTATCATTTTAAAAATATCTGTTTTTCATACCATAATATGACAAGCAAACTGGCATAAAGGATATTTTGCATTTCAATCTCAAATCATTTTTGATCTTTTCCACAGGTCAGAAACTGTTGTGGAACGGATGCTTTCAAATTGGATGTCCATATGTTTGTACCAATATTTGAAGGTAAGTAATGGATAATATGGGTAGCTTTTCAGCTTTCAGGGATGTCATTTTATTTCCATGGAGTACATAGTTTTGGCAGATGGCTTGTCTCATTTAATTATGTGAGAATATTTTATTTGTGGTTAGCGATATATTATAGTAAATCACTTGGGCATTGTAACTTAAAAGGAAAATTTCCATTGGAAAAAGTTTCAAGATGTCGAAACCTGATTTTTTTTCCTAGATCCCTTTAGTCTATTTTTTAATTCTTGATTCCAAATGCAGGACACTGTTGGCGAGCCTTTATACAAACTCTTCAAAGCAATCAAACACCAAGTGGAAAAGGGCCCAGTTGATGCTGTGCAGGCTAAAGCCAAATACACACTCAATGATACCGGATTGCTAGGGGATGATGTTGAGTACAAACAGTTGGTAAGTGAGAGTCTTTTTTATGTGCAGCACTCTTATGAACAAATAGAAATGTTAACAGAGAAATGTTATCTCTATTAAACATGTTCAGTAATTGTTACATATCAAAACGTTGACCCACTGAGTATCAGCCTAGCTAATGCACAAATGCAATTTTTGGTGTGGATAGTAAATGTCTAATATACAGCTGTTCTGCTTCACCACTGTCTTTGAAAATAACCAACCCCAACATGAAGCTGCATGTAGAAAGTCAGATAGTTTAGGGGATAGTGAATAGTAACTTGCGTATTTCAGAAACTGTACAGATTTTTTAAAACTGATTTTTTAGAAAGTGTTATATTTCCATACAATGAAGAGTGTTTTATTTTCATTATCTTGAGAGCCCCCTCCCCCTTTTTTTTGTCACAGATGTAACTGTGTTTGTGCATCTTATATTGGTTACTATGCCTTCCTACCTAGAGTCTGAGTAAAGTAAACTTTGTTTTGAGTCCAGCCAATAAGCAGAACCTATTTCTGTGAAGATTCTCATTTATCCGGGTCATGGTATATCTGTAGTAATAAGTCAAGTCAGCTGGACTTGCTGTGTTATTCTGAATTGAGAAAGCCAGTCGGATGACTGGTGAAACGTCTTCAAGGAAAATACAGCAAGTCCAGTTGATTTCACTTATTACTACAGACAGAACCTATTTCCATCTTTTTTTTTTTTTTTTGGCAAGATTCCTATATTTATTAGAGGATGGGGTACTATGATCCCCTTTAACACAGTAAACATTCTACATCCTACTTTAGGCAATGAAATTAAAAATGAGATGCACAGTTATTGTAACTGTGAGATGCACAGTTATTTGTGGTTCATAAAGCTATATCACATACTTTACCCGGGTTTCTTGAGTAAACAGTTAGAAAACACTAACCTGTTATATCTTCTTTGCAGACAGTCAATGTAATTGTACAAGAGGAAGGTGCAGAACCAGTACCAGTAAAAGTGCTGAACTGTGACACTATCACCCAAGTAAAGGAGAAGATTGTTGACCAGGTTTACAGGAACATTCCTTATTCCCTACGGCCTAAGGCTGATAGTTTGGCTCTGGGTAAGCAGTGTTACGAGGTAAAAGCTATCTTTGAAACTGGTTTCCTCAAAGGCAAATAGGCTATGCTTGGAGGAGCAGATTAACCATTCCATCTATTGCATTAAATATTCTGGCAACAGATGACCTTTATTTCTACTGTGTGAATATGCAAAGTCTGGAGAACACTAATGCAGTGTTTCACAAACTAGGGCTTCCTTGCAAATCTGTTAAGACCTGAGAAGACTTGCTCCTCTTCTATGCTTGTAGGGTCTGCTATTACTTAGTGTCTCATAGTACCAAAACATTTCAGCACTTACATTCAGTGTAAATGTCAGTGTCTTTCAGGGTTTATACAAATATTTGCAGACATATTTAGACCCAGACATAATATCCAAATACATTTTTCATAGAAATAAGTGGTGATTGGTGTAAGGCATAAAATACAGATTTAACTTCACAGAAAACCTCTTTTTCTGTGATGATATTTAATGGGCAGAGGAGGGCCTTAAAAGAAGTTGCTGGACATTGGGGGAAACTCAATCCTGGGACTCGATTTTCGCTGGACTTATAAAATACAGATTTGCCAGTTATGATTATAATGACCTTAGGGCTAATATACAACCATAGGTTCTCAATTGCACATAGAAATTTACCAGTAGCAACCAGTCAGCAATTTGCTTTAAAAAGGCTGAATTTAGTTCTGTGGATTATTTGCATCAAAGGACAGTGAACAACATGGGACCAGCAACACATTATATTTCTTGTACATTTAAGTAAAGTGTTTTTGTTATTGGCTGGTTATATGTCCCACATGTACACCCTTCTATTGTACAGTATGCTGTCACCTGATAAATGTGTTTTGTTAATAATAATACTATGCCTTTTATGTTTTCCCAGAATGGAGGCCAGGGTCTACTGCACAAATACTCTCTGATCTGGATTTAACATCACAGAAAGAAGGGAGGTCGAAACAATATAATACACTCATGCACTACAATGTAAGTTCCCTTTCATTACCGTGATATGACTTCTTGCCAATGCATATTGACTGAAAATTGCATCAAATAATTTCTATTATAGTATTCACTGTATCTATTCATAGGACTGCTGTGTCATATTATTTTATACTTCATATTGCAGAGTGCAAGGAAACTAAGTTGGTAATTTAAAACAGGAATTATGTGATTAACGGCAACAGGAATGTGAGGCCAGCATATAATTTATTTACTGTCTGTTAACTTTAAGGCAACTTTAAGTCAGAAGTGTCGCACAGACATCTGTAATATCATTTAGACATTCCAGAGGAAAGTCCGGTAGATTTGAAGAAATATTTTTCCCTAGAACGGTTAGGAAAATACAGGTACCATATGTGCCTTTGCATGTGTTTTTCTAGCAGCAGTACCGCTGCATATAGCTAGAGCAGTTTGGTCGGATTGTCTATTTATACATGAGTAATGTGTTTACTTAAGTAAACAAAGCTATACACCAGTATTTTATTTTATTTATATAGATCAGGGATAATGCCACACTTATTCTGTCCAGAATGGGGATTTCTCAACAACAAGAGCAAAATCACCAAGACATTCCAGGAGAACGTAAGAATACAAAGTTATATTGTTAACCAGTAATAAATAAAACAGTCAGCTGCTTGAAAACAAGATGTGACATTTTTTTACCCCTTTTCTCTAGGACATGAACTGTTAGAGGATGAAAATAAAGCATGGCACCTTGTCCGTCCAGCTGATGAGGTGGATGAAGGCAAATCAAAGAGAGGAAGTATGAAAGAAAAGGAAAGAACCAAAGCAATAACAGAAATATATCTAACTAGGCTACTTTCTGTGAAGGTAAGATATTAATTTTGGGTACATACAGTATGAATTATTTTGAATCTTTACTCCAGACATCCCCAAGTAAACTGCTACCATAACCTATCCAAAGTCTGCCATGCTTATTAATGCTGTAGGTGAACTTGAATAGCTCAAATGGAGATAACAATGTATCTTAGATGGGTTTGGTCTGGTATTGGATCTGTTATATTCAAACTATTATCCAGATGCCTTTCCATATTCTGTCCTGTTCTGTTTTTTTCAAACCGCTCTTCTTTTCTGACTGATTTACGTTTTCTCAGGACTAATCATCATAAAAGAGTCTTGTATCTCATGTTAATAAAGCTAAAATCCATACTGAAGCCTTAAAGGACAAGAAAAGTGATGCTCATTGGGGATGCCCAAGTGTTAGGCACAACCCAGGGAATATAATCACTGGCCTTAGACCCTTGACCAGTGCTCCTGTCCACTGAAAAATATACCTCTTGGGGTACTATTACTTTGCTCCTGCCATCATTTCCCGATGCCCCATAGATTATCTTCATTGTCCTGGATAGCCAGGGACTCTACACCTCTCCACACTAGCATTGCGGCCTCCCCTGGACCCCCACACAGGAAAGGTAAGCGAACGAAGTGGGCGGCTCTTGGGCAGCCTCAAAGATGCCCTTGTGGATAGCTCACGTGCAGTAGAGTAAAAATTGGGACTTTAACTTTCTGATTTTTACTCTACTATTCATGCATGGCATCTAGGAAACCGGAGAGGAACCTGGGGTGTCTGCACATATGATGGAGCAGCAGCATGGGCCTAGGATCTAAAGTAAGAGATTATATACACTGTGTTTCAACACATTGGCACAGACAAAATGACTTGTCCTTTAAGAAGGGAGATGCAGAGCAGTGGTTGGGGGACAAAAAAAACATAACCATTGCTTTATGGCATTGTGCTAGTGTATAAAATGCATCAAATGCCTACAGAAAATAATTTAAACTGTCATCAATAAATCCTTATCCAAGTTCTTTTACAAAACAGTCTCCTCTATATGTGAAAGTGAAGCTGAAGCTTGGGGTTGTTTTTCTGACAATAGTTACTATGATGTTTTTGTTTCCAATAGGGTACACTCCAGCAATTTGTAGATAACTTCTTTCAGAGTGTCCTTAATTCTAATCAAGTGGTACCACCAGCTGTGAAATACTTCTTTGATTTCCTTGATGAGCAAGCCGAAAAATATGAAATCAAAGACGAAGACACAGTCCACATATGGAAAACAAACAGGTATGGCCTTTAACTTGCTGTTTTTGGTATTATGACAAGTCTTGTAGGCAAGATGATAAAACATCATCATCATTAAGGCTATAATGGCAGTGTTTTACTTTTGTGGGCTTGCACACTCAGAAAAAATAATCTAAATATTTTTTTTGAGTGTTAAAGCCCACAACAGTAAAATATTGCATTTGAACTACCTTATTAGGGTGTTTTGGGGCTTTATGCATCTTATTCTAATCTACTAGTTTTCATCAAACTAGAGTGCCCTCCATTTATCTTTGTTTATATAAGGGCATTGATTTCCATAAAGTGTAGATTATAGGAAAGCACTGTTATGTTTTTTTGTATAGAGAGATGTAAAATATATACATATACATACAATCAAACAAACATACATACATACATATTTGGAATTACTTTTAACAAAAAGTGATTCAAAAAACCACCTTGTTCTAACTTATATAAACCCAATAGGCTTGCAATAATTATATATTAGTTTGGATCAAGTACAAGGTAATGTTTTATTATTACAGAGAAAAAGGAAATCATTTTTAAAATTTAATTATTTGTATAAAATGGAATCTATGGGAAACGGCCTTTCTGTAATTCAGAACTTTCTGGATAATGGGTTTCCGGATAACTGATTTCATACCTGTACAAGATGCCAGAAAGAGTTTTGGTGTAATTTTACAGCTGTGCATGATATAAATTCTCTAGGAATTTTGCAGAACTTTTGCAATAGCTGTTCTATCACTGGCCCTCATTAACAATACTGGTCATTAAACCACCCGGTTTGCTGTGTTAGTTATCGGCATCAGTGAGAACTTCATTTACAGGCTGATGCTGTGCCAGTTTCTTCACAAAAGACTAAATCTGTGGAGCATGTTGTTTAGATTGCTATTAGAATATTTCTGTTTGAATCTTGTGACTTAAACATTACTATTTATTATTTGCAGTTTATCACTAAGGTTTTGGGTGAATATACTGAAAAATCCACACTTCATTTTTGATGTGCATGTTCATCAAGTAGTAGATGCTTCCCTGTCCGTTATCGCACAGACTTTCATGGATGCCTGCAGCAGGACAGAGCACAAGCTTAGCAGAGTGGGTGATTTTCTTTGTTTCCATTTTACTAATAACGTATTTTCTTTCTTCTACAATATGTCTACACTGAGGTGTACTGCAACATACTTTGTTAGTCACTATTCTCTTTTGGGGGTTCAAAGCCAAACACGGAGTTAGGGAAAATAACCCTACAGTGATAATGCCCTTGTTTGTTGGACTGAAAATAACTTGGAAGCTAATTGGCTCACTTGTTCAAGACCACATAGGGGAGTTAAACAATATCAAAGTGAATATGTGCTGTGAAATTGTTGCATATATTGTGTAGTATCCTAGCATACATATTTATTTATTATTATTGAATATAATATCACCTTCCTGATCTGCAGAGTCATCTACCTGCAGCGACAACGCAGAGCCTATGTGCAATGAGGTGCATTGTTCAGAAGCTCACATGGAGGTGCCTGTGACCACTAGAAGCTTTGATATGCATCCCTTGCATGAACCCTTATATGATATGCATCATAATTCAACCACTAAATATGGGTTATTTGCCCATATAAGTGTACTATAGAGAGTGATATTGATACAATTGGGTTTTCATTGGTTATTTATAGTCTTTATAGAGCTTAATTTTTTACCAAGTTTCGACTCAAAAATGATGCCCATGGATAGGTGAAAAAGACACGCAGCAGCTCTCCAGGTTGCCCTTTTAGCAATCTGATTGCTAGGGTCCGGTTTACTCTAACCAACATGCATTGATTTGAATAAAAGACTAGAATATGAATAGAGGAGAACCTGAATAGAAAGATGACTAATAAAAAGTAGAAATAACAATAGTATTTCTTTTTTAATGGTGTCAATGATCCCCATTTGAAATCTGGAAACAGTCAGAAGAAGACAAATAAAAAACCTTTTAAAAAAAAAAAAAAAAATTTAAGGCGAGAAAGTAACCCACTAAAAGTTAACTTAAAGATGAAGCATCCCTTTAAGTATGAACCCTGAGGTTACAGTTGGAAAATTTCTGGTCTGGGACCAGATGATACTTTGTGGGAAACATGTCTGTTCAAATTGTATTAATCCTTGGATGTAACTGGCAGTTAATGCAGGGACACTGTGTGCATGTAATATTTGTACAGTATCTAGCAGTGAAGGCCATTTTTCTAGCATGTAAACTTTATGTATTGCTTCTTTATTTCAAACCAATTGGATAAGTGATGAGACGTTTCAAGATTACTCACGGCCAGTTGATTTTGACTTATGACTAAGTATTATAGATCACAACCTGAATGAATGACAGCTTTTATATATTCAGTGTTTATGTTCTGAAAATAAAAAGGAATGGTTTTGATATAATAGCATCCATCTGTTCACAGTATATATGTTCTTATTTTCTCTTCTTTGTGTCTCGTCTAGGAATCTCCAAGCAACAAGCTATTGTATGCAAAAGAGATCTCAACTTACAAAAAAATGGTGGAAGAGTAAGTGGAAAATAAATATAAAGCATTTGTAGGATTACGCCACTGCCACATTTAAATATAAAACAGCTGGGGAACAACACAAACATGAAAAAAAAATTCCAAGGGTGCCCAATAAGGGCTGTAATTGGTTGTTTGGTAGCCATATTTGGACTGGCAGCCTACAGGAGACTGTAAGGCAGTATGCCTGGCTTTTATGCAATCAAAACTTGCCTCCAAGCCAGAAATTCAAAAATAAGCACCGGCTTTGAGGCCACTGGGAGCAGCAAGGGCTTCGTAAGCAAGCCAGTGGTTGGGGATCATTTCTCTAAAGAGTAGCCCCCTAGAATAAAATACCTTTCTTCTTCTGTTTAGTCATATGCTGTTTCTCCATCACAAGCAGCTGAACTTCAGCCCTTTTCATTACCTTCTTGTCTAGTGTGAAGACCTCAAAGAGCTGCTTATTCTAAGAGCTGTGTAGAGTAATTGGGGGATTTTTAATAAAAAAAAAGGCTTGGTTATCCTTTAAATCTTGGTACATGTCCATTGTGCAATTACAGTTTGCACAGAGCAAATGGGGAATGCAATGCTTGCTAAGCAAATAAATATTGTTCATCCCATTTGCTCATTTAAAGTCAGAACGGAGGTAAGCTAAAGCTTAATGGCTGCATTTTTTGGAAAAAAGGAAAACGTTGAGCCCTAATGGACAGATTGCTTGTGAAATACCCCAGAATTGACTTTTGGCTGCATTAATCTGCGTGATTAATTATGGTTTTGTTTTTTTCTTAGCTATTACAAAGGAATCCGCCAGATGGTACAAGTTAGTGACCAGGATATGAATACGCATTTAGCAGAAATTTCAAGGGTATGTACCAATACTTACTGTGTCTTCTGTTTTTATTGCTGACTTAAAGGGATTCTGTCACTGGAAAACGTTTTTTTTGTTTTCACCAGTTAATAGTGCTGCTCCAGCAGAAATCTGCACTGAAATCTGTTTTTCAAAAGAGCAAACATATTTTTTCATTTTGAAATCTGACATGGGGCTAGACATATTGTCCATTTCCCAGGTGCCCCCAGTCATGTGCTCTTCAGTCACTCTTTACTGCTGCCCTGCAAGTTGGAGTGATATCACCCTCCATTCCCCCCGAGGGGGCAGGAGTTGAGGTCCTAATTAATGAGAATTTTAATTTATCTTTGTGGGCTAGGCCAACTTATTAATATATTGAATTTGCTGTTGGGCCCCATAGAATCTAGTTACACCACTGACCTTAAGACTACTAGAGAATCATGTAAACATTAAATAAACCAAAAATGCAATAAGGATTAATTATTAGTTTGGATCAAGTACAACGTACTGTTTTATTATTACAGAGAGAAAGCAAATCATTTTTAAAAATTTGGAAAGTGTTTCCAGACTACAGATCCTATACCTGTATTGTCTGGAACAATTTTGGCTTCCATTATAATGTACTTATGATTCATTTAGCCTTAGGCTGCTTTCATATCCCCTGTGTTTTGTTTTTGTTGTAAAAAAGCTGTCAATGATTTAGTGTTTTAGGACCATGCAGTGTTTTCTTGATCAGATGATTTTTCTGTACAGCTCAGTCTCATGCTTTCTATTTTTTTTAACCCCAGGCTCACACAGAGTCATTAAATACCCTTGTAGCACTACATCAGCTATATCAATATACAAATAAATACTATGATGAGGTAAGTCATCTGTTTTTTTTTTGTCTGTTCACAAGTTGCTGTGTGTTCTTTTACCCTGCTTTCTGTTATAATTGCATTTTTAAATCAAATTATTTCACACAAGCTTTAACATTAATTGCCACTGAAGAATATCTGTAAATTCACCTTTATGCAGATATACAGACATTATATATTGAGATATTAAACATATAGTGGTGAAAAACTCCTTTTGATATTAAAGGAACATTAACTATATGTTTTCTGCATCTAAAGCTGCTGTGTGTGTTCCTAAAGACACACAGAGCTACTAGTAGCTGCTACTTGTCACGGCTACAAAATAGATAATAGTGACAGTTGGCTATGCTAAAACACTGGGGGAATTCACAAAGTGGTGATATTGAAACAAAATAAAAGTACTGATAAAATGGTTGTATTTCCAGCCAAAACTCTATCTCTGTTTCTGTGAATTTGTCTTTTAAACAGAACAATTTCCAGATTTTGTCTTTCACACGACATTTCAAACAACATTTTCCTGGCATTTTTAGCACATATCCATTCCTATTATTTATCTCACGTATGAACATGCCCAGTAGCCCAAGATCCCAGTTTAGCTGCCAGTGTGTATGATCAGCAAGGTGGATGCTGGGAACAGAAGGGACACAGTTAAAAGAGGGTACAACACTGCTGGGCAGCTCTGCAGTTCTGAGCATGATGGGGGGGGGGGAGGGCTGCGTACTGGTACAAAACCTAACAAGGTGGCTTTACTTCACCTTTAAATACTGTAAATGCTAACATTGCCCTGTTAATTTAGCAAATAATAGCAAAATAATGCAAATGTAAGAAACATATTTTGTCACCTATTTTATGATGGAAATAAACAAGTTTTATATATAAAAAAATATATAAACCGTTTTTCTTGTTTATAAACCTGTTGTTCATTTCTGATTACACAGAAAAACAGGACTTGTACCCTAACAATAGGCTGCTAATCCTCATGAATATGCTAATTGTCTCCCATACTGAACCAAAAAGTGGGGTGAATGGAGATTGGGTGAAACAAATCAGAGTTGACACAGGTGGAAGTGTTACACTGACCTTTACTCTATTTTAAAAAATGTTGGGAGAAAATGTTGTTAAAAATGTTGTTGTCTTCGTTTTATCGACATATTCACAAAAGTGTCTGCAAATTGTTCTTTCTTTCACCAGAATATGAAAAATGGCAGTTGAGTCAGTATTTTGGCAGATTTTTGTTTGTGTATATGGAGATTTTATTTACACTACTTTTACACCAAATTCTTCCTCCACTTTTGTGAATTTCCCCCTATGTGTGTTTTTTAGCAGAGGCAATTCTCAGTATTGTCTATAGCATGGTACATCTTTTGCATTTTGTAGCCACAAGTAGCTGCTACTTGTAGCTCCATGTGTTTTCACCCTAAAGTCTAAACAGATTTACAAAAAATGTCCATTTTTTCCCCTCTTTTGACATTCTGTTCTCCGCACTTTAATTTCCCTCTTCCAATGTGGTGACAGCTCTGATTCAGTGAGAGACCGCCCAATGCTTATATACACTTCTTCCCCGCTTTACTGCCTGAACCATTCAGTAGTGTGACGCCATAAATGTCTCGTGACCATATTTCTTTATTCTCATTTTTAGATAATAAACGCTCTGGAGGAGGATCCTGCAGCACAGCGCATGCAGTTAGCATATCGACTACAGCAAATTGCCGCAGCACTAGAGAATAAAGTGACAGATCTTTGACCGGAACACCCCACTAAAAACACGTTTTCAAATTGAAGATGTTTTTCCTCGTGAGAGTGTTCTATTTTTTAAAAGTCCTTTTACCTTTTTTTAAATGCACCTGGCGGCACGTATCATTGCATACGCAGTGTAGAAAACTGTGCTAAGGGAGCCTTTTTTAAAATATCTCATATAATTGCACAACAACGTGTTCAGCATTAACAATTTTTACATTTGTTATACAAACATACAGCATTTTTAGTGTTATTTATAGTCAAGCAATACATGGAAAAAGCAATCATTTTAACATATTAGGACTTGGTTAAGCCACCCCCCCCTCCTCAGCTCATAACTGTAATAATTGGACAGTGTGGTGGTTACACTTGAATTTGTGACCGCACTTCCATTTACCACTAAGTGCTAAACTGCTTTTTATTCTGACCAGATTTGAATGAATAGGAATCATGGATGTCAAAGGTACCAAAAGAAGAAGTTTCATACATTTAAAGCACAAATGGAGATTTTCTAGCTCTTCAATTCCTTTTTTTACTCTGAACTTTATTTTATATAAATATACATTCTAATGTGCCTTATATGTAACATTTTAAAAAAAAAAAAGACATACATGATTTTGTAAAGAATATAGAAAATTTATTTATGCCACTGATTTTCTTTTTGTGAAAAATTGTGACCAATCTGTACATTAATGATGTATGAATACAGTAAACATGGACATGATTATGTACAATTTTAATGTTTCTCTCGTATTAAAATGTCATTGATATTGTTTCTCTACGTCTGGGTGCTTAACAAGTTCGATGGAATCACGCTGTAACCTACTAAATAAGGAAAGCTTAAGGATTTGTGGTTTTAGTTCTATCAACAGCACCTGATGTGCAATGTGAGACTCTTTATTGAATGTTGCTCCAATCATCATAATCTGTTTATCATAATCCACAATGATGTCATTAAGTTAGTTGTTGATTGTATTAGCAAAATTGGAGCCAAAACAGCATTTTATGTTTCACAATAGATGTCGCACCCCCCACCTCTATTCAGACTTGGTTTTTCAGTTTTAACATATATGGCTTCTTTAACATCTCTTTTGAACCAGTCGCTCTCCCGGTCTAGAATGTGGACTTGGCATTCTACATGTTTCCTTTAGATGTAGGTACATGGCTGAGTTCTAACCAGAGGAGCTGGCTCTTTTGTGCTGCACCATACACTGGTGTAACTGTTGTTTGGTTTCCCCACATACAAACCAGATCACGCCTCACTGCACTGCATACACAATGTTACTCTTTTTGTGCTTTGGGGTTGGGTCTTTTGGGTGAACCAGTTGCTGCTTCAGTGTATTGCTGGGTTTAAAGCAGATAGGGATGTGGTGTTTAAAGGGGGGCCCTTTCAGACCTATTGTCAGCTGCATTAACTCTGTGATCTACAATGTGGCAAAATACCTAGCCAACATCCTAGCCCCGTTGGTTGGAAATACAGAGCATCACATACAGAACTCCCAGAATTTTACTGACAAAATCCAAGGGTTAGTACGGGCACAAAAGAAACCATCAGTTAATAGCGCTGCTCCAGCATTGCACTGAAATCTGTTTTTCAAAAGAGAAAACAGATTTTTTTAATATTTCATTTTGAAATCTGACATGGGGCTAGACATATTGTCAGTTTCCCAGGTGCCCCAAGTAATCTGACTTGTGCTCTGATAAACGTCAGTCACTTTTAACTGCTGCACTGCAAGTTGGAGTGATATCACCTCCTCCTTTCCCCTGCCAAAACACTACTAACACTTAGGAGGCCTCTGAGGTCTAAGAGTGCTGTGTATAAGATTGCATTCTGACCGATAACCTGCCAAGTTTGGCAATAAAGCTGAACAGATACTTTTGCCAATGGCTGGTAAGTCTGTGTGTGATTCCAGAATGCCACAGATTAACAGATTATTTCTGCGTGATGGATTGTCCGCATCCTCAGTCTTACTGAGTGCTTCCTGCAGCTGCTCTTGAAGGTCGCATATGTCTTATTCATGGGCATATAAGACTGCAGCGACCTACCTTATATTCAAGTAGATCAATGTGCTGTCCTAGCTTGTGCAGTTGCTTTGAAATGCTGCTTGTTATAGATGTGGCAGTAGTCCCCAGCTCCTGCTGCAGTCAAGTTTTAAATGAGTCAAGGACAGCTGAATCACCTTTGCATAGGTGTGGTTGTGGTGTGGGCTCCAGTTAAGAGCTGAGTGTGAATAAGGAGTCATCTTGGGAAGACATTGGTGCTGGGTCCACGTTCTGAGGCCTAGTTAGCATGGCCGGGACACTCCTATCTGGACTACTCTGCCCATCTGCTCCCATTTGCATCTCTGATGTGCCATATAGTGGGGTCCCCAAGTGTTAGGGCAGGGATCCCCAACCTTTTGAACCCGTGAGCAACATTCAGAAGTAAAAGGAGTTGGGGAGCACTAGCTGAAAAATGAAAAATGTTCTTGGGGTGCCAAGTAAGGGCTGTGATTGACCATTTAGTAGCCTTTATGTGGATTGTCAACCTACATTGAGGCTTTGTTTGACAATGCACCTGTTTTTTATGCAACCAAAACTTGCCTCCAAGTTGCTCACGAGCTACTGGTTGGGGATCACTGTGTTAGGGAATATCGTGCAATGTCACTTGCCCTCTTAATGCTAATGTGGGAGGATTATTGAAAGACTAGGTCATGTGGGTGAGGAGCAACCTCAAGGAGTGGTTGTCCCGGATTGCACCTCACTAGTGCCCCTGCCTGCATTTAATTTTAATCCCCAATTCCTTTGCTTTAAAAGAAGCAAAAAACGTTTAGTGTTGCAGTGATATAAAGACATTCTAGTCCAGAGATATTCAGGTTTATATTATTTCAAACAATTGATCAACAAGATTACAGATACAGTCATATGAAAAAGTTTGGGAACCCCTCACAGCCTGCATAATAATTTAATCCACTTTCAGTAAAAAGATAGTAGTATGTCTTTCATTTCCCAGGAACATTTGAATACTGGGGTGTTTTCTGAACAAAGATTTTTAGTGAAGCAGTATTCAGTTTGAAATTAAATCAAATGTGAAAAACTGGCTGTGCAAAAATCTGGGTACCCTTGTAATTTTGCTAATTTGAATGCATGTAACTGCTCAATAATGATTACTGCCAACACCAAATTGGTTGGATTATCTCGTTAATCCTTGACCTTCATAGGCAGGTGTGTCCAACCATGAGAAAAGGTATTTAAGGTGGCCAATTGCAGTTGTGCATCTGTTTGACTCTCCTCTGAAGAGTGACAGCATGGGATCATCAAAGCAACTTTCAAAAGATCTGAAAACAAAGATTGTTCAGTATCATGGTTTAGGGGAAGGCTACAAAAAGCTATCTCCGAGGTTTAAACTGTCAGTTTCAACTGTAAGTAATGTAGTCAGGAAATGGAAGGCCACAGGCACAGTTGCTGTAAAACCCAGGTCTGCAGGCCAAGAAAAATACAGGAGCGGCATATACAGAGGATTGTAAGAATGGTTACAGACAACCCAAAGAACACCTCCAAAGACCTGCAAGAACATCTTGCTGCAGATGGTGTATCTGTACATCGTTCTACAATTCAGTGCAATTTGCACAAAGAACATCTGTATGGCAGGGGGATGAGAAATAAGCCCTTTCTGCAATCACACCACAAACAGAGTCACTTGTTGTATGAAAAAGCTCATTTAAACAAGCCACAGTCATTTTGGAACAAAGTACTTTGGACTGATGAGATGAAAATGTAGTTATTTGGTCATAACAAAAAGCGCTTTGCATGGCGGAAGAAGAACACTGCATTCCAAGAAAAACACCTGCTACCTACTGTCAAATTTGGTGGAGGTTCCATCATGCTGTGGGGCTGTGTGGCTAGTTCAGGGAATGGGCCCTTGTTAAAGTCGAGGGTCGGGTGAATTCAACCCAATATCAAAGTTCAGCACAAAGATTTTAGTGGGAGCACTTACTGGACATCTACATGCTTCAGCGTGCTACACATCCACCGCCATCCCATCCATTTCCTTAGTAGACACAAATAGCAGTGCACCAAGGAAGCTGGTTTAAAATAGTAAAAAAGTGAAAATTTATTTAAAGGACCAGTAACATCAAAAAATTTTATTTAAGAAATCCATTCTATATGTTAAAAATAATGGTCATGCCCTACTACATTAATATAATATACCTAGCATTTTTTTTAAAAAATTGTTAGAATACCTATTCTCCATTGCCATGGAAAACGGCGAAAAGGCGACCACTTTGTGCGCGTCCCCGACGCTGTTCTGCCGCACAGTACCGGAAGTAAGTAACCGGAAGTCAAAATACAGCGTGGGAGCCAGAGCGGTGATGAATGAAACTGCCGCTGTGGAGAAAGGCTGAGGCTCCAGAGAGAGAGAGAGCGCATGCAGGGGGGGGCAGGGAATCTAACGGAACGGCTGGGTAAACAAGCAGGTAGAGAGAGAGAGCGAGATGCACGGGGAGGCAGGCAATCTAAAGGAACGGCTGGGTAAAGAAGCAGGGAGAGAGAAATGTAGGGAGAGGCAGGGAATCTATTGGAACGGCTGGTTAAACGAGCAGGCAGAGAGAGAGCGAGATGCACGGGTTGGCAGGCAATCTAAAGGAACGGCTGGGTAAAGAAGCGGGGAGAGAGAAATGCAGGGGGAGGCAGGGAATCTATTGGAACGGCTGTGTAAATGAGCAGGCAGAGAGAGAGCAAGATGCACGGGGAGGCAGGCAATCTAAAGGAACGGCTGGGTAAAGGAGCAGGGAGAGAGAGAAATGCAGGGAATCGAACAGAACAGCAAGAAAAGATAGAAATGGTGGGAGAAAGAGACAAAACCAATGAGGGCTGTGAGGAGTACAACACTGGGGGCTAAAGACTGTCACAAAACCGGAAGTGACATCACAAACCAGGAAGTCGGGTGCCGGAAGAGAGACACAGCAGCGAGCACGTAAGGGAGAAGAAGAGAGCAAGCAAGAAGATGGCGGAGACCCTGTGGACATCGTGGGACAGTGCCGGTTTTAGTTTTTCTGATGTCTTACCCAAACAGCAGGAAAGATCAGCATATTGGAGGTAAGTAATGTATATACATTTTTTTTTTCTAAAAATAAAAAATGGTGTTAATGGTCCTTTAAAGCACATTAAAAATATCCAGAATTACAGCAGCATACCAAAAAACTTAGCTGCCCACAACCCCTGCCCACAGAGCATGGTGGGCGGCGTTTGCACATTTAAGGGAGGTGAAGGTATGGTGCCGACGACCGCTTCTGATGAAGTGGCTGGGTGCAACGAAAAACGTGGACATCAGGTAAGCCTTTCCCCTAAATGTCATCCTAAATGATGGATCCACAGTTTGGAAATCTATAGGCGAATCTAAGCACTTGTGCTTCCAAAGCTGATGGAATCCTAGAAGGTAATATTAGAAAGTTATAAGAAAGGGAAATTTAACAAAAAACAACTGTATTAAAGGGGGTGGGTCACCTTTAAGCTAACTTTTAGCATGTTACGGAATGGCTAATTCTGAGCAACTTTTCAATTGGACTTCATTTTTTTTTATAGTTTTTGAATTATTTTTCTTCTGACTCTTTCCAGCTTTCAAAAGGGGGTCACTTACCCCATCTAAAAATCAAATGTTCTGTAAGGCTACAAACGTATTGCTATTTCTACTTTTTATTACTCATTTTTCTATTTACGCCCTCTCTTATCCATATTCCAGGCTCTTATTCATATCAATGCATAGTTGCTAGGGGTATGTGAACCCTAGCAACCAGATTGCTGAAATTGCCAACTGGAGAGCTGCAGAATAAAAAGCTAAATCATTTAAAAACCACAAATAATAAAAATCAGAATATCACTCTCTACATCATACCAAAAGTTAATTTAAAGGTGACCAACCCCTTGTTATATACTCCTTAAATAATAGCCAGGATATCCAACACTGTTTACAGTGGTGTGCAAAACTATTTGCCCCCTTCCTGATTTCTTATTCTTTTGCATGTTTGTCACACTTAAATGTTTCTGCTCATCAAAAACCTATTAGTCAAAGATAACATAATTGAACACAAAATGCAGTTTTTAAATGAAGGTTTACGTTATTAAGGGAGAAAAAAAACAAATCTACATGGGCCTGTGTGAAAAAGTGAATGCCCCCCTTTTTAAAAAATAACTTAACTGTGGTTTATCACACCTGAGTTCAATTTCAAAGGTTATAAAGCCATTTCTAAAGCTTTGGGACTCCAGCGAACCACAGTGAGAGCCGTTATCCACAAATGGCAAAAACATGGAACAGTGGTGAACCTTCCCAGGAGTGGCCGGCAGACCAAAATTACCCCAAGAGCGCAGAGACAACTCATCCGAGAGGCCACAAAAGACCCCAGGACAACATCTAAAGAACTGCAGGCCTCACTTGCCTCAATTAAGGTCAGTGTTCACGACTCCACCATAAGAAAGAGACTGGGCAAAAACGGCCTGCATGGCAGATTTCCAAGGCGCAAACCACTTTTAAGCAAAAAGAACATTAAGGCTCATCTCAATTTTGCTAAAAAACATCTCAATGATTGCCAAGACTTTTGGGAAAATACCTTGTGGACCGACGAGACAAAAGTTGAACTTTTTGGAAGGTGCGCGTCCCGTTACATCTGGCGTAAAAGTAACACAGCATTTCAGAAAAAGAACATCATACCAACAGTAAAATATGGTGGTGGTAGTGTGATGGTCTGGGGTTGTTTTGCTGCTTCAGGACCTGGAAGACTTGCTGTGATAGATGGAACCATGAATTCTACTGTCTACCAAAAAATCCTGAAGGAGAATGTCCGGCCATCTGTTCGTCAACTCAAGCTGAAGCGATCTTGGGTGCTGCAGCAGGACAATGACCCAAAACACACCAGCAAATCCACCTCTGAATGGCTGAAGAAAAACAAAATGAAGACTTTGGAGTGGCCTAGTCAAAGTCCTGACCTGAATCCTATTGAGATGTTGTGGCATGACCTTAAAAAGGCGGTTCATGCTAGAAAACCCTCAAATAAAGCTGAATTACAACAATTCTGCAAAGATGAGTCGGCCAAAATTCCTCCAGAGCGCTGTAAAAGACTCGTTGCAAGTTATCGCAAACGCTTGATTGCAGTTATAGCTGCTAAGGGTGGCCCATACAGTTATTAGGTTCAGGGGGCAATTACTTTTTCACACATGAAAATGTAGATTTGGATTTCTTTTCTCCCTAAATAATAAAAACCCTCATTTAAAAACTGCATTTTGTGTTTACTTGTGTTATCTTTGACTAATAGTTAAATGTGTTTGATGATCAGAAACATTTTGTGTGACAAATATGCAAAAGAATAAGAAATCAGGAAGGGGGCAAATAGTTTTGCACACCACTGTATATCTGAAAGTTTCAATGACCTAATGGAGGTCAAAAAAAATGTTCAACCCAAAAGGAAGAATGATCTCAGAAAGCATGAAAACATTTTGCCTTTGCTGTTTAACTTTTTCCATGGCCAGGCAGATTAACTGATATATCGGAGGGTCAGATTCTATTACAATAATCATGTGAAGATGTCGAGAAATATCATGAGCAGGTTGGGGACCAGAGAATTGGAGAGCCAAGAAGAAGATCTCCAAATAGACAGGCCTGCTTTGGATTAGTGGTTATCAAATTGTTTGGGTAACCCCCTGGTAGAGGAAAGACATGGTAGTAGATGGTAGTGCCTGGAACAAATGCCAGTTATAGTAATATTTAGATATTTCCATAGTTTTCATGGGATTGCTGCATGGGATATATGTGAAAATATGTAGTTTAATGCACATGTGGGGGGGGGGGCACTGATTCCTGCAGTTTGCTTCTTTTGATAAGCTGTGTCTTGGCATCTGGTGGTATTGGGGAAAATATCCTGTAAGCAGTATCATGTAACTGATAAAATCTATAACCAATATTATAAAAACAGATATTTCTGTAGAAGGCCATCTCATATATCCACGTTTATATCTCCTAGCTGCAGTTTTGTGTAAGCATAATGCCCCCAGAGCACCATTTAGGTTTTTTTTATTATTATTCCTCCATAACTAGTGTGCTGGGGCCCTCTGCTGGCACACACTTGTTTTACAGCACAGAATATTTAATTTCTTTCCCTGCAGTACTACTGAAACTGGATCATTTCAGCATCTTGGCAAACATCACCATTGCTCCTTCTGATTTATACTGCATCCTCTGCCAACCCCATAACCTGGTGCAATTTGAAGCTTTAGTGCTATTACAACCCACTATAGAAAGGCATTTCAGATGCATTTACTACAAAGGCTAGGAGGAGTATTTGTCAAAATCTATTATCATTTTCTGATGAAGTAGATGCTAGCAAAAGCTGGACAGTGGGCAATTCCTAAATCCTCCCGGTTGGCTGAGGAGTGCACAGTCAATGTGGATTTCTTACAATGCCAGGGGTCAGGCTCTTCTATTTGCTAATGGTAGACTGAAATAGTGACACTGCAGCAAAACCATTTTACAGGTCACTATAAAAAATGCATGAGAGCAACTATCCAACTGGAAAATGTCATTTCATCAAAGATTATCTTGATGATGGCAATAAACAATGAACGCACTTAGCATTTCTGCTGCCATAAATAGAAATATTCCTGCCCCGATCCATCACTATAGACATATCAGAGCATAAAAGGCAGTTCATCAGTGAGTTAGGAGAATTGTTTGCCCAGATCCAGAATGAGGACTCCGAAAAGCAGTACAAGAAAACTGACCCAGGTACAAATGTGTTCAATGAATGAGTGCAGTGGTGCGATTTCACTGCAGTCTCTTTAAAAAAAATACACACACTTCCAGGCACAAATGATATCTCTTGCTTTGTAGCTGAGATTTATATGACCCAGTCAACAATTTCAACATTATATAGAACAGCAAATACATGCCCACGTCCAAGTGCAATTCTAAGCTTCCAGGGGTGCCTAGAACAGCCAATAGGCATTCTCCACAAATCTCAGCCTAATTGGCCTTCGAGATGAGATCCTGCAGTCTGAGAACCACTGCCCCAACTGGAAAATGCCAACACAGCCATGTCTTGTGAGACATTTCCAACCCGCATTATTCATCAATCTGTAATGGCTTGGGAGGGAGTTGTTTCCACTCATCATTGAAGAGACTCTTCTTCCACATGCATCATCTGCATCACCATTTATTTTGTTTCTCTCATATACACTAAATGGCATTGTGTTGGAAGTTTCCTTAAATGAGAAAGATCTAGGGGTTTTTGTAGATAACAAGTTGTCTAATTCTAGATCATTGCTGCTATTGAGAAGCTGAAATTTTAGGCTGGTGCAATAAGGTCATTATATAAAATATGGCATGTTTAGCCATATTAATTTTTAGGGTTTATTTCTCCTTTAAGAGGGATATAAATGAGCTGGAGAGAGTGCAGAGACGTGCAACTAAATTGGTTAGAGGGATGGAAGACTTAAATTATGAGAGTAGGCTGTCAAGGTTGGGGTTGTTTTCTCTGGAAAAAAGGCACTTGCGAGGGGACATGATTACACTTTACAAGTACATTAGAGGACATTATAGACAAATGGCAGGGGACCTTTTTACCCATAAAGAGGATCACCGTACCAGAGGCCACCCCTTTAGACTAGAAGAAAAGAACTTTCATTTGAAGCAACGTAGGGGGTTCTTCACAGTCAGGACAGTGAGGTTGTGGAATGCACTGCCGGGTGATGTTGTGATGGCTGATTCAGTTAATGCCTTTAAGAATGGCTTGGATGATTTTTTGGACAGACATAATATCAAAGGCTATTGTGATACTAAACTCTATAGTTAGTATAGATATGGGTATATAGAATTTATGTGAAAGTAGGGATGGGTGTATGTATGGATGCTGGGTTTTTATTTGGAGGGGTTGAACTTGATGGAATTTTTTCAACCAGATTTAACTACAGTATGTAACTATCTTCTGGTCTTTAATTGTCTTTTTTTTTCTCTTACAAATCCTACTAACCTACTACTTACCTTAAGCTGTTATATTTCTATTCCGTACCTTTCAGAAATATTCTGCATGTTAAGAAATATTTACCAGTCACTAAATTTCACAAAGTAGATGCTTTAATGAATTAAGTCTTAACAAAAGTAACTACAAGACTGTAAAGGTGGCCATACACGTAGATATCTGCATTGATTTCGAGATTTCCACATTGAGTTGAGCGATATCAGGCTGATCTAATTATGGGCCCTAGGGTCCAACAATTGTAGCCAATACGGGTAGTTGGATCGCTGGACTGCAACAACAAACAGATGCAGCCGTGATCCAATGGGATTTTTAACCCTGCCTGATCGACATCTGACCAACTGTATTTATTGAGCATCAGCACATTATACATCAGCCCCTGCCCCAGAGGAGCTTACAGTCCAAGGTCTGTATCATATTCACAACAATGCAAAGCAGAAGTGATGCCCACTGTCAGGAGTGTCCATCGGTGCTCCAATTTTCTTCAGCGGCAAATCCAAGATGGCAGCACCCATGGTGTCCACAAGGGTTGTGAATTTGTGACACCGGTGCAGTGTGACATTGTTTGCTGGCAAATTAAGAACAAAAAGACACCAGAGACCTGGGTTCAATGCTTGAATATCAGTTCTTCTACTTGGTGTTCCATAATTGCTATCTGACTGATCTCTGGCTTTCTGCCCCTTCTGTTTTGACTACCTATTACACTAATCAATGCCTGGATTCTAACCTTGATCTGTGCAACCTTTCTAATACCATAAATCAGATCATTTCCTGTCAAGTCTGCTTACCGGCTTCCTCCTTCGTCTTTGCTCCAACCTAGACCCTGACACCCACTGAATCACTGTGCTGCCTACGTGCAAACTATTCCCACTCTTTCCAGTATTGAACTTAGTGGTCTGGTCAACCAAGTAAGCAATGATCTCCTCTTGATCTCATATAAATCTATCTATCTATCTATCTATCTATCTATCTATCTATCTATCTATCTATCTATCTATCTATATATAATGCACATACAGGCCCACAATAACAGATAATTATTTATAGGGCTATAATAACATTCTTAAACATAAGAAGTTAATATCACACAATAGGTCAAGTCAAATTAATTACTCAGGATGAGAATTTAGTGACTCTTTAAAAAGGGTAATTGTTTGGAGCCATTTGGCAGAAGCCATAGTGATGAAGTTCACTTGGCTTGACGACTTTGCATAATGAATGAGGCCAAACAGATAGAAAGACATCAGATAGAGGCGGTTGGGAAGTAATAATAATGTGATAATATGCAAGGTAAAATAGAAAAGCAAAATATCCGTCTATATATTTTGGTACTTACCTGTAGTTTTATTTGCTCATCTGTGAATGCATAAGACTGTTAAACATTGAATTTGCAGGCTATTTCCTCAAGTCCTGATACAGTAATGTGTGCACATGTTCCATGTCAACTGGCAGTTACAATACTGCAATCTCTTGGCACCATGGCAGACATCAAAGTGTTCCTGGAGCTGAGTAATAAATGTGTGGCCACCTGTGCATGAATTACTAAAGTATTCCTGGTGTTCTACCATCTGGTCCTAGTACTCATTTCTTATCCTCTCTCTTTCAGATCTCATATTGTCAGTCATTAGTATTTCTGCTCGAGGGCTTTGGCATTATTTCTTTGAAAGCTTTTTTTTTTTTTTTGATCAACTGTTTATTTCTGGTGTATGAGAAATAGAATTGTATTTGTGTGATGAGGTATTAGGTAGGGCCTTCTTCCAAAAATCATCCTGTACCTTCTAGTTGACCAATGGATTGTATGAATGATCATTCATTATCATTATACAGAGACACTATATTCATTTTTAGGGCCACTGGATTACTTCTGTGTCACAAAATTCTAGGATGATTTTGGTAATTAGTAGCTTAGTGCTGCCTCCATAGCTCGAGTTACTCTCTCTGAATACATCATTTTCATGCATATTTATACACACAGCTATGTTAATAAAGATGAATCAATCATTCAACTTACTCAGGTATGGAATATATTAAAATGTAATAAGTAGATAATTAGGAGAAAGTATTTTTCTGTTTTATCACTAAGGAACTAAAGGAAAGATGCATCATTCAGAACAACCAATAGGCTTGAATTCTGGGCGTTCAGCTCTTAAAGTTACCAAAAGTGGCAAACCTCATAGCCTGCCGCACACTGGCACCTACAGTAAGGATCTCAATGCAGGAGCTGCCCTGTCAGGCCTGTTATTTTATTGTATTTTTGCAGTTACTTTTCTTTCATACTCCTGTAGGCTTAGACATTGTGGAACTTCATTATTATTGTTTTACATACAACAGCAGAATTATGACATTAACCCTTTAAACGCCAAGCCAATATTGTTTTGCTGTTTGGTGCTTTGGTATAGAAAGATTTATTTTACTTAGTTTGATTCGCCAGAATATATGCTTTCCAAAAATATATAGTTTTCTGGGGGTCTTTTTACATTTTGTGGGTCTTACGGCACATAACGCACAGTTGGGGCTCTCTTTTCTGCAGCTTAGTTGGCTAGCGTGAAAATTCATATGCATGCTTTTTAATTTGGGGTCCGTACACGCCACATACTTTGGTAAATCTTTGCATATTGGGCATCAAACTATTCAGTAGATCTCTGACGTCCATATTTAGGGTTATTTTTCTTTATGCGTAAAACATTGTGTGCGATAAATGCGGCAAACTGCAACAATTTTAGGCGATTTTCAGAAATGTTGTAAAAACCTCTACGTTTAGAAAAGCTTTGCAGTTTGGTAGTTTGGTGTAGAAAGACGTCTTTATCTTTGTTGGATTCATCAGAATGTGTACTTTACAAAAACATACGGTTTTGGGGGGTCTTTGCTGTTAGGAGGGTCTTGAGGCACATAATATGAAGTCAAGGGTCTATGTTCACAGAAGGCGAATCGGCAGCGGAGAAAAATCATATGCACTATTTTCATTTGGGGTCCGCACATGCCAGCTGCCTTGGTATATCAATGCATATTGGGCATCAAACTGTTCAGTAGACCCTTGGCATCAATATTTATGGTATTTTACAATTGTATGCAAAAAATTGGGTGAGATAAATGCGGCCAATTGCAATATTTTTAGGCAATTTCAAAAATGTAAAAACTGTTGCTTTTATCGCCAAATTTAGGAAAGGCTTGCGACTTGGTACTTTGGAGTACAAATACATGCATACCCCATTTAGATTCGCGGGAATGTGTACTTTCCGAAAATATATGGTTTTCTGGGGTGAATGTGCATTTTTCTACCTTTGCTCCCCCCCAAAACTATGTATATGTGTTGATTATGCAGTACATGAAATGACAGACCATATGGGGTCTTCCTTTTGGGGCCCCTGTATGCCACGTGCTTGGGTACACCTATACATATTGGGTATCAAACTGTTCAGAGGACCCTAGGCTTTCATATTTGGGGTGATTTATCTTGATACCTAAAAGTATGTGGGAAATACGATGCTGCATGGTGGAAATTTTTAGGTGATTTTTGGAAATATTACCAAAATCACCAAATTTAGGAATGGTTTGCGGCTTGGTACTTTGGAGTAGAAAGACATGCATACCCAATTTGGATTCGTGAGAATGTGTACTTTCCGAAAATATATAGTTTTCTGGGGTGAACTTACTTTTTTATACCTTTGCCCCCCCCAAAAACAATGTAAATGTGTTGATTTTGCAGTACCTGAAATGACAGACCATATGGGGGTCTTCCTTTTGGGGCCCCTATATGCCACGTGCTTGGGTACACCTATACATATTCGGCATCAAACTGTTCAGAGGACCCTAGGCTTTCATATTTGGGGTGATTTGTCTTGATATCTAAAAGTATGCCGATAATACGATGCTGCAGGGTAGAAATTTTGAAGTCATTTTTGGAAATGTCCCCAAAATCACCAAATTTAGGAATGGTTTGCGGCTTGGTACTTTGTAGTACAAAGACATGCATACCCAATTTAGATTCGTGGCAATGTGTACTTTCCGAAAATATATGTTTTTTTGGGGTGAACTTACTTTTTTCTACCTTTGCCCCCCCCAAACGATGTAAATGTGTTGATTTTGCAGTACCTGAAATGACAGACCATACAAGGGGGGGGTCTTTATTTTAGGGCCGATATATGCCACGTGCTTGGGTACACCTATACATATTTGGCATAAAACTGATCAGAGGACCCCAGGCTTTCATATTTGGGGTGATTTGTCTTGATACCTAAAAGTATGTGGGTAATACGATGCTGCAGGTTAGAAATTTTGAAGTTATTTTTGGAAATGTCACCAAAATCACCAAATTTAGGAATGGTTTGCGGCTTGGTACTTTGTAGTACAAAGACATGCAAACCCAATTTAGATTCGTGGCAATGTGTACTTTCTGAAAATATATGGTTTTTTGGGGGTGAACTTACTTTTTTCTACCTTTGCCCCCCCCCCCCAAAACAATGTAAATGTGTTGATTTTGCAGTACCTGAAATGACAGACCATACAAGGGGGGGGGGTCTTTATTTTAGGGCCGATAAATGCCACGTGCTTGGGTACACCTATACATATTTGGCATAAAACTGTTCAGAGGACCCCAGGTTTTCATATTTGGGGTGATTTGTCTTGATAGCTAAAAGTATGTGGGTAATACGATGCTGCAGGGTAGAAAATTTGAAGTGATTTTTGGAAATGTCACCAAAATCACCAAATTTAGGAATGGTTTGCGGCTTGGTACTTTGGAGTAGAAAGACATGCATACCCAATTTGGATTCAGGGGAATGTGTACTTTCCGAAAATATATGGTTTTCTGGGGTGAACGTACTTTTTTCGACCTTTGCCGCCCCCAAAACTATATAAATGTGTTGCTTTTGCAGTATCTGAAATGACAGAACAAATGGGGGTCTTCGTTTTGGGGCCCATATATGCCACGTGCTTCAGTACACCTATATATATTGGGCATCAAACTGTTCAGAGGACCCTAGACTTTCATATTTGGGGTGATTTCTCTTGATACCTAAAAGTATGTGGGTAATACGATGCTGCAGGGTAGAAATTTTGAGATGACTTTTGGAAATGTCACCAAAACCACCAAATTTAGGAATGGTTTGCGGCTTGGTACTTTGTAGTACAAAGACATGCATACCCAATTTAGATTTGTGACAATGTGTACTTTCCGAAAATATATGGTTCTATGGGGTGAACGTCATTTTTTCTACCTTTGCCACCCCCCAAAACTATATAAATGTGTTGATTTTGCAGTATCGGAAATGACAGAACAAATTGGGTTCTTCGTTTTGGGGCCCGTATATGCCACGTGCTTCAGTACACCTATACATATTGGGCATCAAACTGTTCAGAGGACCCTAGGCTTTCATATTTGGGGTGATTTCTCTTGATACCTAAAAGTATGTGGGTAATACGATGCTGCAGGTTAGAAATTTTGAGGTGACTTTTGGAAATGTCACCAAAATCACCAAATTTAGGAATGGTTTGCGGCTTGGTACTTTGGCGTAGAAAGACATGCATACCCAATTTGGATTTGTGGGAATGTGTACCCTAGGCTTTCATATTTAGGGTGATTTGTCTTTATACCTAATAGTATGTGGGTAATACGATGCTGCAGGGTAGAAATTTTTAGGTGATTTTTGGAAATGTTGCCAAAATCACCAAATCTAGGAATGGTTTGCTGCTAGGTACTTTGGTGTAAAAAGACATGCATACCCAATTTGGATTCAGAGGAAGGTGTACTTTCCGAAAATTTATGGCTTTCTGGGGTGAACGTCCTTTTTTCTACCTTTGCCGCCCCCCAAAACTATGTAAATGTGTTGATTTTGCAGTATCTGAAATGACAGAACAAATGGGGGGTCTTCCTTTTGGGGCCCCCTATGCCACGTGCTTGGGTACACCTATACATATTGGGCATCAAACTGTTCAGTGGACCCCAGGATTTCATATTTGGGGTGTTTTACATTGATACCTAATGATGTGTGGGAGATATGTTGCTGTAGATTGGAAGCTTTGAGGTCATTTTTCAAAAAAATCACCAATTTCTATAAAACATAACTTTAGGAAACAATTGCAACTTGGTAGTTTGGAGTACAAAGCTATTTTTACCCATTTTTGGTTCACCAGAATCTGTTCTTTCTAGTAATGGGTAGTTTTCTAGGGTAGACCTACTGTTAGCGGAATGTTTAGCCTTGAAATCAAAAGTATGCCGTTTGGGGAGCGCTGCTTTGGAAATTTGGTTGTGTACTGCTTGTAGATTTTGAGCTATTCAAGTGAGAAATCTCCATAAAACTATATATATTTGGTATTGCCACGTTCAGGAGACATAGACCTTTCTAAATCGGCTGTGTTCTTGTACATAAAATAAATGATGTTTCTGTTATATGTGATTGTTCTTCGTGAAACATGATTTTTTTCATTTTATTAGATACTTAAAAGCCTATATTTTTTTACAGAAGTAGAATTACACCAAAATTCTTGCATATTGTAAAAGTTCAGCTTGTCCTGAAAAAAACAATATATTTTTTTCCTGGGTAAACTAAAAGACCACCCCAGGAAAGGCCCTTAAAGTGAAAGAGTGCAAAATATCTAAAAACTGCTTGGCAGTAGATGTTCGCATCTAGGACAAAACGGCTGGCAGGGAAAGGGTTAAAGGAAAATTATAAACTTGGCCTTTTGAAAAAAGGTTCATAAATACTATTTCAATTTCCAAAAATATTTTTTTTTATATTTCTGTTTACACAGACATACATAATTGCCTAATAAATTGGGTGGTAGGCAGGTCTGGACTGGTGGTCAAAATAGGTCCAGGCATTATAGTTCAGAGAGGCCCAATCAGCTCCCCACCAGCCCACTAAATAATGACGTTCTATGGCATCTTATGGCAGCCCCTCTGGCATTTGCCAGAACCCACAGATTGCCAGTCCGGGCCTGGTGGTAGAGCTTTCTTCCAGGGTGCAAATAGGGTTGACTGTCCTGGCAGTGCATGTATTAGTGTCCACGTAAAGTAAAACCTTTTCTTTACCTATATAAACATATATAGACCATTTCATGTGTAGCATCAAGAACACCAAGCCACTAAAAAATAGAGGATGCTTGCTGACCTATCTCAGCTCGCTCCTAAACACCCCTCAACTGACCTGGCACTGCAACAAAGGAAACAATATATCCCTGACAACTTGTTTCTGTTGTATGTACATGAATAATTAACACAAGCTCATTCCTTTTAGCTATAGCTGTTCAGGTTTCCTCTTCCCAAAGTCAAGGTGACATTGTAGCATTTCTGTTGTGGTTAGAGCATGCATGTGTATAGAGAAACCACAGTATTCAGATTACAGCAATTTCTAGTTAAAGTAATTATGCCTTTAGGGCAACATTACTCAACATTTCATTCATTTTACTGAACCTCATATACTATTTAATAACAAAATATTTATATTTCACTTAACCTCTTTAAATAAGTGCCAGACTTCTTGTATTAACACTGAATTACACAGTGATGTACAGAGTGGAATTATTAGCTATTCTGCCTAATCCTTTTTCAGCTTCCCAACACAAATTGCATGAGTGAAGGCGAGGCAGGACAGCTGTCATGTTTTCCTCTTCTTATGCTAATGTTGGAATTCCTTCCAGTGTGTGTGATGCACCGGAGCAGAATTAATTCTCATTGTCTGCTTCACTAGAGGTTACAGGAATGCTTTTGTGTATTCTATCCATGGAAATGTCCATCTTGTTCCATGCTGTAAGCAGGCAAAATTCTCTTACTTGTCTACAACCTCATCTACTGTAATGGAACCCCAGCAGCCATTTTATTTTACAACTGATGGCAGCTTGAGTTTTTATATCTGATAAAGAATGTAACGATGAATGCAGCTATGTAATATTGTACAGATATAGTATATACAGTTACTTACCAGTTTTTGTGTCCCACCATTAAAGGAGTTTGTAATGGCAAGTGGGTGATCATTTCTGCTGATGAGCAACAGCCAATACACCATTAATCACAGTCAGCAAAGGGAAGAGCTAGGAGAAGCCCTTGGTCTGCCATTCACTGAACAACATCACAGAAAGTAAAGAAGAGGTGTGAAAGGTTGGGTAGCTAAGCATGTAAATCTCCTGCCTTTCCTTAGGTGAGGCTACTGGAGGATTGTCATATGGACTTTTTGTGGTGGCAAGCAGGGGTTCTGGGCTTCTTGTCACTCTGCTGATCACCCAACTCTGCTTATCTCTATCTTTCTCAATGGGCATAGGGGTGGATGTGATTGGCAACTTGCCTTGGGCACACTTCCTGCTTGCACAGCACTGGTATTGGAATGAGGGGGTGTGGAAGAATCTAGTGGCAAACATTTTGCTTAATTGTGGCCCAGTCATTGCCCATATTTGCACCCCATAAAGGTGACTAGCTAGTGTTACATGTACTTAGTTATACAAAAGTTGAAGGTGGTAAAAACACCTCCAACAAAATCACCCTTTGTAGTTTGTTGAGCAGTAAAACCTCCCTAACTTCTAGCTGATCCATTGAAAACAATAATAAAGGTGAAGCCACGTTCAGTTTGCCCCAGAAGAGGGGAACACAATCATTCATGATGCCAAAACTTAATGTATCTGCCAGTACAACGTCACAGCTAGTGTTGCCGTTCAGTTTTGACCTTAACAGTTCGGGTTTCCTAAGGCCTGTTCGGGTCTCAACTTTCTGTTTGGTTTTCAGCCTTGTGAAAACCGAACAATAATCTGGCCAGATGAAAACCAATTAAATACCAAGATACTCACCTTGACATGGCTTAGTTATTAAATATGGAGTGCAGTTAATTTCTTGTTATATGCAAATCAATCAAAAATAGGAAATAGTTTTTTCTAAATGAGCATTGCTGTATTTCAGAGCTTTCTGGATAACTGATTTCTGTATAATAGATCCCGTACCTGTAGCTAAAGGATTGGTCTTACTCGTCAGGCAGAATAGATAGAGGTAGGTTTTCCAGCTGTGTGGGTTTCAAGTGGACAACTCAGTTTGTGAAAGGCTTGTCTGTTCAAAACTTTCTGTCCCATTTAAAACATTGCGAAAACTGGACAGAAATCCAGCCATTTGCATAGAAGTGATGTAATAATCCTGACCCGGCATCATAGCTCCATGACATCATTGTGGCTTCCTCTGATGTCATCATGCCCAACCCAAGATCACTGCTCCACCCCAATGCGATCTTCCCTGCCCCTACTGTTTGGGTTTAGCCACCAGCAAAGGTGTCACCCCTAGTCACAACTCTTATGGGATGTACAGGCTTTCCAGTAGGTTAAGGAGCAGGAGCCAATCAGAAGCAAAAACACAAGGCTCATAAGGATTAGGTCCCATATAAACGTACTCCTGATTGGCTGCCTCTGTACAGTCCACTACCAACTGGATTTGCCCTGCATGGCAGGAAGGACTGTCTGAAGCAGTGGAGGGAAACAAAGGCAATATCTTTTTAACTGTATGAAATATTTTGCTGTAACTAGCATATTTGTTAAATTCATTTTCATCCATCAATCAGCCCTTTTGATTTTAGTACAGTGTTTCCTGACAAATTCCTGTAAAGCCATTGAACTATTGGGAATCTGTCTGGACGTACAGTGTCCCTGTGTATCCCATGTGACCATGAAGCGGCCACTCCTCAGCCATTGTTTGTTTGCGGGACAAGCCATTGTGTGACAGGGGCAGCACTGTAGTCCAAATGAATTGAAATGCTCACACAAAAATGGCCTGAGTTGTGACCTGCAACCCCACAGGAGTTGGTTTGAGCTGTAATTAAGACAGGCAGTGTGGGGAGGCAGCACTGAGAACTACAGTCAAACCGTTGTGTCTAGATCCAAGTTGCTAATGGTACAGAGGATCTTTACAGATTAGGAAATAGATCTTTCAGTGTGGTTGGGCTACATCCTACTGGGAAAAGGTACAGTAATAGAAACTAGACAATTCAGTCAGACATAGCTAGTTCCAAGTTGCTAATGGTACAAAGCTACTTTACAGATTAGGAAATAGATCTTTCACTATAGTTGGGCTAAATCCTAGTGGGCAAAGGTACAGTGATAGAAACTAGACAATGCAGTCAGACATAGCTAGTTCCAAGTTGCTAATGGAACAATTTTCTAGTTGGAAAATGAATAGAAACTAGACAATATAGTGCATGTAAAATACATCCCACTTATTTTTAGTGTTTGGAAGGACTTGTGGGTATGAATTAACTCATTTATTTTAAAGGTATACTCTCCCTTTTACTCTTTATAGTATATCATGGTTCTTATAGGATAATGTCAGCAACTAGGATTTAGTGTATTTTACACAAAGAGTCTATTTCCTAGTGGGAAAAACAATATGATATGCTCTTAGTGGGTTCTCTGCTCCGCTCTACTGGTATATTATAAGACACTAGAATCGAGTGTATTTTGTATGTTGCTTACATACATCTTTGCTTACCAGGGATATTATCTACTAGGATCTAGTGTTTTTTAAACGAAGAGTCTATTTCCTAGTTGCTTAAATACATCTTTGCTTTACAGAGATACGATTATCCACTAGGATCTAGTGTTTTTAGTATGATGCGTCTTTTTCCTAGTTGCTTATATATCTAGTGTTTTCTAAATGAAGCGTCTATTTCCTAGTTGTTTACATATATCTTTGATTTACACGGATTCGATTATCCACTAGGATCTAGTGTTTTCTTCAGTAAATAGTATTTCCCAGTGGGCTACACTAGGATAGTATGAACAGACATCCTGTACTGCTCTACTGGGATACTATAATCCACTAGGATCTAGTGTATTTCATGGTAAAGAGTCTATTTACCAGTGGGTTAAACACTATGGAATACCATGAATGGACTCCCTGTTCTGCTTTTCTGGAAAACTAGAATCCTCTAGGATCCAGTGTATTTTCTAAAAATAGCATTTCCTAGTGGCATTCACATTATGATTTGCTGTGAATGGACTCCCCTGTTTTAGCATTTTGAAATAATTGTTATGGGGAGGGCCCCATAACAATCATTTTATTTTTAAGCATGCGCTGGGGGTTGCTGTGCTATCCACTGGTGAGCAGGAGGCTTATGGATTTAACGGTATGTCTTAAAGGGGAATTCAACCCCATGGGCGCTAAAACCCTGCCCCCCTCGCCTACCTCCCCGCTGGGCTATTGCCCCTAACTTGGAACTTACCCCCAAACTCCAGTTTCCTTCGTGTAGGTTTGCAGCTTCCATCTTGTCCCGCGCCATCTTCTTCCTCCATTGATGCTAACAAACTCCCACCAGGTTCACCTCCCTCAGGTAGAGCATGACTGACTGATCAACCAACTAACACACACGGCAGGAGACAGGAAAATGTGAAAGTAGAAGAAGCCAACACAGTCGTTGCTGCTATACGAAGGACAAACAGTTGTGTTGCAGCTAAGATACCATTTGGTCGATATTCAGATGGAAAAGTGGAGCCGCCTGCGAGTATAAGAAAGTTTTTAGAGAACTCTGTGCTTTGAGTATGTACTGTTCTATGTAGTGTCACCACTTGAGAAAGGACTAAAGGGCCTAAAGCATGTGTCTGTAAATACTAATCACAGCAGTTAATCTGCATTTTGAGTGTGCTCCTCATTTATTGGCAAGTACAGTGCAACCAATGTTGCAGCTGCTCCTCTGTCTGAGGTTTGAGCTGGTGAACAGTGCATGTGCTTATAGTCCAAGTCTGAGGTATAAAACAGAAATGCAGGTATTTGCCAGCCAGAGTCTGAGCTGGAACACTACAGGAGCCAGTTAATCTTACACAAATATAAGCAGTCCCAATTAAATGGCATAGGGCTGCCTGTGGTCCACAAGTTGCACAGCACAGCTGTAAACCTCTACATCTAGTGTATTTTATATCAACAGTCTATTTTCTAAAGGCCAAATCCAGCAGGTTATAAAAATAATATTTAATAGGGAAAGGAGCATTAGTGAGTGTTTGCCATAAGGCTATTTGGACATGGTCATGTTTCGCTTATATCAAAAACTAATGCAGTTTAATTTTATGGATTCATATTTATTATTAAATATTGATTATTAAATACCTATTTTATTATGCTGGAAAGCACCTGGAGACACTTGCCTTATCTGTATTAATAAAACACAAAAGAAATGAACAAATACCGATAATAATGAGCAAAACTGTTTATTACGTTTGTCAACATAAAATTCTCTGTAACATGTGTCATGTGACACCAAGTCTGTCTAGCGCAAACAGGTACTTTCTAAACGAAGGGTAAAGTCTGTCACCATACAAAGAAAGCTTACATTTCAATCACATGGGGAAGTGACATAAATAAACAATCATACAAACAAACCACTTGTCTAAGTGCAACACAAGCATTACAGCTAACTTTAAGAGCAATAATATGAAAAAATATAGAAAATCCTATTCAGAAATATATTGTTTTAAAATAAAAGATTTTGGGGGATTGTTATATGAACCAGAGGTCCCTTTTAACAATAACATCAAGTTAAATTCAAGTTTTCCCCCAAAAACTTGGTGTACTTTTAAACAACTTGATTACCTTAGGCACCAAAGCACCAAGGGACAAAAAACAAACTGATGCCCTATGTCAGTACAGTCATATGAAAAGGTTTGGGAAACTTTTTCATATGATTTTACAACCTTATCTGTACTTTTTAAAAAGTGCTATTAAAAATGAAGAAAACAGTTGGTGATGAGTCTGCTACTGTTGACCATTATCACAGTAGAACTTTCGATTTGTAGTAACACACTGGTCATGTTTTTGCATTTTCACACATGGGAAATGGAACCACATTTTGCACTTAGAGCATTCAATCATGTTTTTCTTAGGTTTGTATATATGACAGCTGCAAAACCTTGTCATCTCTATTTTTTATCAAAACTTTAGCTTTGCATGGTCTGTGAGGAAACATTGACACATGCCCACTCTCAAAGCATTTAATTAAATGTGCTCTCATTTCTTCTTGAAAAAACTCTATGTTGGCTAACTCCACACCTTCTGCAAGTGCAACAGCATTAGCCACAGCAAACAGTCCACAATCATTTGGTCCATGTTGTTTCTGTGTGCACTTAAAGAAAACCTCAAGAATTTGATGTTCACCAACAAACAAGGGGGCATAAAGCTTGAGAATCTGTGTTTTTAGTATTTCTGAAAAGCCTGTAAAACTACAGGCAGCTACTTGTTGTGGCTACAAAACACCAAATAAATACCATGGCATAGACAATACTAAGAATTACCTCTGCTAAAACACACAGCATTTTAGCAAATCCAATTATCACTAATTGTCTATTTTGTGTGCGCCATTGCCTTAAAGTGTAAAAAGTCCCTGCAGAAACATCCTTGTTAGGAAAATTTTCTTATACAAGGCAACTCTTGGCACCAGCAATCCCTAAGTATGTTTTAACCCTTTTAAGGGCAAGCAGAATTTTATATTTCAATTGTACTCAATGCCAGAAGTTTTTTTGAACCTCTGGGGGGGGGGGATATTTAGTTTACCTAGGAAAACTATACATTGCTTTAATTTGGGAAATCCGGAGTTTTCTAAACCAGCCTCAGTTTGCATATTTCCGCAAACTGATTTAGAGCAAATGCCCCACGCTGATGCAACTGCAGATCCTTTTTACACAAATACAGATGTATTCCACCAACATGCAAGTCTACTCCAAGAAATGATAATGCCACGGAATACTCACACAGAAGAGCTTGTGGCAGTGACTGCATTCGCTGAAGTGTTCTTTCCCATGCATCCATGAGTACCCACTGAGCTGGACTCACGTGCATTCTGTTTAATTTTAAGAATGCGCCAAATAAGGCACCATGTCAAGTGTTAGAGACGTCTCCAGGCTAAGCGACACGAAAAGAATTTGAATAATATGCCACCTAAGGCGACCTGTCACGTGTTGGTAGAGACGTCCCCAGGCTTCCCCCCTCCTCCATCCCAGGTGGCCATCATTATTGGCACACAATGTGACACCGCACTCTCAGTCCCCACACCTGCCTGTCAGGCGCTGAGGAGATAACCCGCTCCATCCTTTTCAAATACCTGCACCGCAGCCCCGTTTGCTCCGACCCGATTACCCGCCAGCCAAGGCAATTGTTATTGTACTCGCGCGCGAAGAATGGGGTGGGGGTGGCTAGCAGGATCCGAGACTGCACGTGACTGGTGACGCGATAGGCCGTTTAGCAATTTGGAACTAGCAGGTATTAGGCACTGGCAACGCGCTATCCACCTGCCGTTCCTCCGCCCCTGGCTCCTCCCTCCTCTCCCGACTCCTCCCTTCCTCCCAGCAGCGGCTCCGTGTTTACAGGTCCGGACAAGATGAGCGGGCGCGTTGGATTCTACAAGCAAGAGCTGAACAAGACGGTGTGGGAGGTGCTGGAGCGGTACCAGCGTCTCACCCCCGTCGGTTCCGGTGCCTTCGGCTCTGTTAGGTAGGTGGGGCGATTAGTGAAGCGGGTGGGGATTGGGCCCTGGCACCGTCATGCAGTGCATCAAACTGTGCGGCAAATAGTCTCTGCCACAGGCTGAAGGGGCACAGGCGGCAGGTTACTGTGTTCTGAGGCAGGGCGTGCTCATGTTTTCTATCACAACTTAGGGCTGCCTGTACTGAGAGAGTTCCGACTCTCCCTGGGCCAGATGATAGGGAAGCAGTGCTGTATGTGTGTGTCGCACCTATACTATATATAAATGTGTGTGAGTGGGGCAGGTAGCGCTCCTGGAAAACCCCTCAGTGCCGGTTGTCCTGTCCCCCATGTGGCCGTCGGGGGGCTCCAGTCTGCTGTTTCTCTCCTTGGTGCTTTGATCACGTGCAGTGCTACTTGTAGTGTTTATGTTGTGCAGCTCAGGCTTTGTTTCTAGCAGTCACGTGAAAAAACGTGGGGCTCACACAGGGAAAACTAATTAGGAGCTGCTGTTACTCCCTCATAAGCCAAGACGTGTCATCTCCACAGTAAAGTAATTCCAAAGTGTAGTAAACAGTGACTCAACCTACTGCTAACGCCTCCAGCCAGTGAGAAAGATGCAAAGTCCTGAAGCTGTTCCTCACTAAGTGCCTGGCTACATATACTTGTGACAAATATACCTGAAATGTGACCAGTTGTGTAAAACCTCACGTATCTTTGTGCAGAGTCCTATAGTAGTGGCTTATATATTAGTTGTAGCTGCGTAACCAAGTTATGAAGAGCTTGCAGTTGTACCAGTCATGCTGGCTGTATAATTGTCATTGTGCAAACCATTTTAATTAGTTTATTATGGATTCAGGTGAGATTAGTCATCCAGCTTCCCAAAAAACTGATCTCATGTTAAGCATACAGGTAAGTGATCCGTGGTCAAAATGTCTGCCTTTTAATGGCAAAGTGTGTCTGTTCTGCCTTCATACACATTCTCACAGTGTGCAATCCAACATTCAGCTTAACCATCCCTGTCTTCCAAATAAGCAGACCGTCTTGTAATCTAACTTGTTTATTGATAACAGGTTGTTTGACTGTAAGTGGTCAGTTGCAATTAGTAAACAGGAGCATCGATGTATGTGTGTCGATGCATGTTCGCATGGTAAAACTATAAAGATACAAATGGTTTGTATAAGTATATAGCAAAAACATATGAATAACATATACAGCAGCATTCATTCTAAATCAGCATGTCTGAACATATTACATAGCACTAAGCACATGTTGAAGATGGCTGACGACCTATAAGGCCGCATGACTGGCTATCTACTAGCGTAACAACTACTAAGTGCAGATTAGAACTATCTAAAACATCACTAAAGAACAGACTATCCTGAGACTTGTATAACTCTTACCAGATATGCTGGCTGTGGGGTAGTGGAGATTTAAGAAGTAGGAATGCTAGGAGAGCTATACAAATGTGCTGTAAACAGTATGGTGGCTCCCTTCTCCTTCCCAGAATGCACTGGCTACCCACAATGCACTGTAGTTGCATAATTAAGAACAACTTTATTTATACAAATGTAAGAAATATAGGTTGCAGTGGATTTCTACTGCCGCTAGATGGCGCTGTTACGTAACTAGCTAATACAGGTATTCTAGCTTGTTGAATAGTAATGATTCTTCAACCCTTGATGTGGGGCAGAACAGTGTCACTCAGTACATGGCAGTGCCCACCCACCCTCAGTAAGATTTAATAGCAATTGAGCTCTTAAGGGTCACACCTTTTGTATTAAAAGGGGACCAACAATCAAGAACTCTGGGACTCTGACACATTTCGAATGTGATGCCCTCCCAAATAGCTGCAGTGGAGGCATCAAATTAAAAGTTTCCTCCACCCAAAAAGATTTTTTCTGCATGATTTAAAGAAAAAGTTAACTCTGAGCAACTTTCTACTATACATGGTTGTATAGCTGTTATAGGCATGGGATCTATTATCAGGATCTATTAAAACAGGATGTTTTGGACCTGGATAATGTATTTTTCCATAAATTCGGTTGAACCAACCCAAACACTGTTTTGCCACCTATTTATATTTGAGGATGAATTACCATCATGCACAATGTATTATCTCGCTTAAAATGAGCTTCCTGTAATTTACAGCTTTCCGCATATCAGGCTTTCAGATAAAGGATCCCATACCTGTAAATGTATATGCAGTTGAAAGAAGTATTTGTCACTTTCTGTTCTTTATGTCTGACTCTTGTGACACTCAGTGTAACAGGAGACCAAATTTAGCCAGCACACCGATTCTTAGTATCTTGCCTTGATGGTGCACGTTCTGCAACGACCACTTTCCATTGACAGACCATGTAATGTAGAAAATGAACAGCACCATCGATTTGGATGTAGTTTAAAAAGCCTTTATTTGTGCTCTTGTGGGCATCCCCCGCGACGTTTCAGGCCATGTGGCCTTTTATCAAGCTCGATAAAAGGCCACATGGCCTGAAACGTCGCGGGGGATGCCCACAAGAGCACAAATAAAGGCTTTTTAAACTACATCTAAATCGATGGTGCTGTTCATTTTCTACACTCAGTGTAACAGGAGTCAGACTTACCGTATATACTCGAGTATTATCCAAGTTTTTCAGCATCCAAAATGTGCTGGAAAAGTCTACCTCGGCTTATACTCGAGTCAGTGGGCAGTAGCTGAGATTGCAGTCACTTTTAATCATTCCTATACCAACAGTTCGCCCTCTGTTGGTTATATGAAAGAATAACAGTGACTGCAATATCACACAGCACCATCTGTTGGTTATATGAAAGAATAACAGTGACTGCAATATCACACAGTGCCATCTGTTGGTTATATGAAAGAATAACGGTGCGCCCTCTGTTGGTTATATGAAAGATTAACAGTGACTGCAATATCACACAGCACCCTCTGTTGGTTATATGAAAGAATAACAGTGTGCCCTCTGTTGGTTATATGAAAGATTAACAGTGACTGAAATATCACACAGCACCCTCTGTTGGTTATATGAAAGATTAACAGTGATTGGTGTTTGGTTTGTGGTTTCCCATGGAAAAGTCACCTAGAAAATAACTGTGTGAAAAGAATTGTGTAAATGTTACCTAGAAACAATCTGCACAATCAGCTACTAATTCGTTCAAACACAGATGCTCTTGTAAGATTAATCCTGCCACACAGCTGATAAAAGTTGATGATTTTCCATCACATCTTGACCAAGCCAGCAGATTATTGTCCCTTGTATATACTACTTGTATACTAAAGGAATGGGCTAGAGACTGTTGAATTCAATTGAACTCATCACACTTGTTATACTGATTGGTTTGTGTGCTATGGGGGCGGGTTCTGGTGTGGTACACTCTCACTAAAAGGGGGTTAAATAGTTTGTACATTGTATCACCAGACCGTCTTGAGAAAGGGTGAGAGTAAGTCCAAAATGTTGCCTGACCTAATAAATCCATGTTTTCACTTTTTGCAACAGAGGTGCTGCAGCAGTATTTTTTTCCTATTGTCCCATGTATGGTAACCTTGGGTGGTCATTGCCTGGTCGATACCTGACTGGTATGGAAATTCCATTAACATGTTGGCACAGTCCTTTCCTGGTGGGTTTCCACAGGCTAATTGTTGACCTAGGGGCCAAATGATCAGATCTTCTCAATTTGGGCCATCATGTTGGTGGCCAAATCAGGTAAACATCCTCTAGTTTGTTGTTTGCAAAATAAGTGGATCTTACCATGCATTTAGCTTTATTGAATCAACACTTAGGGGGCCTATTTAGCATGCTGTGGAAAAAGTGGAGTGAATTGTTACAGGTGATGTTGACCATAGTAACCAATGAGCAATTGGATTTCAACAGGTAGAAAACAAAAGCAAAGAGCTAATTGGTTGCTATGACCAACATCACTGGTAATATTTCACACCACTTTTTTTCACAGCATGAGAAATAGACCCTTTAGCCTAAGGGCACTAGTACTTGGGAAGTTTTGGCCTGTTTTGTGCACCATTTTTTAAAATCATCCTCTACATGCTAAAACTTGCACAGCACCCCTTCCCCATAGCATTAATGTCCATTTCTGGAATTTCTCCCTGTGTGCCATTGGTATAAAACTCTACTATAGTTTATATAAACAAGCTGAGCTCTGTAGTATACAATGGGATTCTTCAGAATTTATCTGTTGTGTATCCTGTGCTTGAATGGCTGCCCCAATGGCTACACAGCTGATTGTATATATAAACTATAGTTGTGTTTCTGAAGCTTTTGTTCAAGAGCTCTCCACTTTGTCTCCACTTCAGCCTCACAGAGCAGGAAGTGTTTTTGACTTCTGGGGTCAGTAACCTCCATTTGAAAGCTGGAACATGATGTGTATTTGTATAGAAGCACATCTAGTGTATAGACCTCCTATTAGGCAGACCCGTTATACACAATACATTGCTGAGCACATATACAGGTACAAAACGTTGGCCTTATAGATGTGAATCTATTTATCCAGGTCTGTAGCCTGAGGAACACATCTGTCCTGAGATGTTTAGGCACTAACGAGTTTGCAAGTAAGAGCATGCTAGTAGCAACATCTGACTTGCCCCAGGGTATAAAACACAAAACCACTGGCTTACAAGCCATTACATAAACATGTATCTTCTCTTGGACATTGCTGGAAAAGATCCTAAAGAAAGTAGAATATATTTCTCTAGTCTGCCAAAAACAGGGAACTACAATTACTTACATTTTGTTGAGCTTGACTGATGGGTGAGAGCAGAGAAATGCACTGTATATCTGCAGATAGATATGATTCTGAGCTACGAATACTGTATTATTACACACTTTTAACTTGTATTTAGTGTTATGCAGAAACCCCATTTATGCTGCAAGGTTGCAGGTGGACATTCCAAAAAAAAAAAATTTTTTAGAAACCCCTTTTTTAATCCAGGTGTCAGAATTCTGTGACTCAAAGCAGGAGTGAGCTGTTTGCAGCAGGAAAAAGGTTAAGGAATTCTCAAACCTTCAAGTATCTCAAAATGCTAAGTAAAAAAACCCAGTAAACTATGCTGGTTAAATTGGATTTAATAAACATCCGGTACAGTTAAAGGAACAGTAACACCAAAAACAGAATAATGGCAATATAATGTACCTGTTGCCCTGCACTGGTAAAACTAGTGTGTTTGCTTCAGAACCACAAATATAATGTATATAATCAAGCTGCTATGTGGGCAGCCATTCAAGCACAAGATACACAGTAGATAAGATATGTTCTGAAGAATCCCATTGTATACTACAGAGCTTACCTGTTGTGTATCCTGTGCCTTTTCTCCTTTTTCAGCCTTGAATGGCTGCCCCCATGGATACACAACATCTTGTTTATATAAACTATAGTAGTGTGTCCGAAGCAAAAAGACCAGTTGTACCAGTGTAGCTCAACACTACGTTATATGCTTATGACTTTAAAACATTTTATTTTTTGGTGCTACTGTTCTTTAAGTGGATTTTTTATATTTTATTTACAGTTCCTCTATATCAACAGTTTCTTCATGTTGCCTGAGCATGTGTCACAATACCATGGTGCATTCCGATAACCTCTAGGGCTGCTAATTGCATGAGCATCATTGGTTAACACCAGGCACTGAGCTAAACATAACCACAGCACCGAGGTTGTGTGCATTCCCATAGTTTAGCTTTTGTCTGGGAATCTTTGGTACAGGTCGAAGCCAGCAATGCAGAAATGAATTATTTCCCTAGCAAATATAGCATGTACCTGGGGAAATGCTCCATGCAGCATTCATTACAACTACATTGATCCGACAGTCGGATCAATGTAGTTGTAACATTCGGTTTCTCCTTCACTTTCGTTTTCAGTAAAACATCCGGCGTGTCGGGTCAAAACGCATCAGCTAGTCCTGCCCTTAGTTGCATCAATACAAAGATAAGTGAAGGGGAAGGCATTTTTGGGAGTTTTGGCACCCACCGTAGGGTAGATTTACTGCAGGTTCAACATGAGTTTAGTGAATAAGGCTTGTGCTGAAAATAAGTTTTGCCTACTATTTCAATTACAAATAAGCTATTATTTCTTAAAGTGGACCTGTCATCCAGACACAAAAATCTGTATAATAAAAGTCCTTTTCAAATTACACATGAAATCCAATTTCTATTTTTTATTAAAGCATTTATAACTGTTGTATGCTTATTTAAACATCTCAGCTGTCAATCAAATATTGTCTACCCCTCCTCTATGCCAGTGGCATAGAGGCGGTGCAGACAATTACTTTCACTTTCCATTCAGCACTTCCTAGATGTCACTGCTCTCCACACATTCCCCCGTTCTCTTTACCGTTTAATTGTGTAGCCAGTGCAAAGCAATGGACATTAGGTTAAGCAGTGGGGTATATTTCTACTTTTAATGGTTATGGCCTGCTACAAGTTTTAAACTGCTTTCCATTTGCAAGAGGCAGAAGAAGAGGTAGGAAAACAACTTAAAACTAATGTATAAAAATATATAAATTATGAAAATGTATGTAATAGTGACCAAACTTTCAATATACGAATACAAATTTAGGGGTTGTCTATCCCTTTCTGTGCATCTGACTTATCACTGCAGTTATGTTTTTTTTTTTAACACAAGTAAGTGAGTTTTTAGGAGGTAAACATGCATGTTTATGTTTTACATTACCATGACTGTGTTCAGTTGCTGATTAATAACTTGCGTGCTTACCTTCTCCACAAACCTGCAGGTTTAAGGAACAGTAACACCAAAAAATGAAAGTGTTTTAAAGTAATGAAAATATCATGTAGTGTTGCCCTACACTGGTAAAACTGATCTGTTTGCTTCCGAAACACTACTATAGTTCATATAAACAAGCTGCTGAGTAGCAATGGTGGAAATTGAAAAAAGGCTATATGGCACAAGTGAAATAGTGGATAACAGATAACACCATTATGTTCTACAGAGCTTATCTGCTATCTGCTGTGTAACCTGAGCCTTTTCTCCTTTGAATGGCTGCCCCCGTGGCTACACAGCAGCTTATTTATATAAACAATAGTAGTGTTTCTGAAGCAAACACAATGTAATTTTTCCTACCGCACACCTGTAGTTCAACAGTTCTGCAATGGTGGTGCGTTCTTCCGTTGACCCGGCCGGGTCCCTTAGCAACGTACACGTATAGAGATGGATTCACACACACTTAAGTTAATGCAGTCGGGGAGTATCCCCTTTTATTTAGCCACCAAACGTTCAACGTTTCGGGGGGGGGGACGGGGGGGGGTGACACCTCCCTTCATGAGGTTATTCCCCGACTGCATTAACTTGAGTGTGTGCGGATCTGTCTCTATACATGTCTGAAGCAAACACAGCAGTTTTACTAGTGCAGGGCAACACTGCATTATATTTTTATTACTTTAAAATGGGAACAGTCACTTAACCATGTGTGTTGACTGTAAACCTAGAGATAGATAGATATATATGAAATATAGACTAACAATAAACTAACAATAATCAGATGTAGGCAATGCTAAATGTAATAGGTCTAATGGTGGCAATTAGAGAGGTTGATGGGAATTGTTCTTGGCTGGAGCCTGCCTGTTATCTAAATAAAAGCTCTGTATTGTGGGTATATTCTCTAGACATAAGCTTTCAGTTTTATTAGCCAGCACACCTAAAGTACTGTTAAGTCAACTTATATAAGGGATGTCTAACAGTATAAAAAGAGAAATAAGACTGGAAATTTGTATATCATTTAGTACTATCCTCAACTTATTCGAACTGGTAGAAATAACTCCTGTTTGTGGTTTTTTTTTTAGCTGACAAGTCGATTTCACTGCCTTCTGCCCCATGTACTGTTGGTGTGAACTGACAGGCATGCATACTTTCCCAATATCCACTCTGTATGTGGATGTTTATAGCCTAATCCCGTGCCTGGGGTGGAAGTCATCAGATTTTTTCAAGTACGCATGCCCAAGATACAGCACACAAGTATTGTTTTTTATAAAAATTATTTTTGTAAAGGCCCTTAACAAACTTAATTTTTTTTTTTTGCAGCATTACAACAGTGTCAGTTGCACTTTCTATTCACAATAGAAAGTGGCTCACCGCAGCTTCCCTAGCTCATGAAAGCCAGTTTCACAATGACAGATTTAACCATTTGATCGTGATTTAGGGAAATGTCAGGGTTTAGCTCTGAAATCATTCTAGAGAGCATTTCTGATTATGCTTATTAGGGCTCTTACACATGGGCATTTGCTTATGAATTTTTCAAATGCACGCTGAGCATGAAATATATTTCATGAATATATTGCGTTTAAACACATTTTTTTCCGTTCCTAACATAACCCTCTATTCTATTGATAGCTGAAAATATGTCAAGGGCAAGAAAATGCAGCATGTTGCGTCTAAACAAACGCACTCAAATACAAACAAAGTAAAACACAACTCAGAATGCTCATGAGTACAGCCTGGTAGTATATAATGGAATCAATTAGCAAGTGCTTTTTTTTGCACTCACACCTGCATTTTAACACTTATGAAATGCATAAAAAACACTACGAAAATCTCACAACACTGATAAAAGTAGCTAAAAACTCTAATGTTTAATTTTAACTCTCTATCTGATCCTGTAGGACAGTGCTGTCCAACTATTGGATGCAGCTCATGACCCCCCCCCACATGAAAGTCTGTCTGCTGTGACTACTTACTGTGTGTACACAAAGTTTCAGTACTGAGATTAACTGCCCTTGCAGTACTCCTAGTCTAAACCTTAAATTCAGACAGTAACCTTCTGCATTGTTCACACCTGTAATTTCAACTGCATTGTTCACACTTACACTTCTATTGTTCACACCCCTAAAGCCATGTACTGTTCAGACTGAAAGTGCTCACATTGTTCACACCTCATACAAACTGCTGTATATAGCACAGTATGAACTGTTCGTCTTAGAGTGGTCCTGATAGGTTTCCCAGTCTCCTTCTTTATTCTGCCTTCACTGTGCTTCCTGTGTGTGTGTGCGTGCGCACCATAATCTGCCTGCCATATGTTCCCTGTGTGCGCGCGCAATACTCTGCCTGCCCTATGCTCCCTGTGTGTGCCATACCCTGCCTGTCCTATGCTCCTTGTGTGTGTGCGCCATACTCTGCCTGTCTTATGCTCCCTATGTGTGCCATACTCTGCCTGCTTTATGCTCCCTGTGTGTGCCATACTCTGCATGCCCTATGCTCCTTGTGTGTGTCATACACTGCCTGCCCTATGCTCCTTGTGTGTGCCATACTCTGCCTGCCCTATGCTCCTTGTGTGTGCCATACTCTGCCTGTCCTATGCTCATTGTGTGTGCCATACTCTGCCCGTCCTATGCTCCCTGTGAGTGTCATACTCTGCCTGCCCTATGCTCCCTGTGTGTGTTCCATACTCTGCCTGCCCTATGCTCCCTGTGTGTGTGTCATACTCTGCCTGTATTTTCCATCAGTTTCTCTCTCATTGATTTCCAGCAGCCAACAAATCACTCTGGTCTCTAGGTTTCTAGTCTCTGCCCCTTAAACTTCTTTGAATTATTGACTGGGTAGACCAACAAATACTTTTAAAGTATGGGTGTAACCTGAAAAGTATAACATTTGTCTTCAAAGGAAATACTCCATTTTCTAAAACCTGTACAACTCTTTATCAGTAGGAAGTTATGAAATAGAAAATGAATATATATAGAGTGAAAAGTGTGTAATACATCTATGTCCTGGCTGTCAGGCAACAAATGGAGAACTGTTTGCAACTTCCTTCTTACTCTCTATATGTACATATAAGTTAAGCTTCCCCAATAATGACAAGGGGCAGATTCACTAAGGGTCGAATTTCGAAGTTAAAAATACTTCGAAATTCGACCCTCGAATTGAAATCCTTCGACTTCGAATATCGAAGTCGAAGGATTTAGCGCTAAACATTCGATCGAACGATCGAAGGATTTTTCGTTCGATCGAACGATTAAATCCTTCGAATCGAACGATTCGAAGGATTTTAATCAAACGATCGAAGGAAAATCCTTCGATCAAAAAAAGCTGAGCAAGCCTATGGGGACCTTCCCCATAGGCTAACATTGACTTCGGTAGGTTTTATCTGCCGAAGTAGGGGGTCGAAGTTTTTTTTAAAGGGTAAGTACTTCGACTATCGAATGGTCGAATAGTCAAACGATTTTTACTTCGAAACGTTCGATTTCGTTCGACTTCGATCGAATTCGATCGAATTTAACCAATTCGATGGTCGAAGTACCCAAAAAAAACTTCGAAATTCGAAGTTTTTTTTATTCTAACCCTTCACCCGAATTTAGTGAATCAGCCCCCTAATGTTTAAAGGAGAACTAAACCCTAAAAATGAATATGGCTTATATACTGGACCTACTGCACCAGCCTTGAGTTTCAGCTTCTCAATTGCAGCAATAATCCAGGACTTGTCATAGGGGGTCACCATATTATAAAGTGTCTGTGACACACACATGCTCAGTGGGCTCTGAGCAGCTGTTGAGAAGCCAAATTAAGGGATCGTCGCTAATTATCAAGCAGAAAATGAGGTTTGTTTGTAATAAAAGCTGATGCTACAAGGTTGATTATTAAATTCTGATTCTAGTTGCACTAATTTCTGTGCCGCCATGTAGCAATTGTTTGTATTAATTACTAATCAGCCTTCTATTGTAACATTACATTATATACATTGAGTATATTGTGTTTTGGTCCCTAACCTGAATAACTGACAGCAGCACAGAGCATGTGCAGTGAATCAGCACAAAAGAAGATGGGGAGCTATTGTGGCATCTTTGGAGACACAGATCTTCCCTGTTAAAGGCCTGTGTTTCTCTTGGGCTGATACTGAAACCCAAAACATAATGTAAAATATTTCTAGCCTACATCTTTAGTTAGACATCTGTTTTTCTCAGGTCTTGTTTCTGTTGGTTGTCATGTCGTTGCAACTTTGACAAAAAGAACCGTAGATAGTGGCTGGACCTGAATGGCAGGAAATTTTTGGCATTGGCTGGTGCTATGTCTGTACTTTTGGGGAAGTGACACAATATTTCATTACATTAACAGTAAAGGCTTTGCGTAATGGGCCAGTGTTACTGGCTGCACCATGCACTCCTGAAATTGCTTAGCAAGTGACAGGCCGAAGAGGTTTCATTTAAAATAGGAATGTTGTCTTTGATAGTAGAGTAAATGTGTTGCCTAGCTTTGTCCAGGCCCAAAGCTAATTATACATTGATAAATACACTCATTTGGCAAGGCCTCCAGATAGGAAGATCCTTGCCTGAGCTGGGCCGTATGTACTTTTGCTCTGCATGCTCTGTAAACCCTTCAGAGAGTGTTGCGGTACTCATCTGATGGGGTTTTCTAATCTGACAGATATATCCAGAAGATTTTCGGTGAGATATTTGTCTGGAAGACCCTATGTGTGGAAAAGCAGCAGACGTCTTTCAGAGGGGTCAGAGTGAGCAGCTTTTATGGACCAATGTGTGGCCACCTTAAAAACTCCCAAGCCTCAATATATTTGCCATCAAGAAGAATGCTGTCAGTTTTGTGGCTTTTGCACATTAATCAACACGAGAAGCAGTGTAATACAACCCAGAACCAATGACTCCAAGTCTTCCTGCACATTTGATATAGATATGTAGCTGAAGTATGATTTTTTTTCTAGGTTCAAGTAGCCCTCTGCCTGCCTGTTGGTCTGGTGTAATGTCCAACCTATCCGCATTGTCTTTGTTTTTTGTTAACTTAATAACAAATTAGTCAAAATATGTAATTTTCTTTATAATAAATGTATTATCTTTGTATTTATTCCTGTAGCTCTGCATTTGATACCAAGACAAGACAAAAGGTGGCAGTAAAAAAGCTCTCCAGGCCATTTCAGTCATTAGTCCATGCAAGAAGAACATACAGGGAATTGCGGCTGCTCAAGTATATGAACCACGAAAATGTAAGAAACTATCTACACGGAGGAACCAGTCAAACTGTGTTCGTGAGTCTTGCAATAAGAACTGAGGTCTATAATCTGCTCCTGTTTATTAGCAAATACCTATTTGGTAGTATAGTGTGACACTTATATTGTTGAACTGCAACTTACTACATCCAGCTGGTGCCAACGACTGTTAGTTGTGCTGGAAAGTGTAGTTTTGCCACATCTGGGGCGGGGCCAGATCACAATATGCCTTTTCTTAATATAAAAGCGTAAAATGCAGAAGTGATGTTTGTGCTTTTACTGTATTTACCTTGTAAGTACCAAGGTTGACCACACTTGCTGTAGAAAATGAATGTGTATTCACATGTTTCTATTGGCAGTATGTCTTTCTGTATCAGATCAAGGGAATGAACTGAGATGTTTCTCTATAAGAGTTGCTATGGCAGCATTCCAGGCTGCACATTTCAGCAATGAATCTCGGCTTTTTGTTATCACGACACATTATACTTAATGGCATTTTACATTATATCATCCTACATTTAAAGCAATATACTGAATACAAACCTGTATTTTATTTATATTGTTAATGAGCAATGTGAGGCGAATACACATTCATTTTTTATAGCAAGAGTGGGCAACCTAAGTACTTACTAGATAATAACATTAAACTCACAAACATTAATTTTACATTCTTTTCTAGGGTAAACCTTCTATAACTAAATGTAACTCTTTTTCCATACTTCCAGATTGTGTTTGTTTATAAGACTACTGCAAAGTCTGGACATATGTAAAATGATTAGAGATATGCATAATGTAATAATGTGTAATAAAGTTGCCAAGCATGCACCATTTCTATTAGATCTTTGGTTTCGTACTGATGGTATGGAATTGCTACCTGCTGATTGGTAGCTATAGATTGCTAGAAGTTGTGCAAGTTTGCAACTTTTGATTTCTTTTTGAAGGAATTTTCATTTCCAGGTCCAGACCCAAAGTTTATAAGTGTGAGCATGTCGCCCTTATTCTGCACTGGGGTTTGGCAATAGGAGTGAAGTGACTGGGTGATCTGGTCTAAACCATTTCTCATCTCTTTGAATGAAAAGAGGTCTCCTCTGGATAGAAATAAATAACCATTCCTCCCTTAAAGGCAGGTCACATCAAGTGCCATAGCTCTTAAAAAAGCTTGTAACTGATTGCTATTGGAATCTATTGGAAGCAGCTTTTTGTTGCTGCCTTTGGCGCTCTTTAACACTCTGGTGGCAAAAGACCTAGAATCTTGCCCTTAAAATGTTCCACCTGGTCTGTTTCAGTCCAGAAATGGTGCTGAGTCTTCAAAACGGCAGAATAACAGGACATTTTAGATAAATGTTTTATCTTTAAAATTTGGCAGAATACATCCTGTGTTTAATACAGGAAATATGTATATTATATAATTAAAGTCACATGGATGGTCTTGCCTCCTAACATGAAATAGAATCCCATGATGGTGATGTCTGAAAATAGCTTTCCATTGTAATTCACAGGAATCACCAAAAGTGAACCACTTGAATCGTGCTTGAATGCTGCAGTCTGCATTTTCGCATGATTCGACTGTTTTACTATTGACAATTTCCAAAATATATGAGTACCAGGAAATAGATTCCCCATTCAATCACAAACAGGGCCAGTCAGATTTATGGTAGAAAAAACATTCATTCCATTACTATATTTCACATATTTCACATTGTTAACATGTCCTAGTCTAATCATAGTATTCCTTACATGTATGTATGATCCTTTTGTTTACTTCAACTAAAGGGTAAGACAAAAAAAAAAAATAGTGTCACTTTAATGTCTATATAATAACAATATTTGTTTTACTCCTGAGGCAGAGTCTCAGGAAAAGGAGCCAAATTAGAGAAATCACTGACCGTATTTTCATTTAATCAATCAAAGTTCTATGTCATAATTTTTTAGAAACTACATCGGAAATGGCATTGTGGAAAATAATTGCGACAAATTAAATGCTGTCTAGAGTACAACCTTCGGCATGTGGGTTACAATACAGTGTTAAAAGATTTTAAAGCATTTTTAAAGCACGCACACCTACATCTCCTCTCTGCCTTTCAGGTTATTGGCTTGCTGGATGTTTTCACGCCATCTACTTCAGGAGAAAATTTTAATGAAGTGTAAGTACTGCTTATACAAGTTGGCTCAGTAGGTACAGTTCAATGGCTTGAATAGTTTTTACATGTTCTTCAGATAAGAATACATTTTAGGAATCATTTGATAAAACAGCGTGAAACATAGCAATGTGCCTTATTTGAAAAATAGATTTAATTACCTGGTGTTTGAGAGCATTTCTGCCTTCCTTTAGAAATGTTGATAGATTCTCCCAGAGATGCTCAGTAGGGCTTCTTGCACAATAATACCTATCAAACTCATCTTATTTCATCCTTATGCTGTGCCCACAACTTCACTGGCTCTATTGCTTGCTCACCTAGAGAGAGAAAAGGTGGGTGTTATAGTTAATTATAATTGAAATATCTTGCTGGGTTGGCAATGTGCCATGTTAAAGGACCAGTTAACATCAAAAAAATTTTTTTCAAAAATTCGTTAGTATTCAACGAAAAATAAACACCAAGACAAATTAAACTTTTAAATTTCAAAGCCTTTATTAAGAAATAACTTACCGAAACTTCACTTCCTGTCCTCTGCAAAAAAGGCGATACGGCGACCATCCATCCTGCAGAGCTCGATTTCTACTCCTGGCTATTCTAGTGATAGTCTGCAGCGCTTCCCCTATTCCCAGCAGCAGTAGCAGGTACTGGGAGAGCTGGATCAATGGGCAGGGCCGCCATTAGAAATCACGGGGCCCCGTACAACAAAATTTTTGGGGCCCCCTGGGCCCCGCCCACACTGACGACCAAGCTCCACCCCATTTCCCGCCCACTCCACATCGCAGTTAAAAGACCACACAGACATCAGCGCTAAAAAAGTAACCCCCACGACACAAGTTGTAAAAAGCTATTGATGGTCAGGGCCCCCTTATAAAAAATTGGGGCCCCAAAAAAAAAAAAAAATTAAAATTTTTTTTTTTTTAAAAAAACATTGGTGGCAGGGGCCCCCTTATAAGTTAAAAAAAAACTTGGGGCCCCAACAAAAAAAAATGTAAAAAAAACTAAAAAATAAACAAACATTGGTGGCAGGGGCCCCCTTATAAGTTAAAAACAAATTGGGGCCCCAAAAAAAAAATTTGAAAAAAAAAAAAAACTGGTGGCAGGGGCCCCCTTACAAGTTAAAAACAAATTGGGGCCCCAAAAAAAAATTTAAAAAAAAAAAAAAATTTTTTGAAAAAAAAAAAACATTGGTGGCAGAGGCCCCCTTATAAGTTAAAAACAAATTGGGGCCCCAAAAAAAAATTTAAAAAAAAAAAAAATTTTTTTTGAAAAAAAAAAAAACATTGGCGGCAGGGGCCCCCTTATAAGTTAAAAACAAATTGGGGCCCTAAAAAAAAATTTGAAAAAAAAAAAAAAATTTTTTTGAAAAAAAAAAAAAACATTGGCGGCAGGGGCCCCCTTACAAGTTAAAAACAAATTGGGGCCCCAAAAAAAAATTAAAAAAAAAAAAAAAAATTTTTTGAAAAAAAAAAAAAAAACATTGGTGTCAGGGGCCCCCTTATATGTTAAAAACAAATTGGGGCCCCAAAAAAAAATTTAAAAAAAAAAAAAAAATTTTTTTGAAAAAAACCATTGGCCGCAGGGGCCCCCTTATAAGTTAAAAACAAATTGGGGCCCCGAAAAAAAATTTGAAAAAAAAAAAAAATTTTTTTGAAAAAAAAAAAAAACATTGGCGGCAGGGGCCTATAGAATATTAAAATAATACATTGGTGGCCAGGAGATTAAAAAAAAAAAAAATACACAAACTGGTGTTCAGTAGAATTGAACTCACGGCTTCAGTACTTCAACTTCACCTCCTTTCGTGACTTCGGGTCTTTTCACTGCTTCAGGACTTCGGCTTCGGCTGTTTTCGTGACTTCGGGTCTTTGCGCTGATTCAGGACTTCGGCTGTTTTCGTGACTTCGGGTCTTTTCGGCGCTTCGTGACTTCGGCTTTTTCCGTGACTTCGGGTCTTTTCGGCGCATCGGCTTCGGCTTTTCGGCACTTCCGCATTCGGCAGCACAGAGGCAAGACGTACGGCTCGGGCGCTCGTAAGGGGGGCCCGGATCTTCAAAAAATGCAGCGCTGCCGGGCCCCCCTTCATGCCCGGGCCCGGTACGCTTGTCCCCCCTGTCCCCCCCTGATGGCGGCCCTGTCAATGGGGTGTGCATGCCACCTGCTCCCCATCGATGTGCCCATCTGAGTGTGCCCAGGGCTGGCAGTGCCCGCTGCTGAATCCTCCCTACAGAAAACGGCATCTCGTCTCCTCCTCAGTCCATGTCTCCTGCCCTCAGCGCCGTGCAGCAGTATGTCCAGCAGCAGCCCCCACAGCATCTTGTCCAACAGGTCCGTGAGTCTGGAGGCTGCCCGCTGCTGCAGGAGAAGGCGAAAGAGCCATGCAGGCGCCTACCCGGTGTCCAGCCTCAACTCCATGGAGTTGCCTTGCTGAGCCAGTGTGTTGGTCTGGTGGGGGGAGTTGAAATCGCTGACTCTGCCAATGTGATACACCGCCCTGCTGTCAGAGATGTGGATGCTGCGATACTGCTTATTATACCGGTTATTGCCCAAGCTCGTGCTGCTGCTGCTGAAGCCGTCAGTCTCCTAATGGGGACGAGTAGTGTAGGGCAGCCGGCGATGCCCAAGAAATAATCTGGGATCGCGCACCATCAGCATGGCAATATCGTAGGCACAGATCAATTCCTGGGAAAGGCTGCTGTCTGGAGCCACTGCTGCTGCTACTGATCGCATATGAAGGCAAAGGATGCAGCGAGCTGTTCGGCTTCCCTTCCACGCCCTGTGCACTCAGTGTTTGGACTTCCCCGGCCACAAGTTGCAGCGCCATAGCCAAGACTGACAGCTTCAGCAGCACGAGCTTGGGCAATAATCGGTATAATAAGCGGTAATGTAGCATCCACATCTCTGACAGCAGGGTGGTGTATCACATCGGCAGAGTCAGCGATTTCAACTTCCCGCACCAGACCAACACACTGGCTCAGCAAGGCAACTCCATGGAGTTGAGGCTGGACACCGGGTAGGCGCCTGCATGGCTCTTCCGCCTTCTCCTGCAGCAGCGGGCAGCCTCCAGACGCACGGACCTGTTGGACAAGATGCTGTGGGGGCTGCCGCTGGACATACTGCTGCTGCTGCACGGCGCTGAGGGCAGGAGACATGGACTGAGGAGGAGACGAGGTGCCGTTTTCTGTTGGGAGGATTCAGCAGCGGGCACTGCCAGCCCAGGGCACACTCAGATGGGCACATCGATGGGGAGCAGGTGGCATGCACACCCCACTGATCCAGCTCTCCCAGTACCTGCTGCTGCTGCTGGGAATAGGGGAAGCGCTGCAGACTGTCACTAGAATAGCCAGGAGGAGAAATCGAGCTCTGCAGGATGGATGGTCGCCGTATCGCCTTTTTTGCAGAGGACAGGAAGTGAAGTTTCGGTAAGTTATTTCTTAATAAAGGCTTTGAAATCTAAAAGTTTAATTTGTCTTGGTGTTTATTTTTCGTTGAATACTAACGAATTTTTGAAAAAAAAATTTTGATGTTACTGGTCCTTTAACTCTGTACACACATGGAGGCCAATATTCAAGCCACTGTTTATTTGGTCTTGATCAGTTATTTTCTAATTATATATTCTGTCAATCTAACTCTTCTGATAACATCAAAGAAAAATATGACAAAATTAAAATGTATGTATACCTACCATTCAAATTGCTTTATTTTTTTGTAAGGGCTATTTGCATGGTTTATTCTGCTAAGGGCACCTGTATGTTTTTGTTCATTTACAGAACTATAGCAAAAATGAAAATTGAATATAAGCATCATACAGAGATAAGAAACTTTCTAAATCAATCAATTAAATATTCAAGTTTATGTTCACTATCCCTCTCTCGTTATCTGTTTCTCTTTATTCTCTCTTCATGCAGCAGTTGGGTGTCAGATATTTATTGACAGTTAGATCCAATAATAGTTTTACTAAAGCTTAAATGTATTATAGGGGGGCTTTCTTTCCTAGCAAATGTATTCGAGCTCACTCAAATAACTGATTCCAGTACTAACAAAATCTAACAAAATATCTGCCTTTTTTACAAATTATACATGTAGAGAGACTTGGGGGCAAATTCATCAAGGGTCGAATATCGAGGGTTAATTAACCCTCGATATTCGACTGGGGAATCAAAATCCTTCGAATATCGAAGTCAAAGGATTTTGCGCAAATACTTTGATCAAAGGAATAATCGTTCGATCCAACGATTAAATCCTTCTAATCGAACGATTCAAAGGATTTTAATCCAACGATCGAAGGATTATCCTTCGACCAAAAAAGGTTAGCCAAGCCTATGGGGACCTTCTCCATAGGCTAACATTGAGTTCGGTAGCTTTTAGGTGGCGAATTAGGGGGTCGAAGTTTTTTCTTAAAGAGACAGTACATCGACTATCGAATAGTCGAACGATTTTTCGTTTGAATCGTTCCATTCGAAGTCGTAGTTGAAGGTCGAAGTAGCCAAAAAAACACTTCGAAATTCGAAGCATTTTTTCTTCTATTCCTTCACTCGAACTTAATGAATGGGCCCCTTAATGTCTGGTGATTTCAATAGCGTGAGCTCTAATTCATCTTCTAGGCAAAAGGAGCCCCCCTATAAGATATATTGGATCTAACTGTCAATGATTATCTGACACCAAACTCCTAAATGAAGACAGAATGAAGAGAAACATATGTTGAGGGAGGGATGGTGAATATAAACTTGATTATTTCAAGAAACGGTACAGAATTTTTAATTGACTGTATTTAGAAAGTTTCTTATTTCAGTATGATGAAGCTTATATCACATTTTAATTTTCACGATAGTTCCCCTTTAAGCATATGCTTGGCTTAATAATGTGGTTACTTCTGAATCATGTCTGCACTGTACAACAAAATAGTGGTATAATATCAAATGCCAACACAAGGTCACTCACTCGGAGATGGATACTGTGCACTATTAGTATACATATCATGGTGCTCTAGATGGCCTGTGAAATCGGAATTACCTTTGGGAACACACATAAAAACATCCAACTCATTATCCCCCAAACCTGTATTGGGTGGGTTGCAGGTAGTAAATGTAGGTCTGGGTTGTGGGTAGGATTCTTCACCTTACTTTCCTCTCACCCGAGACCTTGAATGATATCATATATATGGGTTTATGGTGGACATTGGCTAGCTGGTGGGTGTGGACAAAGCTGTTGCAGGTCAGATTGAGCAGTAGGTTTGAGCATGTAGAAATGCAGGTTTGTCTGATTAGACCCACACAAATCTGTCTCCTATACCTATCCATACATATACTACATCCCGTTTTAATTTATACATGCCTGGAAATCTAGTCTCATTCAATTTTAGTCTGAAGACCTAAACTGCAGCTGTATTATGGACATCATTTTCATGGGAAGGGTTTTCATGATAAAATTGTATAAATATCCTTGAATCTTATTTGGCCTGGTTCTATAATGAGTAGTAATAGTAATAATTAGTATAATTAGCAAGTATGTACAGGATATTAATACAGTTATCTAAATTAAAACCAAATGTAAGACTAATTGTGTTCTAAATTTCTTTATATTTTTTTTATGCATATTTCAGGTATCTAGTGACAAATCTAATGGGAGCTGACCTCAATAACATTGTAAAGTGCCAAAAGTTAACAGATGACCATATCCAGTTCCTTATATATCAGTTACTTGGAGGCCTCAAGGTAATACAGAATATGGGTTGTATTTCTGCCATGTGTTTTGTTGCACCTTATTGATTTCTGTATTCTAATATTCTTGGTGGATGTAAAAGTTATAGGCAAGTTTCTTTATGTTTAGGCCCCAGGAAGAAGTGGTGCAAAACAAGTGAAAAACAATTTTATAAGTTCACAACGGCAATTTTGCACAAGTGTTTCCTTAAAGGAACAGTAACACTAAACATTTGTATGTAAGAAATCAACTGTACCCTGCTCCAATAACAACTCTATCCTTCATAACGCTTATTATATTCAATGCTTTATAAAAAGTACTGTTGGAAAACTCTCCTTCCGAATCTCTTACCAATAAGGCAAAAGGGCGACATGAACTGTGTAAGATCCATGGTGCGGCACTCCGCATCTCCTCCTAGCCAGACTTCTAAACCAGAAGCTAGTTCTTGCTGCTATACTGAGAGTTTTATAGCCCCTTTTCTCTTATTTCTCCACTTGCTTTAAAGTGGTGCGAGCTGTAAATGCATCACCGTGTCAACGGTAAATCGAACACATAAGTTAACGCACGTATATTAAACAGTGGAAGGATAACTGTCCACACGCATCCTCTCCTTGTAACATAATCTAAACTAAAGCTGAAAAATCTGATTTAAAGCAGCAAGAATTAGCTTCTGGTTTAGAAGTCTGGCTAGGAGGAGATGTGGAGTGCCACACCTTGGATATTGCAGCGTCCATGTCGCCCTTTCGCGGTATTGGGAAGAAATCCGGAAACAAGTGTTTTATAATGGTATTTTTGATAAAGCATTGAATATAATGAACTTTTTGCAGGATTGAGCTGTTATTTGAACAGAGTAAAGTAGTTTTTTACATACATTTTTTTTTTAGTATTACTGTTCAATTCCAAACACTTTTTTCATTTCAGTTGTTTTTAGATTGTTCCCCAGAAATAAAGACTTTTTCCAGTTACTTTCCATTATTTATTTTTTACTGTTTTTCCAAAATCTAAGTTTCTAAAGTTCTAAAGTTGAATGTTCCTGTGTCTGGTGTTTCAGTCTGGCAGCTCAGTAATTCAGGTGCACTTTTGCAACATTGAGTTGATACATTTCTTAACAGCATCTCAAGAGTATTAGCAACTATTGTATCAATTCTAACAGGTGCCTGTAATGAAACCCAGAGATTCTGCTCAGCAGGGACAAGGATAAGAACTGTATCAACTAAATGTATCAATTGAGAACAGTTTACAGCAGGGCTGTCCAACTGGCGGCCCGCCCCTAGTTCCGGCCCTGATCCCTGCAGTGAGCACCAACCATTTGGTTTTTTGGTGTGCTATTAATGTGGACATGGTCTTGCGGCAACATGGGTGTGGTTTAAAATGGGTGTGGTCTAAAAACAGGGAGTGGTTAACACTGGCTTACGTTATTGGCCCTCCACCATGTAGATTGTAAAAATTCAGGCCCTCGGTACCATAGAAGTTGGACAGCACTGGTTTACAGGATCGGCAACCCCCCCTCCCAGAGCTGCTTCAGAAGGTGAAAATGACACTTTACACTTCAATATTAGAAAAACGGTCACATATAGAAAATAGAAAGTCATTGGAAAAGGTCATTATTTCTGGTCATCTATCTCAAAACAACTAGTTGTTTGAAGGTGAACCACCCCTTTAAGGCATTTATATTTCACATGACATAATCTAGGGCTCTGTCAGAATTAATAATTCCATCCATCTTGATCAACAGAAGGCTTGTGAGAATTTTTGATAAGAGGTAATGTATTGATAAGCTTGCTTTAATATGTTGGCTTCATCATACATCATATGAAATGCTAAATGAAACCTCAAGATCTTAGACTATGAAGATGTCAGAGATCAGTAAAGTGTATACCAAAGTAATCCTAAAAAGTTAAAAGGGAAGATAAGAGTATAAAACCCCCACTTCTTCTGAAAGCATTTTATATATGTACTGTTTTTAGCAAGCATCTTTAACGTTGATCCATTGACGTTGATTATACCTTTTAATGATTTTCATGTACAGTTGCTTAGAATTACACTTTTTTATTTTTAGTAGACCTGAAGATGACTGTATACACACCATGGTGTTTAAATCGTTATCCAGATTGATTGGTCAGAAAGCTAAATTTGGCAATGAGTAACCACACAGCTCCATACTTGTTCTTATAATGTATTTCGTTAATTTGGGTTCAAGGATGAACACTCTGGGGGTTATTTATCAAGCTCCGAATTTATCTCAGTATTTCTAAGATAAAAATCTGAGCACCTCTGAATTCCAGAATGGACCTTCTTTATCATTTAAAAAAATAGGTTCAGGCTTGAAGGTCTGAAAAATCAGAATTTTTCAGATTTCGGGTATTCTGAGCTAAATAAATAACCCCCTCTGTGTGTAGCCAGTTCTTTTCTTAATTAAGTTTAGTCTTTTGTCTAAAAATGCTAGATATGGAAACGTTTACTGTTCTCAACTAAAAGTGTGCTACATGTTTCATAGACCTTAAATGAAAATAGATTGTCCTATGTCAGTGGAAGTATAAGGAGGGTTTTTTTTATTTTGGATATCATGGATGGGAATAAAAATAAAGATGTGGTCCTGCCATTTCAGCTTGTTCGATCAATTGTTATCCTGCAAATGTAGAGTTGTGCCTAGTATTGGTACAAGCTAATGCTACCTCTCATCACTAGTGTGAAAATACTGATGAATAAACTTTTCTTAGATTTCCTACCAGTATCACTACACACTTATTGTATGTCATGGCTACATTTATCATTTAGCAAACTGTTAGTGGGAGGGGAATAAGGGTCAACAGAATCTATATACTGAATGGGATTCAGGGTTTATCTGCTCCTCATCTATTTTACCCCTACCATTTTTTCTACACTTATATTTACTGGTTAGATTGTACTGTATTCCCCTGCAATATGTTTGTATGAGGTGCACTGCACATCTAGATGTGCTCATAATATTTAACCTGTTTTAATTAAAAATATATATATTTTAATATACTAATGGATGATGGTTTTGTTTTTATACATACTTCGCCCCTCTCACAACCCATTGGGATGTATAAGCATGCACCTCCCTTCCCCTGAATTGCTGCCTGTGTCCCAAGTATGGAGTAGTTCATGGGGAGAGTTTTACTGAAGGACTTATAAAAAAAAGTCCTTATATGTATATAGCTTATATGTATCTAATTTGTGTTATTCCTTTACAAGGTGCATGTTGCTCCTAAAGGTCTAAAAATGTCTCAATAGGCATTTTCATATTTCTTTTATATTTACTATTGGTAAACCCTACTTCTTTCCATTTTAAAACAATGTTCCTAATATTACCCTGGTGTATACTTTTACTTTTTTTTTTTTTTTTTTTTACAGTATATACACTCTGCTGGAATTATCCATAGAGTAAGTAACATTTAAGTTGGTTGTACTGTGCCATATGTATTGAAGGAAAATGGCTATTCAGCTTGACAAGAGTATTGTGTAAAACTTGGAGATGCTGCTTGTATGACCTAAATCGATTTGATTTTAGCTGAGCAGTGTAGTGGTTTACGCTATTAAAAATTTTGGCTTATGGCTAAACCGTTTTTTTCTAAATAATGGACTGCCTAAGTCCACTTCATAATATCATGAGCATGCTATACAAAGAATCATAGGAAACCTATATCTCTGCTATGTTTTATATTACGTAGGGAGCAGCATCGTGTTCAACTGGAGGGCTGTCTAACTGATGGCCAGGGAATGTTTATGTTATTGACACAAATTATGTATTTAAAGGAGAACTAAAGCCCCCTACCAAAAGCCTAACTAACTTCCTGGCATTAGTATGAAAAAAACACAAAAAAAGAAAAACCTTTAAAAAAAATGTGACAAATGCTAAAAAACACAGCAGAGCTCCCGGTCACCAACTTTCGTCTCTTCGGAAGCTGGTGACAGGGAGCCATGCTGCACTTCTCTGCATTAAAGGGCCAGATTTTTTTAAAGGGTTTCACAGGAAGGGAGAGGGAAGTGGGGGCAATGCCAGGAAGTTTAGGGGGGCTTTTGGTAAGGAGGGTGGGGAGTTCAGTTCTCCTTTATTTAAGGTGTTAGATGGCATCAACTAAAAGAATACTCTGTTTCCATAGGAACTGGTTCTGGCCTTAAATATTTAGTAAAAAAAATGCTTTTCATATGTGTATATTTTCATTAAAAAAATGTCTTCTAACCTAAGGTAACCTAACTAATAACAAGTCCATTTACCTACTTAATAGAAGAGTCGTCAGCTTAGGACAACCTTTATTATAGGTTGCTATCAAAAGCAGTAGAGAAAAAAAGCATTCAGTCCTCACTTTTTCTCCCACAACATAGATTAGAGCACTGAACACTGTATTTAGAGGCATAAAAGGCTGCAGTTTTCTTCTGAACAGAGGCATACAGGCCCGTGCTTGATAATGAACACAAAATTGGGTATTAGCTGACTTAACTGAATTATAAAATGCAGCAACTTTTTTTTATGGAAAGAGGGGATCTATGTCTTCTACTCTATTTCATCTCTGAAAAATGTGATTGCAAAATGCTATTTTTTGATTCATTATTTTGTTATTAACACTTAGCTATAATATGTCAACATATTCAGCAGAGCTGTACAATGTTGGTGTATACATTAAACATGCAGGAATACACAGAAAGCAAACCAATACTAGAGATAAATAGGACCCTGCCTAAAAGACTTTACAATTCCCCCTATTCTCTGAATGGGGATAGAGGGGATTTTAATTGAGTTCTAAGGCTATAATAAGCATCCCTGAATTCAATTAATATTTATGGCTTATAAATATTTATTTTTCTAGGACTTGAAGCCCGGCAATTTAGCAGTAAATGAGGACTGTGAATTAAGGGTAAGACCCATGATAAGAAAAGATGTGCAGGAATGTGTCCTGACTCCCTGATACAAGCAGTTAATTGCTGACAGAAAATTGCATCACTTTTTTCTTCTTCTTGAGATTCAAGATTTTGGCTTGGCACGGCAGGCAGATGATGAAATGACTGGGTATGTTGCAACAAGGTGGTACAGAGCTCCTGAAATCATGTTAAATTGGATGCATTATAATCAGACAGGTAATTCACGGCCTTCACTACTCTAACAGAGATGACAAAAGAGAGAGCTCCTGGCCCAGCTCTCCGTATCTAAGATACTAACCCCTCAGTCATATTGTGCCATGATAATGGTTTCTTTCTGGAGCAAACAATGTTTTATTATTTTGCAGTTGACATTTGGTCAGTCGGATGCATCATGACAAAGCTTCTGAAAGGCAAAGCTCTCTTTCCAGGAAATGATTGTATCCTTAAAAAAATAAGCATATTTTTTCAAGTTGTTTTACTTTTGATTTAGATTTTGTTAAAGTAAAGTTTATATTGACTCTTTAAGGTGTAATAAAATATCAGATTTATTTTTAAACTGTTTCACCTTAAGATTAATACTCTAGCATTAATTATGCACCTTTAACTAGGCTTTCCTTGTGTATATATACTTATACACAATTAGTGAGCCAATATATCGTTTATCATTCTAGTCCTTTTCATTAGCAGCAGAAAAGACTGTGGCAGATTTCTCATACTGTGGGTGGCATAGACTGCACCTTGAAAGGCCCGAGCTTGTCAGGCATCAGGAGGAGAGGAGTGATGTGAGACAGATATTAAGGTATATTCAGGACATTTAGGCAAGTGTCAGAGCAAAGCAGTTTTGTATTCTGAGAGACAGAAAAGGTTTGTGGTTTCTCAATGTAAAATATTGGGAATGGAGAAAAATGTGTTTGGGGAAGAAGCAAGAGAATAATGACAGGAGTTATAATAGGTATGTGTATATATATATATATATATATATATATATATATATATATATATATATATATATATATATATACACACACACACAATATATATATATATATATATATATATACACACATACAATATATACAATATATATATATATATATATATATATATATATATATATATATATATATATATATATATTAATAAATTAATCAGAACTGTCATACTAGCTGTTGGTAAAGTTTGGCACCCACCATGCTCTCTAAATTAAAATCATGCAGCATATACTGCACAAGCATAATATTTAATACACACATAGTTACATAGTTAAATTGGTTTGAAAAAAGACAAAGTCCATCAAGTTCAACCCCTCCAAATGAAAACCCAGCATCCATACACACACCCCTCCCTACTTTTAATTAAATTCTATATACTCATACCTATACTAACTATAGAGCTTAGTATCACAATAGCCTTTGATATTATGTCTGTCCAAAAAAACATCCAAGCCATTCTTAAAGGCATTAACTGAATCAGCCATCACAACATCACCCGGCAGTGCATTCGACAACCTCACTGTCCTGACTGTGAAGAACCCCCTACATTGCTTCAAATTAAAGTTCATTTTCTTCTAGTCTGAAGGGGTGGCCTCTGGTGCAGTGATCCACTTTATGGGTAAAAAGGTCCCCTACTATTTGTTTATAATGTCCTCTAATGTACTTGTAAAGTGTAATCATGTCCCCTTGCAAGCGCCTTTTTTCCAGAGAAAACAACCCCAATCTTGACAGTCTACTCTCATAATTTGTCTTGCACACCTCTAAAAAGTTTAGTTGCACGTCTCTGCACTCTCTCCAGCTCATTTATATCCCTCTTAAGGACTGGAGTCCAAAACTGCACTGCATACTCCAGATGAGGCCTTACTAGGGACCTATAAAGAGGCATAATTATGTTTTCATCCCTTGAGTTATCCCATGCTTACATATACACACTCATTTACTGCCAAACTCTTTCAGCTACAGGCACATAAAAAGTTAGGGGTGCTCTGCAATTACCTTTGAGCTAAAGAAAATAGAGTTTCTGCAGATGATTTCAGGGTCAGTAACAAACCCCTGCTGGTTGTCTGCACACATACACCCTGTTGTTTAGTCAAAATTTGCAGATTAAGCCTCCACAAATGAGCCTTAATGCATCTTTCGTTTAGTGTATTTCCAAAAACACAACATTGTTTTATTTAGAACGATTGCATCTTGATCCATTCCAGGTAATATCTAAAATCCAGTAATGAGATAGTTCAGACAAACAAGTATTCAGTGTGTGTGGGAAATAGACGTATATTTGTGCACACATGCACAGTGGAAGTAGGGGGATGATTCCCTGTAACACTGCTCTCCTACCTGAAGGCTTCAATCACACACACCCCTGTAGCAGAAAAGAAACATTTGCTAATACGATAATGTGTGCCCCCAGTGCAGAAGGCAACAGAAAGTTAACATCTCCTTGTTTCCTTTTGTATTTATAGATCATTTGACATTTCGTTGTTTCCAAATGCTACTATTACATGTTCCTGTGTAAGTAAATTAGCTCTTTTCTAAACACAGAAAGGGGCCAATTAAAACCAGCCGTACCAGTGTAATTAATGCACAGCCACTCATCTGAATAGGAAAAAGATGTCAAATATGTTCTGTATAGGGATAGTGCTAATTACTATATGGAGTGTCTTTGTTTTTCATCAAATAATAAGTAGGAGCTAAAGTCTCATGATGAAAGATGTATGTTTTTTAATATCCATAGGCGGGAGGGTAATTTTTTTGTTTGGGAAGGCTAATGTTACTTCAACAGTTTCTTCGACAGCGATTTTCTACTGGTGCAGAACCAGCTGATTCAGTGCCATATTATAAGCATTGTCAGAAGTTGTAATTCACCTGTCTGAGAACACACAGTGGATTCTTGTCTACAATCTGAAATCTGTTCCATACATGATCTGACTTAAGAGCTACTAACTGATTCTCCCACAGACTGCCTGGTTAAATACTAAGACATTTTCCAGTTACCATGGCTGAAGCCCAGACTATTTTAATATTCATCATATTTATAGCACTCTTTCAGCAAAATTATAGAAAAAGTTCAGTTTATCCACATTGCTGAAAATCCGAGCTAATGCTTGGGTTGTTTAACATTAAATTTGTTTATTGGTATACTTTCACATAAAACCCATTGTATATGCTGTGTCATTTATGAAACATCTTAAATGCAGAAAGTATATTGCAGATATATTTTGGTCCCCTTGCAAAAAATAGCGGCTGCTTTTTACTGCAGTTTCAAAGCAATACAGTAGAATAGTAGATGGGATTGAAAAAAAAACTAAAGTAGCCTAACTGATTTGCTAGCTGACCCAGAGGAAGGGGAAAATATATTAAAGGCATGTATTCTGCAGTTTAAGCTGTGATAATAAATGAAGGCAGCACTCCAGCAAGAAGGAATTGCATATTTGGTAGGCGGTTATGGACACAAGGCCTTTAACCTCTTAAGGAAACTGTCACCAGTATCCAATCACAATGGTTCCATTGAACTATTCAGGTAGGTGTTGGCTGAAACTCACAGAGGTGTATAAGTGTCGTCTGGTCACAATGGCACCATAACAACTGTCCAACAAATTGTATCCAAACCCACACACCTTGACCTTCAGAATAATAGAAGCCCAGTGCTCAATGATGGAGGGATTGGCACCATCACAATCCAACAGGTAGAAAAACTCACTGGCACATGTGGCATATGCCACGTGTGCCAGTGATTTTTTCTACCATAACAACTGCATCACATCTTTACAGTTTCAGCTAACACATACCTGAATAGTTCAATGGAACTGCCTATGATAATAACTGTGGTCTGTGGGCAGAATGTGCCTGTCTTTTAAGGAGAATTCAACCGTTAAAAAAAAAAAATCCTACCCCCCACCCCTCATAGACCCCCCCCTGCATAGCTGCCCCCCTTGGGGAATGCCCCTAACTTTATACTTACCCTTTGGCGTAGATTCAGGCATCGGCCTTCCACAAAGCTATCTTCCGGGTCTTTGTGTCTTCTTCCGGCGCTTTGGCAATCTTCGTGAGTTTTGGCCCATGTGCACTTGTCTCATACGGGCAAATTGCTCCAACTGCGCGTGCGCCACTTCGCCGGTCTCCCACTCAGCTTACCGAAGACCCAGAAGATGGCTGCGTGGAACTCCGATACCCGAATCTGCGCTGAGGGGTAAGTATAGTAAGTTAGGGGCACTTCCCCGGGGGGCAGCTATTTTCTTTTTTATTAAACGGTTGAATTCTCAATTAAGTATCTCACTTTCTGCTCCCTCTCGTACTTTTCACTGCTGCAGTCCAGTGGCACTGTTACTGGTTTTAAGAAATCTAATGTTCTGCCTATGAATATCATGGGACATGAAATATCATGCAGTGTAGATGGGAAGGTTGTATCTCTAGTTTTTCTGTAGTTTTGAGAAAACTCAACATTGAAACTGCCACTTGGGCCATTTTTTTTTTTGTGGATAAATTTGTTGCACTGTAGACTTGTTCAGTTAGACTCAATACTGCTTGCAGTACCCAGGTGCCCCAGCAGCTTGTAGCATCACAAGTTAAAGGTTGCAGAGAGGTAACCATACTGGCCCAGGTTTCTATGGCTTACTCTGCTTGTGTACCTTTGAAAATGTAGGATAAGCAGCAGATACTGCTGCTTGTGAAATGTTAACTAGGTACAGAAATGGGTTCAGCTATTTAATAAGGTTTAAATTTATTGCCTCGAGAAAAAGAACAGTGAGGCAAGCTGGTTTTGCAGCTAATTATTAAATGCAACTACACTTACTGGAGGATTAAAGTTAATTGAAATACTCTGTAGGCCACAGAGATTTTCCTAAATGTTTACAGACATTGATCAATTAAAAAGGATAATGGAAGTAGTCGGAACACCCAACTCCGAATTTCTCATGAAAATATCATCAGAACATGTGAGTAGGTGCTGCTTTGTACAATATTTACTGAAAACTGAAGTTTACTTATAGGTCATATAACGGTTAAAAGAAAAAAAATCTATGTTAATGCACACTAAATGTGGAAAGAAATTGTTATTCCGATTTGCAATGTGCAAAACTCTGGTAAATAAACATACTTTTACAAAGACTAAATGCTCTATGCTATTAATAGATAATATTTATAACTACAGCCCAGCGGTGGGTCTTAGACACCATTAAAGCACAATTAATCCATCACATCGCACTTTAAACAAAAACATCCAGGTGATCTAATGGTTAAGTGATTACCTTTTTGACGCTGTTTAGTTATTGTGCTGCTATTAAAAGTCACAGCCCTAGATAATGGGTGCATGTTATAGATTTGTTTTTATATGTTTAGTTAATTTGCTTTCTTAACCTTAACAAATGTTAGAAGAGATTAGTTTGGGAGCATTTTATATAATTTTCACCAAATCAACTATGGGCCACTTGGGCAGACCATGTTTAGAAGGTACATAAGTGATGTACAGTTTTGGCCAGCTGAAAATGGCTAATAGTGCGGTTATATGTATAAATGTAGAAGGGGCAGCCTCATAATTTGTTTCTTGCCATAGGATGTGTCCATCTATGCATCATTCTAGGGACCATTTAGTGAATACTACAGCAATTTCAGTTTATCAAGTAGGAATTACTACATATACAGAAAGATGTAAATTTAGCCATAGCTGCTATGCTAGTTATCCACATAAAATAGGCTGCAAACTTTGTATATTTTTTCTCATGTTGTAAGTGCAAAATGGAATGTTAATAAAAAGAATGAGAAGGAGGTGCTTGTTCATTAAGTCCATAAACTAAAAGCTTTTAATTTCTCTACTTTTATACAGGCTAGAAGATACATTGAATCATTACCATATATGCCTCATCAAGATCTAAAGGAGGTGTTTCGTGGTGCCAACCCACTGAGTTTGTATATTTCATTTGAATAAATTAAGTTTTATTGTGTAGTTATGTTTAAATGCTTTGTATGAAGACAACATTCTGCTGTAAAGAATATACAGGCTAGGGCTCTCTCTACTGTATGGTGCACTGCACTCTGCTTAATCTACCTGCCTCACTCCTACGAGAAATCTAAATGCTCTCCTCCTTCCAAAGCTCCAGGCTTAGGCGCAAATTCACTAAGCGCCGAATGCTAGCACCAATTCGCTAGCGTTTGGCATTTTCGGTACTTCGCAAATTCACTAACGAATTCGCTAGTGTTACTTCGCACACTTACGCCAGGCGAATTTTCGCTAGCGATGTAAGTACGCAAATTCACTAACTCGCGCAGTGTACTGAACGCTACCTTTTACGCTAGACTTCCTTCGCCACCTCAGACCTGGCGAAGCGCAATAGAGTAGATAGGGATTGTTTCCAAAAAAGTCAAATTTTTTTCTAAGTCCCAAAAAACGCTGGCGTGTTTTCTACATGATGGGTGATAGGCTGAAAAAGATCAAAAATTTTTTTGGGGCTCCCCTCCTTCCCCCCTACATTTCCTGACTCATGGCAACTTACCTAGACAGTGGGCACATGTGTAGGGCAAAATAAAATTTATATTTGCTGATTTGAAGGTTTTCTAGGCATTTGTAGTGCAGATACGTATTCCTCCATTGAATTTCGCGCCATATGCAAATGAACCATCGCTAGCGAAACTTCGCTTCGCTTGGCGAATTAACGCTAGCGCAACTTCGCAAACTAACGCTACTCCTGTGCGCAACTTCAGATTTTAGTGAATTTGCGGAGCGCTGGCGAAAATACGCCTGACAAAGTTGCGCCTGGCGCAACTTCGCATCTTAGTGAATTTGCCCCTTAGTCTCTTACTCAGCCCCATTTCTATGTGTGGGCCATATGTGCTTCAATACTTGGTTTTCTCAGATACAGATGTAGAATACAATCCAGGAGAATTAACTGGTGCTTGAAATATTGGGGAAACCCTCCAACCTGTAGCTTGATCATCCTGTCCACTATACATGTAGCCCCACCCTGAGGATGCCATCGCTGAGGATGCCATCAACCTCATCGGTAAGGGTCTTGTCGCCTGCATAAATCTCCCACCATTTAAAAGTACCTGCAAAGGTATTTTCTGATATTGACCACTTGGTGCAGGTGCAAAATGCTCTGTGTGACATTATCCACACTATAGATTTGTGTGCCTTGGCATGTTGAAAATATATTATGTAGCCTTTTGTTACTGTGACTTTTGTCAAGTCAACAAAACAATTGAAAGAAATGGTTATTTCTGGGGAACAATTTGAAAAAAAGTGTTTGGAAGATGAACAACCTCTTTAAGGAGTTATTGTACTAAAAACTGTCCCTTTTAAATAAAACATGGATTGTTTTTCCATTTATTTCAATATATTTAGTGTGTTTGACAACATCAAATTAACCAAAGGTCCTGCTAGTGTTACTTTCCTTGTTCAAAGGATATATTTTAGTCGGTATGAATCACCAGTTATTGGAATTCCAATGGATATAACAGAGCTTATTTGTTAAGCTCAGCCACAGCCTAGTCATAATTTGAATCTACACTATTTATTAAAGTTACTTGCATTTAATGATGGTCTGTGCATTCACACGCGGTCTGCATTATTTATGTTTTAGTTTTTACAGTATTTGCATTTTTCTTCTGACTCTTTCCGGCTTTGAAATGGGGGTCACTGACCCCATCTAAAAACAAATACCATGTAAGGCTACAAGTGCAATGTTATTGCTACTTTTTATTACTCATCTTTCTATTCAGGCCTCTCCTATTCATATTCCAGTCTCTTATTCAAATTAGTGCACGGTTGGTAGGCTAATTTGGACCCTAGCAGCCACATGGCTGGGATTGCAAATTGTAGAGCTGCTGAATAAAAAAAAAAAAAAGCGAAATAACTAAAAAATGAGAAATGGAAACCAATTGCAAATTGTTTCAGAAAATCACTCTCTACATCAGGAGTCCCCATACTTTTCTAATTCAAGATCTACTTTTAGTGATGTTGTCCCATGAGGATCTACAGTACATCCATAAAAGCATTGTTAGCATTCTGTTTCATGGAAAATATTACTTAAATATTGATTTATGAGAAAATGTATATTGCTATATTTAACAAACAACTATTTCTTATGTGACCTTAATAAGTCTCTGAATAAAAACCATGAAACAGGAGGGTGATTTAGACAAACTGTTTGTTGACAGTGTCTTGAGATCTACTGATTACCAGCTAAAGGTCTACTGGTAGATCCCGATCTACCTTTTGGGCACCTCTGCTCTACATCATACTAAAAGTTAACCCAAAGGTGAACAACCCCTTTAAATGTCTTTCTCTCTGGAATTCTAATGGCCTATGATGGGGAGACCCTTGTGGTTGTTTTCTCCCTGACTTCTATGTGACAGCTCTCAGACCTGATTAAAAATGGCAGATCACAATCAATTGTGTCATGTCTATAACAAACGGCAGATAATAATAGATTGTATAATTTCCATAGCAGCAGCAGTGCAGATTTTTATCACCATAATTAGGTATGCATTTCCTAGAATGTAATCGAATGATAATTTGGAAAATTGCACATTGGAGCTAGGGGCTAAAGGATAATCTTTTAAAAGGTTTTCTTTTCTTCTTTAAAGCGATCGATCTTCTTGAAAAGATGCTAATTTTAGACAGTGATAAGAGAATAAGTGCTACCGAAGCCCTGGCACATCCTTATTTTGTACAATATCATGACCCAGACGATGAGCCTGAGGCTGAACCTTATGACGAATCAACGGAAAATAAAGAGCGCACCATAGATGAATGGAAAGGTAACACTGGCTTCAGAGTTGTGTTTTAAACTTTCTATGTATTAGCTTCATTTATCTACCCATCTCTAAATAGCAAAAGTTTCAGCTGCAGCATCCAGAGAGCACAGTGCTGCCCTCCCCTTGTCTCAAAGTATAGGCAATGTTCTCTGCTTTGTCGACTGCAGAATGGAAGCAAATAAATGCTTTTCGTCCATACTCTTATTTATAGCATTCATTTTTAGTCCAGCAGCAACAGCTAAACATCCCCGCTGCTGACTCCTTATGATGAGATAATATAAAGGCTTAATTCGTTAAAATAGTACTAAGTTTGCTACTTTGCTTTAGAATGGCTTTGTTTTTCCAACTGGAATCTGTTCTGGATCAAAAAAGCTTCTTATGGTGCATGATGGTTAATTTGTTTTCTCATATTTGCGGTCATCTGCCAAAAAAACCTTCCAGGAAGCGCCTGTAATCTGATTGTACATCTGACAGCTGAAAACCAGATCTGTTATTTATGTCCTTCTCCATCTCTTAAACTAGTTGCTGAGTAATATAATGATTAGACCTGCCTGTATCTGAGGTCAGCATTTGATAAAAGCAAGCACCCATAGTCTGTACAGTACCTTTTTAGCCTTTTTTATAAACTCCCTGCCCTTATTCCAAGTCTGTTTTATATGAGTCTGTAAATTATTCTTGTTTCTGTAAACATTTGAAAAGTATTTAAGAAACAATAGTTCTAGGAGTGCCTTACTGGGAGATAAACTTGCGATAAAACGCCTCTCACATAGCAATTATAAATAAAAGAAAATGAAAAGCATATGAGTTATAAAGTTCTCCCCACAGGGTTACACTAACAAAAAGAAGTGGTTGGTATTTTGCTAAAGAGCATATGCGCTGCTGTCGTTTTTTTTTTTATCCTGTTTGAATTGAGAACAGTTCTACAGGTACCCTGCATCTATCAGCATGGTTTTATTTGGCATTTGCTCCCAGCTGTGCTCTACAAGTCACGTCACAAGCAAAATGTTCAAATCATTTCCTTTGTTGCGAGAGGTTTGGAATGTAGAAAGGTTTCCTTATTAATTGTGCCAAGCTTCCACAATATACACTAGAAATATAGAGAAGTAATTGGTGGAACGGTGGCATATACTCGTTTTATTCCATTTGTGTCTAAGCATGTTTTCTGCCCTCATAAAAAAAGTGTTTGTTACTGAACAATGAAGTCAAAGCACACGCTGTTCCTATGTGCATACAAACTTTGTAACTTTTGAAATATTTATCAATAGCCTTGCGGAACTTAAAGGGCAAGCAAAAGCAAATCTGATGAAAGGATTTTGTAAGCTTTTAAATATAATTTACTGTTAACCTGCACTGGTAAAATTGTGGGTTTGCTCCAGAAGCTCTAATAAAGTTTATATAAATACGCTACAATATAGCAGTGGAGTTGCCATTCAAGTTTCAATAGCGGTGTAGGGCAGCACATAGCAGGTAAGCAGGTTAGAATACATTGGTGGTATTAACAGGGTCATATGTCATTTAAGGCTGTCTATAATGCAAAAAGAGCAGTTGTTTGGGTCACACTACTGGACAACTGGGTTTGATTCCCTGGCCAACTCCTTAAAGAACAAGGAAAGTTAAACTAAAGAAGTAGCTAGAAATGTTGTACATTATGTTTTGTGCTTCTGTACCAGCCCAAGGCAACCACAGCCCTTTAGCAGGGAAGATCTGTGTCTCCAAAGATGACCCAGTAGCTCCCCATCTTCTTTTCTGCTGATTTGCTGCAAATGCTCTGTGCTGCTGTCACTTACTGAACTTAGGGACCCACTCACAATATACAGTACTCATAGAATAGAAGTGTCACAATATAAGGCTGATTAGTAATTAATACAGATAATTACTAAATGGCACTACAGAAACCAGTGCAATTAGTATCAGAATTTAATAATCAGCCCTGTAGCATCAGCTTATATTACAAACAAACCTCATTTTTCTTGATAATTTGTGACAACCCCTCAGCTTAGCTTCTCAACAGCTGCTCAGAGCCCTCTGAGCATGTGAGTGTCACACTTTCCAAGATGGTGACCCCCTGTGACAAGTTTGAAGTCCTGGATCATTGCTGCTATTGAGAAGCTGAAACTTTAGGCTGGTGTAATAAGTTCAGTATATAAAGCTTGGTAGTTTTAGCCATATTCATTTTTAGGGTTTAGTTCTCCTTTAAGCTATTTACTAGCACTTTTCTTGTTTTCTCTTTCTGTGCCTCAGATACCAATAATTCTGTCACCCAATGGAGCAGGATTTTGCTGGTCGATAATATTGTGTACTGTCCTTTCAGAAAATGAAAACACGAATAGAAATATTTTAGTTAAAAAAATCTAGACTATTACTGTATATTCATATAAAAAGATCATATATTTTAAAAGGTATTCTCTACATGTTTTCAAGAGTGGCTGGCAGTAATGGCTATTTTGATATATGTATCTGAAAATTTTATTTATTGTGTACAGACATTGTATATGTAGTTCTCATATCCTTTTTTTTATAAAGCGATACTGTCATTGGAAAACTGTTTTTTTTCCCCAAAATGCATCAGTTAATAGTGCTGCAGAATTCTTCAATGAAAACCATTTTTCAAAAGCGCAAACTAATTATTTTATATTTAATTTTAAAATCTGACAGGGATAAATTTTAGTTTCCCAGGTGCCCCCAGTCATGTGACTTGTGCCTTGATAAACTTTGATCACCCTTTACTACTGTACTGCAAGTTGGCATGATCATACCCCCCCCAGCAGTCCATCAGCAGAACAATGTGAAGGTAAAAAGACAGCTCCTTGGTAGAAGAGAATAGCACTCAATGGTAAAAATCCAAGTCCTGCCACAATGAGTAGGATAAACAGTAGCTTATCTGAAAGTTATATACTCCAAACGGTTCATCTGCAAGCCAAATTAGGTTGTGAAAAAGAGGAGAATCCCAACTGTAACGAGTAATGGTGTGAAATAGGTATATATATTTTGGAACTGTTTGGGAATTTAGTAAATTAACATTTTTATTCTTTGAAAGAAACAAGTCCATTTATTATGTTAGCCTTCATAGTGAAGCAGCCTAGTGTTTCTGCATTTATCAGCTTCTGATCACAGCGCTATCTATATCTAGACATTTCTAGGGCATATCATTTGATAACCAGAGCATAGTGTTCCTTGCTTCTTCTTCACCCTCTGTGTAATTATCTTAGCCCATCTTTTAGTCATCTGCTATATGCATATTTTAGTCACTGAAATCATTACTTGACTGTCGTCTTTTATTAAAACACATCTGCACTTCCAAGCCTGTTTACTACTCTGTTTACTGCATACTGAATTACAAGCCATTATGAGTTAAATTATACCCTCTAATACACAAGCTGTGGTTGCCAGTAATTTACTCGAAGCATTTCTAGGAATTATTTTTCTGCCATATTTGTGTTAAACAGGCTACATTTACCCTATATTGTAGCGAAGCTTATGGGGTACTTAAAGGGCCAGTCTACACCCATTTTCAACATTAATTGGGCTTGTGCTGGACATATCTTTTGCCTATTGTTTTACTTATGGTTTGTGGCAAAGAAAATGAAACCAGTTTCACCTAAGCACTTCCTGGTTCTAATGAGCAGAAGAGCAGCTGATTACCAGTATACAGAGATGCCCTCTCATAATAAGCTGCTCAAAGGCTGAAGCTTAGGGAATGGAGGAGTTTGTTCAAAGGCAGCTCTGATCTGATTGACCTGTTTGTAATGGAAGTGGCAAAAAACTATTTTCAATTAGCAATGGCAACAATTATGGATATAGATTTTTATTTCATGAAAGAATAGGCAGGATGCATTTTCAAAAAAAGGTCTGTTTAGCTTTGTTTTTTTGGGGTTTTTTTTAAAGAAATTGTGTATATTGTCCCAATTATTACCACATTTTTGAAGTGATGATTTTCAGTTAATTTCCAGAGAATTGCCTCCTATTATATCTTCTAAGATTTGTCTGGCTTATAGCTTGTAGACACGAGTCTGCTCTTCTAGAACAATAGTTGTAATTGTGTGGAACTTGAAGTATTTGATAATAATACATACCGACTGGCAGAATAACGTAATATTTCTAAATGTTGCTTTCTCTTTCAGAGATTACGTATGAAGAAGTCATTAGCTTTAAATCTCCTGATGTTAAAATTGATAACTTGGAGATTGAACAGTAAGCACACTTAACTGGACAATTCTGCATCCTGAAATTCATGGCTTTAACATGGTTCAGTTGACCAAAAAGACTTCAGCTGCTTTGTAATCCATTTGTTCTCTGCCTTGAATGTAGGGAAGCCTAGTTTCATTTATATTATCCTTTTAATGACTGTACCTGGGATAAATCAAGGGAACAGCTTCGTTTTCTGGAGCCCTTACAACCCCTGAGATACTTTTTTTTCGAGCCAGATTCCAGCGCTGCCTGAATCCTTACTACATGATATCAAATACTTGGATCTGTGAATCCAAAAGACGGAAGGTTTCAATAAATGTCTCTGTCTTAGAACAACCTGAGAAATCCAGCGTTCACTTGTTATGCTAAACAATAATACCGACTGCAGCATCACCCTCCTCACTCCTCACAATGTCATTGCACAAGACTCCAGGGGATATTCAACAGATTGTCTTCCTCTCATCTTATTGTGTGTCGTGCCACTTTCCTGCCACTAGTGTTATGTGCCTTGCCAGGCTGTGACACTTTGTTCCCAAGTGTCACAACAGGGAATGGTTCAGGCTGTTATTGACTTGCATTTTTGTGCAGCATTCAAAAAGTCATGTCAGCCACACTGTTATTTTTGGTACTTAAATGACATTTCTTTCAGTTTTGTTTTTATTGTATCCTCAATAATGAATCTGGCAAGCTACACTTTTGTTGCAAATGTTCCACAAAATCATAATATTGTCCATGAGCCATAAGCCCCACTCCACACACACCTTTTTAGATTGATTTATTATTGGCCACAAACAATGACCAAGAGATCATGAAATGAGAAGATCGAATGGCATAAAGGGGTAGGGTATAGGACAGAGAGGGATAACAAGGAGCAGGATTTCAGAAAATAATGAATTTGGTACCTACAGCTCAGAATGTTGTCATGCAGTGAGTTGAAATATCCCTTGTTCTTCCCCTTAACGCTCTCTGTTCCAACTCGTGAAACCACTGAATAAGCTTCTATTCATCATTTGCAGTGAGGAGGGGTTAGAATGAAACCATTTCCATTACTATATATTAGGAAATAAAATATCCCAATGACTTGTATCTATCAATACCTGTAAGTACATTCTTCACAGTGGTTAAGTATTAATGTAGAGGGGTGAGTTCCATCTTTTAACTACCTTTCATTGTCATACCATGAATCCTATTGCATGTACAATTACAGAAAGTCAAAGTGTTTCCCAGGGATGTGCGTGTTCTTGTGCACGTTGTCCTGAAATATTAAGCCAAAACACTGAAGGGATCTGAATGTAAAGTATACATATATGTGCAAAAGATGTGTTGTGTTTTCTGCAAAATAAGATTCTCTGCCTGCTTATATTTATAGCTGGTGCCTTCATGAGGTGAGAGGTATGATAATGAGATCAAGCTTTCCAGTTCTGTCTGTTTACAGTTTATCTGGGTGCTGATTTCAGCTAGGAGAAGTCTGCTAATCTTGTATTTGTTCTGCTGCCAATAAAGATGATGCTTTTAATTTGTTTTGATTTCCTTAACCATAAATTTGGGGATACAAATGTCAAGCTTTTTTTCTCGCAACCCCCATCCTTTCTGTTCTTTGTGTGGACAGTTGACATTTACATTGAAATAAATAAAGGCTGGACAAGGGCATCTATCTTATAATAGTCTGTGCGATATGGGTTGACTAGCTCCTAGTTACATAATGTTACATAATGACAGTAACAATACGTTACATTATACAATGTACCAGCTTGCATAGATGATTATATCATATCATGCTAAAATCAGTCATTTCAAACGATGAAATCTGCTCTTGTATGGCAAAGCTAAAGTACCAGTATGATTCCTTCTGACTGGCCTTCCAGCCCTTCTATACCCCCTCTCAGTATCAGTATTTTGTGATCTACCAAGGTGGAAGGCAACAGTTTTTTTTTTTTGTTTTTTTTAAATAATCTATTTTCTGTGTAAGAGGTAAACTGGGTCATTTTGAATAGGAGAGAACTCGTGAGAATTAGCAATTTTACTGACCTCTTTTACTGTCCGTAATTACTTTTTGACTAAATGGGAAGGGCATGATTTTAACTGCTCCCTGTCTACTGTTATGTTAATATCTGGTGCACACAAAAACAGCAAGTATACATAAGTAAGTAAGCAGCAGGTAAGCTTGCTAATTTACCGCTATTCTACAGATGCTGAATGAAATAAAAGGTAGACATAAAGTCCATAATATACAATGCACTGATTGGCCTTGTTCGATGTGCATTTGCAAAACACTTATCGAATGAAGTAAAAGCACTAAGGGAATGTATGTTATCATACAATATCACTTCTTGTGAAACAAATAGCCACAATGTTCCAATTTTACACAATGCCCTTTAAAATAAACATGCAGAATACATTTAAATATTAAACATGCAGAATACATTTAAAGGATGGACGATGGTGTTTCCAGGGGTGGCCCGTCTGTCAGTGCAGACGGCTGGAGTTAAGCTGGTCACCTCTGGAGGCATGACAAAAGTCTGTAGCTCCTTCTCTCCTCCAATAATCCGTTTTCTTTTGTCCTGCGACAGGAGGTTAGGACTCTGGGGATTCTCCCCACTAATTTATTAATTTGTTTAGAGTAGCTAGGTTAATTTAGCTAAGGGTAATGCGTTGTACCATTTCCCAGGGACCTGGGCGAATTCCCCCTCCTTGCCAGTTACTGCCAAGTGGGAATTCAAGTATCACTGCGCTCCATTGCGACAGTCTAGCTAGGCAGTTAGGCCTCAAAGGTACGAAGAGGATTGTGACACTACACCGTAAACCAGTTGCGGTTTTCACTGCCCTCTGGCACTTTGGGACAGTCGACTTTGAGTAAGTGTCTTTACACATTACTTTGAATTTGCGCCCTCTTTGGGCGCCAGTTTTCCTTAGCAACCGGCACTTTGCGCTTGTTCCAACTTCTGTTTCCTATGTCAGCTGTGTGCATTTCTATGGAGGGCCTGTGTTTTTTTTTGCGCATTTCACTTGAGCAGCGCAAGAAGCAGCATTGCTTACAATCTGGTTCCCAAAAGGGGTACATATAATACTGCATTGGTGCAGATACCTCAGGGGACACAGGCTCTGTACAGCGGGCTGTTTTTTTCACCACAACTCACACAGGTGCCTTTTCTTAGTTCACTAGAGCATTATGTCAGTACTTCAGGCATTACTTGAACTTATTAAATATATGCCAACTACTGGAGCTAAAACCAGGAAGGCTAGGTCCAAAACAAAAAGGCCCAGAAGGCATGGGAGCCATGCAGGAGGTTTCAAAGATCTTCGAGTGGGCAGAGGGCAAAGTACCAGCTTTATCTGCGATCTACTTTCCAGGAGTGGAGAACTGGGAGGCGGACTACCTCAGCAGGAACACTCTAGACCAGGCAGAGTGGTCGCTCCATCCAGAGGCTTTCCAAGTGTTGATTCACAGAATGGGCAAACCAGAGATAGACCTCATGGCATCTTACAGAAACAAGAAACTGTCCAGATATTGCGCAAAATACAGGGGCAGAGGCCATAGACGCCTTAGTGATCCCCTGGTCATTCCAGCTAGTGTACATTTTCCCACCATTTCCACTCCTACCAAGGGTGATCAGAAAAATAAAAAAACGTGGAACTTGAGGCCCAACTCTGGAGAGACAATATTGTGATAGAAGTAAAAAAAAAGGTTTATTTCTTGGTGTGGTGTCAGTATCTCTTTAATCATAATCAGCAAGCCAATCACATAATCATAAATGGTAAAAGCAGTGCTGATTATCAGAGTTAAACAAATTTCTAAGGATGAGAAAGGGCACCATTCTGGGCCTGAAACATGTGGTGTCAGTTATTTATCAAAGTCCGATTTTTTTTTTTTTTTTCTTGTTGGACTTTTAAAGGGGAAAACCACCAAATTTGTGATTTATTAAACTGCAATGGTGTTAAAAGTCTGAATAAAAAGTCAGACTGCCAAGTTCATGTAGAAGCTAATGGCAGATGTTCTGAAGATATCCTGATTTGCAATGGGTTTGCGTAAAAGTTGCGGTATTCACGTGTCAAATCCGAAAGAGTTGCGGTTTTAGGCATGAAATCTGAAAAAGTTGCAGATTTGGATTTTTTTACAATCTTATTGAGACTTCTCCCGCACAAGAATAGTGAGATAAATTCGGATTTTGATAAAAAACCCCCTTCGTCTGAAATAAACCTCACCGTGGCAGTTAATCTGCTTGTTTGAGTGCTCTCCTTTTCACCCATTTTAGTACTTCTAAGGATAGTTGTAGCTGTTTATAAAATGCTTGTGCAGTGTTTATTGGGCAATTCCTTGATTGTTAATACATTATGTACACAGATGGTGCTCTTCTCACTTTCTTTTCAGTCCTATGCCCACGTTTTCTTTCTTTTGTCTTTCCTGTTCTGTTCACTGTTTCAACCCACCCATGCTGAAATAAAGAACAAAATAAACTGTACAGTTTATTTTTCTCTTTGATATCGTCCCATATCACTCATCTGTGACTGTGCTATGAATCAGTATAAAGTCTGGCACCTGCATGAAAATAGGGTTTTGTTCCTCTGTACAATTAAAAAGATCAGCTTTTGCATCTATTGTTACATATTGTTAAACCTTGAGACTTCTTACAAATTAAGTTCCATTTTCTGAAATATCTGAACACTTTCATGGCTAAAGCAAGGATCTTTGTAGGGAGTTACTGAAGCTCTACATACAGTGTGTATATATATATATATATATATATATATATATATATATATATATATATATATATATATAAATTCTTATACAGGTATGGGATCCATTATCCAGAAAGCACCAAATTACAGGATGGGCGTGTCCTATAGGCTTCATTTTATCCCAATTGTTTTGGACTTTTTCTCTGTAATAATAAAATAGTTTCTCTGTAAAAGTACTGTGTGGTTGATTGTAACTAAACAAAACAAAAGAGTCCTGTCTATTTTATTTGTTTTTAGTAGACTGAAGCTATGGTGGTACAAATTATGGAAAACAGCAGGTCCAAAGCATTCCAGATAATAGATCCCATAGTTATACTATAAGGTTTTCAATTTCTACCCATGTTACTGTAATTAATACACAAAACAAAGCATTTCATCTAGAATGCATTGCTCTGAAAGACAAGCCAATCACGGAGCAAATTACATGTAGCTGTGCATATTTAAAATTATATTATGTTACAAGTGCAAAGATACATGAAACCCAGCTGGGAGGAAAACAAAACTTGGATGGAAAATCAATGGTTTAACATGGAGAGTAGGTGGATTCACTTCCATATTCCGAATACAATCCTGCTAAATATTCCTTTACATCATACATGTGTTTTCTGTACCTCATAGTATATATCTGATGCCGACGCTCTTAATAACACAACAAAATTGGACTGACAATGTTTCCAGTAAATACTGTTTGACGTTATATATACTTGAAACATTCAGTCAGTGCAATTTTGATACTGGTTGAAAGGTTTATAGCATTGTGAGTGACAATTTCAGATTCATTTAGTAGCTATTAGAAGGTCACAGTGGGTTTAGACTTCTGAAAATTGTTTGACTATTAACCTTAAACCACAATTTCCAGCACTAGCAATGAAAGGTTGAGTTTATGGAAAGTAGCCATTTCTCAACAATCTGCTTGTGGGTATGACATTTGATGTAGTGCCATACAGAGGTTCAAATAGATCTGGTTTTTTTTATGCTTTTGTACTGTAAGAAATTTATTTCTATGGGATTTCCTGAGGAAATATATAATGGCATCTCCTTTGGGCAACTGTGAACCTATGTGCATCTTGGGATAAGGCAGCCACTGATTCATCCACCTGTGATCAATAACTTGGGCCTTCTGAAAATGTAATTGCTTTTGCAGGGTTAACAAGGAATCGTTGCACATTTATGGTTGCACACTCGTTTCTTTTTGTAGGTATAGTCAACATAAGTATTATGCTATTTTAAATGGAGACAATGAGCCGCAACTGGAACGGTTTCTCATCTTGACTGGAATCAACACTATTGTGCTGTTTTTTTGAAACCTTAAACAATTTTGTTATTTACCATAACACTTGCATTATTGCTAAAGTGTTGGCTCATTATCCTATGCATAACATTTAGGGATGCACCGAATCCAGGATTCGGTTCGGGATTCGGCCAGGATTCGGCCTTTTTCAGCAGGATTCGGATTCGGCCGAATCCTTCTGCCCGGCCGAACCGAATCCGAATCCTAATTTGCATATGCAAATTAGTGGCAGGGAGGGGAATTGCGTGACTTTTTGTCAGAAAACAAGGAAGTAAAAAATGTTTTCCCCTTCCCATCCCTAATTTGCATATGCAAATTAGGGTTCGGATTCGGTTCGGTATTAGGCCGAATCCTTCGTGAAGGATTCGGGGGTTCAGCCGAATCCAAAAAAGTGGATTCGGTGCATCCCTAATAACATTTGTTTGGGTGCTCTTTATGGCTTTGGACACTGTATGACTGAATTCAATGAAACAGGTCAGCAGGTACTAAATACAACAAAATATAGATACAGTTATGTTCAGAATAATAGAAATGTATTATAAAAGAGTTAATAAAGCTCAAAATCCTTATAATAGCTTTTATTTCCATACATGCAAATTAATTGGGAAATGCATTTGTGATCGTTTTAGCTGAGCAGCCTATCTTTTTCTACAATTGTTTATATTTTCTTCTTTTCCCCTCTCCAATCAACTCTTTAATCAAAGTACTCAGTTCTTCTGAACAATGTCTGGAACGAGCCATTTTACTCAGAAGTTTTTTTTTAGAGAGAAATGCACTACAACCAGCATGTACAACATTTGCTGTCTACCTTTCTTAAATAAGGGACATAATTGACTCCTGTTTTTTTCACAGAATGAATGACCTCACTAATTGAACTCCACACTGCTATTATTTGGAACAAGCCAATGAATTATTCAGTTACACAGGATCAGCAGCATGCATGTCATGACTATTGGGTCTGTTGGTTTTCTATTACTTTACTACACCTACTAGTAAATTATTTACCATGTAGAAATATAATTTCTACCAAAAACAGTGAATGATCAGGTTAGTGATGCTGGACTGCTATTATTCTGAACACAATTGTATGTGTTTTGGTTGCTTTGCTATTACAGAAGGGTTTTTAAAATGCTGAGGTTTTAAAGGAATATATAATGCTGTGTTTATGTTAGCCCAGGGAAATGATATAATGATACCCTTTTCTCTGAGACAGTTTTGTGTACAGTAAACAAGAATATATATTGGTGAATTGTATTTACACCTTATTGAAAACATATACATTGCAGTCATCCTATCTCGCTTAGTATTTATCTTCTTGTCATGACTGAGAGCTGTGTGCTTTCTTTGTTTGTATGAATGATAGATATTGCTATTATCTGAGTAGGAAAACGGAATGTCCTCACTCCTGTGCATACATTGTTGCAAAAGAAAACGAGTCTCAGTTAATAGGACAATATCTACTCCATTCATACAAACAAAGAAAGTAACACAGCTCTCAGTTCATGACAAGAAGATAAAGTAACGGAAGGTACTGCTTATACAGTATCAGCTATGATATGGAATAATCATACTGCAGATAACTGTGCCGGGTTATTCGGTTATTCTGGAGGGATAACTATAGAAATGACAGCCTAATCCCAGCTGGGCTATAGCACAAGTATGTGTGATTACTGCAGTCCTTTGGAAAAACTGCAGCAGTCAAAATGTCCTTACCTGTCTATCACTGCACCTCATACCAAAAATTGACATCTGTATATTTTTTAAGTTTATCTGAAAGCTGGCTACTCTTACACTGAATTCCCTGTCAGGCAGCAGCATCCAAATATTCTTTATGTATTATAGATTTGTACAGGGTGGTTCTGAATGCATAACCCTAATTATTGTCCACAGCTTACTATAAGAATACAGCAAATTACCTAACTGCCGAAAATTTGCCAGTGATGGCACCGAACGCTGGTCCATGTAACTGAAACATGGACCTATATGTTGCAGCAAATACATTACATTAGACAAGGCCAGGGAACCTTAATAAATAAAATAGAGTTGTTATAATGACCTACACATGAGCCCAGTTTATAGTTAATGTTCCATATGTTAGAAGAATTTTGCACTAGTACTCCATTGCACTTCGCCTTGTCTGAGCTGTCAAAGGAAGTCTGGCGAATGAGGTAACCATCAGTAAAATCGGCAGCTTAGTGAATTTGCAGAGTTACGTCCGTTTGCCAGAGCGAAAATTTGCCTGGCGTTTGAGTACAAATCAACGCTGGCATCTATCTCCTTCACTAGCAAAGTGACGTCTGCGCACGTTAGGGAATCGGCGAAGTTCTGAAATGACATCACTCTGGCTAATTTTCGCTAATCTTCCCAAGGTGTTCTGTTCTACTCTCAGAATCACATATAACTTTTACTGACTGTCTTTCTGAATACATAGTTTCTTTGATAGACTGGACACATAATAGTGCAAAAATATACATCCCTTTCTGTGAAGGTCACTGTTTTATATATAAAATTCCCTGCTTGGGGTTATTCAACTTTCTGGTTTCATTCTGGGATTCTGCTGCTTCCTTGAAAATGTACTTATATCTTAGATCCTTTACCTCACAGACAAATTCAGTTGCTTTCTCTTTCTAATGCGTGTAAAACATTAATATGTATTTTAATATTTCAATTTACATATGAATCTTTAATGATAAATTATGAAATTATAAAAAGCAGTTCTGACTGCAGAGTGGAGAAAGCTGGGAGAATTATACTGCATAAATGATTTATAGAAGCAGCTTTATATGAAAGACCTGCTGGTAATATTGGCACTGCCGACCCAAAATGTTCTAGCATTCACAATGACATTCCACTGGATATTCAATTTGTGCCCATTCCTACTAGCTCATCTATATTTGATAACACAAGTTTGCACTTAATACACTCTTCAGAACTGAATCCAACTGGAAGTAAAATAGAGGTAAAATGACTGCTGTCCTGAAAACAATTTGGACAGTAGCAGACACTAGGTAGTCAGGAAGGTTACCGCAAACAACAAAATGCCCAACGTTTCCTTCGCACCAGCATATTGTAAATATAAATCACTGTTGGAAATTTACACAGCATTGGTACACAGCTTGGACTACTTCAGAACTCACAGGCAACGCATATTTTTCCCACTGGCATTTAATCCAGTTGAAAGGAAACTTCAGATGTTTTGCCGTGGCACAGAATTCCTGCTGGTGTGCCCCGTATATATCCGTACAATGAACTTAACCAAAGAGCAACCATTAGAAATCTGCAGCATGGGACCAGTAAGCTGGAAAAGCAAACACAGAGACCAGAGCTGGGGGGATAACAATGACTTGTTTTATTATCTATATGAAAATCTATAACACATACATTGTGACAACTGAAAATATGAACCCTGCCAGCAAGGAACACAAAAAATTCCCGCCGCCTATATATTTTCTCTTGACTGCATTAATTTTCTTAACTATATATTCAAATAAACAAGCCCCTCCAAGCTGCGACAAAATATATATATTGAGTATCCGCACTCCAAAATCAATCTTGATAAATGCAGGGGTGCACGGTAAATCTTGTATACACCAATGTTTCACAGACCAGCACTCCCTTTGATGTAAGACAAACAATCTTTTATTGCTTCTTTATCCAACATTTCGGTCCCTGTTGGGACCTTTTTCATCCTTGAAAAAGGTCCCAACAGGGACCGAAACGTTGCATAAAGATGCAATAAAAGATTGCTTGTCTTACATCAAAGGGAGTGCTGGTCTGTGAAACAATGGTGTATATATATATATATATATATATATATATATATATATATATATATATTGTTGGGAGTGTCTTAAAACCATTCCCCGAACTGCCTTCCCCTACCTACTATAATGAAAAATCGCCAGCGGGATGGCGGCACTTCGTTTTCCGAAGTTACCTCACGAGTAAACTTCGGCCGACTTCAGAAAACTAATCGCCATGAGTGCCATCCCGCTGGCGATTTTTCATTATAGCTGGCGAAAAGGTAGGGGAAGGCAGTTTGGGGAGATTGACACCCTGAAGAAGAGGCGATTTGTCGCAGAGGCGACTAATCTCCCTGAATCTGCTATTTAGAGACCCATCCTTTATTTACTCTAGGTGGCCAGATAAAATGAAAATCTTGTTGCTTACAAATAAAATTGCTGTGAGAGTAGGCCCTTAATATCATGTTCTCTGGTGGGCCCTAGGCAACTCAGGCTTCTCATAAATCCTGGCCTTTCTATTGCCAGTAAAAATGTTAAGGGTTATGAAATGAAACCTTGGTACTATAAACTGCAGCAGCCTTTTAGATGTTTCCAAAATTCCAACTAAACTAAAATAGTTGAACCTTACAACTAAGTAGAGCATTTGTTGCTGTGACGTGTAAACATCTAAATGCTTTAATTGGCTGTAGCTTTTATACTCTGCTTGTGCTCCTCTTCAGAAACAGCGACAGATCGACAATCCATCGTGTGACGCTTGATTTCTCCTCCCTGGCTATCTCCTATAGAAGGCAGTGAGGAGAAATCGAGCACCGCACGATGAATCGACGCCCTGTCGCCTTTTCTGAAAAGGAGAGCAAGCAGAGTATCGGTAAGTTATTTATTAATAAAGACTTTGCGATTTTAAAGTTAAATGTGTTTTGGGGGGGTTTTTTCATTATATACAAAAAAAATGTAAATTTTTTTTTTTGTTACTGGTCCTTTAATACACTAATGCAACCACACCCTCACAGTGCCATACAGAGTCAATTGTCCATTAGGTGGCAGCACACTAAAACATTATACGATTTTTTTGCACTCTGGCTGCATTATATGTAGGTAATAGGCATATATGTTTGGTTACTTATACCAGGGTGAGCTTGAAATAGACACAGGGGGGAGGGTTGTTGTTTGAATTGTTGTATAATAAGTTTTATTTATATTGCTTAAATAGAACAGTAGCTGAGACACTGCCCATTACAAAATGAAGGATTTATATTGTCTCTGTGCTAAATACCATGCTCATATGAAGTGGTGCCACAATAAATCAGACTGAATATACATTGTGATTAATGGCAGCTCATATAAAAGTTGAAGGCTATCACCATGGAAAACAGACTGGGCTTTTATGCAATGAACATCAGCACTGGGTTTATCCTAGTTCCAGCCATGTAATGACTTGGACACAGTCTTGTAGAACTCTGTAGGAATTATTGGTGTGCAGAGACCAATGTACATTGCAGGTGTATTGAGTAGCATTTGGCTCTATACAGGGTCATTATGGAACATCAAATTACTATGTCTCTAACCACAGATTATGTCTAGAATAGTAATTCTGCAGGGCCCCCGCTGGAAGCCCACATAAATGATAGGAATAATTCAGCCTTAGAATATAGCGGATTTTATAGGCTAGGCCCTGGCTTAAAGAATGTATCATCCGGTGAACTGCAATGCAGCTCAAATTGCACACAGGTTTTCTGTTATTATAATCCAAAAGACTCCTGTACTGACTATAAAAATTAATCTGCTACCCAGAAGAAATATTAGCACATACAGGCTGGTTAAATTACTAGAATGAATAAATCAAAGTGCTCCAATATCCGTGATCAATGAATAAATCAAACTGCTCCAATATCCAACGCGTTTCGCAGTCTCTCTTGATCGCTTATTCATTGATCACAGACTCAACAGGAGAAACCTTCCTGGACCCAGAGAACTCTGGACTTTTATTTTGCTTTGGGTACTACGTGCTTTATGATCTGGCGATCCTTGTGAGTAGAAAATCGTTTGTTTTATGGTGATTTTTAACATTTATTAAAGCAATATTATACTATATTTTGCTTATATCTTCATTATACCACTTGGTGGATGACTGGAGAAAACTTACAAGTTGAAGAACGAACATTACTATATGCATCAAAAATCCAAGAAATCTTGTGAGTATATACCCGAAAGGGGGAATCTTGAAGAATATCACACTGGTGGATCTTCTGCAATATAGCTCTCCAGGCACCATTTTCAAACACTCTGTGGCTCTAGGGGCTTAATTGCTTATCTTAATTGATTAATTAAATGTGTGCGCTTCCTTTTGCATTCTATTTCAGATTTCCTGTGTCGTTTTAACCTGGTGTGAACGGTGATATTCAAGGAAGCAGCCCCCCCCCCTTTTTTTTGTCAATAGTGTATTGGCGCGGTATTGGTATAAATCAATTATACCTCTTTCTATCTAAAAATGTTTTAACTCGACACTAAATGCTTCCTATATGTTAAGAACTGAGGAATCCTTGTGTGGAAGTGTATCTCCATTTTATTTGCTCTGTGAATCTATACTACATGGTGTGATTTCCCTCTGAACCCAAATAGATGTCCCCCGCATAGCAGTCACTAAAGAGGAATATTACAAGGGAAGAGCCATGATAGGAGTGCATATATGTTCATTCTAAATGTTACAAAATTAATCAGAACCAAGCAATATAAACATATGACTCTCTTGATTACATTAAAACGTATGTTTGTACATCTGTCATCATGTATATTACATTAAGAATGTTTGTGAATATGCCCAAATAAAATGTAAAAAATAATCCCCCCCCAACTACTTGCATTTCATTTGTGTTCAAATTTGTTTTATTAAATGCAAATAAGTGTATTTGTGTCAGTTCAACATGCATGTCTATGTTTGGTTGTATTATCAATACATGTTGGATGCATAACAGTGCAATATGCTGTATTTAAAGGGAATGTCAACCCAAAAACATAATTGTTTGCCTTAATACAAGAATTAATAATTCTAAGCAACTTTGCAATGTGTATATGTATGTGTGTATATATATATATATATATGTATGTGTGTATATATATATTATATTATATTATATATATACTTTCTCCAATGAATATCCGCACTCAGTGTTTGTCACTTTCTATTCTCTGCCCTGGTGGCTCAGACTGTTGATACAATGTAAGACAAGACCGCTGATTAACACACCTGTATTTGCTATTTGCTAGCGAACTAAGACTTTTGCAACATTTGTTTTAAAACTAGTGAGGGGCGAATTTCTCCCATTTCAATTTGCCAAAATAATCGTGAATTTCCTGCAAAATTCACAAAACATCGAAAAATTTGCTGAAATATTGTGAAATCAGAAAGTTTCACGAAAAAAAAAACTGAAATCGGAAAGGTTTACGAAAAATGGGGAAATTCTAACATTTTCACCAAAAAATCGTGAAATTGTGACCATTTTCACGGGAAAATCGTACATTTCACGAAAAAATCTTGAAAATTGGAAATTGACTCTGGCGAATTTTTGCCAATCTATTCACCGCCGGCGAAACACGGAAATTCGCTGCAAATTCGTGCCAGGAGAATTTTTTCATTCATCGCTGTTTAAAACAACCACAACCGTTAAGCGAACGCTTTCAATTGTAGTTGGTATTCACAAATAACTTCAAAAGCACTGGAAATTTGTAATAAACGTATAATGGAATTTTGCTTAGAATTATGTTTTCTTTTATTAGGCAAATTATTATTTTAGGGTTGACTTGCACTTTAAGGAAACAATATACTGCAGCTTTGCTAAAAGGCAGATTTGGAGGCTGGCGGTTACAACCAAACAGAAAAAACACATTAAACTGTATCTCATTTATGCATATAAATGGTGTAGGTTGCAAGCAATGCCACAATGATTTCATGGAAACACAAAGAGGGTAGAGAGGAAGAAAATCACACTCCCTTGAAGTTGGGCCTGATCCTTATTGGAAAATCATAGCCCATTACAAGCCTTTAATTTGTTCTGCAGCTGTCTGGCTTGGAATTTTGACTGCAATCTGGTTGCTAGGGTTTAATTACCATAGTCACAAGGGAGCAGTTTTAATCCAAGCCAGTTTAGCAATATATCTCATCCCATGCATGTGGCACTGTGAAATATCTCCTTTAAGGGGGGTTTTCACCTTTGAGGTAACTTTTAAAAAAATTTGCAATTGGTTTTAATTTTGTATTATTTGCATATTTTTGAGTTATTTAGCTTTTTATTCAGCAGGACTCCAGTTTGCATTTTCAGCAATCCTTTTTGCATTCGTTCAGTCCAGGAACTCCTCGGACACGGTGTAGGATAAAAAGCCTTCACATCAGGTAACCAAACACCTTACGCGTTTTGTGTGATTTCGTTTATGTGAAATAAAGCTTTTTCTTTTATCCTACACCGCGTCCGATGAGTGTGTGTCCAACATGGAATGCTGAAGTATCTTTTCCCAAAGCTACGGGTTTGTGGCGCAGCACCCAGAACACCAAAGTAGAACGGTCAGTGACCCTGGTTTTAACTGTGCATAGATAAAGAAAGTGGTGGGTTTGGGGCAGTTGCACCCAAACTTTTTGTATTTTATAGAACGACCAATTCTAAGCAACTTTTCAACTAGCCTTCATTATTTATTTTTTATAGTTTTTGAATTATTTGCATATTTCTTCTGACCCTTTCCAGATTTTAAATGGGGGTCACTGACCCCATCTAAAAACAAATGCTCTGTAAGGCAACAAATGTATTGATATTGCTACTTTTTATTTACTCATCTTTCTATTCAGGTCCTCTCCTGTTCATATTCCAGTCTGTTATTCAAATATGTGCAATGTTGCTAGGGATAATTTGGACCCTAGCAACTAGATTGCTGAAATTGCAAACTGCAGAGCCGCTGAATAAAAAGCTAAATTACTCAAAAACTACACATAATAAAAAATGAAAACCAATTGCAAATTGTTTCAGAATATCACGCTCTACATCATACTAAAAGTTAACTCAAAAATGAACAACCCCTTTAAGTTGGTGAGCGTCTAAATATATAATTGTTAAATATGAACTGCCTAACATAGACGCCGAAAGAATCAAGACACTAAGTTGATGGCACCTGCATTTATTTGGTGTTAGTGCTCAGCAATCTGTTTGCTAGGTTACAAATTCCCCTAGCAACCATGCATTGATTTGAATAAGGGACTGGACTATGAATAGGAAAGGGAATAAGAAGATGAGTAATAAAAAGTAGCAATAACAATACATATAGAGCATTTGTATTTTTATATGGGGTCAGTGACCCCTATTTGACAGCTGGAAAGATTCAGAAGGCAAATAATTCAAAACCTATAAAAAATAAACAATGAAGAAAATACTAAAAGTTAATTTAAAGGTGACCCAGCCCTTCAATCTGAACTGGAAAAAGATCTTATTGTGTGGCAGCAGTTTGGTTGCAGCCCTTGTAGTTACACCCTTAATACAATGAGACTCTTCATAGCATGAAATTGTGACAAAACAGTTTCTACATTTGCAGGGACGTGGCAATAGGCTGGGTGACTGTGGGGCTCCATCATTAGGGCTAATTTAACGTCACACGTATAAAACGTGCCTCTGGGGTTTAGTAACCTAGGGCAACGCTACACACGTACTTACTACAAGTTTACTAATAGACACACCTTATCATCTTCTTGACAAGCTTTCGTTGGTAGTAGTGATTGTAAAATCCGAGTCCAACCCATTGGGCTCACAATCAATTTGCTTGAAGAGTAATGTAACATTATGGCGCGCCAAACTTTATATTGAGAGGAAAGACAAGGATCACAAGCAGCGAATGGTCGGGACATGTAGAAACGTGTCAGCGAATTCCTCTCCTCATGACTTGCCCAATAATTTCAGGACTGTGAGAGCCTCGAGCGCCGAGCGGGTTAAACACTACTCTGCGCACAGGCGAAGGGAGGGGAGAAGGACTGGCCGGGTCACGTGACGGCACAAAGCTACGGGCTCTGTATGGGAAATACTTGCCGTCACTGGGCAGCTATTGAGCAGACTGAAGGTGCGGGAAATACGCAGAGTGGACGAAAGGAGAACGAAAGTGGAAGGCGAGAGCTGACCGAAGACGCACAGAAAGGGGCTTGTAAGAATACACTGTAGAATACACGGCGCTACGTTGGAGAGGCTGCGTGTCCCTGACGTGAATAAGAGCAGGACAAGTCTGTACTACTCCCCGTGACATTACTGTACCTCTGACGAGAGACGCCCAGTATCCGCCGTCTGGTGACTCTTCCTGGGACCCACACGCACATAGCGCCAGAGCAACAGGAGCCTGACGGGAACTCGCGGCCATGTCCACCTCCCCGCTGCCCAGGAAGGGATACTATACCCAGGAGGTGAATAAGACTGTGTGGGAGGTGAAGGAGAGGTACAGAGAGCTGCTGGCTGTGGGCTCAGGAGCCTATGGTATTGTTTGGTGAGTCTCAATGCTCCAAATACACATGGAAGTTCTTATTCACTGGACCTGTGGGGTTGTGCGATGTTGTCAGTCTGTAGCTGATGTGTGTCTCTCTGTAATAAGACTTTTCCTGGGCTTTCTGTCATTGTGCTCCTCTTTAAGTGACGGCGTTTTTTTTATAGTTCAGGTAGTGGATAGATACTGGCACAAGCAAATGCTATTTCTCTAGTACTCTGCGTTCCTTTCTGTAGCTGACAGACACATTGCTTTCCTTCTGCTCAAATGCTGCAGCACACACAGTGACACATGGGAGTAACCTACAGACCGTCGTGCCAGGCACTATAGCTTGTGTTTATGTGACTCTTCCATACATTTGACACATATCTTTCCTTTCCAGCCTTTCAAATGCACGCCAATGCCAAAAATAGGTCACACTTATGTACAGCATTTGGACACAAGTAAATGCTATTTTTTATTTGTTTGGCTGTGTTTGGAATGCTCCATAGGGAACAACGTGCCCTGTTTTTGTGTATCTTCAGTCTTGTTTGTGACAATGCCGCTTTGGTGCAGACACCTGTGCCGATAGAGCCACCGCTATACCCCATAAATATGGCACCATGTGACATCTGTGCAGTGAACATGCAGCTAGAGGCATCCTGGGGTTTTATTTACATCCTCCATGTGAAACACTGTTAAATATTATTATGTTATTAACCAGCTAAGGATTCTGAGCCCCCAGATTGTTTTTACACCTGGCAAAGCTTTTATGTCCTTGCTGCCCAGAGAATTCTAGGCAGTGTGTGTCCTATTTATATGTTCCCTGCACTAAGGCTTATAGTAAATTTAAATGGTGCAGATGAAATAAGCTCTCTATACCTTTTATCATAATTAAGCAGTTTTTTCCCCATTTTGCGGTTCAATCAAACATTTGAAATTAGACATTTTCCCTAAAGTCTGAGGATCACCTATAACATTATGCTCTGTGGGTATTTTATCTTTATCATTTAGTATATGCCTATTAATTTGAAACCAAATCACAATTTTCTTTGTTCAGTTACTCATGTCCTTACTGCAGAGATAGAAAGCTGTAACACTTTCTCCAGGCCCAGTAATGCTACTACGGGGAAAATACTGTAACATTCACAATGTCCCCTTTTTTTTAGCCTACCAAAAAAAAAATTTTTGGTTTAACAGAATGAATTATTTTACATATTGAGAAAAGGCCAAGCTGTCTCTGCAACCAAGCTGGGACAGGTTTACGTAACATTCAGAAGTCCCCTGCTAAAAGAATGGAAGAAGCAAAATCATGGTGCAGATTTAGTATTGTATTAAAACAAAAGCAACACAAAGGGTCCTATGTATCATGTTGTTTGTTTACTTCTGAAAAACAGTTTAAAAAGTAGTCAAAAAGAAATGATGCAAAGGCATGTATTTTCATTTACAGCGTTTGATTATTATTAACACTGTTCTTTTTATGGCATTACCTATACAAGGGATTGGGAAACTTTTGGTTGTATTTGTGGTGTAAAAACTCAGCAATATATGGTAATTAGTTTTTACACATCACTTTCAAGTGAATATCTTTCTATACATATTTTCTAGGTTAGGACAGACCAACTGGAGGCCCATTGGCTCCAAGTGATTTTTTTATGTCCCACCCCCAGGTTTCTCAAGGTCCACATGGCAGTCTGTATGGCATTATTATCTGTTCAACAAACATATGAAATAAAGAATAACTGCTCAACAATCTGATAAACACTGGCAAACGCTACCCCTGCTAAACTGTACCCTTTCATGTTATGTCTTTTAAAGGATTTTTATTTTTAGTTTGTTGCATCAGACTTTGACTGGATTCTGTATCTAGTTAAGCAGGCTGCACATATTGTGAAATGGCTAACCATGTTTGGATGTTTCTCAACTAGACCTCCTATGCGGCTTGATCTCTCAGCCGCATTTGACACTGTAGATCACCCTCTCCTCCTCCAGTCCCTCCAGTCGCTTGGCCTTTGTGACACAGCCCTGTCCTGGTTCTCTTCTTACATCACCAATCGTTCCTTCAGTGTCTCCTACAATGGAGTACAATGAAATATTCTATTACCGCACACCTCCTTCCACTTTTCTGCGTGGTGGTGCTGGTCCTCCGTTGACCAAGCCCGGTCTCCTTACTTTGTGAATTTATCCTGAAGAAGGGAGGCTGTGTTCCCCCCGAAACGTTGATTGTTGGCATTAATAAAAGGGGTACAATCCCCGACTGCAATATTGGTGTGTGCGGACCGTTTTTCGATCCTACAATGGAGTATCATCTTCTCCCCTACCTCTTTCTGTTGGAGTTCCTCAAGGCTCTGTCCTGGGACCATTACTATTCTCCCTCTATACCTCCTCCCTTGGCAAATTAATAAATTCGTATGGTTTCCACTACCACCTCTATGCTGATGATACTCAGATCTATCTCTCATCTCCTGATCTCAACCCAGAACTCCTAACTCGCGTCTCCTCCTGCCTGTCCACTATCTCTACCTGAATGTCGCAACGCTACCTTAAATTAAACCTCTCTAAAACTGAAATGGTTCTCTTTCCTCCAACTAACACCAGTAGCATCCCCGAAGTATCCATCATAGTTAACAATTCCACTATCACCCCCTCTCCCCAGGCCCGGTGCCTTGGGGTTATCCTAGATTCTGCCCTGTCATTCACTCCTCATATCCAGTCACTTATTAAATCATGTCACTTCCACCTAAGGAACATATCCAAAATACGTTCATTTATCACCCAAGACGCTGCCAAAATTCTTATTCACTCTCTCATCATATCGCGTCTAGACTACTGTAATTCTCTTTAATTGGCCTCCCCCTCCAGAGACTGTCACCTCTCCAGTCCATAATGAACACTGCTGCGAGGCTCATACACCTCAGCAACCGCTCCTCCTCTGCCTCGCCATTCTGTCAATCCCTGCACTGGCTTCCGTTACCTTTCAGAATCAAATTCAAATTAATGACACTGACTTTCAAAACACTTCACAACTCTGCTCCACCCCACATCTCTGAACTCATCTCTATATACTCACCCACTCGCTTACTACGCTCCTCTACTGACCTGCTACTCAACTCTTCTCTCATTACCTCCTCACATGCTCGCATTCAAGACTTTGCAAGGGCTGCACCCCTCCTCTGGAACGCTCTCCCACGGCCTGTCCGACTTTCTCCCAACCTTTCTGCTTTCAAAAAATCTCTGAAAACGCACTTCTTTAGAGAAGCCTACCCTCACTCTGCTTAACTACCAAACGCAACACCGCATACAGTACCACATTTCTCACCCACTTGCTTCGATCTTGCCCACTCCCACACCTTGTGTATTACTCCCTTCCCTTTAGACTGTATGCCTATGCATAGGGCCTACCTCACCTTTTTGTACCTGTATTGATTGGGATGTTTGTTACTCCATATATTCTATATATGTAATTCGTGTGATGTAGTTGTATAATCACATTTACTTTACAGTGCTACGCAATATGTTGGCGCTATATAAATACATGTTAATAATAATAATAATAATTGTGCCCTCCTATAATAATGGTTCTATATAATCTACATTATCACTCGGCAAACAAAGAAATTAGTTACTTGGAAAATGATTTTATTTAATATTATTACTGACATAATAAATTCAATTAGGCCAACTTTCACATGGCCATTTAATTTGTCTTTTAGTATGTACAATGTGGATCACATAAGAATCTGCATGTGTGCATAGCAGCACAACAAGTGCTGGTGCCTGTGTTTTCTGTGCATCTTAAAAGAGCCGGAAATTCAACCCGCACATTTGGGCTACTAAAATAATCCATGGTAGTGATATTCCAGCTGTTGGTAAGGTGGTGCCACCAACATCTCCAAATAGTTTAGGCATATCAGCTGTAGGGACGGAGGTTGAATATTTTTGCATAGAATCTGTTGATTTAAAAATATTTGTTTAATGTGTGTTTTCCAATGCAATGCCTGCTTGTCTCAGGGCACATTGTGCTTTATGTTGTTCAAAATTGAAGTCAACCTGATCACTAATACTATTTTCTTATTCCAGTGCCATGTTTTCCTTTGTGCGCATGGCAACAAATTTAGGTAAAGAAAGACCTGGGACTGCAACAAAAGCCAGGCCTTATAGATAAAGAGCTTTGGGAAACAAGGGAAAGTTGCGCTCACCACTATTTTTTAAAACCATTAGGCGGGGGTGCAATGAGGGTGTGACCACAAAATACATATAGTCAACTACAAGAGTCCTCTGCACTCAACCCATTATCAATATATTTAAGACAGCGACATTTTGTGCATACTGCTACTAAAAAATGCCTTACCCTTTAAACAACACAGGGATTGTTTGTCCATATATTGCAATATATTTAAGCTGGCCAACTACGTCAAAGTCATCCCATATCTGGCCAGTCCTACGCTTAATTTTCATCCGTTTCATTAAGAATTCAATTGCTTAATTATACATTTTCCAAAGGGACTAAGTTTTACCTGCAACTTACTAGCTGCTTTCAAAGTAAACCTCCATACTTGGCTGCCCTTTTATTAGACACCAGTGGGATCACCTGACTATAGCTGGGAAGGGTGGAAGCTACAACATGGAGCTGGTCACTGCTCCTGTATAACTATAACAAACAAGGGAAAGTTGTGCTCACCACTATTTTTTAAAACCATTAGGCGGGGGTGCAATGAGGGTGTGACCACGAAATACATATAGTCAACTACAAGAGGTCCTCTGCACTCAACCCATTATCAATATATTTAAGACAGCGACATTTTATGCATACTGCTACTAAAAAATGCCTTACCCTTTAAACAACAATCTATTGATCTTTTTTAAATTAGAGTGGGGAATCAAACAAGTAGTTGATGTTGGTGCAGATGTATGTTAGTCCTATCTGAGACAATAACTGTCCAGAATTTCATATGCTAATGTAGAGTTGTCCTCTCCTCTTATTTTCTGTTTGGAATCTTACATTTTATGATGTGAGAACCATCATTATGGGACTTTTGGAAACCCAAATATTTAATCATTACTGTTACAGAGATCCTGAAAATTATGGCTGGTACACTAAGTACAGTATATAAAATATTGTATTCCTATGCATATTTGTTTTTAGAGGTTAATCCTCTTTTAACCTAATATGCCACATGTATAGTAGAGTATCACAATGCTCACTCAAGATGGATATATCATTTTGAAATTATCGGTGCCATAAAAAGCTGGCTTTATTGCATTATTTTTGTACTCATGGAAACAAGTATTGCACTGCATTGTTACTAGTATGCAGCAAGGAATAGAAAGTAAAATTATGGCAGACTATATGAATTTTTACCTGCTATTAGGCATCTAGGGGGAGATTCACAAAGGGTCGAATATCGAGGGTTAATTAACCCTCGATATTCGACTGGGAATTAAAATCCTTCGAATATCAAAGTCGAAGGATTTTAGCGCAAATAGTGCGATCGAACGATCAAAGGATTATTCCTTCGATCGAAAGATAAAATCCTTCGAATCGAACGATTCGAAGGATTTTAATCCACGATTGAAGGAATATCCTTCGATCAAAAAAAGTTAGCCAAGCCTATGGGGACCTTCCCCATAGGCTAACATTGAGTTCGGTAGCTTTTAGATGGCGAACTATGGGGTCGAAGTTTTTTCTTAAAGAGACAGTACTTCGACTGTCGAATGGTCGAATGATTTTGCTCGGCAGGGCCAAAGATAAAAATTGTATCCATTTATATATCTATTTAGAAAAGTTTACAGAGTCATGAGCTGCTTTAGAAAGACCTGGGTGCAAATTTACTAAAGCTCGAAGTGAGTAACGCTGGCGAAAAATCGCCAGCATGATGTCATTTCAGAACTTCACCAATTTACTAGTGGGAGCAACTTTGCTAGTGAAGGAGATAGACTCTTCACACTTTTATGCCAGGCAAAGTTTAGTCTGGCGAAAGAACGTTACTTCGCAAATCCACTAAGATTCACATTTTACTGAGGTAACCTGTTCCACCAGACTTGCCTTCTCCAGCTCAGACCAGGCGAAGTGCAATGGAATGTATAGGGCTTCTTCAATTTTTAGTTGAAAAAATTTCTAAGTCCCTAAAAATGTCTTTTAGTTTTTTTCAGGGTGATAGGCTGCAAAAGTCCGTAAAAAATGTTTTGGGTACCCGAGCTCCCTCATACATTTCCTACCATATGGCACATAAACTATATACTTGGCACGTGTGTAGGGCATTATAACAACTTTATTTCATTTTGTTAAGGTTTCTCTGGGCTTGTGTAGTATAATGTATTTGCTGCAACATATACGTCCATTCAACTTTAACTTCCCGCCGTATGCAAATTAGCCAACGCTAGCGCAACTTCGCCAGAGTTCGGCGCCCTGAAGGGAACTTTTTTTTAGAGAATTAGCGTTGTCCTGGTGAATCTACACCTGGCAAAGTGTTGCAATCTGAACGAAGCCGTCGCTTGCGAATTTACGGAGGTTAGTGAATTTGCCCCTTAGGGTGAAATGTAATAAAATTTGCAAAGAGCTAAACTTTGCGAATAAAAATTTGCCTGTTGAAATGTAATATTCTTATTTAGGCATTATTGCATTGGGAATCTTAATTGCGCATTGCGACCCTTTAACACCTGCTCTGCAGTTTCTTAAAAATGTTTTGTCTGATAATGTTTTGCGATTGCAAATTTTTATTACATACACTTTCGCAGTGTATGTAATAAAAGTTTGCAATCGCAAAACATTATCAGACAAAATATTTTTATATTCGCAAACTCTAAAATTCGAGATCGCTATCTTACTGTCATGTGAGGGGCAAAGTATTCACAAAGGCAACATTTTTCACTATGCAAACATTTATTCGCATTGCGAATGATTTTTGCGCTTTTGACCAATATTACATTCCCCCCTTAAAGGAGTTGTTCCCCCTCTAGACACTTTTTTTCAGTTGAGTTGTTTTCAGATTGTTCACTATAAACAGTCTTTTTTCAGTTGCTTTCCATTTTTTTATTTTTTACCTTTTTCACAATTTTTAAAAAAAAATGTTTAAAGGGGACCCCTCACCCAAAAAAAATATTCAAAATCCTATTTTTTAACATTAGTCAAGCAAAATGAACTTAAATTACTCTATATAAATTATTTGAATCTTGTTTCCTTCAGTCTGGAATTTTAAAATTATAGCAAGCAGGCAGCAGCCATTTTGTGCACACAGTTATTAAGGCAATTTTTGTGCACGTCTCAGAATCTTGTTTGTGCACCAGAATGGGGGACAAAATGTCCATCCCCATGCTCTGGCTACACATTTTAAATGGTAAAGAGAATGGGGGAATGTGTGGAGAGCAGTGACATCTAGGAAGTGCTGAATGGAAAGTGATAGTAATTGTCTGCCCCGCAGACAATGTTTGACTGACAGCTGAGATTTTTAAATGAGCTTACAACAGCTATGAATTCTTTAATAAAACCTAGAAATTGGATTTCATGTTTATTTTGAAAAGGAATTTTATTATAAAGATTTTTGTGTCTGGGTGACAGGTCCACTTTAAAGTTTTATGTTCCTGTCTCTAGTGTTTTAAGTCTGACAGCTCAGTGATCCAGTAGCATTCTGAACTGTTATAATTTGCTACATTCAGTTGATACATTCAGTCAACGTTCATTCTCAGCATTATTTGTGGAATATCAGCAACTATTGTATCAATTCTAACAACTGCCTTTAATGAAACTGAGTTTCTTCTCAGCAAAGCTAAAGATAACAAATGTATTAACTAAATGTATCAATTTTGAACAATTAAAGAGTCGGTGACCCCCCCTCCCAGAGCTGCTTTAGATGGTGAAAAATTAAACTTTACACCTTAATATTAGAAAAACAGTCACAAATAGAAAGTAATTGGAAAAAGTTTTTATTTCTGGTAAACAATATGAAACCAACTGAACTGAAAAAAGTGTTTGAAGGTGAAAAACCCCTTTAAGAAGGTGAAAGTTAAAACTTCAGTATTATAAGAACTGTCACAAATAGACAATAGAAAATAATTGTTGGAAGGTGAACAACCCATATAAAATCTCTTTAAAATTCAGAGGCTGTAAGCTTTGTTGCTTTGTTTCTTTGTTAATTGCATTTAGGTATAATTTCATGTGAATTATAAAGATAAGTGCCACACAAAGTAGATTTTGTTCTTGTCACAGTGAGACTTTTTAGAAATTGCTAATCATTTTCTAAATAGATAAAATTACATAATTGGTTTGAAAACGGTTTCTGTGGAGATCTGAAAATGACCCTTTCAGAACGTGTTATTGGTCCATTGAGACTGAGACGAGCAATGTTGAGCAATGGCAGATTTCTATAAGGGCAATCCAGTAGGTTGCCCAGAGCCCATAGTTTGTAGGGTGCTGAGCAGAGGCTGACTTCTTCCTTACAGCATTATTCTAGCCCCCAATTAAAAAGGCAGCTCATATTAATAAAACTCATACTTTTCAATAAAGGTTAACATTTTCACTTTCTTAAAAAATATAGATATTACAATGAATTTAGTTCATTTACTTCCTTCTCATGTAAGCCAGGACCCTTATTTTCTAATATAAACTTAGAACTATTTAATATATTTTTTAGAAGCATCAGAGAAACACCAATGTAGCCTTTGCAAGAGTTATGTTATAGGCTTTAATAAATTAGTCTGGTAGCATGCTAAGTAGTAGTTGAAGCTTCTGCTTAAATGGCACCTATCATACAAAAATTGCTCCCCCCATCAGATGTGCAGGTTAATAGAACTCACACTCTCACTGGAGGAAACCGTACTATGAGCTTGCTCATATTATTGCATTATGCAAATGTGTGTGTGTGATGCAGGATCTGGGGGTGGATCAAGCCATCCAGGGCCGGATTTACATAGTGGGCACCCCTAGGCCCACTGCTGTTCGTTGCCCCTGTCCCCTCCCTTTTATTTGTGCAAATTTTCATAATCTGGACTGGAGCAATGGGGATTCTCGTACTGCAAATTAAAAAAATTATTGTACCCAGTGTTTTTGAACCAATGTGAGTGTGGTTGGGCAGCATGCCAACCCCCCTAAAATCCTGCCACCCTAGGCCCGGGCCTAGGTGGCCTTTCCACAAATCCGGGCCTGAAGCCATCCCACCTTACACTCTATATAAGCCCTCCCTCTGGTAATCATTTTTGTATGATAGGTGTCCATTGAGCAATATATCAACTCATTTCCAAACTGTTATAATTTGAAAAGTCTGAGATTTTATTAAGCTGCTACTGCATTAGAGAAAATGAATACATTTTTCAGCTTTAATTTTGAAAAATGGTAAAGAATAGAAAGTTAAAAAAAATCATTATTTTGTTGCACTGTTTGATGCTGAGCTGCCCTTTAACAAATGTTGTTGATAAAGCCTAAAGCATGGTCTAGAACCAGGGATGGGCGAATTTTTTTGCCTCGTTTCGCAGAAAAAATGACGCCCATAGACTTGTATGGCGGCGTGCGTCAAAAAAAAAAGACGCACGTCAAAACAGTTTCGCCGCGCGACAAAATTTTTTTGACGCCCATAGACTTTAATGGGCGTCTGCGACATTTTGCCGGCGGCGAATTTTTGGCGAAGCGAATCGGGTCAAATTCGCCCATCCCTATCTAGAACCCTTCACTAGAAACATGCTTTGGCTGCGTTTTACTTACAAAGCCCGCTTTGTAACTTCATATAAAGATATAATTTTTTTTAAAGTCGTTTTTCTTAAAACCACTGTCGGTAATAAGTATATATTAAGACTAGTTTTAGGCAAACCACTGTTTCTATTACTTTTTAATTGAGGTCAGTGCCACAAGACTGTTTTTAAACCAGTATTGTATTAGTATTTGAAAGGGAGCACTATCACAACGTGCAAATTGTAGACTAGTAAATAGAAAGGAAACTGTTGAAAGGGATGGCAGACAATCCTGTTCACAAGTGCATTAAAGTGGACCCGTCACCCAAACAAAATTATTCCAAATCCTATTTTATCATGTTAGTCAAGCAAAATGAACTTTAATTACACTGTATAAATTATTTGAATCTTGTTTCCATCAGTCTGGGAACTCATAATTATAGCAAGCAGGCAGGAGCCATTTTGTGGACACTGTTATTAAGGCAAGTCTTGTATCATCTCAGAATCTTGTTTGTGCACCAGGGGACAGGGACCCAATGTCCATCCCCATGCACTGGTTACACAATTAAATGGATAAGAGAGCTGGGGGAAAGCAGGGAGAGCGGTGACATCTAGGAAGTGCTGAATGGAAAGTGAAAGTAATTGTTTGCCCCGCTTCTATGCCTAGGCATAGAGGCGGGGTAGGTAATATTTGATTGACAGCTGATATTTTTAAAAGAGTTTACAACAGCTATGAATGCTTTAATAAAAAAAAAGAAATTGGATTTCATATTTAATTTAAAAAGGACTTTTATTATACAGATTTTTATGTCTGGGTGACGGGTCCACTTTAACACCCATAATAGAGTATAAATGTATGGTTTTGAAAGATTATTGGGGTAAGATTTTGAAAGTAATAACTAAAGTAATGTCTACAAAAGTCAATGCAGAGGATCTTCCATTAATCCTGTTAAGCTTAGGAAGGGATTAAAATGTAATACTGGGTGATCCACTTACTTTGCACTTATTAAATGCAGCCAGGTCAGTAATACCAAGACATTGGAAAGAATCGGCTCCCCCGAGGTATATGGAATGGCAGCAGTTAGTTGAAGAAACTAGGAAGCTGGAAGAAATAACCTATATACTTCAGAATAAAAGTAAAATATATTGGAAAATATGGGAACCTTGGGTACTGTATTTGAATAGCTAGATTGATATAAATGGGAGGACAGGCTAAAAGAGGATCTAATGGAATATCTAGCAGTCAACATATATATACCAGCAAGCACCTTGGGTTTATAACTAGATGCGCTTTTTGCCCATTGTGTATATTGTGTATTTTATCACAAGAGTATATTGCTGTACCTGTCTTATCTACTTTTGATCTTTTCGTATTTCTGTAACTTTACTAATTATGGGAAAATTTCTATTAGATAAAAAATTTTAAAAAAAACAAAAAACACCCATAATAGAGAATCTGTATTGATTTAAAGGGTTGAAAGCAAATCTGATTAGCATTGTGGACTAGGGTTACAAACATCACTGAGAGATTTTGGAGGGACTTTTTAATTTACTATACTTGATGCTTTATTTTGTTGATTCCAGAAGCACATCAGATAAATTGTTGAATATGAATTACTGAAAATGTTGTGTTATCCATATCCAGCCATGGCAGTCCAAAAAAAAAAAAAAAAAAAAGACCACATCTCTAATATGCTGAGCCTACAACTTGCTTGGGAGCCTCATGAGGAGAGTTAGTTGTGACTCTAGAATATACTTTTTTATATAAAATCATTAAGCTAGTCCTAGAAACAAGGGCATTGGCATTAATATGCAAAATCTACTTGTGCAATAATTGCATGTTTGTCTGTTACAGCTCATCTCTTGACACTAGGACTGGAACAAAGGTAGCTATCAAGAAACTGTACCGTCCTTTTCAATCGGAACTCTTTGCAAAACGAGCTTATAGAGAACTGAGGCTTTTGAAGCACATGCAGCATGAAAACGTGAGTACCTGAATGAGAAACGCGTGGCAGAGCTTGGCCTGTTGTTAGTGGGTGGGTGTGTGTGTGTAGCAATGAACTCTACTTCTGTAGAAGGCTGATGTTACAACTACTCATCAGCTGTGCCTTAAAGCAGTCACACATGGGCCAACCACATACCCTTTAAGCCCAATCAGGCCATAGGCTGAACGGATAGCGAGCAAACACAAAGCCACATACTGTATGGCCATCTTCTCACAGAGATGCTGCGGCTTATCTTAACTTCTTCATCTGCTGATGCACCATAACCAAACTGACTGACATTGTTCATTTTAGGCCCTCTCCTATTCATTTATAGTCTCATTCAAACAACTTCTTGCTTTCTGAACAAAATGCTGAATGGTTTGCTTAAAAAAGCAAACAATTTTTTCTTGCCAGCAAAAGACATTCCTGTCCCACACACATTTTTGGGGGTGCATGGGGTATAGGATGAATAGGGTGTTGGAAATTTTGGGTCTGGAATGCAGGTTTTTAATCATCTTTGAAATTCTATATCATCTGGCCTTAGAGCCACTTACCACCTTCTCTCATGAACTACACTCCATTTTCCTTCATGCTTCTCATGCTGGTCTTCTTTAACACTGGTAACATTGGGTAGATTACAGGTTCCCTGCCAGTATGGTTAAAGCCACAATCTCTATATAATACCTCCTACATCACCAAGATATGTGCAAGATGCCTGTCTGGGGGCAGGCCCTCACCACCTTGCTCTGACTTTGATTTTACTCCTCTCTACAGCCTCATTCCTCCTCACTAGGATATACATAAGCTCTTCTTGACTATGCAAAAGTCCCATTTGTATTAAAAAGAATTAAAAGCAGCATACAAAAATACATGTGACTTTTTGGGAAGTCCCTTTCTCAATCATGATATACAAATCGAATCATGCGCATTATTCCCTGAAAAGTCCATTTGCTCCTGCTTACAGCACCACTAACTTTGTTTTAAAGGTACATGGTCATATAATGTATTAAAGTTGAACTAACAATGACACAAAATAACACCAATATAGTTTAAAGATATTACACAAAACCATATAAGTCGTAATCACGATTCATCCCTTGGGGCTCTAATGTCCCCAGAGTGTGAATCCAAAATTCTTTTTTTCCTCGTTTTTCCTTTTTCCTCGTTTTTCAAATAAATCTCTATTACAGCCATGTCTAAGTACCGGAATTGATTATGTGACAGCATATCACAGTTGAGAGACACTATTTTTTTACACTTGTTTAAAATTGTGGAACTGGCAATTAAACTAATTCATTCCTGTTTGTGGAGCGATGCAGGGAAATATGATCCCTACTTGGTTGTATTTTCCAATGTTCATTAGTCTGCATGGACATTTAATATAATAAACTACATAATTTGTGGAATGTGTATAATATCTTCTTATCTTATATATTTTACCTGACTGGGTAATTAAATGTGGAGTCTTTTATTACACTACCATGTTGTGCAAATCACAAACATGGATACATGGATATCTTTCCTCGGCGCCATTGTATCTACTAAGAATGACAGACAGATGAGACTTTTGACTTTCACTAACACATCTCTCACATTTCTGGGTCTCCTATATGATGGCATAGGAGGCTATTGAAATTCTGCCACTTATAGATAGGCACATGATAAAACACTACCAATATTTATTAAAGTGTAACTCCACACAAACATAACTTAAGCTTTTTGAAAAGTAAACATAATTTCAAGAAACAATGCAATATACATCAATTAAAAAACATGCAAACGTTTCATGATTTTTAATGGTTTTGAACAGTTCCCTAAGCCTAGCCCCTGTTCTCCTTGTTGCTTCATATTCCGATGTTAAGTGTTGCAATGGAATCCTAGATTCTTTGTACTTCTATTTCCGTCAAGAACCCATGTCTTATCTATGTCCTTCATCTTCTGAATCTCCTAATCTTACCCACATTTTGGAAAACCTCATGCAACAAATTTATTTGCCAATTCCTGTAGCCTTTCCTCCTCTACATCTCTATCTGACATTATCTGTTTAATCAACTGTGATTGTGGCAATGACTTTTTAACATGTGGAGGGTGATTGCTGGTATATAATAGGAGATTATTGTGAACGGTATACTTTACATATACAATCCGTACACAGTCTTCCATTCACCAACCTTACAGAAGTATCCAAAAATGTAACCCTAGTAATAACATACTGCATTGTGAAGGTAATACCAGGTACACAACTATTATATATTGTTTAAATTCACACAAGGATACCACATCACCCCGCCATACTACAAACAGATCATCTATATTTGTTTTTAAATGCATCTGTATTCATCTGTGTGCTAACAACATTTATTTTACTTGTTTGTCTCACTTGAGTGAAACACTCCTTTTTGACTTTAAACTAAGCAGGGACTAGAAACTCTTCTCCAGTGAAGAATCCCTGTAAGCATATGAAAGGATGTGAGCTATCTTCTGTTGCTTATATTTGTATCATTATTTACTACCATCTTACTATATTTACCATGTCTATTGCTGACACATTTTTACATTTTACTATCTATATCCAGTTAAAAATGCACACACAAAAGACACAAAGAAAAACATTGTCTGAGCCTGTTCCATAATATTCTACATTTATTTTTTTTTTTTACAGGTAATTGGATTGTTGGATGTTTTTACTCCAGACACAAATTTGGATAAATTCAATGATTTGTAAGTTAACTTTTCCAAATGTTCTTATTGGATATTAATTTGTATCTGTACTCTTATTATATTTGTACTAAAACAAAAGGATTAATTCAATTGCAGACCTTTGTACTTATACACAGAACCTGGGTTGTTGCTCTCTGCAACTGAGCGACACAGCCTAACCTCTTGTTTTTGGCAGATGGTAAATACAGGGCCCTTCTGCGGGCTGCACTTTGTTCAACCTGTGTGCCTTCCCCTGCCTACTACTTTTGAATTCATCATGGGCTAACATAGGCCACACAAGATTCAAACAGCACTCCGAAATGGAGCGCAAAGGGCGATTCACACAATAGTCCACTCAGTATGCAAAGTTCATAAAAATGGAGGATGAGGCTTTGTAAATGGCCCATCTGATGTTATAACACACTAAAATAATATTGCTTTAGAAGAGAAAAAGTATAATTTTCACAATGCACATTGACTAATTAAATATAGCTTTAAAAAACTAGGGGTACTTTTGTGTGTTCATTTGACATGTGGAATCCAACATAAGTGGGACAATATAATATATTTTCCTAAGGTTTATGATTGCATAGCAACCAACTGCCATCTGTCTTTAAATGTAATCCAGCAACCATAGATATGAATCTTTAAAGGATAAGTAAACCATAAAAATAAGTGAATGTAAAATTGATGAGGATGCTATTCTGAGTACTTCTGCAATATACATTCATTATTTATTTTCTTTTAATTCCAAGATATTAAGGGATATATGTACTGTTAATATGAATGAATTTTCTTCCAACAGAGCCACCTGCTGGTTAGTTTCCCACCAGTATGACCAACAAGTAGTCAAAGGAAGTTGTCAGGAGAAAGAAAGAGGCTGCACTGATGTTCTACTTAGGAAAAACAATTAGAAACTTTTCTCACATCTTTCCCAAGCCGAAGAACATCAGAGCATCCTCTTTCTTTCTCTTGGCAATTTCTTTGACTACTTGCTGGTCAGACTGGTGAGAAACTGACCAGCAGGTGCTGCTGTTGTAACAAAAATAATTCATATTAATAGTACATGTATCCATAATATCTTGGAATTAATAGAAAATAATAAGGACATTATAGACAGCTCTGATATTTCTTTCAGTGATCAGAGTCCACCCCTTAGACTAGAAGAATAGGACTTTTATTTGAAAAAGAGTAGGTGGTTCATTCCGGTGAGGATAGTGAGGTTGTGAAGTGCCTTGTTGGCAGATTCTATTAATGCCTGTAATAGTGGCTTGGATGACTTCTTGGACAAGCATAATATTAAGGTTAATGTGATCGGAAGATCCACAATTGGTTTTGTACAGATATGTGTCTATTATATACATGTATAGTATGGGAGAAGAACAACATCAGGGGCATGGGCCCGGACTAGTGGTAGGTGGTAGAGACATGCTCCCAGCTTTGTGCCCTTGGCACGTGCCTATTCTGACTACCCCTAGTTTCGGTCCTTTGTGGAGGTGAATATTCTGTTCTTCATGCATCCCTTGAAGGCAAATTTCTAAATGTATAAGTGTTCTGGAAAACTGTTGTGATTGCTCATTCGGTACACCAGAGTTTGTTTGGCCAAATGAATTGGTTAGAATTCGGTCATATTGAATAATAGATATATGTTTATATGGTCAGTGTATACTCCTCTGTTGAGTGCTGGACAAATTAATTTATTCCTCCACTTTGCCCCTCATTGGTAAGGTATGTTATGGCTTTTTCAGGATGAGTTGTAGTTCAACAACAACAAGCCTGCTGTGCACTTTAATCACTCACCAACAGGCCATAGCTAACAGCTCTATTGCTCTGAAAGTCACTTAGCAGATATTTTGTGAAAGCCTGGTTTGGCAAAATTCTCCATAGGGTGAATTATTACTTCTCCTTCTACCCAACAGTGAAAAGGTGAAGCACATATTAAACCTTCCAATAATCATTTAGAAGTCAACACATTCTTCATAGTGAACTTTATTGCCTTATCTACATTTTTCTGTCATTTTGTTTTTATTAGGGTAAAATTAACTGCATGTTTTTTCTTAGGCGTTTCCTAAACATTGTAGAGAAGTTTATGTAATATTGGATCTATGTCATACAGTTCCGTCCAAGACCTAAAAATATTATGAATTTAGTCATGGTTCTGTCTTCCTGACTGCTGTTAGGAAGTACTGCTGTTTCTTCAAATAGGACTCTATGGGAAACAGTCTTCTGTATTTTGGAGTTTTCTGGAAAATTATTCCCAAACCTGTACTATAAAATGGAAATACATGGTGAATACATGGTGTGCTACTGCCACATATAATCGTTCTGTGCTGCATCTGCCTTAGCATCAGTCATATCCCACCCCACATTGATGCAATAAAGTAATAGTATAATTGTCTGTTAGAGCTGGTAACCTGTATATAACTGAATTTCTATTAATATCACTAGCATAATGTGTGATTTGAACCATGTCAGGTCACTTATAAAAGGAACATATTGCCAAATAATTTTAATTGGAATTTTTTTTCTGCAAGATGCCCCATTCCTGGATGCAGCCTGCAGACACACAAGTGATTGTCAGCTTAGGTGGTAGCTTTTGATTGCTTCATATACTTTGACTATCAATGGGATGCTGCAGGGTGACTTTCTGTCTTGTTGTATGCTTGTGCTATATTTCATTCTTTACTAAATATCCCAATTTCCTTTATACAGTTATTTGGTGATGCCATTCATGGGTACAGACCTCGGCAAGATAATGAAACATGAAAAGCTATCTGAAGACCGAATCCAGTTTCTGGTTTACCAGATCCTCAGGGGGCTAAAGGTAATTGAGTTACTCCTGTTAACCTCTTTGCAAGTTTCATATCTTTCTTTGAAAATTTCATAAATTGTCTTGTGGCAGATATTTTAAAGTGTCAAAAAAACACATATTATTCCTGTTTGTGGATAATGGAAAATGTTGCCTACTATACTGTAGTTGAAATGATGTCCATTCATCTTACATATACACATACCTATATCTCACAACGCAAACACTCATAATGCATACAAGGTGAGAGAACTGCTTGATAATATTTATGGCATATCTTGCTGCAAAAAGCCATTTGGCCCATACTGGTAAGTGCTTAGTGTAGGAATGAGGTTAGCAAGGACCCTATTAATTCTGCTATTACTGGCAACTGTTCATTTTTAATAGACTTGCATTGTTTGTAGGTGACTGTATTTTGTAAGCTATGTTTATTAATATGACATCAGTATGCACTTTTGGCACATCTGATTTAGCAGCTTTGGCTTGTGTTGCATTTGGAAATTTGTTTTGTATTTTTGAATGTTTTAGCCTTTTCTCACACTCCTCATTTCTCAGTGGAATAAGGCACACCGTTTGCTCATGAATGCCAGCTTTTTACGAGTTTGCTCATGAATGCCACCTTTATGGCTCAGCTCAGTGACTCGTGCCTGTCCTGACCTCACATCTATGTCCTTCAAAATGTTTTGTAACATATGACCTCACAAAGCACTTCTTGTGCTGAGCAATTAGTTGCTTAGCTGGAAACCTAAGGCTTTTATGCTGCTCATGCAATCTTTAAGTCTCTCCTTTCCATAAAAGAAAATGCTAGGAACTGATTTTAAAGTTCATATTAGATTAACTACTCTGTAAATAGTTTTATGAGGGGACATATAAAGTTCTTTTCAGGGGTCGATTCTGGAAATTAAGGGGTCATGTATGATCCTCTGAGCAGCAAGCACGCACTTTGGTGCTCTCTTACAAAGCACTTGCGGCCCCAGGGTGGCGTTCTTTGCACCAACCACTGGATTTTTGAAGAGCGCAGCGGGAGTTACAGCTAAGCCTTGACCTTACCGAACACTCACGCTAAGGACAGGGCCCTGATGTACCGCTCTGTACCTTGCTCCTCTGAACGTTGCACACACTACAGGGTTTGAAGGGGGATCCTATGTATCTCCGTCTCTTATACCACAGTGACTATATTAGGGAGAAGCAGGTCTTTCCGCTAAGGGTGCAGAGGCCTGCGGCTATTTGCGCAATGCCCCACGCAGTTTGCAAAGTGCAAAAAAAAAAAATGACTACGTTTTTATCTTATATGCTAGGCATGGCCCCTCTTGCCACTTGAAATGCAACTTTCTCTCTCACCACAAAATATACTCTCTAAAATACAGGATGGTTTCTTTACCTGCAATGCTAATAATTTAAAGAAACATGGAGATGCTATCGGCTCAGGCAGCTGAATCTGAAGCTGATCAGAGCACAAGGCTGAGGGGATCTGGGAAGTAATAAAATGGTTTGCCTCATGTAAAATTTCAGAATTAAAAAAAAAAATCTATTTGCTCTTTTGGAAAAAGGATTTTCATACACGATTCTGCTTGTGGATCTCTGTTACACATTTTGGAAACATGTTTTCTTGTGACAGAATCCTTTTAATAGAGGTTCTCCACCCAAACAATATTTGGCAGTCAGATCCATGAATGCTCAGGATTTTAAACAGCCAGATGCAGGTTTCAAAAGCAATTACATTTACAGATATCTTTAAAACAACTGAAAATATTTAATGAATGAAATGATATTGTAAAGATGTTTATTATTTGGAGTTTTTGAGTTATTTAGATTTTTATTCAGCAGCCCTTCAATTTGCATCTTAAGCAATCAGGTAACTAGGGCCCAAATTACCCTAGCAACCATGCATTGATTTGAATAAGAGACTGGAATATGAATAGGAGAGGCCTGAATAGAAGGATCAGTAATAAAAAGTAACAACAATACATTTGTAGCCTTACAGAGCATTTGTTTTTTTTAGAAGGGACGCCCATATGAAAGCTGCAAAGAGTCAGAAGAAAAAGGGAAAACTATAAAATGATAAAAAATGAAAACCAATTGAAAAGTTGCATAGAGTTGGCTGTTCTATAACATAATAAAAGTTACCTTAAAGGTGAACCACCCCTTTAATAAATGATGCATTTCCTATGACACAATCCTTTTGAATAAAAACTTCTAGTAAAAATAAAATAGCCTTAAAAATACATACATCACCACTTTCAATCTATAAGCCTCTTCTTTATGGCAACTGGTAAATATATTTAAAATGTGTTGGTAGCAATTAAAATGACAAGAAAATCTTCATAGTTTTCAAGTTTAAAGACAAACACATAGGACCTATAAAAACATTTTTAATTGGACAGTTTAAAAAGGTTTGTGTCCTTCAACTCAACCCTCACCTTGTTCCATGTTGAAGGGATGATTTCTGCGGCTTAATCTCTGCTTTCCATGGTGGGCAGTGCACGGATTCTCTGGAAATCTGAAAGGGGAATTCCATAAAATAACTTTAGATTTTTGAAAAGTAAACATAATTTCAAGCAACTTCGCAATATACATCAATTAAAAAGTATCCAGACTTTTCGTGATTTTTAATGGTTTCTGACAGTTCCCTAAGCCTAGCCCCCTGCTCTCCTGCTGATCTGTCGGGCTACTTTGCTGAGCTGTCCTCAGCCTGCATCCTCCAAACCCCACAATTCCCTGCACACGTAATCTCAATAAGAAACAGAACATCACAGTGCAATCGATTGTGGGTTATGTAGTTCCTGCATGCTGTCTGTAAGATGTGGAGAAGTTGTTACAATATGTAACATCAGTGTTTTAGTCCCTCCTTCCCGGTCAGGATTTCAAATGATGCAGAAAGAGAACTGCTAACCAGCAGGATTTCAGTATTGAAAATGGCACTGTGGGTATTTCTGTGTTATGTGGGCCTGGGCCTCTCTTATCAGATTTTGGAAGCCAGAGTTCCCCTTGAAAGACTTCAAGTTACAGAATCCATAATTGCAGTATGAAACAAGGTCTGGAAGGGCCTAAGCTGCCATTCTAAGGCAGGCAGGGAAATGGTTCCTGTGAGTCAACGGCAGACCATTGTGGTTTACTTTCAGACACAGAAGTTCTATAGCATGAATTATCCCCCGTATAAAGGGAAAGTTGGGCTCACCACAAAATATCTGGTTTTCTTTATAAACCAGGCACATAATACCAGTATAATATGGGTATTGGGATTTATTATCTGGAATGTTTGGGACCTGGAGTCTTTGTGCAAAAGGAAAACATTATTAAAATCTACTGAAATATTTTAACATTTAAAACCATTACAGGGCAACCCTTTTGAAATAATAAAAAAAAATAACAAAAGTGGTATAAAGGTGATACCTTTATTGGCTAACTAATATAATCCTAGCAATCTTTCAGAACATTTTAGTTCCTTTCTCAAGCTGATTACACTGAAACTGTGGTGTTCTCTGGTAAATATACAACATTCAGCTCATAGGTCAAATGACCAACAAAAAGGAATATCAATCTATGTGTAAGGTGTCTGCAAGAGACAAGCAGATAAGGTACAAGATAATGTAGGGCTGAATTATTGGAGTGTAGAATCAAAGGAATTTCATATGATCTCTTAGTCTATATCCAGACATGTTGGTATTTCTGACCTGGTGCAGTCCTTTATTAGTCTACATAATTAGCCAAAAATCCAAGGCCCAGGTTTAGTCCATTCTTCAGAGAATTTAAAGTTTCAATTAATTTGTATTCCCACACTTTTTTTTCATAACCTGTTTTAAAATCGCCCTTAAGAACCAAAATTCTTAAATCCTTTATGGAGTGATGAGGGACATTGAAATGATTTCCTATTGGTGTGTCCAGTTTTTTATTGGTTATAGTGAATCGGTGGTGTGTATTTCTCTTTCTCAGCATTTACATTTAAAACCCTTAGAGCTGTTATTCCACTAACATGGAATTACTGTAGGTTGGATAGCAAAATACCGCTCCGGTAGCAACCATAGCCTCTAGATATCGCTTATTTTACAGCCTCATACATGCTTTGTTGGGAAATGTGTATATTTAGGTACAGGCTACAAGGACGTCTTTTGTAGACTCATTCAAAGGCACTATTGTATTGGCTATGAATACAGCTAAATTTGTGTATTACTGTGATAGCTGGCTTACCTTGTCTCTGTGCATCGCAAGGTCATAACTGATTTGTTCATTTTTTTCTTTCTGGAAATATACTTGAAAACAAATATAAATATCATAACTAGTTGGGTTAGGTAGTAAATTAAATAAGGGTGATAAAGGACAATCTGCACACCCAAAAAGAATAGTTTATGTATACGCTGATAATAAAGAGTGGGTTCTCAAGAGTATACCTATAACATGTATCAAAAAGAAGAAAAAAGACTAATTTTGTAGGGCTCTCCACACCTCTGTTACAATTCCCCTCAGTGGCACTCAATTAAATAAACACTAAAAAGAGGGTCAGTGCATCTAAAAGGGATCAAAGAAATGCAGATATTTGCTGCTATTCAATACAATGTTTTATCTAATATTCTCATTTACTAGCACAGGCACTAAATTGCTATAATTCAGTTAACCGTAGTAACCAGTCAGCAATTGGTATCAATTAGTTGCATGCACAAGCAGTGCTGTAGAAACAAAAATGTACATGCAATGGTGCTTGAGAGTTTGTGAACCCTTTAAAATACTCAGGTGTGAGTAAGACCCTATTTTATTTAAAGAATGGGGATTCCTCCAGCCTGATTACACATACAACACATTTGTGGATGTGTATTACATCATGAACAAAGGAGGTGTCTGAGGACCTCAAAAAAAGAGTTGTTGATGCCCATAAAGCTGCAAAAGATTACATTACTTATCTCTTATCTCTCCACCAATCAACAGTCAGACAGACTGTGTACAAATGGAGGAAATTCAAGACTTTTGTTACCCTACCCAGCAGTAACTCCATCTGCAAGGTGTCTAATAGTCCAAGAGGTTATAATGGAACCCAGGGTAAACTCTAAGCAACTGAAGGTCTGTCTCACATTGGTGAATGTTAATGTTTGAGTCCAATATAAACCAAATTTGAAGAGAATGCGCTAAACTAGGGCCAATTGTTAAAACACTCACCAAGTAAAAGATGCGGTCCAGGTGTACCTGCTCCAGACCTCAGCATAGGGAGTGGTAAACCATACCCAATAACAGAATGGGTAACTGGGCACTCCAAAGGATTCCACATAATGTTCATGAGTCCACCATCAGAACACCGAACAGCAATGGGGTGTATGGCAACAAAAACATATTTTTTGGTTTTAATTGTTCCTTTAATTCAAATATATCACCCAGCCAGTATGTTTCCTTGTTCTTAGTCAATATAAAGGCCTTGAAAAAGCTGTCCACTTATATGTTCAGGGTTGTTCATTGCATAGGATTAGGATGTCATGCATTGTCAAGACAAGCCTTGCATTCTTTCAGCTGATTTCTCCCTGACATTCTGTTCAGTCTCCTGTTCCCACACGTTACATTCCTACACTTGCAAGCAAGACGTTTCAAGGACTTGCTATGGTTTTCATAACTGTTGTGATAAATGTAATCTATTGCTTCCTTCATTCATAATTAAAGTAGGTGCCCGAGCCTGTTGTAGACCATAAATAAAAAAAAAAAAAAAATATATATATATATATATATCCGAAATGTTTTTGAATTTTTTTTATAATTTTTCTTTTGAATTCTAAATATTATATTTACATAAAATGGGCTGTATCAGGCAATGGTCTTCTCACAATTAGCTTCTTGGATATTTCAGGATAAAAGATCCCGCACATTTGTGTGTTTTGATAGTTATACATGCACACACTCATATTTATATTTAGAACTCCACATGCTGAAAAAGATGTACGGTAATAAAGGAAATGCAAGTCTCCCCTGTGATATTAAAAATAGGTGAAGAAAGACATATCTGATGTGATGTGTAAGGACTGGAAAGCTAGCAGTATATATTCAGAATCATTCCTCTCCACCATATTTTTGTGCTCTGTCACATTAAGTACAGTAGGATATGCCTAACATAGTTACATACGTTATATGGTTCTGACATTTTTTTTTTTTTTTTACTGTTAACATTTTAATAATGTTAAAATCAACATGGACACCGGGACCAGGAAATAACCCCACACTGGACAAGTATATAGACCATTTCCACCACAAAGTCACATCTGAAATCCTACATAAAAAAAACAGTAGATGAACATTTCTAAACAAGAACAGAAAGCCATGCATACACTGAAAGAAGATAACATCATTATAAAGCCAGCTCACAAAGGGGTGCAGTAGTCATCATGAACACACTGGACTACAAGCTCGTAGGCAGCTGTCCAGTGACATGCATTACTATAAGTTGCAGGAGACTCCTACTGATATCTATAGAAAAGAATGAAGGAAGCCCGCGAATGACTTACCTTTGGACATCAGAGTGAAGTGCTCATTCTGGGGGGGCGTATCAATATCTGGGCTGAAATATTATCTTGTCTTTACAGGTCACAATTCCTATTTGTAGTGTATTTATTACCCCTGGACTATTTACAACCCACCCTAATTACTTTTATTATCTCTACAACTTATCTTTATCTGTAACGTTCTAATGTATTGCCCGTAAACCATTTTCTGTGATTTAACAGTATATATGCTGTGCCTTTCCAGTTTTCATCAAATATAAAGAGAGGTGATTATTTTTGGCACCCCACCCCAGACCCTCTTACCCTTCCACAAAGCAAGTTTCCTGATGACTTGAGAATATTTGAGCACTGTAGAGGTCAAAATGTAGTCAGAAATCATTTGTGTTACTAGCCCCACTTAGTGGTAGATATAAGAATAGTGCCCAACTTAACTGCTATTAAGGTGGACATGTACCAATACCATATATGGGGCAGCCAAATGTTAATGCTGAATTGTCAGTTACAGGTAGAATTCTTTTGTTTGTACCGGTATTTCTGACGATTTAGCTCTTAATGTCAACAGAGAATAACGATTTTTCCTGTGACCTATGGCAACCTTTACACTAAATGGGCCGTATTGAGGTACAACGAGAAGGGGAGAAACAAAAGCTGTCTGAGAGCAATTCTTTTATGTAGTGCTGGCTTCTCAAAGCTCAGAATCAGTCACAATGCACTGAGATGGCTGCCCCCATACCAATCTTAAAGCTAAAAAATAAATTTGTTGGTTTAAGAATATAATTTTAAATCGTAATGTGATTTATTTGTAATGTAAACAGTGTAATTTAGAAATAAGACCATAAACCATAAAAATCAAGACAAAATCCCTTTAAGGCAGAGCAGCGGTAAAGATCTGTGGGGTAATGCTAGCACTCTAGAATGTCTTGATGCCCATATGATTTTATCATGTTCTGGTTTTGCAGAGTGAATAACCAATCCATCACATAGAAAGAAATGTAGAGAGCACACGCTGCAGTTTACTCACCATATAATGCCAAAGCTCCACAGACTTTCCATGTAATCAGATTATTAACCCTAGAGGGGCATTTTCATTCCAATTGGTCCAAATTAGTCAAAATTGAATTTGTTTCATGACAATGCCAAAAGAGAAGATCTACCCATATGTGGCCTGGCTAGGGATAGAGTGGAACATTTGAAAAGCAGTAGAAAGCCTGCTTGACTGTACTGAGCAATAACTGTTAAACTAAAAATCTATAAAACACTTATAGTAAATCTGTAACTGATCTTTATAATCTCCCTGTAATCTCTGTTTAAAAGCTCAAAGCAAGTGCTTATTCTCCTAAGTATAGTGTTTACTTAACCCACCCAAGAAGCATCTTTAATATTAATAGAATCTAGGCTACAAAAAGACTTCTGATAAGAGTTCCAGCAGATTACATCTAGATATGTTATTGATAAAGCCTTTCATTAGATACCTAATTACACATTTGAAAGCATGTATTATAAAATATAGGTTGCTTGAAAATTCTACTGGATAGAAGCTTATGTAGTTAATTTTATTGGAATGTGACTTACATGTGTGGTATGATATTTTCTGTCTTTTTCTATTACATGTTGCATGACCTTGGTTAACATGGCAGGCATTTACTGTATATAACTTACGGTAATGTTATAAGTTGAGCTGTGATTAACTAAGGTTTATTTTCCCATTTCTATAGTACATTCATTCAGCTGGCATAATCCACAGGGTAAGTAAATGGCTGATTTAACTGACATAAGCTTTACAATGATATATTACTGAGTGGCATTCATTTGTTTTGAAGGTGCTGACTGTAACATTCATTTTTCTTATCATTTGAAGTTTACTTATATATTGGGGGGGTTTGCGATAATTAGTTGCACATGTGTTTTAAATCTAATCTAAGGATTTATTTCTGTTTGCCTATATGATAAGCAGGGCTTCATTAATGAAGCATTTGCCAGTAGTGATGGGCGAATTTGTGCAGTTTCGCTTCGCCGAAAAATTCGTGAATTTCGCGCGAAATTCGCGACACGGCGAAAAATTTGCGAAACGGCGCCGGCGTCTCGTTTTTGACGCCGGCGCCCGTTTTTTTCGACGCCGGCGCCCGTTTTTTGCGCCGGCGTCCGGTTTTTCGAAAATTTTTTTGACGCGGGCGAATTTTTTCCGCGAATTTTCGCGGCCGTTTTGCGAATTTATTCGCCGACGCGAATCGTGCAAATTCGCCGCGAATTCGCGCCTGGCGAATAAATTCGCCCATCACTATTTGCCAGTGTTTAATGGTGACTTGCAAGAACATACTAAATTTGTAGACATGCATATCTTCAGTTATGTTATCTTTTTCTGTAAAAAGTGGTTGTTTAAAGAGTCCTAAGCCCAATTCATGCTAGTGTTTCATTCTCTAAACTGAATTGTATCTGAAGTTGCCGTTCCACTTAGGACCCACAGTTCTCTTTAATGTGAGCATTCATTTTATAACAAATCATTTTCATGGAGAAAAGGTTGATATTGGAGGACTATTCAACTCATTGATGCTCGACATTGTGGCTTCTTTACTAACATAGGGCAAATTTGCACTAATGCATTAACTCTAGGGAACCACTCTTTTTTGTTTTCCTTTGAAAAGGAAAGGAGCAAACTTGGCCAGCACCGGTAAATGACTTGCAGTGTGTTCATTTTATGGGCCGGGATGAGGCCACCAGTATAAAAAACAGAATGCAGTCATCCTTGGCCTTCCGTCTTTAGTTTAAAGGAGCAGTTCAGTAGAAAAATAAAAACTGGGTAAATAGATAGGCAGTGACAGAGCACAGCAAACTTCACTAAATGGTTGCAGAAAAGATGTAAAAAGGAAATGTTTACCAATATGCATATACCTATTTGGTAACATGGCATTTGGTTGGCATAGCTGTAATGGAGCACTATAAGGCAAAATGTGACTGAATGGTGGACAGTTTTCCCACTCTTTTGCATTGTACATCTGTTATGTATTTAGCTAACCTATCTAGCTAACCTAATGTTCTCACCTCCAGGGTGAGCCATTTCACCCAATGATTCCACCACTAATTGTGCCAAAACAAGCTACAGATCTGAAAGTGCACAGCCTGCATTATGAACATAGCAGGATGAGCAGCTAATAACCGACTGTGTGATAGCTTGACTGTGTGATAGCTTGGTTTTGGCTCTACATTTTATGAGTTAATATTTGTATTTCGGGTTACTGTGTAATTCTCTTTGCTGATTTGGAATTATTTCATCTAGGCAAAAAGTTGGAGTAATACACATGAAAACAAGAGTTACTATGGATACATCAAATATTTTTAGAAAGCAGTACATGTCCACACACGTATATTACATTTAATGACTTAATTAGTTTAATTGCTTCCGGTAATTAGTGCTAAGTCATGTTTTTTTCCCCTCTGTCTAGGATTTAAAACCTGGAAATCTTGCAGTAAATGAAGACTGTGAATTAAAGGTATGTTGTAAAATAACCTACAATGGTTTACAAATAATAAAGTTGTCTCATTTGACTTGATATAAACATTTACCATCAAGCATTTTGATTCTTTTGCCATGTGGTACAGATTTGTGTGTCCGACAATAAGGCTACCAGTTTTTTTTCTCTAAATTTTCACATTTTGGAAATCGGAAAATGTAAAATGCATTGGTCTACTTTCCAGTGAATATGCAGAATGTACTGTATATGGTGACATAGGAAGATCAGAGTGCTGGTTGATAACTCCAGACTTCTGAAGTTTGCACCTTGTAGATCAGCAAGGCCATTGGGCTGCCAATGCCACTTGTATTTTCATAGGAAGGACCAGAGATGCTACTTTTTCCTTTGCCATTTATTGCACAGTATCCTCCAGCCAATTACCATTTCAGTGTCGGACTGGGACACCAGGGGCCCACCCAAAAACCTTAGACCAGGGGCCCACCATAAAACCTTAGACCAGGGGCCCACTCTCCGTACTAATATTCTTCATCTCCTCAATCAACCTCTATTCTCCTAGTTTGTTTTCTTTACATACTATAATCTATTATTCCATTTATTTATCCTCTTTGTTTTCATAAAATAGGGAATGACCATGAAATAGGCCAAAAGTTTAGCAGCATGAGGGCCCACTGACACTTTGGCCCACCGGGAGTTTTCCTGGTGTCCCGGTTGGCCAGTCCAACACTGTACCATTTGACAAAAAAAAAAATATTAAGAGGTGTAATTCTCGCAACTACATGAGGACTGGTAAAATGATATGGTCTTTGGCATCAGCGGTATGTGTTGGTATGTCGGCAAAAAACAATCAGCATGACCTATAGGTAACTTTTAATGTACATTCATATTTTAAAAAGTATTTTTTTTAGTGTTAGTATCACTTTAAGAAGGATATAAATGAGCTGGAGAGAGTGCAGGAAGATTTAAATTATGAGGGTAGACTGTCAAGGTTGGGGTTGTTTTCTCTGGAAAGGCGGCGCTTGCGAGGGGACATGATTACACTTTACAAGTACATTAGAGGACATTATAGACAAATAGCAGGGGACCTTTTTACCCATAAAGTGGATCACCGTATTAGAGGCCACCCCTTTAGACTAGAAGAAAAGAACTTTCATTTGAAGCAACGTAGGGGGTTCTTCTCAGTCAGGACAGTGAGGTTGTGGAATGCACTGCCAGGTGATGTTGTGATGCTGATTCAGTTAATGCCTTTAAGAATGGCTTGGATGATTTCTTGGACAGACATAATATCAAAGGCTATTGTGATACTAAAATCTGTAGTACGTGTATGAGTGTATATATAGTCTATGTGAGTGTATGGAGGGTCCATGTATGTATGGATGCTGGGTTTCATTTTGGAGGGGTTGAACTTGATGAACTTTTTAAGTTTGAACCTTGGTAAATCACTTCCAGTGTGTAATATTTTGCATAATTTCCATAATAAAGTGGAAGTCTATTTTTTCCTCTGAATTCTTACTTTATAAATCCTGGAGGTGCTGCTGTAAGATAAAAATCAGAACCAACCAACTGTATAAACCAGGGGTCCCGAACCTTTTTCACCTGTGAGCAACATTCAGATGTAAAGAGTTAGTGAGCAACACAAGCATGTTCCTGGGTGGTGCCAATTAAGTGATGTGATTGGTATTGGTAGTCCCTATGTGGACTGGCAGCCCACATGAGGCTTGTTGACAGTACACCTGTTTTTTATGCAACCAAAACTTGTGTCCAAGCCTGGAATTCAAAAATAAGCACCTGCTTTGAGGCCATTGAGAGCAACATCCAAGGGGTTGGGGAGCAACATGTTGCTCACAAGCTATTGGTTGGGGATCACTGGTATAAACCAACAGCCAAAACCACAATTTACATTGTTAAAGGGGAACTTCACTTTTCAAAAACTTTTTTCAGTGTTGGTTTCCAATAGTACTCTGGAAGTTGACTAGTTAACTGCTTTCCGTGTTAGCAATATATGTGTGTATCGCAGTATGTAATTTTGTGTGCTTGGGTGAATAAGGTAAAGGTAAATGAAGCTGTGTTTTGTGTCTGTTTTTTTTTAAACTCCTATTTTATTTGAGTGGTTTATGAGATATTGACAGATTTAAGACAATAAACTTTCAGCTTATCAACTCTTTTTTTTTTTTTAGAGCTCAGACTTTCAGTGACCAAAACTGCCTCTGCAAGTTCTATATCTAGTTATCCGTAGGAGTGCTGATTCTTCTTTTTTATCATCTTGATTTATAAAGCATTTTAAAAAACAAATCTTAAGATGGCCATAGATGTACCAATAATATAGTACATAACAAATTTTCATACAATTTCGACCGATATTGGCAGAAGACTTGGACATCGGACAGCTCAGTATGAAAATTTTGATTGGGCGCCTTTGAAGGCACCTGAACATGGCCATTGTTAGTGCTGAATTGTCAGATACAGGTAGAATTCTATTGTTTGTATCTGTATATCTGACGATTCAGCTCTACTCGTGTGTATTGAAACAAATGATCTTTCTTGGAATGATCTTTTCCAGGAAAGATCATAATTGTACAGGCTACGGCCACCTTTACTGCTTGACTATTCCCCATCCACTGCTATGGTTTTCTGTTCAGCAGCTCTCCAGTTTCCAGCAGCTATCTGGATGCTAGGGTCCAAATTACCCTAGTCACCAGGCTGTGGTTTGAAGGAGAGACTACTGCCTGGTTAAATAAGCAAGGGCCTGTATGGAAGATAAGTAATAAAAAGTAACTATAACAATAAAATTGTAGCTCCTCAGAACAATTGGTTTTGGTTGATTGTGTCAACAAATCTCATTTGAGAGCCAGAAAGAGGGAGGGAAAAATTCAAAAACTTTAATAAATAAAAACAAATACCAAATGGAACCATTATCCAGAAAGCAATTCATGACATGAAAACCATTTTCCATATACTCCATTTTAATCAAATGATTTACATTTTTAAAAATGATTTGCTTTTTTTCTGTAATAATAAAACCACACCTTGTACTTGATCCCAACTAAGGTGTAATTAATCCTTATTAATGTTTTTTTAGTAGAATAAAAATATTGAAATCGATCTTATGGAAAGACTCCAGATCCCAAGCGTTCTGGATGCCTGTACTAGATGTTAACTTACAGATGAATAAAATGTTTAAGAATTGGCTTATACAGTACAAGACCGTTTGCCAGTAAAAATGTATTGCTTCAGAAAATAGGTGGCAAAGTTAAATGCTCATCTGTTGCCTTTCTCAATGTTGGAACATCTTAAATGTATTGAGATACAACGTTATTAACATTGTGTTGAGGAGTCATTCTATTTAACATTTTTTCTATACAATTCTGATACAGGCCTAGTCTGTTTTCAATGGTAATTGGCTGAATTAGCATTATCTTCACCTGTGTGCCACTAGCATAAGGATTGAAAAATTAGAGAAATTGTGCAAACAAAATTAATTCACAAGCTATTCAGTATTCCCATTGGTCTTCCATTAAAAGTGTTTATTAACATAACATATTCCATACAAAAAGATTCCCAATTGGATAGTGAGCTCTTCAGCACCTTGGGGCTCCTGACTTGTTTAGGTGCTGGCCAAAAATAAGAGATAATTCATAATTCTCAATCTGCTGGAGAAACTTTTTTTTTACTGTTTTAACATTTCCACGTTTATTAAATTGAATCTTGGTCAATATAGCCAAAAACAATAAACTATATTTTTTGGTCAGCTGTGGTAGTCTATTTGATCTGACCAGCTTGTTTTACCATTCAGTGGACAGGTACTATATGCAGGAACTTTGCAATCATAATCCCTTTGCACGTAAATCTATAGTTGAAAGCATATAGATTAAAAGGTTGACCCAGGGTACTAATACCTGAAGGGAGCGAACCTGTTCTTTAATTAGATGCCTTTGTTTTCTCTATAGTTCTTTCATTCTATCCCACTGAAATACAGCTGGAACATTCCTTCTGCCTTTTGTGGATGTTATGGAGAGATGAAAAAACATTGCAAAGAAGCTCAGTAGGCATTCCTAATGGAATTCTCTCTTTCAAAAAGCATTTTTTCTTAACTCTGTTTTTCTTTCTAACTCTTGCTTCCTGTTTGCACCAAGGTACTTTAAGGGCTGAATGTGCTGGAAGTCTCCAAGAAATAAAGGGTCAATCTCAGGCCCCCGGGTTCTGCTAAATAGCGCCTACAGCACTACACTCTGTTTTTATTTTCCACTGGCTAATGATCTGGCATTTAACCAACTTTATAATAGTCAAAATGTCTTAATACGTTGTCAGGCATCTGCTCAGTTATTTATTTCAATGGCACAGTGTTTTGTCCCACACATGTTCTCTAGCTCCTATTAACACATTCAGTTACATAATCTTTAGGATTAAACCAATTTTCGGTTTCTATGATATAAGCGCATGTTAGATTTAAATTCAGCTTTAATCTAAAAATGGAAATAGTTTATTTTGTTTAATCTTTCAGTATAACATCATTCAGTAGGGATCCCTGAAATGCTTCGAAAACCAGGTATAGCCTACAAGGCACAGCTTTCTCTCATTTATTAACCCATATGTAGATTTGCTGTAGCTTTAACCCAGACATGAGTAACATTTGACTAACTGTTTCACTGGGGCAATTTACAACCCTCCTATGTTGTTTATATTGTTCTTTGTCTCCTGGTATGGGGATTGCATGCATGTTAAAATTATCAATTCAAACTGTATTTTATTATATTTAAAATTAGGGTTAAATGCAGTCCTATAATTCAATTTGCTCATAAATACTAAAAAAAACTTTTTAATCATTTCATTAATGTTGCATTATTTGTCTTTCCGCATACAATGTACTCCATGGACAGCCAGACCTGACAAACTCCAGAGAGACATTTACATTTCAGTAAAATGCTGCTTAAAATAAGTTGCATGAGGGTTTTATTCAATACACCACTGATGAGAAATCTTATGACCTAATTCTGTAGTAATACCATCTCATGAACTTAGACCTACAGCTATACGTGTGTTTTGTTCCCTTGGCAGATTCTGGATTTTGGCCTGGCAAGACACACAGACAGTGAAATGACTGGTTATGTGGTGACCAGATGGTACAGAGCCCCAGAGGTGATTCTCAATTGGATGCACTACACTCAGACAGGTAATGCTTCACTTGCCTTTTAATTATAAGTGACAGAATATGATTGATCTATATTGAAACTAGCTGTTCTTTCTCCTCACTGATATGTATCTTTGTGCAAGCAAATTCCTTCCATGCTGTTTGGTGAATTATCAGTCACCCAGCCTTTAAATGGTTAAATACAATGCTCCCTTGACATTTGTTTGAGTCTAGTGGGACATCTGTATTTAGTGCAGCTGGAACTGAACTGACTCTGTTTCAAATCCTTTTTATTGGATGTTTCACAATAAACAGCAAGAAGACAACAACATGACAGCTACTTTCCTCAAGTCAAAATCAAATAACAAGTAACACATACGTGTGCTAGTTCAAAAAGAACTTGCATACAAAATCAAAATGTTAGACTAAACAACAAGTTTCTAATCAGTTATCAAGCAGAATAGTAATAATGTGAAAATATGAAAAATAATAAAATACAAAAATAAATGATACGACAATAAATAATCCAGTGGATGATAAAGAAAAAGAAAAGAAAACCATTGTTTTCTGGAAAAAATTAGATTCCCAGATTGGCATAAGTACTACATACAAAGAAACCTGAATATTTGATCTGTTTGTAGAATCACAAACATCGAAATTAAAGGACCATGTAAGCTTGAAAGACTCTCTCAATCTGTTTTCCTCTGATTTCACTTTCAGAGCTTCTTGCCAACTTAGTTGGTTTAGGTATGATGTGATATCTGTTATTTAAGAAGATTTCTTTTTTAGCCAATAATTAAATAGTGCTTTTTTCGAAGTGGCCATTAACAAAGTAATCAGTTTGTTTTTTGGGAGATGGATTTTAGTTCAGGTTTTTAAAATAGTATAGCACTATCTAAGTGCAATAGAACAAAACTAAAAGATCAATTTATATTTACTTTTAATCTAGTTTTTAAATATTGGTTGAATTCTCTCCAAAAAGACTAACCATAGGGCAAGACAATAAATAATGAAACAAGCTTACATCAGTCTCATCACACTTGGAGTAATAAGACTGAGGTCTGGTATAATTTTCTTTTATAAAGTTTCCCTTAGCCAAGATGGACTAGTTTGAACTGTTGAATCCTCCAACTTTCTGCTAAAATCAGGTTATTATAATCCCTTATTATACAGTGGTGTGCAAAACTATTTGCCCCCTTCCTTATTTCTTATTCTTTTGCATGTTTGTCACACTTAAATGTTTCTGCTCATCAAAAACCGTTAACTATTAGTCAAAGATAACATAATTGAACACAAAATGCAGTTTTTAAATGAAGGTTTACGTTATTAAGGGAGAAAAAAAAACTCCAAATCTACATGGGCCTGTGTGAAAAAGTGATTGCCCCCCTTGTTAAAAAATAACTTAACTGTGGTTTATCACACCAGAGTTCAATTTCAAAGGTTATAAAGCCATTTCTAAAGCTTTGGGACTCCAGCGAACCACAGTGAGAGCCATTATCCACAAATGGCAAAAACATGGAACAGTGGTGAACCTTCCCAGGAGTGGCCGGCCGACCGAAATTACCCCAAGAGCGCAGAGACAACTCATCCGAGAGGCCACAAAAGACCCCAGGACAACATCTAAAGAACTGCAGGCCTCACTTGCCTCAATTAAGGTCAGTGTTCACGACTCCACCATAAGAAAGAGACTGGGCAAAAACGGCCTGCATGGCAGATTTCCAAGGCGCAAACCACTTTTAAGCAAAAAGAACATTAAGGCTCGTCTCAATTTTGCTAAAAAACATCTCAATGATTGCCAAGACTTTTGGGAAAATACCTTGACCGACGAGACAAAAGTTGAACTTTTTGGAAGGTGCGCGTCCCGTTACATCTGGCGTAAAAGTAACACAGCATTTCAGAAAAAGAACATCATACCAACAGTAAAATATGGTGGTGGTAGTGTGATGGTCTGGGGTTGTTTTGCTGCTTCAGGACCTGGAAGACTTGCTGTGATAGATGGAACCATGAATTCTACTGTCTACCAAAAAATCCTGAAGGAGAATGTCCGGCCATCTGTTCGTCAACTCAAGCTGAAGCGATCTTGGGTGCTGCAGCAGGACAATGACCCAAAACACACCAGCAAATCCACCTCTGAATGGCTGAAGAAAAACAAAATGATGACTTTGGAGTGGCCTAGTCAAAGTCCCGACCTGAATCCTATTGAGATGTTGTGGCATGACCTTAAAAAGGCGGTTCATGCTAGAAAACCCTCAAATAAAGCTGAATTACAACAACAACAAAAGATGAGTGGGCCAAAATTCCTCCAGAGCGCTGTAAAAGACTCGTTGCAAGTTATCGCAAACGCTTGATTGCAGTTATTGCTGCTAAGGGTGGCCCAACCAGTTATTAGGTTCAGGGGGCAATTACTTTTTCACACATGAAAATGTAGATTTGGATTTCTTTTCTCCCTAAATAATAAAAACCCTCATTTAAAAACTGCATTTTGTGTTTACTTGTGTTATCTTTGACTAATAGTTAAATGTGTTTGATGATCAGAAACATTTTGTTTGACAAACATGCAAAAGAATAAGAAATCAGGAAGGGGGCAAATAGTTTTGCACACCACTGTATTCCCTTTATTATAATCCTCCATTTGGAGGAAACTTTTAGTAATGGATGTGAGTCAGACTCATAAACATTCTAGAGTTTTTTTTCAAAGAGAGTCAATTGTTAATATAGAGGGGGATCCCATAAACTCCACCAACGCTTCAGTTAACCAATGGTCAGAGAGGTTAAAGGAATTGTTCAGTGTAAAAATAAAAACTGGGTAAATAAATAGGCTGTGCAAAATAAAAAATGTTACTAATATAGTTAGTTAGCCAAAAATGTAATGTATAAAGGCTGGAGTGATTTGATGTAAAACATGTCAGTCAGATCACTACTTCCTGCTTTTCAGCTCTCTTGGTTTACACTGACTGGTTACCAGGCAGTAACCAGTCAGAGACTTGGCGGGGGGCACATGGGTCATATCTGTTGCTTTTGAATCTGAGCTGAATGCTGAGGGTCAATTACAAACTCACTGAACAGAAATGTACCATGTGGCCCCCCTTCAAGTCGTTGACTAACTCAGAGTTATAGAGCTGAAAAGCAGGAAGTTGTATTCTGGCTATTAATTAGACATCTGTTTACTCCAGTCTTTATATTACATTTTTGGCTAACTAACTATATTAGAAACATTTAGTATTTTGCACAGCCTATCTATTTACCCAGTTTTTATTTTCACATTGAACTGTTCCTTTAAGGTTATTCTTATTATGGATCAGAGAAAGACCACATTGACACACTTGATAAAAAATATCTATCAGGCTGATATAGTTTGAATTTTTCTTTAAATTCTAACCAAGGGATTAAAGGGGATGTAAAGGCAAATAATCCCATTTTTACATTAATGTGTGGCTTAAGTTTGTTTAAAAACTTAACAGCCGGCATGGGAAGGTTGCTGGAAAAGAAGGGGTTAATTGTATACTTACCGGGTTAGTTCCGGCTTGTTTGAAGGTCCAACGGTGCTTCTGTAAAAAAAAAAAAAAAAAAAAAAAAAAGAGATATGATTGGTCGATGTCAGTCATGTGACCTAGACGGAAGGATATAAAAAGCCGAGTCGCCGCTAACTTACCATCAGTCGGCGGAAGACCGGTGAGGAAGGAACATCGTCAGTATGCTGTACAGGTTTGCTCCGGTCGTATCGGAAACTCCGCTCGTCGCCGATGAGGTATTGAGATGGCTTCAGGAGAAGGCGGGTCCAGAGGAGGTCAAGAGGATCTTCGCTGGATGCCGGCAGGAACTGCAAGGTGATTCGGATGAGAACTCCGCCTGTCAGTCTGAGGATACTTCCGGGTCCAGGAACCAGCCAATAGGATCGCCGCCTACGAAGAGAGGAAAAGATAAAGCTCCGGTCAAGAAAGCTACATTCAGGAAGCATCCTGCTCAGAAGAAGAGGGTCGCCTCCGCTTCTGCAAGCAAGTCTCACCGCTCTTCAGCGTCTTCAAGCAAACTGCCCAGCGGTCCTGAGAGGGAACCTCGGCGTCAACCCCGCAGCACTCCGAACAGCATCGCCGGAACCCACGCTCCTCTGTCCGATCTCCGCCAGGACCCTGGGACTTCGAGTCAAGCCATGCCCAGTTCTTCAGCCAGGTCTTCAAGCAACATCCAAGGATGGCCAGCTTCTTCTCCGCCGCAGAGGTCGCTGCTGGAGGAGGTCGAGTTTGGGATGGTAACGGAGGCTGCCTCAGGACTCCAGAGCGCTGATGCAAGTAGCTCTGGGGTTCACAGAGCTGGGCTCGCTACCTTGGCAACGCCAAACACTTCTAGCCTCCCTGTGGGGGCTAAGGCAGTCTCTGTTCCTCCTTCCCTCCCATCACAGGTCGGTGGCCATCAGGATCTTCAGCAAGCCAGCGTGGAGCAGGGTGCTAGACTGCTGCAGGACTTAGGTAATATATTTCAGACTTTAATTAACTCTAATATGCCTGGTGCGGCGGCTACGCATATAAGCACAGGTGTTAATGAAAGTAGTTATAAGGATGTTTTTGTGTGTCAAACTACTCCACTCGGCTTACATTTGTCGGCTAATGTTAGAGATAAAATCACAAAAGGTGATTATATAGACATGCTGTCACTTTTGCCGTCGGTTAAGGAATTTTTGAAAACTGACCGCAAGGGTGACACTGAGGAGGAGAGACGTAGGCCTGTAGCCAGGACATTTACGAATTGGTTGCAGGCTTTTTGTATTTACTCCAATATTTTATGTGACAAGTTTCCTAATTTAGGTGCTAGTCTATTTAAGCATTTGGATATTATTCTTGAGGCATATAGGAGCTATGGTGGAGTAGCTTGGTTCTTATATGATGATAGAGTTAGACAAAAAATGGCAGTTCATAAGTCTATGCTTTGGGGCTCTAAAGATATAGATTTGTGGATGGGGATGTTAGCTCCAAAACCTCAGACAGTTCAAAATCAGGCTAAGGTTGTTGCAGGTAGAAATGCTTGTTGGTCCTTTAATGAAAATTTTTGCAAATGGCAAAATAGTTGCCGATATAAGCATGAGTGCTCTTTATGTTCAGGAGGACACCCTGCTTTTCGTTGCGCAAAGAGATTTAGCCATTCAGGGAAAGTTAATCCAAAGGAACAGCACCAAAAGAGCGACAACGCCAGTGAAGTTGTTCGCAATGTTGCCCTACTTAAGGGTTTACCCAAGCCAGCAGAAAGCAGCAATAATTGAATCGGGATTTAAGCATGGATTTACAATTCCTTCGGATAATTCAAAATGGTTCCCAGTTGTAGTAGATAATTTGAAATCAGCCAAAAAATATCCGGAGGTGGTAAGGGAGAAATTGCTTAAGGAATTGGCTTGTAATAGAATTGCTGGTCCTTTTGTTGACATTCCATTGCTTGACATGAGAATTTCTCCTTTAGGAGTAGTACCTAAAAAAGAAGCGGGTTCTTTTAGGTTAATTCATCATTTATCATTTCCTATTGGTTTGTCGGTCAATGATGGTATATCCCGTGAGTTATGTTCAGTGGAATACACTTTTGACAAAGCAGTAGATTTACTTCGGCTTTGTGGAAAAGGAGCGCAATTGGCAAAAAGTGATATTCAGTCTGCTTTCAGATTACTGCCCATTCATCCAGACTGTTACTTTCTTTTAGGTTTCCATTTTGAAGGGTATTATTACTATGACAAGTGTTTACCCATGGGCTGTGCTGTTTCTTGCAATTATTTTGAACTGTTTGCTAACTTTTTGGAGTGGTCAGTTAAGTTTGAAACTGGTTCCGAATTTATTTTACATTACTTGGATGATTTTTTATTTGTTGGACCAACTGGTACAGACACCTGCAACATTCTTTTGAATACCTTTTTGCTATTATCTAAAAAATTTGGGATACCTATAGCTTTAGATAAGACGGTTAAACCAGTTCAGGTATTACAGTTTTTAGGGATTGAGATTGATTCTAACAACATGGAATTCAGATTACCGGAAGCTAAATTGGTCAAATTGAAAAGTTTGCTTTCAGCTGCTTTAACGGCTAAGAAGCTTACATTAAAGCATATTCAGTCGCTGGTAGGGCATTTAAATTTTGCGACTAGGATAATCCCAATTGGTAGGGTTTTCAACAAGAGGCTCATACAATTGACGATAGGTGTGAGTAACCCTAGTTGGCATATTCGTATCCCGAATGCTGTCAAAGAGGATTTGATAATTTGGCAGCAGTTTTTGCAGCATTTTAATGGTAGAACCTGCTGGCAAGATAATTTTGTTGACAATTCTGCATTGCATCTTTATTCGGATGCAGCAGCATCAACAGGTTTTGGTGTAGTGTTTAAACAACATTGGTGTTATGCAGCTTGGCCCGATTTTTGGAGTCAAACAGAATTGATTAGAAATTTGGTTTTACTTGAATTATTCCCAATATTGGTGGCATTGGAAATTTGGGGACATTTGCTAACAAATAAAAGGATTATTTTACATTGTGACAACATGGGTGTAGTTCAAGTAATAAATACTTTATCTGCAAAATCTCCACCAGTTGTTAATATATTACGCCAAATAGTTTTTAGAGCTTTCAAACATAACATATGGTTAAAGGCGAAACATGTTCCTGGTTCAATGGCAGATGCTTTGTCTCGTTTTCAGCTCGCTCTATTCAGTCAGCTGGCGGGAGAGATCGATCCGAAAAGTTGCAATTGCCCGAATTATCTGTGGAATTTTGTAACAACAAGTTAGAAGAATTTATTTCTCAGTCGCTTGCTAAGAAAACTTGGCAGGATTATTTACATACATGGCAAAATTGGTTACATCAAAAGGCGAAAAATGTCTGTGGAGATTTGGATCTTCTACTTTTGATAATGTTGCAGCACAATGAAGCTCGACATTCGGTAGCATACATCAAAAAGCAGCTGGCCGGCATTTCCTTCTTTTTGAGACTTTTTGGCCAATATGATTTTACTAAAGCGGCAGTTGTCAAACAATTTGTTAAAGGTTGGCATATGCATAAAAGTGTAGCGGATAAGAGGAAGCCAATAACTTTGAATTTGTTGAGCAAATTGTTGATGGCTTTAGATTTAGTATGCTTATCGATTTATGAGGCTAGTTTGTTCAAATTAATCTTCCTCTTAATGTTTTTTTGCGGCATTGAGGGTGAGTGAAGCTGTTAGTTTTTCAAAAACAAAGCCAGGAGGTTTACATTGTAGCGATATTGTTCTGATCGGGGACAAATTGAGGGTTTTGATTAGGAAATCTAAAACTGACCAGTTGGGGAAAGGGTCTCTACTATGGATAGGTTCTTTTGATTGTTTAAACTTATGCCCAGTCAGAGCTTATGTGAGTTTCCTTGCCATTAGACCTAATGTGGATGCCCCTTTTTTCATACATATTGATGGCTCACCAGTTACCAAATTTCAACTGGAGCAAGTTCTTAAACGCTGTTTACAAAAATTGAACATTGAACATAATGCTTATAAGTCTCATTCTTTTCGTATTGGGGCAGCTACACAGGCGTCTTTATTGGGTTTTGGCGAAGATTTTATCAAAAGGCTCGGGCGCTGGGATTCAAAGAGATATCAATCCTATCTTAGGCCAAATCTTATTGACGAGTGTTAATTTATTTATTTATTTCAGGTTCAAAACAGTTCCTCGTTTGGATCATTGGTCACTCTTTCATTTATTGGGCCAAAAGGCGAGCGTTGCAAAGGCGTTATGGACTTAATTTAGGTTTTTCAGATAGCAAAGTTAGAATTCATTGGCTGGGTGTGAGAGGTGCGGTTTGGAACGATATTTGGCAATTATTCTCTTTAATGTTACACAAATGGGGAAGACCTGACATTTTAATTGTTCATTTGGGAGGTAATGATGTGGGCAATACAAAGATTTTAGACCTTACCAGACAGATAAAAAAAAGATTTAGTGTTGTTGCATTTTAATTTGCCTCATGCTATTATTGTCTGGTCAGAGATCATCTCTAGGCTGCAGTGGATTCAGCAGCCTAACTTGAGGGCTCTGGAACGTTGCAAAAAGAAGTTGAATTTTGGGATTTGTAAATTTATGAAATCCTTGAATTTGTTGACATACAGGCACGAAGAGCTGGAATTAGGTGGAGATGGCTTACGCAGATGGGATGGTATTCATCTTACAGATATTGGCAACGATATATTTAATGTCGGTTTGCAAAATGCTGTTGAAAAAGCAATATTTAAATGGGAATGTGCCAATTACACATTTTCTGACTAAAAGTGAATTGGCGTGGAGGAAAATTTTATTTCTGTATTAAATAGTTCCTGGCCAAAAACATTAAAGGCGGAACTATTGTGGATAGGCTGCTCAATGATGTAATTGGGCTGGCTAAAGAATTGAAAATGATATTGATATTACATGTTATGTTTCGAAGTTTGTCAATAAAATCTGCTGCGGCCTTTCTCCAACCTAAAAGTTGTTATGTGTATTATTGAAATTTGTTTAAATATGTTTTCTGCAATATAGCATGCCATTCCCATGAAAAAGAAACCTATCTCCATTACACTTTAATTAAAAAATGTGTACCATTTTTATAAGAAACCTGACTGTATGCAGTGAAATTCCCCTTTCGTTTTACTTGCTCTGACAGCCATAGATAGGAAACTTCAGATGGCCCCTAACTGTTTTGCAGGGAAACAACCATACTTTCAAATGGCAGGGGGGAGGCCCCCCATCTTACTTCCCAGAACTTGAGCAGCTTTGTTGTTTCCCTGTAGATCAGCCAGCGACTGTGTAGAGATTTGTATCCGCAGACCCAGTGCAGTCTGCATATTCTGATTATTAATCAGTCTTGCTGTATTGACTTCAATGGCAGATATTATTTGTCTTGTGCTGTTGTGATAATTTATGACAATCCCTAATCTTAACCTCCCAACTGAAGCCCAGACCACACTGAGCATGTGCGTAGTCTTGGTCTTGCAGAGATGTATAACATAGTTACAAGATGTTTACCCCCTGCGGCCAACTTAGAAAACATAAATCATGTGTTTAACTGGGTTTCTCGTGCAGTTTGTTCAAGTTTATGTTTAGTATACAAAATACAGCATTTCTAGCATTATTCTATTTTAGACTTTAGTTCCCCTTTAAGCTGACGTGACTCAATTGGTACACTACTTCTTAAAGGAACAGTAACGTAAAATAATGTGTTTTAAAGTAATGAAAATATAATGCAGTGTTGCCCTGCACTGGTAAAACTGCTGTGTTTGCTTCAGAAACACTACTATTGTTTATATAAATAAGCTGCTGTGTAGCAATGGGGGCAGCCATTCAAAGGAGAAAAGGCTCAGGTTACACAGCAGCTTGTTTATATGAACTATAGTAGTGTTTCTGAAGCAAACAGATCCGTTTTACATGTGCAGGGCAACAGTACATGATATTTTCATTACTTTAAAACAGTTACATTTTTTGGTGTTACTGTTCCTTTAACTTTGTAACTTCATTGGCCTTGGCTTCTAAAAGAACTACAGTATGTATTTTCCATTATTTAAACAAACCTTTTATCTTCAGTAAAATGTTAAAAATATGTGCCAGATTACTGTACTTTCACAAAAGTAATCTTTAATATAATTTTTGGGTTAATTCACTTGAAAAGTTTCTTGTTTAGCATTGATTTATGCACAAAGGCAGGTGGCAGTCCCTTTGTGCATCTATTTCCACATAAATGATCTATGATGAAATACTGGGGGAAAAGTAGAAGCAAGTGGCAATCCTTTTGTGCATGTAATGTTTAGCTAAGATGTGAGCATTGCTAGATAAATGCACATCTCAGTGAGGAGCCGGCCTTTCTACAGCAAGTTTCTCATTAATCTCTAGGAAGCTTTTCATAGACATTCTGTTACCTGCATTTACATCACTTCTGTAGGCGCATTACTTCCATGCTACACAATAAAAAGTATATCGCTGAAGTATAGGCATGCAAACGCTAATAATTTCACTCCCACAATGAGTGCTTATTGAAATGTTATCAAATAGCTTTTATCATCTACAAAGAAAGACACGATGTGAAACTGAAGGCTTTTGTTCCATTTTTCAATTATGTTTTGCTTTCTTTAAAATTTCAGGAAAATACAAATAATAAATATCTTGAGGGTGTTTTCCGGATAATGGATCTTTCCGTAATTTGGATCTTCATACCTTTAGAGGCCCATTTACTATTGGTAAAATATCATGGGTTAATTAACCCTCAATATTCGACCCTCGAAGTAAAATCCTTCGACTTTGAATATCGAAGTCGAAGGATTTACCACAAATGCTTTGATCGAAGGAAAAATCTTTCGATCGAACGATTAAATCCTTCGAATCGAACGATTCGAAGGATTTTAATCCATCGATCGAAGGATTTTCCTTCGATCAAAAAAAGCTTAGAAAGCTTATGGGGACCTTCCCCATAGGCTAACATTGGTGCTTGGTAGGTTTTAGGTGGCGAAGTAGGTAGTCGAAGATTTTTTTAAAGAGACAGTACTTCGACTATCGAATGGTCGAACGAAATTTAGTTTGAATCATTCATTTCAAAGTCGTAGTCGAAGTAGCCAATTCGATCGTCGAAGTAGCCAGTAGTTCGAAATGCAATGTTTTTTTCATTTGAATCCTTCACTCGAGCTTAGTAAATGTGCCCCTAAGTCTACTAAAAAATCATGTAAACCTTAAATAAACCCAATAGGCTGGTTTCACTTCCAATAAGGATTAATTATATCTTTGTTTGGATCATGTACAAGATATCGTTTTATTATTACAGAGAAAAGGGAAATAATTTTTAAAAATGTGGATTATTTGGATAAAATGGAGTCTATGGGAAACGGCCTTTCCATAATTCGGAGCTTTCTGGATAACGAGTTTCCAGATAACGGATCCCATACCTGTATATGAACTTGTATTTTCTTCCAGATTAATCCTTCCAAATGTAGTTTTGACTCACAACACAGGATCAGTCTTGTTTTCATATATTTGAATTTCTTTTTGCTAGAAGAATCTGATAATTGTAATGGTTGCACTGTTTAAGCCAAGTATATCTTCTAATAGTATATTTTCTTTTATACCTAGTGGATATCTGGTCGGTTGGCTGTATCATGGCAGAGATGTACACCGGGAGGCCACTGTTCAAGGGAAATGACCGTATCCTTTTGCTCTGAGTACTTGTTCCTTGTTTCAGGTTTTCCTTGTAATTAGATAGTTACATAGTTAGTTACATAGTTAAATCAGGTTGAAAAAAGACAGTCCATCAAGTCCAACCCCTCCAAATGAAAACCCAGCATCCATACACACACCCCTCCCTACTTTCACATAAATTCTATATACGTATACGAACTATAGAGCTTAGTATCACAATAGCCTTTGATATTATGTCTGTCCAAAAAATCATCCCATGTCCAAACATCTCCCATATATTAAATGTGGAGGCTGGAATCTCCTGTCCAGCATTGCTTTTCAGTAGGGATGCACTGAATCCAGGATTCGGTTCGGGATTTGGCCAGGATTCGGCCTTTTTCAGCAGGATTCGGATTCGGCTGAATCCTTCTGCCCAGCCAATCCGAATCCTAATTTGCATATGCAAATTAGGGGCGGGAGAGAAATTGCATGACTTTTTGTCAGAAAACAAGGAAGTAAAAAATGTTTTCCCCTTCCCACCCCTAATTTGCATATGCAAATTAGGGTTCGGATTAGGTTCGGTATTCGGCCGAATCTTTCACGAAGGATTTGGGGGTTCGGCCGAATCCAAAAAAGTGGATTCGGTGCATCCCTGCTTTTCAGCTTTACAAACAGTACTGGGCAGAAGAGCTGGGCCATCGTGGATAAGATTGCCCTTCAATCCCTGCAGCCAAAGTCAACTGTTTTGGTTGTTATGCCAGGCTTTTATGCCATGGTCATTGTGAGCAGAGTGGTGCAGAAAAATATAGCTAGAAGAATGTGCTGGACCTGAGGAAAAAGATCTACACAAGCTGGCATAAACAATAGGATATTTACAGAGCAGGAATTGTTTATCTTAGCATGGGGATCTTTCTGTACTGGGTCAAATTGGCACTATGTTCCTCTTACTCTGCGTAAAGCAGACTGTAATCTAATATATTGAGTTTCTCTACTGAAAGCAGATTATTTGGTAAATGAGAGGTACTTATCTGCAGTCATTTATGAAAACAGGTGTCATTCCATAATGTTATTGCTTTAATCAAGGATATAGATCTGAATCAGCTAACCGAAATCATGAAAATTACTGGGACACCAACTCAGGATTTTGTCCAGAAGCTCCAGAGTACTGATGTGTGTATGCCGTGATTTATTTCTTCCATTTAGCAGCTCCTCAGACACTACCCTACAGCTGCTATTTACTAACTCCCAGTCAACAACATAGTACATGCAGCGGTGTTAATGTTAGGTCTGCTCATCACATTATTACTTTATGTGTTTATTGTTTTACCTTTTCTTGCATATTTTAACAGTCCCTATGTAGAACAAATGAAGATATGTATTAATGGTTAAAAATTGCTTGGCTCCCTTCATCTTTACCCAACAAACATTTAGGACAGGACGTTAGGCAATGCAGACCATTTTGAAATTGTTGAGGAATACATTTGACATCCAGGGCCCATCTGCACTCTCAAGTGCAAAGCAAACTCCAAACTGCCTTATAGCTTTGGTGTTCTTGTGCTGATGTGTGCAGACAAGTTTACTGAGAATATAATAAAAAATATGTATATTGTATTCCAGGCTAAAAACTATATCAAGAGTCTCCCTAAAGTGCAGAAGAAAGACTTTGGATCATTGCTAAGATATGCAAACCCTCTTGGTAATCCCCTGTATATCCTGTTTGTCATCCACAATTTTGCATGCTGTTTTTTTGTGTGTGGTCCGGAAAGGAGATATAAATTTTTAGAATGAATTACATGTTTAGAATGTGCTCTTTTTCAGCACAGGTATGGGACCTGTTATCCATAATGTTCAGGTCCTGGGGTTTTCCAGATCACGGATCTTTCTGTAATTTGGATCTTCATACCTTAGGTCTAGTAGTAAATCATGTAAACATTAAATAAAATCCAACATGCTGGTTTGGCTTCCAATAAGGATTAATTATATTTTAGTTTGGATTAGGGATGCACCGAATCCAGGATTTGGTACGGGATTCGGCCTTTCGCAGCAGGATTCGGCCGAACCAAATCTGAATCCTAATTTGCATATGCATATTAGGGATGGGGAGGGAAATCACGTGCTTTTTGTCACAAAACGAGTAAATAAAAATGTTTTCCCCTCCAACCCCTATTGTTTCCCCTTCCCACCCCTATTTTGCATATGCAATTTAGGATTCGGATTTAGTCCGGTATTTGGCTGAATCTTTCGCAAAGGATTCGGGGGTTCGGCCAATCCAAAATAGTGGATTTGTGCATCCCTAATTTGGATGAAGTACAAGGTACTGTTTTATTTTTACAGAGAAAAGGGAAATTATTTTAAAAATTTGGATAATTTGGATAAAATGTAGTCTGTGGAAGATGGCTTTTCCAACCTGTATTTCAATTCATTCTCTGGGCTTATGTCTCCTAAAGGATTTATAAAATGTATTTAGTAGTAGTTGTCAATATTGCTGACATTTCACTCTGTGTAATAGATTAGAAATATTGACTGTTTCTGAATCTATTTTGACATTTTAAGATTTTTTTTTTTTTTCCTATTTCAAGTTTAGTTTGAAACTAAATTTGGAAGCATTCCAGTTGAGTAACAATATTTCCTGTGTGATAGCCTGTATCCTGGTCAGACATCTCCAATTGTTAAATGAAAATACAGCAGTCTGTTCATTTGCAATTTCTCTTTTTTTCCCCCCACTGCTCAGCTGTAAATATCCTTGAGAAGATGTTGGTGCTGGATGCAGAGAAGAGGATAACTGCCACAGAGGCTTTAGCACATGCTTACTTTGAGCAGTTCCATGATATTGATGACGAGACTGAAGCAGAACCATATGATGATTCATTTGACAATGTAAATCTTCCCCTGGAGGAATGGAAACGTAAGTATACAGATACAGGAAGAAATTCATTGCCTAAAGGAGACAACAGCATTATAACATCTTTGTCATCGTCTGGTCCTAAAAATGTAGACCATAAAACATACCATATGAATTAGGATAAAAATGATATTCCTTTCAAATTTCATTAACATTGAAACAAGGAGCCAGGAAACACATTTTTTTATTGTTTTCTAGCATTTTTCCCCTAAGTGAAAAATTGCAGAAATTCCTATTGACTTGTATTGCGATAAACTTCCTGTCCCCCCCCCCTGAGTTTTCCTGATTTTTCCCCTTAGTTGACTGAATTTGGAGCAGATTTGGTAGTTTTTGACCCATTGGATCCAAAAGTGCACTGGAGTAAAGTAAACCCAGTAGGGGAAAAAAATTAAGATTTGTGCAGATTAACATTTTTTTATTTGGAAAGCTCAAAAATATGGGAGATCCTTTAAGAAAAATTCTGGATGCACAGGAAAGGGTGGGAATTTAAGGGGGGCTAGACCAGTGAAATACCAGCCAGGTGGCAACCCAACTTAGATGTTTTTTTAAGACTTATGGTATGGTGATCCAAACGAAAAGATAACCCCTTATACAGAAAACCCCAGGCCCTAAATGGGCCAGATACAATCCCTTCATTCAGTTACAGATTTTCCAATGGAGCTAGAGATAATTCAATGAGAACCTTATAGTCCCATTTGCAGGGTCTGTTGGGGAACCTTTTTTCTCTACTTTTTTCAGTAGTACTGTATTGTCCTTAGCACCATTTTTAATTGAGCTTTGCAGAGTGCTATCAGAGTGTGTTGCTATCTTCCAAAGCCTGCACTAGAGATCTAGCATCCCATCAAAAACTATGTGACAGACTGGTCATTATTTAATGTGACTTTTGAGTGTGTATTTTCTTTTTCTCTAGGGCTCACACACGAGGAGCTCACTAGCTTTGAGCCATTGGTGGCCGATTCAAAGGAAACTTCGGTATAATGTGTCACAAGGCTGCAAACAAATGTGAGCTGTAACTGTTCAAAACTGGACTATAAACTGGATGTAAACTGTATGGTCTGTATTGTAGGAACCATTTGTGTTGCTCCCCCAACATGGATCTAGTGCCTTTTTGTATATCCTTTGTAGGGGTGTTTAATTTGCCAGTACGTTATATTACTGCTGCAAATAATGTGCTATTATTGTGAAGAAATGGTGTACAAAATGAAATGATTCATTCCATTGTGAAGATTCAGTGTAAGTGTAGAATTTTGCTTTTGCCTTTGTATGAGTGGTCTGACTGTACTAGCACACTATATATTCCCACAAACCTTAGCACTAGGTAGATGTGAGCTTATTCTGCCTAAAATACTCATTTCTGTTAGGGTTGTATTCTTTCTGCTCTGCTGATATGGTTTCAGTATGTAGTGTATCTTAAATCCCCACATTAGGAATAAAAATGGTACATAAAACATATAAAGCTAATATTTTTTAAGTCTATGGAATTTTGCCATTGTTGCTAACAAGCCTTTAATGTACTATATTAAGTGCCCAATTCAGATTCACATTATTTGTTTAAATATTTTTGTTCCAGTATTTTGTCATCTGCTTCACTCTTACACTACCTGACATAATTCTCTGGACCCATAGTTCATTTAGCACTACATTAAAATAAAGCATTAAGTCAAAATGTAAATGAATAGGCATTAGTGCCCTGTAATGCGAAATGGTGCCTATAAACATTGCTTGCCATCATCTCCTAAAATAACTTCTGTATGTCTTAACTACACTACTCTACCCTTCTCATTGTTTTGCATTTAAATGCCTCTCTGACATTATTTTGCCTCTGCTCCACCCCAGCCACATGCACCCGCAGTCCTAGGTCTAATGTCTCATTAATAACAGTCATTGCAAGTAAATATCTTTCCAGAGGCATTATTCAAGATACTTCTTGTCCATGTTTTCTCCATGAGAATTGTAGAACAGTCAAGAGTGAAATGATGACAAGTTTCAGCTATTTATAAACTGTAGGAGTTTCAGAGTCAGACTTGAGCGGAAAGGCAAATTAAGATGGTATGTCTCCTAAACTGACTGCAAGATCACGACAGAGTATATACTGGGAAGAGACTGTGCTAGATTAATTAGCAAATACATAAAATATGATGCAGCAAATTACCAAAATATATGAAATCTTAGGGTTCTAGCTAAAAAACAATGGCTACAGAGAAGAAAAGATTCTCTGAAATATTTGTGTGTTTGTTACATGAGACTGAACATGCTTGCAGTCAGTGACATAACTGGATGTTACTGGACCCCACAGCAAATTAATTTTAGGGTCCCCAACATATCCAGAAGGCATAATTCATAATTAATTAGGGCCTCGTGGGGCCCTTATACCTCCTGGGCCCCACTTGTCCACCAATGTGATAGACTGATATATAAATGTATTGAGTCTATAGAAAGTCACTAACTCCTTGGAGTTTCTGAGCCAGTTCCATAGACTTTCATGCATGACAAGAGTTTGCCCCTCACACACTCTTATAGTCCATGGGCAGGTTGTTGCCCCATGCTTAAGATCACTTCTGGCTGTTAAATAGCAAATACATATCCATTGCATAGTAGTTGTGATTGTCATTTCCATTTGCCGATAAACTTGGATGAGCTTTGGGTCAAACATAATGCAATCTAAGATTTGTAAGCTGGGTCATTTATTGGAAGGGTTCTCTAATCCAAAATGCTCTGAAAATGGACAATAATATTCCACACTGTGTATTGTTGATATAAAGAATACTTCATTAATGCTTCATTTGCTTGGCTTATGAATTAATTTGGCCCACAGGCTAGCAATTGGATCACAATAGTGGCTGTCCCTGCAGGAAAGGATTTGCCTCAACGCCCTGGAGCAGTCATTGCATGGCAGGAGTTTTACACCTGCCAAATATAAATCTGGCTGTGCATTGGTTCAGCATTCTGTTGTTCTGGAGCTTTACAATAAGCACTGACCAGGTTGACAGCTGATATCCGCCCAAGTATAACCAGCTTATAACATTGTCTTATAATTATTATTAAATTATAGCTCAGAAACCCAAGTTAATGGCAATAGAACACTATTGAGTATTTTTAGGACTTAAAGGGATACTGTCATGGGAAAAAACATTTTTTTCAAGATAAATCAGTTAATAGTGCTACTTCAGCAGAATTCTGCACTGAAATCCATTTCTCAAAACAGCAAACAGATTTTTTTATTTTAAATTTTGAAATCTGACATGGGGCTAGACATATTGTCAATTTCCCAGCTGCCCCAAGTTATGTGACTTGTGCTCTGATAAACTTCAATCACTCTTTACTGCTGTACTGCAAGTTGGAGTGATATCACCCACCTCGCCCCCCCCCCCCCAGCAGCCAAACAAAAGAACAATGGGAAGGTAACCAGATAACTCCCTAACACAAGATAACAGCTGCCTGGTAGATCTAAGAACAACACTCAATAGTAAAAACCCATGTCTCACTGAGACACATTCAGTTACATTGAGAAGGAAAAACAGCAGCCTGCCAGAAAGCATTTCTCTCCTAAAGTGCAGGAACAAGTCACATGACCAGAGGCAGCTGGGAAATTGAAAAAATGTCTAGCCCCATGTCAGATTTCAAAATTGAATATAAAAAAATCTGTTTGGTCTTTTGAGAAATGGATTTCAGTGCAGAATTCTGCTGGAGTAGCACGATTAACTGATGCGTTTTGAAAAAAACATGTTTTCCGATGACAGGATCCCTTTAAGTGTGTTTCAATAGATGTTAGAACTAGAGTTCCAAATTCAGCTGCCTGCAATCTTTCCAAAACTATTTAAACGGAGTTATGTGGACCAGCACCCTCAATGCTTAAAAAAAAAAAACAAATTTTGCTAGTGTCCAATGTTTCCTGTCTGTGCAGTGTGAAGCTCCATCTATATTGGGTTTTTTTCCCATATCATTTTTATTAATGGGAAATTTGTTTGGGGAAGAATACAGAAAAAAGAAGACGGGAGGGGGGTAAGTACCCGCAACTATTAACAACCATAGTTACAGTGCCAAAATTCACAATTATTCCTTCTATATTGTTGTCATGTTCCAGTTTAAATACTGTGAATTGTGGTGATTGGGTTATACAGGGCACTTACAAAATGACATTTATTTTCTACCCCTACCCTGATCTTTTTACTGTCTACAACATTGGCATCAAGTCTGTTTCTAATGCCACTGTATTGTGTTCATTTGGAAATGCACTTCTCGTAGCAGAGACGACCAAATTAGCCAAGTTGTAAGAAAATCTATGAGCTAGACAAAAAAGCTACAGTTCATTTTTTTGTCTCCACAATGCAGGAGCAGGTATGTGATCTTTAGACCCAACTGCTGGTGATGTACAATATATGCATATATATATATATATATATATATATATATATATATATATATATATATATATATATATATATATATATATATATATATATATATATTTTTTTTTAAAAGTGAAAAAATTAAATGGTATTTATTTCAACGTTTCGGCTCCTGACTCAAGCCGTCCTCAGGAAGGTGAGGATGGCTTGAGTTAGGAGCCGAAATGTTGAAATAAATACTATTTTATTTTTTCACTTTTAAAAGACCTGGTGTGCGGTTCATTTGTTATTTTTGTATTTACTATATAACCTGCACCTAGGCACTGGACATATATAAGGAGTGCTCCAGGTAGATAATTTGTGTGTGTGTGTGTATATATATATATATATATATATATATATATATATATATATATATATATATATATATATATATATATATATATATATATATATATATATATATATATATATATATACATATATATATACACATATATACACACATATATACATATATATATATATATATATATATATATATATATATACATATTCATTCAGGATGGACCAGCACACCATTTTCATCAATCAATAAATATTTATTGCATAATCACTGTGCATCCAAAGTTTTGACCCACATTGTGGCCTTTATCAAGGATAAAGTGCTAGTGATAGATCAACAACTTAAATACCCACAATTCCCTCCAAAAGGGTGCCAAAATGACTTCCATTACAATGTGCATTAAGCAATTGGTGCAGTTAATTACAAAATTACAAAAAGTACCTTTTCAATTTGTGCCACTGGGTGTCACCAAAGTAGTGAAAACGAATCTGTGAAGTTATTCCATTTGAGTGATCGTTAAAAAGGTTACACTGTTGCTTATAATGTTTCCAGAATCAGCAGATACACAGTAGCAGCACCTGTAATCAAAACAAATCTTCTCTCACCATTTTGTAACTTGTGTTCCAAATGTTTAAGGAAAAGATCAATTATCATACATTAAACATATTACACAATAACCAATTTTCTGCATTGTCAAAGTGCTGCTAAATAATAAAAAAGGAGAAAAGGTAAGTTTAAACCAAAAAGCAAAAACATTGTATCCAAAAAGTGTGAGGGTCTCCAAAAATAAAGAAACAGATGTAAAAAGTAGAAAATTTATTAGGACATGAAGACCTAAACCAAAAAGCACCCTAGAGCCTGTTGCCCATTTAATCCTTTAAGCGCCACGCAATCCAGCTGATGGATCCAGAAAGCTTCCCTTCTCAATAATATGTTATCATAGTCCCCAACGAGGGCCGAAACGTTGGAAAACACGAGTGATGTGTGAATAAAACTGTTTGACAAAACTGTTGGAGTGCTGGTCCATTTTGAACTGTGGAAACTATACTTTGACTGTGCACCCACCATTGACCAGCGTACGAGTGCAGTACTTTCTGAATCAATGGAGTGGCACCTTCCACAAGAATGCCATTTCATTCCAGAATGTTATGTTGGTGTTTAGTCATATTTTTTAAACACTGCTATGTGTTAACAGTGACTGGGATTCTAAAGCAAGGTACAAATCTGGCACATCTCTATATAAAATGGTGCCTTATACTAAAGAACTGTCTCTCTCAGCTGCCACACTGGAACAGGCAATTTAACTCTGAAACGGACCGTATGCTCCCTTTTTCAACTTTGGTGTATTGAAAACGGCTTTTGCTGACCATAATGTTTGCCTATTTTAATTAGGAAATATCCATGGTTTCTGTTCATTTATTCTCTGAACAGGGCAAAAGGGAAACTAAATCCACATTTTACTCCCTGATCCCTAAGAGCAGGGGTCCCCAACCCTTTTCACCTGTGAGCCACATTCAATTGTAAAAAGAGTTGAGGAGCAACACAAGCATGACAAATGTTCCTGGGAGGTGCCAAATAAGGGCTATGATTAGCTATTGGTAGCCCCTATGTTAACTGGCAGCCAACAGGAGGCTCTGTTTGGCAGTACACCTGGTTTTTATGCAACCAAAACTTGCCCCGAACCAGGAATTAAAAAATAAGCTCCTCCTTTGAAGCCACTGTGAGCAACATCCAAGGGGTTGGGGAGCAACATGTTGCTCACGAGCTACTGGTTGGGGATCACTGCCTAAGAGAAAGGTCTTTATCTAAAAAGATATCAGGCTGTAGCCTAGGGTGAGGGGTTTATTTATACAATATTTCCAAAATCATCGTGTGGAAATAATTCCTAGGAACATTGTACCTTCAAGCTATTTGCAAACCTTGTTGGTTTCTAAGAAGGCATCCAAACTTTTCTATTTTAAACATGTCATCTGTAAAGATCGACTGATAAATAAGGCAGCAGAGAGCTCTTTGTATGGTCCACTCATTTCAATAATGCCCTTTTGAGCACTGGAGAGCAAAGCTGTGCAGCATATTCCTAATGGGGCCTTACTAGTACATTGTAAAGGGGAAGACCCTCTTGTCCCGTCCATTTTACATTGGCATTTTAGATTTACACAGAGTTCATTTGAACACACAGACATTCCAAAAACTGCTTGACTGCTGGACAAATAAAAGGATATGTAATGTTGCGATGCATTTTGAGCCAAACAATATTTTCTGTGAAGCCTGACTTTGCTTTGTATATTGAAACAGGCAGATGTGATTAACAGCCATTTCTTCTGAAATGATATTGTTTGTTGTGTCATGTAATTCATTCTTCATTGTAACCGCTCCTTTGGCGAGACTCTGTACATTTCTTTATACTAAGTCATTTGTAACCTGTGATAGTTCTGCCTCATGAATCCAAAGAAATGTGTTTGGGTCTAAGGAGTGTTTTGCTTTATGTGGAGATGGTATATAATACCAATGGCTAAAAACCTGAACTGCTAAGGTTCGCTAAGTGGGGTCCATTCATCTCCTGGAGGAAAATTCACTTTGTTCTCACTGCTCTCACATCTGCTGCCTCTGTATCTGCTGATTTGTGGGACCCCATTCAGTTTGCCATTGGTGCTTAGAAACTCAGGAAATAAATATGACAATATTTGGTTGCCATAAGGAGTTGTAAATATTAGAAACTGCATGTTTTTGTGCTGCATGGAAAAAATAAACCATTTTATAAGTACACATACTATTGCACGTCCATCTTCTTTCCATCTGCTGCTGCTGCCATGAGCTATTGCCTCTCAAAAATATGTGGTACAAGGTAAAAGTGAAACTTGGGTCCCAAAAATCCACTTTGCTTGGCACACTGCCCACTATCTCTTCAGCTCACAGACAGATATCTTCTCATTTTTCTTTACAATTCTCTGGAATAGTTCAGAATTCATTGTTCTATCAATGATGGCAAGCTGTCCAGACTTAAACCAGAACACTCCCACCACCAGGTTTCACAGATAGGATAAGGTTCTTATGTTGGAATGCAGTGTTTTTCTTTCTCCAAATGTAACACTCCTCATTTATGCCAAAAGGTTCTATTTTGGCTTCATCCTTCCACAAAACATTCTTCCAGTATCCTTTTGGTTTGTCCACATGATCTTTAGCAAACTGTAGATGGTCAGCAATAGTTTTGGGAGAGAGAAGTGGCTTTCTTCATGCTACCCTGCCACACACACCATTGCTGCCCAGTGTTTTCCTGATAGTGCACTCGTGGACATCAACATTTGCCAATGTGACACAGGCCTTTAGTTGCTTAGAAATGACTCTGGGTTCCTTTGTAACCTCTCAGATTATTTGATGCCTTACAGTTGGCGTTATCTTTGATGGTTGTCAGCCACTTTCTGGGTAGGGTAACAACGGTCTAATATATCCTCCATTTGTACACAATCTGTCTGAATATTGATTGGTGGAGTCCAAACTCTTTTTAGAGAGAGTTTTGAAATCTTTTCCAATTTAATGGGCTGGAAAAGCAACTCTATCAACAACTCTCTTTCTGAGGTCCTCCGACACCTCCTTTGTTCAAGCCATGATACATATCAAATGTGTTGTATGTGTGATCAGGCTTTACTGGATCCCCATTCTTTAGATAAAACTAGGTCTCTCACTCAACTGATTGTCATCTGAAAACACCAGATTTCACCTTCAAATTACATGATAATCTGAAGGATTCACTTACTTTTGCCACAGGCAGATGTTATTGGAACATTTTTCTCAATAAATACATGACCATATATAACAAATTTTAGATGATTTAGGTCACATTCATATAAAAATATAGAACATTTAAATGATATATATATATATATATCTCTATATATATATATATATATATATATATCTCTATATATATATATATCTATATATATCTATATATATATATATATATATCTCTATATATATATATATATATATATCTCTATATATATATATATATATATCTCTATATATATATATATATATATATATATCTCTATATATATATATATATATATATCTCTATATATATATATATATATATATATATATATATATCTCTATATATATATATATATATCTCTATATATATATCTCTATAACAAGCAAGGGGAAGTTGTGCTCAACCACTAACTTAAAAACATTAAGAGGGGGTGCAATGAGGTAGTGACCACAATATACATATAGTAGAAACAAGAGATCCTCTGCACTCAACCCATTATCAATATATTTAAGACAGAGTCTTAAATATATTGATAATGGGTTAAATATATTGATAATGGGTTGAGTGCAGAGGATCTCTTGTTTCTACTATATATATATCTCTCTATATATATATATATCTATATATATATATATATATATATATATCTCTTTATATATATATATATATATATATATATATATATATATATATATAAATTCAGAGGAATGCCAGCACTCACGAAAAAATAAATATGCCTGGGTGCACGATCTATAGATAAGTCATACAAACCAAAAAAGTATCAGCACTCACAGGTCTTGAAAAAAAAAAAAAAAAATTATTAAAGAGCTATGGACTGATGTTTCGGCGGGAAAACACAGCAATGACTACGTATATACATCGTCATAAACTAAGGGGCCGATTCACGAAGGGTCGAATATCGAGGGTTAATTAACCCTCGATATTTGACTGGGAACTAAAATCGTTCGACTTCGAATATCGAAGTCGAATGATTTTGCGCAAATCTTGCGATCGATCGAAGGATTTTTCGTTCGATCGAACGATTAAATCCTTAGAATCTAACGTTTCGAAGGATTTTATGACGAGTATATGCATCTTGACAATGGTCCTAGACTGTGGACCGAAACGTTGATGCTCTTATCTTATGATTTATAATAAATTTCATTGAAAATAATTGGAGTGCGTGTCGCAACACTTGGATTTACATTGCTTCAACATTGACACGGCACCCTTTAACTGCTATAACCAGATGAGCGAGTGCGGACGCCAGGGACAGAGTATATATATATATATATATATATATATATATATATATATATATATATATATATATTATTGTTGGATCATTTCTTTCATACAAACTATTGTAGTATACAATGGGATTCTACGTAGCTTATCTGTTCTCTACATTGTAAACTGTTCTTGAATCTTGCCTACATAGCTACACAACAGTTTGTTTAGATAAACTATACTATTTTATCTGAATCAAACACCCCCGTTTTACTAGTGCAGGGCAATACTTTATTATTTATTCATTACTTTAAAACACTTTAATTTTTGGTGCATAATTTCTCCCCAAAATCAATAGGGAGTAGAACTAGAACTACAAATTGTGCATACGCTGATAACTGTCTGCAGGAAGTTTGGGCTTTAACCCTTAACGGTTTAAACAAATGATTCTGTCCCTTGTTTTATTTTGGTTTTCTAGAAAGTTATGGCATTCCTTATAGAACACAAGAACAATAACCCAAAAAAACAGTGTTTTAAAGTAATTCATATATAATGTACTGTTACCTTGCACAGATAAACTGACCTGTTTGCTTCAGCAAGATTATTATAGTTTATATAAACAAGCTGCTGTATAACCATGGTGGCAGCCATTCCAGATGGGAAAAATAAGAAAAGGCACAGATTACACAGCAGATAACAGATACTATACAGCAGCTTATTTATATAAACTATAGTAGACTTTCTGAACCAAACTTTTAATGGTGCAGTTCAACAGTACATTATATTTGAATTACCTTGAGGCACTTTCAGTTTTACAGAGTTACTGTTCCTTTAAGGTGATTTACAGTCAAAGCCTGACGTTTCAAGGTGATGTGTTATTTAAAGAAAGGGTCACCCGAATTGCAGCAAACTGCCACCCCATGTTATAATGTCAAGATCCTCAACACCCTATCCACCACCATATTGGTTGTGTTCTCCTAGTCTGTATGTCCGTATTGTAAACAGGAGGGACAGGTGAGTGATAACACACAAGTCATATGGGCAGCCTTCACACCATCACTGGCAGAGGCAAAGACGAGCAGTAATGAGGGATCTTTGGGCTTTGTTCTTGCTTATGCCTGAAGATGAGCCGTGCAGGAAGGAGATTGTTTCACATAGAGTGACATTACCCTACTGTACAGAACGCAATAGCTTGCCTGAGTTTTCTGTCACCGTTGAAGGTAAGAAATTCTGTAAGTAGATTCTATGAAAAGTATTGCATTTAATGGGGGGGGAGTGGTTGGGAGGCATTACTTGCCCTTTAACATAGCATTCAAAAGGTTTGTTGGCAAGTAGTGCTCTTTTTTTTTATCAGTCTCCATTCAGCCCACTGCTCACTAAACAGACTTTACAATTATTCTTCATATAGTGCCAACATTTGCAGCAGAGTTTTACAGGTATTTCTGGTGTACAGCAAGGCTGAAACCCTACACAAGCACACAGCGAAATACGAACTTGTCCTGCAAGGCAACAGGGTTGCGGATGTGTATAGGACCTGTTATCTATAATGCTCGGTGTTATGTTTTGGGTAGCCGAGGATGAGTAGAGTATAACACTGCTTTATTAGCAGGTCCATGCAGCAATTACACAACAGTAAGCAACTCTAACACCACAAGCTGTAAAGAAAGTATGTACAGTATAAGTCTAGTGACATCTACAGGCCATTTGTATAAACACCACACTTGGGACCTAGGGTTTTCTAGATAAGGGGTCTGTCTATAATTTGGGTTTCCATAACTTAAGTTTACTTAAACAATTATTTAAACATTAATCTCAAACCCAATAGGATTCAGTATATCTTGGGATTAAGTCCAAGGTGCTGTTTTATTACTACAGAGAAAAAGAAAATCTATAAAAAAAAAAAAAAAAAAAAAGCCAAGCTATAGCAAGGAGGAGGTGTTTGTCCCTTTCAGAACAAAGATAATAATGCAGTGTCAGTTCTTCATATGAATAATAAACACTAGTGCAATTTGAGTTAATCTATTTGAATATTTGGGGGATGGGTGAAGAGGGAGAACTTGCAGTGAAATCTAGATATTCTGCCACTAAATGGAGCAGTCAGATCCATTTTTCTGTAATTGAGGATTAAATGAGAATCGTACTGTTCTTTTTCACTCTGTTGTGCGTTTAATACATATTAGTATACATAAGGTCTATCTTCTTGGCAAAAATGTGGTTTTTCAGGCCCAGCTGTACTCCACAATTCAAATTGGCATATTATATTAAGCACAAAAAGTCGACTTCTGTCTAATGTTCCCACATTTTGTTCCGTCTGAGTTCTTAAAACCATCTGCAAAGTGGGATTGTAGTCAGTTGTTAATAGACCAGAATGAATAGCAGAAGCCACAAGGCAATTCCCCCACATTGGTGACCCAGTAAATACCTCTACAGTTGTAGTTTGTGGAATACAGACTTGGCTTCAAAATAGGGTTAAAAAGGATTAATACATTTGCACATTGTCTGTGCCTTCATTTCTGCTATGCATTTTGTAAAAATAAATTGATATTCACTTTAGATGCCATGTTATAAACGAGTGATATCTTAAGATCTCTCGTATATCTGTATCCTGTATAACAGCTACATCAAACAATAGATGCAATAGAAACATCACTGAAGCTTCAAAGTAAGTATTTTAAAAGTGGACAGGTTAAGAATAACCTTCATATTTTGGGACTAGAAATTAAGTAGAATACATATACAAAGTACAATGCAACATTGCTCAATACAAATGGTTTTCACAAAGCTCCTGTGTGTTTGTGGCAATATTGTGACCATTGCTGCACTGGAACTTGCACCCATAGAGACGTGAACTCCAATTATGTGTGATTCACCAGCATTGCAATGCAGCAGTCGCGCCACAATGAAGCAAAACACAACTGCCTCTTACTAGTGATACATACAGCAGGCACATGAGTGAGGAGCATATTTACAATATAAAGAGTTGAAGAAGAAACATTAAGTATTCATTTTACTAGTTGCCATGGATGCTGAAAATGTCTATAAATATATAAAGCTTTAAAAAGTTTATGTAGGGGAAGAGTAAAGGTGGCCATAGACACACAGATCCGATCGTACGAATCGAGGATTCGTACGATTTTCGGATCGTGTGTGGCATGTGCCGACTTCTTTCGTCCGGCGGAGATCGGTCGTTTAGTCGATCGGTCAGGTTTGATTTTGACCCGACCGATCCCGCCGGAGCTCATGGCACATCTTAATCTGATCGTTCGGCCGTACGATCAGATTACCCCCGATATAGCCATGCCTGTTAATGGCATATCGGGGAAAGATCCGCTCGTTTGGCAACATCGCCAAACGAGCGGATCTTTGCATCTATGGCCACCTTTACAGTAACCGCAATCAGCAATGGTGGGTCAAGCAAGCTGGGCAATAGGCAACCCGAGCAGTCTCTGTGGCCCTTCCCCCTCCCCACTTGTATCAACAACAGTGGCAGGGGAAGCTGAAGGATGGGCAGGTGGTAGGGGGACAGGCCTAGAAGTAGACAGAGTACGACAAAACTCCATATTCACGGCCTATTTCTATATAGCCAAAGTAACAGAATTGGTCAAATTTGTAGATTTTTCACCTATTTATAAAACGTAATCTTAGACAGAAACAGTTCATTCTTATACAGAATGGCTGTGACTAGGGGTAGATAGAAGAGGTACATGCCTAGGGTGCAATGGTGGAGGGGTGCTAGGAATGTACCTCTTCTATCTGCCCCTAGTCACAGCCATTCTGTATTAGAATGAACTGTTTCTGTCTAAGATTATGTTTTATAAACAGGTGAAAAATCTACAAATATGACCAATTCTGGTACTTTGGCTATATAGAAATAGGCTGTGAATATGGAGTTTTGTATTTGATTTGATTGACCCTGTCTGATTGTCTGATACAGTCATGTCTACCGTTGTGTTCTGTTCATTTTTCTCTCTCTCCAATCCCAGATAGAAGTCTTGCCTACTCTTTCCTGTTCCAGTGGTGTGGTATATTCTTTGTGCACTAGGTGGCGCCAACAGGCCAAATTAACTTATGGTACCATCAATGCCAAATGAAACAGCAAGATTTACTTTTGCCTTGGTCTGAATATTAGTCCTTTTCTGACTGCTTCAAGCCAACAGAAGTGATGGACTGTGGACATGTTGCAACAGACACAGCATTTATTGCACTTTGACCTTATGCCTAAATAAACAATTTACAACATAATAAGGCAAAGAAGCTTCTGTTACAATTACGTTTAGCAACTTTGGTAAACATTACAAGTACATAAATTTTATTGCTACGTGGGAAAGAATATGAGCTACTGGTGTTAGGTATGGGGGGCTAAAGATGGCCAAACAAGCACAGATAAAATAATGAGAAATAAAGTACATTTTACTGTGCAGGTTTACCAATCCTTACTATAAACCACGTATTATGGATATTAGTTGATCGGGAGTTCAGGCCTTTTTGAAAACCTTATCTGCCAATAAACCATTCCAGCTGATATATGTGCGCTGACAAATGAGGAGCTGCAGTATCCTATTATTACTTAGAGGAAAACTATACCTTTCAAACAATGTTGGTCTCTATTAAAAATATATTGCATAAAACAGTTAATATGTAAAACCTGATTTATGTAAATAAATCATTTTCATAATAATGTACTTTTTCAGAGTATGTGCCATTGGGTAATCATAAAAAGAAAATTTCCATTTTAAAAAATAAGGGCCGCCCCTTGGATCCTAGGATTGACAGTGCACAGAATCAAACCATACATGCAAGGTCACATGAGCCAATTAACAGACAGAGTTGTGTATTTTGCTTCAACACTTCTTCCTGTTACAGTTAGAGTTGTAGTATTTCTGGTCAGGTGATCTCTGAGACAGTGCACTGACCATCACTATCCATAGGTTCTGACTGCATGGGGTCACAGTGTTGGACACCTATTAGACCAATCTATTAGAAATATGAGGCATTGAAGTGTGGGAACATTTGAATGACAGAGAGAATAGCTACTAATTTTACAAATTACCAACTTACAAAGTGAATAACGTTTAACTAATTTTGATAATACAGTGTGATTGTATGCACATGGGTAGCTGATGTTTTGACTGCAAGGAATTTTCCTGGGACTATTTGTAGAAATGCTTATTGCCCTCCTATCTGTGTCTATACATTACACAGTGGTAAAGCTGGCCATAGACACAAAGATCTGATCGCACAAATCGAGGATTCGTATGATTTTCGGACCGTGTGTGGAGAGTCCTGACATTTTTCGTCCGGCGGAGATCAATCGTTTGGTCGATCGGACAGGTTAAAAGATTTTAACCGATAATATCTCTGCATGTATTGCCGATCATACGATTTTCAGTGGGAGACCAGCTTTGGTCGGACGTAACTTTCGTACGATTGCTGTCAGGGGCAGAACATCGGCTGATCTGTTCTTTTGTACTTTATTTGATCTGAATGGTTAGTGGCAGGTCGGGAGATGGGAAAGTCCGATCGTATGATGATTCGTCATGCTTAAGAGACAAGGGGAGAATGTCCGTGTTATTTTTTTAAATGTTGCTCTTTGCCATTAAATTTGTTGTCGAAATTAGCTGACCACTGATTATTCAGGTAACGGAAAGACTGGCCTGTGTGCAGCTAATTTATCAAAGAACACAAGTTGAAGGTCTGGTTCTTATGTGTCTTGATAATTGGCCTAGTAAAATGAGGCTTCTATCTGTTCCCAGGACAGGATGGTTCCAATGAGACAAGTGATAATGGATAGATATAGTACAGCATCAGCCTGGCTGCCTTGGAGTCCTAATGTCTCTGCTGATTGCTGATACCTACAGAACAGTAACTAACGATGTGTTTACCTGCAGTGATTTGTATTTAAAAATCTGATAAGAGGAAAGGAGACTGGGGACATAATCTGGTGGCAGATGATCATCTGTAAATAAACTCTATCAGCAAAGGACAAACCAAAAATGTGCAGAGCCTGAAATAAATTACTAGGTACAAAGAGCTCTTTATCTTTTCCAAACAGCAGGTCAGATAAGAAGCTCAGTGTGGTGTTTATACAAATGGCCTGTAGATATCACTGTGCCCAGACTTATACTGTGCATAGTTCCTGAGAGCTTAAAAGCGAAAGTAAAAGTTACTGTTGTGTAATGGCTGCATGAGAGCTGCCTAATAAAGCACTGTTATACTCTCCTCATCCTCGGCTACCCAAAACATAACAAATGGACGACGAGATGGCTCTTCTACCTCTGCAGCAGCCTGCAGCTTTTCTTCCAAACCCTGTTTGAAAATTACATTATTGCTACTAACCAAGGGGAGATTTTGGCCTGCATGAGAGCCTGCTAATAAAGAACTGTTATAGTACTCTACTCATCCTCGGCTACCCAGAACATATCACTCAAGATTCCCCGTTCTAGTGCACCATGCTCTCAGTCTTGTTGCAATATTGTTGAAGTTGTCCCTATTTGTGACTGCCGTAGTTGATGCTTACAGTATGGATTATATCCAGGGTTCTCCACTGTTTGTATAAAAGGTAAACCCTGGATATAGTCCATACTGTAAGCATCAACTACGGCAGTCACAAATAGGGACAACTTCAACAAGAATAAAAAACAACAGCCACAAATATTCAGTAAAATAGCCTTTTAAAAAGTGCTAGTGAAGTCCCTTGACACGTGCACGTCATTAGAAATGTTATACCCACTACTTTTAAGTATTTTATTTATCCTTATGTTTTACATTAGGGAGTCCATTATTCCCCAAAATAAATTGTCTGTAGTTTCAGCACAAAAAAAAACAAAAAAACAGCAATTCGGCAGGTTTTAGATAGCGAATGGTAGAAATAGAATTTTTAAAGAGACCGTACGTGATGAATTTTGATATTCTAATTTTCAAATTTTTTTAAAATTCAAATCGAATCTGGACGATTCCTTAGTGGAAGTACACAAAAAATAGCTTGAAATTCGAATTTTTTTCATTCGAAAATTCACCTCGACCTTTGATAAATCTGCCCCATAATGTACGTATGTAAAAGAGATGGGAAGACAAGGCAGCTTGCTGCCTTCTCTAATTATTCCTGTTTCTTATTCAATTATATATCACACAGTTCTTTTATGTCATTGCTCTGGCACCTCACCAACTGAATAAAGTGCAATAATAAATGAAAGTACCTTCCTTTTATCCCAGCTCTCCTAGTGATGTACAATTCTCCTGCGTAACTTGATGCAATAAAGCTCAGTTCTTCCACTTGTATCCATGTTTGTGACTCTCTTTATATCTCTCTACTTAATAAAGATCTATTCCATCATATCTCTGTTGTTTTCAGCTTTGTTACAGTGAGGTGAGTAATTTCCTTCTGTCCTAAGAATTTTCTGGCTCTAGCAACACAGTAGATGTTGCACAGCTGCATTTGCAAAACCAGCCACTGGAGGGCACAGTCAATTCCCACCATCAGCCAAGACTTTATAATTTTGTAAATACAGATCAGCACTGCGAGGAGAGGTGCTTAGAGGAAAACTATATCCCCGAACAATGTAGGTCTTCAAAAAGATATATTGCATAAAACAACTGATATGTAAAACCCCGCTTCATGTGAGTAAACCATTTTCATAATAATATACTTTACTTTAAAGGGGAACTATCTTGAAAACGAAAACGTAATAGAAGCTTCATCATACAGAAACTTTGTAAATACAAGCAATTAAATACTCTGTGCTGTTTCTGAAATAATCAAGTTTATATTCACTATCCCTCTCTAAGCATCTGTTTCTCTTCATTCTCTCTTCATGCAGCAGTTGGGTGTCAGATCAGTCATTGACAGTTAGATCCAATATATCTTATAGGGGGGCTTCCTTTCCTAGCAGATGAATTAGAGCTCATTCAAATAACTGATTCCAGTACAAACAAAATAACTGCCTTTTGCACAAATTCTGCATATAGAGAGACATGATGTCTGGTGAGCTCAAAAGGAGCCCCCCTATAAGACATATTGGATCTAACAATCAATGAATATCTGAAACCCAACGCATGCATGAAGACAGAATGAAGAGAAACAAATGCTGAGAGAGGGATAGTGAAGATAACTTGATTATTTCAGAAACAATACTGAATTTCTAATTGATTTTATTTAGAAAGTTTCTTATTTCAATATGCTGAAACTAATATTAAATTAAAATTTTCGCAATAGTTCCCCTTTAACATACTAGTATGTACCATTGGGTAATCCCAGGGCCACTCTTTCTTTACATCCCCTTTAATCATTTGCCAAGTTGGTTTCTGGGAATGAACTCTCACTGACACTTGCAAATAGTCTGTGCACTCTCAGTTTAGCACTATCTTACCAAGCAGGCCACGGACCAAACCACTGGTTCAGTGCAATATGATGATTTAGACCAGCTGAATGCCAGAAGACAATCATTTACAATTAGTTTAGGCTAAGACTGATCATATGGATGACCACAAGAAAAGCTACAGCTATGACTTTAGTAAATAGTAAGCAAGTACATTGTTGGGTTTGGGTGCAAAGTAACTTAAAGGACAAGAAAGCCTTTATATCAACTCTTCAATATGTTATTGTGCCCCCTTACTGTTCCTGATTGCTAATTTAGTTTTTCAAAATACCTTTGATTTCTCCTGCAATCCTATCTCCTAAGTTAATATCAAAATGCTCTGTCATGGGTGCCATTTTCACTTGACACGCATAATTATATTCCCACCATTATAAGTTTTTCCACTGCAGCACTGGATATAATATGTCAGGAGTGGATGTGCACACAGGGCTGCAGGCAAGACAGGAAAGCAGATACACACACATACACACTGATGGGCACAGAACAAGAATAAGTACTATGTGCTTGCCCATTGGTGTTTATCTTGCTGCTTTCAGATCCCATCATTAACCATAGAATCCATGTCACTGGGTTGCTATTGGCGCAAGCACAGCTGCTGATCATGAATTTATGTACATGTGCCTTTTACTGAGACAAACAAGTACACTTGCCCTTGTTCTTGGTATCAGTGCAGGAGAGCTGCATTATGGGACCCCCCCCCATTATCTCAGTGTTAAACAGCTGATTGGATAGAAATAAAGGAGATTCAATAGCACTGCAGAATGCACTGGAGGTATGCTTTTCCAATGAGCTAAACTGTTCATCAGACTTTCCTAATGATATGCCATTATAAATACATCTTCAGCCTTTCCCACTAGTCATATACACAATAATACAATATCACTTCCCTGTGGGGACAAAGTTTCATCCAGTACCGGTCTGTGTAACAGACAACAATGCCAATCTAGCCCTAGCCAAATGTCCGTAGACACCTGCTTTTTCTCTCTCTTTTGATTTATCTTGATGAACACTGGCCCTCTCTGATTTACTGACAACTCTGCTTTGACACACAAATCTGTTATGTCATCTGTGTTGGATCTGCAGACTTGCAGAAGAAAAGAATTCTCTCCAGGAGCTTTTTGGAGTCGCACAGCGATTTCTGATGGAGAGGTATTTCCGCCCATGGGTAGCACAGATTTCCCGCAGGTAACAATCTTCAAGGGTGCCAGTGCCCTTAGAGAGACTGAATAGAACGGTTCTACTTTAGGGATGCAAAACAGTATCCATAGCAATATACAATTACAATTAAGTACAGTAGAAGACTATGCTGGGAGGAAGCAGGGAGGGGGGCCAGTGGAGGGTGGAGGATTTTAACCTTGCGGGGGCTTTGTTATCCTTTAAAGCAGGGGTCCCCAACTTTTTTCACCCATGAGCAACATTCAGATGTAAAAAGAGTTGGGGAGCAACACAAGCATGAAAAATGTTCCTGGGTGGTGCCAAATAAGGGCTATGATTGGCCATTTAGTAGCCCCTATGTGGACTGGCAGACTACAGGAGACTCTGGTTGGCAGTACACCTGGTTTTTATGCAACCAAAACTTGCCTCAAAAATAAGCACCTGCTTTGAGGACACTGAGAGCAACATCCAAGGGGTTGGGGAGCAACAGGTTGCTCACAAGCTACTGGTTGGGGATCACTGCTTTGTATGGAGAGCAAAATAACGAAAAGACCCTTTATCAGAAAATCCCTAGGTCCCGAGCATTCTGCATAACAGGTCCCATACCTGTAATTTATTAAAATGTTTTTAAACTTTCAGGAAATTTCAGGTCCCCATCTCTTGCCCCATTTTAATTCTCATTTCCTTCTCACATATAGATGTAAAAAAGGATTATTTTGCATTTGCAATAAGCATACATTTGTATAAAATGCTAAATAATTATCATATGCCCCTTATAGTTCCCCTCTAGACCAGTACTCAGAGACACCTGACAAATTGAAGTAAATGAGCCGAGTTCCAATTATTCTACTTTTTATACATTCGCTGTCTGTGTCCAGACTGACAAATGGGTTGTGGAGTCACTAATTTCAGCCTTGTCTTGAATGGGACTTAATCGTTAGGGTGGAGACATGTTTATCAGTGAATTTCTTACAAGATATGATAATTGGAATCAATTGTCCATTGCTTTGAAGTTTGCAAAAGAAACATAAAGAGCAAAATGCTGAATACAGGCTCCCTGTCCTCAGCTACTTATCTGTTCTGCTGGAAAGGCTACTGGTATTACACAAACTGCAATGGTGATGGCAGACGTGGCTACTTGGGGAGATTAGTCGCCCAGCGACAAGTCGCCTCTTCTTCGGGAGACTAATCTCCCCTAAATGCCTTCCCGTCGGCTAGAATGTTTTTCCAAAGTTGCCCGAAGTTGCCTCATGAGGAAACTTCAGGGACAACACATCTGCCACCACATCTGAACATTCTATATGCATATGCTTTTGGTTATCTTATTCTGAATATAGACAACATCTGTAAATCTGTATACAGTTAATAGACAGCCATAATGAGTTTGGACTGTTTCTATTGACACTTTGTATCTATTGTACAGTACAATAAGCCAGCTCATTAGAGCCTGTTCAGCACAGCAGGGTTGGATATATTAGGATAATATTCTACTCTGTATACATTACTGACCCATTGAGTCATAAAAAATAAGTTTCTGCATAATCCATCCAAGGTTAATAACTTAAATTGGCTGATACTCTCCTAACTACTAAAAGTTTTTTCCCCATTACTTATGGAGTTGTCCCCAAGTTGAGTTGGTCTGGCAAAGACTAAAGGATTTTCTTTGTTTGAAGTTAAAGATACACATTATATTGTCTCCAGCCTTTGCTCTCTTAAATATAGGCTCCCCTTTTATTTCTGGAATAAACCAGTATAAATCCAATACTAAGGATTTAAATAACTTGATCCTTCGTTTTGTTGCTGCTACGAAGAAAACTCTTCTTCTATATTGGCTCTCAGAAGCTTCCCCCTCCATGACAGATGTTTTATCACAGATAAATCAATTATGTTGGCAGGAAGCGCTATGGACAAAAATAAATAAACCTCATTTATAGTGCAGATTTTTATATAACTGGTCTCTTTTCTTCCAAAAAATTGATCCTAGTCATGAAATAGAAATCTTAGGATATTGCAAATCTGATAGTTCTACATATAAAGTTTAAATCTGAAAAAAACACTGAGTGAGGTTTTGGTTTATTTATTTATTTTTATTTCTTTCCCTTTTATTTTATATGCTTTCTTATCCATTTTGCTTTGGATTCTTTGACTTTAAGTATATGTACTCATTTGTTCAATTCCTTGGTATGTCATGCAGCAATGTATATTCTTCTTCTATGCTTATCTTGACATACTTAATATGTTGTAAACCATAATCTGTTGTGTTTATGAAAAACAATAAAACATCGTTGAAGAGAAAAAAAAAAGTTTTTTTCATCACTGGCACTATAGGGAAATTATGGTTTGAAATTAGGAAAGAATGGATCATAGGGTCAGCCCCTGGAAAGTTGTGGTATAGACCTCTCTTTACACAGCTATTGATTAGTCATGAAGCAGCAATTGCTGTGTATTGCAAAGCCATATATTTTTCCCGTAATGTCAAGCTGAATAAATACTATTAAGATGGTGCATAGAAGAAATGTAGCAAAAGAGACTGTTGAATCAGGGGGGTGAGGAAGCAGGGTTATAAAGCACCTAGGGATCTTCAGGTCTTGCCCCGTATATATACAAATGTAATAGTTAGTTAACCATAGAACCATAAAGGTGTTTACTTTCAAACAGGTGATCAGTAAATGATACCTGATGTTAGGTAGAAAACTTTGCCTTTAAAATATTAAGCTCTGTTACCCTTGCTCATGTGCCCTACATACACCATGTAGGTTTTAATCTTTCATTTGAGATCACTTCTTTTGGTTTTAATGGAAATGTATAGAAATATGTTACTACTGTATAGTTGAGCTGTTTTAATCTCATGGGTCTAGTACTACCTAGTTGTCTACGATACAGTCATTTGTTTGGCTCAAACGTAGCAATGACTATATAACTACAACACTGACACAGTATATAGAATTTATGATTTACCAAATTGTTTAACAATAAACTGATGAATAAGTAGTCAAAATAGGTACATGTAATTTTCTTTCATATGGATAACAGCCTAGTTCCTAAAGAAATGAATTGCAGAATCAGGTCAACTGCTTCATGGCAGTGCATGTGTTACTGAATAAATGCAGAACCATGTTTATTTTTCCTATAGAACTGAAGATGAATTCATTATACATTCATTATCATGCATGGCACAATACAGAACTTGACATACCACATATTTATATACACAAAGTACAGTGCTCTAAAATTGCAGTTATATTTGCACTCAAGGGGAATATAAACTACTGCACAAATATGGAATAGCAGTCAAGTATTAAGTAAATGCTCTGTTTGCCCCCAGTTCTGCTGCTGAAGTAGCAAGCATATATATATATATATATATATATATATATATATATATATATATATATATATATATATCTACAGAAAAAAACACACTCATGGGGCTTGTGAGGTGCAAAACAAAAACGTTTCTTTTCTGTAGATTGATGATTTACATAACAACCCTAACCTGCACCCAGGCAGCTGTTTTTTGTTACATGAGTGCTCCAGTTTGACGAATAATATATATATATAGATATATATATATATATATATATATATATATATATATATATATATATATATATATACTCTTTGCCTGAGCTTTTAGACAAACTACCTCTGAGTTCAAGTCCCAATCAAAAGTTGGCCAATCTTATATGTTACCAGAAAACATCCAGGATCCAGGACTGTATAAGTAAAATATGGGACATGCACCAACTGAAAGAAATGAGAGCAAGGAGACAGAAAACAAGCATATTTGATAAAAAACGCTCAATATGTTTGGAAACACTGATGCTAATTTGCCATCTCAGTTGAAACTGCTGCATCCAGCAGATTTATTCTACTCAATAGGTGCACACCAGCGCCTTCTTCTGAGCCTCCTTTTTTTTCAAATTTTTTTCAAATGTTTCTAGTTTTGTTTATTATTTTATTTATTATTTATTATAATAAAATCGAATTTTCCTAAACAGTTTTTAAAATCCTCCTTATAAGTTAGGGAAACATGTATGATCTTTTAAGGATTCTATTTTTTGGCCAAATCCTGTATCTTTCATGAAGTGCTCTTTCACAGAGTGCTCTTTTTTATACACTACATGCAAATACATTTTCTTGACAAATGCATAATATGGTATGTTAGTTCAGTTTTAATACCAGTATTGGCCTGTATTTTAGGCAGGCAGTATATCAAGCAAGCACTTTTTCCCAAAATTAACGAAATATATCTGAGCATAAGTGTTGTGTAGTGTGTTGCAATCTTCATTGTATCATTGCACATTATGCTTTTTCTTCTTTATTCTTATTGCAAACAGGGCAACAAGAACAACTGTCCATGGACGTCAATGGGAGAATGGTTTAAATGAAGCATCATTTTCTAGCATGGGCCACAGCATTCCCACAAACTCCAGCTTCCCATAGACTGTGCTGGATAACTAATCTTGTTGCTGTAGATGGGGTTAGGGAAAAGTAAATAACAAAGCTTCACATGTAAGATGTAAAATGGACATTCCAACAACCTTCTCCAAAAGGAATTGGAACCAGACATTAACTTTTAATAATTCACCACCCCCGGGAGACTACCGGCTTTACTTAGGTACAATAATGATATAATTTATGCTAACTACTATTAAAGATAACATTGAGCTAATAGAATGCCAAGAAAGATAGGAGCTTCAGGCACTCACCTGAGCATGTAGCCCAGACAGTGCACGTAGACTTCCCAGTAGCATCCACAGGCCAGACTAATGGTCAAACCCACAAGTGCTTTTGTCTTATCACATTAATCAGAAGCCGACTACTAAACACAGACAAAGAATCACTAGAAGCAGACAAGATGTTTGCGTTTTCAATGATTAACAAACAATTGTTATGTACCTGACATTTACTTTCAAATGAAAGAATTAATCTAAAGATCTAAGTACGTAAGAACTACTTTTACTTAACAGGGGCATGTTAGATCCCCTGCTTCACTTTCTTTCCTCATTTGCAAAGATCTCATGGACATAAACAAGCCACATGGCATGAGAAATAAAGCTGTATATGTTCTTTTTGACTGATTACTAATTTGATCAACTATTAGGGCAGTGGCATATGTGTGTCATCCTCTGAGGTATTTTGTCTGTCTTTTGCCATCTGAATTCATGCTGGCAAATGCTCAAAATCTCCTTCCATTTATTTCTGTGCAAATTGTTTGAAAGCACCAGCACAGGCTGATTCTTATAGAAGGCAGTTTTGAGCATTTTGATGTCACATTTTTCTAAATGGCTAAAATGCCAAACAATGCATCATTACCATTATAACAACAGTTTTGTCACTTATAACCTTCCATTAAACAAAATAAAAAAATAACCAGCAAAATGTATACATGAAAAAATTGCTTAGGTGTGTCATCAGGTCTTTGCTTATATATGATGCCACATGATTCCCTGAAACTTGTTAAAAAATATAGGAATATAAGAATTATGACCAACTACATCAAAGTCATCCTTTGTCAGATCAGGTTTTAAACTGACTTTAATGTATTTATTTATGATTCAATTTACTATTATATATTATTATATAGTGTTATTTTAGTTGATGCTGCATTTTCCTTTCCCCCGGGAACACCATTGATTATCAGTATTCTTTATTTATTTATTTAGTGCTGATATTATATATTGTACAGTCCAGGATGACAGAGAACCACAGTATAACAATTTCCAGAAATGTGTGGATAGCCTATTAAATGTACCTACTTACAAAACAGGTATTTTGTACGACATTATCAAACAAAATCAGACCATGGGAATAAAAACATGAGAGAAAACAGACTTCTAGTGAAACCCTATAAATATTTTAGGGCTATAGCATAAGGGCAGATTTTGTGAATTTTGTCTTCCAGTCAAACTCTTGTAATTCCTGCCTATTGATTTCCATTCCATTTGCCTGGAACAGTGGGGGTACTGCTGTTGTGTTTCCAAGTGAAATCACCTGACTGGGCAATTAACTCAGAAATGAATAGGGAGCAATTCTGTACATTTTGTTGTCCATCTGCAGAGCTAATTTTTTAGGCTCTGCTAAATGTATATTCTGCCCCATCCATCCCGCTATATTTCTTTTACTGTCCAGCAAGAGGCTGGCACAATCATTAATGACATGGGGGGAACATAAGTTTGCTCAGTGAGGACAAAGAGTCAATACTGCCTGCATGGTCCCAACACCTTATTGGTCTAAGGTCATTATTACTGACAGACTGACTTACATAGGTGGCCATACATGTAACAATTACAATTGTCCCAGGAAAGATTGTTATTATAAAGGTAAAAGCTAAATTGTCAAAACTAGAATTCTACCTCTATCTGACGATTCAGCAACAAACCGTTCAAAGATGCCCGATCAGAATTTTCTGTCTTAGCTGATCGATGAAATGACAGATATCCAATAGTCTTTTGCCAATATCTGTTACCTTGTCTCCAAATATTGTAATGCTATCCGATAATAGCATATATGGCCTGTGGCCACCCTAAAGGCCCCCATCAGGGCCGCCATTAGAAATCACGGGGCCCCGTACAACAAAATTTTTGGGGCCCCCTGGGCCCCGCCCACACTGACGACCAAGCTCCACCCCATTTCCCGCCCACTCCACATCGCAGTTAAAAGACCACACAGACATCAGCGCTAAAAAAGTAACCCCCCCGACACAAGTTGTAAAAAGCTATTGATGGTCAGGGCCCCCTTATAAAAAATTGGGGCCCCAAAAAAAACATTGGTGGCAGGGGCCCCCTTATAAGTTAAAAACAAATTGGGGCCCCAAAAAAAAATTAAAAAAAAAATTAATTTTTTTTTGAAAAAAAAAAAAAACATTGGCGGCAGGGGCCCCCTTATAAGTTAAAAACAAATTGGGGCCCTAAAAAAAAATTTGAAAAAAAAAAAAAATTTTTTTGAAAAAAAAAAAAACATTGGCGGCAGGGGCCCCCTTACAAGTTAAAAACAAATTGGGGACCCAAAAAAAAATTTTAAAAAAAAAAAAAAATTTTTTGAAAAAAAAAAAAAACATTGGCGTCAGGGGCCCCCTTATATGTTAAAAACAAATTGGGGCCCCAAAAAAAAATTTAAAAAAAAAAAAAAAAATTTTTTTGAAAAAAAAAAAACATTGGCGTCAGGGGCCCCCTTATATGTTAAAAACAAATTGGGGCCCCAAAAAAAAATTAAAAAAAAAAAAAAAAATTTTTTTGAAAAAAAAAAAACATTGGCCGCAGGGGCCCCCTTATAAGTTAAAAACAAATTGGGGCCCCGAAAAAAAATTTGAAAAAAAAAAAAAATTTTTTTGAAAAAAAAAAAAAACATTGGCGGCAGGGGCCTATAGAATATTAAAATAATACATTGGTGGCCAGGAGATTAAAAAAAAAAAAATACACAAACTGGTGTTCAGTAGAATTGAACTCACGGCTTCAGTACTTCAACTTCACCTCCTTTCGTGACTTCGGGTCTTTTCACTGCTTCAGGACTTCGGCTTCGGCTGTTTTCGTGGCTTCGGGTCTTTGCGCTGATTCAGGACTTCGGCTGTTTTCGTGACTTCGGGTCTTTTCGGCGCTTCGTGACTTCGGCTTTTTCCGTGACTTCGGGTCTTTTCGGCGCATCGGCTTCGGCTTTTCGGCACTTCCGCATTCGGCAGCACAGAGGCAAGACGTACGGCTCGGGCGCTCGTAAGGGGGGCCCGGATCTTCAAAAAATGCAGCGCTGCCGGGCCCCCCTTCATGCCCGGGCCCGGTACGCTTGTCCCCCCTGTCCCCCCCTGATGGCGGCCCTGGCCCCCATACACGGACCGATAAAAACTACAGAGTCGGCAGCTTACTGGCCAGTGTGTGGGGCCATCCTACAGGCTTCCTCAATCGATATTTGGCCGAAAGTCGGCCAGATGTCATTTGGGCAGGGTAAAAAATCCCGACGGATTGCGGCCACATCTGTCATTGATGCAGTCCTGCAATCCGACTGCCCATATCGCTTCCATTCTGGTCCGATCATTCAGCCCTAGGGCCCACAATCGGATCAGTCCACCTCAATGTGGGCATATCAGGTTGAGATCCACTCTTTTGGGAACATCGCCAAACGAGCGGTACTCCCTGTGTATGGCCACCTAAAGGCTAGTGAGAAATAGCCGATCTGCTGGTATCACCAGTGCACTGTACCTGCTGCTTACTGTTTAGCACTAATGAAAATGGGCATTGACATGCATCACTTTCCCCTGATACAATGGCTACACTAGAAAATATATATTACATATGATTTTGCTCCTTGTTAATATTACCTGTTTGCTTCTTGTTTTAAAAACATTTCCACTGTAATGGGGTAAGCACTTAAAGGGACCTTTCACAGTGGATCAAAGGAAAGTTGCAATCCATTCACCCTTGAAGTAACGTGTAAAGACAGTAACAGACATGAGCCTTCTACTGTCTCTTATTTATAAAACTCAGTCGAACCATAGCTTCTTACCTTTGTAAAACAACATCATCAAAATCCTTGTGGATTGCCTCTGGCTAATCCCTTTCTATCTGCACTAGTGCAGTCAGAGAAGGTGGGTGAACAGTCTCCAGTGGTCCAGAGACAAAGTAGCCTAAGGCAAAAATGCTAGCTCTCCATGCTATCTGTCTGGAAGTCAAAACAATATTCATGGCTGAATTAGCCACTTTCTCTAGAATGCCATTAGTACTGTATCATATTAGATTATTTCAAATTGTGGAGCTATATAGCATAGTAAAAATATTAGAAAATGTACATGTACATATCCCTATTAAATAGTTTTCTTGTTTCCTGATTTCGGGATCAGAACTGTCCACCTGTGCTATCAGTGTATTGCCAATGAACTGAGACTCTTCCCATGACAAAGAAGATGAATGTTATCCCCTGTGTTTCACAACATGGTGCCACTCCTAAATATGTTGTGAGGACAACATAGTTAGGATTGCCGAGGGGGCTATATACAGTGAATGGACCTTTTATTTTGTATAATAATTATGCTAGCACACAACATATTATAATTACCAAAATTACATGAATGAAACGATATGTGCAGTATATACATAAAAGTCACTATATGTACAGTATATACATAAGAGTCACGTAGGGATACTGTCCTCCTGGCATTAAGTCAGGTCAACATTTCATCTATTCCTAAGACCTTTCTCATGGCCATAAACACCCAGCAAAATGTTATGCAATAAATAGATAAAACACTGAAAAAATGTTGAGTCACAGGTTTATCTGTATATCCATCCCTAAATGCAGATACACGAATAAACCAGTGGCTAATCATTTTTTTTAGAAGTAGGTAATAGGTTACCCACATTTTGATACATTGCTACAGACCATATCCCCCCCAACTCAAGAGAGGGGGGATAGATCAAAAATATTGCTTCAGAGAGATGTGTTCTGGAAGAACACTTTAGCCATCAGGGTTAAATGAACATTGTTCTTTTGTATGTTTTAATGTTAACTTAATAGGAAGTTGTGTAATTTTGTTATATTGGATACATTTTGATACATAAACAATTATAGACACATTTTTGCCTGTGTGCTAGGTTCCATTGTTTTGGGGTGTGGTTCATGTTGATTAACCTATGTTCTTCTAATGAGGATTAGAATTCTTTGTCACATGTTCTTCGGGGAAGCACATGGTTGGGTGAGTGCTTCAGTGTTTTATCTATTTATTTGCACAACATTTTATTGGGTATTTATGGTCTTGAGGAAGGTCTTAGCAACAGACCGAAATGTTGACCTGTTTTTAATATGCGATAAATAAAGAATATGAGACTTTAATACTTTTTGAAAAGGTTCCCTGTGTGCACCCTCATTTTTTTCCTGTTTTTTGTATTCAGCTCCAGAGGGTAGCACCTGGGTCACATATTTTGTTATTATGTGTATATATATATATATATATATATATATATATATATATATATATATATATATATATATATATATATATAGATATATATATATAGTATTAACAGCATAGTAGATAACTAAAGTAACCACCAAGTAGTGTTTTATTAGCTCTTAAATGTAAGCTAGAAAATGTTTTTTATTTTTGTATGGTTTAATTGAGCACCACTCAATACTACAGAATGCCACCAGTGCAAATCACTATTGAATTTAAGAGCAACTGCCTATCACTGCACCCAGGATGGATTTCACCTATAAAATGCTTTTGTGCAAAGTAAAAATCCCTCCACTTGCTTACTTACCCCATTTCTGGTAGACCTTGCTAGGAGAAGGGTCCCAGAATTTTCTAGTTCACATTGCATACATGTTACTTAATAAAATATGGTCCACATTATTCAGATGAGTTGTCTGTATTTATAGTTCACAGAAATGTAAACCACTGTCAAAATGCTAGATTATCTCTAGTGCTGTGTTAGAAGTTATTCAAAACTCTGCAGACTTATCGTGTGTCAGACTATGTGCAATGTTTACAAAACATGTGCCCTATTCAAGTGGGATAGTAACTTATGTGATGTTAAAAGCTTAGAACAGCATGTCTACAAGCTGCAATAGACCGCACCCAATGACAAATAATAAATAGTGTCTAGTAAATCTGTGTATGTTAGGTTTTCAGGGTATGAATAAGGTCAGACTGCAAGAAAACCTTTTTGTCAGAGAGGCACCAAACAGACAACCTGAGGATCTCAGGGAAGCGAAAATGCCTTTAACATTTCAAAATGAAACATTCTATTACACTGAATGTTAGGCTTTTTGTGAAAGCATCAATAATTACTGCAGACATTAGAATTGTATGGTCAATACTATATACAAAACTTGATTGTTCCAACTATGTGCTATTTTAACCAAACTTGGTATACCATTTTTTAATAATCTACTTGTAATCATATAGGCTCATTTACATCCACAACTGCAGTGAGCAAAGTGCACTTTTCCTATTAGCCAATTGCCTATTAATGCAGGTGAACCCTAGAGCTATCACCACTGCTGCATTTGGTAAAATAATGTATGATTGAGCTCAAATTTATAACTTTACTAACTACAGCATACCTCCCAACTGTCATGTTTTCTGCGGGACAGTCCCAATTTTGGCAGCTCAGCCAGCAGTCCCGGGTTTCTTACTGAAATGTCTTGATTTTTCTCTTTCATCTCCTGACTTGAGAAAAAGATGCAAAGTTCTGAAACTTAATTAAAATTAGGCTTTTTGGCAGAGAGCCCAGAACAGCCAGCAGCTGCACTTGAATACGTTTGTAACAATTTAAAATAAGCAAAGAAATAATTGTAACTATTTAAGATAAGCAAGTCTCTTGGGAGAACCAAGACTAGCAGCTTAAATTGCAATTCACCATCATTAACAAAACTGCAAGTTTTGTAAAATGGACATGGTAATTAGGGGGTGTGGCCACAACATGGGCATGGCCAACAATTTCATTGCAGTTTGAGTGCCACAAGTTTTTGTCCCTCTCTTCATTTTTCAAATGTTGGGAGGTATGCTACACGTGTGTGCCGAAGCTCTATGGCCTAGAATTTGTGTGTTACAACCATCAACCACTGCACATGAAAAGCTTAACAGAGAAAACCTTTAAGGATGCCTATTCATGACTTATAGCTTGTAGAAAGAGAGCAGAGCCTAGGAAAGTCAGTTTATATGAATATACAATTGTGTGCATAATCAGAACAGCAAGACATTAAGCAGAGCTGCCACTCCTTTAAAGATAAGGCATGGTATAAAGCAGGGATCCCCAACCTTTTGAACCCATGAGCAACATTCAGAATTAAAAAGAGTTGGGGAGCAACACAAGCATGAAAAATGTTCTTGGGGTGCCAAATAAGGTCTGTGATTGCCCATTTGGTAGTCCCTATGGAGATTGTCAACCTACATTGAGACTCTGTTTGGCAGTACACCTGTTTTTTATGAAACCAAAAGTTGTCTCCAAGCCTGGAATTTAAAAATAAGCACCTGCTTTGAGGCCACCGGGAGCAACATCCAAGGGGTTGGGGAGCAACATGTTGCTCACAAGCTACTGGTTGGGGATCACTGGTATAAAGATATAGTCAAGATCCCCCACCCAACATACATGTACTGATAATCATAACAAAACTGGTACAATATTTATGGATATATGATGTTTTGTGCTATAGAAAAAGAGAGGTACTTCTATGAAATTTAAAGAAATGCAGATGTTATAAAAAGTACTGGGATATATATTTACTAATAGGTTCCATGCATATAAGTTATAAATACTAGGCAACTATGTCACAATAAGAAACACACATGCAGCCACCACCAAATATACAACCTGTTCTTCAGATTCACACTTTTATTATAAATGTTGCAAACTAATTAACCAAACTAGAAATTGCTGTAGTCATGCAATTAACATTGCTGTACCTCATTATCCTGTCAGGATATTAGCATAAAGATTGATTTGAAACAGATAAATTCCACTCATACATTCATTCCACTATGGCAAGTTTTTGAACTCAGACCAGATCATGGACAGTGTACATCACATACCAACTGTGAAATCAGACTTGTATATCCATTGCTGTGTCCATCCATCCAAACACCATCTTTGCATTTCATTACACACTAGCAAGAATTGTGCAGCATTCCTATTGTTCTTGCTTTTTCTAAATAGAAAACTGGAAACATTTGAAAGCCTTTATTTAAATCTTGGCACACTGCAAGTGTATGCTTCTCTCTGTTCATAATCCGGATAATTACAAAAACGTTATAATGTGCCAGAAAGACAATTACAATGCCTATTAAAAATCTCTATTAACATCATATACTCACAAACAGGGGCATAACTACAGAGGAAGCAGACCCTGTGACTGCTGGGGGGTCCAGGAGGGTTAGGGGCCCCACAAGGCCCTAATTTATATACAATTTCAATATAAATTGGCAAAACTGGTCAACCTCTAGACATTTTAGGGGCCTGAAAAATAATTTGTTGTGGGGCCCAGTAATATCTAGTTACTCCACTGCTCACAACACATAGCATATTACCAAAACCCATAGACACTAAATCACACAATTAAGGTATAAAAGGCAATAAAATATTTTACACAACACACCAGTATTCACTCACAAAAATACTTGAAATATACCCAAAGTTGCCTACAACTTATGACTACTGATTGTGTGTGTGTGTCCCAGAAAAAGAATTTCAAATGTATGCACCATAGTTAAAGGGGTGGTTCACCTTCAAGTTAACTTTAAGGGGCTGATTCACTAAGGGTCGAATATCGAAGGTTAATTAACCCTCGCTATTTGACTAGGAATTGAAATACTTCGAATATCGAAGTCGAAGGATTTAGCGCAAATTCTGCGATCGTACGATCCAAGGATTAATCCTTCGATCGAACGATAAAATCCTTCGAATCGAACGATAAAATCCTTCGAATCAAATGATAAAATCCTTCGAATCGAACGATTCTAAGGATTTTAATCCAACGATCGAAGGAATATCCTTCAATCAAAAAAACTTAAGAAACCCTATGGGGACCTTCCCCATAGGCTAACATCGACTTCGGTAGCTTTTAGCTGCCGAACTAGGGGGTCGAAGTTTTTTTAAAAAAGACAGTACTTTGACTATCGAATGGTCGAATAGTCGAACAATTTTTAGTTCGAATCCTTTGAATCTAAGTCGTAGTCGAAGGTCGAAGTAGCCCATTCGATGGTCGAAGTAGCCCAAAAAATACTTTGAAATTCAAAGTTTTTTTACTTCGAACCCTTCACTCGAATTTAGTGAATCGGCCCCTAAGTGTGTTATAGAATGGACAATTCTAAGGAACTTTTCAATTGGTCTTCATTATTTATTTTTGATAGTTTTTTTTTTTTTATTCGCCTTCTTCTTCTGATTCTTTCCAGCTTTCAAATGGGGGTCACTGACCCCATCTAAAAACAAAAGCAGTGTAAGGCTACAAATGTATTGTTATTGCTACTTTGTATAGCTCATCTTTCTCCTCTCCTATTAATATTCCAGTCTCTTATTAAAATCAGTGCATGTTGCTAAGGTAATTTGGACCCTAGCAACCAGACTGCTGACACTGCAAACTGGAGAGCTGCTGAATGAAAAACTAAATAACTCAAAATCTACAATTTTTTGAAAATGAAAGCCAATATCAAATTGTCTCAGAATATCACTCTCTACATCATTCTTAAAGTTAATTTAAAGGTGAACAACCCCTTCAATTGCCCAAAACTAAAGAATAATAAAATAGGTTGTCTGATAATCTCCTTCTGGTACAGATCATGTTGTGGCTAATTTTACTTCCCTACCTACAAAATACACCAGCAGGTTGTACACACTGTTGGTTAACCATCATTTACTGAAATGTAGCTGATGGATCTATCATTATGTGCCATAGAAATAAGCCAAACATGTCAGAATGATTATCAAAGAGGAAAGCATGGAACTAGGCAGCTGGGGTTCCAAAGGATGAAAAAATGTGTTAAATTGTAAAGCACTGTTGAGTATATGCAGTGGTCATTGATGTTATCTATTAACAGTAACCTTATACAACACACCACAGTCGGGTCAGACTGGACTGGTGGGACGCAGGGAAAACCCCGGTGGGCCCCGCAGGCCCAGACCCACTCCCTGCTGGAATCCCAGGGCAATGCCCCCTGAATACTTCCCCCCTGGTTACAATCACAGATGCAGATACAATGTGTTCTTGACTTAGCAGACAAACAAAAACAATCTGTTCTTGACTTAGCAGAGGTCTAACAGTGCCTGTTAGTAAAACTACATTTACTTTTATTTCTGGGTTTACTCACATATCAACAATGCACTGACACTAAAATACTACTCTTCATAATAATATTAATATATATTAAAAGTTACCTATAGGTCATATTGATAATTTTTTGCTAATAGGGATGTTTTTTTGTAATTTAAGGGATGCTTTAAAGTAATTGTTACTTGAATTCCTAAACCTGACTGTTTTGCCAACTTGACTGTCCCTTCTCAGCCTGTCAGAATTCCTAACACTAATGGACTGCTGCAGCACAAATATGGCAACCCTTTCGAAGGAACAAGGAGAGGTAATGTAAGATCACTGGACAAACATATTATATTTTAGAGCAGGCAAAGACAATGCTATGATATAAATGCATATTTATTTTTAGGTGTCAGTATCTCTTTAACACAGGCCAGATATAGCCAAACTAAATTCTGTTATGTTTTTTTCTGCACCACAGCACTGAATGATAGGGGCACAATGTGTCTTCATAAGGAGGAACAAGCAGTGGTTGATAACAGGCTGTTGAGTACTGCAGAACTAGTCAAAACTACACCATTCTCCAAAAATATATTCACCAGAAGAGTAAGTTCAACCAGAATACCTGGAATAGCTAATGGAGTCACCCCTTGCTCTTATACTAAAAATAAACACACAATCTTCCAACACATGCTTGTTGTTATTTTAGAGATATTTTAGAGATATAAAGGATTATTTGTTTATCATATCATGCTCTGTAATCTGTATGAGAATGAAATATACATAGATACACATGCACATATATATATATATATATATATATATATATATATATATATATATATATATATATATATATATATAGTTCCATTGCCAAAAGTTACTCTTTTATTAAAACACAAAATGATGTCCTAAAAAAGACCTACAAAATATAATTCATGTTTTCTAAAACATTTGAACAAGAATTAAGGCTGGAGAATGGAAGTAACCTGACGAATAAGAGTGCGGGTTCTTTTTTATTTTTTTACTGCTAATGTGAGACCTCCCAAAAGCAACGCAGTGCAACCTCATTCAATATCCTAGGTTTGTTTTTATTAAATAAAGCTATGGCTTTTTATTTATTTATTTTTGGAGACAGTGGAGGTAAGGAAGGACAGTTAGCCTAACTGGAGCAACTGCTCCTGTTAGAAGGTCCCCCAGTAGTGAGCAAGGTGATGTGTTTTCTTATTAAGAAGACTTTGATGTATAATCCAATTTACAAGTGAGAAGGCACTGTCCCGTCAGAGGGACACAGTGTGAACCCATGCACTGCCTGCTGAACTTGACAATGAAGTGTTAATGGATAAGTGGTTATCAATACAGCTAATTGCCCTGCTGCTTGTCTCCTCCTAAATGAGGCCAGGAGACAGGCATCTTTCTTGTCTGCTGTCAGTACAGGTGTCAAGAAAGCAGCAGTGAGAAGGAATTTTATTGCACTGGCACTGGAGTCATATTCATTTCAGGATATTTTGACTATATCAAGCTGGGTTACTAATATGAAGAGAGCAGACATTTCTGTTTAATTCGTGCCTTGTAGGTTTGCATAGCACATAGTTCATTCTAGAGGTGTACTAAAACTATAACACAATTCTAGTTTCTACCTTTTAAGCAACAAATCTATACAACGTTGCACTGTGATGCCAGGGGCCCACTAAAAAAACCATAGACTGTGGGCCCACATTCCAAACTATTATTCCTCCTCACCTCACTTAACCTCTTTATTCTCCTAGTCTTTTATATCTACTATATTATATTCTTCTATTATTAAGCCTCTTTTTTTCCCATACAGAAATAGGGAATGACCATGAAATAGGCCAAATGGTTAGAAGCAAGAGGCCCACTGACACCTGGGCCACCGGGAATTTTCCTGGTATCCCAGTGGGCCAGTCCGACATTGAAGCAATAATATTTCTTGCAATATACTTACACATTTATACTACTGAACTAAATTCTGTGATTTGGGCTAATACACAGCTGTGTTTATTTCTGAGTAATTACTGAACAGTAATCTGGCAGTTGCCTCCCTTCCAGCGGCGATTCTGACTAAGGAGCCGCCTGAGGCGGCTCCTGCAATGCCGCCCCCCTCACCAACTTACACGCCGGGAGGGGAGGCAGAAACACTATTGCGGAGAGCGCAATTGCGCTCTCTCGCAATAGTACAGCCGAATTTCCGGTTCAAAAAACGGAAATTCGGATCTTAAAGGTGCAGGAGCGGCTTTTTGCCGCCCCTGGAATCCTTTCAGGCGCTGCTGCCTGAGGCGAGCGGCTCAGCTCGCCTCATTGGCGGCGTGCCCCTGCTCCCTTCATACACAACAAGAAATCCTGCAGCAACTTTTGGATAGAATTCCTGCTTACCACAGTGTAGGTCCCTTACATCAATTGGGACCAAGGATGATATGTTCCTATATCTTTAGACAAACCTATTACAATATCAAGCAATTTTTTTTTCCATTAAACCTGCTAGATTGGATTCACGTGTGTTACCATTCATTTGATGTGTCTAATGTACCAGAGCTGTTAGTTTCAGCCAGAGTGTGTCATGCTATCTCCTCATATTTACTAATAGACAACACTTTAGCATCCTTTAACTTGAAACAACAATATCTGGAAGAAATCTGATTTAATTTAGTATAGGACTAGACACACACCAATATTTTTGCTAATATCATGTGTATGTCTTGCAAAGCTCTGATGGAGATGTAATGAAAAACAGTTGACATGGGTCTCTAGAGAATGCAGCATACCATGCATAGCTGTTTTTTCATGTGTCCTGTTTCCGTAGATATGGAAACCATACATGCCAATAGGTGTCATTAGACTTTCCAACTTTTGCATGCAGAGGGCTGCTTATATATACAAAGATTCCCATAGGGAGGAAGCACACCAAACATATGATTTTGCCTTTTAGGTCATTTATTCAGCAGTGTTAGCACAAGCTTTCGGGGTCAACCCCTTCCTTATTGCACCTGAGGAAGGGGTTGACCCCGAAAGCTTGTGCTAACACTGCTGAATAAATGTCCTAAAAGGCAAAATCATATGTTTGGTGTGCTTCCTCCCTATGGGAATCTTTGTATGAATATCGGGCTTGGAAGTAGCTGGAGGAGTTGAATGCACCCTAAAAGAAAAGAAAAGTAAGTGGTGTGCCGAAGAATATGTATGCTGGGCTGCTTATATATAACATGTTCAGAAGACAAATTCCATCATATAAAAAAAGGCAGTAGAGTTTTTTGGAATGGTTGGTGTCACACTAAACTCTTTTGTTTGGAGACTCCACATAATATTAATACAGGCCTCCAGCTGTATGGCATTATTAAAAAAAAGAAAGCAGAACTACAAAAAAGCTTTTTCCACTGAGGCCCTGTAGAAGTGTATATTTGAGTTAGCACCCAGCAGTGACTGTGCCACTTTGGTTGTACCTCACTCCACCCCTGAGGCTTATTAGGGCTTCCACCTTTTCTGGAAAAAATACTGGCCTTTCCATATTTTTATCTTCTTACTTGTCATCAGTGGCCAGTAAAATACCAAACAGGCAACAACCTAAAGCCATGGGTGTGTGTGTGTGTACACTATGCCTATCGTTAGGGATATAGCACCAAAAGTATTTGCCCAATATTTTACACTGTCTCCATTGTTGACATGCACAGTGATAAATTTAAGATATAACGCAGCTGTGAGGATATAGGGCCTTGCCCTGAAAATCATACAATGGAAATTAGTGCAGGGGTGACAGGTGTCTGGAGTCCCTTTTCCATAACATAAACACCAAATGAGCAGTTTTGAAAATTAATTTTCGCTTGACTACATTCTCCTGACATTTTCCAGAGAATAGGTTAGTTTTTTGGATAAATGGGTAATGTGTAAAGCTGGCCATAGACGCAAAGATCGAACCGTGTGTGGAGAGTCCCGTCATTTTTCGTCCGGCAGAGATCAGTCGTTTGGTCGATCAGACAGGTTAGAAAATTTCTGTTGGCTGCCGATAATATCTCTGCGTGTATTGGCGATCGTACGATTTTCAGTGGGAGACTGTCACTAGCTGTGGTTGGACATAGATATCGTACGATTGCTGTCAGGGGCAGAACATTGCTGATCTGTTCTTTAACTAATCTGACTGGTAAGACTTTGATCTGAATGGTTAGTGGTGGGTCGGGAGATGGGAAAGTCCGATCGTACGATGATTCGTACGATCGGATCTTTGCATCTATGGCCAGCTTAACGGTGGCCATAGACAAAAAATCTGCTCGTTTATCGATGTTGCTATTGCCAATCTTTCCCCGATATGCCACTAACGGGCATGGCTATATCGGGGGTAATCTGAATGTTCGGCCCTATGGCCGAACGATCAGATTATGATGAGAGCACAATGGGCTCCGGCGGGATCGGTCGGGACAAAATCAAACCTGTCTCATTGACCAAACGACCGATCTCCGCCGGAAAAAAAATGTCGGGAGTCTCCACACACGGTCCTAAAATTTGTACGATCAGATATTTGCGTCTATGGCCACCTTAAGTTAAGTGAGAGGCAGATGGGCAGCAGCAGGATAATTCCAGTTGATGTGTATGTTATTTGGGGAAGGCTCCAGACATACAATTGACCTGCTGCTTGGAGCTGATTCCCAGATAATAGCTGGACACCAAGAGAAAGTGCAGCTGATCCAGTGGGAAATAGGAAGGGAGAGACATGGAGCAATTAGCAATAACAAAACATTGGTCAGTGAGATATTTGTGTCAGATAAGTAGTGGCAATACCACAATGCAGTCTGCCCAATCGACTCAGGAGACAGCCAGTCTGCCCATGTACATTTCTCCACACGTTACAACTATTTACATAACAAAACTCCAATTTGTCCCATTTTAATAACCAGGACGGTGTCCCACATCCAGCACACAGCCTGCCGTCCCTAATGAAATCTCCTATGCAAATGCACCTTTCAAGGAGAGTCTGCCGTGCTTGTGTCTCCACCTCTTCACTTATCACAACAATCGCCTGAATGGGCACTGAGCTGAGCCCGGCCTGTCTCTCCGCTGATAAGCGACAGATAATGAGGGGCCTCCTGTATATAAGGCGCTACCCCCGGCAACCCAGGCAGTAGCTCAGCACTTCACTCAACTGCGAACATGTCCGGAGTCTTCCTGCTCCTCTGCGCCTCCATGCTGGCCCGCACCGCCACCTTTGACATAGGATTATCCACCAAGTGCGTCACCATTCCCACAGAGATGGCCATGTGCAATGACGTCGGCTACTCGGAGATGCGGCTGCCAAACCTGATGGGACACACTAACATGGCAGAAGTCGTGCCCAAGTCAGCAGAGTGGCAGAACCTCCTACAGACCGGCTGCCACCCCTATGCCAGGACCTTCCTATGCTCCCTGTTCGCCCCAGTCTGCCTGGACACGTAAGTACTAAGTACTCTCTAGTCTGCACTGAGGGGACAATTGTGGTCAGGCCTAGTGATACTGCCGGGGTGGGGGCAGGGACATGGGCTCTGTGAATAAGTTAGTGTTGCTACGTGTGGGGTACCAGCTACACTTACTGTGGGGCTCATTTATCAACACTGGGCAAATTTGCCCATGGGCAGTTACCTATAGCAACCAATCAGTCATTAGCTTTTTTAAGCTAGCTGCAAGTAGAACAATGATTGCAGCAATTTGATTGGTTGCCATGGGTTACTGACCATGGGCAAATTTACCCAGTGTTTTTAAATGACCCTGACTGAGAACTTCCCAAACCCAAATTAGCAACAGCAATGGCTCCTGTTAGTCTTGTCAGTGGCCACACATGGGTAACAGGGGCGGAACTGCAGGGGGTGCGAGCGGGCCGGGGCCCGCACCCCCTCAGGGCCCCCCGCAGCCCGCACCCCTCTAGTTCCATTTTTGACAGGTAACTGATGTGACTACTTCTTTGGCACCTAAACAGCCCAGCAAGTGACTGCATTGAACAGCCCTGAGGAAGTGTGTGACAGGGCTCAGCTGTATGGGACATGGGGCTACAATGTATTCCTAAAAGGATTATTAATAACATGCCAAATGTTTATTTCCCACAGGTTCATCCAGCCCTGCCGTAGTATGTGTGTAGCTGTAAGAGACAGTTGTGCTCCAGTTCTGGCATGTCATGGGCACTCCTGGCCTGAAAGCTTAGACTGTGACAGGTTCCCAGCCGGGGAAGACATGTGCTTGGACACTCTCAGCAAAGAGTATCAGTACTCCTATAAAGGTAAACACCCTCCTCATGTTATTGTACATACTAGCATAAACACAGCAAAAAGCCATAGAATGTAACTGCAGTGTTGCTCGAGATTAGGTATCACCCATTGCTTAGGGGGGCATTTTGAAATAATATATATGTGTAGGTGTTACTGTACATTAATAGGGTTAGTGAATAGTTTTGTACTGCTCTGCTAAGTCTGTGACATATTTACATGTAGGAGCTACAGAAGCAATGTAGCCATATATATATATATATATATATATATATATGTGTGTGTGTTTATATATATATATATATATATATATCCCTTCGTTATTACAGTCTTTGGGCTTTTGAAATATGTTGGAAATATTGGTTTAAGGCATGGCAACTTTATATATGTATATTTATAGAAGGGTGTATATATTAGACAAGTTTTACATGTCATACATTTTTATTTTAATTTAACTAGAATTGCCTAAGCCAAGTTGCCAGGGCTGCCCGCTGATTGAAGAATTCTTTTCACACAAGACAGTCTTGGAAGCTTTCTGTGACAATAATTTTGGTGAGTATTTCTTCTATTCTTTCTTATGTGTGTGTGTGTGTGTGTATATATATATATATATATATATATATATATATATATATATATATATAGGGGGTGGGCTCATCTTGACAGTAGCATGACTCTTTATAAACACAGCAGGTCTATTCTTTTAATGCATATTACTGGCATAGATTCCTTGAGATCTAGTACAGACCTTAAAGAGATTGTTCACCTTCAAACACTTTTCAGTTCAGTAGATTGCAGACAGTTCACCAGAAATAGTTTATCCAATGACTATTTAACTGTTTTAAATTGATACATTTTGTTATTTTTGTCCCTGCTGAGCAGAATCCCTGAGATTCATGAAAGGCAGCTGTTAGAATTGATACAAAAGTTGCTAATATTCCCACAGATGCTGCTGAGAAGTGTATTAACTAATTGTATCATCTAATGTAGCAAATTGAAACAGTTCAGAATGCCCCTGGATCACTGAGCTGCCAGCCAGACACCAGAGACAGGAACATTAAACTTTAAACTTCAATTTTGGGAAACCGGTAAAAAATTAAAGATGGAAAGGGATTGAAAACAGTCTTTATTTATGGTGAACAATCTGAAAACAACTGAATTGAAAAAAGTGTTTGGAAGGTGACCAACCCCTTTGAGAAGCCTGTAGAGGAAATTTATTCCAAGGTACTGTCGTCCATATGGGTGGCGTAAGAAGACTAAAGGCCATAAGCCTTTACCGAGTCGGCAGCTTATTGGCCCATGTGTGGGGCCCTCTGATGGGCTTCCCCGATCGATATCTGGCCGAAAGTCAGCCAGATGTCTATCAAGCAGGGCTAAAAATCCCGTCGGATCGTGGAGCGCATCTGTTTTGTTGATGTGGTCCCACAATCCAACTGCCCATATTACTTCCATTAATTAATCTGCTGTCTCCTTTTTCCCATAGCTGTTAAAGTGAAATTGGCAAAGAAGAAATCAGCTTCAGGACTTTATGAATATGAGACTGAAGGCCCAGTTGAGTTCATTAAACAAGGTCTGCTCCTTCCATATGACACACGTACCATGATTGAACAGTGGCTGCTGATTAATGAGAATTGTGCTCAGAAGCTGATACGGACCAGACCCACAGTGTATGTTATTGCTGGTGACATCCATCGTGGCAAAGTTAAAGTCAACAGAATATTCCACTGGCAAAAAAAGGACTCTCAGCTGACACTGGTCACAAGGAGGTGGAGACATCATAAATGTTAATACAACTCTTGTACATTGTTTGTAAATAATCAAGGCACTGTTTTTAAACAAACTGTAAATATTTAGTTTATATATATATATATATATATATATTTTATAGTCATATATATATTGTAAAATAGAACGACCTATTATAACAGCTGGATTGAACGCATCCCATTACCATGCTGTAGAGGAAAAATTGCAGCAATTACATGAGCATTGTAGAAACAGAGCATATATTATATGTATAAATTGAGCAAATATTAAGTGTATAAATTGAGCAAATATTATATGTATAAATTGAGAGCATATTAAATATTTATAACAGAGACAATTGTTTATTTTCTGTGTAGGGCAGCTTGCCATTAACAAATATATCCTGGGTGAAACGAATCCTTTTATTTTTCTAACAGTGCATAAAGCATCTGAAAGAAAAATGATTAATATATATATATATATATATATATATATATATATATTGATATTATGTTCATCCACAACCCCACCACATCATTTATATAAAAATGTATATAACAAAGTTTGCGGAGGTGACCTTACATTTGCTGAAAGGGGTTTCATCACACAAATAACTGTTCCTTGGCTTTGCCAGAGGATGGAATCTAGTGGGACTTTTCAGCCTGCTAAGCTGATGTAAAATTCCCAAAAGCAGTCTGTCTGTATTTTCACACTTCTGTTTCACTGTTATGTTTTAAATACTGAATTCCTGAACAGTACATAATTGTATTGACAAAAATAAAATGATAAACTCACTTTCATTATACAGTTCCATTAAAATAGACATTTTAGGTCCAAGCCCCAGTATATGGTCCAACACTTAAACACTCCCTCACCTTACAATGCTAACAGATACTATATTTGGAACTGTAGTATCATCAGCCATCCTACTTTAAATACAAAACTATCTAAGATTCACACATCTCACCCTACCGACTTTAATGTTAGTCTTCTATGGATATCTAAAGCTGGCCATAGACGCAAAGATCCGATTGTACGAATCCTCAATTCATACGATTTTTGGGCAGTATGCGGAGAATCCCAACATTTTTCCTCCCACGGATGTTGGAGGATGTTAAAAGATTTCTTTCGGCTGCCAATAATTTCTCTGCATGTATTGTTGATCGGATGATTTTCAGTCGGAGACTTACCAGACATAACTTTTGTACGCTTGCTGTCAGGGGCAGAACATCGGCTGATCTGTTCTTTACTACTTTATTTGATCTGAATGGTTAGTGGCATTTCGGGAGATGGGGAAGTCCGATTGTTTGAGGATTTGAACGATCAAATCTTTTGTCTATGGCCATCTTAAGACAGCCCCACAGTTTGGGAAGCTGTGTTTTTCCCTGTCAACAATGTATATTGTACTTTGCTGGCATTAAAGTTAAAGAATACCAGAAACACTGAATACAATAAGAAAAGTAGTGGTGTAACTCTAGAGGGCTCATGAGGGTGAGTTGTGGGTGGCCTGCGATGCATGCAAAATTGCAAGTAACCCAATATATCAGACGGAGGGGCCCCTAAGGTAACAGGTTACACCCCTGGAGAAAAGCATGTTCATCAGAAATACACTGTCTCCAGAGTGGCCGATTCACTTTCTTCCTATCAACAGTCTCTGTTTTTACCTACAAGCTTTGTGGTGGAGTGTTTTTTTTCCTGATGCATAGTTAGCTCTCAGTCATCATCTAGACAGGTTAGTTATGAATTTTACCAAACTGTTCTTTAAAAAAATAAACAACTTGCTACATGCTCCTGCATATAGAGATGGATTGCTGAGATCTGTTATGCAGAAAGCTCTGACTTATGGAATTGCATTTTGCATATATTGCATAATAAACTGCATAACAGTACAATTTCTCTTTAATCTTAAACACTGCATTGAATTTTGTAGTTTAGTTTTCTACTCATTTAATATTGCAGGCTCTGTAGGGTTGCACTGCACTTCTAATTTACAAATACTAAACCCATTACACAAAACAATTAGGGTCAAAATAAACATTTACTTAAAAATCAATATCAACGTATGGTCTCGTTACTGTTTATGAACCTACTGTCTGCCTTTTTATGGATGTTTAAAGGGGTTGGAAATGCTTAGATCTGTTGCTAAAATAATAATCTACTGTATTTTAAATTCTGCAATACTGTTCTGGATTTGTGCAGATTTGGGTCACAATTTATTTTAAAACAAGGCAAATAAATTAATTTTTATGGCTTTACCATTAAAATCTAATTATAGTCATACAACTTAAGGAAAGAGCATGTAAAGTGCAGAGTGATCTCTGCCAGGCTTAATACAGATCTGGCGGAATCTCTTTCTTTTACAATATGAAGGAAAATTTAACATTTTGTGAAACTTGTGTTACTAGACCCCTTTCAAAGGATAACCAATTTGCTAATAATGAGGCTGCAGGACTGAAAGGGTTAAGAGGCACTAGACAACCTGAGGGGTATTGACACTTCTTACAATTACACATAAATTAGCCTAATGATAATAGCACCGGGACAGACAGGAGGGAGTAGGGAAACGTATGGATCAGTCTGCCTAAGCTGTCTGCAGATTAATGATGTGCTATAGCCTACAGACTGGAAGCAGGGGGTCTACTATATAGGGCAGCAACTTCTGCATAACAATAGCATGGATGGAGGGGGGAGTGCGAAAGCCAAAACAAGTGTTTTCGTCAATGGACACTTGTTTGGTGTAGAATATGCAGTTTTCATTTGCAGTACACATGTTCAAGTAAATTTTACAGGCAGGGGGTTTACAGTATTCTCCAGAATGCTTTGGACCTGGGGCTTTCTGGATAAGGGACCTTTCCGTAATTTGAATTACCAAATTTAAGACTACTAAAAAATCATAGAAACATTAAATAAACCTAATAAGATTGTTTTACATCACATAAGGATTACTAATATCTTGGTTCGGATAAACTACTAGGTAGTGTTTTATTTTTACAGTGAAAAAGGAAATAATTCTTTTAAAATCTGCATTATTAGCTTAAAAGGTAGTCTATGCAGGATGGCCTTTTTATAATTCAGAGCATTCTGGATAATGGATCCCATACCTCTACTAATAATTGTATGATTACTTTTAATAAAGAGAAACTGATTCTTGATAATTCATTGAAATGGCACCAGCTTTTAGGTAGTGGGCTTTAATTTTATATATGCCTGTGGTAAAACAAAAATGCCGGAAAACATAATAAAAAGAGTTAAAGAAGTCATACATGTTTTCTGATTTTGTTTTAGCCCCTTGGAAAAGATTATCACAATGTCAAGGAGTTGATAAATGTAACACTTTTCTGTAGTTTACAGATTTCAGCATGGAAAAATCGTGGAAAAATCTGTGTGATCCCCCAAGCCGGCAAAGTGCTAGTCAGTGCACTTATAGCAAGGAGCAGATGGGAGTGGAGTAGCTTTGATTGGACAAGTTATATAATTAGGTAAACTGTAGCTCACCAATACCGTTTCTTCTGTAGATTATCCTGCAGGGGTATTCTGTGTCAACACCCCAAATGACACGATCAACGAAATATGGTAGTAACTATACAGGACAAATACATGGCAGTAAACTTTGACTGCAAAGTGCTTTAATGGGGAAGTAGATGCTCCACTATATGTTTCGTGCTAGGCTCTTCATCAAGTTGGGCCTAGCCCAAGAAGTAGTGGAGCAATTACTTCCCCAATAAAGAACTTTGCAGTTGAATTTTTTCACTTGTCTTCATGGTAGATCCCTGGCTGGCCAGCTTGAATAAATGGACAAACACCAAAAAAATATTGTATATTCCAAAGCACTACCAAAGCAGCCCATACACTGAATGCATCAATCCTTTTTAAAGATGTACTGCCTGCCTTGAATGTACTGCTAATAGAAGTGCAGAGCACTCCAACAAGCAGGTTAACTGCTAAAGTGCAGTTTATTTCAGACTAACCCAGAATAGTGCCCTTTCTCATGTGTTGGAGTGTTCTCCTTTTTACTTCCATTATGGACAATCTCTGTTTTGTTTCAGGAGGTGGCATTTTTTGGACAGTAAGATATTTTGCACAAAATGTCTTACAGTCATTGCATGAAGATGCCCTTTGTCTTTGTGGTCACAGCCTCTTTGAACCCCGCCTAATAATTTAATCTAATTTAGTGATAAGTACAACTTTTTTAAAAACTATAAAAAAAAAGCCAAAGAAACCCGAAGGCAAAACAAGTTGTCTTATAGTATCAGAACAAACTACGTAAAAGTCACAATGTTTCCCTAGGTGCGGTACCTAATAGCAACCAGAAAGAAGTTTGTTTTAAAAAAGGAACCAGTAAATGCTACCTTCTGATTGGTTGTTATAGGTGACTAGAACTGTAGCAAACCTTGCACATTTTAGAGCATAACCCCCATAACATTTTCTTGACAAAAACTGATTAAATACAAAACATGTTTTAGGATAAACAAGGGTTGTAAGATGGTAGTAGGATAAACAAGGGTTGTAAGATGGTAGTACGCCTTTACATATTTGTCACTGAAAAATACAAGCTGGCACTATGGTGAACTGCAATTATTTAAGTAAACATTTCCTTTCAAGGGAAACTGCTAAACAGTGTATTTCTCGGTTATACCTGGACAGATAATGAAGGAAAGAAAAGTCTCACTGGCAATTCTGCTGCTTTTCTGAAACAGAAAACATATTTATTATAGACACTAGACACTTAGCCTGAAAATATTCAGAAAACTGATTCAATGTGGCAATTTGGAATATTTCATGCAGTTGCTTCTTAAAAGTTTCGCCAAAATGTGTATGTTTGCATCCTTATATTTTGTCACATAACCAATGACATGATATGATTATGATATCAGTTAGAACAATTATATTTATTATATGAACAACCAAAGTAACAAGCAAATCTCTCACCTAGGGCCCAATCTCAAAGACAGGAAATCATAAGGTTGGAGTGAGGACTGTATAGATGAGCCGATGCAGTACTTGCTCCAACTGGATTTCTACACCTGTCCAATTGATAAATGGCAGATATTAATCAGGGAAGCCCATTGGAGGGCCCCAAACACTGGCCAATAAGCTGCCGACATTGTTTGTCTGCAGCTTTTATCCACCCATTTATGACATGTGTAAAGGTTGCCATACATGGGCGTTTTAAGCTGCCAATTTGGTATTTATCTGCCCATGTATGGGGCCTTCCGACTGATATCTGGCTGAAAATCGGATAGATATCTCTTGGGAAAGTTTGATTTTCTGCTGAGATTGAAGGCCGCATCGGCTAGTTGATGTGGTCTCTTTGTCCCATCATTAAAATATCGGATTAACCAGATATTGCCTTGCCTTTGGTGGGCATATCCAGGCCCAGATTTGCGGCAAGGCCGCATAGGCCCGGGCCTAGGGCGGCAAAAAAATAGGGGCTGCATGCCGCCCAGCCGCATTATGGGGACGCGTGCGTCTCCATTCAAATACAGCAGCTGCGCCGGGAAGGGCAGGTGAGGTGGGCGCTAGGACCGCGCGGCCGCCTGGTCAGACCGCGCGGCCTAGGGGCGCCCCTCATTGAAATCCGGCGCTGGGCATATCAGGGAAAAGATCCTCTCATCTTATAATGTATGGCCACCTTAAACAAAACTATACCCCAAAATGAATAAGCAACAGATAGTTTACATCAAACTAAGTGGCATATTAAAGAATATTAAAGTGGAATATATATTTAAGTAAATATTGTCCTTTTACATCTTTTCCCTTGAGCCTCCATGTTGTGATAGTCTCTGTGCTGCCTCAGAGATCACCTGACCAGAAAATTTGTCACAGAAAGAAGTGTGGGAGCAAAAGACAGAAATTTGTTTATGTATGGTTTGTTTGTGTGCACCGTGAATCGCAGGATCTCAGGGGGCGTTCCTTATTTCTTAAAATAGCAGTTTTCTAGTTAGGAATGACAATGGCACATACTACTAAAAAAGTATATTATTATGAAAATGTTTTTCCTTTAAGCCTGCATTCTTGATTGCATAAACGTTACACAGAATAGAGTCCTGCATCAGGTTTGGTACCCCTGGTGTACCAGCAAGGCTGTTGGGTTTTGGCAGGAAAAACCACTGTCCCCTGATAATGCAGGCTGTACGCAGGTACCCTGTCTGGGTACTCAGGCTCATTGCAGGCTACATTTACCCGCACTTCCTGTTATTAAATATAAGGATTTTCCCCTGACATGGTTAATATGCATTACAGTGTTCCCAGATCCCACAGTCACCCTCTCACTAAGCCCAAAATCTACCATACTTTTGTGCTGAGTCAGTGAAGCAAGTATGACCATTTGATAAGGTGTAATGCAGGTCTGGACTGAGAATTAAAACAGGCCCTTGCATTTCAGGTACACAGAGGCCCAAACAGCCCCCGCCAGCCCACTAAATACTGACTATGGCACCTAATAGCAGCCCCTCTGGCATTTGCCAGAACCCACAGGTTGCCAGTCCGGGCCTGGTGTAATGAAAGAATAAACTACTGCTTTTAAAAGAATTATGGTCTGGCAAAATAGCATAGCAGCAATGCAGATATGATATAGTCGGCTTGGAATTTCTATGGTTTTATTTTCTGTCAATATACAATTTTAAACTATATTCTAAGTACACATAAGGGTGTTTTAGAAATTTGTGAATATTATTATTTTATTAAATCATTCTAGTAATAAAGTGCAGAATACCTAAGCACATGTACTTGCCTCTATCTTGTGTGTATCTTGACAATCATCTTAGAAACAGATGCATATGAGAGTTTTCTTGTGGCAGGAAAAGAAGATGACCCTGTGGCAACTCATTGGTGATATAACACAGAAACTTTCATATTGATATAAAAGAAGATGCCACAGATGCTGTCATAAACTTTCATGAAGTACATGAGATATCATTAGTAGTCAGAAAATAAAAGCTTTAGGGAGGATATATAGCTGGTCATAGGGTTCCTGGTGATTGTGTCAATTCTAAGCAACTCTTCAGTTAGTTATCATTGTTTATTTTTTATAGTTTTATAGTTATTTGCCTTTTCCTTCTGACTCTTTGCAGCTTTCAAATGGGCGTCACTGAACCCTTCTAAAAAGCAAATGCTCTGTAAGGCTACACATTTATTGTTATTGCTACTTTTTATTACTCATCTTTCTATTCAGGCATCTCCTAAACATATTCCATTCTTTTTTCAAATCAGTGCATGGTTGCTAGGGTAGGGTAATTTGGCAAATTGAAGAGCTGCTGAATAAAAAAAGCCATATAACTCAAAAACCTTGAATAATATAAAATGAAAACCAATTGCAAATTGACTCAGAACCACCCCATCAAAGAGTATGGCCTCCCAGAGCCGGGCCAGGCCAGCCAGGCGCCCTAGGCAACCTGGCCAGTCGCGACGCCGGCTGAGCGAGCATGCGCGAACTGGCGCTCACATGTGCATGCGCAAACTGGCGCTCACATGCGTGAATTGGCGAAAAAAGGAGGAGAAAGCACAGAGAGTCGGGAGAGAGGGGACCGGACTGGGGGTAGGTGACAGAGAAGGTACCCTAGTTCTGACCCTGTGGCCTCCTTTCTAATATTCTGATCATTTTGCTTTTTAAGCCTTGAGCTTTGAGCTTCCATCTCCCAGACTTGGTATAGTCTTTTCCTTGAGGAAGATTCTGCCCTATTATGTCCACTGTTCATTCGTACTTTATTTCCCGACAGGTACTTTCCCATCCACACCTCAGAGGCCTAGAACACATGTAAGTGGTTCCAGTGGGCCAGGTCCGCCCTCCCCACCCACAGGTCCACCCACCACACACTAAAAAAATCAAAACATTGGTGGCTATGATTCCCACATGTTAATAAAAAAAAAAATATTGGTGGTCAGGGACCCCCCATTGAAAAAAACATTTGTTGTCAGGCCCCCCATTAAAAAAAACATTTGTGGTCAGGGCCCCCCATTGAAAATATTGGTGGCTAGGACCCCACATGGGGAAAAAAATTGGTGGCCAGGCCCCCCCCCACGTTATAACAAAATTGGTGGCCAGGGGCCCCCTTAAACGTCCATGTAAAAAAACTTGCACCCCAGAAGTTTTAAAAAAAATTGGTGCCCAGGGCCCCACCACACAACAGCAACCACAAAGAGTTACCTTTATGGGGGCCCTGCCATGTTACAGTTACTTCATTAGTGTGGTCCACCTGCTGTCAGTGAGCTGTCAACTACAGAAGGGAAGAGGGGAGCACAGGTGGCTGCATCTTCTTCCAGTGACAGCATTTTCTTCCCTTATTGGTCACAGAATTTAAAGTCCTGGTAAAGCTGCATGGTGATTGGATGAGCTGGAGAAGTTCAAACCTCAGCTACCCAATCCCTGAGCAGCTCAACCGGGACTTAAACTCAGTGACCAATAAGGGGAAGTAATGGACAGAAGATACCTCCCTTTGTGCTCCCACCCTGCCTTCCCGAAGTCAGCAGCTCTCAGAAAGCAGGGGGGCCCGCTAATCAAGAAAGTGTGATGTGGCAGGGCCCCCCCTTACCCTTGGGGCCCCCTACAACTCTCCCCCCTGTCTCCCGATGGCTGCCCTGGTGGTAGGACTAGGCACTCAATTGCTTTCAGTGATTCACTTGGTTGTCCCCATTGTGATTCAAACTACTGGTACAGAAATGTGGCCAGTGGCATTTGGCAACCACCCTCATTTATGGTCCCTATACTCCAACTCTCAAAACCATGAGCGCACTATGGCTGCTTGGGGGCTATTCTACTCCTGGTTCATACAATAACTTATTGTGATTTCAGGTTCAGACTGGCAGCCCAGTATTTCTTTATATAAGTGGTGATTGGGTTGGAGTTGGAAGTCTTGGGCTCTCATCATAGATTACTCCCAAGGATATCATGAAATGTGGGGAGGAGACTGTGATTTGTTGCCAATGCCTAGGGTTCACCTTAGAGTAGCCCATCAACCTCTATTGTAAATGGTAGTATATAAGGGGGCACACCAGTTTTGCCTTCTTCATGTCTATATAAGTTCCACTGGTGTATATTGCATGAGATATTGTGCTTGAGTGGGCCTAGAAGGGGCGAGTATGTACTCCAGGGACCCGGTGTTATGACGACAAGGAGTTCTACTGCACTTTCTATGTGATTACACTGTGATGCCAATGATTGGTGTGGTTTAGGTTGCCAAGCAACAGGCTTGGCACCTTTTTTTCTACATATTGTTTGTTCATTTACTGCATTGTTTTCCTAGTGATTCTGCCCATGTTATGTCATTTTGGATCAACTTTTGGGCATAACCCCTCTCTAAGAACATTTTACTCATTCAACTTAAATGGGCAGAATCAGTGGATCATACACAGGTGTTGATGGAAAGAAAAATTCAAATCTATATGAAAGAGAGATCAAGATGTGTATTATGTCAGGCAATAGTGAAAAAGTAAAGCAAACTATTCTAAATTGGCTAATTATTGTAAGTAATTGTTACTGATGAACAATTGGTGGCAAAGATCCCTAAGTGACCAAAATTTAGTTATTCTTGAGCAAAGAGTCTTAAAGAACAACTGAATCCATCAGACCCAGTTGATAAATATGTAAAACACGTTAAACTTGGTGAATGTAAAAAGAAGCAAGACACAGAAGCTTATTGCAAAAACACTGGGCTGAGGCCAGACATGTTGCACCGACATTCAGATGCATGCAGAATGATCTTGTCAGACCTCGGTGCAGGGGTGGAGATATTGGAAATTAATTGCGGAGAAAAGAAGCCTTTTGGAACTATGAATTATATCATGTAACACCTAAAGGTCTGAATGGACAAATGACATTTGGTGCTTGATTTGAAAATATACATTGGAATGGATACAATTTAAGGTAATAAAGTCTTAAAGAATCACTCAGTTTAAAAGGTAACATGTTTTATAGACAGTAATATATTTAATAGAAACCAAAAAGGAAGTACATTTTTAGATACATTATTATAACATTGTATTTTTTGTATAGTATGCCGAATGAATCATTCATGAAGTTTTATAAAAACATTTTAAATTGACAGGATGGAGACACCTACTGGTGACACGGTATATTGCACTTTATATAACAAGCACTGTGCACCATTTCATTGTACTTTAATTAGATGAATTTTAATTGGTTGTAATTGCTAGCACTATAATGTAATTTTGGGGCCTTTTGTACTATCTGAACTATTTTAAGTGGATTTGCACAATGCACATTAACCTTGAAAAAGGTCCTAAAATGGACCAAAACTTCAGAATTTGGTATTATGTGTATATAAAAATAAAGAGAAGCCGCATCACGAAGGGAAGTGTTGGTCCAGGAATTTTCAGGTCTGGGGCATAATAGAACTTTTAATTGATCAGCATTTGACAAGCTCACCACCCCTTAATGTTTATGGCTTAAGACAAACAATATGAATACCAACTAAAAAGTTGATAAGACAACGCAAATGTTCTCCTTGCTGCACTCAACTAAAGGCATGACAAGTGTATTTTCTTTTAAACCCATTATTATGCCAGTACAAGCATTAACCAATTATGCACGTGGGATATTAGCATGGAGCATATGACATAGATAATAAGATGTTACATTGACTGCTATATCTCTTTAAGGAAAACTAAAACTGAACAAAAGCGTAACCAAAAAAAGTAGGCTAAAAATGTTGTACATTATGTTTTGGGTTCTGTACCAGCCCAAGGCAACCACAGCCTTTTAGCAGTAAAGATCTGTGTCTCCAAAGATGCCAAGATGATGACCCCTGTGGCAAGTTTGAATCCTGGATCATTGCTGCTATTGAGAAGCTGAAACTTTAGGCTGGTACAATAAGTTCAGCATAAAAAAGGGCATTTTAGCCACATTAATTTTTAGGGTTTCTTCATTAATGGTTATTATGCCTGGGTGAAAAGATGTAAATGCTTGTCAATGTGAAGCTAACACATCAAAATCTTTCATGTTGTTTAAGAGAATTGCTGATGCCATGGTTGCTCAAATTTGACACTTTGGTAAATCTTGCCGTATAAATCAACTTACAAGAACTAAGAGTACGTTAAAGAACATTGCCAATATAAACTCTTAGAATCGTGGGTTTTTGTAGAGTTGGTTGTTTTTAATAACAACCTCTTCAATCAATGGGGTAACTATTTTGTACCGCTGCGGATTCCAGCTTAAGGACACAGCTTTTCAATTCATTTTTAAAATTAATGTAATATTTGAATTATAATTTGAATTAAAGTATATGTATATGTCTGTGTCCACAAGACTGAATAATTATATAATAAACTTTAGAATTTATTTTAATCGAGTCTCTCTGCGGTGTTTAGAAAGGAGTCATTGACCCCTACTGTAAACCAATATCTACTATTCTTTCACAGTTTTCAGTCTTCAAGGCCACAATTATTAACATAATTTTAGAAAGCTAATATTTTATTCAAGTATGTGGGAGGGGCTTCCAGATTTAAAGGGCAACTTAACCCAAATGTTTACTCACCACACGAGACTTGACGTAAAATAAAACAGAAGATTTTTATTTTAAATGCAAACACCAGAACACTCAACTGTCACTCCAGCACACACTTGTTTCAAAGACACTTCCAGTTGACTTATTTCAAGGGATCACTGTGAAGTAGGCACACCTGCCATAGGATCTTGGATCACACCTAACCGACTAGTGGTCAGATATATGCTCCACCCGTATTCCCCCACTCTCCAATAGTGTCCCGATACCTCTTGGGTGATATCCCTCCACTCTTTCCATCCAATTCCTGCCCAGGGACTCAGGTGTTCTTTCCTACCTTATTCTAAACTATCACTGATTCCCTGACTTACGGAGTGCCCGCAGGAAACTTATTCCACTTCCTCCTTGATGGGGCCACAGCTGCCCTTACTAACTATCCTTGCTATCTCGTGCACCTAGTGCTCGCTTTACTTAAAATCTTTCCTATTCTAGCTTTTCCTATCTATCAATGTTGTCTTCACTCACCGATCAGCTGATGTTCTTCTGTCACGCCCTTCCATCAAGACTGCTCACCTTGGGCGGGGCACTTCCTTTTATAGCCCTTGTGTGCTCTATAGTGGCCTCTAGTGTCTGGGGAAGAAATTACAAGTAAACTAAGAACTAAACCTCTGCTGCCATCTAGTGGTGATTTACACAAATTACACTTAACACTTTTACAAACACACAACATTTCACAAGCAAACACATTTTTGTCACATATTACACTTACATCTGGTTCACCCCATTACAAGTACAGCTTTATCTATATTTTAATAATTTCCAGCAAATGTCACCATATTAATTGGTACTTGTATAATTGATTTGTTGCACTTCTTTTAAAGAGAATGTTTCAAGGACGGAAGAAGATTTGTGATCACAGAAATAATAGTAAGTCACAGAGAACTTGTTTAGAATTCTTTATTGTTACATAAGAAATCACAATGTTCCCCCATAAACCTTAAAAAAGGCACACTGCTATTGCAAAGTCTGTACACTGCCAGAGAGCAGGTGGAGACCTTTTATAAGACCCAGGCAAGCCAACAATATGCATTTACACTTTTCAAGAAAAGGCTTACACGTGTTTTGCAATTGATACATTATTTAAAATAGAGTTAAAAACACATTTCCCAAAATGGGAGATTTTCCAGGGGACGTTTTATAGTTTAGCTTTCAAAATGCTGTAATTAAAAAAACAGGTTTAGTTAAATTTGCTTCAGCTGTAAAAAGTGTATAAGCGATTTTACTTTTATGATTAATTTGAAATACCACATAATAAAACTGACGACTCAAGTACAAACACATCAATATTCTGGGTCCTAGGTACAGAACCATTTTCATGGATTATTTGCAGTTTTTAATTAATACAAAAGCAATAAAGGATAGTCTGCCTTGCCCTTTTATTCTTTTAATAACAGATGTATTCTTTTGGCCAGTTTTCATGCCAAGTCATTCAGCAGATAGCAATGTTAGGAGACATTACAGAGGAATACTGCATTCATTTACATGGTGGCAGAAGTGTTTAAAGGGGTTGTTCACCTTCCAAACACTTTTTATCTGTTTTTAAAGTTTAAATGTACCTTTTTTTGGTATTTAAGTCTGGCAGCTCAGTAATCCAAGTGCAGATTGTGAACTGTTTCAATTTGCTACATTAATATTTCTCAGCAGTATCTGGGGAATATTAGCAACTGTTGTCACAATACAAACAGCTGCCTTTAATGAAACTCATGGATTCTGCTCAGCAGGGACAAAGATAATAAATGTATCAATTAAATCTATTAATTTACAACAAGTTCAGAATCAGTGACCCACCCCACCCCAAAGCTGTTTCAGAAAGAAGCAAGTAGGTGAAAAATTAAAGTTTAGATTTCAATATTAGAACAACACTCACAGAAAAATAGAAAGAAACTGGAAAAAATCCAGTTTCCGGTGAACAATCTGAAACCAACTGAACTGAAAAAAGCATTGGAAGGTGAACAACCCCTTTAGCTATGAAGTGCACTACTTCTTTTTGCCAACAGAGTTTATCAAACAAGAGATTTATCAAACAAGAGTTTAGAGCTTAATAAATAAAAACTCACGTTCTATTCATTCCTGTGGGGTTTTTCGAACCACATTAATCAAATGGGGAGTTCTAACTTTCTTTGATAAATACAATTCTAAAAATCCATAGGAATGAATAGAACATAGGTGAGTTTTTATTTATTAAACTCTAAACTCACACTTTGATAAATCTGCCCCTTCATTTGGATTTAAAGAGCCATTTTCTGTAGGCGAATTTTGCAACATGAAATTGAATAGTATATGATAAACTGGGGTTCCAGACTATAATTATTCAAGTTATATCAGCAACAAAATTAGCATTAAAGTGAAGGAACATACAACAAGGAACAAGGATGCACTACCAAGTTGAAAAAAAATAGCTTATTTTGCAAGCCATTATAATACATCATACTTATGCAAGTGAACCCAGCACGACTAAGGGAATAAAATTAGCAGGCAAATTACTTTATTTGGGAACATAGTAGATGGCAGATTAAAAAAACAGCAAAAAAAAAAAAAAAAGCATGAGGCACATGTTTAACCAATTAAAAAATGGGATGTGCAATAGATTTTATAGCAGAGTTCAACTATTGGCCCATGGCACATTGGCGCTGAGAACTTTAAAAACCTGTTATCAGAAGAATTGTCTCTACCAGCCGCACCTTGAATGGAAAAGATGTTGCTTTTGGCAGACTCTATAGCTGTCACACATGTATCACTTGGGAACATTGATGTAAATATTCAAGAACGATACATGCCTGTTGCCAGACGCCTTTCCTTCAAGTGAATGAAAAGTGGCTTACAGCAGAGTCAAGTGTTGCTGTGATATTTAAAGAGAACTGTGGCAATTGCTAATGTCTGTGTGCCAAATGCTAAAGTTTAATAATGTGGAAATTCAAGTTGCTAGCTTAGTAATGAACCATACTGTATTCACAAACATAGGAAAATCCATGTACAAATGATTTCTGCTTGCACGCAGAAAATACCATATTCACATAACCTCTTTACATAATACAGCAAGCAGTGAGTGTTTTCAAACAAGTAAATTGCATGACAGATTGCAGTACTTGCTCCTATACACCCACAAAATATGCATTTCTCCTAAACATAGAACTAAAGAAAAACAAACAGTTTGCACACTGCATACAATAAATTGGAAGAAACTAGGTTGAGCAGTCTATACCACCTCTGCCTTCAACAGCGGATTTCCACAGTGATCTACAGACCGTATTGCAGCAAAAGTTTAGTATTTACAGTATACAATATATAATTAAAGAACAAGGCAAGTTAACAGTGTTCATTTGGCTTGGTCCATCGTACCCTAGCCTTTCCTCAAACGCTAATATTTAAAGCTTAACATTTTGGCATCTGAGCATAAATGTTCTGAAATTTTACTTTAAAGGAGAAGCAAACCCTTAATAAAAAAAACCCCACCCTACATAGACCCCCCTCCCCTCCAACCTAGCTGCCCCCCCGAACAAATGTCCCTAACGCTTTACTTACCCCTCCGTGCAGATTCTGTCCAGCGAAGTTCACGGGCGCTATTTTCAGCCTCTTCGGTAACCTTCGGTAACCTTCGGAATGAGACCGGCGATTCTTCAATTTTCGTGAGTTTCGACGCATGTGTAGTTGTCGTAATACATAAAATTGCTCCAACTGTGCATGCGCCGCTTCACCAATCTCATTCAGATGATTACTGCAGAGAAGAAGATGGCTGCTGGAGAGAACTCCGCTGGACAGAATCTGCATGGAAGGGTAAGTAAAGAGTTAGGGGCATTTGCCGGGGGGGGGGCACCAGCTAGGCTGGGGGGAGGAGGGTCTATGTAGGGTAGGGTTTTTTTTAATAAGGGTTTGTTTCTCCTTTAAGCACTCATGTTCATGGTCACCACTTTGACTGGTGACACATGGATATGCATGCCATTAATTGCTAGCTCTTTCTCATGCACAGCCAACACAGCGTATGTGCTAATACAACCGGTTGCAAGTAAAAGGAAAGTAGATCAAAGCCTTTCTCCCGACTGGGAGCATGTTTGAAAAAAAAAAAAAAAAAGCTCAGGGAAGTTATATTTTTTCCTGAGCACAGCAACCCTTCAACAAAAGGTATGACCCTAAACTCCTAGACTGCTTTTTAGGTGACAGATTCCTTTCCAGTGACATCATTTGCACAACCAGTAAGGAATTTAAGAATGTGCATTTAGAAACTGGTACATCATTGTAGGTTTATCACACGATGCTAAAATTAGACCTGTGCCAGAATGAGAGAGAGCAGCATAATTTAAATGAGACTGGTGTGATCTTTCTATATCATGAGTATTAGCTAAATGAGCTAAAGGTATGGGATCAGTGATCTGGAGACCTGTTATCCAGAAAGAATTACTGAAAGTTTATCTCCCATAGACTCCATTTTATGTAATAAAATATTTGATCCAACTAATATATATAATTGTCCTTATTGGAAGCATAATAAGCCTATTGTGTTTAATGTTAACAATTTTCTAGTAGACTGAAGGTATGAAGATCCAAATTACGCAAAGATCCTTTATGCTGAAAACCCCAGGTCCCAAGCAATCTGGATAACAGATCCCATACCTGTACTGCTTAGTAGAACTCTACTTCCACAGCCTTTTTTTTTTTTTTTTTAAATTATAACAATATTGCAAAATAAGGGGCTGGCTTTGGATACTAGCAAAAACAATGTTACCATTAACTTTTGGAAAAAAAAAAAAATATTTAAGGCTCAGGTTTTTAATACCTGTCAATCATTCTTGCTCAACGATAAACATCTAGTTGGTCATGTAGATGCATTAAAACCTGAGAGCACAGCTCAAATGTTTGCACTATTGGGACATAACCATGTGCAAATATATAAGTGAATCATAAGTTCTACAGGTAGAGCAAAGCAGGGCAGGCCTTAGTAATATGAATTAATGACATAATTTAAGTTTCCAAGAATGTGAACCTTAAAGTAAAAGTAAAAAAGGTCAAGTGTCCCAAGTTAGGCCTTCTGGGAAAGCAGAGTACAGTGCTTGCTAAATGTGTACATTCTGGTGTTTTTTTTGGATTTTTGAATTCATCAAAATGTTTTTGTAATCAAAATGTATCAGTAGTAATATCCGAATTAAAACAAAATCTAGCTACATTTGGAAATGTGCCCCCCCCTCAAAAAAGATATCAACATTACAATTGTACAAACTGTGCTAATTATTTTAAAGGATTCTTCAATTACCATGTCCAGAATGCTTGTAGAAGACAATGATTGTAAATTATAGTATCAAGAGGAAAGTCAAGACTGAGCAAACCACATTAACCAAGTAATTGGTAATCGATCTTCATCTTGTATTGTGTTACTCTAAAAAAATTATGTTTAAATATTTTTAACAAGACCTACAGGCTTGTACAACCCAATGGTAAATGTAGCCATACATGCCCAGTGAAGGTGGGGGGCAGTTTGAACATACCACCTTTATAGTCAGTATGTGCAAACTGCAAATCATATCTGCCCATGCCCCTTTTTACATGCATATCCAGATCTCAAAATGTCCAATTGTTTGGCCCACAAGACGATAAATTCCATAACTTCAAAACTTACAGTTCTAAAGCTTTTAGCTGAGAATGTTATGAAAGGCACTGTATGGCAGGGTACACTGATAACATTCCGGCTTAGCCTGCCATGGTTCAAAAGGCACTGGGAGCACAGCTCCTACACGTTGACAATTACATTTAAGTTTCTCTCTTCTCTCTTAGTAAAAGATCTTCCTATTTCATATTGGAGCTATTCTGAAAACAAAAAATATTAAAAGCAAATGTTGTTCTAAACAAAATGACTGTATGATTTTTTTTTTTACACACAGTATGGTCACATGTGCAATACCTACCTAACATACCTAGCTCATTAGTGGTTCATAAGATATAAGGCATGGTCTCACATCTTTTGTTTTGGGCATTTTTCAATGTGGACAATATTCTAAGCACAAACAATGTTCACAAAGCACCATCATTTGTCCCACACTCTACCTGCTCCCTTAGGAGATGCCTTCAGAATGGTGTACTCGTGAATTTAACAGTGTGGCACTTAGAAGAGAAGGCACATGGACAGAAGAATGTGGTTGACCACAAGAATGTCCTTTCCTTGGCCATTTTTCATGGTTCACAAGGAGAAATAAGCTTCACAGTCCTGTACTTAACATCAGAGTAAAGAAGGTTAAGCAAGGTGCAAATGGAACAAAGGTGTAGAGCAGGCGTCCACAACCTTTTTTTACCTGTGAGCCACATTCAATTGTAAAAAGAGTTGGGGAGCAACACAAGCATGAAAAAGCCCCAGGGGTGCCAAGCAAGTGCTGTGATTAGCTAATTGGCAGAACACCTGGTTTTTATGCACCAAAACTTGCCTCTTAGCCAAGAATTCAAAAATAAGCTTCTGATTTGAGGCCACTGGGAGCACCATCCAAGGGGTTGGGGAGCAACATGTTGCACATGAGCTACTGGTTGGTGTCCACTGGTGTAGAGCATACTTGAACTGCATGAAGCACAAGTGCTATGTGTATTGCACATTAATGAATATATCTTGCTTCTGGCATTTGTAGATAAGCCCTTCTATATTGTTTGGGTATGCACAAACTTATAAGACTAACTGCCAGCTGATCCAGAGGAATATATATGGATATGTCACGGGTTTAGTGTGAGCATGAGCAAATCAATTGTTTTAGGATAATTTGGTAAAAGCACAACTGAATACTTTTATATCAGTTAACCACATACTGTACCTTTTGGACCATGTAGACCATTTGCATAAACAAATAGTCAACATACGTTTAAATGTAAACTGCAGGACCGAGCTGGTGGAGAATAGAAACAGTCAATTTAAAAAATGACCTGTAAACCACGGTCCTGCAACAAATATTAGTGCAGCTCATTTTTCACTACCACCTTTTCCTCAGGTCATATGAGATCTGTCAGAAGCGACACTCTTATTTCAGTGGCCCATTTGGTTGAGTCTTCGAAGGCAATACTGTGTAGCTGGCACGGAGAGTATAATTCGCACAGTCCTTTTGCTAATACAGTAACAACTGTAACCAAGAAGGCCAAAAAAGGTAAGCTTTGCAGCAAATGCAACAGCCTTGCTCAACGTTGATGGTGGAGGTATACTGTAAAAGGAAAAATAAAAAATCACTATACGGAATTCACTGTTTGTTTCTGTTCCCATGAGGGGGACAAGATCCATGTACCTAACAGTCTGTTGGGTCAGCAGCTCTAAGCGAAGAGCATATTTAGTCGTGCGTGAAAGTTTGTGAACCCTTTAACATTTTCTATATTTTTATATGAATTTGATCTAAAACATCTGATTTTCAAACAAATCCTAAAAGTAGATGAAGCAAACCTAGTTAAATAAATGAAACAAAATTATATTTGGTCATGTATTTATTGTAAAAAAAAAAAAAGATTCAATAACATATCTGCTAGTAGCAAAAGTATGGTAGCAACATTCTGCACAAACTGAAGCTATTTTTATTGGCTAAACAGGATAGATGCATACCTCATAATTTCCTGGATGTTTAATTCACGATCCCAGTTCCTCTCTATTCCAGGCACATGTCCCATTCCAACTACTCCAACAACAACAGACGGGATACTTTTTCTTGGTTCAGCTAGGTATATTAAGTAGTAAAAAAAATTGTTCTATGAACAAACAGCCTCAATAACAAACTGCACAAAAACAAATCACACTAAAAATCAACAAACACAGAAGTGCATACTTCTTATGCAAATCACACTACTGAGACAAGATGAAGATAGAATTAAAAAGAATGTGAACACATAGACTGGCCTCATGAAGGAAGTGGTACAATAAATAATGGTCTCTGACACATGATACACTTTATTAACACTAAGGCTATGGTACATTGCACAACAATAATTTTCCTGCTGGCATAATTTTTGCTCAGTGGGCAGCAAAACCCTCAATACTGACCTTCCATATCTTTCATTGTAATCCCTCTGCCAGTGCAAGCGGAAATCAGATGGTTAGCACTCAAAGGGGTATATTTATCAAGAGTGAAGTTAGAGATCGCCCCAGTCCTAAGTGAAATTCCACCACTCTCTATTTATTTCTATGGGTTTTTCAAAGGTGTATTTATTAAAGGATGAACTTTCACCCATTGATAAATGTTCTTTTAAAAAATCCCATTGAAATGAATGGAGAGTGGCGGGATTAACAACTCTTTGTTAAATATACCCCAATGACATGGAAGTAAGCATTGTGAAGTGGTAACTAAACGGACTGCTCTGGCTGGGTAAGGGTGATTTAGAATGAAAGTCTATGGAGGGTAAATTAAGAGTTTTGCCACAATTTCCAGTATTTTCTAGAATTTAAATATGGGTTAGAAGGTGCATCAATGTTATAGAAGCACAAACAATTTGACAGTGTAGGTTCCATAACTGCAAGTCATCCTTATTGCTAATTTTTCCTCATGTAGACTTCCACTGACACCAGTATGTCAACATGTGCAGTGCCAGAGACTCCAGTAAAATAAGTGGTCAAATTGAAAGAAAAAAAAAATTATATATCTATATCTATCTATCTATCTATCTATCTATCTATCTATCTATCTATCTAGATAGATAGATAGATATAGATATATATATATATATATATATAAATAGATATATATATATAGATATAGATAGATAGATAGAGATATATATAAAGATAGCTATCTCTCTATATCTCTCTATATCTATCTATCTCTCTATCTATCTATCTATATAGTAGGGATGCACCGAATCCAGGATTCGGTTCAGGATTCGGCCTTTTTCAGCAGGATTCGGATTCGGCCGAATCCTTCTGCCCAGCCGAACCGAATCCGAACCCTAATTTGCATATGCAAATTAGGGTCGGGGAGGGAAATCATGTGACTTTGTCAGAAAACAAGGAAGTAAAAACAGTTTTCCCCTTCCCATCCCTAATTTGCATATGCAAATTAGGGTTCGGATTCGGTTCGGTATTCGGCCGAATCTTTAGCGAAGGATTCGGGGGTTCGGCCGAATCCAAAAAAGTGGATTCGGTGCATCCCTAATATATAGCTATGGGAGATCCATTTTAGAAATTTTGACTTTTACGTATGGCTGCACTACCTTTGCAGAGCATAACGTACATTATTACTAGTCTTTTACACCTTTTTTACCTTTGACTCTTGTTGGACTCATATCAATAAAGTTACATAACGTTCAAGTTTAAAACAAAATTTTAATACAGAATAGATACTATCCCAGCAGGAAATATGTGCATACAGGTACAGCAGGTCTATTATTTAAGATCAAACTGAAGACAGCAAAAGCCATTTGTAATTTATTTTGCACGAGTCCATTTGTAGTTATGTATTAGCTACAGTGGTGTGCAAAACTATTTGCCCCCTTCCTGATTTCTTATTCATTTGCATGTTTGTCACACAAAATGTTTCTGATCATCAAACACATTTAACTATTAGTCAAAGATAACACAAGTAAACACAAAATGCAGTTTTTAAATGAGGGTTTTTATTATTTAGGGAGAAAAGAAATCCAAATCTACATTTTCATGTGTGAAAAAGTAATTGCCCCCTGAACCTAATAACTGTATGGGCCACCTTTAGCAGCAATAACTGCAATCAAGCGTTTGCGATAACTTGCAACGAGTCTTTTACAGCGCTCTGGAGGAATTTTGGCCCACTCATCTTTGCAGAATTGTTGTAATTCAGCTTTATTTGAGGGTTTTCTAGCATGAACCGCCTTTTTAAGGTCATGCCACAACATCTCAATAGGATTCAGGTCAGGACTTTGACTAGGCCACTCCAAAGTCTTCATTTTGTTTTTCTTCAGCCATTCAGAGGTGGATTTGCTGGTGTGTTTTGGGTCATTGTCCTGCTGCAGCACCCAAGATCGCTTCAGCTTGAGTTGACGAACAGATGGCCGGACATTCTCCTTCAGGATTTTTTGGTAGACAGTAGAATTCATGGTTCCATCTATCACAGCAAGTCTTCCAGGTCCTGAAGCAGCAAAACAACCCCAGACCATCACACTACCACCACCATATTTTACTGTTGGTATGATGTTCTTTTTCTGAAATGCTGTGTTACTTTTACGCCAGATGTAACGGGACGCACACCTTCCAAAAAGTTCAACTTGGCAATCATTGAGATGTTTTTTAGCAAAATTGAGACAAGCTTTAATGTTCTTTTTGCTTAAAAGTGGTTTGCGCCTTGGAAATCTGCCATGCAGGCAGTTTTTGCCCAGTCTCTTTCTTATGGTGGAGTCGTGAACACTGACCTTAATTGAGGCAAGTGAGGCCTGCAGTTCTTTAGATGTTGTCCTGGGGTCTTTTGTGGCCTCTCGGATGAGTTGTCTCTGTGCTCTTGGGGTAATTTTGGTCGGCCGGCCACTCCTGGGAAGGATCACCACTGTTCCATGTTTTTGCCATTTGTGGATAATGGCTCTCACTGTGGTTCGCTGGAGTCCCAAAGCTTTAGAAATGGCTTTATAACCTTTGAAATTTAACTCAGGTGTGATAAACCACAGTTAAGTTATTTTTTAACAAGGGGGGCAATCACTTTTTCACACAGGCCCATGTAGATTTGGAGTTTTTTTTCTCCCTTAATAACGTAAACCTTTATTTAAAAACTGCATTTTGTGTTCAATTATGTTATCTTTGACTAATAGTTAACGGTTTTTGATGAGCAGAAACATTTAAGTGTGACAAACATGCAAAAGAATAAGAAATCAGGAAGGGGGCAAATAGTTTTGCACACCACTGTATTACATAAATTCCAGAATACATATAAGTAATAACTAAGAAGTTGCTTAGGTTTCACATTTATTATATCGGATTAAAATATATTAGTCCCCCAAAAGCATCCTAACACTTTTCATGCTTACCCAGCATTTAGTGATAGGCAACCCAAGAAACAAATATCTCTTTCTAAGTATTTCCAATCAGCCCTCCCATTTGTTAAAACCAATCATTATCAGTCAGAACATCTATTGCATGACTAGTTCATAAGGCTATCTAAATCAATGTAGTTTCCCAACAATCAGTCACAAGCAACCAGATTATATCCATATTCGGGGTAAACTAATATTTAAACAGTATAATTCACAGGAAAGCACCATGCATAATCAAAGAGAAAAATTCACCCCTAATGGGAAATGTGTCTGTAAATAAAAGAACCAATAAACTTCCCATTTATGCAGCAGGGTTAAAACATCTCCCCCTCTTACACCAGTTCAATTACTTGTACCGAAAAACACGTCAGATTTCTACTGTTACATTTCGCAAAGTATCTGGTGACATTTGTTTTGTTGCTGTAAATTGTATTACTGATCTGATTAACATGTTCCCTAATACGCTCTTGTATAGCCTATATATTGTTTGCTGCACTTACTTACTTACATTTGATTAAATAAATCACTCCTGCACTATTACAATTAACACATTTTTATACTGTATTTTTTTATTCATAACTGTGGATTTGAATTCCTGGGAAACCTTAACAAAAATTTGCAGGTAATGCAACGACGATAACCACATCTATAACAGCCTTTATAAGATAAAATATTGGCCTGCTTTACGGTTTTACTAATATATAAACTAGGTGACAATAAGTCACCCAGTGTATATGCTTGACCAGCCATATTACTAGTCAAGCGAACTCTCCATCTGCATACAAAATAGGTAAAAAATGTTTATATAATATATTTTATTATATTGTCTGCTGTATCTTCCAAAAGATATTCTAAAGCTGAAAGGAGGAAAGCTTTGAGTTCTTCCGAATAATCACTTTATTTATCAAGAAGTAAATCCCTGCTTCCAAACCCTTTTTAAGCCGTTCCCGTTTAGCCTATGACTAGTACCCTTTTTGCCTAATGCTGGGTAAGCATAAAACACGTTAGGCTGCTTTTGGGGGACGGATGTATTTTAATCCGATATAATAAATGTGTTTTTTTTTACTTTTACTCCTTAGTTGCATCAGTATTTATTAACTATGACAGAACAGAGATTTTTCTTTATGCTTGATTTTTAGGTAGGTGGTGTCCCAATGGTTTGAAGAAGCTCAAGGGAAAAAAATGTTAAGCAATAGTACGGCATTGCAACTGCCACAAATTTTAGCAAAATTCACTTGTAAGACAACCCAACTTTAAAGTAATAACAATTTTAATTACATGCAATGTTTCTTAATGCAGTGTCCCCAGCAATATATGTCACAGTGGACACAAAATTAAATGACAACTAGGGATGCACCGAATCCTTTTTCAGTAGGATTCGGCCTTTTTCAGTAAGATTCGGCTGAGTGCCTGGCTGAACCAAATCCTAATTTGCATATGCAAATTGTGGACAGGACGGGATTTCACATGACTTTTTGTCACAAAACAAGGAAGTAAACAAATTGTTTCCAACTTTTCCTTTCCCTCCCCTAATTTGCATATGCAAATTAGGATTCAGATTCTTCCACAAAGGATTTGGCCGAATACAAAATAGAGGATTCAGTGCATGCCTGATGTCGACATGGACCTAAGCACCATGTCACAGTAGCCATTAGCAGTAATTTCATTAGCTAGTGATCCCAGTCATACATTGCGTAATCCCAGTAAGAGAAAAAAAATGAAAAGATAATGCAGGGAGGGTTATTTCAGGCCTGGTGCAAGGGTGAGAGGGATGTGATTAATACTAACCAAACAAAAGCACAACATTTTAAGGGCAGGGAGACCGTTTCATGCCAGCTAATGAAGCAATTGCTGTAGCGGACTTCAAAACACATACAGTGGCTCTCTAAGGAGCAGGGTGAAAGCCAGAGCTTTGGGGCACAAAATTTACCTACTCTAATTATTTAATAATTAACCCATAACATACTGTTATACTTGTAAAAGCTGTGTGTTTGCTTTAGAAAGACTACTATAGTTTATACAAATAAGCTGCTGTTCAAGCCGGAACAAAAAAATTAGAAAAGGCACACGTTACATAGCACAAAGATAATCTCTATCCAACACAATGTTGTTTTACTTGTTTTGCTATGTAACCTGTGCCTTTTCTTTTTTTTTATTTCAGTCTTAATGGCTGCCCCCATGGCTACATAACAGCTTGTTTATATAAAGTATAGTTGTGTTTCTGAAGCAAACACTAGTTTTACCAGTGCAGGGCAACACTAAATTATATTTTAATTACTTTGATACACGTTCAGTTTTTTGTGTTACTGTTCCTTTAAAAACAGAGGAGTCAAAGGTACCATAAACTGAGGAGTTGGAGGATTTATGTACAAATGCCACAGCCCTGTGAAAGTGGATTCATGCCTGCACAAATTTTAATTGCTGACATGCCCTCAGCTTGTACTGGCTCTTAGCAGGTGTCCCTCACAGTTGAGAGCACTGTTTTACTGACTACTGTTTTATTTACAACAGAATCACCACTGTTAGGTTGAAGCCAGTGTATGAAATACAGATTAGTAATGCCACACTCACACAGGCAGGACAAGTACAGTAGATAACAGAGCATTACTTTCTGAGGCACGAGGTAGTTCAGTTGGTTTAGCAGCTTGCTTTAGCATGTAGGCAAGATAAATATCTCTCTCTGAGACTATAGTACGATGGAGGTCAGGAAATTCCCCTATCATTTCTGCCATCATCTGTTCCAGCAAGTCCTTCTGCTTACATTTTTCAACATCATCCTCACTGGAAGAAAGAAATGTAGGTATACCCAATTATAAGTATATTAAATTGTATTTTACCTTTAAGTTAATACAGGTATGGGACCTATTATTCAGAATGCTTGGGACCTGGGGCTTTCCGGATAACAGGTCTTTCCATAATTTAGAACTTCATACCTTAAGTCTACTAGATAATCATGTAAACATGAAATAAACCCAATAGGCTGGTTTTGCTTCCAATAAGGATTAATTATATCTGAGTTGGGATCAACTGTAAAGTACTGTTTTATTATTACAGAGAAAAAGTAAATAGTTTTTAAAAATTTGTATTATTTGATTATAATGGAGTCTATGGGAGACGGCCTTTCCATAATTCAGAACTTTCTGGATAACGGGTTTCCGGATAAAGGATCCTAAACCTGTACTAAGACTTAGAGATCATATACTACTTCCATGGAGAGAAGTAACTGGTCTGCAGTTTATGTTACATCTCCCATTTTTACTCATATAATTTTTCGTTATCTCATAAGAGTTTTTTGGCAGTGCAATTGAACCTTTGATTAGTGGGTGAAATGTGCTGTGAATTAAGCTGCAAAGGACCTGGCTTCTAGCAAAAAAACCAAAAAACTTTCTTTGGAACCTTAAATAGTAACCATAATTTACAGAAATAAATGACTTTGATTTTACTTTTATCATTTCAAATGACATAGTATTCTTTGGATACCAAATATATTAATAAATGATTGGTATATTGTACCAAAGTAACCCAACTCCAACATAACATCAGTCCTGAAAACACTGTTACTACAATCATCAAAACATTATTGCAAAATTATGGCAATATATAGTAACCAGAACACAGTCTGTTTTTCATACCTGATAGGATCAGATACAGAACACAATCCCCAAGCAAGTTTCATCTTTTGCCATATTGATAGTGCAGCTATGGCTCTCTTAAATGTTACTGGAATAGGTCTGTCACCCAAGTGGAATTTGCAGAAAGGAACTTTACTTGCCTACAAGAAATGTCAGTTACAATAACAATGCTAGACATTTTGCAGATAAGAGGCAGAGGACTACTGGATTTGGCATCACAAATGTACAGTTACTAATGAGTTTTTGGTATTCAAACAAATGCATTCATCAAATTGGTTTCCAAAACTGGCTATTGCTGAAATTCCTGGTTGGGACAGAGCATGCCAAATAATGGAAATTTTGTAAGTAAAGCTTGAACCAAGCTAATATAAAGTCCACTGCTTTGCCCAACAGAAAAGGTTTTTGAATCAGTCTGTACCCTAGAAAAACTGTCAACAAAATATAATGGTTATAAGTGGGGAACCATGGTCCTCTTGTTGGGGGTCAATGGGACTACAGGGAAGATCAGATATTTATTTAGTCTTAGACATTATAAAATGGCAGATCCTCCAGAGTAGCTTTAGGACACAATCACCGTAAAATATGAGGCCTAATGACAGGTTTCACAAAAAGTTTTTTTTTGGTTACGAAAATAACAGAACATACTTCTTTGAAAGCCTCTCGGAATTCCCCACCAGGGGCCATTCCCAATTGTTCCGTGATGTGAGCAGACACCTTCAGCAGTAGAATCTGCATGAGACCAGACATAACGCCATTCTGGTAAAAAGCAATAAAAACATTTAGTATTAACAGAAGCATAAAATAATGGTAAGGTCACACTGGGCGATTTGGGGAGACTTTGTCGCCTGGCGACTAATCGCCTTGTCTTTGCGGCGACCAATCTCCCCCAATGCCTTACCTCTGTGTTGCGCCGGCTAAAATAAAAAATTGCCTACGGCGTGGCACATGCGTCGCTTCGTATTCTGAAGTCACCCAAAGTTGCTTCGCGAGGAATCTTCAGGCGACTTTGGAATACCAAGTGACGCGTGTGCCATGCCGCAGGTGATTTTTCATTTTAGCTGGTGCAAGACAGAGGTAAGGCATTTGGGGAGATTGGTCTCCGCAAAGATGAGGCGATTAGTCGCCAAGCGACTAAATCTCCCAAAATCACCCAGTGTGACCTTACCCTAAGAAGTAAATGTATAATCACAGTTAAGATAATACAGACTAAGAGTAGAGCCACTTTTCGAGCTAATGTACAGTAATTTGGTTTCAATCGTGACTGCAGGAGAGACCAAAGCAATCAGCAGAAACTTGCAGTATAATATATTCAGTTAACTATTAATCAACTATTTAAACCATGCAATGCTTTGATGCCACATGAACCATTGTTGTACAATGAACAATGGCTATTTTGCAACAGTGGGACTTTCCAAGTACTTAGGTTATCACAGATGAAAGAAGATTATAAGGCTGCAAGATAAAACTTTTTGAAACTGATTGCAGCTGTTTGATGTACAACATATGGGCAAAAAACTGCATCTTGAAGTTGCTTTGCATGGTATAGACATGTTACATTTTCCTGTCAGAAAGGGCTACTTTCTACATGCAAGTAAGAAGCGTTGCACAGTATCAATCTTCCAAATTGTGATACTCGTTTCAGGTAGTACCGTATGTGCCACACTTGCTCAGAATAAGTAAAAATCTATAGTGTTCAACATTATGTTGTTGTAGAATAGAATGGGGAAATGTACCTAATGGATCTATATGTATTGATAAATAAAACTGTTATGCTTTCTATAATACATTATTAGTGTTACCTCGGGTCAGATGTTTCCTGTCCAATTAAACTAAAATATAACTTATATGGCACCTCTTGCTTCTCACTTTTGCTTTCCCTTAGCTCCATTCTGTTCTTTAAGAGCTCCACCTATCTAGTAAGCTTTAAATCCGCCACCCCCCACTAGAAAAAAAAAAAAAAAGACTGAAAAGAAATTGGTACCTGTTTAATCGCTTGATGAAGTTTTTCCAGGTTTATTTCTTTAGCTTCTTTAAGCAGTGTTTCTTCATCCATCTTTAACATGGATACTCTATACTGGCAAAGTTCAACTACAACAACATCTGGCTGGACTTCTTGGATGGTCTAAGAACAGATATTGCTAGTTTAATACTTAAGAGAAACGTTTATTTACCTTCTAAGGCAGCTCTGACTGATAGGCTAATAGGCACTGACTAATAGGCACTGTTAACTCTTTTCATTCCCAAAATGCACATAACAGCCTTTTTGTTAGGCCACAGCCCTAAGTACAAGTATATAAATTCTGCTGCTACAATTCTGCTGCTACAATTCTGCTGTAGAATGACAAAGTACTGTCCAGTCTGTGTTGATATTAAACTGACAATACACTCATGATAAAAACTCATGTGATGTAGTCTGTAATCATACCTTAACCACATCTTGTTTGCTGCTGTCGCTAAAGTGGGCAGTGCCTACGATGTAGATTTTGCTCCCTTCTTCAGTAGTAAATTCTGTCACAGTATCTGGAAGAGATGGGCGCTTCTGTCTTTTCTTCATTTTCAATTCCCATAGGATTCTGAAGGCATACTCATCAGCTTAAGTAAGAAAAAAGAAATGTCTTAGGGTCAGGGCACATGCTCAGATTCGGGGAGATTAGTCTCCCACTGGCTAGAATGCAAATCGTCGGCGGGATGGCACTAGGAGCGATTTGTTTTCCGAAGTCGCCAGAAGTTGCCTCACGAGGAAACTTCGAAAAACGAATCGCTCTGAGTGCCATCCCGCTGGCGATTTACATTCTAGCCGACGGGAGGCAGTTCAAGGAGATGTCACCCTGAAGAAGAGGAGATTTGTCGCCGGGCGACTAATCTCTCCGAATCTGAGCTTGTGCCCTGACCCTAAGAGGGACATTTTTATAGCCATGCTAAAATAACTAAAAGGGCTTCCTGTGTACGGTAATGGTATCTTAAGCAATGTGATTTACTTTTCTTCTGAAAAAGTCCCCTTTTGTGCTTGCATGGGAAAATGTATATGTGATTAGCCATGTGATTTTTTTATTTAATTACCTGCCAAAACAACAGTTCCACATTTATACACTCAAATGTAATGTAATCTATGTTAATTTTAAAGAGGGGTGTGCCACAACAATGTCACATACTTCCTGCTTTGCCACACTCACTAATTTTAACAAATTTGCCAGGTTGTGAAAGTTTGAACACATTTCTGAGAGTTTTAGGCTAGGACTACACGGCCGACATTGATGCGATCCGACGCTGGGCGACTAAACGCACGCATCAAGTCGGATGCGACAGGAACAAGGTAAGTAAAGTAAAGTCGGATAGTGTCGCAACAGTGATGCGACTGTTGGATGCAGCTTGCAGCGTTTGCATACAACTTGATGCGTGCGTTTAGTCGTTCAGCCTTAGGGCCATGGTTTATGTGTTATAACAGTTTTGCTAACGAAGGTGAAATTGCTGTTTAAGCTGTGATTATAAATTCTCCCAAGAGACCTGCTTAGCTTAAATAGTTACCATTGTTTCTTTGCTTATCTTACATTGTTACAAATGTATCAGAGTGCAGCTTCTCTGTGTTTTGGGCTCTCTGCAAAAATCCTTTTATTTTAATTACGTTTCAGAAACGTATCTTTTTCTGGCGTCCCTGCAGGAGATCAGAGAGCAACTCAGGACGTCAGTAAGAAACCCGGGACTGTGGACTGAGCTGTCAAAATCAGGACTGTCCCGCAGAAAACAAGACAGTTGGGATGTATGAAATCCCTTCACCCAAGTCCTCTTAATTGATCCCCTACACCACCGTGGGTTACAGACACCATCTTGTGCTGCTTTAGATTCTCTATTTTTAGAGCTTGCCAGCTGAGCATGGTCAGTAACAGATAAGTCCGGATTGGCTTCAACTGTACATGCTCTTGTATGGTAAGTGTTTTCAACCTGAGAGAAGAAGATCCAAAGTTGGGCTTGTCAACCTGGTATTTTTATAGCAAATAAAAAAAAAAAAAAAGACACTTTTGATAGTAATATGTGGTGCATAGAGGAGTGCCTATGGAGAAGACCTGAGGTTGAGGGTGGAGGGTTTCATTCTTCTTTAAAAGATGTTTCAATGTTAGCCATGAGATGTGATATTGAATAGCTAATTACAACACACTGTTCTGAGAAAGCACCTTATTAGTAACCACTATGGTATGTGGCATGTCATGTAACTCGAAAATGTCTTAATATCTCTTTGAAACATTGGGAGCATCTCTCTGTGAAAGTTGCTCCATCATATGTGGGCTCAAAGTATTCTAGAACTTCTTTAAGATGTCTTTCTCAGCTGTTCTTAGGCTATGGGCACACATTAGTTTGCTGCGCTTATCTCCACCTAATGAATATTAAAAGGCACCTGTTGCCAAAATATATTATCCCCAACCAAAGGTGCGGGCTGAAATAAGTTGGAAGAACAGCTTCCCCATGTGTGCGGGTACACAGAGCAGAGTGGAGATATCAGATTCAAATAACCTCATTAATATTTATTAGGCATAGAGAAGTGTAGCAAACGCATGTGTGCCATCAGCCATATGTTTTTTTTTTTTATAAACTGGCTATTTAGCAGACATGTTTTGCCATGATGGCCTGCAACCAAATACTTACAGATGTTGTTTGGTATACCTAAAGACTCCCTGGGTGCATCTTCTGGCACTGGCTCTGCAACAACCTGAAAATAACACACAACATATTACTAAAAAGTATTAATTCTTTTCATTGTATTGAAGGTTTGCTAAAATTTTTTTTAGATGCTTTAGAAGATACATTTGCAGCAAGAAGATAATTATATTTACATATACTGCTCTGTTACATGTTCAAAAAAAACCCACAGAGTGTGCTTCAGAAGACCGAATTCAATGGATGATTCTATCAGACCTCACTTGGTATAAAAGAAAATCGATATGCAATACTATTTTTCCCCAAGGGAATATATATTGCTTTTGGACTGATAAGAACATGAACATATATTGAAGCCCCTACAAATTATCCCAACTGTAGTGTAACAGCTGGGGAGAGAAGGAATATTTTGTGCACAGGCAGAGACACCTTTCAGAACCAAAAGGCCAAAGGCACAGCAGGCCTTTATCAGAATACCAGTTACACAATAGTTTTTGTCCTTCAGCAAAACAGAAAGACATTCAATTTTATTATTGTTTACAAAATAGGTCACAAGCACACAAATATTGCTCGGAATGTCAGCTTAGAAAAACTGAAAAAAATGCTGTTTTAGATGGCAGACTCTGTCTGTTAGAACTAGGCAAAATTAAAACAAAATTAAATTTTAATATGATGAAAGTCAAAGCTGTGTTGTTTGAAATATGGCACGCATGTTGTCCAGTGTATTGTTAGTTCAAAATCTATAGTGCCAGCATACCTCTTGCTGTCGATTCTCCGTCATTCCAAGAATGATGCAACCTGTGAAAATAAGAGGCACGGTCAAAAACCATTTATTTTACTTTGCAGGACTAAACCCACCTACTTAAAGTAACTGTAACACCAAAAAAAATTAAAGTATTTTTATGTAATTAAAATAAATTGTACTGTTGCCCTGCACTGGTTCAACTGTATGTGCTTGCTTTAGAAACTCTACTATAGTTTATATAAATAAGCTGCTGTGTAGACATGGGGGAAGCCATTCAAAGCTGAAAAAGGAGAAAAGGCACATGTTACAAAGCAGACAACAGATTAACTCTGCAGTAAACAATGGGATTCTACGTTATCGGTCATCTGCAGAGCATCCTGTGCCTTTTCCGGCTTTGAATGGCTGCCCCCATGGTACTATAGTACACTACTATAGTAGTGTTTCTAAAGCAAATACACCAATTTTACAAGTGCAGGCAACAGTATATTATACTGTCATTCCTTTAAAAAAAACAAAACACTTTCATTCTTAGAAGTTACTGTTCCTTTAATTATATGTAAAAAAATCTATATCACTTTATTTTTTATATCTATCAATTTTGTTTTTGATTTTTTTTCACTTTATTATTGGTGCCTATATCCTCGCCTTAAAACATAAAAAAACATAAAAAAGCAAAATAGTGGCTGTTATTCAGAATCCCTATTCAGTATTTAATCAGATGTTTTTATGTGGTTTGCCAAGTTTATTAAACTGATAAGGATAAAGTTGTGCTAGCTCTATTCCTATTGTTCTTGTCAATGAAAGAGGATAATATTGCCAAGTGGAAGACTACAGTCTTAAGGGCAATGACACATGAGGAGATTAGTCATCCAAAACAAATATCCTCTGTGGGTGACTAATTTCCTCCAAATGATTTCCCACTGGCGGTAAAGTAAATCACTGGTGGTAAAGCATATGTGTGGCTTCATTTTTCATCAGACCCAAAATGCTGCATATGTTTTAACACTGGCGATTCACTTTATTGCTGGAGGAAAGAATTTCACCATGTAAAATGGCGTGCCAATGAAAATGAAATGGCCTGTTCACAGAATACCATGCTCCAAATACACTTAAGTCATATTCCATTAGGCCAAAGACCCATCCATGACCCACCCAAATACCATCTACCCCCAAGCCCCACTCAATTCATGAACTATGAATAACACTTTAACATCTCTTGGGGACTTGTGTTGGGGGCCCATCTAAATCAAAACCCCTGACAGCAGAACCCTCCACCCAAGGCATATATAAATGTTTTCTTTCCTGCAAATATATTATTTTACATATGGTCTCCACCCAAATAACAGAATGGACTAGCAATAAAAAGATAGTATGTTCTCAATCAGGTTCATGCAGCCACTAATACAGGTATAGTGTCGATAAGGAGGATGGTTTTGAAAAGATACCTGAAACCAGATTTTTTGGGGTTAAGAAGCCCCTAAAAGTCAAATGCCCTGTGATATTTCAGAGATTTTTTCTGACTTACAGCTGATAAAAATGCAGCACAGAGCCACTGTGATGATACAGTTTGCATCATGTAAATAAGGTGTTCCAACATCAATGGACATACATTTATTATAATAGATAATATAAGTGACCTGGATAAATATAAGCAGTGTGGATGAAAGACAATTTGCTTCATAAATCAGTAGTTACTGTTTTATTACATGTACCCATTCCTACAAATTATTTGCATATCCAAAGTTAATGTTCTTTTTGTTCCAGCTAAAAAAAACAAAAAAAAACAAACTTAGCACAACTGCTATGAATATAACCTTGAATAAATAATGGGAACAAAAGTAAAGGCTGGTCACACAATAAACTATATTTTTTACTTAGGTACATTAAATTACATTTAATTGCTTATAGTTACTTTAAAAATCGCACATTTGCAGTATATTAAAGGGCACCAATTATACCAAAATAACTTCACCCTTTGGAGATGTGCGCTAAGAGCAATAACAGAAACAATACTACTTTGGGCAGAAAATTAAGTGATATGCCACCCATACTGGGAGGGAGATCCCAAAGTTTATATAAGATACACTGACTTCTGTACAGGTGGTAACCTGCAACACAGTGGGAAAAGACTCTTAGACCCCTAGAATTTTTCAGCTAGAATTTGGCAGCCTTTGTCAAGGGATTAATTTTTTTTTGAGTGTGCAAACCTGATATATGATATTTTGAGTGTTTGGTTACTCTATGTAGGGGTAATTTTAGGGAGGATCTCCACGGACGATTATGGAGCGATCCGACGCGCTGCGCAAACATGCAGGCGTCAAATTGGATGCAACGGAAATATGGTAAGTGAATGCATTGTCGGATGGTGTCGCAGCGTTGATCTGACACGACTGTCAGATGCAGACTCGGCGTGCAGCGTCTGCATCCGACAGTCGTGTCAGATCAACGATGAGACACCATCCGACAATGCTACTATTTACCTTATTTCTGTCGCATCCGACGTGACAACCTGTAATATGTGAATAACATATATAATTTAAGATTTACTTTAAAAGTTATAATTTTTCGACCTGCCTAGATCATCTGCTAGTGCTGTTTGAGAGCAATAACAAACTTCATTAGAAAGCTAAATCTCACTTTACACCGGTTTTGTCCACCCAGAGACCTTCCTTCTGCTATTCATCTCTAACTCCCAGCAGCATATTGCTGAGGCAACCGATGTTAAAGGCCACAGGATGAGTATACCTCTATACTCCTCTAAACTAAATTTTTATGACAATTCTACAATTTACAGGGGTATCTGCACCTAAAGTGGAATCACAAAAATCTTTTTACTGTTTAAAAGAATCAATTTGGCAATTACAATAATGTTTACAAAAACAGTCCAGCATATATAACAATAATATACATACCACCCAATAGTGTGTACACGACAGATAGAAAGCAACAAGGAGCGGATACACCTGCCAAAAATGAGAATAACTCCAATGTTTTGGCAGCCTTTGTCAAGGGATTCATTTTTTTTGAGTGTGCAAACCTGATATATGATATTGTGAGTGTTTGGTTACTCTATGTAGGGGTAATTTTAGGGAGGATCTCCACGGACGATTTTGGAGTTATCCGACGCGCTGCGCAAACATGCAGGCGTCAAATAGGATGTGACAGAAATAAGGTAAGTGAATGCATTGTCGGATGGTGTCGCAGCGTTGACACGACTGTCGGATGCAGACTCGGCGCGCAGCGTCTGCATCAGACAGTCGTGTCGGATCAACGATGAGACATCATCCGACAATGCTACTGTTTACCTTATTTCTGTCGCATTCGACGTGACGCCTGCGTCTTTGCACGGAAATTGTCCGTGTAGTCCTACTCTTAGGCTTTTTGTGCACCTCTAAATATATATTGCCAAAATGTTTGCTCTCCATTTATCTATATTTCTGTATCTGCACCTAAAGACTTTTTTTTTTTTGCATAATAAAAAGTTTTAGGCAACTGTGTAGCATACATTAAAGATTTCAGTGGGTCAGCAAATGTAATTAGAATTGAAAGCAGTATCTGCTTGTTCCTTTCTGGTTTCTGACACTTAAAAGAATGTCGTCAGTTCTCCTCCAGGTCAGCAGCAGTATTTCAGAGAACATAGATGGCCAGCAGATACTGCGTTCAAAGGCAAATAATATAAACACAAAGCTTTAAAAGAATTAACATTTTTTAATGAATGTTGCATTTTTGTTTCATTATATGAAAGTTTTTGGGTGGATGACCCAATGACAATGTTCTACACTCACAAGCGGTCACTTCAGCTGATGCCAAACCTGGACTCCCTGCAGCCTCAGACAAGTAACTGTGGGAACAAGTTTGTTGCTAAAATCAGAGAACAACACTTAAAATCTCTTCCATTAAACTGGGGTCCTAATTCACAGCACCTTAAAAAAAAAATTGAAGCCTCCCCGTCTAAATTACTAAGTAGTTGTCAGAAAAGCAACGTAACAACGCAGCACAGTCATACACACTCACAAATACACACTCACAGGCAATATGTGAAGGGCAAGGTTTTTCTACAGAAGCTTACATCAGCCGCCTGACTTGGTATTGCTGCAATATATGATAAACATGTGAATGACGCCCTACTCCTATATACCGGCTAAGCATTTGCAAGAACTGCAGAAGGAACACCAACAGACAACAAACTTGGAAACATATGGCATGATAGCCCGGCATGTTATGGGCGCCTAAAGCCTTAACATTGCACATCAAGCCTACCGCCTGCTGCGGGACACTCCAGATTTTCATAACACAACTCGCAGCCCTGGGTTGTTGCGTAAAATGTCCCGGATCGCCGTTGAAATTACTATCTCCTTTGCTGCTGACGGCCAGCTCATCCGGAATACAGTAGCATCAGGTCACATCTCGCGAGATTGTGACATCACGACTACAATTAGATAAGCGCAGTGACTCGGCGGCAAGTAGTCGCATGAGCGTGTGCTGCTGGTAATGCGTGGTCACTGCATAACGCTTACCTCCGAACATTTTGGAAATAAAAAGAAGGACAAAAAAGTTGGCGCAGGTAGCGCATTGACATTTTGGCCACGTCCAGTTTTGTTTCCACACCCCTAATTACCATGTTCATTTTACAAAATTTGTCAGGTTATGACTGTTTGAAGTAGGGATGCACTGAATTCACTATTTTGGATTTGGCCGAATCCTTCTCGAAAGATTCCCAGGTTTGAAGGGGAAAATATTTTTTACTTCCTTGTTTTGTGACAAAAAGTCACGCGGTTTCCCTCTCCGCCCTAATTTGCATATGCAAATTCGGTTCGGCCAGGCAGAAGGATTCGGCCGAATCCGAATCCTGCTGAATAAGGCAGAATCCTGGTCGACTCCTGAACCGAACCCTGGATTCGGTGCATCCCTAGTTTGAACTTATTTATATGTTTTTTTTTCCAGTTATTACCAGGTGTAGATTTCTCCTCACGGCACCCTGAGGCCAGTGTCCTCCAGCGCCCCCTCCCTCCCGCAAGATCGCATCTTTTGACACTGGAGCACTAAGCGTCTATAGCGCTTAGTTCTCCAGAACAGAGTGAACTACCACTGCGGCTAGGCGGCATGCCATTCCTTCATTTATGCCACCCTAGGCCCAGGCTTTTGCAGCCTGCCAGTTTTGCTAAAGCTGGCCATAGAAACAAAGAACCGATCTTACGAATCGAGGATTCGTGCGATTTTTGGACCTTTTGAGAGTCCCGACATTTTCTGTCCTGCGGAGATCGGTCGTTTGGTCGATCGGACAGGTTAAAAGATTTCTGTCGGCTGCCGATAATATCTCTGCATGTATTGCCGATCGGACGATTTTCAGAGGGAGACAGTCACTAGCTTTGTCGGACAAAACTATCGTACGATTGCTGTCAGGGGCAGAACATCGGCTGATCTGTACTTTAACTACTTTATTTGATGAATGGTAAGACTTTGATCTGAATGGTTAGTGGCAGATCGGGAGATGGGAAAGTCTGATCTTTGCATCTGTGGCCAGCTTAATGAAGGTGAATTGCCCTTTAAGCTATCCTTAAGGGACCCGTCCCAAGGGACCTGTTATCTTATATTGTTACAATTACTTATTTGCTTATCTCGAAATTGTTACAAAAGTATCTTATATGCTGCTGTGGCTGTTCTGGGCTCTGCCAAAAGTCAATTAAGTTAGAAACATTGTTTCTTTTTCTACCTGTTCAGTGCAGAGAAAAACAGGACTGCGTGTTGAGCTGTCAAAAGAGGGACAGTTGGGAGGTATGCATAAAGTTGTCAAATGTGTATCCTCAAAGGCCATATTTGTCATTGGATCCATTTCCTAAAAGCAAAATCACAAGATCAAAACAGAAGATTGAAGATGTCACACCATTTGGTACTGATTTAAAGTTAGGCAAGAGCCATTTGGGATATGTTTTCTGCTTTAGAAATTGGCTAAATATGCCGTGTTACGCTGGACCAATGCCTTTGATTTCTGTATCAGTCAAAAGAGAGGTACTTATGTATTTAATGTCACAGTTTATATATAGATAGAAGGGTACAGGTATGGGATCAATTACCTGGAAACCCATTATCCAGAAAGTTCCGAATTAGAAAAAGGCAGTCTCCAATAGACTCATTATAATCTAATAATCCAAATTTTTTAAATAAAACAGTACCTTGTACTTGATCCAAACTAAGATATAACTAATCCTTATTGGAAGCAAAATCAGCTTATTAGGAGTATTTTATAGTAGATTTAAGGTTTGAAGATCCAAATTACAGAAAGATACATAATCTGGAAAACCCCATGTCCTGAGCATTCTGGATAACAGGTCCCATACCTGTATGAAATAAAATAATGACACAATAATCTCTGTATTTAAGATACCGTAAGAGCAAGATGTATGACTTAGTGCTGGAAATGAGCATTCTCTTGCATCTGTAATTATGTTTTGATCAGTTGAATTCTCATTCATGTATTGGTTTCCATGTGTAATTATGTTTTTTATCACATTTTAGCAAGAACTAAAGGGCACAGAGGGACAGCTTTATAGTTGGGTTGTCCCTTTAATATGTGTACTGTATTTACTATATATATATATATATATATATATATATATATATATATATATATATATATATATATATATATATATATATATATATAATATAGATGTAGATGTGGTATAATTTTGGTCATTATTGCTGTGGAGTCAAGGCTATGTTTTGATTGATGAGCACAAATCATGTTCAGCCATTATTTGCATAGTGGGAGATGCATATCCCATGCTACTGCATACTGTAATTGAGAATCTATGCATGTTATCAAATAAATGGTATAAAACACAACCAAATGATCTAAACCAAGTACTGGTTTGCCAGCGCTACAAATAAATGCTCATTTTACTAAATTCATGCCATGTGCAAAATTAACAAGCCAATCAACATTTTTTTATTAAAACCTTTTAAATGGTGTGTTCCACAACATGAGTGTGATTTATCAGTGTATATGCAACTTACTGTTCTCTTTGCTAAATTTCATGAAAGTTGTTTAATGAAAAATTGTTGCATGAACGCTTTTTAATGCTGTATTTTTGTGTAAATAGCATCAGTCCTAGGAAAAAGCCAATAGCAGCATTAGTGTGCAATTCACTAGGTGCAATTCAGTTGCCAAGTGTAGATACAAAATACCAAGGGAAGTCTTAAAGTAAAGTCACCTCAAGACTCTTGAACTCCCTCAGTTACGTGCACTTTTTTAGGGTAGAACTGGGTTATCAGTACTAAATGCAAGTTATAAGCATGTATGGGTGCAGGTACCTTTATTAGAAGCAATTGCAAGCAAAATAAAAACTAATTTTGCAATTTGTAGTTACTCTTGCATTCTTCACTGAAGCGTATCCTCTATGTCTTTTCTCATAGTAAAGCACTGCGTATCTTGACAGCGCTATATAAATAAATGATGATGATGATAGTATGCTTTTAAGGTCTCTGTCCATTAATTTGGATCTGCCATTAAAAACTAATGTTATCATTAACAAAAATGTTGTATGATTATTTGTCATGTCAAATGCACTAAAGCAATGCTCAGCTAAACATCCCAAGTAAATACACAAAGGTGTATGCTCTAACCTTGGAGTCACTTCTAGTGTTTGTGAAATTTTCAATAATATAAAGCATTATTTTGAACACAAATGCAATCTTTAGATATGGAAAGACATATGCATTTCTGGAATATTTGCTCTCCAGTTTGCAACTAACATAAAGGATTTAGCACAAACAGAAGGTACCATGTGAATAGGAGTCTGTCTCCAGGAGAAAGGGAAATGCAGAACACATTTGTGGTACAGAGCGTACAGTCAGAAATCCCGCCTCCCTTCTGTAGCCTGCAGTATTTGGAAATGCTGTCTCTTCCTTCACTGATTGTATGGCTAACATCGAAAGATCTTTTTTCATCGCTATTCTGCCCGCTGTTTGCCCTATTGTGTTTTTACTGGGATGCAGAGCATTTTTGGTAGAACATTCCAGCTGTCTTTCAATGCTGGGAACAAACATCACAGTGAATGAACATCTAACCTCTCTCAGCCTTGTTTAAAGATTTGCCGGCTTCCAGTGACATGAAATGTAAGTTTTTACTCTGCCTGAAATCTGTAGATGGCCACTGTCTTGCATGTCATCTTCCAAGGAGCAGCAGGTGAATAGATATTGCATCTCTATGTAACTTGTGTACAAATGTGTGTTGCGTGTTGTTTTTTTGGACTAGTATACTCTGAGGAAGTACCGTGAGGTACGAAACCGGTCAGTAGTAACGTTAATGTGCACGGTGTCAAGGCTGACATGCAAATAATATAATATGAAATAAAGAAGCTTTTATTATATCACGGAAAACGAGCCATGGAAATCCATTTTTGAAAGTTGTGAGGACGCTCTGTTGCCAGGGAGCTGGATTTTGGACACGTGATGGTCGGGAGCCAATTGGGGAGCTTCACACTGGTGAGAGAAGTGTTTTTTTGGACTGCAGCTGACTGCAGATGTTTCTATTAGGAAAATGAAAAATCTTGCTGAAGTTTTATTATTTATTCTAGCTACTTTTATCTGCAGCCATTTGTAATCATGTTTAATTTAACTACTCATGGATAAAACCAATTGGTACAGCTGCAATGCTGATTTTGATTTTTATTCATCTCTAATGCTACTATTTATAATGTATGCTTTTCCTTGAAGATTTGACTACTTAACCAAGCTAACCATATTTGCTCCATTAACCGGAAAGAACACCGGACACAGAAGCAAGAGAGAGAGAAGCCTCAAATGAACCAGAACCTCATTTGCATATGCAACATATCATCGATAACCATCCAGACATGGCTACTGCTCTGCTGGCTGGAGAGAAACTCAAGGAACTGATACTGCCTGGACAGCAAGATGACAGAGCTGGCTCTTTGGCAGCACTTATGGTGCAGCTTAAGCTTGAGCTTCCCTTTGACAGAGTGGTGACCATTGGCACTGTCCTTATACCTATACTCCTCGTTACCTTAGTCTTCACAAAGAACTTTGCTGGTAAGTGAAATATATTCAGAGGGTGCACTTTATATCTACAGCCACCTATCCATAGCACACTAAAATTATGTAAATAAAAACATTAACACAACTAAACTCAATTATGGCTTTTGATGCAAAGCTTTGTTTAGAAGGCCACATCACAAAGAAGCAAATGGTAAGCATTTCCTAAAAATGTAACAGCATCATTGAACTATGATGATGTAGCTATAGGTTTCAACCTGACCTTGAAACCTATAGCTACCAAAAAGTATAACTGATTATGTTATTAATATGCAGATATATAGATACAATGGTAAAACAGTGTATCCTGATGTGAGACTTGGGCTAAATTGAATGTATTTAAGGGGCAGATTTATTACGGGTTGAATTGATAATCGAATTAGAATTTTCAAACTGACAAATTCGACTAGGTAATTATCCAAACTCGATTTGAGTTTTCAAAAAAATAAAATTTGATTTTCAAGATTTATCATACTGGATCTTTAAGACTTTGAATTCGACTATTCGCCACCTAAAACCTGCCGAATTACTGTTTAAGTCAATGGGAGAGGTCCAGGGATCAATTTGAGAAGTTTGAAGCCTTCCTGACATTCAAGTTTTTTCAGAGAAAAAACTCATATTGAGTTTGACCGAATTCGAATCAAATTCAATTAGACTTTAAGGGTTGTTTCAATTCGTCTGAGTTCAAAAAAATTTAAAAAATCTAAGTCCAATGGCACCACTAGTGATTTTTAAGGCATTTTAGCCACTGCATTTTCCTTGCTCAATTTCTGGTGTCAAAGCACCAGCACTGGCAATGTTAAAGCAGAAGTGCAGGAGAAGAACACAACACAGAGACAAAGGGAAAGTTAATCTTTTTTTTTTAATGAGAAAGCAATGTGACCTTTGTCGTACACAGCCAGATACATCCATCCATTCAACCTAACCTAGTGGGGTAGACAGCTGCTATGAACGGTTGTTTGAGTTCCAGTCCCCTGAAAATTCTTATCAATGGTGAACTGTAAAGCATGTGTTTCATTTGGGTGCCTGTAACATGTAAGAAAAGGATTTTGACACATAAATCATATACAGTATGCTGGGTTTAAATGACAAGTAATACCAAACGAATATTATTTTGAAATTACATATCTGCTTATTCTAACCAGTTATTGCAAAAAAGAATACACTATTCTTTACCATAGAGTGCAATGATGTGGGCTAAATTGTAGTTATGACCTTGAGCCACATTGGTAACAAGAGTTGGAGAGCAGCATAATTATGCAAAAAAGTTCCTAAGGGTGCCAAATATTAGCTGTTTGGCTATTGGTAACCCCTATGTGGACTGGCAGTGTACAAGAGGCTCTGTTTACACCTGTATTTTATGCAGCCAAACCTTGCCTATAAGCCAGGAATTCAAATATAAGCACTTGCTTTGAGGCCACTGGGAGCAACATCCTAGGGGTAATAGAACATATGGAAGATCATGTGGTGGAGAATGGCATTATAAATAGTTGACTATTGTAGGGGACAAATTTACTATTTTTTTCTTTAAGAAAATATTTAAAAAATTGTGGAAAATATGACATAGGTACCTGTGTTGCCTGGATCTACTCAAACTTGCAACAGTTAGGGGCAGATTTATCAAAGGTCGAATTTAATTTTCGATGTAAAAAACTTAGAATTTTGAAGTAATTTTTGGGTAATTCAACCATCGAATAGTCCAACTTTGATTCAAAGTTGAAAAAAACGGTGAAATTCGAATATCGATATTTATCATGTACTGTCTCTTTAAAACTTAAACTTTGACCATTCGCCACCTAAAAGCTGTCGAAGTGCTGTTTTAGCCTATGGGGGACCTCCTAGAACCTATATGGAGGCAATTGGTGGAGTTTGGAGAAAAACTCTCAAAAAAACTTTGAATCGAAAGAGTGGTGGTAAATTTTCTAATTGGACCAGTGTTGTTAGTGGAGTACCGCAGGGCTCTGTACTAGGTCCCTTGCTTTTCAACTTGTTTATTAATGACCTGGAGGAGGGCATTGAAAGTACTGTTTCTATTTTTGCAGATGATACTAAATTGTGCAGAATTATAGGTTCCATGCAGGATGCTGCCACTTTGCAGAGTGATTTGTCTAAACTGAAAAACTGGGCAGCAAACTGGAAAATGAGGTTCAATGTTGATAAATGCAAGGTTATGCACTTTGGCAAAAATAATATAGATGCAAGTTATACACTAAATGGTAGTGTGTTGGGAGTTTCCTTAAATGAGAAGGATCTAGGGGTCTTTGTAGATAACAAGTTGTCTAATTCTGGGCAGTGTCATTCTGTGGCTACTAAAGCAAATAAAGTTCTGTCTTGCATAAAAAAGGGCATTAACTCAAGGGATGAAAACATAATTATGCCTCTTTATAGGTCCCTGGTAAGGCCTCACCTGGAGTATGCAGTGCAGTTTTGGACTCCAGTCCTTAAAGGAGAAGGAAAGCCCCAGGGCGCAAAACCCCTCCCCCTCCCCCCCTCCCCCCCCCCTGCGCAGTAGGAACAGTTACGGTACGGCTCTACTGCGCATGCGCCGAATGTCACGAAGTGAAATCGGAAAACTTCGTGACATTCAGCGCATGCGCAGTAGAGCCATACCGGTAACTGTTCCTACTGCGCATGCGCCAGAAAACGCCGGTCATCGTAGGAAGAAGACGCGCGTGGGAGAAGATGGCGACTGCGAACTCCGTGGACAGGACCTGCGCAGAGGGGTGAGTAACAAGTTAGGGGCATTTGCCCAGGGGGACAGGTAGGCCAGGGGGGAGGAGGGAGGGGGGGCAACGGAGGGGAGGGGTTTTGCGCCCTGGGGCTTTCCTTCTCCTTTAAGAGGGATATAAATGAGCTGGAGAGAGTGCAGAGACGTGCAACTAAACTAGTTAGAGGGACGGAAGACTTAAATTATGAGGGTAGACTGTCAAGGTTGGGGTTGTTTTCTCTGGAAAAAAGGCGATTGCGAGGGGACATGATTACACTTTACAAGTACATTAGAGGACATTATAGACAAATAGCAGGGGACCTTTTTACCCATAAAGTGGATCACCGTACCAGAGGCCACCCCTTTAGACTAAAAGAAAAGAACTTTAATTTGAAGCAACGTAGGGGGTTCTTCACAGTCAGGACAGTGAGGTTGTGGAATGCACTGCCGGGTGATGTTGTGATGGCTGATTCAGTTAATGCTTTTAAGAATGGCTTGGATGATTTCTTGGACAGACATGATATCAAAGGATATTGTGATACTAAGCTCTATAGTTAGTATAGGTATGGGTATATAGAATTTAATTAAAAGTAGGGAGGGGTGTGTTTATGGATGCTGGGTTTTCATTTGGAGGGGTTGAACTTGATGGACTTTGTCTTTTTTCAACCCAATTTAACTATATAACTATGAAAGCACTATTCCTCCAATCGTACGATTCGAAGTAGGCCGAATACGGACCACCGCGACCCCCAAAAACCTTCAACCTCTATTAGGTTGGTCTTTTTGAATTTGAAGTTCAAAGTTTTTTTAACTTCGAACTTCAACCCTTGATAAATATGCCCCTTAATAATATTTGTTTTTGCCATCTGTAAAACATTGAAGAAAACTGATTAAAAAAAATGAATGAAGATATGTGAAAAATGATTTGCTACATTGGAAAATATTTGACTTGATCCAGTAAACAATAAACATTGTAAAATTATTTCTAATTACTATTGGAAACAGTAATGGAACTAGGTGGGGACGGGCCCTTGTGCGGGCTGTGCAGCCCGGCCCCTGGTGTGGGCCGTGCAGCCGGGAGCCCCGCCCCCCACCCTCGTCCGTGTGAGTTTTCTCTGCGGCTGCAGCCTACTCCAGCCGGCTGCATCGCGCGCGATCTGCCGGAGGGGCCCTGCTGGTGTGCGGGCCCTGGCCCAGTTGCACCCCCTGCTCCCCTGGTAGTTTTTAACTGACTTTTCCAACAGTACATTATTTGAAATATGAGACCCAGAGAGCAGACAATGATAAACAAATACTGCTTTTACTGCAATAAAATTTAAAGCCAAATTGTTGTGTCTTATCAACATGGAATTACAGTGAGGGTTATCTATGTATTTAATGAAGCATGCTCTTGATCTTTAAAATGCTACTTTTTCAAACAAAGTAATTTTGATTCCAGATTATTTTATTTTAGGGTCATGCTGTTTAGTCATCATCAACAAAAATAAAATCTACATTATTTTGTAGATTTTTTTTGTAGGTTAAACCCACAGCAGTGACTTTTCTCTCTGTTATGCAGAGGAGCCTATATACTGCTACACACCACAAAACTTCACCCGTGATCAAGCCTTGTATTCAAGAGGGTTTTGCTGGACAGAGCTTAAAGATGCCCTACCAGGAGTGGACATTAATCAATGGCCTTCATTATTTGAACACAAATTTCTGCCCTATGCTCTTCTAGCTTTTGCTGGAATAATGTACATACCTGCACTGGGTTGGGAGTTTCTTGCCTCAACAAGGTTGACTTCAGAACTAAACTTTCTTCTGCAAGAGATTGACAACTGTTATCACCGGGCAGCAGAGGGACGTGCACCCAAAATTGAGAAGCAAATTCAGTCAAAAGGTCCGAGTATTACTGAACGAGAGAAACGAGAGATTATAGAAAATGCAGAAAAGGAAAAAAGCCCTGAACAAAACCTTTTTGAAAAGTACTTGGAAAGAAGAGGTCGGAGTAACGTCTTAGCCAAATTATATTTAGCAAGGCATTTGCTCATTATTTTTTTAAGTATTATACCAATAACATATCTAAGCACTTATTATGAAACCCAAAAGCAAAACGAATTTATATGTGCACTGGGAGAGCCCCATCATAAAACCATAAACTCAAAGTTGCACATAAGAATGAATTGTAAACTGCCAGCTGTTCAGCTCCAACGAATTATTGCTTCAGTGGATATTTTTCTTCTTAGCTTCATAAATCTAATTATCCTTGTCAATTTAATTCATCTTTTTATTGTCCGAAAGTCCAACTTCATATTTGACAAACTTAACAAAGTTGGCATTAAGACTAAGAAACAGTGGCAAAAGTCACAGTTCTGTGATATTAATATTCTTGCTATGTTTTGCAATGAAAATCGGGACCACATCAAATCCTTGAATCGACTTGACTTCATCACAAATGAGAGTGATCTGATGTTTGACAATGTGGTTCGTCAACTGCTGGCGGCTCTGGCACAGTCAAACTACGATGCCACACCCACCATGCGTGATTCAGGCATTCAGACTGTTGACCCTAACACAGATCCAGCAGACATTGATGTGAATGAACAGCTTGTTATAAAACGACCAAAGAAGAAAATGAAGTGGATTCCAAGTAGTAACCCTCTTCCTCAACCCTTTAAGGAACAGTTAGCAATTATGAAAATTGAAAACAGCAAGCCCGAAAAGCTTAAACCTGTGAGGAGGAAAACTGCTACAGAGAGCTTAATAGCCCCTTTTTTAGAAGCTTCTTCCAAATGCTCCTCTCAAACAATGTCTCCTAAAGCTGATATGAGCATCATGGGAGATAAGAAGCATTCTCGGCACTTCTCCTTAGATGTTCATCCATATGTCCTTAGCAATAAAATACCCATATCAGAAACACAGGAAAGTGCTCCAATTGCTATGTCTGAAAGCCAAGAGAGTGGCTTCCTGAACCATGAAGAAAGAATAACGGATTCTGTAACATCTGCAAAATGTAAGGTCATTCTTTAAAGGTGTATTGGCATTGTGAGAGAGATTTAAAAAATAATCACTTGGTACAGGAATGCCCATGCATATTATATATGCATATTATATAGATTCCCCTTGAAAAAGGACTCTGTTCCAAAATGTTGGGGTTTATCATTCTTGAAACATGTCTGCTTTTCCTGGTTCTTCCTTATCTTGTGTTTTAAGGCTATCCCTTTGGTATGTTTATGTGTTTGTATGTATTGTTAATGCAGTTAAACCTATTTGGTTTTTGAAAACTGCCTTCCATTGCACTATTTAGTATCTATATTTGATGCCATAAATTAAGTGGAGTGCCCTCCTATATTTTAAACATCTTGACATGAACTACTACTTGGATGATAATGAAAAGGGGAGTCACTCACATACCTTTACCTTCCAGGCTTCAGGCTGATGCCACAAGGAGCTGATCTTGGCCTGTGGCCACTACTTTTACATCAGACTTCTTTCTTGCCAGCAGCTGATACCATTGCATAGGCAGTCACATACGGCAAATTTCAGCTCCAAAATGCAAACTCTCGTGTTTAAGTGCTGAAAACTTCTGCATTAATGGAAGCCTGGTGTTAAGCAGTGGGGAGATAGGCACAGCCCTAAAACAGTAGAATAGAATCATCAGTACACAAGGCAAGTCCAGCAGGGAGAAACCTTTCAAGATTAAAAACAGTAATACAATGTTAGACAAAGGGTCGTGGCCCTGAAACATTTCACTAGACTAAGTGTTTTTCCTGCTGCACTTGCCCTGAGTGCTCCCTGTGATTCTGTTCTACTACTTAGATGGCCAGATTAATAAAATCTTTCCAAATCTTTTTTGTTATGCTTGCTAATAGTAGGTCATATACAACCAACTGATTTATCAATAAATTGTGGTATATATTTTGAAGAGAACAAATAAGTGTTCCTACTCAGGTAAAAGAGGAGGCGCTTTCTTCAGTAAAAATTGAGTTAATATAGCCGTTGCAAGCAATCACAGGTTACCACACTGAATATTGACAATGTACAATTTCAGTTTCCTCTAGGGTTATTTCCTAATAAAACCCCCCATCCATAGCCAAAGTATTTTTTCCCCAAATATTGGGAGTACTCTCAAAGTGATATTGTGAACAGCTTATCTTTCAGATGAAGATGTTACTGCATGGATCAATACTTTTGTGGTTTGTAATGGTGCAATGCTGTTCACAGTATGAATCATGTTTACAATATTATTTTGAAACTGCACATGTGTTTTTCTTATTGAATTGATGACCCTTCATGTTGGGAGACCAAATGAGCCTTACATAATAAAGGGTCATAATATATCTTCAAATGTGCATGTGGATTTTATTGTTTTCCAGATATGCTAAAGCCAACTGCAGACACAGGAAAGGAGAATCAGCCATTAACTGAGAGCTGTAGAGATGTATCTGTTTCTGGGCTGTTTCTTACTTGTGGCCACAGGAAATCTGCAGCAGTGACTACATCGAGTGTAACAATCAGCCAGGTGAAGCCAGAACCAATGAGTGTGTTTAATCGTTATCCCAGTCACCCTCTTCTTCACATTAGCACTTTATATGAGGACAGGGAGGAACATGTAACTACCCAGATAGATTGTGGTCACTCCTCCCCAGATTCTGGGGAAATTTCTGTGATTCCACCAAAGCAGGTCATGTTGGCTTCTTTTGAGGAGCCCATGACCATTATAACTACTTTGGATTACTGAAAATTGGTGGTTCATTACACAAGCACACTAATTGCTGCATGAGTTTGGAGCATTTAAGTATTTTCTGAATATTCTGAACCCACCACTTTTTCACCATTTACATGAAATGAATCTAATAATATATTTGTGTAGTTTGTAATGAAAAGCACAGTTTTCTTTGACCCTCTTAGGTAAGAGCAGCATAAACTGTCTGTAGTTTCTAAACAATCTTGTCTTCTTTGGGCTGTATATGTTTATTAGATGCTGCTTGAAAGTGTGTGAACCCATTTAAATTTTTTAAGATTTCTGCATAAATATGACCTAAAACGTGTGTTTTGCCTAAGTCCTTAAACTAAATAATGAGAACCTAATTACATAATTGAGTCAAAAACATAAAGTGTGTGCATTTATGTGTTTATGGATAATGATCCAAAGTTATATATTGTATTTGTACCTGGCAAAAGTATGTGAAGCTCTAGGGGGGAAATAGTAAAGAGCTAATCTTTGCAAATGACTAAAATGCCTGTCACAATGTAATATTCTTTATTAGGCTTTTATTGCATTGCAAATCTTAATTGCGCATTGCCAACCTTTAACACCTGCTCTGCAATTTTGTTAATATTTTGTCTCAAAAAATGGTTTACGATTGCGAAATTTTATTACATACAACGTTCGCAAACTCAAAAATTCGTAATTGCTATCTTACTGTCGTGTGACGGGCAAAGTGTTCGCAAAATTATCACTTTGCGAACATTTATTGGCATTGCGAATGGATTACGAATGATTATTGCGCTATCGACCAATATTACATTCCCTCCTAGGAGTCTCAGCTTATTTAAAGGGGAAATTCAGCTTTCAAGCAATGGGATAATAATCTGGTGTATTTGAAGCCATCCATGCCTTATTTAAAGAGCAGAAATCTGCATCTTCACTATCCAAGTCTGATCACGGGATTTTGGAAATGCATCATGGTTCGAACAAAAGTTTACAAAACTATTTCTAAAGTGAGGATTCTACCAGTCCACTGTCAGGCAAATTGTGGTTGACCAATAAAGATCACAATTAGAGTAAGGCATGTAATACATTGGGAGATCTCAAAGAATCACAGGCTATTGTCTAATGAACAAAATGCCTCTCTTGCATAGGTGAATGTCACAGTCAGGTGAACACTGAACTATAATGATTTGCATGGCAGGGTTGCACCTGAAGAAAACCAAATCTGTCCAAACAGTATATTGCTGCCTGTCTACAGTTTGCTAAAGTCCACATGGATAAATCAGAATTTCATTAGAAGAATGTTCTGTGGGTGTATTAGACTAAGATAGAACCTTTTGTTTTAATGAAAAGCAATATTTTTGGTAAATGGCCTGCGTTGCTGCCTTTTGACTTTAGGGCTTGCCTGAAAAAAGTAATGTATTAGGTCATATTTAAGAAGATATATTAAATTTAAAAAAAGTTCAAAAACATTCAAGCACCACTGTACATATCATGGTTCCCAATAAAAATTAGTTTTGATTGTTGTTTGAGAGAATCATATTACCTTTGATATTTGATTTAAAGACCAATAGTATTTTTCAAGGGAGTTCTTCCATCCTGTGAACACCCAAGTGTAAAGGTAGACTTACACTGGCCGAGAGTGTACACTATCCAACCTCATCCATCACTAAGCATACTGATATCCATATTATATGGATATAGACTGATAGACTGATTATTAATTTCCCCTTTATATTTCCACCAGGTCTGCACCTATTGAGCATCTGTTCAAAGCTTTCACAGCCACCATTGTAGTGTACACTAGTGTAAGTGCAGGATTTAAAGGCAAAGCAAACTTGTGGATCACCTGCTCATCATTACCCCTATGTCTTATTACTCAACACCTCTGCGGGCACATTGTAGCCTCCTACATCTGACATCCCTCTTTCCTCCCTGTGCCACTGGCTCCATACTGTGCACCTTCCCAGCTTGTAATGACTTTGGTTCTTGCAAGCTGGGGGTCCTCGCATTCACCATATTTATTCAAGCTGCTTGACCCTGATTGCAGGCAGGCACAGGGGATTGGAATAGCAAGACTGTGCATGCGCTGCCCCAGGGCTGGGTGGTTTTGCTGTACAAAAAGAACGCTTGTGATGTTGCTCAAGTTAATCCGATGAATCAACCCAGGGAAAAGTTAACTAGTAGGATCAAAACAAAGTTTAATATGCTCCATTTACACAACCCTTCATGCTAAGATCAATAACATATAGACCTTTTATTCTCATTTACTATAATATTGGGGGCATTAATTATAGCTAATTAATCCCCTTTTTTCCTTGACTATTTAAGAGGTTAATGATTTTGGCCAATGTGTGCTTTTTTATGCAAACCATAGCCTTTAATATACTGCAACCAAATTTACTGACTTGTGGTCAGGCACAGTAAACACTCATAACTCAGTAATGATATTTCAGCTGATAGCAAACAGTGACTTGTTTCTCTAAAAGAGTGCTGCCCATTTTTAGGATCTATGTTTGGGTAAAGGAGCCCTCATATCTCCAATGAAGTGATTGCTAAGTCATACTCACTCAGGTAAGCTGTAGGGAAAAATGGGTGCAATGTATTTGACGTTAACAAGACAATATACCTTTTTATAGTATGGGTGGATGATCTTCTATTTATATATGGTAACATGAACAGTAACTTATGCTACAATTGATTCCTACACACAAATTATTCCTTATATGTTCATTATCTCATTTAATGTTCATATGAGTGTAAGCTGTTATATTGCTTCATAAAAGCATTCTTAATTGCAGCAACAGTAAAAGTACAATTTGCAAAGCACTCAAAAGGGTACAAAACTGCACATGCATGTCATTCACAAATGTACTGGTATCCATGTGGGGGTTAGAGAAATTATGTTTTCACACTGAACCACATTTAGATGTTTATTATTATGATTATTGAATTCAAATATCATTACTCCATAACACTCCAGACATATCAACCCAGATTTGGCCAGCTGGTTGGTGGCCAAATGAAGTAATGATCTGCTGAGCAGGTCTTACTATATATGGCCAGTTTTATTCATCAGCCTTATATAATCTCATAGATTTATCCATTCCTGATAACTGGGGGATACCCTCTCTAGCACTCCTGCCTACTTGTGTTCAAACCTTATTCATTAAACTGAATGTATTATATACTGTACTTGTCATCCCTTTCATGTTTGTACGGTATATACCGATGACCAGCTTGGAGCATATGCACTCAGCCACTTTTCGAGTCTCTAACCACTATATTGGTTATAATGCAGTATGTCGAAAAATCTTTTGCAGAGGCAAGCAGTATAGCTTACACTAATATGTACATAAAATAAATTATATATTTGCATATTAATCTACAAAGTCACATGCTATAAAACATTTCTAAATGGGGGACATTTGTTGTTATGTTTTCCTGAAAACATAATAAAGAGTAACTTGCTATACCACTATAGCTGTAAAGAAATGCTATGTGATGCAGGCATAACTAGACTAGACTATAAATCTGAACTTACCGTGCACATAACTATAAAAAAAAATTAAATGAAAGTAGAAAGTGTCCCACTTACTGGTATAAAGTGTAGAAGTACATATTTACTTGAGAAATAGAATTATTTTTTCATTCACAGGTACAGACATGGCACGGAAAATGTTTGCATTGTGGTCAAGTAAGGCTAAGGCCACACTAGGCGATAGCGCCGCGATTTGACTCGCGGCGACTTTTCGCCGCGACTTTTAAGCCGCAATCGCTGGGGAAACTTTTGCGCTGGCGTCTATGGGGAATCGCGAAAAATCGCCAGCGTAAAAACACACGCGGCGATCTTTTTTCTATTGTCGCTCGAAATCGCCTCACTAGGCGATTTCGAGCGACAATAGAAAAAAGATCGCCGCGTGTGTTTGTACGCTGGCGATTTTTCGCGATCTTTTTTCTATTGTCGCTTGAAATCGCCTCGCTAGGCGATTTCGAGCGACAATAGAAAAAAGATCGCCGCGTGTGTTTTTACGCTGGCGATTTTTCGCGATTCCCCATAGACGCCAGCGCAAAAGTTTCCCCAGCGATTGCGGCTTAAAAGTCGCGGCGAAAAGTCGCCGCGAGTCAAATCGCGGCGCTATCGCCTAGTGTGGCCTTAGCCTAAAGCATTGCTGCGCAGCAATGTGTCCATGATTTGTGAGCAAGGAGTCTGTTTTCCTCCTCAAGTTTAAGTTTTACATGAACCTGTTTGAAAGCATATGCTCACTAACTATAACAACAAGAGTAGAGTTTGTTTTTATATTGTATTTTCTAATACCAAATAGTCATGTATCATTTTAATAGAGATATTTTTCATTCATGGATGGCGCTACTTGGTGCAGTTTCCCATCAGCTAGAAGAAGTGAATTCTGATCTACTTTCATTTTTCTTATACACAATGGGAACTAACCAGAAACCATTCATAAAAGCAATAATGCAAACGCATCTGCATTCAAACACAAAACGTGTTTTAACTCTCTGGTATTTGGTATTCCAGTGGCCCACTACTTAAGGGATAAAAGTATTGGACCTTATTTACTGATGTAGGAAAAAACATGCATTTTGCACAAGTTATGCATTGTTGTAAATACCATTCACAGAGCATTTGAAACTGCCATGATCTGGGTGTAATTGTTCCAGTTACACTTATTAATGTAAGTGAAGTGCTAGGTGCAGCTTGCTGAGGCTCAAGATAACTTGCACACCTAGGAGTAAATTTCTTGTAAGTGAGGGGCATGTATGCATACTGCCATGGCCTGAGAATGTGATGACTAGAATGTTCCAAGTGCATCTTGTGCACAATTCACAAACAGTCACAACTACCACTATTGAGGTAAAAAATTGGCAAAATGCACCCATTTCTACACTGTGCCCACAAATAAAGTAAATAAGGCACACTATAATTGCTAAGTGTGTTTTTTGTGGAAGGGCATAAATATGGGTATTGTCAAGTTGTGTAGAGGGTTGCTTTAGTAATAGAAATTTACAATCTAGAATAAATGAATGTATGTGTTGTATACAGCAAGAACGCAGCAGCTGTTAATGTCCCATTTAATAGTATTTTGGGATATGTCCATGTAACCATAAAAGGCACCATTTATCATTGTCACTGCTGAATGAAATAAATAGCATTGAAAATCAATAAACAGAATTCTAATATGAGTCCTGTGTATTTAATTTTGTAATATTTTCAGCTTCCAGGTTTGGTAGTGAAGGCATGGAAATGATAGCAGTACAGTAGCACAATGTTTTATCCTATTTTTTGGAAATCATTTCTATAGCCCAGATCTGCAGAAGTGATATCTGTTCAGGACATACAGCTGATACATAATTACCACATTTTATCATTAAAGAAATTCCATTTTATCAAACTCTGGTCCAGATGTTTATCACATGAAAACTCATCAATTTGAGGAGAATTTTTTTTAAAATCCAGTTTCAGTTTTTGCCATAGACTTCAATATAGTTTTCACTTGATAAACAGTGAGATAAGTTTTTATAACTTAAAAGTGAACCACACCTTCAAAACATTCATTTTATTTGTGAATTTGTGGCTGAGTGGCATTAGTTTCACCATTTGGCATTAATATCCAATTCATTTGATCTAAGTCAGTTACAGCTACTGACCAACTTGCTGTATGAAGCTACAATTTATTCATTGAACATCTGTAACATAGGTCCTATTGATTTAAAAGGACATTGCCAGTTCCAGAGATGTCTATAATAATGCCTTAAAAGCACACATTCTTTTGGTGTATAAATAGGTACTAGGGAAGCTTTCTCATGAATTTTATACATAATGGGAATATGATGGTTTTATGCAATTTTTAGAAACATACATTTTTCAGAATAATATCAGTTTTCCCCATTGACATCCAACATTTGTAAATAGCCCCATTAATGTGTGAAACAGATAATCTTTTCTATGTTTATATGTATCTCCTCCATGTTCTCCATTGAGTTTGCCATAAATGATGCATGTCTCAAAGTGTTTTCACATTTTTTTGCTTTTAAATGTTCTTCCCTAAATTATTGCTCTGCTTTTGTTCTTAACTGATATGTATTTATACGATTTCTATTACATTCTTTACTTTAGCAGATATTGTGTAAATAAGTGTCTGTAGCACTACACTGTATCTGGAGAACTCGTCTCCAAAAAAATGTTATATTGTAAATAATGCAGGCTTTCTCAACTTCTAGTGAACTTCAGTTTAGGCATATCAGATAATCCGGAGGCCATCAATTGTTGCAATGCCACCGAAACCATACTAGAGATATAGCAGACCCTACGGCCTAAATTATATATTTGTAAGTGCAGAATCTTCACCAAATTGTGGAGATGGTGATCATAAAAATATGCTGCTTCTGGGGCCCAGTTACACCCTGTATAACAATTGACTTCTTCAGTAACATTCCTTAGCTACTCCCAGAAAGTACAAAAATGGACAATCACCTTTCTCTTTAAAACTGATTTACGTTAGGCCCCTTCCATTTATTGTACATTATGTAGCCATTAGGATTATAATTACAGACACAAAGAAAAAAATTTCATTTTCCATAAACATGCTCTAAAAGCCACAGATTATCCCTAATTTGACAAAACGTATTACTCTGAAACTATGTTCTTATGTATAACTACTCATTATAGAACAAACCAATTGATTAACATAGTTCACATATGAGTAAATGCAGTTCAAAATTTGTTCACCTCTGAGTAAATACAATTCACAGCTATTCTTTTTACATCTCAACTACTTGTTAAGAATTCTGGTATTAAATATAGTTTTTAAAAGATTTAGAGTTTAGCATTAAACTGCCGTCATTCAGGTTGGTGTAGGCTCACGTTGGAACTGTTTCTGGTTCTCTGTTAGGGATCTTGGTAGCCAACAGACATGTTAAGACAATACCAACCACCTGAATAAATGCCAGGCCCAAAGCAGAAGTAGCAATGTAGAACATGTTGTCACTTACAAAGTCAAACACCTTCTTAAAGCATCCATCCCAGTGGATTCCTGGGGCACCTGGAAGCACAGGGTTGTTCTGACACCCTCTACGCACCTGGCAGCAGCTGCTGGGCACTGAATTATTGCTGTGTTCTCCAAAAAACTGATGTTGTTCCAGCTGCTCCAGGGACCAGGGTGACGCAAACCAGTCATGGTAACTGTGAACGCCTCAGCAGCGCAAGGCCCTCTGGATATCATCTAGAACATATGCCTTCGCCTCATCTTCTGCATATGATTGAACAGCATTTTGTAGGCCAATATGGAATCCCTCTGCAATGTCCCTGTTACAAAGCATAAACACATCAATCAGTTCTGTGCTGTCACACTGCGGCCATAAATTCTACATGTGTATTGGTTGCTGTGTTACTATAACCTTACCAAGCATTACACTTGATGGTATAATGTATAAACCTCTTATTTTTGTTCCACTCTCTAGAATTTAGTAACAAGAGAAATAGATCAAAGTCATTCCCATAGAAGAAACCAATCAATTTTTCTTGCTGAATTTTTTTGTTGAAAAAACTGCAATTGTTCCATTTTTCTTTAGCAACATATTCCATTAGAAATTATTTAAAAATTATTTATTTGAATTAGAATATCACTTATTCTTATTCATTCCTTATTCCTATCCAGTATGTACAACATTTTCTCTACAGTAAAAATCTCAACTGTATTGCATTGTGTTTGCTTACCTGTAATAGGCCGTAAACTCAGCATGGATTCACCAACAAGCTACAAGCAATATGCTGCTGACCTCTGCTTTCCTAGGTGCACTATAGCCAATGTTCATTGCATTCTACCACTCACACTCTGCCCAACTGGCTGCAGATTCTGAAATCTGACGACACAATTTTCTTTTTAGACTGATTAATGTTATGCCATATATATTGACCCCATACCTGCCTGCTATGCGTTGCTATGTGTCTTTTCCTTAGGAAAAGGTATTGCCATATCTGCCGTTTGAGTGACTTCCCATTATATATTGTCCCTGATAGGAACCAAAATGTTGCATTGGCTTTTATATACAATATAGATCCTGGTTTTGAAGTTCTATCTATCTTTTTCTCTCTCTCCATCTCTCTCGAGAAAAGGTGCTTGCGAGGGTACATGATTACTCTTTACAAGTACATTTGATGACAATATAGACAAATAGCAGGGGATATTTATTCTCATAGAATAGATAAATGCACCAGAGGCCACCCCTTTAGACTGGAGGAACAGAACTTCCATTTGAAGCATTATAGGATGTTCTTCATGGAGAAGATGGTGACCCCCTGTGACAAGTTTGAAGTCCTGGATCATTTCTGCTATTGAGAAGCTGAAACTTTACACTGGTGCAATAAGTTCAATATATAAAATATGTCATTTTTAGCATTTTCATTTTTAGGTTTTATTTCTCCTTTAACAAGTAGCCATGCTAAACATTTTACTTGGGGTAGAAAAGGTTCCCTCTTAGGAGAGATCAGGGGTTCAAGAATTATTGCAGGGGAGAGAGGTGGGAGTTAGGAAGACTGGTTAGTAGGAGATTGCATTTGTCTTAATAGGATATGATAAAGGCATGGATTAGCTCTTGGCTGTTATTTGTGAAAGAAAGGAGCGTATCTTGGCTATATTGCAGAAAGAAAAGCAGCAGCTTTTCTCAGCAGTAATAATATCAATATTATTAGAGAATATTATTAAAGAAGGAGAGCAACCATAGCCAGATTTCAGATTCAGAATCTTCCTTTTGTACGATTTTTGGATAGTGTGTGGAGTGTTCCAACATTTTTTGTGCCATGGCAATCAATAGTTAGATCAGACAGGTTTAAAGATTTATATCAGCTACCGATAAGATTTTTGCATGTACAGTATTGCCTAACGAGTCACTGGGACTATATAAATATATTTCCAAATATTTATAAAGCAGCATAGGGGTAAACCTTCAAATTCAAAATGTTTATGTGAGTGCTGTAAATATGTCACAATATCAGGCTGATGCACTGGATGTATATGCAAAATACATCTGTTGATAAAAGCTCTGTGTGCAAACCCCCTAGGGGATATTAAAAAGACAAAAATTATTGCCAAAATAATGTAGTAATAATAATAATAATGTAAAAGCCCTGATATATATTAAAACAAAAATCATTTTTACCAACTGTAAAAGTATTTAAAATTGCTGAAATGCCTTTAAGTTTTTATTTAAATAAAAAGCTGCTGAAAACATGAAGTTATTTAGTTTATTTTATGCTGCAAAGGAAGGAGGGTGATGGTCTATGCACAGGAAAGGTGACTGTTGTAGGAAAGGTTACTATCAGAGGGGAACTGCTTACCTGCGATAAAAGAGTGTGGAGAGCCCAGCAGCCAGCACAGCTAGGAGCACAGCCAACTGGAAGAGTCCATAAGTGCGAAGCAGGTAACACCTCTCTGCTGCGGCACTGAAACAGCCGAGGAAATCCCAGAGTAGCACAGCAGCCCCACTCCCTAGCAGAATTACTGGGGTATTTGGGTAATCATTAGTAGACAGCACCAGGTATTCTTCTAATGAGAGCTTTGTCCATATGCCCACTGTCAGCATGGTCAACCCAGCAATCCAAAACACAAAGCTGAAAGCCATGAGGGATAGCTTAAGGAAAGCCATTCTATTATTTTTGCTTCTCTTGACAGGCTTTCAGGCTTTCAGTGAGCCTTGGGGTTGATCAAAGGTACTTCTGAATGCTGGTCCATTTTTCTAGGATGCAGACTGACTCTCTGCATCATCCTCTGTTGGATAACCATATATATTGGTATGCACACACTAATAGGGTAACTTCACAAAGGACAACATTCTGGAACTTCAGGTCCCTTGCTGGTCTAAAGCTTTATCCCTTGCTGCAGATCTCAGCTCTGTTTGTATCTGCTCTGCTAACCCATCAGTCAGATCCTTTTCCACTGCAGGGGTTTCCTCCCCAATCAGCTCATCTAATTTATTGGAAGGCTATAGATCTCCCTTAGCTTGGTATTAAATTTTAGAGTGGGAAATGATCAGTTTCTTCTGTACTCTACTACATGCATGATGGGTCTTAATTCCTCAATATGATAAAATCACATTTATATTAAAACAAGTTAAATGCATGAGCTAATTTATCCTATTAACTCTTCAGGTGCCAAAGGCTAAGCAGAATACCTATACAGTAAAAGTGTCGCTCTTGTGAGTAAATATGAAACACTGTGAAGTGACAACTAGTGATGATACATGAGACGACAAAAAAATCGAATCACCTTCATGGTTTCTAAGCTGTTGTTCATTTTACATTTCATTACAATTCATCTTACATTTGAACGTACATGTTAAATATATATATATATATATATATATATATATATATATATATATTATAATGTTTTCTGCACAATAATAAATATATTAAATAAATGGTTGATCATTACGTTCAAACCTAAAATTATGGATACAACTATTAGAACCACAGGCCAAATTAAAACAAAACGTGAACAGATGTACCTGAACCTACTATGAAATTGCTTTCAGCTAATGAGCTGTCCTTGGTGTCATCTCTTGTGTAAAGGAAGGAGGGAACCTCAGCTCTCTTATTCCCACTGCTGATGTCAATAGTAGTCACTGCAGGGGAAATTACAAATGACTTTTTATTTGTTATTCCCTCAGCACCTTAATTAGAGAAGCTGCACATGCATGCTCCAGAACCTTTACTAATTAATAGCAGAAAGTAAGGTCAAAGCTGGTTCAGAAATGTGCCTGTGAACAGCTTCTATTAAAATGCTGTTAGCCTTGCAACAGTAACACAACCTCTGGAACAACAGCCAATAAGCCTCTTATGTTCATGAGTATGATACATATTTTTCTTTGCTTATTTTCTTTCATATGGCATGGATAAGTACCATAGGTGGCCAATACATCAACCCAAAATTCTGGCTTTGGAGAGGGCTGCATATTCTAGCAATGGCTAAAAACAAACCATTGTAGATCAACGGGATGTTTGAGCATAATTTGCTCATATGTTCCTTTATGCAAGGATGCATGGGACTGGTCCTATTGATGGTCTTTCTATTGATGGTTTGCAAACAAATGGCTTTTGTTTGCAGGCACAGATTCACAGGAGGAGGGGGTTATTCTTCCACTGTACAGAGCGCTGGTAAGGCCCCATCTAGAATATGCCCTACAGTTTTGGTCACCAGCTCTCAAATGGGACCCTGGAGAGGTATGGAAAGGTATGGAAAGTTAATGCAGAAAAGAAGAACTTTCTTCATAAGAGACTATGCAGGCTGGGGCCACCACCTGAAGAGGTTGAGGGTGGGGTGGACAGGCGCGCTCCAGGCTGTTTTGCTGCCTGAGGCAGCAGTTAAAATGGGGCCGCATCGCTAGCGCAGAGAGCGAAATTGCGCTCTCTGTGCTAGAAAAGCCGAATTTCCGGTTTAAAAAACGGAAATTCGGCTCTTAAAGTTAAAAGGAGAGGCTTTTTGCCGCCCCTTGTAACTACTGGGGAGATGCCGCCTAAGGCAAGGTACTCACCTTGCCTCATGGCAGAAGTGCCCCTAGGGGTGGAGAAATACATAAATCAGTGATTTCACAACTGCTTCCATCTAGCTGTTGTTTAACTAGAGCATTCCCCAAAAACAACTGGAGGTATGGCCAGGTCCATGTTGTAGCCCCACCCTTCCCAGCTATAGTCAGGTGATCCCACTGGTGGCTAATAAAAGGGCAACCAAGTTTGGGAGTTTTACTTTGAAAGCAGCTAGTAAGTTGCAGGTAAAACTTAGTCCCTTTGTAAAATGTATAATGAAGCAATAGAATTCTTAATGAATCAGATAAAATTAAGCATTGGACTGGCCAGATATGGGATGACTTTGACGTAGTTGTCCAGATTGAATATATTTCAATATATGGACAAACAATTCCTGTTTTGTTTAAAGGGTAAGGCATTTTTCAGTAGCTGCACAAAATGTCTCAATGTCTTAAATATATTGATAATGAGTTGAGTGCAGAGGACTCTTGTATTTGTCTATGTGTATTTTGTGGTCACAGCCTCAGTGCACCCCCGCCTAATGGTTTTAAAATTAGTGGTGAGCACAAATTTTCCTTGTTTGTTATAGTTTATACAGGAGCTGTATAAAACTTAGTCCCTTGTAAAATGTTGTAGCCCCACCATTCTCAGCTATAACTTTTCCTGCCAATTATATTTTGACCCAAACGAATACTTGTAGGATGCGATCTGTTGAGTTGACATCATCCTACCAAATCTCCCGTGGTTTAACCCAGGGCTAAACTGGAGATTGTGATCAGGTTTTGGGGGTTAGACATTATCCGATCTTGTCATAAAACACCACACAAAACCAACACAAAATCTTATCCCCACATCTGTAATGTAATGTGTCATCAGATACATTTGTATGGTGTGTTTTGTTCATGCATCAAGAGGTGTTGCGTCAAGAAGAAAATCTTCCATGTTGTTTACACATCAGATTTTTGTATAAGTCCAATTTGTAGGATGCATTCTGTCAAGGTGGTCCTATAGAAGTCATTGGGAGCTGTGCTAATCGTATTGGACCGTTTGTAGTAAATTCTGATTTTTAGAGTTTTTCAGATTTTTTTTCTCTAGTAATTGTCTGAAGAACTAAATTCTTTAGAGGTATTCATATTGTTCAGTGGTTTTTCGTGCTTTTTTTATTCATTCCGTTCAATACATTTCTCGTTTTAGAGAAAGTGAGTTTAATCAAGGTTTCAAAAGCCTCTAAAACCATCAAAATGAGAAAGTTGATAAGTAAGCCTCCACATCTTTAGTTTTCACAAAATCTCTTTGTTTCCTAGCGCAAGTCACTCCTCCGATCAGAGAAACAAATATTGCACTTTTGGTTAAATAGTGGGGCTCTGGTTGCATAGGCAATTTATGAAAATGTTTTTTCCTCTTTCTGTCCTGGCCTCCACTAGTAGCTGCGTGCAGAAACAAAATGATTTCTGAGGAAATATTGAGAGAAGCATCTCCATTGGGAGTTATTTCTGACCAGGAAAAATACCGTTTTTATTGGACTTTAAAGATTCAATTATTTCGAATCAAACTTTGGGAGCAGAGGCGCAAATCACAGTCACAGCTGACACATCTGACAACCACCACGAAATAAAAACAAACATATTTCTTCCCTTTATTGCCTGACAAAAGCAGGAGCTCATTCCCTACAAACCCCACCCCGTGTAACTAGTAGCTCATGCTTCGTTGCTTAGCAACAGCATCACACCACACCCTTGCGCATCTCTCCAGAGGGCGCTACGTGCCTCGTCACCGCGCTTATGAACTTGTAGTTGTAATGTCGCGGTCTCGCGAGATGAGACATGTGACGCTGATGTATTCTGTCTGGAGGAGCTGGTCGGCAGGAGTCCAGGAGCTACAAACAGCGAACAGGGATATTACAACAGTGATTCGGAACGGCAAGTTGTGTTATGAAAAGCAGCAGTGTCACGGTACTGTTGGGCGTTATGGAGCTGCTGCATCCCGGGGACACAACGCCAACAGGTCTGCAGGTTCACGAATGGTCAACCTTGGGCACTTCATCTCCTGCAAAACTACAATTCAGTAAAACTAAAGGGAGCTACTGGAAGTTGTAGTTCAGCGACATTAGAAGTGTCAAAGGTTACCCTTTCTTTATTAACAACTCAGATTAATTCAGAGAGAGGCTTAAAGTCTTTATGGATTTTTTTTTAAATTGTAGGAGCCCTAGTTGCAGTTGTGCAGAAAAAGACTTCATTTCATATTAATTTATTAAAGTACTTGTGTCCAAAGCTGCTCCTTACACTTCTGTATAGTTGTGCTCAATGTTGCTGCAGCTGCTCTGACTTTTGTGGGATTTGTGTTCAAATCCATGATTCCCACATCCAGTGTCAATAGGTGCAGCACAATTGTGCCTAAGGGTAAAGGCACATGGGGACATTTGGGAGATTTAGTCGCCCGGCGACTAATCGCCTCTTCTTCTTCTGGGCGACAAACTCCCCAATCTGCCTTCCTTCTGGCTATAATGAGAAATCACGAGCGGGATGGCACTCGCTGCGCTTCGTTTTCTGAAGTCAATCGAAGTTGCCTCACGAGGAAACTTCGGGCGACTTCAGAAAATGAAGTGCCATCCCACTGGTGATTTTTCATTATCGCTGGAGGGAAGGCAGATCGGTGAAGATTATTGCCCATAAGAAGAAGAGGCGATTAGTCGCGGGGCTACTAAATCTTCCCGAATCCCCCCGTGTACACTAACCCTAAAATCACACACATATTGTATCTGAGCACTGGGAATGGCCCAATTCCCAATTACAGTTGCATCTAATTCCTGTGGAAGCACAAGCATAGCCGCACGCATTTTCACCTATTGAACACAACTGGGTAAAGTGTATCTCCCCTTGCGTCCCACATTTATGTTGAGATTACAGAGAAAAACGCTCAGTTGTGATTAAAAAACATGACAACTAGAGTCCAGAATTGCACTTTGAGCTCTGCGCGTGTGCGTGTAAATAACCAGTCTTGTATTCTATATGCATTATTAAAAATATTTCTCAATTTCTAAACAGTACCAATAATCATATTGGCTAATGACTTGCTAGAGGATACCAACCATTCCTTGGATTGCTTGTTATTGTATACAATTATTTGTCCAAGTTTTATGCACAGGACTATTTCTAGACAGTCACAGGATTGTTGTTTAGTCACACAGTCATTCCTTGTATTATTGTTTTCTATTCTAGCATAGTAGATTGGTTTGAAACACATGAAACCTGCCTAACTGCTAGTTGAGTTGAAGGAAGTTGATAAAAACCCTAAACACAGTCCCTCTAATGAGGTAGAGGGGAAGAATAATTCCTACCTTACTTCTCAAGATGTCAATGGGCCCAGAACATAGATCAACTTTGTACTACATTTTATGAAGATGAGTGGTGCTTCTTGGTTATGTATGAATACATATTCCTGCCTAGTTTTTTTGCCTACACGACAATTATTATGTGGTTATGTCAACGTCATTTGTTTACCTGTGTATGAGTTGAATGAAAGTCATTTCCTTTTCTCTCCCATTTTCCGTGCAGTTTATTAAAATTAAAGTATTGTCTCTTCTAAAATTACAAATGTTTAACAATTTGAATAATTAAGTGTTCAAGCATCAGTGAAGCGGTAATTCTCACTTTAGTTAACTTTATGTTATAAAATGTTATATTTAAGCAACTTTTCAACTGATCTTAGTTGGTCCTTTTTATGATTTTCAAAAGGTTTGCCTTCTTCGTTTGCCTTCTTCTTTTAAAGGTCATTAACCCTGACAACAAAAGTGCAATTCCTTTGTGAGGCTACAGTTCTATTGCTATTTTGTTCACAACTTGTTTCTATCCAAGCCTTCTCCTATTTGTATTCCAGTATCTAATTTAAACTACTGCTTGGTTGCTAGGGTAAATCAGACCATAGAAAATGCAATTTTTTTGCATTTTGCCCCCTGCCCACTAAATGAATTGCAAGAGGCCTCTGCTTGCCACTCCATGAATACAACACCATTTGTGTGTAGACAAACAATTTAGGGAACACAAGTTATCCGAGTACCGAAATTGAAACAAAGTAGCAGTGCACCCGCAAGTTAAATTATAACAATTGTAACAAACATATGTATCTATTGAGGGAATACACGGTGGGATACATAATTGCTTATGCCCCCTCCCTGCAAACCTCCAGTTAACTAGTTCAGGTGCTAAAGTAAATAGTGAATTAAAACACAACTTTTATTAGTCTCACTTAAAAGATCACGCTACAAAGACACATCATTGGGGATCCTCCTCAATGAAGCTGGACCATGTCCATAAAAATACATACAGCTTAAAAACACATAGGATGGAACAGTGGGGAAATAGTGCACTGATATCCAATCAACCACTATCACTACGAATATAGTCAGTAATGGGGTATATGTTAGTTATTCCCCTGCTCTTATCTGTATACATAAACAGGTAATGAGACACCCAGTATTAGTTCTGGAAGTTAGTAAATCGCTCTAAAAAACCACAAAAAGATGGGACTCCCTCCTAGTCACAGAGCGATTGTATATTTAATTAGCCAAAAAGAGTTTGCTCCAAAAGCTGTTCAGAAGTCTAACCAGCCCTCCCAGACCACCCTTCCGTTTGCCCAGAGTAATTCTGCCTAGCTACATAGGGAGCAAATGGGAGCTGGTCCCCCACTGTCCACCTATGCCACCCAATGCGTTTCACCGGTAAACCGGCTTCTTCAGGGGCATAAGTGAATTTCGCGTGTCTTGTGAGCATTTAAATAAGGTATGCGCAATACATGCGTCTTTACTTCCGCATACGTCACTTACGTCACGTGACGTGCGGCTCTTTTTCGTCCAATAGAGTATGTACTGTGGACGCGCCCCTACTTCCGCATACGTCACCAGCTTCGCGTGACGTGCGACTCTTTTCCTTATACTCGGATCAGCGCTGCTCTATCCCACTGAGCACTGCTTCCGTGTTCGTAATCCGCATCATATGATGCTCAGTATAGTCACTCACATTTCTCCCTGTCAGTATGCGCATATGTGCTCTGCTGTATATTATAGCTGCAGGGGGGAACTATAACATATGCTGATTCTGCCCTTACTTATACCTTTGGAGGCATAGAAAAAATGACCAATTATGTACAATGCACATTATATTTTTATTGAAGCTACTTTGTAATTAGCTGATTATAGAAAACAGGAAAAGAAAAAAAATATATAAGGAGCGAAGTCTAGTGTAATATGAAATTATAGAAAGGGGCTAAATTTAGGGAGTAACAGTCTATACAGTCTGTAACGGGGCCCTTCTCTTACAACCTGCTCTATGGTAGATGGTAAAAACAGGTCTTCCCTGCACTCCTTACGCAATTGCTACCTGAATGAGCTGTAAACTTCTTTGCAATTGCATGTGGCATTTGTTAATGGCCCCTTAGTATCTGAAGAATGGTGACATCTGTTTGTGGTTTGAGCATATTTTTACAACATTAAGGGGCCTATTTATCGTAAAACATAGCATGCTAACCTACTTGTGTTTTTGTGGAAACCTGCATGTAATTCCTTACACCGTGCATAACTAAAATGCTGATAAAATACCATTTGCAATGTTTGCATTAGCTCTAGTAACCTCTGGTAACCAATAAATATTTTATTTTATAGAAATGATCAGTTAATTATACTTCTAATTAGTTATAGAACTGTGATGCAAAGTATGTGACTTTTGCCCCCTATAATTTGCATAAACCAGATGTTAAACCATGTGTAGATAGCAGATACAGTGGCCTGCCTGTAGGTCTGAACTTTCTGGATAACTGGTTCTGGATAATGGATTCCATTCCTGTAGTGAATAACATACAGAGGAAAAACATTTTTTTGGCAGCTGTCATTAACCTAATATTTGGATGGCAAAATTCATTCATATTATACATGAAATCATCTCTTAACTAATCAGGGGCAGCAAGGCTTTGGAATGCAAAATATCTACTTTCCAAGAAAACCTTTGCATTGCATCCCTTAGGCTACATACTCACAGGTGATTTAACCATGCCCCATGCTGCACCACATTCCTGTGCCCTTCAGCAGATGGTAGTGCAAGAAAATAGAAGGCTCCTTTATCCCAGCTGCTTTGCAAACTTAGTTTTTTGTGTACCAGTTCACAAGCATAAATTACTTCAATTGGTTGGTATTTAAAGCCTGGATGTACATTTTTGGCCTGTTTTTATGTTTACATCTAGGCATGTGAAAGACAACATGCTAATATTTTTAAAAGGAGTTAAAAAATATGATCAAATGCTTTAAATGATCTTGTAACAGTTTGGAGTGCAGCATGTATACAAAAAGAACTAAAGGTGGCTACATACTATAAGATCAGCTTGTTTGACAAGGCCTATGGTATAATGACCACATCAACTAGCTGATGCAGTCCTTGGTCTGAGGGGAAATCAGACCTGCCTGATCAATGTGTGGCTGATTTCTGGTCAGATATCGGTTGTGGAAGCACGTTGGTAGGCCCAACACACTGGCAGATACCAGCTAATGGTACACTTCAAGCCCACCATTGTACAGGAAGACCATAGACATTCAAGGGTTTGTTTAATCTGTACCTTCATAACAATGCAAGGATAGTTATGCCTCGCAAAACCAAGACCAACCGAGCAACCAATTATTTATCCTAGAAGCCAAGTATTTGTTTGAATCACAGACTAGAAGGTGAATTGGAGAGGGCCTTAATAGAAAGATAAGCAATAAATTTTGACACTGATTCAATAGCCCCAGAGAGCAGTATATTTTTTTCTGGCTGTAATCATACCCCTTTTCAACCACATTTCCATTTTGTTTTGCTATTTTCAAATAGCAGGCTGAAGAGCAAAGCAAGTAATGCAAAACTGTATAAGAAAAGCACTCTCTAAAGTTAACTTAAAGGCGAATGATCCACCACGTAGTATTATAGGGCAATGATATGCATATGCACAGTGATTGTTTTGGATATTCCATTGATGTCCATTATAGTGCCACATTTTATAGTGCAAGAATAACCTGGGATGGGTGTTGTGAATGGATAGAAGCATTAGAAAAGGGTATATTTATTGGAAAACTAGCAATATGAATTTCAAAATACATGTCCAAGGGACATGGCACATATGGTTTTGGACTCTTTAAGCAGCACATTTTAAGTAACTGAAACCCTCTTCACTTCACTGAAAAATAATACAAATACAATTACTTCACACATTTATGAAGTGCAGAGCAGGGTGTAATTTAAAAAAAAAAAAAAAAGAAAAGCAAAACAGGTGCAAACCATGACGTTTTCACCTTGCTCCCCTCTGTTATTCAGACGTGCAAATTAGTGGTTGGTGCAAGATGCAACAAAGACTGTAGCCGCCGTCTGCCTATAGCACATAATGCAGGGCAGCCTTGTGCACAATATTGTTTTGCACCTTGCGTTATCAGTGCCCCAGACACAAGAGAACTAAGTGATGCAAAATTATACCCTTAGTGCCCTTCTTTACCCAGAATTTTTGTTCCTTAGAATGTGTTTCCTAAAACCCATACTTTTTTCTGGGACTTTTACTATAATTTAAATGCTTTTGATTAAAATAAATTATGTTTCTTATATACAGGTATTCACCTGTATTATGAACTATAATTTGTTAGGTATGTAGAGCCCTGTATTTATTACAGGAGTAGAATTACACAAAAATGCAGAGGCGGGAACCAATATAAATGTTTTCATAACCTAACCATTGCCCCTAAATTCAAAGAGCAGAAAACATTCAAAAATTCCTTTCCATTCAATAACTGCATTTATGAAAAATCTCTGGCATTATTTATGTCTGACAATACTGTTGTGTACATATTGATTTGACAATACAGTTTTGATTGCTGCATAGTGTACTGTTATTCTATATGTAAGGAACCTTTTTTTTTTTTATTATTATATCGCCTTGTGTCTGTGTCTGTGAGTGTGCAAACCCAATACATGGAATATAGTGAAAGGATTAAAGCCATGTAGTAGGACAATATATTATTTCAGTCAACAATGTGAGTTCTCGGTTCTCTGCACTACTGAAGTGTGTTTTTAGTGCATTTGTTTGATGAAAGCATAATTGATTATTGAAGCAGATATGCATTCTGCAGTGACTTGTACTTTTATGCAGACAAAATTTCCTACCTTGATCTGTGAGAACAAAAAGACTTGGGGGTGGGGTGATTCACGTAACTGCAGTCATTTTACTATAGCTGTAACCCTTGGCAACCAATAAGCAGTTCACGTTGATTATTCAAATGCAACAAAACTAATGAAAGTAACTTTGATACGTCGCTGTAAGTTGCTACTAACATCAATGCTTAGCTGAGTGTGCTATTAAGAAGGGCAAGATGAAAGAGGCTCCATTTGTAGATGAGAATCCACTGGGAGCAATTCTAGGGTCAGGTTGGGTGTTGATTTAGGAGATATACTTTCTGTTCTGAAAGGGAAAATAAAAGGGGCTTTGAAGGGAAAAGTCCCATTTATTGAAGGTACTTGCATCTAAGCACTCCTTGCATTCTATACAGTTGTTCTCGACAAGACTCAATCCCTTCCTTGACAAATTGATTGCCGTGTCCCTATTGATGAAGGGAAACTCTGCAGTGGAAATACTTTGGTTTGTGCTACTGCCACATAAAAAAATATCTATGGTACCACTCGGCAAATGAATGTTAAATGAGTAAAGATACAAAAATATATAATAGAAAAAATAATAAGGAGAAAACACTCACAGTTCACCTCAGTCCCAAGGTGCAAAAACCAAAAACACTGTATCCAAAGGATGTGAGGATCTCCAAAAATAAAGAGACAAATATAAAAAGTAGAAAAATGTATTAGGACATGAAGAACTAACGCGTTTTGTGCCTATAGGGGCACTTACTCATAGGCAGTGCAGTGGCCTGCATTAACCGCCAGAAACATTTTGGTACAATCCTGCAAGAAATGTTTCAGATTATGCTTTCACTTTAATTTGACCACTTTTGTCTTCAGTTTGAAGAAAAAAAAAGTGTTTTTTTTTTTAGTCAAACCTTTGTATGTTTCCCTCTCTTATGAATATATTTTTTGATAGAACAGAAATGATAGAACAGAATTTAAAAAGTTGTGCACATTTATTAATACTAATCTTTTTTTTATTCTTAAGGTTTTCTTCCAATTGCCTAAAGGATGAACTATTCCTTAGAAAATTCCATTCCCTATGAAGATTATTTGAGGATGAAAGCCCAAACTATTCCGCCACATCGCATGAAAGAGTTTTTGGACTCTCTTAGTGCTAAGGGAAGTGAGGAAATGCAGCAGTTTGTACATCCTCCGATTTCAGTATATCCACAACTGAATCATTATTTTTACATGGACAGCACAGATGTGGCAGGTTCTTTGTTGGAGCTGGCTAGGCCCATTGCATCTCCTTTGCAGCATACTACAGGTAGCCCTGGTGTTCCTTTTGATCAGCATCACATTCCTGTTCACCATGTTTCACTACGGCAGGGTCACTATGTGGATATTCAGACAAATCAATCTGCTAAGCCTATGCAGCAGCAAGTAGAGGCACAGCCAGTTTCAGAAGAACAAAGTACTAGCATTGCTGGTTCATCTAACACTCAAGAAAAAAGACCATGCTTCTCAGGATTATCTCAGCCAGTTAAAAAAAGAAAGTATGACTTGTCTGTTGAAAACTATCATGTAAATCACGCAACCTTACAGAGTGCATCTGCTGCTGCAGTACTGGCATTACCTGTGCAGAGCCAGCAACAGGCCTATATTCCGATTCGCCAAGAGCTGCTAACTGTGGATAGTAGCCAGTTGTATGGGCTAGTACCAGCTAGTACATCAACCTCTGGTCAGCTGCCCAACGTTGAATCTTGGGCAATGTTTTCTGCACATGCAAAATGTCCTGAATCTCAGACTATTATGCATAGCTCTGTTCCTCAGGATTCCTGTGGTATTGTCCAAATGGGAGAAATTCCAATGACCACGAGTAGCATTAAGGTAGAAGAAAATAAAGAGAGCTTTGAAGCAAAAAAAACCAATACAGAGAAAACTGTACATGCTCCAGGCACTTCAGGTTTCCCTATGCAGTTGACCAATATGAATGAGAATATCCCAATATCTTTGTCTGTACAAAGTACAGGAAGAGGGTATCAACCATCAAAATACTGGGATCATCAAGTTCAGGTATGTTCTGTTTCATGACTGCCATTAATTATCCATGGTTTGAAGGGAATTGTGACATTTCTATTGATTGTTTGACCCTGGTCCCATTTTGCTTGCAGTGACAGGCTGGAAGTGCTTTCAGTGTAGAGACTACAAGTTGCTACTGAAGAACATGACTGCATTTTGTATATTCACCACACTAGAGAGCAGTGGGTGCTGTTTTGCTGAAGATTAAAAAAACACAGTTAAAGAATGTTATTTTTATGTATTTTTTTTTCTTACACCCATATACTCTAATCCGTTTCTTTTTTTTTTTTTTGTCCTGAATTCTTAAATGATTTTGTTGCATTTTTGTTTTTCTTTACATTGAACATAAGGGCTAAAATACTATGTTAGGAGGATTGCTATTCCAGTTATGAGTTGATTTTCCATAAGTGTAAGAATCAGAATTGTATATTTATGGTTTGGTAGTTTTGTGTTCAAAGAAATCTAGAAATAGCTATTAGTGTGCCTTGGTGTTGTGGAGTTTAGATAATTCTGTCCCCTGAGAAATCGTTAAGAAATGCAACTTTTTTGCTAGGAGAACCAAAGTAAATCCTGCTGCTGTCTGGTCTCTTCCGAGGTTATGGGGCTTTTTTAACAACTTAATTTCTAAATTGACCGTTGCATTTTTTACATTTGTGATAGCATTCAATAATATCTCTGCCTTTGTCAGCTAATTAGATGCTCTTGGTAATGTTGTAGTATCTATGTGTATATAACCTACAAAAATTTCTGTAGTATACTATCAACACTTAATAATTTTATTCATGTTTTCTTTATCAATGGTAAGTTTCCTGTTGAAAAGTTATTGATTCTGATGGTTTAATGTATATTTCTATTTCCCTATCTAGTCTGAAGGCCTACAGAGTTCACAAGCTGAACCACACCTACGTTTGCAAAATAATGCAGATTTTCCATGCACTCTCAAGCCAGAGGAAGGGGCTTTATTTTGGAAGAGTTGGGCACAGATAAAACATGCAGAGACCATGAAGGAAATGGAAAATAAGTTGCCATGTTTTGAAAGTAAGAAGCTTAGCTATCATAATATCTTCATATATTATTTAATCATTTTTGGTTTATCTGCAATGGACATAATAGTTATGTTTTTTTCTTTTTTCTTTCATTTTTTTTAGTTTTGTAGTTTCATAAGTATCATCAGGTAATGGTAATGTATAGAATATACGCTGTCCCTCTGCTCCCAGGCAGTGAATAAGTAAAGCACGCTTTCTAGCAGCAGAAATCTCCCCTTGGTCAGCAGCAATAATGTAATTTTCATACATACGGATCCAAGCAGTAAAAGGTATTGTAGGCTCACCAGGGTTTGGAAGAAAAGTAGCAGACTGCTGCAGAGGTAGAAAAGCCATCCTGTCGCCTGTTATGTTTTGGTAGCTGGGGATGAGTATAACAGTGCTTTATTAGCAAAGTCAGACAGCCATTACATAACAGTAACTTTCACTTTTTAAGCTGTCCAGGAAGTATGCACGGTATGTCTGAGCACAGGTCATTTGTATAAACACCACAGTACTTACTTTGTATTTATTTGAGTTGAATCAAAGCAGAGATACACATGTTAGCTTAAACATTAATTACAAAGTACAGGTTATAAAAAATGATTAAAATAAGAAAAAGTAAACATTGTGACCAAATGAATAAGGTGAAGTGTATTCAGGGATACTTCTATTCAGTTAAGGTGGGGGACTACATGTACTCGGCACAAGATTGTGGTTCGTTTGGTGCAGCATTGGATTTACAGATCATGGCATTAATTCTGAGTAGTTACTTAACATTCTATCAGCTTGGGGGCTCCTGGGGGGGGGTGAATTTGTTGCTGTTCTGTTAGAGAAGACAGTCTGTGTAAACACTCGATCAGCAGCAGGTTATCCCGAAGAAGCTCCGTATCATACCAGGTGGTATGTTGAAAAATATGTACTGCTGCATTTTAAGCATTTGTCTGAAGGAGCTGTGTCAATGTGGCATAATTTAAGCTGCATAAGATATGTGTAGTGTAACATTTGAAGAGACATTTCCTGGTAAGTACTTGCCGGTAAGCATTTCATTATGTGGGTATTGGACTAGAGAATGTCATGTCACGTAGATTTTATAGTCGCTTGTCATGTCTATAATCAGGTCCAGACTGAGAATTAAAAAAGGCCCTGGCATTTCAGGTACATAGAGGCCCAATCAGGCCAAACAGCCCCTACCAGCCCACTAAATACTGACTTTCTATGGCACCTTATAGCAGCCCCTCTGGCATTTGCCAGAACCCACAGATTGCCAGTCCGGGCCTGTCTATAATGAATCTAGAGAGTTATTTTTTATCTACGTCTGTTAATTGAGATAGCTCTGTGACAAAATGTAGTAGTTGTAATAAGGGAAAGGGTTGCGTTTGTAATAATGGGTATTTCTTTGTCAAGTCGGTTGCCATATTTGAAATATTATGTTATGTCTACCTGGAGTAAAATTAGCATTCCCTATACATGTAAGGTGTATTGAGTTGTAGGGGGAGAGACCATATTTCCTGCATAATGTGTGCCATGCTTTATAAGTGTAGAGGAACAGAGGATAATCTTAAATGGTTTGTGGGATGTCCTTAACAGGGGAATGTAAGAGAAAATTCATTAATGGGCCTGCTGTCATAGCCTCATCAATGGCGTATAGATGCTCCTATGATGGAGCCAGTCACCCGCATATTGCAGTGAAGCTGCTGTGTTGTATTCAGTTATGTTCAGGAGATTGACTCCTCTATAGGTTATTGTTTGTTGAAAGTAAAAGGTAACAATCCAGGTGCGTTATTTATTCCATATAAAGGTTCTCAGTATCTTTGTTAGTTGTTTACAGACTTTTGGTGAGCTGCGGTATGGTAGCATTTGTATTTTAGGAGTTTGGGAAAAAGTATAATTTTTATCAAATTAATTCTGCTTAGAATATTAAGTTGGATTTTAGCCATTTGTGTGTTTCCTGATTTATTTGGTCAATATCGTGTATGATATTTAGTTTGTATAGATCTTTGTGATGGCAATGTAATTCCTATGAATGTGATGTGGGATTGTGACTTTTTGAAATTGGAATGATTTGTTTCAATCAGCGGTGTTGGTGTCAAATAATCGGAGAGCCTCAGATTTTTCCAGGTTGATTTTAAAGCCTGCTATGCTACCAATGTTGAATATTTTCTGTAGGATCATTGGTAGTTATGTTTTTGGTTTAATAACGAAAAGGAGGATATCGTCAGCAAAAGCTGTAATTTTTGCTATTGGCTACCTAATTGAATTCCTTGAAACATTTCATTAGAGTGAAGATGTCTGATGTCTGATCAAGTGCCACATTGAAAAGTAGTGGCAATAATGGGCAGCCTTGCCTGGTGATGCGTTGATTTAAAAAGGCGTCTGAATTAAGTCCATTGACTGGTGTGTGTGTTTGTGTGTAAAGAGCTTGGAAGAGATTAACCACTCAAATCAGATGCAAAACTTTACCATGCCAATTATTCAATTGTGGGGTATGTCTAATTCCTCCTAATTCAACTTACTGCTCCTTGCTTTCTACAACTCGCCACTCAGATCAGCTGCAAAACTTTGTATTACCATTGCCAATTATTCAATTGTGGGGTATGTCTTATTCCTCCTAATTCAACTTACTGCTCCTTGCTTTCTGCAACTAACCACTCAAATCAGCTGCAAAACTTTGTATTACCATTGCCAATTATTCAATTGTGGGGTATATCTTAAATGTTATTTTGATTTAGGTTCATCTGGCAACTTTCCTACTGAAGGGTTGGTATGTCTATGTTATTGCCACATCTGGCTCAGTCCCATTAATTGTTTAATTACTGATGTTCTGTTAGATAACCAAACTATGAGATTCTTCTGTCTTTAAACTTGTTTTATTTAATCAACTGCTGGCCCTCACCCATGTGACCCCCTTGCTGTATATCAGGACATTCACTCAAGGGGAAGAATGGCAGGAGAGCTATGGCAGATGTAACAACTTAAAGTACAGAAAGTTTAAGTACAACATATTGCATTAGACAGAGTTGGACAGTAGTTGGATTAGAGTTGGACTGGAAACTCTGCTTCTACTGCCACCTCTAAACTCCTCTCTCTAACAACTTCATTTGGTTTCTCTCGGTGGACCGACTCACCTACCCACATCGAGGGTCATGCTCTTGATCTTATATTCTGCCACTCGTGCCGCCCATCCAACCTTACTAACTCTCCTTACCCCCAATCTGACCATCACCTACTCTCATTTCAGATTATATTTTCAACTGCACTATCACAACCATCTCTCTCTACCCACACATACAGAAACCTTAATGCCTTTGATCCACAACAGTATCGGCACAACCCATCTTTCATATTAACAATCTTTCCTGTCCCAATATGACAGCTTCTCTCTACAACGATGCCCTTTCTACAGCTCTTGACTCCCTTGCACCTTCTACCACCCGTCACAGCCGACCAGCTAAACCCCAACCCTGGCACACTGGCGTAACTCGGTACCTTAGAAGATGTAGTAGATCATCTGAGCGACAGTGGAGAAAGTCACAAACTGATCCTGACTTCATCCACTTCAAATTCATGCTCTCCTGCTACAATCGAGCTCTATCATTAGCTAAACAATAATACTTCTCTTCTTTAATCTCCACTCCTCTAAACCACAGCGACTGTTTGCCACATTTAACTCACTCCTATCCCCCCACCCATTAATGTAACTGCCCAAGATCTTGCTCATTTCTTTAATGAAAAAATCAATCTCATTAGGCTGAGCATACCGTCTGACAACAATCTCCGACTAACGTGCAATCCACTCACATCCACTTTGCACTCCTTCACCCCTGCAACACTAGATAGTTAGTAAAAAAAGTTAGTAAACTTCTAGCCTGCTCAAAACCCACAACCTGCTCCCTCGACCCCATACCCTCTTGCCTCCTCTATCCAATCTCTGATACACTCTCTCCTGCGCTTATTATTTAACCTTTCACTCTCTACTGGTATTTTTCCAGCCTTATACAAACAAGCACTAATCACTCCTATCTTCAAAAAAATCTTCCCTTGATCCCAGCTCTCCCGCTAAGTATTGTCCGTTTCCCTTCTTCCATTTGCATCCAAATTACTAGAAAGGCTTGATTACGCCTGATCCAGCATCTCACTTACAACTCCCTTTTCAACCCCCTGCAATCTGGCTTCCGCCCATCACACTCAACTGAAACTGCACTCACCAAAGTAACCAACGATCTTCTACTGGCAAAGTCTAAAGGTCACTATTCCATACTAATCCTTCAAGATCTCTCTGCAGCCTTTGACACAGTTGACCACACACTCCTAGACATTCTATACTCAGCTGGCATTTGTGACACTGCTCTTTCATGGTTTACATCTTATCTGTCTGACCCTTCCTTTAAAGTTGCCTTCTCTAACTCTACTTCTACTACGTTCCCTCTCTCTGTTGGAGTTCCTCAAGGCTCTGTTCTAGGTCCCCTGCTGTTCTCGCTCTATACAACTTCGCTAGGAAAACGTATTCAGTCTTTTGGTCTTCAGTATAACGTTTATGCTGATGACACCCAACTCTACTTGTCTACTCCTGATCTTTCTAATTCTGTCCTTTCCCAAGTTACAGATTGTATCTCTGCTGTCTCCTCCTGGATGTCACAACGCCACCTGAAACTGAACCTTTCAAAAACAGAACTTATTATATTTCCTCCAAGATCTTCCCCTGTCCCTCAGATTTAACTCATAGTAATCAACAGCACCTTTCATTCCACCACACAGGCACGCTGCCTAGGAGTTATCCTAGACTCACATCTGTCTTCTGCACCACCTTATTCGAAACACTTGCAAAATCTTGTCGTATTCAACTGCGCCACATTGCCGAATACGACCATATCTCAGTTCAGAATCAACGAAAACACTGATTCAGTCTCTCATCATCTCCCGCCTTGATTACTGCAACCTACTCCTTGCAGGTATTCCACAAGTCACCTTTCACAACTACAATCTGTTCTAAATACGTCTGCTAGATTCATTCATCTATCTCACCGCTCAACATCAGCTGCTCCCATATGAATGTCCCTTCACTGGCTCCCAATCTCCTCTAGAATCAAATTCAAATTACTTACACTCACATTCAATGCCCTTAATAATGAAGCCCCTCCCTATATTTCATCTCTGATCTCCAAATACACTCTTTCACGGAACCTTTGCTCTGCTTCTCATCTTCGCCTTGCTTCTCCTTGAATCACTTCTGCCCATTCTCATCTACAAGACTTCTCTCGGACTTCTGCTTTTCTCTGGAACTCTCTGCCTCGAGCTGTCAGACTTTTTCCTTCTTTCCAAACTTTAAACTGCTCCTTAAAGACCCACCTGTTTAAAGAAGCTTATTCAATGTACCTTAATTAATAAATCATAGCTGTATCATAAATCACAAAGTTTCTAAAATCCTAATGTCTCAATTGTACCCTAACTTTTAGTTTGTAAACTCTAATTTGTAGGGCCCTCTAATCCTATTGTACTCTCTAACCCTTGTTTGTTAATCACCATTTATTCCCTGTTTGTTATTACTAAGGTAAAGCACTGCATGTCTTGTCCGCGCTATATAAATAAATGGTGATTTGGATCCCAAAATGTTGGAATTTTAGTAGTCTATAGAGATGTGCATGGGATATCCTGTTGAAAGCTTTGTCCGCATCAAAATGCCATGTCTCATCTTTTCCAGGTTACATTTGTAGCATTAGCATTTTTAGCCACGTTCTCCTTTAATTATTTCTAGTTTCTTGTTCTTTCTAGGAAGAAAACCAATCATTTTTAAGGAAGATCTTCTTTCAGTGCCAATAGCAGATTTAAATTATGGACTGTGCCTAATGACCAAAGAGGCTAGAAAGCAGGATGGTTCTTCTTATGATGCCGATATGTTGTTCTATTTATTTCTGTGTATGCAAAAGGTAAGACTTTAATGTCAATATATTTTTACTTGTCACAGTAAGGCTTCATGAAAGCATCATGTTTCACTTTACTGTCAAGTATTGTCTAAATACTGAATTAATCAGACTAATATCACAAGCTAAAACAGTTTTGTTTATGGTGTCACTGCTTCCGGTTTCCCTGTTCTCACTTCAGCTCAATCAATATGCTCCCTGTCTGCCTTACCCTAGTCATTCAAACACTAAGGCAGAACCAAAGGAAATAAAGTTTGAATACCCATGAACATTGTGGGTAGGGAATCGTACATGCAGATAGTAGCATGTTCCTGCTAGGGGGAGAACAAATGTTTGACAACAAAACAAATCAAAACCTATAATATTAATAAACCTGGATTTCTGGCACAAATGACAAATATCGTTTTTTGTTATATGGTGTCATTTTGAAATTGACGCAATAGCGTTATTTAATGCACACTGTTTAAATCCCCGTATTCAATTTAGGTATTTTAATGTGAGTCATTGCCAATATAAACATACCATGCTCAAATATGAAATGCTACAAATGGTTAATTGTTACTGCACATCACAATACTGCAGCAGCAAAGCTTAAGATTGATATTATAGTATCGTAAATTGTGAGAAAAGTGAATCAATTTAAAGGTTTGTAAGAGTGTAAAATTAATAATGGTGTCTTAGAAGTACAGCTGCCTGATATATGTGCAAAGAAATTCCAGGCATTAATTCTCTGTTACAATTTCATTATAAAGCAGCATACTGTAAATGTGCCAGGCGTGAGAGTCTCGAACCTTTGCTACTTTGTGATTTGCTAAGGCATTTTAACATACATTTGTGCTGTCCTATGGATTTGTACACATTCTCCACAACATAGCAGTGACTATTCCCTGAAAAAAGTGGTAATTGCCCCTTTTTGTTGTCTTACATGCTCTCACTATAAAATAAAAACTGCCTTTTTCACATTGTGTGAAATTTTTTTTACTGCTTCACTGCATGGCCTAGACATGTACACTTGTGCAGATCCACTTAGATGACTGAAACCTACTATACATGTTATGAAAAGTGAATTCTATGTCTCCCATACCAATGACTTTTTTTTACCATCAGTTTAAAAAGTGTGCTGCAACAATCTTTGACTGATTCTTATGTTATATGTGATGAAATGTTGCCAGAAAGGCGTCAGTTGCTTTTACTTTTGGGTAGATGTTCCTATCCTTCTTCTCTGTTCTTTTATATACCCAAAGAAGATTATAAACCAGTATTTCCTGTATTTCTTGTTTTCATTTACTTTGAATAATATTTTAGATTTGATTTGATTTTTGCATGAGCATTTATAAAACAGAGACCTGGTTCATGCCAGTAGGTGCATTATTTAGTTCCCCATAGGAGAGAGAAAAGGAAATAGCAACAAAACCTTGTTTGGTGTTAAGGGCATTTAAGTGTTAAAGGAGAAGGAAAGCTACCAAATCAGTTTATTACCAATCGATTAGCCACAATAGTGCAAGATAGAAAATTATATATAATAAATATTATTTACCTAAGTAAACAGCTCTAGAAGCTCTGTCTGTTTCTTTAGGATAGCAACTGCCATATAAGCTTGTTGTGACATCACTTCCTGACTGTCTATTTCTGCTCACTCATAGCTCTGGGCTCAGATTACTGCAGGGAGGGGAGGAGTGAGGGGGAGAGAGGAGCAAACTGAGCATGCTCAAGCATTAGGTTTCAGCTGAAAACAGGAAGTCTGATACAGCCCCTGTGTACACAATAGAAGGAAAGCAGAGCAGCATTACTTTGAGGGTTCATTTACTTAATTTTAGCCTTTCCTTCACCTTTAAGATATTTCAGTTTTCCACGGTACAGAATATGTTACTATTGATTACACGTCTGTTTTTTAAGTAGCTATTCACAAACCTTTGCAAGGAACCAATTTCTTTTTTTAAACAAAGTGCCTGGCTGCAGAGACTTTTGTTTGTGTTATGAAAAGGTGATTTATTGTAATTGTGAATAGAAAATACTAACCTCTTCTGCTACAGGGAAGAATCTGTACATTTTGAATGGCAAATAAGTTGAGTTTTGCTATGTATTGCAGTGCATTCAGCTGTTTCAAATTTATGGTAACGCCATCATACCAATACCATATGGTGACTTTAAATCTGGTCACAATTTTAGTAACCTGGCAGTTTGGCACCATCATATTTGGTTGCATTTTTCAGGAAAAATGTTCTGAGACCAAAGCCCCTTGTAGTGTTCCACTGGGAAGTGTAGGTCTCTTATGCCGACTACCATTTTGGCCACCATTTTGGAGGTTCTACAGCCAGGTGGAACGTTGGCCTCCCTCTCTGCAAAATAACTAATTGTATATTAAGCAGGTTTTCGGAGCGCTACAAAGCTAATTAACTATATGTATGCATTATTTAGCCTAGCAGTTCTCCCACAAACCCCTTTGTATTTTGTGGTATGAAACACTTACCAGTCCAGATGGGGTAGGACAGTTAAGGTTGCCACATACAGGCCAGAGTTGGCAGCTTGTTGTCCTGTGGCCAAATTGACAGCGTCAAGAACATCTCCAACAATTCTCTAGCATGATATTTAGCAGCAACTATTTCATATTTATTATTTATTGTTTTTTTTGTTGTACATTTATACATGAGGAAAGGTGGGAGATAAAATCTGTGGGGGGGGGGAAAGATATTTTATCTCTGTACAGGTATAGGACCGGTTATTCAAAATGCTTAGGCCCTGAGATTTTCTGGATAAGGGATGTTTCCATAATTGGGATCTCCATACTCTTACGTCTACTAAAAAATCATTTAAGCATTAATTAAAATTAATTGGATTGTTTTGCCTCAAATAAGGATTCGTTATATCCTAGGTTGGGTCAAGTACAAGGTACTATTTTATTACAAAGAATAGGGAAAACAAATGCATTTTAAATATTTGATTAAAATGGGAGGTTTCTGGATCTTATACCTGTACTATAATAGTTATATTTATGAACATTTAAGAATCATTTTATACTATTTTCAGTTATCTGCATAGTTTTAATCTGACTGCATTTTCTTATTTTTAGCACATGTTTGACAACAACAGAATTGATAATGTCTTTGCTGACCTTTACTATTCAAAGTTTTTGGAAAAACTTCATGAAGTACTTAAGGAATGGTGCCCAAGAGTAAACCCATTTGGTACGAAATCATTTATTACATTACTTACTAAAATGTCTTGCATGTTTGTGCACTGTAATTTCTTGTTTTAATATTTTCTTTAGGTTACATCATATCCAGTTGTATTACTGAAGAAATGTTATGGAACTGTAAACAACTTGGTGCCCATTCACCAACTACTCTACTTTTCACACTTTTGTATTTTAACACTAAGTAAGTAATTTTACAGGTCTCTTAATTGGTCTGAAATCAATTATCCTTCAGCATCATTAGTAGTGTGGGTAGTAGTAAGTAGTGAGGGTAGTATTTACTAATGCCCTATGTAATACCCTGTGTGACACTGTTTGGCACTGTCCATGGAGCTGGCTTACTAGGCAAGCCCAAAGAGATATTACTTTTAAAGTCCTATTAAACAATGGCTGAACTGCTTTTTCTTAGTAATTTTGACCCAAAGATAAGTGGATCAAGTTACATGTATTCTATGTTTTAATTCTTTGCAGCTTTACAGCTACCATAAATGTAGCCACTGCAATCAAATAAACCCTACAATGTTAAGTAACGTTAAAAAATAGAGGAAACTCACATGACTTGTTGCTTTGGACCAGGTTCACTGTCCTTTCCTATGTGAAAAGAGGCCATAAGCAGGGTCCCCTTTCACCCCAGATAATATTATTTGGTCGACTGGAAAGTCCAGTTGTTATAATTGTATCTACTAGATACAATTTAATTAACAAACAAGCCAAGTAAACCACTTACCCTTAGGCAAATTTGGTTTCCCCCTTCTTGAGAAGGGGGCTGCCGACCCCCTCCTCCCACTTGTTAATGTGGAGATAAGCGAATGATATAAACTTTCTTGGAGGAGCAGCACAGCTTTAAGTGGTACTGTACAAGCACAGGTCATGTTTTGCAGCAAATCTAACTAATGTTATACCAGTCATTGAATATATTTTCAGTCATGTGCAGTAGCACTTAAAGCAGCAACAGCCAACTTTCAACCTGCTGCTGATCTCTGCAGATGGACATTTGATGAGTTCAAAATTTACATGCAAATATTAATGTAATGACTGATGTTTCATCATTGCAACGAGAAAGGTTTTGTTTGCAACTTTGCAAAAGGTTAACCCCCCCCACTTGGGCTAAATAAGTTTACCCCTCAAATCGATTAATTGCATACCTATACAGACCTACTGTATATAGAATCCCTGATTTTCATTAAAAGGCAGCTGTTAGAATTGTTGCTAATATTACACAGATACTGCTGAAAAATGTATCAACTAATTGTATCAACTGAATGTAGCAAATTGTACCAGTTCAGAATCTGCTCCTGGATCACTGACACTAGAGACACAGACATAAAACTTTATAGGGGTGGTTCATTTGGGAAAACAGTAAAAAAAATAAAAGATGGAAAGCAATTGAAAAAAGTATTTGTTTATGGTAAACAATCTGAAAACAACTGAACTGAAAAAAGTGTTTGGAAAGTGAACAATCCGTGCTGATTTGTGAGTACATATCAAAATGTATTCTGTTAAAAATCACAGTGCAGTTATTTTATGCATGCTTATTGCATATGAGGGTATGCCCTTTTAACTGATGTGTCTTATTGAAATCTTTGCTTACTAAAATTTGCAAAAACTTGTGTCCAATAAGTATGTTACCAGGTATATTTTATGTTTTTCCACTAAATCCTCCTAGTAAAATTGATTTATTCTATTTGCAAATGCTTGAACATTTTTGGAATCCTTTGACCTGTTATCCAGAAAGCTCAGAATTACTGCAAAGGCATCTGCCATAGAGTCATTTTGAGCAAATAGTAAATTTAAATTTCCTATTTCTTTGTAATATAAGATACAAAGTTGGGCAAGATCAGGCATCCGCAAAGTGAGAAATGAAGTTAATTAGCAGATGACAGTGTATACTGATGTAATGCAATTAAAATTAGATAAATATATATATATATATATATTTATTATCATTATTTATTTATTTTTTTAACGCCTTTCGTTTGTGTCACAGGTATTTTATTTTAAAAACTGTAGAACAGCATTCACAGCTGGCTTTCTCCAAAATAACAAAGCAGACAAGGAAGAACTCTGGAATAGGAAAAGATAAGAACTGCACAATACGTTTTCTGCGGCTGTATGGTCAAGTTCAGAGTGGTTTAAAAGGTATGTTCAAACAGCCACCAGGAAAAAGAAACTATAGGAAAACAGAATCAGATTTCTCCTTTTTACTTCTCTTGCCACTCTGATAACACCGGAGTATATCTAAATCATTAAAACATTATTACATTACATTTTATGCATCTAGTAGGCAACTGTTACAGTCAGTATTATGATCAGGTAACGTTTACATTGCTGCAACTAAACCAATTGTTTCTCTTCATTCCCTTATATCTGCCCCTTTTCCTCCTGTCTTTGATGTAGTTACCGAAGAAACCTACGTGGAACAAGTTGAAAACCCTGATAATCCACTGCAGTGTCCCATTAAGTTATATGATTTCTATCGCTTCAAATGGTATGTTTGGTAATCTTTCTTAATGCCTGTTTATGATGTGGGCAATGACACATGTGTTACAGTCTTCTGTATTTGTTGTGGTGACAAAACTCATTGTCACCATAGTAGTTGGAAATTGCTTCATGCAAAAAAAGGTACAGTTGTGTTCAGAATAATAGCAGTCCAACCTGATCCGTCACTGTTTTTGGCAGAAATTATATTTCTACATGGCAAATAATTTACTAGTAGGTGTAGTAGAGTAATAGAAAACCAACAGTCATGACATGCATGCTGCTGATCCTGTATAACTGAATCTGTATTGAGGCTTGTTCAAAATAATAATAGCTTGTTCCAAATAATAGCAGTGTGGAGTTCAATTAGTGAGGTCATTCATTCTTTGAAAAAACAGGGGTCAATGACGGCCCTTATTTAAGGAAGAAAGTAGCAAATGTTGTGCATGCTGGTTATAGTGCATTTCTCTCTGAAAATGGGTTGTTCCAGGCATTGTTCAGAAGAACAGCGCATTTTGATAAAAAGTTGATTGGAGAGGGAAAAACTTATGAAGAAGTGCAGAAAATAATAAGCTGCTTAGCCAAAATGACCTTAAATGCTTAAAAATGGCAATCAAAACCCGAAAAAAGTCGAAGAAAACAGAAAAGTACCATTCAAATGATTAGAAGAATAGCCAAAATGGCAAAGACTCAGCTCCAGGAAGATCAAAGAAGGTCTAAAGTTACCTGTGAGTATGGTTAAAATTAGAAGACACCTATTTCAAGACACCTATTTGAAGCCAAGCTATCAGCAAGATACCCCCATAAAGTCCCACTGTTTGAAAAAAAGGCATGTGGTATAGAGGTTACAATTTGCCAAATAACACATTGACTGGCCTAAAGAAAAATGGTGCAACGTTTTGAGGACTGATAAAAACAAGATTTTTCTTTTTGGGTCTAGGGGCCGCAGACACCTTGACAGACGACCCCCAAACACTGAATTCAAGCCACAGTACACTGTAAAGCCAGTGAAGCATGGTGGTGCAAGCATTATGATATGGGAATGTCATTGTCTATTTATCGCATAACAGGGATCATGGAGCAGTTTCAATATAAAAAATACTTGAAGAGGTCATGTTGCTTAATGCCGAAGAGGAAATGCCCTTGAAATAGGTGTTTCAAGGGCATTCTCCCCTCATTTGTTCGGAGCTTCTTAGACTTGAAATTTAGGGTAATGGAACATGGGTAGATTAGTCGCTGGCAGTTAACGCTTCGCTACTGTAGTTGAGAAATCTCCCAAAAAAATACTTTAAATAGATTTTAATTACCAAGATTTTAATATTATTATCACTCGAGGCAATCCGGCTTGATTGCAGGAAATTGACTGCCTTTGCATTTTAAATTAAAATGGAACTATCGCGAAAATGAAAATTTAATATAAGCTTCAGCATACTGAAATGAAAGCTTTCTAAATGCAATCAATTAAAAATTATGTAACTTTTTTTAAAAAATCAAGTTCATCTTCTCTATCCCTCTCTCAGCATCTGTTTCTCTTCATTCTCTCTTCATGCAGGAATTGGGTGTCAAATATTCATTGATAGTTAGATCCAATATATCTTTGCCTAGAATATGCATTAGAGCTCACTGTATTAAAATCCCCAGACATCATGTCTCTCTACATGCAGGATTTGTGCAAAAGGCAGTTATTTTGTTTGTACTGGAATCAGTTTTTTGAGTGAGCTCTAATTCATCTGCTAGGAAAGGAAGTCCCCCTATAACATATATTGGATCTAACTGTCAATTACTATATGACCCAACTGCTGCATAAAGACAGAATGAAGAGAAACAGATGCTGAGAGAGGGATAGCGAACATAAACTTGATTATTTCAGAAACGATGCAGAATATTTAATTGTGTGTATTTAGAAAGTTTAAGTATGATGAGGCTTATATTAAATTTTCATTTTCACGATAGTTCCCCTTTGAACTAAGTGTGCTAGGGCTTCATTATCCTAGCAAACAGGCAACAGCCTGGCAGTACTGAAGATGAATCATAAAGGGCCCAAATATGAGCATAGCAAACAATATATACTGTAATTAAAGCAAGTAGGAGATCACTTTTTGTTAAATGCTTTATGAGAGTCTCTGTACTGTATTGTTTTTCAAATCTTCATTAACATCTGGCTTATAGAATGCAACTAAGTTATATTATAGGATTCATTTATGTATTTATATTTTTTTGCAGTCCACAAGGAATGAGAGGACCAACAGATGCCTTTTACTTAGTTCCTGAACCAGTAGTAGCCCCAAACAGCCCTATCTGGTACTCTGGACAGCCTGTAAATAAGGAAGTGATGGAGCAAATGCTAACTCGAATATTACTGGTTAAAGATGTCCAGGAAGCACATGTATCTTCCAGCATTTCTGCATATTAATTCACCTGCCTGTTATAATAAAAAAATGAGTATTCACTTTATTTCTAAAGCATGATGAACTGTAGATTATGTTCTTTACTCCATGGGAAAAGCTGATTGCTTTGAGTACACAAATCATTTACTGACCACAATATATGTTCAACTTTTTTGCAATGTACAAAAAACACATAGATTTAGTATGTTTTGATCTAATTTATGCTTCCTCTATCCTGAGCACTCTATAACTCTTAGGTATCTTTACATAAAACAATTACATATTAAGGTCAACCCTTAAGGTCTTCTAATTCTAAAATATGTACTGTATCATGTGGAAGATTTTATATCTTTGGTAACAAATGCTTAATTCGTATACTTTATTCATCTGTTTAGTGCAATAGCCATAAACATGTTCATAATCAAACATGCTGAAATGATGGTACTGTTTTCCTTTGTAAAGGAGACTGCTTCCACGACATACAATTAAGGATGCCAAAACTGAAAAATGTCAGATATAGACATTTAAAAAAAAAAAAAAAAGAATAATTTTTTTGAAAACTAAGTTGAAAATTGTAGTCACAGGAAGCATCAAGATTTTTGAAATATTTCCAGCTTTTGTGTTTTTGATGTTGTGAGTGTAATTCGTGCCTAAGGAAAAGATCACTAGAAATTTGACGCTTATCTGTTCACACCTACGTTTATGCATGCACAGCAGAATTGCACATCATGCTGAGAAAACTATACAACCATACCTCAAATCCAGTTAGGCTGTGCCTTAAAACAATCCAGGCACTTGGATTTCTTTCAATAGCGACTGTGATGTAACATTTGATTGTGTTTTTAGTAAGTTCGCTTTTACAGGGAGATATTGTATATTTTGACAAAAAAAATCAAGATGGAAATCACGGAATAATAGGAAAAATGAGTGTTCTAATCTGATTTATGCTCGATTTCTGACTTCTTTGTTATTTAATACAGACTGAACACTAATTTTCATTTGAAATAAAACTGAAATAGCATGTGTTATGTTGGCTTTATAATTAGAACTTGAATTTAATTTCTATTGGTCTGTCATATGTTGGCTAGCATGTTGCTAAACTAGCCCCATGGTGTACTTCTTTAATAATTTTATGACTGTCCCAGTTTCAACCTCCATAACACTTGTTATCAAGACAGAATTGTGTAACCTTTTGTTTTACTGTGAGTACTACTGCATTTCACAGGTCAAGTGATATTTGTGTAGACGCTTAGCAGGCAAAGCACATATTTTATTTGTGCTGGCAGGCATATGCGTTAACTGCCAAGAACTTATGTAATATCTTCTTTGGCAAAATTGCAAGGGTACCCAAATTTTTGCACAGCCAGTTTTTCATAATTGCTTTAATTTCATACAACTGAATACTGCTTCACTAAAAATCTTTGTTCAGAAAACACCCCAGTACTCCGATGTTTCTGGGAAATAAAAGACCTACCACTGTTATCTTTTGTTGAAAGTGGAATAAATTATTATGCAGGCTGAGAGGGGTTCCCAAACATTTTCATATGACTGTATTAAGGATCGAATAGTAAATTCTAATTTAATTCGGTGTCAAAATTGACACATTCAAATTTAAATCCCCCAATTTGAATGTAATTTCGAATGTGAGATTTATCACACCACTACCATGGAAACAGTTCTAATTCAAATATTCGCCACCTAAGACCTGCCGAATTAATTTACAAGTCAATGGCAGAGGTCCATTGACCCATTTGAATATGTTAATAGCCTTCCTGACATTCAAGTTTTTTTGGAGGAAAATTTGATTTGAGTTTCATTCGTATTTGAATACAAAACTAATTTTCAGATCGTTCCCATTCGATCAAATTTTAGACGTTCATACTTTCATAAGCTCCCATTCGAGTTGTTAGTATATTCGAATTTATTACAGTAAGATAAAAAAATGAACATCAATTTGAAATTCAACCTTTGATAAATCTGCCCATTATTCTAGACAGCATTTTATACAAATGTAGTTGGATTGTATTCATTAGCCATACCTTTGAGCTCATGTGTTCATAGAGTGTTTATCCAAAATGTTTCCTGTTAGCAGTTAATACAGACAGAGTACCCATTGGATTTGCTTCTCTATGAACAACATAAAGGAAGGTAGATAGATCAAGAGATCTTATTGATAAACTCTAGGCAGAAAGATTTGGGTAATAAACCTGTCCCATGTGTACATATGTTTCACCCAGCAATGTGGAAAATATAGCACATTATTAACAAACACTGGGGTGTACTGGGAGAACATACTGACAAATAAAACCTTTGTCCTATAGACAACCCAGCAATTTGTGGGACCACCTAGTGAGCACAGATCGCATGCTAAAGGACTGTTGTTACCTTGGGCTGGTACAGAAGACCCATATATAATGTACATCTCTGTCCTATTTCTTTTGTTAGGCTTTAGTTTTCCTTTAAAGTGCCCTTACACTTTATGTAGGACTTTTTTTTTTTTTTGCAGGTTTGCACTCATGTAGAACAATGGGGTATGCTGTCTTTTTAAAGGATAACTGGCCCACAAGTCAGTTGCTGCAACAACTAATATCTTCTATTGGGCAGCAAGATGGATGTGAATGCCCTACTCCTTGAGATCTGCAACGTGCATGCTCATTGGGGCACTTTCCTTGTCCTTTAATGATCTCAGTTGCTGAGCTTAAGCTTTTATACAGTCATTTCTGTGTATGACCTGTTATGAATTATGGCAACATGGAAACAAAGACAAAACAAGAAAGCAAAAACCCTAAGTATCATATCCATTCTTTTAACCCCAGACTCATTTAGTCCATACTGTAAAATCTGGGCAGATATGAAAATCAATCTCGATTTTAATCAAAGTGTTTTTCCTTCAGCAGGAAGTTGTAAAGCATCATTCTTGGTGCAGAAGACTAAATCACACGTGCCACAAACAAAGAATATTCAAATATCATGGAAATACATAATGAGCCAATGTGTGTAAAGATATCTTAATAAAGCTAGACAAGCTGGAAGAGCCAGTTCTCACCGCATTCATTTTCTCTTATACAGACTTACTGGCACTTGCAGGGTTAAGTCAATTGTTTTGCTCGGGGTAAGATGCAATGAGTCAGGTGTTGCAGGAGTCATGGACGCAACCATCCTCTATGTCCTTCATACATACGTTCCACCACCGGGGACAGCAGAAACCATGCTTACTGATTGGACTGTTCTTATTAAGGCACATGTAAGAGCCGATTGCAGATGGAATGCAACTATATAAAAGTATTATACATATATCTTTTATAGGCAGAACTATATTTTCATGGATATTTATAAAGCTTCTCTAATATTTAGAATAATATATTTGGCAAATATATCAGCTGCCTGCTTTATTGAAACTGCAAACCTGTTCACCGCTATAAGACATAACTGGCTGCAGACTTTTTGGCTGTAGCAGGTAAAAATGCGGAACAGGGACATATGTACGGCTGGAAGAACCACACCATTGAACACATTTATACATTGGAAATAGAAGATGGTTTGCTAGACTCAGTCTACTAATGCTGAGAGAAAAAAACCCTGAATTCATAGTTGACTCAGCATGAATGTGTCTTTATAGAAAGTCGTTGACTGCTGACTGCACCTGAGAAAGCCTGTTATATACGAGAGAATAACTTGGCTAAAGCCTTGGGCAGTCTGGCTAGTCCTCGAAGAATCACAATAACCCATATCAGATTATGAGTAGAGGGATTCCATGTTGGAGTTTATGCAAACAGTATTCATGCATTGCAATGTGCTATATTAAACAGCCACAGGGTGTCGCTCCAAATGTTATTAAAGAAAGTAAAAAAAAACAAGTTTAAATAAACAAATTGCTGCATAGCCATAAGGGCAGTCATTCAGTCTGAAGAAAGGAGAAAAGGCACAGGTTACACAGTAGATAATACGAAAGTTCTGTAGAATCCCTTTATAGTCTACACAGAGTTTATTGTCTGCTCTGAAAACCTGTGCCGTCTCTCTTTTTTTTTTTTTTTGAAAGACTGCCCCCATGGCTCTACAGCATCTTGTTTATAAAAACTATAGTAGTCTTTCTAAAGCAAGTGTCAGTTTTACCAATTTAGGGCAACAGAATATATTTTAATTACTTTAAACCATTTTTTGGAGTTACTGTTCCTTAAAATGTTTGTGTTTCTTATATGCTGTTGTGTTGATGCACTCTGTTGGTTTTCCTTCCTTCTCACAAGTTGCTTTGGCAACTGTTCCCTGTTTTATCATAAAGACCACATCTGCCAAAATTCCACAACTACAGGCCAGCAAATGATTTCTGTGAGCTGCTGGGAAAGGACCAGACCAAGCAGTGAGAAGAGAATAGTGTCTCAGGATGACTATTAGTGCAAGGTAGACAGGAAATTTAGGGAATTTAATTTTGACTGCCTATGCACAGTGCAATTTGAAGTTAACCTTCCTTCAGTCACAATCTTACACTTAAGTAGGGTTGCCACTTGTCTGGTTTTGACCCAGACAGCCCGGTTTTCATAAGTGCTGCCTGAGTCAAACCCGCCTTTCTGGTTTTCCAAATTAGGAAAACTGGACAGGATCCCCTCTAGACTGACCACATGATCAACCACTAAACTCCGTTTATAACTGATGACATCACTAAGAGCCGTTTATAAGGATATCATTTACAAGATATTCATGGCTTTTGTGTATTATATATAGCAGGATAACAAAAATGTTACTGTATTTAAAGGAACAGTTCAGTGTAAAAATAAAAACTGGGTAAATAGTCTGTGCAAAAAAAAAAATGGTTATAGTTGGTATATAGTTAGGCAAAAATGTAATCAATAAAGGCTCGAGTGAGCTAATGTCTAACAAAACAGAATAGAACCCTACTCCCTGCTTTTCAGATATCTAACTCTGAGTAAGTCAGCGACTATAAGGGGGGGTCATTGCAATTGATCCTTAAGGTGGCCATACATTCAATGTTATTATCTTACGAAAACTAATTTTTGTACCATATTTGGTGCTTGTATGGCGGGAGATGAGCAACCGATATTGGCAGAAGGCTTGGATATTGATCAGCTTGTCGATTGGCCCAGGTGGAAAATTTTGATCAGTGCTAAATTGTCAGATACAAGTAGCATTCTATGGTTTGTACCTGTATATCTGACGATTCAGCTTTAAACATGTGTCTTGAAACGAACAATCTTTCTTGGAAAGATCTTTTCCAGGAAAGATCATAATTGTTACATATACGGCCACCTTTAACATGCAGCTCAGATTCAGAAGCAGTTATAACCCATGTAGTTTCCCCCTCAAGTCACCCATCAGTGGAAACCAAGAGAGCTGCAAAGCAGGAATCAGTGTTCTGGCTATTATGTTAGACATCCAGTCACTCCAGCCTTTATACATTACATTTTTGGCTAACTTACTCTATTGAAAACATTTTTATTTTGCACAGCCTATCTATTTACCCAATTTTTATACTGAAGAATTCCTTTAAGAGTCTTTACAGTGCAAAGTTATGTTAAGTAGATTAAATAACTTAGGGGCCCATTTACTTAGCTCGAGTGAAGGAATAGAGGAAAAAAAACTTCAAATTTCGAATGATTTTTTTGGCTACTTCGACCATCGAATTGGCTACTTCGACTACGACTTCGAATCTAACGATTCAAACTAAAAATCATTTGACTATTCGACCATTCGACCATTCGATAATCGAAATACTGTCTCTTTAAAAAAAACTTCGACCCCCTGCTTCGCCACCTAAAACCTACTGAGGTGCAATGTTAGCCTATGGGGAAGGTTCCCATAGGCTTTCTAAGCTTTTTTTGGTCGAAGAAAAATCGTTCGATCGATGGATTGAAATCCTTCGAATCAAACGATTCAAAGCATTTAATCGTTCGATCGAACAATTTTTCTTTTGATCGTACTATTTGCGGTAAATCCTTCGACTTCGATATTCAAAGTCGAAGGATTTACATTTGGCAGTCGAATATCGAGGGTTAATTAACTCTCGTTATTCGACCCTATGTACAATAAATCTGCCCCCCAGTGTATATTTTTGTGTTCGCAATGTCTTTGTTTGATCACTCCATTACAGTTAAAAACCACAAAATTATTTTAGATTAAATAACTTGCTCAATGTATATTTCCATATGTTTAGTCTGTCCTTGTTTGATCACTCCAATATTAGTCATTCTGTTAAATTCCAAGCCCCCTTTGTTCATCATCAAAGCAGCTGAGCACTGAGCACAACAAATCTGTGGCATTAGATGCTGACAAAGCTGTTTAACTTCCATTTAAAGGAGAAGGAAAGCCCCAGGGCGCAAAACCCCTCCCTCCCTCCCCTCCGTTGCCCCCCCTCCCTCCTCCCCCCTGGCCTACCCCTCCCCCTGGGCAAATGCCCCTAACTTGTTACTCACCCCTCTGCGCAGGTCCTGTCCATGGAGTTCGCAGTCGCCATCTTCTTCCACGCGCGTCTTCTTCCTGCTCTGACCGGCGTTTTCTGGCGCATGCGCAGTAGGAACAGTTACCTGTACGGCTCTACTGCACATGCGCCGAATGTCACGAAGTTTTCCGATTTCACTTCGTGACATTCGGCGCATGCGCAGTAGAGCCGTACCGGTAACTGTTCCTACTGCGCATGCGCCAGAAAACGCCGGTCAGAGCAGGAAGAAGACGCGCGTGGAAGAAGATGGCGACTGCGAACTCCATGGACAGGACCTGCGCAGAGGGGTGAGTAACAAGTTAGGGGCATTTGCCCAGGGGGAGGGGTAGGCCAGGGGGGAGGAGGGAGGGGGGGCAATGGAGGGGAGGGGGGGAGGGGTTTTGCGCCCTGGGGCTTTCGTTCTCCTTTAAGGCTTCATTTTTTTATTGACAGGCATAAACTATTTTGGTCTTTAAACTAAAAATAAGGTTAACTCACTGTGTAATACTAGGATGAATAATCAATGCCTCTTTCTTCCTTACATATCTTAAGTCAATAGTACAAAATACATTACAAAATGCAATTATAGATACACAAATATAAATGCATGAATGATTTTGGACACGCAGGGCAGTTATAGTGTTCCTCTTGTAGTACAGCATAGAGGTATAATAGTCATTTGACTTTATATTGCCCTGTGGACCAATACTCACAAGAGTGGGTCTATTTATCACATACCAGGGATCATTGATCAGTTTCAATACATCAAAATACTTGGAGGTCATGTTGCCTTATGTTGAAGAGGAAATTCCCTTGAAATTGGTGTTTCAACAGGATAACAACTCCAAACAGTACATGAGCAACATCTTGGTTCCAAACCAACAAGATGGATGTTATGGTGTGGCAGACCAATCCCCAGACCTTAATACAATAGAAAACTTGTTGGGTGACATCAAAAATGCTGTTTCTGAGGCAAATCCTGTGGAATGTAACAGGTGCCAGAATGTGATGGACTCCATGAAACACAGATGTGCAGCAGTTCTCAGAAACAGTTGTTATACAACTAAATATTAGTTCAGTGATTCAAAGGAAAGCAAAATATTGAAGAATATATTCAGTTTATACAGTGAATGTTTGCGTTTGTAAAGAAGAATGCTTGATAAAGGGGCGTGGCCCGAAACGTTGCACTTTGCACTGCATTAATAAAATTGCAAGGGCTTACCCTGCTGCTTCAAATCCTGTGTGCCAGTGAAGTTTCTCGTACCTGGTTGTGAGGTGGCTGATTCCTCTATCGCTTGGCACCAGGAGGATATTTTTCACTCGGGTGGGGTGTGCGGCTTCTCGAAAATTGCTTTAAAGAAGAATGCAGACACTATTTTTTTTTTGAAACAGCCTAATATTCCCCTTTGTTCACTTTCTGTAATGGAATAACACAAATTAGATACATTTTTCTGCATGTTTTGATTTGGAATAGAATGTGCAGAGCTCCCAATGCATTTGTGTGTATGGAAATAAAAACTATTATAACAATTTTGAGCTTTATTTGCTTTTTTAAACACACTGCTATTATTCTAACCACAACTGTATATGCTACCAAAAGAAATGGTGTGACCAAGAGGCTTAAAATATAAACCAATTATTATTTAATTACATTTAATTAAATTCCTTGTGTGCTAGTGAGAGAAAGAAATATACAGATGGACCAAATTTATTTAGACATCTAGACATCTGGCTCACGTTACTTGTCAGGAGTAGACAAGTTAAGTAGGGTGTCATCAGCATAAAGGTGATACTGAAGTCCAAACGACTGAATATGTTTTCCTAGCGAAACAGTATAGAGCGAGAACAGGGGGCCTAACACAGAGGGTTTAGGGTTTATACTCACCTATCAACCAAAACAAAATGTCAAAACAACTACATTAATAAACCTTCCTGGTCTACTCTATTACATCTCAGTGGTTTCACAGAATATGCCTCACTCTTCCACGTGGAAGGGTTGATGAAGTATTCTGCTTTTACCCAGTCTCCTGTGTATGGTAGATATCCTAATATAGGAGAAAAGAAATATATATCTTATCATTCTGATCACCAAGGTAGATCTAATTTTCTTTGCAATTTAACATCATGCTGAATTGTTCAGTATAAAAATAAAAACTGGGTAAATAGATAGGCTGTGCAAAATAAAAAAATGTTTCTAATATAGTTAGTTAGCCAAAAATGTAATGTATAAAGGCTGGAGTTACTGGATGTCTAATATAACAGAACACTAATTCCTGCTTTGCAGCTCTCTTTCTTCGATTCTAGTATGGTGTAGACATTCATATTCTTAGACTATATGCAAATGGTTTAAAACATTTTTTAAATTATTTATAGGTAGCTTTTGGGTTAGCAGCTCTCCAATCTGGAATTTCAGATTATTGCTACTTTGTATTACTCATCTTTATATTCAGGCACTCTCCTATTCATATTCCAGTCTCTTACTTAAATCCATGCATGGTTGCTAGGTTTATTTGGACCCTAGCAACCAGATTGCTGAACTTGCAAACTGAAAGCTGCTGAATAAAAATGTAAATACCTCAAAAACCTTATTAATACAAAATTAAAACCAATTGAAATTGCCTCAGAATCACTCTCTACATACTAAAAGTATATATATATATATATATATATATATATATATATATATTTATATAAATAGTCCCAACATGTTCAGCACACCGTGACCAACAATAAATTGACCCCGGTGCTACCTATTGTAACATTTTACAAAAATCCAAAATAAAGGTGCACACGGGGAACCTTTAAAAAAGTTATTAAAAATCCATAATTTGATCAAGTTCTTGAAAAAGGTCTTAGGAACAGACTGAAACATTGACCTCCTGTTTTTAATGTATTAAATAAAATTATGGATTTTTAATAACTTTTTTAAAGGTTCCCCATATATATTTTTTTAAAATTAAAAAAAAATTTTCTAAACAGAACTGAACATTCTTTAGCTCTGAGTTTAAAGGAAAGGGTCATGTAGATTGCATTCTTTTATCATTGAGGGGGTAAACCAAAATTACTGGCTTGTTTTGTTCTGCTATGAGAGCAAACAAGGATGTAGAAAAGCCACATAAAGGAGAGCTGGGGCGTAAGGTTTTTCTAGAGCATATGCAAATACATTTAAAGTGGAGCAATGAAATAAACATCCCCACCTAAAAATATAGATGTATAGTTAAAAATATTATGTCAAAGCAAGATATTAACCCATAAATAGCATAAAGAACAATAAATAAAAAATCTATTTAAAAAGATTAGCAACAAACAAGCAGTTGGGGCAACAAATACATACAAGTACAGATTTAAACAGAACTAAGTACAATGTGTGAATTAAAATCAGGACAGTTCAGATATAATGTGATTTGTCGGATCAGGTCTGTGTCCACTTAATTTAACCTTTACAGTATACCTGGACAGGTTATTGCTACTATGAAATAAATTGGAAAATAAAATGTCAGTAGAGCTCACAGTATTATGTGCACTGAATGCAGGTGACATGCATCAAGTTGTGTTCCGCCTTTGTTCAGCACTTGCTAGTGCAATAGTGATAACACTCTATGAGGCTAAGTTTTGGCATATTAGTTTTTCATGTGTATAAGAATGAGGATAATTAAATATAAGTATATAGTTTGAGTTATGTTTAGAATAATGACAGCCTAGTTGTTTACATCATAAGGATTATACACTTAGGTTTTGGAGAAGAGCTGTTTGGCTTGTAATGTACTGAGATATTATCATCATTATCTTCATCACATATGTCTCAAGTCCCTCAAAATATTCCAGACAAGATTATCATCTGAGAGAAGATGGCCTAGAGCATTCGTTACAAAACATGGACTAAAGGAAACAAGGACTTTAACCTCTGATTGGTCAGAACTGAAGCCTTTGGAGACGTATAAAAGGACCAACACTAGAGGACTGTTTTCGGGAAATGATCATGTACAACTTGTGTTGTACATGAGTGTAAAACCTTATCTGATTTCTTTATCTCATAAGTCTAGTGGCATTATTTTGTGGAGGAGATTTCCTCGGTGAATAAAGAGACTGGTTGCCTGACAAATCTAATAAGAATTACATTAATACCTGTGTTCCCCTGCAACCGAACCCATACAAGTGCACAGATACACACAAGAAAATACTGAACAGCTGAGAGCAATGGTGCATATGCTTTGCCAGCCAAGGGCTGTTCAGTGCAGGCCCTGGTAAACCATTGCTCTCAATCCCAAAGAATATAAACCAGCAGTATCAAATTAATAATGTTTATGACTATGCTTCCTCATGGATGCATTTTCCTCTTCTTAAGAGAAATGCCATTTGTTGTGGTTGCTATGCACCAGAAGTGTGAATAATCTCGGTGTGCTGCTGCATAACTGCTGTGATCTTGCTAATGTAAACTACTTTACAAGACTTAAAGGAGAACTAAACCCTAAAAATGAATATGTTAAAATGCTATATTTTATATACTGAACTTACTGCACCAAACAAACGTTTCAGCTTCTCATGAGCAGCAATGATCCTGGACTGCAAACTTGTCACAGGGGGTCACCATCTTGGAAAGTGTCTTCGACACTCACATGCTCTGCACATGCTCTGAGCAGCTGTTGAGAAGCTAAACTTAGGGGTTGTTGCAAATTATCAAGCAGAAAATGAGGTTTGTAATATAAGCTATATATAATAATTCTGATGCTAGTTGCACTGGTTTCTGTGGTGACATGTAGTAATTATCAATATTAATTACTAATCAGCCCTATGTTGTGACATTTATATTCTATGTGTACTATATATTGTGTGTGGGTCCCTAAGTTCAGTAAGTGACATCAGCACAGAACATGTGCAGTGAATTAGCAGAAAAGTATATGAAGAGCTACTGGGGCATCTTTGGAGACACAGATCGTTACTGCTAAAGGGCTGTGGTTGCCTTGGGCTGGTACAGAAGCCCAACGCATAATGTACAACAGTTCTAGCCTACTTCCTTAGTTAAGGTTTACTTCTCCTTTAAATAAAAAATAAAACCATTGGAGCATTGCTTGGACAGAAGTATGGTAAAAAATGACATGCAAGAAAAAAAAATCTAGCATATAATAAATTATGAAGAAGGTAAATGATTTTGTAGAGAGGTATGGTTTCATTTGTTCCTATGACATTCATATGGAATGTTGTGGGCTGTGCTACTTCTGAGCTGTTGTTACACTGTTATTTTTCAGCCATAGCTGTTATTTCAGTGATTCATTTTGATTACCTTACAACAGTTTGTATTTTGGATGTACCCAGGTTACTGAGAACCGATTGGTTCCAGTTCCATCTTTTAGACCTTTATATTACACACAAACGAGCACATTGGTGGATAGGGGCATATTTGCTATTCCGGGGGAGCAATCTGTGGTTATATGTGGTTTTAAATGGTTTTAACTATATTTATCATATGGGGTGTGCATGTTACAGGGTCTTTTTAGTAGCTCACAAGTATTTGTGTGGTTGCTTCATTTTCATCATAACAGGAAATTCTCAAGAGTGCTACAAGTCTTAAGGGATACTCCCCCCAAAAAATAATTTCATCAGCTGGCCTGCAACACTGTCTTAGGAGTCAGAGCCAGGGTGCAAAGAATGTAAACATGCAGATGTCAATTACATTTGAACACAACTGTAAAACCATTGAAAATTGTTAATAAATGTATATTGCAAAGTTATTTAGAATAACATTTTCTTTTACTATGAAAAAATGTTTCAGTACGGAAGACCCTTTTAAATTGTATTAAAGGGTGTGTAGTTTGCTTCATTTACCAAGCATGTCTTAGAAACAGGCTCAGGGTTGTTTAAGTAAGGAAAATATAAAATTTTTTTATGTTAATACAAAATAGGCATTTAACATATTCAACAGAAATCCCAGTTGTTTTTTTATTGGAAGAATTATTTTGTGTATACTACCCCTTTAATAACCTTACATTACTACATTTTGATTTATTTATAAAAGCCAGTGTTTGTGAATTTATCAAAATTCCTAATAAGTTTGATTCTGGCAAGTCAGGTTATTATTTCAGACAGATGGAAGACCTGGGAGAGCTGCAGGTGCACACTTAAAAATGGGTGAACCATTGAACAGAGCAGACCCGGGCAAGACATAAGCATGATATAGTTGCTTTAAGAATGGCAAGTTTAAGATTATTGGTTTTGGACATGTTGAATTTTTGGAGAAAAAAGTTTGGAGAGAAATAGGTGGGTATAAATAAGGAATGATGTATTTCAGGCACAATTGCAAACACCTGATTATAAGCTAATAGCATAAATAAATAAATTAATACAAACACTACTAGAATCTCTTGCGTTTTGTCGCAGTGCGTCGGATCGCGAAAAAATCCCTTGTGGAGTCCTACCCTTAAGCGGAATGGCAACACAGACTAATTTAATTTATTTGCAACCATCACTTTGCATACAAGCAGATTTTAGCCCAAAAATGTTTGTGTACATTTTTTGACTAAAATCAGTCTGTAAGCTTGATGACAGGTGATTTGCTATTAATGTCTATGGTTGCCTCAACTTCCAAATTTCGTAGTGCACAGAAAGCCTTTGGCCAATGGCAGACGGGTAATTAAGCCTTGGTGTTTTGAATTACACCATTCACTTTTAATGGCAATCCCATGAAATCACAGGCATACTTTTTCAACAGCTGATTATTGCATTTATTCTCAGTCTGAAAATCAGCCTCATCTAACATTAGCATAAGGCATTTTACTCAGCAATACAGGATAACCTATGATTTAGGAAACTCCAGGTCCCTAATATTCTTGAGTCTAGACAACAGATCACAAACATATACAATGCATTTAATTTTTATTTATAGAAACAAATACCAAATGGCATTTTTTAAAAAAAAATTTAACATTTTTTGAAAAAAGTAGCCAGCTAGTTGTTGTTTTCTTAAATTGTAATAATAATAATAATTGATAATATTTGTTTTCTTTTAATCTATTTTACAGCAATTTCATGATGTTGTTTAGTTTCTTCTGATGCTGATCTTGTTAGTACAGGCATTATCACCATGATCCAATGTGTTCACTACAAATCACAGATGGGAATGGTCGATTTATCCTGGGACATGTCACATGTAGACAAGATGAATTACAGAAATAATGATGTGAGTACTCAGTAACCCTTTCTAATGTAAGGATTTCAGATGAATTGTACAGTACAATGTGGTATGAGTAATGCCAGCAATTATTTCAGAAGCTAAAACATCTCGCACTTCCCAATTTGTTGAAGCACTACCCTACCACTCCACATCACAGTTAATACCACACAGACATCGGTGCTAAAAAAGTAACCCCCTCACACACAGGTTATAAAAAGCTATTAATGGTCAGGGCCCCCTTATAAGTTAAAAAAAAAACATTGGCGCCAGGGCCCTCCATAAAAGTTTTTTTTAAAAATCATTGGTGCCAGGGCCTCCCTTAAAAGTAAAAAAAATTGGAGCCCAAAATTTTTTTTGTACAAAAAACATAGGAGCCAGGACCTCCTTACAGGTTAAAAAAAATTGGGGCAACAAAAATTATTTTTGAAAAAAAACCCATTTGTGGCAGGGACATCTAGAATATTAAAATAATACATTGGTTGCAAGGGGATTAAAAAAAAAAAACAAAACACAAATTGGTGGTCAGTAGAATTGAACTCAAGGCTTCAGGACTTCAACTTCACCTCCTTTCGTGACTTTGGGTCTTTTCGCCGCTTCAGGACTTCAATTTCGACTGTTTTCGTGACTTCGGGTGTTTTCGCCACTTCGGGACTTTGGCTTGGCTATTTTCGTGACTTCGGGTTCTTCGGCTGTTCAGCTTTTTGGCAGTTCCGCATTTCGGCTGTTCGGGACTTGAGAAATGGACGCACGGCTCGGGCGCTCTCAAGGGGGGCCCGGCTCTTTCAAAAGTGCAGCACTCCCGGGCCCCCCTTCATGCCCGGGCCCAAGACACTTGTTCCCCCTGCCCCCCCCCTGATGGCGGCCCTGCCCACAAAACATCACTTAACTGATTAAAAAGTCTTCCTAATTTCATAGTACATCAGCTCATAGCACATCAGCATTATCATTTACATCTTAAGCTCTTTGAATGGATATTAAGAGATTGCCTAAAAAATATATCATATTTAAAATTGTCACTGTAGTATGAATGAAGTACATGGCCAGGAATTTGTAAGATGAGAATACACTCAATGAAGATTATGTAGACACATGCTCAGGGTGATTACTAAATATACAATAACTGGTAGAGAGCAAAGTGACTAACACAATATACAAAGTAATCAGCAGAGAGACCTGGGTATGTCCATAAACAGGGGCGATCCTGGCCCCTCCGCCGCCTGAGGCAGCAGCAGTTGCTGCTGCCCCCCCTCCCCTGGAAATTCGCTCTTAAAGTACCAGGAGCAGCATTTTTGACGCCACTGGTACCTAGTGGGGCGCTGCTGCCTGAGGCGACAGCCTCAACTCGCCTCATTGGCAAAGCACCCCTGTCCATAAAGCATTAAATGATAATGAACCTTTGGGTTGTTATTGAAGTAATGTGTAGGGCATTACTTAACACTAATAATCAGTCTCTCCTAATCCTCCAATTCACACTTTGCATCCTGTAAATGCTTAGAATCTAGTTTTTCTAAAAGGAAAAGCAAATGTAAGGCAACGACCAGTAACTGTAATTACATACGGTGACCGTGATCCTCTTCCTGCTTCTTATTTCTTTGCATGAGTATACATGTGCAGTAAAGTGAAGAGCTTTACTTTAACTTTGTGAAGTGTTTGTCACTGTTTAACTTTTAGGGAAAGTTAATGAAGAGGAATTGAAATGCAGTCCTTGGTCTGCTGGCAAAATACAAAAGGGAAATTAAGACATTCATATAACTATAATATGTATTGCAAAAGGGTTTCAGTCACCAGAATTATTTTGTCATCTTGTTCCCTTTAACTTCACTGGATTATGATGTAAAATCCACACCGGGGATGACTTTGACATAGTTGACCAGCTTAAATATATTGCAATATATGGACAAACAATTCCTGTTTTGTTTAAAGGGTAAGGCATTTTTTGGTGATTTAAGGCACAAATGTCTCAGTGTCTTAAATATATTGATAACGGGTTGAGTGCAGAGGACTCTTGTATTTGTCTATATGTATTTTGTGGTCACAACCTCAACCTTGCACCCCCGCCTAATGGTTTTAAAAATAAGTGGTGAGCACAACTTTCCCTTGTGTCTCACTAATTGTTACAGTATATCTCACCTCAGTTAGGTGGTGCAGTGGGTACAGACACAAAATGAAATAATAGGCTCTGTTATCTTGGGCCTTTCGGGTGCAGTGGAGCAGATAAAAATCTAGCCTGGCTAACTTGAATGCTTAACCTTAACTTTTATATCAAATCATTATGTTTTTCTTTTGCTAAGTCTTTCCTTGCTTAAAAGGGGAACATACTGACCAGAATGTTTCTTAATGAACATTTTATATTGCATTTTACACTTGTCCAAAATACATGCTCAGAATTTTCAGGAGCAGAGAAGGAGTGTACTTCCCCATTTTGACCTGCACCCAACCCAAACCTACAATGGTCACCCAAATTTCAAACCAAACCTGCTTGACCCACAAGTAAACCTGCAGGGTTTCAAGTCAACCCACACATCACTAGGGTACAGAACACCCGAGTGTCGAAGTTGTGATGAGCAAAAAAACAAAATTAGGGAAATAGTGACAGATTAGTGTTCACTGATATACAAAGTTGGATGAAAACCTAATTCTGTATATTAATGTTCCCCGACTTGTCTGTCCAACACTGGGAAATCAGAAATCCAGACTCCTTATCAAAGTATAGTGAAGATTGTTTTGTATGATATGATATTACTCATTTCCATTCATTGTGCGATATAAGGAGCTCTGTATTATAGTCTTGCATTAATTCCTTTTATCAGAGGATAGATCTTTATATTATTATTATTATTATTAACATGTATTTATATAGCGCCAACATATTGCACAGCACTGTAAAGTAAATGTGATTATACAACTACATCACACAAATTACATATATAGAATATATGGAGTAACAGACATCACAATCAATACAGGTACAAAAAGGTGAGGAAGGCCCTATGCATATGCATACAGTCTAAAGGGGAGGGAGTAATACACAAGGTGTGGGAGTGGGCAAGATCGAAGTAAGTGGGTGAGAAATGTGGTATTGTATGTGGTGTTGCGTTTGGTAGTTAAGCGGAGTGAGGGTAGGCTTCTCGAAAGAAGTGCGTTTTCAGAGATTTTTTGAAAGTAGAAAGGGTGGGAGAAAGTCGGACAGACCGTGGGAGAGAGTTCCAGAGGAGGGGTGCAGCCCTTGCAAAGTCTTGAATGCGAGCATGTGAGGAGGTTATGAGAGAAGAGTTGAGTAGGAGGTCAGTAGAGGAGCGTAGTAAGCGATTGGGTGAGTATATAGAGATGAGTTCAGAGATGTAGGGTGGAGCAGAGTTGTGAAGTGCTTTGAAAGTCAGTGTCATTAATTTGAATTTGATTCTGAAAGGTAACGGAAGCCAGTGCAGGGATTGACAGAATGGCGAGGCAGAGGAGGAGCGGTTGCTGAGGTGTATGAGCCTCGCAGCAGTGTTCATTATGGACTGGAGAGGTGACAGTCTCTGGAGGGGGAGGCCAATTAAAAGCGAGTTACAGTAGTCTAGACGCGATATGATGAGAGAGTGAATAAGAATTTTGGCAGCGTCTTGGGTGATAAATGATCGTATTTTGGATATGTTCTTTAGGTGGAAGTGACATGATTTGATAAGTGACTGGATATGAGGAGTGAATGACAGGGCAGAATCTAGGATAACCCCAAGGCACCGGGCCTGGGGAGAGGGGGTGATAGTGGAATTGTTAACTATGATGGATACTTCGGGGATGCTACTGGTGTTATTTGGAGGAAAGAGAACCATTTCAGTTTTGGAGAGGTTTAATTTAAGGTAGCGTTGCGACATCCAGGTAGAGATAGCGGACAGGCAGGAGGAGACGCGAGTTAGGAGTTCTGGGTTGAGATCAGGAGATGAGAGATAGATCTGAGTATCGTCAGCATAGAGGTGGTAGTGGAAACCGTACGAATTTATTAATTTGCCAAGGGAGGAAGTGTAGAGGGAGAATAGTAATGGTCCTAGGACAGAGCCTTGAGGAACTCCAACAGAAAGAGGTAGGGGAGAAGATGATGCTCCATTGTAGGAGACACTGAAGGAACGATTGGTGATGTAAGAAGAGAACCAGGACAGGGCTGTGTCACGAAGGCCAAGCGACTGGAGGGACTGGAGGAGGAGAGGGTGATCTACAGTGTCAAATGCGGCTGAGAGATCAAGCAGTATTAGTAGTGAGAAATGATTGTTGGCTTTTGTGGTTAAAAGGTCATTAGTTAGTCGAGTCAGGGCAGTTTCCGTGGAGTGTTGTGGCTTAAAACCAGATTGTAGGGGGTCTAGCAGGTTATTGTCAGAGAGGAATGAGGTAAGTCGGTTGTAGACTAGGCGCTCAAGTAGTTTAGAGATGAAAGGTAGCAGAGAGATAGGTCGGAGGTTGTCAAGATTGGAGGGATCAAGAGAGGGTTTTTTCAGAATGGGGGTGACAAGAGCATGTTTTAGTTGAGAAGGAAACAGTCCAGTTGAGAGCGAAAGATTAAATAGGTGAGTTAAGGCTTTGATTAGACCAGGATTGGTATTGCGGAGAAGTTTTGAGGGAATTGGATCAAGCGGGCAGGTGGTAAGGTGAGAAGAGGCCAGAAGCTTTGAGACTTCCTCATCAGTGACAGGGGTGAAGGAGCACAGGAGAGACTGGGGAGTGTGAAGGGAGGGTGGTGGAAGTCTAGGGGGGTTGAGTAGTGTAATGTCCCTTCTAATAGTGTCAATTTTGTTTTTGAAGTGCTCAGCAATATCTTGAGCAGAGACAGATGTGCATGGAGGGGGTGGAGAAGGGGAAAGGAGAGTGTTAAAGGTGGAGAAAAGTTGTGCTGGTTTTTTAGAAAGGGAGTTAATGAGTGAAGTAAAGTATGTTTGTTTGGCTTGGAAGAGGCTGGTGTTAAAGGAGCGCAGGGCAGATTTGTAGCTCCAAAAGTCTGATTCTGAACGGGATTTGCGCCAGCGACGCTCAAGTGCACGTGAGTGTCTTTGGAGCGCTTTTGTATGAGCAGTATGCCAAGGTTGAAGTGGTTTGGGTCTAGAACGTTTCGTTTTTATAGGAGCAAGCTCATTTAGGGCAGTGGTGAGAGTACTATAGTAGACAGAGGTAGCCACATTAGGACAAGAGATGGCTGAGATATTAGAGTGAAGAGAGTCAAAGGAAGAAGAGAGATGTGACACGTCTACAGCTTGCAAGTCACGGTAAGTACGTGTTTGGGGAATAGCAGGGGTTGAGGAGGGAGTTAGTGAGAGTTGAAATGTGAGCATATTGTGATCAGAGAGGGGAAATGGTGAGTTAGTAAAATTGGTGGTTGAACAGAGTCTGGTAAATATGAGATCCAGTGCATTACCACTGGAGTGAGAGGGGGAGTCTGAGCACAAAGATAAGCCTAGGGAGGAGGTTAGTGAAAGAAGTTTAGAGACAGAAGAGTTGTTAATGTTGTTAACAGGTATATTAAAGTCACCTAATATGATGGATGGGATGTTAGATGAAAGAAAGTAAGGAAGCCAGGCAGCAAAGTTGTCCAGAAATTGTGCAGTTGGTCCTGGTGGTCGATATATAACAGCAATGCAGAGTGAAACAGGAGAAAAGAGCCTAATGCAGTGAGCCTCAAATGAGGAGAATGATAGAGAGGGAACAGGTGGAAGAACTTTAAAAGTACAGCGGGGAGACAGAAGCAAACCTACCCCACCTCCAGGTTTGTTACCAGGTCTGGGAGTATGAGTGAGGTGTAGGCCCCCATAGGACAGGGCAGCAGGTGAGGCAGTGTCAGTAGGAGAAAGCCAGTTTGTACTACTTTAAACTCACATAAAGCCACCCTCAAACTACAAAAAACCATGTCGGCAAAGAGAAGGTAACATTATAGACCGTTACTAGCTAGAGGTGCTATAAGCCAGATGGCATCTAATAGAATATAAGGACATTTACATTTGAATAATTTAATAGGGATGCACCGAATCCAGGATTCGGTTCGGGATTCGGCCGGGATTCGGCCGGGATTCGGCCTTTTTCAACAGGATTTGGATTCGGCCGAATCCTTCTGCCCAGCCGAACCGAATCCGAATCATAATTTGCATATTCAAATTAGGGGCGGGAAGGGAAATTGCGTGACTTTTAGTCACAAAACAAGGAAGTAAAGAATGTTTTCCCCTTCCCACCCTTAATTTGCATATGCAAATTAGGATTCTGATTCGGTTCGGTATTCGGCCGAATCTCTTGCAAAGGATTCGGGGGTTCGGCCGAATCCAAAATAGTGTATTCGGTGCATCCCTATAACTTAATGATGTACCGTTCTGTGCTCTATGTGATACTTGTGACACTTTGTGTCTATAAAATGATTTAAATGGTGTAGTAAGTGTAGTATTCTAGACCAGGGGGCAGATTCACTAACCTGCGAAAAATTGTCAGCAACCGATTCGCATCCATCACCACACTTCTCCAGGCAAAAATTTGCTCAGAGAAAGCCAATTCAACAAAATGCATAGTTTCTGTTACTTTCTGTTACTTCGCCAATGCGAGCAATTCAAAGCGAAGATGCACTAGTATTCACTTCTGCTTCCACATCGCAAATTCGCTAGAGGTCTTGTGCTCAGATTAATTTGCAAAAATTTAAAGTAGAATGGACATCTTTATGTTATATGTTGCTGCAAATACATTACATTTCCACTGTTAATTACATATGTCCAGGGAAGCTTAATATGTAAGAAAATGTATGGGGGAAACCGGTTACCCCCCAAAAAAATTTTAAGGACTTTTGCAGGCTATCACTCTGAAAAAAGGAAAAGACGCCAGCGTTTTTTGAACTTTGATGCTTTTTCCACTAAAGAATATGATGTAAGTAACAGAAGATTGAGGAAGATCTATGTACTCCAGTGCACTTCGTCTGGTCTGAGCTGGCGAAGGCAAGTCTGGCGAAAAAGGTAACGTTCAGTAAAATTCGCACTTTAGTGAATTTGTAGAGTAACGTCCATTTGCCAGAGTAAATTGTCGCCTGGTTATAGAATGCGAATGAGCGCTAGCGCCTATCTCTTTTGCTAGCGAATTGGTGCCTGCATCCATTAGTAAATCGGCGATGTCCCTGCGGGCGGTAAAGCTGGCGAATTGTCACCAGCTTTGCCACCTCGCCCTTTAGCAAATCTGCCCCCAGGAACAGATGCAGCTTCTTTGGTCTTACTAGTTTAGAGTATATCGAGTGTATACAGTACATTGGAAATTATCCCTTAGGTAAGGCAACATGGGCAAAGCAAGATGAATCAGAATTACCCTCTTCATTTTGTCCACAAGTTTTTCAAAATGAATTAGGGCATTTTCATGATTCCCCAGATATTTGCCTGACTAGATTACCACACACTGTCTAAAATAGTCAGTATTAGAAAGAAATTCATTCGCTCAAAGATTTAGGAACCTTCAATGTCAGCTCATTTTGCATTGTTTTCTTTTTTTGTAAAATATCATAGTAGAGGTGTTGATCATTCTACTTTTGTTTTACTAAAATATGTTATTAGATCTTAAAAGGCTATGTTTAAATGACTACCACATGTACAATTTCTAAGATAATTTCCGTTCATTGTCAAAGCATTCCTGAGTTCCATTTAGATTAAAGCATTCCTAATGTCTTAAGACTGTTTCAGATGTAGCTGTGTTATTTCTTGCAATTTGTAAAATTGAATCAGTTTCTTTAAAAATATAAAAATGAATTCACAGTGAAAGATGAAAATAGGAAATGTAGACATTTATCACCAATGAGTAGGCCATTTGCACAGCTTTTGAGGCCTTTTGGCATCTATTGTTTTGCTTTCAAACATAAAGTGCTAGTAAACCAGAATAGGAATCACACAAGCGAGAACCATATTATTCCATTTATTTTCAATGAGGCTGAAAATGTCAAAAGTTTTAAAAAACTTGGAAAATAAACAAAGTTATTAGGAATTATTTCAACTGATTTCTATAGAACATCACCAGCTGTTACTTGGCATGTTTTTTTTTTTGCCAAGTTTTTGCTTTTTTTTTTTAATAAATGCAGACTATAGAAATGCAGACAATACTTGCCCATATATTCATAATTGTGTCACATAAATAAAACTGGTAAATATTGATCAAAAAGTGTAGATATTAATATTGACAAGACTGGTGAAAATGTGAGGATTAAAAATGTTATATCAATCAATAAAAAATAACGCTATTCCCATTTGAAACATCAAATTCAACAATATGTATATGGACAGAGAAATGTGTGTGAGGAAAGCAATAGGGACTGAGAGGGATAGGGTAGTACGTAATTACCTCTCTATAGCTGAAACAATATGTCCATGTATTTATAGGAGCTGCTATGTTAGGTACTTCACTTGCTGTTGAAGGTAAATTAAAGTAAACCAAAATATAACTAAATTACAACTTTACTCCATTCAAATCAAAAGACATCACCTACTGCCTCCATTTTACCTGTCACTGTCTTTATTTCCCTTATCATACTTTTCTCTCTCCCTATCTTTTTTGCCCAAACCAAAACTCAGTGACACCTCAATTTTATACCCCTTGATCTTCTCACATTTTACACAATATATTTCCCTTATTTTATGGACCTCTGAAAAAACGTCAAATATTGGTTATGATGTATAACCAAATGGCACTTGCCTAACTATGCACTGTGCAAGCTTATGATTATGAATCTATTATTCCCCATTCTGCTAAGCAATCTATACTACAATATATGCACATAATATTGTCATTGTTTATTACAAGGTTTGCCACCCTGCTGTTATTTCACCAACCTAGCTGGTAAAATACCAGCCAGAGCCAGGGCTGGTATTACAAATTTACTTGCCAGTAAATTTGGAAATTCTGTTTGTTTTGACCCCAGCCTGCCCCTTATCTGCCCAAATTCCACCTCCTCTTTGGCCGCTAGGCATTCCAGCTCTGCTCCATTTTCATCATTGGTCCGTATGGGGCCAACAAAAGTGGCAACCCTATTTGTGGATGATATTTTGGTCATGTGGAAGAGGGTTGCATCGTTATTTTATGAGATTGTGGAGGAAGTTAACTTAACATCCCATGATCAAATTCATCACTGAGACATCTGAACTATCCCTTAATTTCTTGGACATTACCCAAGGAACCCAGGGAAGCTGTCTGGCTGTTTGCTGAGAAAGTCCCAGGCTGGAAGGCTGCACAGAGGTCCAGGTGATTACACTGCTGGAGGACATAGCTGCCTGCATCATCTCAATATCTGCTCATATCTGCTACTTAAGTGATCCAGTGTTTTAGGAGCACAGACTGTGAGTAAACTTCCAACACCCTATCTTATTGGGGAACTGTGAACTTATTAATCCATAGGAGTTAACCCTGCTGTTGCTGAACTATATCATATTACAAGTGATTCAGGAAGGATGGTGTTTTTCACTTAAGTGGCAAGAGTTATACTGCTGGCCAACAAACTAAAGGAACAGCACTAACAGACATTGATTTGGTGAGGATTAATACCAAAGGGTCCCAACGTGCACAAATCATTTGGGACTGTGACAGGGGCCGGCACCCAATACCAGAACAGGTGCCAAGTACCCTGGTCTCGGCTCGGCTTCACCAGTAGTGTGACCACCGTTGGGCTTCGGGAGGAGCCCTCAGCTTACTTGGGTGCCACCTGGACTTAACGAGGGGTACAAGGCGAGATGTTCTGGCTAGCAGAGGGGCACGGCAGGTAGCAGAGTCTTTTGGGCCGAAGGTCACGGTACAAATGGAGCAGGCAACAGAATCGTCAGACAGGCAGGGTCGAGGCAGGCAGATAACAAGAAACGTCAAACAGGCAAAAGGGTCAAAACCGGGTGATCAATCGAAGGGTTAAACTGTAGAGTAGTCGTAAGCAGGCAAGGTCAGGATCCGGAATTCAGAATAGTCGAAATAGCCAGGCAGGGGTCAAAACAGGAATCAGACAGAATCAGAATAAACACAAGGCTCAGAAGCACCAGGAACTAATCCTATCACGGCAATTACAAGCAGCCACCCAGGGCTTTAAATACCATTTGAATTTCGCGCCTTTGCGTGCTGACGTATGACGTCAGCGCGCCTGCGCCTTTAAATTTCCAGGAGGCGCGCCGCACGCGCCCTAGAGAGAAGCTGACGCCAGCAAAGACACGCTGGCGCGGCTAGAGAAGAGGACGTGCGGCGGGCGTCCTTGCTGGCGGACGACCCCGCCGCACCCCAGGACCCCCAGGTACCCTGACAGGGAGTTCATACATGATTGTGTTAAACTGCTATTGTTTTATAATATGCTGTTTGTTTAATATTGCTGGTTATATTCAGATCCCTCCCATTTACTTCTCTCAAATAATAAAAAGGGATCTTCTTGTTTAAACACCATTTACCTTGCTGTGGTTAATCTGGGAAAAATACAGGGGGTTCACTAAGTGTGCTGGAAATTCATACATTTTGGCTTCACCCAAGGGTGTGCTACACATGTAGGGCAGCATAAGATGATACCAAGTACTGACAAGTATGAACATATTGTATGAGAAGAGTTAACATGTGTTTTCACTAGATCAGTGACCCTCAACCAGTCTCTGAGTACATGACCCATGCATCTGCCTACACTCACTCCTCTGACACATAGTAACCCGTGACAAATATCATTATTTGGAATGATCATGGCCACAGCTTTTATTAATACATAACAATGCATAACATCAATACAAATGTAATCGTGAATAATTTTCCATAACATCCATTTATATAACATTGCAACAATTCCATTAGGTAATAATAATGAGTAACCCAAACTTGTCTGCCTGAGCCCATTGTCAGTCTACCCCTTCCAAAGTAACCCAGGATCTCCTCCAGCCGCCCAGTCCCTAGCTGAGAGGATCCCTGCCGCCTCTCCTGGGGCTTCCTATTGCCCCCCTTTAGTACTCCATCTGTTACACGTGGTCACCCACCTTAAGGGGTTAAACCACCCAATTGACCTGATATGTCCTCCCATAACAGATCACCTCCCCGGTAGACTGACAAAAAGACCCGCCTGTGCTGTGACAAATACCCCTATCCCCTTTAATAGCCCACGATATTCTTAAACTCCCAAACCCTCCGGGCATTACTTCCAATCAGCTTTGACCAATTAGAGAATTAAACCCAAAATAAAGGGAGGGTGGGTGGGACCTTCTTTCTTGCTGTCCACATAAAATGGTGGATAGCCCAGCCTACCCAGCTCCTTTTGTTTCCCTCTCTCTGGCTGTTGCTATGCCCCTTCCCCCCCCCTTTCCCTCCAATCTCTGCCTATCACCCGCTGGCATGCTGAGCTGGGTCATGCAGCCCCTCCTCTGACTTCGCTGCTATGGGGCTCTCAGGAGGTGGGGTTGTACCTTTACCATAATTATGTAGTTGAGTTGTATGGTTGGTGGAAGCTTAAAAGGCAGTGTAAATAAACAATATGCAGCTAAGTTCTGCTACAGCCTGTCTATATGTTCGTTTTTTCTTGATTTCAATCAAAATTTGCCTTTCAAATAGGTGAGCAGTATGTGGTAAGTACTGGTAGGCTGTTATGGGTTACTAGACCTGACAACACTCAAAAAATGAGGGGGAATCTGTTAGGCGCACATGAATATTTTTTAAATTATGCAAAAATGGCACATACATTCAAACTAGTTTTACCTTTTTACCACCTTGCCACCTTTCAACATTTTTAAATGTGACATTAACCAAAAGCATATTTGGCTCTTTAGTTCATTAAAAGCCTGCATCCTAAAAATGTTTTTTTTTTTGTTTGTTCAAACCAAAGGATATCACTATTTATGTACCATGAAATTCAGAAATTCTTTCTTTGTTCAGTGACTCATGCTATATGCTCATGGCATGACAAAAACTGTGGAAATGATACAACATGACATCATCAGTAACTGTAATTATGCTTGGAAAGTCTGAAGTGAACCATATCAATTAACAGACATATGTTAATGTTTTCCTAAAAGAAAAAAAAGAAGACAAAAAGTGTATTCTATCGGAAGCTTTTAATGATCCATTTCACTTATCATGGCTTTGTAAGTAGAGCTAATATAAATGCCTGATGTGCCATGTGACTTAGGGTTATGTTATGTTTTCAATTTTGTTTTTCAAAATGTAAAATATTCATATGCAACACATTTTACAACTAAATAATATTAATACATGCATGAATTGCTATATTTTAGACCACCTGGAGATGACACAGTTGTTGAAACCTTTGTTACAAGGAAATGATCTGGTTAGCACTATAACCGATTAATTCAGCCTACTACAGCTCTCGTGTTGAGACATGGAGAGAAAATAAAGGTTTTAATCCCCTCTTTACACAAAGGCCAAAATCAGCCATCTGAAATACCTTGTGGATTTCGACAGAGAACCGCGAGTCTGTATTTTGAGCCAAAATCCACTAAAGTCTGTTTGCACGAAGCTTCTGTTTGCACGAAGCTTCTGATTGCGTAAAAGAGATGAGGCTACTGCCCGTGGTAGGGCTGAAATTGGCCAGCGTATTTTGGCTCCTATGTGGCCCTAGCTTTAGGAAGCCATTAGAAAAAAATAGCATGTTGCTATATGACAGTTTCCATCCTAAAAGTCAAGTAATGAGGTGCAAACATATTACATCTGATGAAAGGGTATATGAACAGATGAGTGGAAAACTTTTGAATACATTGTTGGATACTGTCAATTAAAGGCAAAAATTAGTTGGATCCTTAAGCAAATACACAGAGTAATCAGGAAATATTGGCTAATGTTACAAAATGACCACTCTACCTGTACAAAATTTAGAAAATGTCCTCTATTTATCGAAGGGGCAAGGATCTAGGTGATTATTTAAAGCGACACTGGCACTTTCCTATAAAAAATCATAGGAATGTGTCGGTATAAAGTAAATGCTGTACAAGGAATCGTTTCACTCAAAGCACCCCGCAAAGCCCCCCCCCAGCCCCCGAAACCTGTGTTCACCTGACCCTCTGACACAGCTAAAAGTCCTTCAGAGCAGTGACACTGGGCTGGGGACTGCGCGATCCTTCCATAGGCTGTTACGAATGAAAACAGGACTTCAGCCTATGGAAGGATCACTCCGCCCCCAGCCCAGCGTCACTAAAGCACCCCTGAAGATCTGCTAGCTTTGTGATCGAGTCGACAACACACAGGTTTGTGGAGGCTGGGGGCGGCTTTAAGCGAAACAATTCCTTGAGCAGCATTTACTTTATACTAACACGTTCCTATGATTTTTATAGGCACGTGTCAGTATCACTTTAGGCAGTTACCTTAATCTAAACCTCAGATAACCCAACTATTTCTCTGTTAACTGGTGATAGGCACTTTTCCCTGTTTTTTAGGATTAGAATTGTAAAAGTATCAGCAAAGGTGCTACCATCTCTGATCCAACATTAGGCACTGAGATCACTCTACTGTAATAAGGAAACAGATATACATATACACAGAAGTAATCTATTAAAATGTCTGCGTAAAACCAGCAGGATGATTAGACAGACATTGAATGCACACAGAAATGCAATATGGAATGTTAAAAATGTGTGGATCTCTTGGACATGTTGGAATTATAAATAAAGTAAATAGACTAGCACAGGGACTACACTATAAACTTTTTGTTCAACTGATGTTACATGATCATTGTGACTTTTAAAGTCATATTGCAACAATTTATTATTCCACTAGGTGTCACTTCACTGTAATAAGGATTCAAAGGATTGGTCGGTTCTCACTTGAGAAAGGGCATAGGATTGTCCCGAAATGTTTGATCCTGTTTTGTGTCCAAAGCGCCACAGTAAATTTAGATAACAGCACAGCAATATCACCATTATTCGCGTTTTTATTTATTTTTTCTTCCATAGAAATGATTGTCACACAACTTGTGTGCTATTTGATGGCAGCCTAATTATTGGGCTCCAGCAAACACTGATATTTTGGGGACAAAAGCTGTATTGTGAGTAAAAAATGCCAATCTGTGTTGCAGTTTGCAGATTATGCTGCATTTGTAAATGAGCCCTTAAAGGTATAGCAGCTAGTACAATAAGGGGCCCATTCATTAAGTTCGAGTGAAGGAATAGACGAAAAAATGCTTTGAATTTCTAAGTGTTTTTTTGGCTACTTCGACCATCAAATGGGTTACTTCGACCTTCGACTACAACTTTGAATCGAACGTTTCGAATTAAAAATCGTTCGACTATTCGATCATTCGATAGTCAAAGTACTGTCTCTTTAAGAAAAAACTTCAACCCCCTAGTTCGCCACCTAAAAGCTACGGAACTCAATGTTAGCCTATGGGGAAGGTCCCCATAGGCTTGGCTAACTTTTTTTGGTCGAAGGATAATCCTTTGATCGTTCGATTAAAATCCTTCGATCGTTCGATCTAAGTATTTGTGCAAAATCCTTGGACTTCGATATTCGAAGTCGAAAGATTTTCATTCCCCAGTCCAATATCGAGGGTTAATTAACCCTCGATATTCAACCCTTGATGAATTTGCCCCTAACTATTTTATTGGCTTTGATACTTTTTGAATGACCATGCACACTCTACTGAGTCAGCTATTTAAGACATCTGTTGATATGATCTTTTAAAACAAAAACAGCAATAATTTAAAATTAATTTTATAATAATATTACAAAGCAATAACAGTAAAATACCCCATAGTGTTAATTTGTATTTATTTGTCTAGTTAATGTCGGTTAATAATTAGTTTTCAGTATTTCTGATCTTCCTCCCATGACTCGGTAGCCAGTTAACTATTACTTTATTCATCACTCACATAATGCTTTGATGTAAAAATGCTATTATTGTTGCGAACTTCAATGTTTTACACAATGTAGATTAAACATTTTATTTATATTGTTATTTTCTTATTCTGTATTGTAAGAGGTTAGCTACAATGCGCTATTGTTCCAGGTTCAGCTTTGTTTGTCAAATAAAACCGAAGCTATTCCATGTTGGTCCTTGGGATATAGATTATTAGATTACCAGTACTCACCCTCATACCAGGTACCTAACAAAGGGACACAACCCCAAAATGTTGTTTGCAGCCAGTTTGACACAATAAGCACATCGGATCACCTTGTGGAAGAGCAATTTTGTGGGCTGTGCACAGATTTTGGTCGCTATTATTCCTGTATAGATACCCCCAAAATATAATTTCCAGTTTATCATAAGACATGGTAAATATCAAATGAGTGTGATTAAACTATGCAGTTTTGCCCACAATGCAATTTCAATTCAATCATCTGCTATAAACTGCTTTAACTTTTTACACTGCTAGGCACCAGCTATTCAACAACTTGGCGTCTTGGTGTATGCAAACTTACAACTGACTTTGTAGTCTCATATAAAGAAAAAATATATAATTGTAATTACATCCTAACGGGCCTGTATGTGACGTACAGTTTCTAAACTCACCAGGTATTTTATACACTTAAATATGTACTGGCCTATATACTATAGTTTGGTTTCTGTATAAAGTTCCATTTTTGGCTTTCATCTCTTCACATATTCTTCCATTTTGTTTAACAGTTATGAAGTCGAAAGCAGTGTGTAAGATGCAAATGGCTGCAAGCCTCTGCACTTCATTTAAGAGAGCAAAGACCTGCGCTACACCTTTTGGATTATTCTGGAAAATTTGGATTATTTGAATAAAATGGAGTCTATGGGAGACAGCCTTTCCGTAATGCGGAGCATTCGGAATAACAGGTTTCTGGATAATGGATCCCATACCTGTATCCCATTTGAGCACTGGAAACAAAATTACACTGCATATTCCAGTATTCCAGTTAAATAAATACTGACACCAGAAATTAAACCTTTTTTACATCTATCATAACATAATAACACTTTATTTGCATATCATTTTGCCATAAAAGTATTTGCCCAATGGTTTTACATTACTTACCTGATCCCTCATGTTTCTCTGTGAGGGGGGGTGCCATAATTGTGCAGCAGTAGTCCAATAGCATTAGTAGGTTGAGAAGGTTGATCATGCTGGCAAAACAGGTTTAGGAACTTCAAGTAACAATTACTTACAAGAGCAGCCCTATCAGCGAAAAATGATCAGCATGACCTATAGGTAACATGTCCATTAATATTGAATATATGAAGAGTAGTTTTTTAGTGTCAGTATCACTTTAAGGGGCAGATTTATCAATGGTCAAATTTTGAGTTCATGGGAGTTATTTAAAACTCCCATAGACTCGAAATTTGACCAGTTGTAATTTATTAAAAAATCTAATTTATGGAACCCGTGTGAATAGGATTGACCCGCAAACTTAAATTTGAATAGAATTCAAATTGAATTCAAATCTATTTTGAATCAAATTCGATTCAAGTTTTTTCTCCGAAAAAAACTTGAACGTCAGGAAGCCTGCGCACAACTCCAAATTGATACCAGGACATCTGCCATAGGCTAAAACAGCAATTCTGCAGTATTAAGGTGGTCGAATAGTCGAATTCGAGTTCTTAAAGGGCCAGTGTATGATAAATTTTGAAAATCTAATTCGAATTTTTAAAAAAACTTGGATTGAATTTTAACAATTTCCGTGTCTAATTGTGTCTAGTTTTGGCCATAAAAAAAAAAAACTCAAAAATTCAAATGTGAAAATTCAAATTTTCACTTCGAAGGTATAAGTGGGTAGCATATTTTTACATCCCAGGTGCATGGCCTTACATTTTTCAACTCTGAATCTCATCTGCCAATTTGCTACCCGCACCCTGTATAGAATGAATTGGCCTGCATAGTTTTGTGTTATCTGCAAACACTCTTATATTATTTACAATCCCCATTATTTACAATCTTACAATATTTACTCACACCAATGACATTAATGAACAAATTAAATAAAAGTGGGCATGACTACTCTTTACAAGTACATTAGAAGCCATTATAGACAGATAGTGAGGGATCTTTATTTCCTATATAAAATATCAATGCACCAGAGGCCACCCCTTTAGATTAGAGTAACCAGACGTTTTTTGAAGCAATGTAAGTGTTTCTTCTGGATAAGGAGAGTTAAGTTGTGGAATGCCCTGCTGGGTAATATTGTTGCGGATTTTGTTAATGCAATTAATAGTGGCTGGGATGATTGAACAAGCATAGCATCCAAGGCTATTGTGATCTTAAAATGTACAGTTAATTAGTATAAGTATTGGTATATATATATATATATATATATATATATATATATATATATATATATATAGTTTAGATCTTTATATGTATATATATGTGAATTTGGAAGATGGAAACTATGTCAATACAGAACCCTGTGGGGAGAGAGGATACCTTTGACAACCACTCTTTGTACACTATTCTTTAATCAGTTTCCTATCCACTCATAAACAGCTGTACCAAGACCAACAGAACTAAGTTTATGGATCTGTTAAAACCATCTGTGGAGCTGCACACATGTGAAATCAACTTAAGCTTTTTGCCACCGGCCACATTGATCACCAGGCAAGGAAGAACCCACCAAATTTACAGCCCTAAGCAGCTAGGTACCTGGCACTCTGTGCCATAGATTTTACTGAAAAAATGTGATTAAAGTTAAATGTAAGTAAGAGATTAACCAAAAAGATATCATTGAGAAAAATAGTTGCTATCCTTAGCCAATGTTTATGGATACTTAGGTGCTGAAAAGACATCCTAGCACAGGTTCAAACAACCAGAACACACAATGTATCCAGAAAACCAAACCTATGATTGCCCAATAAACGTTGAATAAAATAAACATTCCATCCATGATTTCGTTTCCAGTTACCTGTACATAGTGTTTAAAATATTTTGCTGTATACAGAAGTATAAGTCTACAAAATACTTCCATAGGAACTGATTCTGAATAGGTTGCTTACACGGTTGAACAGTGAATTCCTTTGTCAACAGCATTTGTGAATAACAATGTGTGGCCTGAGCAATTTCACAAAAGTTAATGGAACACAGATTATGTTTTTACTGCTCATTGCTCTCTGTTTGGCAATAACATTAAGCAACAATGTACTGAGGTTCAGCAGTATCCTTATTATGTGTCTAACATCCTGAATAGAAGATACGGTACATATAAATGCAAAGCAGCAGACTGTGAAGCCAGAAACATTTTCAGTTGGGGTAATTTAAGAACTAAAACAAAGAAAAAATGTTTGTGCACAATTATTTCACATGGATTCAAGATGTAAATTTTGCACCATAATGTTCTTATATTGATTTTTATTTATGACAAGAATGTCAGACCTATTGCTCCTAACTACTTTATTTATTCCAGCTACCCCTATTCCGGTATTTTGTTTGTGTTTCCAACACACTACTGTGTTCACTGATGCAAAGGCACAATGCAAAACATTACTGACCAAGGAAACCCTGTACTTTTCTGTTCATCTGTCTTTGGCTGCTGATTAAGTCCCTTAGCACTCACTGGCATGCTATTTCTTTTATACTGACTCAGTGCACAAATGGAGGACATATAAATGAATGCAGATATCCATACACAGCCCATATTGACAGGAATTATTTTAATGTAGACACAAATCTTTTTGGCATAGTTTCAGAAGGTAAACATGCAGTCTGCCTATTTTATTCTGTTGATCTACATATGAATAGAAAGTGGGGTATTGATTATTCCCTAAAATCTTGCCGGTCTAAGCCCGGGGCTTTGTGGCCTTGCCACATATCTGGGACTGGGTAGCGCTTAGATTACATCTTTGTGATATTAGTGGTATAAAAACTGCTAATATCATGAAATCTGTAAAATGAGAATGAGTTTCAAAGACTCTTGATGATAATCCAGCATATTCAATGGTAGACCAATACAAAGAACTGTATTTAGGACCCAATCTCCACTGCCCCCTTCACTTGCCTCTCAGGACTCTCTGCACAATTGCTAATTTCAGATTTAGTCACCAATGTCTGGCGTTAGGTTGGGGGGAATTTTGCTTAGGTATGGGATCCACAAGTAGGAAGTCAAATCATACTGTAGCATGGTGATTGATTTGATGTCTTTAAACAGGAATAGCACTCTAAAAGACCATTCCTGTGTTAAATTAGAGTGCTATTAAATTAATAACAGCTCTATTACAGGGCTTCTTTGCCCTATATAAAATGACCACTCAACATATAGTTTCTTCATCCCACTGACACAGAAAAGAGGACTAAGGGCTCAGAGAGTACCTCACAGAAGAAGAAAGACATTTTCACGATACAGACTTGAACTTTAAAAAACAACATAAATGTCAAGTAAATATAATATAAAGACATCACCTGTAAACACTGGATGGAAAATATTGTGTACATATTGTGGAGCTGCTCCAATTTACAAACATTCTAAACAGTTGTATACATAAGCTCGGAGATATCCAAATATAGTCAGTGGGTTGTACTGTGCATTAAAGGTAAGCATGCTGTCCTTGGGTCAACTTGTAATATATATTTTTTAGCTTCAGCAGTATTATATGTTGAATGGGTAAACAACATTATTTTGCCATTGGTTGGTGTGGAACATACAACTTATAAATAACTGCTCTTTTTGCATGAACAGAATACATTTGATAATGTATTGATTATAAAAAAAAATTGATACTAAGATATTTTGGATTTATTAAGTTCAACAAATTTGTATTAGACCCAGATTGTGTCACTGTACAATGTTATTTGTGATCTTTGTTGCATTATTCAAATTAATTATATTTAGTTAAAGTTTAACAATGTAAATTATATTATACCATTACCATAAGCAGAGGGTGATTTTTTTTGGGGTAGGCTAAGACTAATGTTACATCAACAGTTTTTTCACCTGTGATTTTCCACTGGCGAGGAAAGAGCTGATTCAACTCCATATTATAAACACTGGCAAAAGTTGTAACTCACCTGTCTGGGCACACAGGGAGGATTTTTGTCTAAAACGCACTACAGTCTGAATCTTAATGATGGGCCCACACGCTGCATGGTTAAATACAAAGTAATTTTTCACTTGACCTGGGCAAAGCCCAGACTATTTTGAAAATAATATGCACAGCAGTCTTTTATTATCAAAATGATAGAAAAAGTTCAGTTCATCCACATTACGGAAATCAAGGCTAAATAATTGGGTTGTTTAACATTAAAGCATTTTTATTGGTCTACTTTTACACAAAGCACAAGGGATATGTTAACTGTCATTTATGGGAAATCTTATACATAGAAAGTATAATGCAGATATATTTGGTCCCCTTGCAAATAACAGTGTCTACTTTTTTACTGCAGTTTCAAAGTAACACAATATAACATTAGATGAGGTTGAGAAAAAACTTGCATTCAACCATCAACACAATATTTGTGTGTAAGTGAAAGTAGCCACATGGATCTGTTAACTGATCCAGAGGGAGGTGAATTGAATTGATAAAATAGTTGCTAATATACTGCTAAGAAATGTTTTAACTAATTGTATCAACTAAATATAGCAAATTGTAACAGTTGAGATGCTCCTGGATCACTGAGCCACCAGACTGAAACCCCAGAAACATGAACATTAAACTTTATGCTTCAATTTTATGAAAATAGTAAAAAGTAAAAGATGGAAAGCAATTGAAAAAAAGATTTTGTTTATGGTGAACAACAACTAACTCAACTAAAAAAAGTGTTTGGAAAGGGAACAACGGCCATCAATATCCAATCACAATGGTTCCATTGAACTATTTAGGTAGGTATTGGCTGAAAATCAAGTAGATATATAGTCTTAATGAAAATCCACCTATGGCCATTACTATTAGTAAGGAGAATATAAACAAAAAACAATATAACATAATAATATATATAAATGTCATAGCACCCACAAGTGAAACTCTTTGAAAATGTTGCATGAAGAGGGGGATAGTGGATGAAGGCACATGGGCATCCCCGGCACACCACTAACTTGAGTGTCATTCAGAACCTACAAGCAAGGAGCAACAAAGGACACAAATTTCTAGGGACTCCCGACTTTGCACCCTTATTCCTGTCAGACCTGTGCTCTGTACATGAAAAATGTATGTGGACTTTAAGAGGTGCAACTTCACAGATTATAGATATATGTATTTATAAAATTGTCCTACAAAGTACAGTTCTATATACTGTAATATATAATATTCAGATTTGGTTTGGGATTTGGCCTTTCTAAGCACTATTCAGATGTGGCTTAACCCTCAAATCCCAAATTCATGGACAGCACCACCTTCCATTAAGCTACCTTGCAGCTGCCCCTGTGCACAGAAATCCAAAATATACAAAAATAAATGAAAAACCAGAACCAAGATTCTCTAAAACAACCACAGTTATACACAGTATGCCACATTAGCCCGGGTAGTCTGATTTTAAATAATCAAAAATGTTCTGATGAATCCAACAAGTTTGTAATGCATGATCCAATCTACTGTCCATCTGAGATTTAAATCGACTGTTTGGATCCCCAGGTTGTCTGCAATATGTACATGTGTCAGAAAGCTGTGTCATGAATTCTTGTTTGTAGTAGCCATTATCTAGTAAAATGATACCATCATCTCTGTTGGCTGGGCAAATGACTAGGTCAGTTTCTCCTGCTTTTGCTGATAGCGATAGTGCTTAACAGCTTTGGCACCCTGCACTAGATATGTCTGTGACATGCAACAGTGCAGCAGAGGATACTCCATTCTTTGATACATACAGGCATTAACTATGGTGTACAATATAGGACGAGGCTTCTATATAGACAATGGTAAGTGTACTACCTCCCTTTCTCTAGTTAACTGATTACACTTGATTTTCCTCTGTCATTTACCAAATGATGTTTTAACTTGTGGCAGTGTTTTGTGCGTGTAATTAGATTGTACACATATGAAAAAGAAAAAAAAAAAGAAAAAATTGCTGGCTCCAATCCCTCTTTGGACCAATTAAATATTAACAAAGTGACCTCAATTGTAATCTTGCTTAAAATGTTAAGTAACTAAACGCAAGCCACTGGGTAATTCTCACCGAGTGGAAAGGAGTGACCTGGGTGTCCAAACAATTGAAGGGTGAAAAATTTAGCTTCAATGAGGTAAAAAATCAGCAGAGCTTGTCACTCACCAAATTAGATGGTTATTTGTTGCCTAGCCACCGTTTTGGAGCCATTTTGAGTCAAGAATTCATATTCTGGAGTCTCACTACAGTTACTTGTGTACATTCTCCTGATGAAGGTCCATGTATAGGACAGAAATACTGAGTATTCTGCATGTATTTTTTTTATTAAATGAATTTTGTCATACATATAATATATACACATATTGTATTGTAGAACAGGTTATTAGTGTCAAAAAACACATTTTATCCTTGATTCTTTATAGCAAAAAACTATTTAGGGAGCTAAAAAGTGGAGAAAAAACTATAAACATGATATCAATGTGCTTAATCTTGAGATTGAGAAGTTGACAAATTTAAGGTGGCCATAGATGTTAAGATTTTTAAAAGATCTTTTCGTTATCATAAGACCAAGCTTATCGTGAAACGATCATTTAAATGTACGATTTGTCCATCAACTAAAAGGCTTGAGAGTATAGGAACACTAATGTCAAGAATTTTCTCCAGACTTTTCATTTTATTCCATCAGTTTCCTGTTTTCAATAAATGGCTGAAGGATGTGAAAGCTCTGGATTTTGAAGGAAAGGACATTTTCCATTTGATTTCTCTAATTGTAATAGCTACAATGGGTGATCTGAATTGGGAAAATGTTCTTCTGTTACTTCTTAGTCCCTTAACTTGCTTTGTTCTATCCTCCATTAATGGATTTTTATGCCTCTCCTCAATCGGCTTTTGCGTTTCTTAGTTTCTGTCGTATTTCTCCAATTTTTCTATATACTATTTTTATGTTGTAAAAAGTGTTTGTTTGTAAATTAGTATTTGACTTACAAAGATATACAAAAAAATAGAAAGATACATTAAAAACAGTTTCTAAACATATACAGACACGTTTGAACTTCAAGATTGTACTCTTCCAGTTACACAGGACTGAAATCGGGAATTAATTAAGCAACTTATGCTGGAAATGATGAGCCGTTGAGAACATTATGCAAATATGTTTCTTAACAGAAGATGTTTTTACCTTAATGCCAGTTGTATCCCCTAAGGCGGAAGTGACTCATTTGGATTTTTTGGTTCACCCAGGATAATTCTATTACTATAAATTTTTATTATTGTATAAATATAATTTACTACAATTTGCACAGATCAAAAAGCAATCCAGTAACCAACTGCCTCTAGCACTATTCACTATAGGTGAAAGGGCACATACAAGTATCAAACTTTCATCTTTCTAGAAATGTTACTCCTTAAAGGATTTTGTCATGGGAAAACATGTTATTTCACAAAACGCATTAGTTAAAAGTGTTCCTCCATTTTAAGAAAGGGGACACTTTTTGTATATCTAATTTGTAAGTTGGACTTGGGGCTAGACATGTTGTCAGTTTCCCAAGTGCCCCCAGTCATTTACTTGTGCTCAGATAAACTTCAGCCACTCTTTACTGCTACACTGCAAGTTGGGGTGATATTACCCAACTCCCTTCCCCCAGCAGCCCTTCAGCAGAACAATGGGAATGTAACCAGACAACAGATGATACCTGCATTGCTAAAAATGCTTCTATGCCAAGCCTATTGGTAGATATAAAAGCACTCCATAGTAAAAAAGACCTACTCAATGAGTAGGAGAAACAATATTCTGCCTGAAAGTAGTTCCATTGTGAAGTGCTGAGATGGTTGCCTACCCACCAATATTATATACAAAAAAATACATTTATTGGTTCAAGGATAACATTTTAAATGGTAGAATGATAATGTGCAATGTACACAATGTAATTTTGGTAACAAAATCTATACCATAAAAATCATGACCACAAAAGGGGGGAATAAATAACAACAGGGACAAATGAGTCAGTTCATGCACTGTACACAATCTTTTATATGGACACCGTATCCAATATAGAGACCCCCTGACTTAGAGTATTGTGGCTTCTTAATCTTGGAACTAAATTTAGTCCCAGTACCATACTGAATATGGCATATGTGAGCTGAATCTGGGAAACTAAACCTCTGGCATCCAATGGAGGAGATACAACAATGGCTGGCAAACTGTTGGGTTGGTTCTCTTGGGTGGAGTTAGCCAGTTAGGGTGAGAATGTGAATAATGGCCACTTGGTCTCCTAAATACACCATGAATCCTAGCATGTAAGTTAGTTGGAGGGAGATCTGTGGTGAATATGTATTTGGAGTCCTAAATATTCTTAAAGTTATAACTACCTAAACTGTCCCCCTCTTAGCATCTTTCTCTCTTCATGCAGGAGTTGGGAAAATGAACTTCACGACAGTTAGTTCTAATATAGGCTTTGCTACTTTTTCCTAAAAGATGTCTACATGCAAAATTTATGCCAAATGGTTTTTAAAATGTTGTTTGTGCTGGAATCAGTTATTTGATTGAGCGCTTATACATCTGCTAGAAAAAGTAACCCAATCCCCCTAAAAGATGTATTACTGTATATCTGCAATCAAAATCTGACATCCAACTCCTCAAGACGAATGAAGAGAAATAGATGCTGTGAAGAGAATAATGAAGAGAAGCTTGATTATTTCAAAAAACAGTACAGACTTATTGACTGACATGTACTTATTACATTATGATGAAGCTTATATTAAATGTTAATTGTTGCAAAAGTTCCCTTTTAAAGGTTAACTACCTTCTTGATAAAAAGTTATCCATTTCATTTAAAATGCAAAAACAGAGCACTACTTGCGCGTTAAACTTGCAGCAACTGCGTATGACACACAACTGGTGCCTGTCTGAGCCCTGAAGGGAGAAGGAAGATTTTGCATAACCAGCTGCAAATATGCCTTGCCTTAAGCTTTATTGAAATTACCAATTATCGAATTAATTGTTGCGATAGTTCCCTTTTTAAGGTTAATTACCTCTTTGATAAAAAGTTACAAATTTTGTTTAAAATGCAAAAACAGAGCATTACTTGCGTGTATAACTACAGTTATCGTGTATGACACACAACTGGTGCCTGTCTGAGCCCTGAAGGGAGAAGGAAGCTTTAGCATTACCAGCTACAAATATTCCTTGCAGTAAGCTTTGCTGAAATTTCCATTTATCTAATAACATACAAACTGAGCAGTTGCTGTAAAAAAGCATAGTTTCGTGCAGTTCAGCCCTTCACGGTTGATCACTAGCTTAGTATGAAACCTTATGAATCCAGGAAATCATTTTTTCAAGTATTCCAGCTTTGGTTCAGCTTTTACCAGAATTTTGTGTAATTGCAGCCACATAAATGTGTAGATGCATGTGACTCTAGAGCAGTGATCCCTAACTAGTGGTTTGCGAGCAACATGTTGCTGACCAAGCCCTTGGATGTTGCTACCAGTGGCAGTGTCGGACTGGGATGCCAGGGGCCCACCAGAAAACCTTAGGCTGAAGCCCCACTTTCGAAATTATTATACCTCCTCTCCTCACTCAACCACTTTATTCTCCTAGTCTCTTTTCTCTACATATTTGACTCTATTCTTCCAATATTATTCCCATAAAGAAATAGAGAATGACCATGAAATAGGCCAAATGATTAGAAGCAAGAGGCCCACTGACACCTGGGCCCACTGGGAGTTTTCCTGGTATCCCTGTGGGCCAGTCCGACACTGACCAGTGGCCTCAATGCAGGTGCTTATTTTTTAATCACTGGCTTGGTAATGCCATTTTTCATAGAGTCCTATTTTGGTAATTATTTTTTAAAACAATTTAGTTTTTCTCTGTAATAATAAAACAACTCCTTGAACTTGATGGTAAGTAATAAATCAAATGCGTGGATGCCTGTGCCCCGCCTAGACAGAAGATAATCAACTTGCATTTGTAATTGCATTTTAGGAGCATCACCAAGGCAGAATATCGCCATAGAGTTTAGAAGCCATTCACTTGTATTCAATTTCTCCGGGATGTAAAAAAAAAAGTGCACAAACACTCTTAAAACCTAGTCAATAATAAGTGCATAGTTCTGGAAACCACTGTACCCTTGTGTGCTGCACCTTGCACCTTAGTCCCATTCATAAGTGAAGCAGATGAAGCATGGGAACTAGGTAACATAAAACACAGACCTCACAGTAGTAGTGCTTACTCTTATAACAGAGCAGTGACACATGACAATTAGTAAACAAATTATATATTATATATATATATATATATAATAAAATGTCCACTGGGTCATGTATCTATTACTGGATTTATGGGTGTGGTGATCTAAAAGTAAACCGACCTTTTAAAACTGTGATTATACTTATCTATACAGGTTAAAAGGAAAACCCTTAAATGAAAACAAAATAAATTGGCTTTAGAGGAATTACCCTGTAACCAAGTTATGTATTATGTTATGTGACATAACTACGTATATTTACTCAGCAGTGGCTTCTTCTTTTTTTTAACTTCATGACATCATTATTCTGTCATGTGATTAGTGTGTCAATGTGTGTCTCTTTATTTGCTTCCTCTTTCAACAGAACAAGAGAAACCACAGCAAAGAACACATTTGCAATAAAAGCTACTTAAATAGTATCCTGAAGTCATAAAGTGCAGTAAAATCAAACAGAAATAACTCTAAAAAGGAAGTAGAGAGTAAACAGTGACAATACTGTAAGGGTTACTCACCGCAGCTCCAGTGAGACAAGATGACGGCGTCCAGGGATCCCACATGGCATGTTCCAACGACAATGCGTCAAACGTGCGCAGCGTCTCACGCCAACGCGCCAGAATGGATGCATCATCAGGACGCCAGCATCATGATGTCATCGCGCCTGTATGGAGCCAAAGAGACCTATATAAGATGCCTGAACATTCCTGTCATTGCCCAATTATAGGTTCTACCTCGTGTGTTCCTGGGTGTGCTTTACTCTTGATTATTACTGATTCCTGTGTTTGACCTCGGCCTGTTTATTCGCCTTTGAACCTTTTCTGCCTGCATTGACCCTTCTGCCAGAACCTACACGCCCCATAGTGACTGTAAGCAGAACTTGCAACTGAACAGACAACTCAAACACAGTTAATTACCGCCAACGGAGGGGAATGCCACATATTTGTTATATTGTTGCCGATCAGTAGCCACATCACTTCCTACACAATGGCTTTAGCTGGCCATAGATGCAAAGATCCAATCATACGAAATATTGTACAATCGGACTTTCCCATCTCCCGACCTGTCACTAACCATTCAGATAAAAGTCTTACCATTCCGACCAAATAAAGTAGTTAAAGAACAGATCAGCCGATGTTCTGCTCCTGACAGCAATCGTATGATAGACAAAGCTAGTTATAGTCTCCCACTGAAAATCGTACAATCTGCAATACACGCAGAGATATTATCCGCAGCCGACAGAAATTTTCTAACCTGTCTGATCGACCAAAGACCGATCTCCGCCGGACGAAAAATGTCGGGACTCTCCACACACGGTACGATCAGATCGTTGCGTCTATGGCCAGCTTTATCCTCACTGAGGGGCAGACCCCATTTTCAGTGCACATTCTAAAGAGATGGTCTGCAATTTGGTTAAGGATGTTTTTATTATATTCACCAACATATGTATCATTTGCTTCTGTGTCCCTTCCATGTCAGTACAAATGGGCAATATTGTCTCTACCAGACTAGGAGGCAGGGCCTATACAAAATGAATAATCATCTATAAGACCATCTGACTTCCTCTGCAACACTGTTATTTTTGAGTGGTAGGATCTCCCTCCTCACTCTTTTTGTGAATCTTGAAAGTAATGAAACATAGTTTTTCTTTCGTCTTTTGCTGACTAGTCACTGCTATTGGTGTTTGATGTCTTTTTATTGACAAAAATGAGTCCTCTCTGCGGTATTGCATTACAGTATTCAATGAGCAACAGTTCATTTTGATCATGCTGACTTTTCTGATATTGCCCTGTACAGGTGCAATCTATCATCTGAATATTCATGATCCAGAAAGCTCCAAAATACAGTAATGACATTTACCTATTAAAGTTTATTTTTTTTAAACAATTTCCTTTTCTCTGTAATAATAAAACAATACTTTGAACTTGATGGTAACTAATTAATCCATGCCTGTAGCAAACCATTACAGATAACAGATCCCTTAATTGTATTTTACTCTAAAATGTAATTGCTATTTCTTAAGTTTGCAGATTTTTATTTCTTGAATTACTTTTATTACATCCCACCCTTTTTAATTAAACTGACAATGGACTCTTTTCACAGTAGTTTTTATATATTCTGAGGATTGTTTGTTAAAGAGGGTACACCAGGGCCTAAACTAGGAGTGTGTGGCGAATAAAGTTGTTCTTTTTTTTTATTTTTTTTTGTTTTTAGCCCGGAAAAGTTTGTAATCATAGTGGACAGGCAAGCCATTATTAACAATGCAGTTATCTCCCCACACTGGATATATACTTTCGGAATGATGCAATGGTAAAATATCTCTTCCTTAATGTATAACATATGTTACAACTTGACTTTTCGACTAGAAGACTCTGGAAATGACTAATCCATGACTAATCGTGAATGCCATATTCCTTCAAGTGGAAACCTTGATGTTTATTAGAATGCATAATTAAGCACTGGTACTTATCAAACTATCAGGGCTGGATTTCCCTGAGTGTCGCCCCAAGGACCTAGCGTCCACCACCTGTGCGGACATATCCCCCCCCCCGCCGCTAGCATGTGCATGGGCCATAGCCCATAGTCAATGTAGATTAGGATACGGGGGGCGGCATGCCGCCCCTAAAATTGCGCTGCCCTACACCCTACTCTGGGACTGCATACAATTGTATAGCAGAGGTCACTGCTAAAGGGGTTGTAAAATAAGGCAATGGTATTTTTCAAAAAGTGAAATATTTTAAGGAGTTCCTTATGCAAATTACAAGTCAATAGCCTCTGTATTATATGTTATGGGGGACAATGTGCTCCTAGCCCCTATGATAAGGCTATTATTACTGATCTTATAGCCTGGCAAATTTGGAAATTAAGTACAAGGATCATTTGTGCTGGGGCAAGCTTTAATCCAGTCCAAGATGATGACCACAGTTTTCATGGTGAATGAGCAGAGTACAAGTGATAAGTGCCTGGACTACAAGGAGCAAAAATTTTTAAATGTGCCCTCCTGTCTGATTCTTGTATTGGAAACTCTTCAGTAACAACTAACAATTTGCATTTTAACACTCTGCAAATATATGGGAGTATTATATGTGTTATTTCAAAGCAATAATAAAAAATAATAAAAAAATACTCCATCTCAAACCTGCCGAGGTCATGTAGAAGTCAAGATGTCCCATTTACAATTGGAAGATATCATAATCTGTGCTGGGTTTCATATAATAATCCGAATAATTTGTAATTTTCGGGTGTCAAATCTGAAAAAAACATACAATTTGGATTTTTAACGATTTCATTGAGTTTTTCGAGTGAATTTATTGATAATTTAAAATAATAATAAACATAATAAAAAACATAAGCATTAATACATTAATACTTGTTGCCATGTCCTGAAGCTGTAGACTTTGCCAGGAACAGAGAACAGTTTATGAGTCTACTTAGAAGACGCATCCTCATCTTTGGATAGTAGAAGCACCAGTTCATTGATGGGCCTGAAGAAGAATTTAAATGAACCTTCCTTATGACCTAGACATCTCCTATGTGAGATGAGTGAGGCGGGTTAAATTCCCATTTTGTATTTATTGTCACTCAAGAAGTTTTCCACTCAAGAAGTTTTCTCCTTTAAAATTATCCCCACAGTCAGATCTCAGGAACTTTACAGGTCCAGTGAGAAGAAGGTCGTTGAGGGAAACACCTTGGCGCAAATTCACTAAGCGCCGAAGCGCCGAACGCTAGCGTTAATTTGCTAGCGTTTGGCATTTTTCGCTACTGCGCAAATTCACTAACGAACGCTGGCGTAATTTCGCTAGTGTTACTTCGCACCCTTACGCCAGGCGAATTTTCGCTAGCGACGTAACTACACAAATTCACTAACTTGCGCAGTGTACTGAACGCTACCTTTTACGCTAGACTTCCTTCGCCACCTCAGACCTGGCGAAGCGCAATAGAGTAGATAGGGATTGTTTAAAAAAAAGTCAAAATTTTTTCTAAGTCCCAAAAAACGCTGGCGTGTTTTCTACATGATGGGTGATAGGCTGAAAAAGATTGAAAATTTTTTTGGGGCTCCCCTCCTTCCCCCCTACATTTCCTGACTCATGGCAACTTACATAGACAGTGGGCACATGTGTAGGGCAAAATAACATTTATATTTGCTGATTTGAAGGTTTTCTAGGCATTTGAAGTGCTGATACGTGTTCCTCCATTGAAATTTGAATTTCGCGCCGTATGCAAATGAACCATCGCTAGTGAAACTTCGCTTCGCTTGGCGAATTAACGCTAGCGCAACTTCAAAAACTTACGCTACCCCTGTGCGCAACTTCGGATTTTTGTGAATTTGCAGAGCGCTGGCGAAAATACGCCTGGCGAATTGTGGCGAAGTGCAGCGAAGTTGTGCCTGGCACAACTTCGCATCTTAGTGAATTTGCCCCCTTGATACCTAGTGCTTGAGTTTAAAGGGGAAAACACCATTTTGTCAGCGGAAGAAGAAACTCAAATTTTTGTGATTTATTTAACCCCTATGCTGCTAAAAGTTTGCACAAAAAAAATTCCATCTAAAACCTGCTGAGCTCATGTAGAAGTCAAGATGTCCCATTTACAATTGGAAGATATCATGCTCTGCGCTGGGTTTCGTATATTAATCTGAATAATTTGTAGTTTTCGGGTGTCAAATCCGAAAAAAACTTACAATTTGGATTTTTTAATGATTTCATTTTGTTTTTTTTCCCGCATCGGATTTTTTTCGAGTAAATTTATTGATAAATACGGTGAATATGTGCATGGGAGTTTGGTCAAAGTGGTTAACAAAAAAGTGAGACATTTTAGGATCTTTCTGATACATCTAGATAATGCTGATTGCAGAGATGATTTTAGGACATATTGCAGGACACAGATTTCATGGTCCCATGCATTAAACAATGCTGCTTGGGCAATAACCAGTCAGTGAACATTACTAATTTATTATTTAATAATTGCTAGATTGTATTTGTGCCAGGGTTATCCAATAGCCCTTCAGTTGCACAAGTCACCGCCAGCATTTGATACCAGTGATACATCATTTAATACTGGCTGTCTCTGGTTATGCAAGGTGCTTCTCATTTTAACAGCTGAGCAGCTCCACAATCTACATACCAGCCACAAAATAATGCACTTCGACCTTACAATTTTGACGGAGCAGTTATTGGATAAATGTTGGGGACTTTCTCTGCTTATTGTATGTGTGCCTTTAATTATTACTTGGCAGCTGAACTGAGCATTCGATACCCAACAGCTCCAAGGCTTGTGGGACCGGACAGGCAATGAGACTTTCCAGTTCCTTACATCAGTTATTCTCTGAGACTTGGTCTGTAAATGTCCCCCAACCTATGAAATCCCTGTATGTGGTACAGGAGCAGTAATAAAAGACAAAAACACAACCTACACCCACAACAGTAGTAAAAGAATAAAGTGCAGCAAATGGAATGGATTTTTAAACAATTGCAAGTAGTATTGGGGCATTGTCTATTTATCTATCCTAATAGAAATGGGAGGGGAAACCTAAAAAGCCCCCCCCCTAAACCAGTAGGGGATTTAATCCCTTGGGTCCCTTCAAATTTTAGGCTAATCCTTTGAAGTTAATATATGGCAATATATTAAGGATCATTTATACCTCTTATATTTTAAATGGTAATTGATTATTTATATTATACATAGGACTGCACAACATCAAGTTGAATATGTAATTGAATATATAGTTGAATACTAGCCTCTAACTAGCCTCTAACATTACACTCATATTGTGTTCTGATTTAGGTAACTTGCCGTAAATGCATAGAAAAAAAATGTGCTTATGGCAGGTTCCCACAGAGTGTCCGGACAGCAAAGGTCTTTTATTTCAGCCAGCAGCAAGAGATTGCAAAATAAAAAAAGTTTTCTTTCAAAAACAACAAAATAGCTTCCAGCAGCAATAACAATACAACAAAAATATAATGGCAGCAAAATTACAGACCTCTGACCAGGTAACTGTAAGGGGCATATTTATCAAAGGTCGAAGTTAAAAAAACTTCGAACTTCGAATTCAAAAAGACCAACCGAATGGAGGTTGAAGTTTTTTGGGGTCTAAGTGGCCCGAATTTGGCCTACTTCGAACTGTACGATTCGAAGTAGTGCTATTCGATCTACTACGATTCGAAGTTTTTTTAACTTTGATCTCCCAAACTCCCCCAATTGCCTCCATACGGGTTCTAGAAGGTCCCTCATAGGCTAAAACAGCACTTCGGCAGCTTTTAGGTGGCGAATGTTCGAAGTCGAAGTTTTAAAGAGACAGTACTTAAAAAAAATGTGATCTTCAAATTTCGAAAATTCAAATCAAGTTTTTCACTTCGAAAATTCACCTCGACCTTTGATAAATCTGCCCCTAAGTGTACATATATATATATATATATATATATATATATATATATATATATATATATATAGACTTCTATACAAAAAGAAAGAGTTGAATTATCAGCAAAATGTTCTTTTTCTTTTTTTTGTACACATTTTTGCTTTTTATCAATTATAGCAGCTGGCCTACCGAGCACTGGCACAAGGGTGCTTCTAGCAGCTGGTCAACACCACAGCGTGGGTTAGACCCAGTGATGATAATTTCTTTCTGTGTTTCATAGACTTCTATACGCTTCAGTTGCAGACTTCTCTGTGTGTCTCTCTCAGTTAGAGCTCCTGAGAGACTAACCAGCCTGGGGTTTAAGAGCACACAGAGTGCCTTCAAAGTGGATGCGACGAGACGGATGTGCTGAATTTAATGTAAGTAATAGGAATGTTGGACCTACAAGCTACTTGCATCCAACACTACGCGACATATGCAGGCGCAACGTGCGGCGTTCGCATCCGACGGATGCATGCGGCTTGTTGAACCAGCCTCATTTTGTATTTTTGTGCATAAAATAATTACTACAATAAGACCCTATACAGGTACAGGATCTATTATCAATGCTTGGGACCTGGGGTATTTCAGATATGGAATCTTTCTGTAATTTGCATCTCCATAACTTAAGTCTGCCAGAAAACATTTAAAAAATTAAAAAAGCCCAATAGTATTCTTTTACCACCAATATGTATTCATACAGCTTAGTTATTATCAAATAAAAATATATTTTATTATTACAGCAAAAATGGAGATCATTTTTAATAAGAAATATGGATTATTTGCTTAAACTGGACTCTATGGGAGATAGCCTTCTTGTAAGGATAATGAGTTTCCAGATAAAAGAGCCCATACCTGTATATTAAAAAATACTGAGGAGTTTTATCAAAATGCATGATTTTTCTGGTTTAAAAAGAAAACTACACAGACAAACAAAAAACAGGATCTATTTGGGGGGAGTTCTGTACAAGCTCCTCATGCCAATCTTCTTAATCTTGTTCGGTCTTCTCTTTGTTCTGGTCCGGGCAGATGCTTATGCAGAGTCAAAGACTAAGTCAGCTTTTTTTCTGTAAATGCTCTCATATAATTTTTTATTCAAAAGACTGCTCTCACATATAAATTGTGAATCTACAGGAGGGTTTAGGAATTGTTCCGAATAAAAATAAAAACTGGGTAAATAGGTAAGCTGCACAAAATAAAAATGAGCTGATAATACACTGTGTCGAAGGCAGCAGAGAGAGACGCCATAGAGTATTAGTAGGGAGAATAACCTACATAAGGGCATTTGAGACTTTGGTTAGTGCTGCTTCTGTTGAATGTAGTTGGCAGGAAGTGGGTCCAATATTAGTATAGACATTTAAATTAAGTAGTTGCCTAAAAGTTTGGATGGATGAGAAAATGAGAGGATGGAAACTGGAAGGTGACAAAACACTAATGGAGAAATGTAATAAAAGTCGGTAACAGAAAAATATTCGCAATGTGAAAAGTTATGCATTTGTGAGAGCGATTTTTACTTTGCGCAAATTTAATACAGGTTTTTGTGAACCCGGAAGAAGGTTTGCGAATTTTATAGTTTGCACCAGTGTGCAGTGAATGTAATAAAACTCATGAGTTTGTTATGAGTTATGTTTGCTCCAAAAGATTATGACACCTTCAAGCAAATTGTTTTGCTCTTTACGATTTTTATTACATTGCCCCCTGTGTGTTTTTTTCATTCAGTAGGTTTAACAGGTTCAAGTGACAAGGAAATGTTCAAGTGGAGAAAATGAGAGACTGAAGATTTCACAACTTGCAACATAATGTAAATAATAAACAAATTGGCTTGGTTTTTTTTTTTTACTTTCGTTTTGTTCCACTTTTATATATTTATTTTAAAATCCTTATGTAGACTTTTTCTTTTTCACAAATATGGTTGTTGTACATTTCCTGCTATGACTTATGCAATCTGTGCTTACCTACAGGGGTATGTTTTTATTATTTTCCTTTTCTCCCATTATCATAATCTTCCTCTCTTTTCTTTTTTAAATGTATATTATGAAAAAATATACATTTAAAAATGTCTCTGTAATAATAAAACAGTACCTTGTACTTGATAGTAACTATGCTACATGAATCTATATTGGTGGCAAAATGGTCTATTTAATGATTAAATGTTTCTGGCAGATTTAAGGTATGGTGATTCAATTTATGGGAAAGCCCCTCTGAAAAACCTGAGGTCCCAAATATTCCAGATAACAGGTCCTATACTTTTACTTAAAGTATTTTGCGATTTTTGAATTGACTTTTGGTTGAGATTTCTACAGTTAGGGCCATAAATATTTGGACAGACAACTTTCTTTTCTAATTTTGGTTCTGTACATTACCACAATGAATTTTAAATGAAACAACTCCGATGCAGTTGAACTGCAGACTTTCAGCTTTAATTCAGTGGTTTGAACAAAAAGATTGCATAAATATGTAAGGAACTAAAGCTTTTTTTTAACGCAATCACTTCATTTTAGGAGCTCAAAAGTAATTGGGGAAAATAAAAAACTGAAAATAAAATGTTAATTTCTAATACTTGGTTGAAAACCCTTTGCTGGCAATGACAGCCTGAAGTCTTGAACTCATGGACATCACCAGATTCTGGGTTTCCTCCTTTTTATGCTCTGCCAGGCATTAATATTCAAGAATATTCCACTTCTTTGCTTTAATAAACTCCTGGGTTGCTTTGGCTGTATGTTTTGGGTCATTGTCCATCTGTATTATGAACGTCTCCCAATCAATTTGACTGCATTTAGTTGGATTTGTCAGTATGTCTCTGAACACCTCAGAATTCATTTGGCTGCTTCTGTCCTGTGTCACATCATGGATAAACACTAGTGTCCCAGTGCCACTGGCAACCATGCACGCCCAAGCCATCATACTGCCTCCGCCATGTTTTATAGATGATGTGGTATGCCTTGGATTATGAGCTGTTCCACACCTTCTCCATACTTTTTTATTGCCATCATTCTGGAAGAGGTTGATCTTGGGTTCATCTGTCCAAAGAATGTTTTTCCAGAACTGGGCTGGCTTTTTTAGATGTTTTTTTTAGCAAAGTCAAATCTAGCCTTTCTATTCTTGATGCTTATGAGTGGTTTGTGTGGCTTACACTTTGCAGTGCACCCTCTGTATTTACTTTCATGCAGTCTTCTCTTTATGGTAGACTTGGATATCGATACACTTACCTCCTGGAGAGTGTTGTTCACTTGTTTGGCTGTTGTGAAGGGGTTTCTCTTCACTATGGAAATGATTCTGCGATCATCCACCACTGTTGTCTTCCGTGGATGTCCAGGTCTTTTTGCGTTGCTGAGTTCACCAGTGCTTTCTTTATTTCTCAGCATGTACCAAACTGTAGATTTTGCCACTCCTAATAATTTGTAGCAATTTCTCTGATGGATTTTTTCTGTTTTTGCAGCTTAAGGATGGCTTGTTTCCCCTGCATGGAGAGCTCCTTTGACCGTATATTGTCTGTTCACAGCAAAATCTTCCACATACAAGCACCCCCCCTTCCTCAAATCAGCTCCAGAGCTTTTATCTGCTTCATTGATAATTCATAACTAAGGAATTGCCCACACCTGCCCATGAATTAGCCTTTGAGTCAATTGTCCAATAACTTTTGAACCCCTTGTCTAATTACTTTTGAGCCCCTGAAATGAAGTTATTGTATAAAAAAAAGGCTTTATTGCCTCACATGTTTATGCAATCTTTTTGTTCAACCCACTGAATTAAAGCTGAAAGTCTGCAGTTCAACTGCATCTGAATTGTTTCATTTAAAATTCATTGTGGTAATGTACAGAACCAAAATTATAAAAAAAGTTGTCTGTCCAAATATTTATGGACCTAACTGTAGCTCTACTATAACTTCAAGCATGTGTATTTTCTGGTACAACAGTGCACTAGAAAATCTTATTAACCCGAATGTTGTGCCTCATTTTAGGGTTCACTCCACTTTCGCTGTTACTTTTGTCTGTGTATGACAAGCTTTGTAATAAAATATTGCCACAGACATAAAACTGGTGGCAAAAATGGTGGATGTTCATTAAAGAAAGAGAACTGAACACTGACTGAATAAAGGGTTAATGTAAAATACAGTCAAAAGGGGAGGTGGAGAGGGACAGTTGTAATGAGATACTTTCTTAAGATTACCTTGTCCACTTGATGTCCACCAGAGATTTGCATTTCCTACATGTGGTTTTAACTATGTCAGTAATCTGACATAACCTGCCCTAGTTCACATCTGTTCTTTCTTCCTTCTCAGTCCTCCTCTATACCATGTCAGACCCCTGCCTGCATTATCAGTGCTTCTCTCTCCTCACCTTAACACTCTGCCTAACACTTTTGGGGTTATTTATCAAAATCTCAGTTTTTCTCATGTTTTAAATAAAAAAAGTCAGACCAAACTAGAATTCACGATTTACCCTTATTTATCATTGGATCCAGAAAAAACAAGACTTTTTCGGATTGGTGCATGAAAACTACAACTTATTCGGATTGTCGGGGGAAAAATTAGAATTTTTCAGATTTGACGCCGGACCTTGGCAGGTTACAGGACTGTGGCAGGTTGAAGAGGGAATATTTTCAGATTCTGACTTTTTGCATCCTTGGTGTATAATAAATCTCGAAAAATATGAGGGTTTTTTTCCACTAAAAATTCAGATTTTATCGTAGAAAATATTTCATTTTTTTCGTGTTTTTAGTATTCGGAATTTAATAAATAAACCCCATTGTGCCAGACTTATCAAAATGTGAGATTATAGCTTACCACAGAAACATTCACCCAATTTCTATTAATTTCATATTCAGAGGACAGTGAAGAAAGGAGAGCACCAGGATGAATGTAGAACAACAGGGGAGGAGAGCGGTGCAGTAAATATGATCACATGGGTGGTATTAGTGGTACATTGAGATTTGCAGAGATGACATGGAGAAGGGTGAGGATGCTGCACTGTTGATGGTGGGGGGCAAAGATGCACAATGAAATCACACATAAAGAATGTGTGTGACGAATGCTCACTACCTGTTTATAGTAGGGAATCAGGAATGAGTAAGCAGTACTAAAGACATTAAAATGAAAGATCTGCCCACTTCAATTAGTTTTAAAGAAATTGCACAAATTCACTGCTCCCCTTGCACAGGGTAGCAAGGGAAAAAATCAGTAAGAATCCTATTATCCATCCTCTCCCTCCTTCTCCCTGCAGCAGTTAGAATGAGACAGAGCACAGAGCAGCAGCTTTAACCAGTGAATTGCCTATTGCTTAGTGGCTGATCCTTTTGCACAAAACTTTTGGCTAGCCAATCTCCTTACTTAACACCTGATCAGATAAAGCTCCTTGCTGGTTCTCCTCTCCCTCTGTGCAGGGAGGAGAAGGAGGGGAGTCTATAGTTCCCTATAAACAGGTAGTGAGCATTCTTCAAGTAATACAGGAACGTCACAACCAGTCAGAGTGTAGAGAGTGTCTCTGCTTCCCCACAGGACAGCATTCTGCTCAGCAGCATATTTGTAGTTAGAGAGCTCACGTTAAAGAGACAGTAACTATGCACTATCACCTTGGGAGATACAGCTTTTTGGAAAGGCTAATGGTTATTATATTGATGTTTGGGATGTCTTATTGCCATTCAATCCAGAGAATTAAAGAATGTGGGCTCACATGCTTCCATACAGGGGTAAGCAAATTTACCATGTTCATTTTGAATCATTTAATTTTTTCTTTTCACTTTTGAGATGATGACATTCTCTGTTTTATTTTACTGTACCGAAAATAATTTATGTTCCTTAGTCTTTGTAATGCCTGGAATTTACTGTTGAAATGCACTTCCGAATAACGAAATTTTTTGTTTGGAAATATTGGGGCCATAAATATGATGAAATAATTATTTTTGTATTTAATTCTACAATTGGTCAATTGTGAGTGCAGCATCCAGATTACCCTGATGTGCAACTGAGAGAGAGTGAGAAAAAAAGATGCTGAGAGTTGAAGTTCTGTGGCTGAGGGCTTTCCTGTTCTGTTTTTTTAGACTTTTGTAAAAGATGATATAAAAACAAGGAACAGGGCATTTGTACAATATACTATATGTTTTCTTATGAAAGCAAGAACTTTAAGGGGATCTCTACCCAAAAACTGCTTTATTATATTATATTATATCAAAATATAAACAACTATTCACTGTAACACATTTTGAATGGATTCAATTTTTTGCACTGCTGTTTGTGACTTCCAAACATTGAAGCAGAAGCTTTGACAAGAACCAGGATTGTACACAGAGAAGAGATTGTTATGAATAATGCTTTAAATCGCAATTATTTTTACAAATAAGTTGATAATATGAGCATGAGTCTACTTCAAACTCAAAAATGATGTACAATTTGTAATGCAGAGAATATGTGTACCATCAACAATAATTTGCCTAGTTTATTGAAATATATAGGGCAGTTGTGGCAGCTCTGCATGTTCTCTAATCTTTGTAAATTGTCATCAGTTCAGAAGAAGAGAAAAGCTCTGGATGGTGAGGGGCCTGGGTGTCTGTGATCAGCATTTTGTAAATATACCTGGTCCAAACAATCTGAATGAGATAATATCACAAGAGGGCACTGTGTCTGTGTGGGAAAGAGATAGATCTCTACAGATACCTGCATGTAACATCTCATACTCCTGATATGTTTGGACCAGTGGGGTACAGGATGGGAGCTGCAGAATATGTTGCGTTTTGTGTCTTTCTCTGTAATAAAACTGTCTCCTGATCCTGGATTTGCGAAGAAAAAATTGTACTGCTTATAAAACTGTTAAATGGGGTGTAATGAAGTTGTTTTTTGGGACCTGGGATGTTTTTTCTTATATCAATGCTTGTAGTGAGTTTATTATCTCGTGGTATTTGTTAGTGTGTGTCTTTCAGCGGTTGCTCAATATCACTTATCTTAATGGTATGGATTAATTCATGTGTGTGTGCTGTCACAATATATAAAATGATGTATGGTGTAGGTTAACTTAATATGTGTGTGTGCAAGGCCACCATCAGGAGTCATGCTCATTACTACTTAGTTGTCAGACTCTCCCCCAGGGGATCAGCCATGTCCTTTAGGCTGAGGCCACACTAGGCGATAGCGCCGCGATTTGACTCGCGGCGACTTTTCGCCGCGACTTTTAATCCGCAATCGCTGGGGAAACTTTTGCGCTGGCGTCTATGGGGAATCGCCAGCGTCAAAACACACGCTAGGCGATTTCGAGCGACAATAGAAAAAAGATCGCCGCGTGTGTTTTGACGCTGGCGATTTTTCGCGATTCCCCATAGACGCCAGCGCAAAAGTTTCCCCAGCGATTGCGGATTAAAAGTCGCGGCGAGTCAAATCGCGGCGCTATCGCCTAGTGTGGCCTTAGCCTTACTCACTGGCATTCCAGGCCCTCTAGGTGGGGTAACATAAGGACTCAAGACAAAACAAAATGCTTAATCAAATAAATCATTCTTGACTACCCATTGATTCATCTGGCCTATGCCTAAACACAACCCTGACCCACTCATACCCTGCCCATAGTTAAGCCCCACTATTTTTAGCAGTCCATAAGTCCAGACTGCTGCATCGTTCTTGGCAACTCAGTGTGTCCAGAGAGGACTCACACTTATCCCCCTCCAGGATTGCCACCTGGCCGGTATTTTACTGGCTTAGTTGTTAAAATACGAGCCAAGGCCAGGGCCAGTACTACAAATTTACCAGCAATATATTTGTAAATTTGTAACTACTTGTCATTCTGCCCCTGGGCCCCCTCAATTCTCTCTAAATCCCTGCTTCCATTCAGGGCTTACCACCCATATTCTAGCCTTCAACCCCCAGTCTGCCCACTTACATAACTGATCTGCCTCATTTATATCATGGCTCCTCTCCCTACCTCACTGATTTGCCCCTTTCACATTACTGATCTGCTCCCTCAATGCTCGACCCCTGCACTTCTCACCACAGGCCAGAATTTATACAAGAGAAAGGTGGAAACCTTATGACTGTTCTCACTGCTGGCTAATTGGTGGGAGAACAGTCACAGTACATAAGTGACTAGGAACAGTAACACCTAAGAATGAAAGTGTTTTAAAGGAATGACAATACAATGTATTATGGTACTGCACTGATAAAACTGGCATGTTTGCTTCAGAAATACAATTATAGTTCATATAAAAAAAAGCTGCTGTGTAGCCATGGGGGCAGCCATTCAAGCACAGGATTCATAAATGTTTATCTGTTATCTGCTGTGTATCCTGTGCCTTTTCTCCTTTTTTGCTTGAATGGCTACCCCCCATGGCTACACAGCAGCTTGTTTATAAAAACTATTGTAGAGTTTCTGAAGCAAACACACAAGTTGTACCAGTGTAATGCAACAGAACATTACATTTTCATTACTTTAAAACTATTTATTTTTTAATTTAATTTAAGACAAAGAATGGAAGTTTTAGAAAAAGCACCACAGCTGGCTCCTGTCACTGAATGGATGTTTAGAAGCCTATACTGTGAAATGCATACCCATTGTTGCAATGAACCAAGGCACTGACTTTATTGTAGCTGCTCTCACAAGATTGATTTGATTTGTCGGCACTGGAGGGCCACCCTTATAAAGCTTCCGTCCTAGGGACAGGCCCTATATATACTGTAATTATGGCCCTGCTTGCACCCTGGAGAATACACAATAATCCACATCTCAGTACACCACAAGCTTTCAATGGCTAATAGTGAAATCAAAAATGATGTGCAGGTCACATGGGAAGTACACACATAATAAAGGACCTCCAGCAGCCCATCCATACTCTTTATATTTACTATCTTTTTCCAAATTTATTACAAGACCATATATAATTATATAAGCATGAGTTGTAAATCTAGGCATTTAGTTTGTACTGCATATACAGGAGGTTTGTAGTAGGCCAGGAGCATGCATAAGTTGGAACATGTTCAGAGAAAAAGGATGCCTGCTTTACATAGCAACTGCCTCTAGGCCCGCTGCTGTTTGTCACCCTTTCTCCTCCCCTTCATTTGTGCACGTGCACAAATTTTCATCTTCAGGTCAGGAGCACTGGGAATTGGCACATGGGAAATTTAAGATCAGCCCCAGATCTTCCGAACCAATGTGGGTGTGGTTCGGCTTCATGCCGTCCCCTAAAATCCTGCAGCCCTAGGCCTGGGCTTTGGAGGCATTTCCACAAATCTGGGCCTGGTTCTCTGTTTAAAGAATTTTGCTGTCTTGCCGTAGAAGCTATAGTATGGAAGGAACAGGCAATCCATTCCAGTGGTCCACTTTGCATGTTGGAACTCACTTTCCCAAGCAGGTTGTCTTGTGGAAAGGTCTTTAATTGTAGTTAAATGTTAGGAAGGTCTCTCAGAGCTGGGCACAGAACAGGAAGGTTACTCCCAGAAGGGCTGGGGGTGCTGCCTGCCACTGCAAGGAGCAGAGGGAAACGTGACCAGGTGACAGAGTCAAAAAGTGAGGAAAGCCAGAAGTTGAGCCAGGCCAGAGGCTGGTGGATTTGTATTCCTGAAGGGGAGAGTCAGCAGGGTTTAGTGAGAAGCCCAGAATATTCCAGAGTGTGGAAGCCACCCTGTATGGAGATAACCACTAGAGTGAGTCTTGAATGCGTGCTCTTGAAATGCTAATGAACTGTGTTCCTGTTATATTTAAGTTAGGAAGAGTTTGCTAAAATAAACCTGTGTTTTTGAATGAAGTCATGGTGTCCTTGTCTTTCATGCCTATTACTCCAGGACCCCATACAGTTAAGCTACAGAGCATGCACAAGACTCTTCTTCAGTTGTACATGCCACTTCAAAATGCACACCTTAGCTCATGTTGCTCACTAATTACTTGAAAGTTGCTCACTTTTTTTTCAAATTCAAATCGAATTTGGACTATTCTCTAGTCGAAGTACACAAAAAATAGCTCAAAATTTGAATTTTTTTCATTAGAAAATTCACCTCGACCTTTGATAAATCTGCCCTGTAATGTCACAACATAAATAATCCAATAAGCCTTCCATGAATTAAGGGGACATAGAATGACAATTTTCTTACAGGCATTGGAGCTTTCTCCCTAATCCCTGAATCTGCTAAACTCTAAGGCAATATGCCTGCTAACAGATTTCTCATCACTTTGTTGGATAGCATATATTTGTTCTCTTATTCATTCTAGAAGGGAACATAGCGTACATCCAACATATTGTATGCCACTAGTGATGAGCGAAATTGTCACACATCAAAAAAAATTGTCGCTCATAGACTTCAATGCATTTGGCACATTTTTTGCTGTTTCCTGAATTTTCCAGTTTCCTGGATCAGATTGGCCCAACATATGCTACAACTGAAGCATTCCAACAAGTTAATCCCTTGTATAGTGCTACAGTTCCTGTACATTTTATTCTTAAACACTCTGAGTTCATTGTAATAACCTTACATGTCAGTGACTCTTTCCACATCTGTAGGTGTCCAACCTGGGTTACTGGTCTTAAACAATGTAATGTTTATTTAGCCATTCATTGACCTTTAATGAAAATGCCCTTTTAAAAAACGGTGAATGCTTTATACTTCAAATACACAAATGATCATGATATGGAAAATAACCTATTTATGCAAATAACTTTCTTTTAGCCGCACTATTTATTCAAAAAAATGTGTAATTCACAGGGCCGGATTTACATAGTGGACGCCCCTAGGCCCACTGCCTTTTGTCGCCCCTCTCCCCTCCAGGGGAGCAGGAGCAATGGGGATTGGTGCATGGGAAATTTAAAAAAGGATTGTATCTCCACGCATCCCTAGTGTTTTTGAACCAATGTGTGTGTGGTTGGGCAGCATGCCGCCCCCCTAAAATCCTGCTGCCCTAGGCCCGGGCCTAGGTGGCCTTTCCACAAATCCGGGCCTGGTAATTCATAGTAGTTTGATCACATTTTATTTGAAATAAGCAGTGTGTGTGTTGCCTTTGTTTCCTCATCTAAAGCATCTCTATTACATCAAGTTTGTTTTTAGTAATCATTCCTGGCAAATTATCTTACCTAAAATTATACATCCTGCTTTAGAAAACGGAAATCCTGCTTTTAAATAAATCACCAAATCACAAAGTAATTGCTTTACAGTCATTTTATGCTTTAGTCTTGCAAAAAAATCCTTCTTTTACCGTCAGATTTAACCAAACCAATTTGCTTTTATAAAATACGTTACATGAATGTTTATTTGAATACATGAAACTAATTATGTGCATCTAAATTCTCTTTTGTTTATGAGTATTAACTATGCCATGTGTTAGCTAACTAACACTCTTTGTAGACAGAAGGGAACTTGAGGAAGATGGGAGTTTCCACATTACATGGTTCCCTTTAAATGGCGTTTGAATCAAGTCATCTGTTTATAGAAATTAAATGAAATGCACTACTTGTACCATGGAGGTACAATAAGAAATTCAGCTAAATGGTTGCCCTTAGATGCAAAGGGTTTACCAAATAAGGTTGCAGCATAAGATGAAAACATCTCTTGAAGGCAACTTTTCTGTATTTTACTACTTATTCATTTCTGCTGCTCAGAAATGTGTTTAGCTTTTAATAACCTGCCAAACATTGTAAAATGGACATGGTAATTAGGGGATATAGCCATAAAGTTGGCTTTCGCTGCACTGCGTGCAGAAGTTCTTTTTGTAGTTTGCACTGAGCATGAAAACATCAGAAGACCATGATACGGAACTGCTTCAATTTACTAGCAGTTTGTACAGTGCGGGCACTCTTTTGAGACCTCTGTATGCATTTAATGGATTCAGTGTGCATGCACATAAGCAGCACAGCTCAAATCATACATAGATGGCATTGCACATGGTCACATATTTAATACTTCTCCTGGTCTGGTACAGGACTCCCCTTGTGATTTTTACCTATAGAGGCTCAATTTTGCACTAGCTGAACAGCATGCAATTGTATGACAAATTTTTATTTTATTTTGCATGAGCAAGTCAGTGGCCTTCACACCTACAGGGGTAGTTGGTGGACAAGTACATTTATGCACCACTTTAAATATATGCCTTTGTAACACTCCCTTTTATTGATGTAATTTACTTATATAAAGTTTAATTGCATTTAACTGTTTACTTTATTTTCTAAATAAATTATCCAACCAATGTGCAATGCAAGGCTATGTTGTGCTTTGTCTCACAATTATGTTTTTGCCTATTTATCAACCCAAAAAAAGCAAATGAAAATGAATTTCCATTTTAGCAATTTCCATACACGAATAAGGTTGCATGCCATCAGTAAATTAAAGGGATACTGTCATGGGAAAAAATTTATTTTTCAAAATGAATCAATCGTGCTGCTCCAGCAGAATTCTGCACTGAAATACATTTCTCAAAAGAGCAAACAGATTTTTTTATATTCAATTTTGAAATCTGACATGGGGCTAGACATATTGTCAATTTCCCAGCTGCCCCAAGTCATGTGACTTGTGCTCTGATAAACTTCAATCACTCTTTACTGCTGTACTGCAAGTTGGAGTGATATCACCACCCTCCCTTCCCCCCAGCAGCCAAACAAAAGAACAATGGGAAGGTAACCAGATAGCAGCTCCCTAACACAATATAACAGCTGCCTGGTAGATCTAAGAACAACACTCAATAGTAAAAACCCATGTCTCACTGAGACACATTCAGTTACATTGAAAAAGAAAAACAGCAGCCTGCCAGAAAGCATTTCAGTCCTAAAGTGCAGGCACAAGTCACATGACATGGGGCAGCTGGGAAATTGACAAAATGTCTAGCCCCATGTCAGATTTCAAAATTGAATATAAAAAAATCTGTTTGCTCTTTTGAGAAATGGATTTCAGTGCAGAATTCTGCTGGAGTAGCACTATTAACTGATGTGTTTTGAAAAAAACATGTTTTCCCATGACAGGATCCCTTTAAGTGTGTTTAAGTTAAATTAAAAATAAAAAAGTGAAATATGATCTCCACTGTATGGCATCAAGCCAAAGCTGACCACACACACAATTTTCCAACCAAAACATACAAAGAACTTTAAGCGACTTTAAGCTAATCACCATCTGAAGAACCCACATCAGCTAAAAAAAAACATGCAGATGTGGAATGCATAAGAAGTCAGCATATTGGCAGAAGCCATGTTACAATATCTTGCACTGATAAGATCTAACACGATTGAACCAGACTGGCATGGCTGGATATAAGGCTATGAATTATTAAGCTGAATCTGTGGTTCTGGATGCATAGTTGGCATAGTGATTTAACTAGACCATAACTCTACTGTATATGTGAAAATTAAAAAAAACTATGCAAAAAATGTTTTGCATAGTTGCATTACACTAGCAACCATGCACTGATTTGAATAAGAGACTGGAATATAAATGGGAGAGTGTATGAATAGAAAGTTGAGTAAAGAAAGCAATAACAATACATGTGTAACTTTACAGAGTATTTGCATACAAACATAAATGTAGTTAGACATATACCTAATCCTGTATACTTGTGCCAGAATGCCTTGAGCAAATTTTACTTCCAAGACTCACTTTGAGTTCTGCAGCTTCACACCCAACTGATTGCACCTAATGAACTGCACATTAAATTGGTTACTGGCGCCATGAGTGCAGCCATGCCAAAATGATGCAATTTTAATTGACTCCAGTAAATTGCAACTGGTGTGCAAAATACCAATATGGACAGTACTGGTAAATTGTGGACACATTGTAGTGCATACTACTTAGTGGTAGGATGGGATCCCAGAATTATCCTAGAATTCTGGGAAAAGATACTGCATTATGGGTAAAAACAATGGTGATGTGGGGTGGTTTTGTGCTTTTCACAATGCAATAAATGAGAGTTTATGTTCTTAACAGACAATATTAAAAAAACATTTACTGTTATAGCTGCATTTCAGAATAATTCATACTACAACTGTGCAATGATCAGTAAACATCACTGGTTCTGTACAAAATACATCATTTAATATTTGTAAGGCATCACATTAATCAAGGCAACCAACTATGTGAAGTACCTAAAAGGCCTAAGGCTGATGCCACACACAAGGACTGATCTGCAGAAAAACATAGGCCAAGCATTAGCCCCTACACTGGCACCATCTTCCTTCTTCTGCACTAGGAACCACTGTGTTAACCTGGGTGCAGGCAAATCCATCTGAAATCCACCGTAAGTGCCTTCACCCAGGCAATTGTGCCAGGTGCAGGTGAAGACGGAAGCAGATACAAGTGTAGGGGCTGAAAAAAGTAGGCCGAGACCAGCCCTTATGTGGAATTAGTCTTAGTCTTGTAAGCATTTACAAATGAATAATAAAATAATTTGTAATTTTTAAAAATACATTTGTTAAAGGAAAACTATACCCACCAAACAATGTAGGTCTCTATAAAAAGATATTGCATAAAACAGCTCATATGTAAAATCCTGCTTCATGTAAATAAACCATTTTCATAATAATATACTTTTCTAGTAGTATGTGCCATTGGGTAATCATAAATAGAAAATTGCCATTTTAAAAAATAAGGGCCGCCCCCTGGGATCGTAGGATTCAATGCACTCACAAACATACCAACAAACCATACATGTTAGGTCACATGAGCCAATTAACAGACGGAGTTCTGTCTTTTGCTTCCACACTTCTTCCTGTTACAGTTAGAGTTGTAGTATTTCTGGTCAGGTGATCTCTGAGACAGCACACAGACCATCACGAAATGGTGGCTCAAGGCAAGAGATGTAAAAGGGCAATATTTACTTAAATATATATTCCAGTTTGGTAAGATTCTTTAATATGCCACTTAATATGATATGAACTATCTGTTGCTTAAGTGTTCATTTTGGGGGTATAGTTTTCCTTTAATTAGCAACAGCATTAGTGACCAACTCATTTAAGACATAATTGATCCTGCACACATAATGCTGATTTATTAAAGAGGTTATTCAATTTTATTATTTGTGGTTTCTGAGTTATTTAGCTCTTATTGAGCAACTCTCCACTTTGCAATTTCAGCAATCTGGTTACTAAGGTCCTAATTACACTAGCAACCATGCACTGATTTGAATAAGAGACTGGAATATAAATGGGAGAGTGTATGAATAGAAAGTTGAGTAAAGAAAGCAATAACAATACATGTGTAACTTTACAGAGTATTCAGTAGGGATGTAGCGAACCGCCGACAATGTGTTCGCGAACGCCGTTCGCGAACACCGGCAAAAAATGCGAACAGTTCGCGAACTTCGAACATCCGAAAATCGTTCGATTCGAACGATCGAAGGATTTTAATCGTTCGATCGAACGATTTTCGTTCGAATCGAACGATCGAAGCCATTGGATCTAATGATTTCATTCAATCCAATGGCTTCGATCGTTCGATTCGAACGAAAATCGTTCGATTTTAGCGATCGAATGGTCGAACTATTTTGACGCGAACGCCTATTGGCGAACGTCGCGCGATGTTCGCGAACTTGCGGCGGACGCGAACAGTCGAAGTTTGCGCGAACTAGTTCGCCGGCGAACAGTTCGCTACATCCCTAGTATTCAGTCAGTGACCCTCATTTGAAAGAGGCAGAAGGTGGCAAATCATTCAGAACTATAAAAGATAAAAGTGAAGGCTAAAGACAAAGTTGCTTAGAATTAGCCATTCTATAACATGCTCAAAGTTAACCTAAAGGAGCACCACCCTCTGATACAAAGCTGATAGCACAATGTAATTAGCCAGTGCTTCAAATGCACTCATCTCTGCCACTGGAATACTGACTACCCATAAAAATGAGTAATGTTTTGTTATATTCATTAGCTGAATGTATTCTTGTGATTTCAGGATTATATGGATGAAATATTTGAAGTAGTGTTTGACCCACAATCCTAACTTATAAAATCTTCATTTCTTTATAAAGATACTTGTAGTGCTAAGAGCAAGTAGATGTCAAACGCAATTTAGTGGGTGGAGTGGTGGATTTATTTTACGCTACTTAATGAGTCAGTATAAAGTGTCTATAATTATAAACCATTAAACAAAGCAAAGGTTTTTTCATGCATTGTATTTTGCTTGGTAATATTTACTGTACTTTCTTTTTCAGGGTATAAACTGTAGAAAAGTAACATGTAAGTATTCATTTTGTAACCTTTTCCTAAGCTGAAGCAAAACAGACCTCGCAGTACAGACAGCATACTGACTCTTTATTCAAGGAAATCAGCAAATACCATGCTTATGCTTTCCCTGTTCTAAAATAAAATGAACACAGTGGCATTTCAGTTTAGATGTTTAAGTTTACAAATAAAATCAAGTTCCTCATCTTTTCTTCTCTGCATTTTGCAAATAGTTATGCACAGTAGTAGTAATGCACAGTAAATATTTTTTATAAGGATCTAGAAAGGACATTTTATTACAGCCAATAAGAATGTTCATTGTATTCTTTTAATTTATTAGCATAGGTTAAATACATGTTCACATACATTTATGTACATTATTTATATATAGTATGGTAGTATCATTAATTAGGTAATGTTTATACTTAGGAAATTTGGGTATTATCAGATGAACATTTTTTGAGAAAGGATTAAAACTGCAGAGGTATCATATAGGCAGAGAGAAAAGGTGGGAACTCTTTGCAAAGAAGAGAAGTGAGAGATGGAAAAAGAATTATAGAGAGTGAAATAAAATTAACAAATGGGATATTTTATGTAGAGAAAACAGGATACTCTGCAAATTAAGCTATTCCCTAATACATTTCCATTTATCTTTATGGACATTGTCATCATTAGGCATTTATATAGTTGCTACATTGTTTACTTTTTACTCATTTTCTGTGGATGTTGCCAGGAAGATTCCAAAATGGTATTATATTGGATGGTAACTTGGACCTGTTTCTCACAGTTAGTCCACTTCTGTAAGGGCCATATATATACAAAAATGCAGCTTTAATTTAATGCCACAAAAGTACAACTGGCATCCAATTAATCTCAGATTATAAAGCATGTAAATTCTGTATGTAAAATGGCCGTACACTGTTTTTTTTTAAAAAAAGTTTGCATGCCAGAATATATCCACTTAAAGGAGAACTACAGATTAACTTAATATGTAGGCTATAAATGTTGTACATTATGTGTTGGGCTTCTGTATCAGCCCGTGGCAATCATATCCCTTTTGCAGGGAAGATCTGTGCCCCCAAAGATGCCCCAGTAGCTCCCCATCTTCTTTCTGCTGATTCACTGCACATGCTCTGTGCTGCTGTCACTTACTGAGATTAGGAACCGACGCACAATATACTGAATATATAGAATATAAATGTCACAATATAAGGCTGATTAGTAAATTATTCATATTATTGGCACATGCAGCACAGAAACCATGCAACTAGCATGATAATTTAATAATCAGCCCTGTATCATCTGCTTATATTACAGGCCAACCTCATTTTCTGCTTCATCATTTGTGACGACCCCTAAACTTAGCTTCTCAACAGCTGCTCAGAGTCCACTGAACATTTAATTTTTACAGACACTTTTCAAGATGGTGACCCCCCTCTTACAAGTTTGAAGTCCTGGATCATTGCTGCTATTGAGAAGCTGAAACTTCATTATTAAACGTCACCTTGGAGTGCCATGATCTTTGGCATGTGCCTTTATAGGGTCAAGGAAATCCTTGACTTATAATATATTTATATTTTTAATGTAATAAAGGGTACATTATTCACTATATTTTACACCACAGTAGAAGTGAATAGAGACAAATAGTAGAAACTTGCACAGCAACCAGTTTAATTAGTAGATTTGCATAAGCTGTTGATTTTTAATGTACTATTACTAACCTGTCACGTATGGTGAACCCAAACCTCAGGGCAAGGGACTGAATTCCAGTCTAGGCATGCTCTTCTGCCAATAACAGCCACCTTTGGCCTTGAAGCTAGCCCTCAGCTACTCCGCCAGGTCTTACCTCAAGAGAATCCAGCAACTCTCACAGGGACAAGCGACGTTGCCAAACATACAGCAGGGAAGGAGCCAGTAGAGATGGAATAACCATAGTCTGGCAGGCTGGGGCAGTACCTGAAAATAATACAAGAACCAGGGTTTTTTTTATAGCCACACTGATGGCAAACTCTGAGCACCAGTGGCCAAATTGAGCAGAGGTGAATTCACTATGCCTACCTGGAAACAAAACATGACCAAAGCTCAACGAAGATCCCACATGCCTACTCAGATAGAGCAGTGGCAAGTAGGCTGCATAAAAGACAGCAGGTCACCAGTTTGCAGGCATGTCCTTCGACTTCGATTCGAACAATTTGAACTAAAAATCGTTCGACTATTTGACCTTTCGATAGTCAAAGTACTGTCTCTTTAAAAAAAACTTTGACTACATACTTCAGCAGTTTAAACCTACCGAGGTACAATGTTAGCCTATGGGGACCTTCCCCATCACTTTTCTAAGCTTTTTTTGATCGAAGAAAAATCCTTTGATCAATCGCTTAAAATTGTTCGATGGAGCAATTTTTGTTCGATCGTAGGATTTGCGCTAATATCCTTCGAATTCGAATTCAAAGAATTTTCATTCGAGGGTCAAATTCGAGGGTTTATTAACCCTCGATATTCGACCCTTAGTAAATTTGCCCCTTAATATAGGGTTTAACACATGAGTAAAGTAACCTAGAACTTGTTATCACTAAAAGCAGATTGGGTGGAGGGGCCAAGCAACTAGCACACTAAGGGCCCCTCTGTTACGCAAACAGAAAGGGTGGAGTGGCCTCAGAGTACTAGGGGGCCCCTCACATATGCAAATACAAATCCATCCTGGCTCAACTCACAGTCCACTGTATCCCTGCCCACTTTTGATGGCGCTATACTCCCTTGGCTTTGAGCAAACTTCCAGGTTGCTCTTTAATAATGCTAATAATGTAATTTTTGTAATGTGCTTGGTGTTTGTTGGATGACCTTTTATTTAACTTGCTTTATGTGGTCCAGTCTGAAATAGCTGGACATTTCTGTAAGGGACATGCATGTAATTTTGTGCCAAAAAAGTGCAAAAACTTTGTTTAAAAAGCTGCAACATGCAAAACCTGAATGTAAAATTTTGTAACGTGCATGGTACTTTGGATGAACTTTTAGCTTTTTTTGTGTTACAGTAAGTTGAAAAATGTTAATTTTGTCATGAGACACTTCAATGTACACAGAAAAAATCCTTTTTTAAAAAAATGCAATTCTGTATATACTGTAAATCCCCAACCCAGTTCTTGCTAAATGTGGTCTAGTGTTACTTATCTCTGACATATCTTTTCAATATTTTTCTTGCAGTTGCCAAGCAAAGCTTTTTCTGTCGGACCCCACCACGTTCTTTACCCTCAGATGTGCTGCAAAATATGAAACTTTCAACAGTTATGAAGTGCAGTGGGAAGAGATGGTGTTCACTTTATATTAATGTTAACGGGACTGTCACCCTGAATGGTATGCTTAAAGGTGCTTAAAGGTGGTGATTGCATGAAAAATTGTAACGTACCAGTTAATAGTGCTGCTCCAGTAGAATTCTGCACTGAAAGTAGCAAACAGATTTTTTTACATTTCATTTTAAAATTTGACATGGGGCTAGACATATTGTTAGTTTCTCAGGAGCCCTCGGGTCATGTGACACCTCTGCTGAAGGATTTGTTTGCTGAAGTTTCCTCACGTGGAAACGGGCGATGTCGGAAAAGGAAGCACTCCAAGTGCCATACCGCCATCGATTTACATTCTAGCGGGCGGGAAGGCAGGGGAAGGCAGTTCAGGGAGATTAGTCGCCCCGAAGAAGAGGAGATTTGTTGCGGCGACTAGTCTCCCCGAATATGAGCATGTGTCTCTGCCCTTACAGTTGCAATGCAAGTTGGAGTAATATCACCCCCTCCCTTTCCCCCCCAGAAGCCTGACAACAAAAAATGGGAAGGTAACCAACTAAACAAACAGCTCCCTGATACAGGATAACAAGTAGGTATGAGACTAGTTCCACTGCGACTCATCCAGTTATATTGAGTAGGAGAAACAATAGCTTATTGAATAGCTTATTATTTAAGAGCTGGCTCTTTCTTAAAGCAAAGGATCAGGCAAAGGGATGGGCGAATTATTTCGCTGGCAGCGAATTTTTGGTGAAACGAAATGGCTCAGATTCGCCCATCCCTAATCAGGCATAATGACCTGAGATGGTTGCCTACACACCAATATTACAGCAAAAAAAAAAAAAGAAAATACAGTACACGTGGTTCAGGAATAAAATTGTAGAGTGGATTATTTGTAACTGTGTAATTTAGACATAAAAGCCATAAATATGCCTTTGATTTAAAGAATTCTAAATAATAGTTATAAAAACATGACAATACAATGACAATATAACCCATATATTCATTTTAAATTTACAAAGGAATTACTATATAGTGAAGGAAATCAGTAAGGCCCATTTCATTTCAAGCATAATTTTTTTCCAATTAAATCTGTTATGGCATATACTGCATTAGTTTGCTTCCTTGATCTGAATCAGAGCACATACTTTATAGTCATAAGTAGTTGTATTTCTGTACAATAAATTTGAGTTTAAAATCTACCTATTGTGTATCAGGATAACTTAATTGATGATATGTTTCAACTTATACAGGCAGGATTCTTAGGCTACTTTATTGTAAAGGTGAAGAGAAGTATAACATGTATGGATAGACATTGGGAGTGCGTTGTAAAGCTAAAACAAGAAATACACAATGTTTAAAATAATTAAATGATACAAGCATCTACAGATTTAGGATCTTATTAGGAAAAGTAGGCACAGAAATTTTGGAAATTGCCTGCAGCATGTTACATGAAGGCAGACTTGGTAATCTGTTGAAATCATGTAAAAGTCAATGGCAGATGGTCCCTGTAATATTGAAACATGTTTTTTATCTTCAAAATTTGATAGTTTTGGGTTGTTTGCTCTGGTTTTCATTGTATAATGTAATAAATTCGCAAAAGTCCCACGATTCAAGCACCAAATGAAAAAAGTCACACAATTCGAATTGTCGCAACTTTTTCATGCACTGATTTTTTTCAAGAATAATTATTGGTAAATTAATGGGAGTTGGGTTTGGGAGTTTGGTCAAATATTTATTTAAATAATTTATTCAAATAACAGAATGAGAAAAAGTGTGGTTTTAGTAAATAGGCAGTGTTGTAGCCTTTTTTAGGCTGCTGCCACCCCCTGCACCGCACTTTCAACTTTTAGCATCGGAGCGGGTCCAGGAGGGGCCGCATCGCTAGTGCAGTGAGTGCTATTGTGCTTACTGCACTAGCAGAGCTGAATTTCCTTTCCATGTTAAAAAAACTTAAATTCTTAACTCAAGATTTTTTGCCGCTCCTGGTCACTGGCCACTCCATGCTGCCGGAGGCAAGGTTCTCGTCTTGCCTCAGGGCTGGAGCGGCCCTACATCTGTCCCACAGGCCTCCAGCTGGATAACTATAGACCGATAACAACTCCATAGTAGCAATAGATAGCAATTCTATGGGGCAAATTTATGAAGGTGTGCAATTTGAGCTACACTGCTCTCTGTTCATTTCTATATCATTTTTAGAGGTGTATTTATGAAATGGTGAACTCTAACATTCAACCATTACTGAATACACTTCTTAAAATGCCATAGAAATGAATAGAGAGTGGCTTTAATTCCACATTCAGGCTGTATTATACGCTTGGATGCCACTCAATGTACCTGCCTGATTCATTTTTGTATTGGTACGTTTGTGCTTGTCTGTTTTCATAATAAAATGTGCCATGGGTTTTCTAATAAAAAGTTTCATTTTATTACAGAACATGTTCGAGGGGTAGAAATATGTGTCATGACAATAAGCTCATCTCAGACTGAATGTGAAAGTGTGAGATTTTCACACAAATCAAAGAAACTTGATAGTCACAAGGTACGTTTGCTCTTAGGGTAACAGGCAGAAAGGCAAACATGTTGCTGAGATCTGCATTTGTACTCTTCTTCCAACAGAGAGCTGCACTTGTATTTTAATGCAGATGATTATGCTTAATTGGACAGTTACTATGTCATTTTTCTTTCCAAGTTCCTTCACGCTTATCAAATTTAACATAATATTTTTGTCAGGATGATAAATTACATGGTTAACATTATGGCTTTGTTCATTATGGCAAATTCAGGAAATGAATTACCCAGTCATGCCAGAAACTTGGACAGACAAAGGTAAAGTAATTTGAAACTTGTTCTACATTTACTCTGATTCCGTTTGGATAGAATCCAAGCTGAATGATCACTATGTACCTATTTTTATGAGAAAATATTTCCAGTTCAAAGAAATGTGCTATTACATTGGTTCTATTCCACAACAGAACATTGTCTTACATGTTTCTGAAACAATTTATTCCAGAAAGATAAACTCATAATTATATTCTTTTGAACTACAATGCATAATAATTCTTATATACATGTCAGACTATACAAAGACTGATGGACAGTAGAATTGTTTATTGCTGAAATGATCTCGCTGTCAGCAGTTTTGCAAATACAGGTACGGGACTATTTATCCATTTAGAAACTGATGACGGTGATAGGTATATATATATGTATAGGGTATATTACGGGTTTCTGTGTTATGTGGGCCTCTTTATCAAATTTTGGTTTGGAAACTGGAGTTCCTCTTTTAATAAACTCAAAACAATTGCTTTGTCACCAATATAGATCTTAATTTGGATCAAGTACAAGGTAGGGTTCTGTAAGCACAGAGAAAAAATTATTTTTTTTATTAAAATGGAGGCTATGGGGCAGATTTACTAAAAACTAATTGTGTTTTTTTGGTGAAAATCGCCAAAGTGACAATTCACATTGACTTTGCCAATTTACTTATATGCGAGTGACACACTTCCCTAGCAAAAAACCTCAGCGGTAGAAAATGTTCTCAACGTTTTGCCAGGCGAACAATCGTTTTTCAACTTATATATCAAAATGTTTAAGTTTCTCTTCGTTACCCTTTTCTCCAAAGTCTATTAGTGACTGGTGAATTAATTAATAAGATGAAGCTACATCCTCAACATTATTCTGTCAGTGACATCATATCCTGTATTCCAAAAAAGGGAAAAAAGGAAAAATGCTGGTGTTTTTTCCTATTTAAAGTGGGATTATGTTTACATGTTGAAACTGTTAAAAATATCTTGTTTACACTTTTTTTAACATTTCAAGCTCAATCCACATTTTTTTTAGGGTGAGCTTATGACTTAGGACAATAGAGGATCTATTTTGTCTTGATTTTGATTCTTTAAAAATTTTAAATAAAAAGTTGCCACTTATAGCAATTTCCCCAACATAGAAAGAAATTACCAACGTCAAGGCCCCTCATTGTAAGTAGTAAGACCAATAGTGCACTTACCCTTAACTTAGAAGCTCTAGTGAGACAGCAAGGAGCTTTTAAGACCCAGCCCATTAACATACACATGTAAATAATTCCCTGTTTAGAAGGCTAGAAGGCAGCTATAGGCAATATTTATAGACAAATTTGCAATTTGTACACAAAACACAGAAAGAATTTTGCCAGCGCTTGGTCTAACCCACGCTGTTGCTAGACCAGCTGCTAGAAGCAAACTGTGGCAGGTAATTTCACCATCACTAATAAATACATACATATGACCTTTATATACCCACTGAATTGAAATTGAAAATTAGCGTAAGTTTGTAAGCATAAGTTAATGAAGCTTTGCTAGGAAGAAAGAGGAAATTCGCTAAGGAATCTTTGCACCCACAAATCTTTGTTGAAGAAAGTACAGCAGCGTTCTTTTGCTTAGACAAAATTACGTATTTTGATGCATACGCATATTCATCACAAAATAATGTGTGACGTAGTTGCACAGAGTATGGTGAAGTGAAAATTTGTACGTAAGTAAATCTGCCCCTATGGGAGATAGCCTTTCTGTAATTTGAGAGATTTCTAGATAACAGGTTTACAGGTAATGGAGCCCATACCTGTGGCATTTAGTATTTGGAACACTTGGGACCTGGGGTTTTCTGGATAAGTATTTTTTCTGTAATCATTATCCTTATGTCTGCTAAAAACAGTTAAACATTAAATAAACCTATATGTCTGAGAATAGAGGCAGGGCAGGCAATATATGATTGACAGCTCAGATACTGAAATAAATATATAATGGGTACTGATGTTTTAATAAAAAAGCGTTTGGGTTTCAGGTTTAATTTGCAAAGGACATTTATTAAAATGCTTTTTATGTCTGGGTGACAGGTCCCCTTTAATGCTGTTATTACCACCTGTACTGTTGGATTGCACACAAGCTGTTGTGGACTCCCTCAATTATGCTAACATTTTGGGGGGGGAAAACTGCTTTGTGGCTACAGCCACATGGCAATTTGTGACTTACGTTTGCACTGTAGTCATAAATGGGCCCTAAATAGTGAAGTCTATACATATATTTACTCAGTCCTTAGAACTACTTTGTAGTGATAGTTTAAAAGAACATATTCATTTTCTCAGGAGTCCTGTTCTTCTACTGAACAACCAGTGTGTACACGCTTTCTCATTCTTTTATGGTACCAGTTCTGCTGCTCTTCTTCATTACTTGCATTGCACTCTAAATCCTTCCCAAAAACATATGATAACACTGGCCACATAGGAATCACAAAAAAGGGACTTTTTTTCCATTTGTGTCACTTAACATGTGTTCATCATTATTGTAATTATTGTTATATGTTATCACTATATAATAAATGTAGACAGTGAGATTATATTGTGTGGGTTCATCTGGGTACTCCAGTTTCCTCCCAAACCCCCAAAAGTGAGATTGAAAACTGTATTGGGACATGAACTAATACAAGTTGTCTAAACTATTTGTAAAATGCTGTGGAAGATGTCCATGCTATATAAATAACAATAAATATAGTATTTCAAATCAATATCTATTTCAGTCCATTTGGCTGTAGAGCAACTTGTAGATCCATCATCTCTTCGTGAGAGAGAATTTTAGTAATGTCATAACACATATATAATATTGTACCCCATAACTAATGCTCTTAAATTTTAAAAGACATGGGTCACCTTAATGGTGGGCTCCAACGTATTTTGACACAATAGGGTTCATTTACTAACACAGGGCTGGAATGTTTTAGTTATGCCATTAGGTAGCAACTAGCTATTACTTCTATTAATTCATTAGAGTTCCTCTGCTTATAAAGTCCACCACTGCATAATACGATGCAATAAGATACACCCTGGAAAGCTGGAATTTATTTCTGCTTTTATGGACAAATTTACCAATTATTTAATGCTTGCAGAAAGCTGTCACATATAGGATACAAGAATGATACAATAAAATGGTGTGTCAGGCCAAACTACTCAAGTGCTTCACAAACATTTAGAAAAAGACTCACATAAACGTTCATGTCTTTGTAAGATTTTTCTTTTCTTTCAGGTTGATATTCAGTTTAACTGCTTTGAAGTGGGTATTGGCCAACAAGTATCCGTAACCATGAAAACACTACCAAATTATTGCTATGTTGAACTAGAAAAGTATCACAATGTTGAAGGTAAGATGCTGGAGTGGAAAAACATTTCAGCTTTCTGAATGAAAATATGCAGCAGAGCCAAAAGACTTAAAACATATTATTTTACCTTAAAGAATCATTACAGTTTGCTTAATTTACAAATGTTACCCCATCTAGGCTAGGCTTTGTCCGGCTAGGAAACAGGCAGAGCACCCATTACATTTAACCCTCTCTCCGCAGGATGGACCTTTGCTTGAAAGGGTGAAGGAATGGTGTGGTATAACTACACCTCACTTGTGCTGTGTGATCAAATAACAGAATTGAATGAAGGGTTGGACTGGGCCGGTGGGACACCGGGAAAAAACCCAATCCGAACCCTGCGCCTCTTCCTCTCTTCCTGCCACGACTAGTCAGTTATGGCAAAAATCCAAAGCACTTGTGCACATGCACAAACACATGGCGGGGGTGGAGGGTGGCCCTGAGGCAGCAGCCCCGGTGGGCCCCGGGCCCCCCAGTCCGACCCTGATTGGACGCCAGAAGGTTATTAAACAAAACAAACAGCAACAGGCTTTATTCTCTTAAATTACAAATCAGGGTTTGAATACTCTTTGGAAACAATTCTCTGAGGTATTCACATACATGTCAGATAATAACATAGCATTTCGCAACCAGTACCTTGACATCCCTGTGGAGATAGCATACCACATGGATAGAGGCACCCTCAGAATCTCTGTACTGTGACCTAAATCCCCGTTAGGCTGTTATCCCTACACTACAGGCCAGTCTTCAAACAAATATGTGGACACTGAGAGAAAGCACTCAAGGCAGATTTACTGCTAAGTGATTTATTCACGACATGTTTCGGGCGTCCGCCCTTTATCAAGTGCCAGTCTTGCCTGAGGGGAGAGCAATCCCCTTGCTATCCCTTCTTGTTAGAGCCAGGCTGCTCTTACTTACTAGTTCTATCTGCCTCAATTTCCTAAAGTGCTTTACAGAGGACTACCCTGTCCTGACCTTTTCACAGGGTCCCTGTATCCCCAACTTCACCAAGGCCTTCCTTTTACTGGGGCCTAAGCTCCAGGCTCCCATTACCATCCACTCCCTCATGGAGTGGCAGGGGAAAAAGGAAGCCCCACCCTCTTCCCAGCACTATACTGTAAGTGACGCAGGAACTTCTCACCAGCCTCTTGGCCAATAATAGTACACCTTATGCTATTAAACAAGTACAAGGACATGTAGTTATTTAAAGCCATAGGGGAGCGTTAACCCTATGGGTCCCTACACAAATAATGGTTAATATGTAAATATAAGGTAAAGTTTGCCATTTTCCTATATGGCCTACTTATCTGTGCCCAATGTGTTCCATTTAAAGGTATTTTATCTTGAACAGACAGTTAGCAACTATGTTTTTTTCATTCTTGGATATTTCTTCTTGGTCAATTACCTTTTACATCAGGCCAACTAAGTCTTAATTAATAAATTAGTAGAAAATAGGAGAGCTTTATTAAATGCAATTATATGCTGAACATAATCCTACATGTTTAGGTTGTTCTTCTATTAGATTGTGAAGCCTGTTATGTATGTAAATATTTTTTTATATTTTAGTAATACTGCAGATATGTATACAGTGGTGTATATTTTCATGAATTACAAGTACAGAAGGGGAAATGTTGCAATCTACAGAAAAATAAATATAAAATTAGAGGAAGTATTAAATGATATAAGAAACAAGGTTCTTAAATAAATTTAAGACACAATTTATTTTGTAAGCAAAACCCTTTTTATCCATTTCCTGGTATTTATATGTAACCTTAATCTTAATTTTATTGAAAAACGTTACAAAATATGTCAGTGTTATAAATACTTGATAAGAACTCGTAAAATAAAGGATTTTGAATGGCACACCTTAACTGCCACATCTCTTCTTTGAAGAAAACAGCAAAATGAACTGAAAGTATCCTTTGAAATCTGACAAAATGTACCAGTTGATGTTCAGCCTATAATTAAAGTACTCAATTACTTAAATATGACTCCAAATAACACTCAATAAATCAGAACAAATAACATTGATTTTTCTTGTTTTCTATAAACATGTCAGTGGCTAGCAGTTGGCTCTAACAGGTGTGTTGCTGAATAGTTTTGTATAAAGTGCCATTGTACTCTTTTGTATTTACCTTTTGTCTATGATTTATTCGTGTAAAGCAACGACAAAAATTGGCATATCAGGAACTAAAAACAGCACAGTACTTTTCTTTATCTTCTTGAATGCACATTTCAAGAATAACTTCATGTACCCAACATGCAATAAAAAAAATTGTTTATTTAGGATTAGATAAGGGAATTTTATTCATGCTCAATCTATTGACAAAAGCAAATGGTTAGGACGAAGCCTGCCATTGCCATTATCCTATAAATACAATATATGCAACATGGGATCTTTGATTCTAGGCAAGCAGAGTCATGAAGGAAGTTGAAATATCAGTGCTAGCTTATACAGGACTTTCTTTCCAGGGATGCATGAAATACAAACATCACATGCAGTAACAGTAAATATATACCCATGTCCTTATTTTAGTCTGTGCAACTCACAACCCCAAATGTCAGACTCAGGTAAAATAAATAAAAACAAAAGTGGTGACCAACACTTTAAATCGTGGGTCACTACTATGCTACTACTATTTCAGGGATTCCACACTGCATGTCCTGGAAGATGTTTAGACAACATATTATTTTTGCTATGCTACAGAAATAACATTTTTTTTTATTTAGAATTTTTAGAAATTTGCAATTTATTATTATTATTATTATTATTATTATATCAATATATATATAATCAATGCTAAAACTATGTATTGTGGGGAAATAACTCTTTCGGCAGTAGCAGCAGTTCCTTTCACACAGAGAAGAGATGTGAATTCATTTAAAAAGTGTCGTGCTTTGCATATAATCTGTGCTTTCTTGAGGGTGCAGTAGCTTTAGGGCCACAGCTGAGCACATAATGCAGCTTCTGTCCTCCTGGTCTCCTGCGTATTACTGGTTTAATAAGTCACAAGCAGTGTTTACATGTGGAAGAAAAAAATCTAAAGATACTGTTATATTGGATAACATATGTATATATGTATAATGCCATAGAAATACATTAGCTGTGTAAGGTTAATGTAACACCAGGATATGGCAGTAGTGAGTAGCTTTGTAGCAGGTTGAAATAACATGGAATTGTTTCTAATAGCCTTTAATGATATACATAGGGAATGGTTGTACGTATGAAAACATTCACAAATGTCATTTTAAAATGAATCCATATGCACTTGTAGGGCTTGTAGGGCTTGTAGGGCTGTTGTTTGATAATTGCACTGACTCCAGTGGGCAAAGAGAGTTTTTTTGTAGAAAAATCACGACTGCTGAACATTGGCAGTTCTTGGGTGATCTTACTTTTTAAAGGAAACTAAACTATTTTTTTTAATTCTGAAATAAATTCCAAAGTGTTTCCTGCCATTAACATTAATAGTATTGCTTTGAAGAGAAATCTATGAATGAATACATCAGTAATGGGATACTGGCATGCTAGGGCAAATTTTATTTGGCATTTTTTAATATACATATTTTTAAAACATTTTTTATTACTACCATGTTTCAAGTCTGAGTGCATTCCCCATGCAAGATGGTTGGTGGTGACAAGTAGGAACCATAGCATAGGGAAATGATCCCTCCCTTTCCACGTTGCTGTTATGCTTGTTATGCTGGTCTTTTTCTCTGTAAACTGCAAACATGTGCCCTGTCATATATGAAAGCCATTCAGCACCCAATATATGATATAAGCTGACATTTTTAAAAACTATTAAAAATGCACTTTCATTTTAAATGTGTTTTGCATTATTATATTAACCATTTCATAATATGATTATGCATTGTGATAAGTTAACAAACACATAGACCTGAAACTATTCATTATTCATCAGAAATAAGAATATAAATAATTAATTTTAATTATGTTTTACCTAGGTTGTGACAATAAAGATGTCGAAAATAACATAATGTCTTGTTTAGGTAAGTTATAATTATGCCATTGCTCTTTCTTTAATAAATAACTATGGAAATTGTTGTATGTAGTGGTCTGCTGTATGATTGTAACCATATTCATTTACAGTGGTATATCAATTATGTATTATATGGAATAATGTGCTTCAGTTGGAAGATTTAAATTATGAGGGTAGACTGTCAAGTTTGGGGTTGAGTGGAAATGATTACACTTTACAAGTACATTAGAGGACATTATAGACAAATAGCAGGGGACCTTTTTACCCATAAAGAGGATCACTGCACTAGGGATGTAGCGAACTGCCGTTAATGTGTTTGCGAACGCCGTTCGCGAACACCGGCAAAAAAGCGAACAGTTCGCGAACAGTTCGCGAACTTCGAACGCTCGATAAAATCGTTCGATCGAACGATCGAAGGATTTTATTCGTACGATCGAAGGATTTTCGTTCGAATCGAACGATCGAAGCTATTCGATCAAATGATTTTAATTCAATCGAATGCTTATAATCGTTCGAACGAATGGAAATCGTTCGATTTTAGCGATCGAACGGTCGAATGGTCGAATGGTCGAACGAAATTTTACTTCGAATCGAACGCGAACACCAATTGGCGAACGTCGCGCGACGTTCGCGAACATTCGGCGGACGCGAACAGTCGAAGTTCGCGCGAACTAGTTCGCCGGCGAACAGTTCGCTACATCCCTACACTGCACCAGAGGCCACCCCTTCAGACTAGAAGAATCAATTTGTATTGTAAGCAACGTAGGTGGTTATTAACAGTGAGGACAGTGATGATGTAGAATGCCCTGCCAGATGATTTCAGTTTAGTTGGTTTCAGATTGTTCACAAGAAATAAAGACCTTTTCCAATTACAGTACTTTCTATTTTCTAATTTCTATTTTTAATATTGAAATGTAAAGTTTTATGTTTCATCTTCTAAAGCAGCTCTGGGAAGGAGGGTTACCAACTCTTTAATTGTTTTAAATTGATACATTTGTTATCTTTGTCCCTGCTGAGTTCTATTAAAGGGCACCTGTTGGACTAAAATGCTGTCCCCAACCAAAGGTGTGGGCTAATAGAGCCCATACTCTGGTTGGGGGTAACAGTAGTTTTTTTTTTCAAAAAGTTGCCCCCCCCGCCAGCGCTAGGACACTCACACCAAGAGGGAGCTCCATATCAGTCAAGTGGCTATATCAGTCAAAGCATATGCACATATTGAGCAGAGCACAGCACTCACTCCTTATGCGCATGCGTGTGCCCCAACATGGACACTTGTACTGGGAGCTCCCTTCAGACTGAAACCCCAGAGTCACAAACATTACACTTAGGGGCACATTTGCTTAGCTCGAGTGAAGGAATCGAATTTTGAAGTATTTTTTTGGCTACTTCGACCATCTAATTGGCTACTTCGAACTTCGACTACACCTTCGACTTTGAATCGAACGTTTCGAACTAAAAATCTTTCTACTATTCAACCATTCAATAGTCGAAGTACTGTCTCTTTAAAAAAAAATTCGACCACCGACTTCGCCAACCTACAACCTACCGAGCATCAATGTTAGCCTATGGGGAAGGTCCCCATAGGCTTTCTAGCCAATTTCTGATAGAAGGAAAATCGTTTGATCGATGGATTGAAATCGAACAATTATTCCTTCAATCGTACGAATAGCGCTAAATACTTCTGCTTCGATATTCTAAGTCGAAGGATTTAACTTCGACAGTCGAATATCAAGGGTTAATTAACCCTCAATATTTTGAGGAAATTGTAAAAAATAAAAGATGGAAAGCAACTGAAAAAAGTATTTGTTTATGGTGAATAATCTGAAAACAACTTAACTGAAAAAAGTTTTGGAAGGTGAACAATCACTTTAATGCTTTTAAGAGGGGATTGAATTGAATGATTTCTTGTACAAGCATAATATCCAAGGCTATAGTGATACTAAATATAAAATTAGTATAGTTATCTATAATTAGTATAGATATTGGTATAGTTTATGCGAGTGTATGGAGGGGTCAGCGTGAGTGTGTGTAGGTATGGGCTCTGGGTTTCATTTGGAGGGGTTGAACTTAATGGAGTTTGGTCTTCTTTCAACCCATCTTAACTATAACGATGCAACTATATCTTTGAATTTCACGATCTCTATGACTGCTTAAAGCCATAGATCATAGCTATATGTCATCATAAAAATCTTCCTTGACTTCTGGTATCCTTACAATTTACATTTAATTGAAAGTTAACTGAATAAATATTTTTTTCTTTTGAACTTTATTTGATATTAATCTAATGCTGAATAGTCTGGTCTTCAAAAAAATCTCTGTCAGAGTTCTGTTTATTTAGGACCCATTATTTTTTCATTTCTGGCTGTTAAACTGATCCCATGAAGTTTATGGGGCACATTTACTATGGGTCGAATATCGAGGGTTAATTAACCCTCGATATTCGACCATCGAAATTAAATCCTTCGACTTTGAATATCGAAGTCGGAGGATTTACCGCAATTCTAGCCAATTTCTGATCAAAGGAAAAATCGTCCGATTGATCGAATGTTTTGAAGGATTTTAATTCATTGATCAAACGAAATTCCTTTGATCCCAAATTGCTAGGAAAGCCTATGGGGACCTTCCCCATAGGCTAACATTGTACCTCAGTAGGTTTTAGTTGGCGAAGTAGGTGGTCAAAGTTTTTTTTAAAGAGACAGTACTTCGACTATCGAATGGTTGAATAGTCGAACGATTTTTAGCTTGAATCGTTCGATTTGAAGTCATAGTCGAAGGTCAAAGTAGCCAGTTGGATGCTCAAAGTAGCCAAAAAAAACCTTCGAAATGCAAAGTTTTTTTATTCTAATCCTTCACTCGAGCTTAGTAAATGTGCCCCCAAGTCTTTTCTTTCTTTTATGTATGTGACAAATGGGGTGATAACAGTAAGAAAACCAATGTTAATAGAATGTAATTTAGAATGGTTATCATCACCAGCCTATTCTAATTAAAAGAAAATCAAGTGATGGAAATGATGTGCTGGAAGTGTTTTTTTTCAGCCAAACAGACATCATGGAGAAATTCTAATGACATGAAAAAATTAACTATGTGCGAAATTGGAAATTTCACAAAAATCTGTACCAGGCAAAAATGTTTGCTCATCTCTAGTAACCTTCTTTTTTACCACTAGCGTAGGCAACCCATAGTGAGAGATTTATTCAAATTAATTTCAAGTTTGTTGTGTCTTCAATAACAAATTTGAATTTAGGTTTTCAAAATTTTTATTTTATAAAATTCTTCAAAAACTCAAACTGAAAAAAATTCAACATCTAAAAACGTATGAGTTCATGTAGAAGTCCATAGGTGCTGTGTTTTGAAATTTCAAGCAGTTTTGCAGTTTGAGTTCTTGAGATTTTAACATTTAAAAAATAAAATATAAAGTTTTTATGTTTTAAGTGTTTCAAGTGTTTTTTCATACTTAAAGGGATGCTGTCATCGGAAAACATGTTTTTTTCAAAACACATCAGTTAATAGTGCTACTCCAGCAGAATTCTGCAGTGAAATCCATTTCTCAAAAGAGCAAACAGATTTTTTTTCAGTTTTGAAATCTGACATGGGGCTAGACATTTTGTCAATTTCCCAGCTGCCCCCAGTCATGTGACTTGTGCCTGCACTTTAGGAGAGAAATGCTTTCTGGCAGGCTGCTGTTTCTCCTTCTCAATGTAACTGAATGTGTCTCAGTGAGACATGGGTTTTTACTATTTTTTTTTTTACTATTTTTTTACTACTAGATCTACCAGGCAGCTATTATCTTGTGTTAGGGAGCTGCTATCTGGTTACCTTCCCATTGTTCTTTTGTTTGGCTGCTGGGAGGAAAAAGGGAGGGGGTGATATCACTCCAACTTGCAGTACAGCAGTAAAGAGTTATTGAAGTTTATCAGAGCACAAGTCACATGACTTGGGGCAGCTGGGAAATTGACAAAATGTCTAGCCCCATGTCAGATTTCAAAATTGAATATAAAAAAATCAGTTTGCTCATTCGAGAAATGGATTTCAGTGCAGAATTCTGCTGGAGCAGCACTATTAACTGATTCATTTTGAGAAAAAAAGCAAACATTCAAATATGTGAATACTACTAAATCTACCCCATGGTGTTTTAAAAATGTTTTTTTAAAATATAAATGCAGAACTACATATTAATCTTCTTAATGTTTTGCTATGTTAAACTCTGTGATAATTGAGTGTTTCTTGCCCTGATATTATGTTTTAATATGTATTTAAAAATTTCAGCTGGTAAATTAGATTACTTGGTGGACGAAGAAAAAAAATCCATAACAATACATGTTTCAGATATAATTGAAGGATTTGATTATAATGTCCGTCTTTGCTGGAAGCGTTTCATCTGCAAAGATATTGGAGCACATGCATTGGTTAGTGAATCATCTTATTGATAATAATTACATGTATTTTTTTTAGAAGACGTGGTAGTGGTGTTTTTAAGATAAAGCTGTTTATAACCAACACTGCTTAGTGAGGAGCATATACTGTATATCTGTCATATAGGGTGGAACAATTTATGTTAGAATAGTATACATTTTATTAGGATGATGACTAGTAAGTCCATGAATTATTGGGGTAACAATGCTTTTTTGTCATATCTTTTAACATCATTTCAGAATTTCAGTAGACATTCAACAGTCTATGCTTTTAGGGTTTAAATGAAGAATTTTATGTCTACATGATGGCATTCTAATTCCAAAAGCATATGATGTCTGCATCATAGCAATCCAACATGACGATTTGCATTTACAAATGAGTTTGTAAAAAATTATCTGATTATTTTACCAGTATATCACTGCTTCTTACAACATCTGTTTGAGCATCTAGCACCTCCAACAGTTTGCATACGACTGCCCATATTTAATAGAATGCACAATGTATTTTTAGATAAAGAAACCCATAGCAACAAATAAAATAGTTACTTTTAAACAGGTGACCAGTCAATACTAATTGGTGCTTGGTTGCTATTGATGCTTAAACCTTTAGTAAACCTTTTATTGCAAGACCATACATTTTTGAAAGGGACATGATTTTGAGGGGTCATGAAAAAATAACTCTCAGGTCTTGCAGATACATTTCTGTAAAAATTTGTATGTATTAATGTTTGCACCAGGCCTAGTAACCCATAGAAACCAATAAGGTTTGTGCTTTCAAACAGACAATTAGGAAATATTGCTCCTTGGTTGTAATGGGCACTTAGACCTGGTGCAAATCTTTCTGTTCTACATTAATCTGATTAATATGTTTTACATGAAGAAGATTTTCATACTGAAACAATATGGGTTTATTGTCACCATTCAAGCTCAAAATAGCTTTTGTGTATGCTTGAACATTTTGTTAATTGTTTTCTTTCAGATAAAAGCAGACAATACAGTTAGATCTGTGACATTGCGTTATGCTGAAATCTTGCCGTGCTTATGTATTGAGGTAAATTAACTTTGTTGGAATGACTAGTAAAAGAAAGATGGAAGTCCACACAGATTTATATAGGGAAAGGGTGGGGGCTTCTCAAAGCTTGTGTAATTACCTTTAACCCTTCTGCAACAAAAGGATGAGTGGGACTTGTCATTATTTTACTGATAACACCAGTGTAGTTGCTCAGTACACAGTTACAGTATATGGACTACTGATTATTCCCATTGCTCATTAGTGCTCATTAGTGCTCAAGAGAATTCAGCTTTTAAAGGGGTTGTTCACCTTTGAGTTAACTTTTAGTATGATGTAGTGATATTCTGAGACAATTTGCAATTGGTTATTTTTTTTATTATTTGTGGTTTTTGAGTTATTTAGCTTTTTATCCAGCAGCTCTTCAGTTTGCAGTTTCAGCAGTTGGGTTGCTATGTTCAAAATTACCCTAGCAACCATGCACTAATTTGAATACCAGACTAGAATATGAATAGGAGAGGCCTGAATAGAAAGAGGAGTAATAAAAAATGGGCTATACCTATCCGATAGCCCATGTTCCTCTATGGGGTGGCTGCCATATTTGTGCAGAAGTTAGCATTAAATAACTTAATTTATATTCATATTTTTTAATGCACATTAATATTTTGAAGAGTAGTTTTTAGTGTCAGTGTAAGTAGTGGTGTCAGTAGAGACAGTTAACATTGCCCTGGCTTTCTAGAGCTGCCAATGCAAGAAAAGCCAAACCTATAAATGCAGATATCTTTTTTTTAAAAGTCTTTGGATTAATAACCTAATTGAAACAAGCAAATGTGAGTGCTGATACTTGATATGTTATCTTTCCGCTCCATAACCTTTCAATCTCTAGGAGATGTTTATTCCATAAATTTAGGTGAAACCCAGTGAGTTCAGCAATGATAATGAATCTTTCAATAATCTAATTATTAAATTCTCTCTGGGTTCAATTACTTCCAGTAACTGGGTCATTGTTCTGCATGTGTGGACTCAACAGAATAAGATAAACACCTTTTTTAATGAAATTACATTTGGGTAAGGGCTAGGGAAAAGTGCTGTGGATTGCTGGTTTATACTGTATGTATGACCATTTTATGTGTTTATTTTTACGTTTTGCAAACCTGCAGTAATGACTAAATCATCTACTGCCACTGTGCACTTTTTTATTTTTTTGCTAATGCACAAAGTTTGTATTGCAACAATGACTAGAGAAGAAATGATATGAAGGTGTCACTGGTAACCTTGAACACAAAGCTGTAAAGATTTTTTTGCCAAATCCTTGTATGTATCTCCGCCACAGGCACAAAAGTCAATTGCCTCAGATTTATTGTTTGCACAACATGTTTTGAGCCTACTGGCTCTTGACAAAGAGGCTCGAAACATGTTGTACAAACAATAAATCTAATCAAGTAGTTATATTGCCTCTCAGGCCATTCCTTGTTACCTCATTTGCTTTTTCAAGAGAATAAATGACACATTCACCCGGATCTGACCCTGCCAAAAAAAAACTTTAAGCAAAAAGATTTATTTAATAAAATTTGCAGTATAGCAAATGTCTTAAAACATTATGGCATACACATTTTCTATATTTGCAATTTTGTATTTTTCTTTGAACTTTTACTTAGCTCGAGTGAACGAATAGAATATAAAAAACTTAGAATTTCAAATGATTTTTTTGGCTACTTCGACCATCGAATTGGCTACTTCGACCTTCGACTACGACTTCGAATCAACGATTCGAAGTAAAAATCATTAGACTATTCGAATGATAACATTGGTTATCATATCACAGTAACTACACAGAATCAACACCTCTGTAAATTTCAGATGTCACCTCTTTGAAGAGTTACAATGTGCCATTGTGATTGGATTAGTGGAAGAGTTTATATGACGAGAACTTTCCCACACCAGTCAGTTGAACTGAAGAAGCTGCTCGGATGAGTAGTGAAACGTCTTCAGTGGTTACTCAGCAAGTCCAGTTGTTTTAGACTTAATTATATTTTTTGACTTAATTATACTAGATATACCATGACCTGGATGAATGAAAATCTTCATAGTCAACTTTTAATTTACTCTGCTCAAAATATTTTGCTAGAGAATAAATCCTGTATATGTAACACTCCAATATAGAATCTCTTATAAATAAAGTGAATCATAATCAATAGATTACAATTCAAAACAGTTTTCCTATCTATTTTTCTATTTTACATCTGCTGGTATTCTATGCTAGAAGTACATTTCTCTAAGTGAACAGAATGTCAGGGAGCCGGGAGCTCCCTCCAGGGAGGTAGTCAGGATCAAGGAGGAAGCCCTCTTGAGGGAACAAGGTCGCGGTGTCCAAGGGGTTAATCCAAAAGAGTAGTCAGAATCCAGGCAAGAGTTCAGGGGCAGGCAGATAACAACAAGTCCAAAGTCCAGGCAAGGTGTCAGGATACAAATCAGTAACAAGATTTAGCAACAAAGCTTCACAGGAAACCCAGGATACAACAGGGAAAGAGATCCTATACTTGGGCGCCATTCTGGCGTCTAAAATGGCTTTTTATTCAAATTTGGCGCCTTTGTGACGTCATTGACGTCCTTGCGCCGACGTTGGCGCACTGACATCATCGCGCCGGCGCCGCTTACCCACGTGGCGGCCATGGGCGCCGCCATTTTGGGAGCGAGAGGACGCGCCGCCCGGAGCTCCTGGGCCTGCTCCGGGCGGCGATCGTTACAGTACCCCCCCCTCACGGGGGGCCTCCGGACCACCAGGACTTGGCTTCTGGGGAAACTTGGAATGGAACTCCCTCACCAGACGAGGAGCATGGACATCAGAGCATCCTTCCCAGGAGCATTCTTCAGGGCCAAAGCCCTTCCACTTGATGAGGTATTGAAGAGACCCCCTGGAGATTCTGGAGTCAAGGATCTTCTCCACTTCATATTCTTGTTGACCATCCACAGAGATGGTAGGAGGAGGAGGCTGGACAACAGAAAAGCGGTTGGAGGTAGCGGGTTTCACCAAGGAGACATGAAACACGTTGGGAATTCGCATCTCAGGTGGAAGCTGAAGTCTGACAGCCACAGGGTTGATCACCTCCAGGATGGAAAAAGGACCTACGAACCTCGGACCCAACTTAGGAGAAGGTACCTTCAACTGAATGTTCCTGGAAGACAACCAGACTTTATCACCGACCTTGTAGGGAGGAGAGGGTCTACGTCTACGATCTGCAAACGTCTTATGAACCAGAGCACTCTTCTCCAGGTTGGACTTGGTTGCGGCCCAAATAGCAGACATGTGAGCTGCATGGTCATCAGCGGCCGGAACATCGGACAACACAAAGTCTTGTGGGAAGGCTTGAGGATGTTGACCATACACCGACATAAATGGGGACCTTCCAGTGGAAGTGTGGCAGGCATTGTTATGAGCAAATTCCGCCCACGGGAGGAGATCAGACCAATCATCTTGACAAAGGGAAACGTGGTTTCTCAAGAACTGTTCCAAGGCTTGGTTAACTCGCTCAGCCACTCCATTCGTCTGGGGATGATAAGCTGAGGAGAAGTGGAGATTAATACCCAGATCTTTGCACAGGGAACGCCAGAACTTTGCAGTGAATTGGGACCCTCTGTCAGAAACGATCTCGGCTGGGAAGCCATGTAGGCGAAAAATGAACTGGATGAACAATTGTGACAACTCCACTGCAGATGGAAGCTTCCGTAGAGGGATGAAGTGAGCCATCTTGCTGAAGCGATCAATGACAACCCAGATCATGGTATTCCCACTGGAGGGAGGAAGTTCAACAATGAAATCCATTGCCAAATGCGTCCAAGGACGAGAAGGAACAGGCAACGGCTGTAGTAACCCGCTAGGGCGAGAATGGCTAGACTTGGAAGTGGCACAAATGGTACAAGCAGCAACAAAGTCTTTGACATCTTTACAAATAGTCGGCCACCAGACTAGACGTCGTAAAAGTTCAAGAGTCCTAGCAGGACCAGGATGTCCTGCCTGCTTGGAGCTATGAGTCTGTTGCAGGATAGGCAGACGAAGCTCAGGAGGTACGAATGCCATTCCAATGGGGGTATCAGGAGGGGCAGAAGATTGACCAGCCAGGATTCGATCAGCAAACTGAGGATACAAAGAAGCGATGATCTTGACAGGAGGAATAATAGGCTCTAGTCTTTCTGGAGTACGATCCACCGGAGTGAAACTTTGAGACAGAGCATCGGCTTTCCGATTCTTGGAGCCAGGGCGAAAGGTCAAGACAAAGTTAAATTGGGAGAAGAAGAGAGACCACCTTGCTTGTCTGGGATTCAGCCTCTTGAGAGATTGAATGAACTCAAGATTCTTATGATCTGTGTAGATCGTGACTGGAATCAAGGAACCTTCAAGGAGGTGACGCCACTCTTCTAAGGCAAGCTTAACAACCAGGAGTTCTCGATTTCCAACATCATAATTCTGTTCTGCAGGAGAGAACTTCTTAGAAAAATACGCACATGGGTGCAGCTTCCCATCAGAGGGATGTCTTTGGGACAGGATAGCTCCGGCTCCAACTTCAGAAGCATCCACCTCGATGAAGAAAGGTAACTCCGGATCAGGATGGCGGAGAACCGAAGCAGAAGTGAAGGCATCCTTCAAGGATTGAAAAGCTTCAATAGCAGGCGGGGGCCACGAGCTGGGGTTACCCCCTTTTTGGATGAGGGCCAGGATAGGAGCAATACGAGAAGAGAATCCCTTAATGAATTGCCGGTAGTAATTGGCAAAACCAATGAATCTCTGGATTGCCTTGGTGCTCAGCGGTAGGGGCCACTCTTGGATTGCAGACACTTTCACAGGATCCATCTCGAAACCCTCTGGGGAGATGATATAGCCCAGAAAAGGGATCTTGGACACTTCAAACACACATTTCTCCAGTTTGGCAAAGAGAGAGTTCTTCCTCAAACGAGAGAGTACTTCCTTCACCTGGGAACGATGGCTTGTAAGGTCCTTGGAGAAAATCAGGATGTCATCAAGGTACACGACCACAAACTTTCCCAAGAGATCACGGAAAATGTCGTTCACGAATTCTTGAAAGACAGCGGGGGCATTACAGAGACCAAAGGGCATTACGAGGTACTCATAGTGCCCATCCCGAGTGTTGAATGCTGTCTTCCATTCGTCACCTTCCCGAATGCGGATAAGGTTATACGCCCCACGGAGATCCAACTTAGTGAAGATTTTAGCCCCCTTCAGTTGGTCAAAGAGTTCGGCAATCAAGGGCAAGGGATACCGGTTCTTAACCGTAATTTTATTAAGACCCCGGTAGTCGATGCAAGGACGTAGGCCTCCATCCTTCTTTTCCACGAAGAAGAATCCAGCCCCGGCAGGAGAGGTAGAAGGGCGAATAAACCCCCACTGGAGATTTTCTTGGATATATTCCTTCATGGCAGCGGTCTCTGCTGGGGAGAGAGGATAAGTGCGACCTCTAGGAGGCATGGTTCCAGGCAGGAGATCAACTAGACAATCGTAGTGACGATGAGGAGGGAGAAATTCTGCAGACTTCTTACAGAATACATCAGCGAATTCTTTGTAAAAGGGGGGTAGAGACTTCAGATCCGACAAAGAGATATTCACCCTCTGGAGGGGTTCAGCAGGAAGACAGTGCTGCTGGCAAAATGGGCTCCAACGGGTAATCTGTCCTGTGGTCCAATCAATGGAGGGATTATGCAGGCGCAGCCAAGGGAGACCCAAAACAACTGGAACGGATGGGCAGGAAATAATGAGGAACGAAAGTCTTTCTTTATGCAGCGTCCCAACCTGCACAGGCAATTCCCCAGTCGTCATGGAGACAAATTCAGCCTCCAGGGGTCTGTCGTCAATGGCAATGACACGGAGAGGAGCAGACAATGGGAACAAGGGAACCTCCATGTGTTTGGCGAATTGAGCGTCCATGAAGTTCCCAGCAGCTCCAGAGTCAATGAAAGCAGAGCCAACGATAGTCTTAGAGGCTAGGCGAATCTGTAATGGAAGGAGAAACCTGTGAGTGTTCTCTTGAGACTTTGGAGTAGTGTCCCCTACATGCGTTACCCTAGATATACCTCGGGGAACAAAACTCGCGGGCTTCACCGGACAAGAGTTCGCAAAATGAGACTGCCCGCCACAATACAGACATAAGCCCGCCATTCGTCTACGGAGTCTTTCTTGTTCGGATAGACGAGCCCTTCCAACTTGCATTGGTTCCTCCGGAGGAGAAGGGGAGGCTTGAGTAACAGGAGTATGCAGAAGGGGTCTCTGGAAGCGAGGTGCCAGCAAAGGCTGAAATCTTTTACAGCGCTCCCTCTCTACTTGATGCTCTCTGAGCCGAGTGTCCACCTTAATAGAAAGTGCGATCAGATCCTCCAGCAGGTCAGGGAACTCCCTGGAGACAAGATCATCTTTAATGCGAATAGACAGACCTTGATAGAATACGGCCTTATAGGCATCGTCGTTCCAGGAAGTCTCAGCCATCAAAGTTCTAAAGTCAATAGCATATTTATTGACACTGCGGTTTCCTTGCCGGAGTTGCAGGAGACGAGAAGGAGCATTAGTGACCCGACCCGGGGCATCAAACACAGTACGAAATGCTTGAAGAAAGGCCTTGGCATCAAAAGTCAGCGGAGAATTCTTCTCCCAAAGAGATGTTGCCCACTCAAGCGGTTTGCCCACCAAACGAGACATCACATACCCCACCTTGGAACGTTCATTGGGGAAGTGCGAGGGTTGGAACTCGAACTGGATCTGGCACTGTGTAGCGAAACCTCTGCAGGCTTGTGGGTCCCCACTGAAGCGAGGAGGAGGCGGGATGCGAGGCTCACTTGACGAGGAACCTGCGGTGGACGAAGCGGCCGCCAAGGAAGGATTTACCGCAGCTTGGGGAGCAGGGGGTGCTGGCGGCATCCGAGAGAGGAGGGTATCAAGTGCCTGTCCAATGCGGTACTGCTGGGCTTCATAATCCTCCATGCGGGATGCCAGTCCGCGGAGCGCTCGTCCGACATCAGGCGTAGCTTCCTCAGTAGGATCCATGGCCCAAGTATAATGTCAGGGAGCTGGGAGCTCCCTCCAGGGAGGTAGTCAGGATCAAGGAGGAAGCCCTCTTGAGGGAACAAGGTCGCGGTGTCAAGGGGTTAATCCAAAAGAGTAGTCAGAATCCAGGCAAGAGTTCAGGGGCAGGCAGATAACAACAAGTCCAAAGTCCAGGCAAGGTGTCAGGATACAAATCAGTAACAAGATTTAGCAACAAAGCTTCACAGGAAACCCAGGATACAACAGGGAAAGAGATCCTATACTTGGGCACCATTCTGGCGTCTAAAATGGCTTTTTATTCAAATTTGGCGCCTTTGTGACGTCATTGACGTCCTTGCGCCGACGTCGGCGCACTGACGTCATCGCGCCGGCGCCGCTTACCCACGTGGCGGCCATGGGCGCCGCCATTTTGGGAGCGACGCCGGCAGGAGAGGACGCGCCGCCCGGAGCTCCTGGGCCTGCTCTGGGCGGCGATCGTTACACAGAAATCAAAATGAACTAAAAGTTCTTCAACATTAAAGAAGATGTACAGTATAGAATAAGTGAAAAAGCCCTAATTCTGTAGACTCCCCTATTCAGGGAGCAGGAAATGGAAAAAATGGGCTGGACTAGTAGGGCTTTTGTAGAAATTTAGAATAAAGTAACCAGAAACACAACTTTCTAAAGCATATTCTAAAAGAATATAATGCACTGGTACATTGTTGTTTTTTTTTACATAATATGACTCCTTTAACAAATCATCATTTTTATTTTTTTAGGGCTGGTCAGTGATTCCTGACTCAAGAAGAGCACGCATTTGTCCATTCAAACATGGCAAGTAAAATATTTAATAAAAAGCTATAAAAATGTGATTGAAATATATCCCTAAGTATATTACAGTGAACATAAGTTGAAACTGAAATTACTAACAGGTTCATACACTTAAAACCAATTCTGTTAACCACCAAACAGTTTTGGTAGTTTAAGAAAAATTGTATTGTAAAATAAAATTGTATTGAACATTTAAACTTGCTTTAAATCTGTTTTATATGTTGTATGTATAACTTCAAAGATTAAGGGGCAGATTTATCAAGGGTCAAATTTAGAGTTTATTGGAGTTTATAAAAACTCCCATAAATTCGAAAATCTAAAAAAAAAAATCAAATTGTTTCAATTCAGGTGGATGGGATTGACCCATAAACTCTAATTGAATTTGATTCTTTTCGATTTCGATTTTCAGGATGCCACCGAACAACTCCAAATTTATTCCAGGATATCCCCATAGGCTTAAACAGCAATTTGGTGGCGAATAGTCAAATTTCTTAAAAGGCCAGTACATGATTAATTTCAAAATTTGAATTTTTTTTCAAAACTCAAATCGAATTTTAACTATTCCCTAGTCGAATTACACTAAATAAAACTCGAAAACTTGAATTTTTAAATTAGAATTTTCACTTCGACCCTTGATAAATCTGCCCTTAGGACTTCAAGTAAAAAACAAATGCTCCACATAGCCCAAATTTTTACTAACTGCCCAAAAATACCATCTTAAAGGGATGTATCCCCTACTGATAAATATACAGTTGATTACATCCACTGTATAATTAATTCATTTTAAGTGAAACATATGGGCCATGTTTGAATGGGTAGCGTCCTTAATTGTAGACATGTTTATTTTTACTCCTATAAGGGTGAAATTTCGAGATGATGGGAGTATTTTTAAACTGTCATCACTTCGAAATTCAAATAAAAAATAAACAATCGATAGTTATTAAAAAGTTTGAATATTTTTTCTTAGGGGGAATAGTCCGTATTCATCGAATTGGAATCATAGGAAACGAAGTAATAGCGAATTCAAATCGTATGAATTTTTCAAAGTCCACCAATTGTCTCCTAATAGGTCCTAGGAGGTCCCCCATAGGCTAAAACCGCAATTCAGCAGGTTTTAGATTAGGGACAGATTTATCAAAGGTCGAATTTCACATTTAAAAAACTTAAAAATTCAGATTAAAAAAGACCAACCAATATGTATTAAAAAAAATCTAAGATTTTTTTTTTTGGCCGAATAGGTCAGTTTTTTCCCGAAAAAAACTTTGATTTCACAAAGTTGACCAATTTACTCCAAAGGAGGTCCCCCATAGGCTAAAACAACAATTCAGCAGGTTGGCAAATGGTCTAAGTTTAATTGTTAAAGAGACAGTACATGATTTATTTCAATATTCGAATTTTCAGTTTATAAAATATGGCATTTCTGGTCATATTTATTTTTAAGGTTTAGTTCTCCTTTACACTCTCTCCCTAAATGCTATAGCGTACAAAAATACAAAATATTAATCGGTAATATATGGGTTATAAATTTAGTATTGGGTCTCTGGGAGTACTTGTATAATATATCGTGTATTAAATATTTCTGGTATATTTCCGGTTATCATTCACATGAGTTTAACCTTATTTAAGCATTTGAATATGTTGTCTATGATGCATGAACTCACCAGCTTTTTATTGTTAACCCGAAAGTCAAATGCACTTTTAAAGGCTTGTTGGAATAATTACCTTAATTATTAAGATTAGTCATAATTAAAAATACAGATGTTTAATATCACGTTCAACTGGTGGCAGAACCCTGGAAATGATATAATGTTACAGAAAGAATGTTTGCTTTCATGTTAAACAATAGAAGACATCTGAAAAAGTAAGAGGTGGTTTGAAATAATATTTATAAACAGTGTGACAGATGGGGAAGTTTAAGAGAGGGAAATCCATTGCCTAATAATACTTATAAAGTAATGAAGTAGGAGTTATCTATCACTTTATTGCATGCAGGCCCAAACATTTATTCTGTTTAGATGTAATCTGATCTTTTGTTTTGCTGACTTTTAGAAACCCACTCCAGCAATCTTTATAAGATTGAGAATACATATAAAAACAACATATACTGACCACGTGGAGCTAAGAGGATAGAAAATGATAGATTTTCAAATTCATCTCTTTCAATGTAGAGAGTACATTTGTATGAAGTAGTAAGGTGAAAAATTATTTTAGAATATGTTGTTACTGTTAACAATTATAAAAAAGAGCCCTGATATCTTGCATATACTGTACTTACAGGTCTGCAAGTGCAATTTCGAATTCAATCTCCATGTTTTTTTAATCATAATGCAGCATTTCCCATAATTCATTGCAGCCATGGGTGATGCTTTCTATGCAATTGCAACTGAAATGAGTGCAGTTGCACATGCGCTTTGATATGAATTGTTCACAGTTGCATTTACAATTTTGCAAGTCTGTTGGTGTCACTTCCAGCATTCGCCACTGAATGACATCTGCACTCAATTAGAAATTTCTCTGTGGCAATTGGCACAGTATGCAGTGGGGACCCTGGAGCTACTACCATCATCAGTAGGCCCAATTGTGTGCAATTTTTAGCACAGTTACGTGAACGTGCAAGGGGAGGCTTCAGACACAAGTACCTCTAATGAATGTTTGCAACTATGGCCAGTTTGAGTTACTGCAATTGCACTTTCTACTTGTAAATAACACTTAAAATTTTGGTGATACATTTGATTGCAAGAGTAGTTTACTGAAAAATGTATTAAGAAAAACATGCACAAAACTATCTATCACATGCATGCTAGTTTGGCACACTGACCATCTCTGTAGCACAGAACCCAAAAACGAATGTACCTGTGACAGAAATGTTTCTTCTACAGCAGGGAGTTAATACAAACTGCTCTATCGAGTCTATACTTTTTACAATCACTTAAACAGTGAACTTCAAAATAAGGATCACATTACATTTATAGAGCTACAGAATATGTTGGCACTAATATGTGGTAATAATAACCATTTCCCAGTGATATAATACTATTGGCACTGTAGCCTAGCTTATTTATAGAGATGATTCAAGACACAGCACTGAGAAATATGCTGGTGCTGTATAAATAAATGTTAATAATTAATCTAAGTTTAATAACTGTTGGGCTCGTTTTTGAGTACCACACTGAAATATATTCCATATTTTTTTTATTGATTTAAATGGCATGCCTTATTTTCAGAAGCATCTGTATATGCAGTCCCTACAAGAGTATGCAATCACCAGATTGTAGCACAGAAAACTGTTTAATTTAGAAATAATTCAAAATGACACATCTCAAAATGTAAAAGAAGCCAGAGATCTGTGCCTTTTTCTAGAACACAGTCTATTGGGGGAATATAATAAAAGTCACAAAGAATAAAACAATTTGCACAAATAAGAATAAAAATGTACATTTTGCAATGTAATACTCTTCCTTAAACTATTAACTTTTTCAGTTAGAAGTTTTATTACACGCACTGGCACAAACTATAAAATTCGCAAACCTTCTTCTACTTGTGGAAGTGATCGCTAAACAGTTTTCGGATATGCAAAAGCAATATTAAATTTATGCAAAGGAAAATTAGTTTGCACAGAGGCATAACTTTTCGCATTGCGAATATTTTTCCAGTTACCAACTTTTATTACATTCACCCATATGTGTTACTTTTAAGCTTTTCTAGAGGTTGCTTCTATGTTTTGGTTAGACAAGAAGGAACATAGCAGAAGAAGTTATACAAGGACATGTTATTGAGTCTGGCCTATTGTTGTCAGTGTGACTCTGAGGGGAGGCTGTCATGCCTACCAGGCCTGAAAACTCTCTAGAGTTTCTAAGAGTTTGGTATTATGTAGTGAGCAATACATATTTTTTAGATAAGCTACACATGTACAGTAATTATTCCTCTTATTTTAGGAGGGGCTAAACCCAATGGTCCAGAGAATTTCATCTGATCAAAATTCCATCTATGTACCTATCTGAAGTGCTGTGATGTTTAATTTTGAGAATTATTCAAATTCTCCTACAAAACAAAATCTCCATCTTTCTTTACATTGTACAATAAAGTTTAAGATTTGACCATGTAAAACAGATACACACTGGTAAATAAATTAAAACCAAATCAAAACACTTTTCTTTTGTAAATTCTTTTCTTCCTACTTTTTCTAATAAAAAAATTAATGCAAATATGTATACATTTCTAAATATGATGAAAATAATACTGTTATTTATCATAATGGGAAAAGTAACCACAAACACTTTCACCAGACTCATAGAAAAAATAAACAACCCATGCAGTTAGCTCACAGGAGTGCTTTTACACAAATAAATACACACTCACCTTTTAAAAGTGGTATCTTCCGTATATATCTACAGTTGAGACACACTTTAATTTGGCCAGTGGCATCCTTGTATCATTCATATTTGATTGTTAAAAATAACTTGGCAGTCATAGAGAATTGATGAACAGAACAGCTTGACATGCTTCATAGCTAAAACTCCTAAATGTAGAAGTTCTTTTTTTTTTTTTTTAAATAACAGCCAGTACCAGGATGCTGAAACCATGAAAGTCCACCACAAACTTTTTAAAGGGGATCTAAGCCCATAAAAAAAAATGATTGATGTAAACTTACCCAGAGTGGTCCTTTGAGCACTTTTACAATTTACGTTCGTTTCTGTTTTCAGTGGTTTCTGGGATATTAGCAGTTTTATAAAGTTTATACTGCTAGGTAGGCTTCAGTTCAGCAGCTCTCTTTGTATATCCTTTTGGGAGGATGAAAGAAGTGGATCCACTCTCTTTCCAGCTCAGTTTAAAGGGATTCTGTCGTAATTTTTATGGTGTGGTTTGTATTTCTAAATGACATTGTTCACACTGCAAATAATTCACTCTACAGTGGAAAAATGTTATTCCTAACACAACAAGTGTATTTTTTTTTTAGTTTTGATATTGGTGTGTAGGCAGCAATCTCAGGTCATTTTGCCTGGTCATGTGCTTTCAGGCAGGATATTGTTTCTCTTACTCAATTTAACTGAAGGAGTGACATTGGGACATGGATTTTTAGTATTGAGTGCTGTTTTTATATCTACCAGGATGCTGTGATCTAGTTACTCAATCTGACTCAATTCGCTAGGGTAATTAAAACCCGGAAACCAGTTAAATTTTAAATATATAATTTTAAACCAGCTTTACAAAACAAAAAAAGGAAATAATTAAAAAAACATGAACAAATATCAGATTGTCTTTAAATAATGCTGCCTGCACCTAGAAAATGTTGATTTCAAGGTGAAAAAGTTTTTCATGGAGTGAACTGAATAAACAGACAAATATTAAACTCTTTACGCGCACTCCAGAAAATTGATTCCAATGTTCACATAAATAGGTAAAACTAATAGTGCAAATGTAATGTACACAATCCACATGCTTAAGATAACAGACCATAACGTAGGCAAATGGAACTCATTCCCGCAACAGCTTTTTTTCAACTGAGCCTGTGCTGTGCTTGATGTGTACATTTAATTTTGTCTGCATATTCCACACACAAAACTCTTCATTTAGAACAAACAACAATGAAACACTCAACAATTATTGTATTTAGTCATTTTCCTGAATGGGTAGGATAAAAAATGACTGTCAACAAGGGGAGTAGAAACAGGTTTGTTAGCAGTCTCAGTCCGGCCAAGGTACACACCTTACATGCATTCTATAGAAGATGTGGCTCCCAGTGAACTTAATGGAACAGTTCAGTGTAAAAATAAAAACTGGCTAAATAGATAAGCTGTGCAAAACAAATAGTTAGCCAAAAATGTAATCTATAAAGGCTGGAGTGAACAGATGTCTTACATAATAGCCAGAACACTACTTCCTGCTTTGCAGCTCTCTAACTCTGAGTTAGTCAGCGACTTGAAGGGGGCCACAAGGGACAGAACTGTTCAGCAATTGATCCTCAGCATTCAGATCAGATTCAAAAGCAACAGTTATGACCCATGTGCCCCCCCTCAAGTCATTGATTGGTTACTGCCTGGTAACCAATCTGTGGAAACCAAGAGAGGAGGAAGTAGTGTTCTGTCTATTATGTTAGATATCCGCTCACTCTAGCCTTTATACATTACATTTTTGGCTAACTAACTATATTAGAAACATTTTTTATTTTGCACAGCCTTTCTATTTACCCAGTTTTTATTTTTATACTGAACAATTCCTTTAAGGGGTTCTGAGAGGCACATCTGTTAGCAGTTTCTCGTGCCTTTGGCAGCAGCAATGGTTATTTAGAACAATTTCTAATATGCCACAATGACAAGTAAAAGATATAACTCAAACAGTGGACTTGTTTGTGTAACATACTAACAGGCAGTCTCACCAAACCTTTGTTTTCTTGTTCAATTTCCTTTAAAAGCGTATGTTTTATAAAAAGATGATGCATGGAATTTTTATAGCTAAAGTTATATAAATGCTGAAAAAAGGGCTGATGTTCTGAGTAACCACATTTGACATAACAGAAAATTGGTTGCAGTATTTGTAGCGTATGTCCTTTTTACAAACCCTCATAACACTGAAAATCTTGCTTGCTATACCATTTCACAATGATGTCTTACCCCACAGTCAAAATACAAACACACACTCATGCAAAAATGAATGCTTGAATGCTTCTGCCAGACGTCTTCATGGATGAGAAGATGATTCCTGAGAAGTTTTGTTCCATTTGCTCATGCCGTGTCGAAATCCATAAACACCCAATGTTATGTATTCTTAATAAATAAAATTACATCTATGAAAACTCAAATCACATTTGAAACATTATAATAGCCAGTTTACCTACAGTATCTGTAATACCCCTATACTACTCAGTATGATCAATTCTACCTAAATTACTTGTTTTACTAGCATGCTCTGGAAGCAACTAAGTTGTTACAGTAAGAAATATTTTATAGATATATATTTATATCTTATAGATGCCAATTCAATTTGGAACAGCATTACATACAACTCTGTTACTCAGACGCTAGCCTGGCAATCTCTCTGTCCTGTTAATGCCACTGTCAGTCTTTGTTGGATGACTGATCAGAATGACACATGTGTGAACTTTTCAAACTCATTAGGCACAATGAATGATAAGGTAAGTAGTTATTTGCATGGTTTCTCTAAAATCACATTTACTAAGGATAGAATTTCGAAGCGGTAAAACTTTGAAATTCAACCATCAAATTGTAGAAATTCGAAAGTCAAAAATTTTTTGGAGTGAATTTAGCTGTTTTTGATCAAATTCAAATAATTTGATCGATCGTTGAAATCGTTCGAATCGAACGATTCGAACGATTTAATCGATCGATTGTTTTTTGACTTCTAAAAACTTTGACTTCTAAAAACTTAGCCAAATACTAGCTATAGGTTCTAGGAGGTCCCCATAGGCTAACATAGCAATTCAGCAGATTTAAGGTGGCGAAGTGTCGAAGTCGAAGTTTTTTAAAGAGACAGTACTTCAATTTTCATATGGTCAAATATTCAAAGTTTTTTCAATTCAAATCTAATTTTGGCTTATTCGATGGTTGAAGTACCCAAAATTACTTCGAAATTCGAAGTTTTTGAATTCGAAAAATTCACTTTGACCCTTCGTAAATGGGCCCCTTAATGTATATGCAATATACAGTATGATTAAGGCAGCTACATTTTTTATGTTTAATGTTTTTAGTGGCCTGGGGAAGTAATCTAAAATGAAATGAAATAAATATGCAATTATCAAACCTATTGATGTGAAATTATTCCTCCAAAACGTCTAATATATATGCTGATAGACTAAATTCATAATTACTTTAAACTAACTCTTTCCATACAGGTTTTATATACTCAAGTTGACTATCATCCTAGACTTTGTGCAAAGGTAAAAATAATGAGGATATATTTGACATGTTCTGCTATGCAGAAGAACACATTCTGGAGTAGGAAGTGTGCTTTCTGTTTATGTTGTTTCAAACAGTGTCCTATATATAACTTATTTAATGTATGTTTTTTTCCATTGTTATGTAAATATAATATGTAGGTCAGTTGCCTTGGGGTGTAAAATTTTTACGTTTTGAACAATTTTCGAATGGTCGAATACAGTATTCAAAGTTTTTTCAATTTGAATCAAATTTTGGCCTATTCGATGGTCAAAGTACCCAAAAAATTACTTCGAAATTCAAAGTTTTTGAATTTGAAAATTCACTTTGAATTCACTTTGACCCTTAGTAAATGGGCCCCTTAATGTATATGCAATATACAGTATGATTAAGGCAGCTACATTTTTTATGTTTAATGTTTTTAGTGGCATAGAGAAGTAATCTAAAATGAAATGAAAAATGCAATTATTATCATTTAGCAAAACCTATAGATGTGAAATTATTCCTACAAAATGTCTAATATATGTGCTGGTAGACTAAATTCATAATTACTTTAAACTAACTCTTTCCAATCACAGGTATTGCTTGTTTCTTGTTTGTTCAAACCCTAAATTATATAAACTAACCACAATTAAAATGTAATTTTGCATTTACTTTTAGTTCTATTTAATGAAAACTATTTTGTTTGTTAGTTGTAACCAGCTCCCCTTCACTCTTTGTTTTCAGTTAACCACTAATATGGACTCCCAGGTTAGATGTCCTTTTGCACATGAACATTTTCCAGGTAAAAACAATTGTAAAACAATAAATTATTTTAATAACATAGTGAATAGATGATAACGATTTTGCAAATGAGCTTTTATTTTAAACAAACAGTATGTTTTGCTACTTATGCACATAAAGGAGAACTAAAGTTAACAGAGAACTATAATAGAAATGCTGCTCATTATGTTTTAGGGTTTTAACAGTCTGCCTCTGAAGATGCCACCAGTAGCAACCGTCTTCTTTTCTTCTAATTCACTGCACATACTCTGTGTTACCCTCAGTTAACTGTGCTTAGAGTCCTACTAACAATATACAGTATATATAGAAATATAAAAGTCTTGTTTCAAGGCTGACAAGTAGCTAATTCAGATTTCAATTACATGGCAGCTCAGAAACCAATATTATTTACTTTTAGAGTTTAACATTCAACCCTGTAGCATCAGCTTATATGACATATGAACCTCATTTTCTGCTTGGTGATTTGTGTCAATCCCGAAATTTAGCTTCTCAACAGCTGCTTACAGCAGAATGAGCATGTGCAGTGTCACTGACACTCCTAACAAAGTCCAAGGTGGGGGATCTACAGTTCTACAGTTTAAGAAATCAATGTAACTGATTTTGTTTTTTTTTAGGGTGGAATGTGAGCATAACAGATACAGATTCTTTTGCAGAAATAAAAATCACGTCGAAGATCAATGCCAGTTTTATATTGCGTTTGTGTAACAGGACAAAACTTACATCATGTGACTGCCTTAACATCTTTGCTACAGTCCCTGTGGTTAGTAGCTCATTTTCAAACCACTTTCCAGATATAATGGAATTAATATATTATATAGCTACACCTTAAGACAGCGGCCCCAAACCTTTTTTTACCAGTAAGCCACATTCAAATGAAGAATTAAGTTGCAGAGCAACACAAACATGCAAAAAGTGCCTGGGAATGCCAAACATGGTCTATGATTGGCTATTGGTAGCCCCTATGAGGAATTGCAGCCTACAGAAGGCTCCGTTTGGCAGTACACTTGGTTTTTATGCCACTAAAACTTGACTGTAAGCCAGGAATTAAAAAATAAGCCCTTAATTTGAGGCCACTGTGAGCAACATCCAAGGGGTCGAAGAGCAACAATGTTGCTCACGAGCCACTGGTTGGGAATCACTGCCTTAAGGACACTGCTTTTTTGATGACCTACTGTAAATAATGTTAAAATTATTCTGTTGTCTTTTAATTAATGTCAGCCTTTACGTACATTTGTTTAGCAGTTAGTTAAAAAAATATTGATGTAGCTGCCCATAGACCTGACATAGACCTGCATGCAGTAGCCTTTTTTTTCAGGGGGCATTGCTTTATCTTGTACAGCAGAATTTACCAGCAGTTATATATCCTAAACCCAATAATACCATTGGCCTTTTGTTTTATTGTTTTTAAAATACATCTTTAATTTTAAATGTAAGCTTTCAGAATTCAAAACAGTTAAGGAGCATTCCATTAATTATGTACAAATTAATTCCATATGAAAAAGTTAAGTTTTATCACACATATGCATGCACTTATCCAAGCATACCAACTTTATTATGCAGAAAATGGCTGAATGGTATTGCAACAAATGTATCTGTTTTATTATGACCTTTCTAGCCCATGAACCAGTACAGTACCTCAAAGCAGGCCATGCCAAATATGGCTTATAAGCAAAAGTCTTGAAAAAAAGAATAGTAATTCATTTATTTTCAAACAGGAGGCTTCAAGCTATGCAGTCCTAAATTTATCAAGTGATATATGCGGTTCTAATCTTTGCATCCAGGTAAGTAAATTAAATATGTACTGTGATTATTTCATGGGGAAGCCTATGTATCATAATTCAAAGTTGTGTAATATTAGAGGTTTTTTATCTACTTCGAAATAACACACAAAAACCCAGCAATATTTGCTTATTTATTCGGAAATACGGATATAAAAATTTCGATTGAATAAAATCATGGAAAAAGACCTTGAATTTGTGATTTTACAAGCTCAAAAAAATGTAGAAAACCTGAATGGAATAGTTTACATTTTGCTTAGGACAGCTCCAATTGACTTCTACATGACCTTGCAAGTTTTACTTTTGAGTTTTTCGTGTTTTTTAGCCTATTAAATACTTGATTTGAAGTTATAATTGGAGTTGGTGACTATTAGCACACAAAGCTCAAATACGACCATTGATAAATCATGCCCGTGCAACAAGTTATTTTGCAGAAATCTACAATACAGTCAGTGACTGCTAGTCAGGTTTGTCCATTAGGTTTTTTTCTAATAATGTTCAAGATAGGAAATACTGTATGAAAACTATAACCCCAAAATGAACACTTAAGCAACAGATAGTTCATATTAAGTGGCATATTAAAGAATCTTACCAAACTGGAATATATATTTAAGTAAATCTTGCCCTTTTCCATCACTTGCCTTGAGCCACCATTTCGTGATGGTCTGTGTGCTGCCTCAGAGATCACCTGACCAGAAATACTACAACTCTAACTGTAACAGAAAGATGAGTGAAAGCAAAAGACACAACTCTGTCTGTTAATTGGCTCATGTGACCTAACATGTATGGTTTGTTGGTATGTTTGAGAGTACAGTGAATCCTACAATCCCAGGGGGCGGCCCTTATTTTTTAAAATGGCAATTTTCTATTTATGATTACCCAATGGCACATACTACTAGAAAAGTATATTATTATGAAAATGGTTTATTTACATGAAACAGGATTTTACATATGAGCTGTTTTATACAATATATTTTTATAGAGACCTACATTGTTTGGGGGGGTATAGTTTTCCTTTAACTTGATAGAAAGTGACCTATTATTGTGTCTCTACTTTGGGAAATACCTAGCCAAGCCTATGCAATCCTAATACATTTAAATAATGATCAGATAATGATCAGGTATTTCCCTGACATTCTGCTTGATCCCTAGCATGATGAAGTGTATATTGCATTTCAAAGTTAATTTTTTTATTTACTTAAAATACTTCTAGCTCAGGGATATTTGTCAGCTATGGTGTCACTATTTTATGGAGAAGACAAACTCCAGGTAATAAAATCTGGGTGTTACTGGCAAGAAATATTACTGACCATGCCACAGGCACAACTAGTTGCTCCCCACCCACAACCAATTACATCTCATGTCCCCATGTCCTTTCCAGATGCAATTCTGATTGCAGATTCTATTTAACAATAAATTTATCAATCTTAAGTTTACAAGAGCTACAATGCTGCATGTTAGGGATGTAGCGAATGTCGGAAAAAAAGTTCGCAAACATATTCGCGAACTTGCGTCAAAAATGCAAACGGTTCGCGAACGTCGCGAACCCCATAGACTTCAATGGGAAGGCGAATTTTAAAAGCTAGAAAAGACATTTCTGGCCAGAAAAATTATTTTAAAGTTGTTTACAGGGTGCAACGACCTGGACAGTGGCATGCCAGAGGGGGATCAAGGGCAAAAATGTATCTGAAAAATACATTGTTGACACAGCGCTGCGTTTTGTGCTGTAAAGGTCAGAAATCACACTACGTCACTCAGGTGATGTTTCTGTACACGGAATGTGAAAAAGCTCACACAGCTAGGTGGCACTTGGTTAAAGACTGGGCAAACAATGCCTGCAAGGTCAACGTATACACTACAGCAGTGGATACGGAATATATTATTGCTGCTTGAAAAACGTCACTCAGGTGGTGGTTCTGGAGACGGTATTATTATTGATATTTAGACAGAATGTGAAAAAGCTCACACAGCTAGGTGGCAGTTGTTTGAAGAACACACTGGGCAAATAATGCCTGCAAGTGCACTACTATTGGTGCACTGCTATGAAGAACAGCAAACAGCACTGGACACGTTAAAGAACAGTAAGATAAGTAAAATAAAAAAAATATATATGTATATTATAAAAAAAATTACTCTGGTTGGTGCTGAACTACTAGGAGCAGCACAGTAGCACACCAGTCCCACTCCCCAACACAGCTAGGCTAATAGCACTGGGCTCTTATAGTAGCAAAGTAAAAAAACAAAAAAGAAAATTAAAGCAGTCCTTACAAGGACTATTGGGTTATTACAGCAGTCAGCAGATGAGATCAGAAGAGATCAGTGCCCACAGCAGCTACATACAGAGCACTGCAGTAGAAGGTAGATTACTAGCCAGCAAAGCTACCTAACCTAAAATGTCCCTCAAATCCCTGCAGAGTTCTGTCCCTACAATACAGAGCAGTATCAAGTAGATTACTAGCCAGCAAAGTTACTATCAACTGTCCCTCAAATCACTAACAGCTCTCTCCCTACACTAGCTCTTCCAAGCACACACAGGCAGAATGAAAAAACGCTGCAGGGCTTCAGTTTATATATGGAAGGGGAGTGGTCCAGGGGGTGTGGGGGTGGTCCAGGAGGGAGAGCTTCCTGATTGGCTGCCATGTATCTGCTGGTCTGGGGGAGAAATGGCAAAAAAAAGCGCCAGCTACGGCGAACCCAAATTGGCGAACGTCGTGCGACGTTCGCGAACATTCGGCGAACGCGAACAGTCGATGTTCGCGCGAACAAGTTCGCAGGCGAACAGTCCGCGACATCCCTACTGCATGTTAGTATACGTATTAGTAGACTCTAATGTATCACAATTTATTTAACTATTAATGCAAATACACACTTACATGTAAAATAAAATATTTACCTTAAAATGTGATTATATATTCCTGTTTTTAACACATATTTCCTATTATTTAATCCCAGCCTTTATATGCTTAATTGCAACTATTCAACACAAATTGACTAACAAATACAATAACTGAAAGCTAATCAACCAGTTGATCATATTGTTTGAAATAAATCCATGCTAGTTTACAGTATGGCCTAGTACCAGCTTAATTATTATGTCAGTAGTAGAATTTACCTTTGTATTCAATGTGAACAGTATAGTAGCAGGACATGTTTCCATGTTTCTCACATTCTGTGCCTTTCACAAAACCTGGTTTTCTACAAAGCTAAGACTATGTTTCTCAGCACAAACCTGTATCGGTTCAGCTCCACTGACTTGCACAAAAAGACTTGCACTGCAGGATTATGTTTTGAAGTATATACTTTAACATGCTTTGCATCTAAGGCTTTGTATATAAAATGAAAGCCAAAATGCAGGGAAAGTATAATTGCAACCTAACAAATAGATGATGGAGGCAAAGCATATTAAAACCAGAAATCTTGCTAATATATTTAGGGGCCGATTCACTAAATTCGGGTGAAGGATTAGAATAAAAAAAACTTCGAATTTCGAAGTTTTTTTTGGGTACTTCGACCATCGAATTGGTTAAATTCGATCGAATTCGATCGAAGTCGAACGAAATCGAACGATTTGAAGTAAAAATCGTTCGACTATTCGACCATTCGATAGTCGAAGTACTTACCCTTTAAAAAAAACTTCGACCCCCTACTTCGGCAGATAAAACCTACCGAAGTCAATGTTAGCCTATGGGGAAGGTCCCCATAGGCTTGCTCAGCTTTTTTTGATCGAAGGATTTTCCTTCGATCGTTTGATTAAAATCCTTCGAATCGTTCGATTCGAAGGATTTAATCGTTCGATCGAACGAAAAATCCTTCGATCGTTCGATCGAATGTTTAGCACTAAATCCTTCAACTTCGATATTCGAAGTCGAAGGATTTCAATTCGAGGGTCGAATTTCGAAGTATTTTTAACTTCGAAATTCTACCCTTAGTGAATCTGCCCCTTAGTGTATTTAAAAACACATTTTTAATGGAATTACTTTTGCTCTTATTTCTCTGATTTTAGGACAACAGGCTCATATTCAGCTACATAGATGCATTTAGAATTATGCAGAGCTAGAGAATGCATAACAATTGCCTTGATGTAACCTATTTAAAATACAAGAACACATTTAAAATTGGAATTAGGGAATGCAATAAAAGTTACGAATGAAAAGATTTGCAAAAATAAAAGCAAGAACTAGGGGGTTATTTACTAAAATTTGAAAATTTCTCAGGATTTTAGTAAAACCACGTTGACTAAACTCTCATCCACATTTTACCTTATTTCTCAATAAATGAACTAAAAAAAAAATATGGTGCCGGAAAAGGATTTGACACCCGAAAACTTTTTTGTATTATCGCCCAAAAACAGTGTATATTATTGTATGAAACCCAGCGCAGATCATGATATCTTCCAACTGTAAAAGGGACAACTGCCATTTACTTATGCATGACCTTGGCAGTTTGAGATGGATTACTTTTTTATTCTGAGTTTTAGCCTCTGGGTTTAATAAAACTCAAAAAATTGTGACTTAAATAAATAACCCCCTTAGAATTATGCATTTTAATATCCTTATTAGTTACAAAGTTACTTAATTAATTGTGGTTTGAAAAAGCAAAGTCAACTCCTCCAAATCATCACCAGTGCATACATAACCCATACCTTTACTAAACTAACTATAGAAAAAATCACTATAGCCTTGAATATTATGCTTGTCCAATAAATCATCCAAGCCATTCTTAAAGGCATTAATAGAATCAACCATCACAACAACATCCGGCAGTGCATTCCACAACCTCACTGTCCTCACCATGAAAAACCATCTACGCTGCTTCAAATTAAAGTTCTGTTCCTCTAGTCTGGTGGCCTCTGGTGCATTGTTCCTCTTAATGGGAACCCCCTCACCTGTCTACAATGCCCTCTAATATACTAGCGAAGAGTAATTATGTCCCCTTGCAAAAACTCCAGAGATGCTAACCCCAACCATGATAGTGTTTCTTTCTTCTACGTCCCTCCATGTCAGTACACATGGGCATTGCCCCTCCCAGACCTGGAGGTAGGACCTATAACATAGCCAATCAAAATGAATCATGACCTATAAGACCACATGACTTCCTCCTCACCACAGTTATTTTTTTGTCCTACTGGACAGGGAGGTAGGATCTCCCTCCTCACTTTTTATTTTTTGGTGAATTTTGAGAGAAAGCAAACACAGTTTTTGTTTTTTCTTTTGTATTTTTTGTTTATTTTTCCTCTGTGTGGACACAGAGGGATGATTCCCAGGTAATGGAGAAGATTTTACCTGATGCCTCAAGACGCATAATCTGTAAATTATCGCTTATTGGGAAGAAATGCAGGTGTGGGCATACTCATGGTCCTAGCCCTGTGTTAAAATAGCCCCCCTGCTATATGCCCAGCGAGGCACACGATTCAATCTAGTGCTTTTTGGGAAGAGATACAGCTGTGGGTTTCCCACATTATTACCTGTGAGCCTTTTGTTTTTTTTCTTTTGTATTTTATTTTATTTTTATTTATTTATTTATTTTTTGTTTTTTTTACCTCTGTGTGGACACAGAGGGATGATTCCCAGGTAATGGAGAAGAATTTACCTGATGCCTCAAGACGCATAATCTGTAAATTATTGCTTATTGGGAAGAAGTGCAGGTGTGGGCATAACCGTGGTCCAAGTCCTGTGCTTAAATAGCCCCCCTGCTATATGCCCAGCGAGACACAAGATTCAATCTAGTGCTTTTTTGGGAACAGATGCAGGTGTGGGCTTTCCACATTGTTACCTGTGAGCTTTTTGGACTCCCCTTTTCTTTTGAGTTATGTGAGGATTTACAGAACTCTACAGAACTTCTGCAAAAGGGCCATGGGTATGCATATGGGCTAGTTATAACAGCCTGAAGCTGGTGAGTATGATTCTTCACTATGGCCCAAATTCACTAAGAATCATAGTTGCGCCAGGCGCAAATTCGCCGCACTTCGCCGCACTTCGCCAGGCGTATTTTCGCCAGCACTCCGCAAATTCACTTAAATCTGAAGTTGCGCACAGGGGTAGCGTAAGTTTGCGAAGCTGCGCTAGCGTTAATTCGCCAAGCGAAGTGAAGTTTCGCTAGCGATGGTTCATTTGCATACAGCGCCAAATTTATATTTCAAGGAACACGTATCACCACTTCAAATGCCTAGAAAACCTTCAAATCAGCAAATAAAAATTTTTTTTTGCCCTACACATGTGCCCACTGTCTAGGCAAGTTGCCATGAGTCTGGAAATGTAGGGGGGAAGGAGGGGAGCCTCAAAAAATTTTTCGATCTTTTTCAGCCTATCACCCGTCATGTAGAAAACACGCCAGCGTTTATTGCGCTTCGCCAGGTCTAAGGTGGCAAAGGAAGTCTAGCGTAAAAGGTAGCGTTCAGTACACTGCGCAAGTTAGTGAATTTGCGTAGTTACGTCGCTAGCGAAAATTCGCCTGGCGTAAGGGTGCGAAGTAACACTAGTGAATTTATGCCAGCGTTCGTTAGTGAATTTGCGCAGTAACGAAAAATGCCAAACGCTAGCGTTCTGCGATTCGGCGCTTAGTGAATTTGCGCCTATGTGTTTTTTAAAAAATGCTCTCTGCACTGGGAAGTCTGCATGCTAATTAGCTAATTATGTCCCTCAGCTGAGAGCTATTGGGGCTTTGGCTGGAGTTTCCATCCAGCTAATTAGTCACTATCTGATAAGGTGCAGGTGTGCCTTCAGCCCCGTTGCTATTGCTGTTTAATATTTTAAGCCTTGTAGGGGTGAACCTGCATCCTCTGTGCAGACACAGAAGTTATATTGGCTCATGTTACTAAGGCACCTCCAGGAAGGGCTAGAGGTTGCACTGCTCAAGCAGTATGGCACCTCCTTCCTTCTTATGACTCTGCTCTTAACAAGCAGTGTTCCACTGGACTGGATATTCCTGCTGACAAGTCTGAGCTATCTGGTAAGCTGCCTGTGTTCCTTTGACTTCTTATATTATATGAAGTCGTATGTTGTGAGTTGAGTTGGAGTCCTCTGTGCAAAATGCAGTTACACAAGGTACTTTCAGTACTAGCTGGTGAATCTCTGCTGAAGCAGGGTGGTACCTGAATCTGGTAAGTATCAGTATCCACGGTGTGTTTGAAACTTTCTTTACACTGGGAAGTCTGCATGTTAATAAGCTAATTATGTCCCTCAGCTGAAAGCTGTTAGGGTTCTAGCTGAAGTTTCCATCCTGCGGAATTTTCATTGCTATCAGGTAAGGTGCAGATACTCCTCAGTTTGATACTGTTGTTTCTATTGTCCTCTGTGCAGACACAGAGGTTATATTTGCCTTTTATTACACTGGGTGCTTGCAGGGTTGGCTGGAGGCTTGCACTGCTGAAGCAGTATGGTAGCCCCTTCCTTCCTTACATTGAGTCTGCTCCGTGCTGTAACCTGAGTCATTGGGCCCCACAGCAAATTCATTTTAGGGCCCTAACATATCCAGAGGTTATGCTTTTTTACCAATACATATTGAAATTGCTCTTTATTTGGGTCTCACGGGTCCCTATACCTTTTGGGCCAACCTGCAGCCGCAGCTTCCTCTGTAGTTATGCCCCTGAGTCTGCTCCTAAGAAGCAACCTGCCACCAAGGATCTGACTGGATTATTCCTACTGTCTAGCGCATATTATCTGGTTAGGTGCCTGTGTTCCTCTGACTTCTTGTATTGATGTCATCTGAGGTCTTAGGTTTGTGAGCCCGAGTTTTCTGTGCAGACACAGTAGGCAAGTGTGATCTTATTACACCTGGTATTTCCGCCTAGGGGTTTGTTCCGCTGTAGCAGCATTGTGCCCCATTTTTTCCTATGATTTTTTCCACACTTAACAGGCAGTGTTCCAATTTATATGGCGTCTTTTTGTGTGATGTAGGCCTTCTCTTAGACATTCTATTCCCATCTCGTGGTTTTGTTGGGTGCTCAGTTATAGTTATACTACATCTACTGAGTTTTTCTGACTGTAGGCTTCCCTTCTTAAATTGTTGGTAGATTGAAGGTCACTTACTGTTATGTCTATTGGCACCTTAACATGCTTGAAGCCAGCTTGTAGTCTATGGCCCTTTGTGTGGCTTCGGGCATCTCGCCTGGGTTTGTGTGGCCTCTGGCTTTCATTATGGCCCTTAGCTTTGGTTAGAGTCCTTGTTTTGGTCCATGGCTTTTTACCTTGGCCCTCGGCTCCTGGGTCTGCTGGCCTTTTACAAGGGCCCTTGTTCTGCTGGCCTGTTGCATGAGCCTTTGGCTCGTGTGGTCTTTTACCCTTGGCACATTGTTTGGTTGTCCTTTTACCAGGGTTATTATGGCTGCGGGCCTGTTTTCATGGCCCTTAATTTAGGTACTTGCTTGCCTTTTACCAGGGTTCTTGGGCTGTTGGCCTTTTCTGTGGCCCTTGGCTAAGGTAGCCGCTAGTTTTTATTATAGTCCTTGGGGGCTTGTGGCTACCAGTCTTTGCTGTGACCTATGGTGCATAGGCCACCAGCCAGGCTGTGGCCCCTGATAGGCATGGTTACTATTCTTGCTGTAGCCCTTGGTGGGCATGTCTGTTTGCCTTGCGGCAATCCTTGGCAGGACAACAGTCATTGGTTTTGTCTTGTCTACAATCCTTGCAGGCATGGCTCTGGTTAGACCAGCAGTAGGCATGATTGACTATTTGGTTGGATCTAACATGGATTGTCCCATCAGCTGCTCTGAGTTTCAAAGCCCATAGCTAATTTTGTTGCTGATTGGTATTCAGCAGCTGAGTTTGGTCATATGTTGTTTGCTTACAGCTAACCTTTGCTTCTGCCTTTCATGCATTGTTTTTGGTCTTGTATGCCACTGCTTATTATCAATTGGCTGGCTTGTGGACCAGGGCTGGCTTGTGGACCAGGGTTTTGCAAGTTCAACAACTGGCTTGTGCTCCGTTGTTGCATGTATGGAAATTGACTTTTGTGTTAGGTGCCAGTGCAGTTGGTGACCTTGTCCCCAAGGGTGGCATTCACAATAGCTGGCTTATGTACTATTGCTTGTGTATTAGAATTCCACTCTGGTGTTTTGCATACACTTAGCTGACGGGTATCTTGGCCTGCTAGTGTGACTATGGCCTTGCACATCTATGTTGGAATATATAATAGCTGGCTGGTCCACCACTGGTTTGCATGTATGGTGGCTGGCTCTCTGCCAGTGGATTGTGCATCATTGCTGGTTGGTACCAGTGTTTGTAGGCTATAACCTTCTGGCATGCCTGATTTTGGTTTGTGACCCCAGCTGTTGGCTGGTTCAGTAGCCTATTGGATTCAGTAGCTTCTGTGTTTGGTCACAGGTTTGGTTCAGTTTTTGCATAAACTGTAGCATTGTGCAGCTTGAGATGTAGTGGCCTCAGCTTTTGTGGGTGTTTTTCTAGAACTGTTATTGGCTTGGGTCCCATTGCTTGCTTATGTAGAAGTTGGTTGGGGCAACAGCATATCTTACTGGTAGATGGCCTTAAGTCACATTGGTTGGTTCAGCAGCTTATCCTTGTGCTGTTGTATGCCCAGTTTAGATTTGGTGGTTGGTGGAGCTACTGGGCTGTACCAGCATGGTTCTGCAATGGTTACAATGATCTGCTGATTTAGGATAACCCAGAGTTGGTGTTCATTTAGTTCAGTCTTCATTAGGTATTATTAGCATGGAGTTGGTGGATCTTGGGCTGATCTCTAGTGTGGAGTTGACTCTGGTCAGCACTGGTTTGAGCTGCTTCCATTAAGATGCAGGACTAGGCTAATGTGGGCCAAGTCTTTTTAGGGCCATTTGCTATTGCTGAGGATTGTGTTTTTTGCAAGCACTGGTGATAGATGCATCCAAGTTGTGTTTAGTTACTGATCTGATTGATTTCCTGGTGGTTTCTAGGGTGTTTTAGTTCTGAGATGGCTATTGCCATCATTCTGGTTGTGTCCTATGACACCTTTTGTTTTAATAGTTGCAGGATTTTTGTTCTTCCCCAGGTGGGGTTTTGTCAGATAACCATATTGCAGGTATCTCTCTAGTCACTGAGGGAAACTTTTTAAGCAGAATATGGTTATTCTTAATCTGCAATGCTTGATCCTCAAGTGCCAGTCTCTGTAATTTAGTGGTTGGTTGTTGTCAATCGTTTACCATGTCCTAGGACATGTTGTTCATGTTCTTGTGCCTTTTATCTACCTTTTTCAGGAGATATACATTTTATCAGCTCCACTGTTGGATGGATGTGATGCTGGCCTTTTCTCAGGGCCTCCTTAGCATCAGTTGGTTTTTGCCTTATGTTGGTTATTCCCACCCCTTGTTTTTGGGCATGGCTTGGTAGATCCCATGTGTACTGACATGGAGGGACGTAGAAGAAATAGAGAATTTTACTTACCTACTTGGCGTAAATTCCTTTTCTTCTAGTCCCGACATGTCAGTACAGGGTTTCCCATCCCAATTATTTATTTTGGTTACTGTACTGCTATGGCAAAAGTATAACTGTGGTGAGGAGGAAGTCATGTGGTCTTATAGGTCATGATTCATTTTGATTGGCTATGTTATAGGGATGCACCGAATCCACTTTTTTGGATTCGGCCGAACCCCCGAATCCTTCGTGAAAGATTCGGCCGAATACCGAACCGAATCCGAACCCTAATTTGCATATGCAAATTAGGGGTGGGAAGGGGAAAACATTTTTTACTTCCTTGTTTTCTGACAAAAAGTCATGCAATTTCCCTCCCGCCCCTAATTTGCATATGCAAATTAGGATTCGGATTCGGTTCAGCTGGGCAGAAGGATTCGGCCGAATCCGAATCCTGCTGAAAAAGGCTGAATCCTGGCCGAATCCCGAACCGAATCCTGGATTCGGTGCATCCCTACTATGTTATAGGTCCTACCTCCAGGTCTGGGAGGGGCAATGCCCATGTGTACTGACATGTCGGGACTAGAAGAAAAGGAATTTACGTCAAGTAGGTAAGTAAAATTCCTATTTATAGCTTGTATCATTCACTTACCAGTGTAGTTGCACTCTATAAAGCTTAAAAAAATAATTTAAGGCTTGAGTAAATAATTTTTGCCACAGTTCTAAGCCCACTTAGAATTAATACAAGACAGGGCCTTATTCTTCTTGTGTTTCCTAACACTTGGCCCTTAATGTAACTGTTTATAGTAATTTCTAATTTGTTTTAATCTTCCTCATCTGTTTTTTTAATGCACTGTTTGAATGTACTGAGCTGCATGTCACACTTGCATTAAATACATGTATAATATAATATTTATATGTAAAAATAATGTAATTATATATTTTGTTTTTTTTAAGGTCTCACGGTCAGATGTCAACTATTCAGTTCCAGTCAACATCTGCAATATCCCCTGCAGTAAGTAAAGATACTTCAATTCCAAACGTAGGTGGCATGAGTAGACATTAAAAACAACAAACTAAAAAATTAAAACTGGAGATCAATGTTAGGGGCTGATTAATTATTATTCTGTATTTTAAAAAATACCAGAAGGAACTTAGCAAACGCATTACTCTCAGTCCTAACTCATAACTAACTGGATATTACCCTAAAAAAATAAGTGACCCATTGGAAAAAATTATAATAATGATATGTATAGGAAATAGTGATTGCTATGGACCCAGAGACTCAGAAAGGAACTCCAGGAGGCACCACCCTGATCTTGAACCTTTAGTTAATACAGATCATTGAGATTGTTTAGACTTTTCAGTTTTGTTTGATAAAAATAGACTCTTATTTTGAATTTCTTGGACAGTTACTGGACCTTACTGAAATACCATGTATAAAAATGGACCATACCATAAAGATCAATGTTAGGAACCTGTAAAAACAGATCCTGACCCATACCACCTCTCCCTTTATCCCTTTTCCCTCTAATCATTCCCCAACCCCTTCCCCTTCAAATCATTCCCCTACTCCCTCCCCTTCTCTTCCTGTCAATAATGAGACACAAGAGATGAAAATTGCCAGTGCTGAATGATACATTATTGATGTTTACATATACAACGGTATGTATTGTTTTGTTAAGTACTTTATTACCTTCAATAAAAAAAATTCAATAAAGAAATAAAAATACCAGCAGAGACTTATGAATAGTTAACCTAATTTTCTCATTGTAAAGCTTCTAATAAAATCCTGCAGTAAATGCCTTGAAAAATTACTCAAATCTGAAGAACATTGTGATCTTGTTTCCAGAGTCATATAGAGTCCAGAATAACCCCCTTTATATGGTTCTCTAACAGTAGGTTTTCTCTGGTACTGTAGTCAAGACACATATGTTCAAACCAGGAAATATTTAGTTCTGCTTTCTTTAAACTCCTTGTAATTGTAGTGTGGGTATGGGATCCATTATCCAGAAGCCCGATATCCAGAAAGCTCCAAATTACAGAAAGAACGTCTCCCAGAGACTCCATTTTATCCAAATAATCCAAACTTTTAAGAACAATTTCATTTTTCTGTGTAATAATAAAACCCAACTAAGATATAATTAATTCTTATTGGAAGCAAAACCAGCCTATTGGGTCTATTTAATGTATACATGATTTTCTAGTAGACCTAAGGTATGAAGATCCAAATGATGGAAGGATCTGTTATCTGGAAACCCCAAGTCCTGAGCATTGTGGATAACAGGTCCCATACCTGTACTATACCACAGTGTTTGAATAAGTGATCATATGTCAGTTAACAAATAAAACTAATTTTTAAAGGTTAATGTTGTAAATATTTCACATTTGTCTCAGGCATAAGGTTCACAGATATTGTCTGTTTGCCAACCTATACATAAGGCAATAGCAGCATATGTTTACAATGTACATTGCAGATGGGGTTAAGAAGAAATAGTTAAAAGTAATTGTATGCATGCTATATATCACAATATTGACTGTCTATTATTATTTTTTGCAGGGCCACAAGAGCAGTCATCTGATGAAGCTAGCTCCTTGGAGATATTCCTACTGACATCAGTTTTGTTGATATTGATTGCAATATTCGGCTTTGTTGGATGCATTTTACTGTCAGGTATAGCATCAATGAATAAATGGAATTTTGATTTTATGGGTTTTTGTAGCATTTTTGTGCAGTTTCTACAACAGATTTTTTACTTTACCTTTATTCTTTCTACAAGATATATATTAGGATCTAAACCTCAAAATATGAGTTGATGCATACTTTGATTTCTGGGCTATCAGCAGTTTTAAACAGTTTTAGACTCCAAATACCCACCTATCAGCTCAATAGCTCACTCAGCGTGGCACCACCTATGAACTGTCTGAATTGCCTGTGTTTTTTTGCATTCATTTAACCCTAGAGTTGATGACTCTCAGTTAAGCCAAAAGCTTGGTTTTTGGAGTCTAAAAAAGCAAGTATCTCAGAAACTGCTAAAATTAGAATACCTATGCACACTGCAAACATTTTTAGAAATGAGTAAATGTATGAATCAGTTTATTTTTGGAGAACAGATCCCCTTTGAATATCCTGTAAGAAAATTGGTGATAATAGAACTTGCCAAGTATCGGTAACATTCAGCATAAGTGGGGATTGTAATAAGTATAAGCCTCAAGCAAACAAAAGCATAATATTTTATTATGTTAGCATTTAGCCAAATTCTCTCATAACTATTATATCATGTATCATACCTATTCTAGCTGCCATATTTTGTATGTCTCTGCTCTATCTGTTTTGAAGTTTATTTCTGACATACTATAATGTCATTATGAAATATTCTCTTTATAAAACTGCTCACTTGATCACAAATCAGTCTATTCCACACCCATGCAGCATTGGATGAGGTAGCCAATCATTGCATATTTCTACCTACTCCATTTTTCAGCAGGCATTCTCTTGCCTGTTCCATCCCCACTCAGATTCTGTCAAATGAATAGTATATTCTTCAGTGTATGTAGAAGGGGTTGGGTGGCTTCTTAGCAAGTGTGAAAAAGCAAGATTATTGAAAATAGCTCTTAATACAAATTGATTCAGGGACTGGTCCGATTGTCAGGAAGGAAGATTTTTCCCCTCTGAGGCAAACTGAAGATACTTTGCATCAGCTAGTAGTTAGGCAGGTTTTCTATAGACATGTAACGGTGGCAGATATAACTAGTGCCTTACCCATACCACCAACCTTTTTTGTGGGTGGACCCTTGAGTGAAACACACTGGGTAGAGAGTTGCAGTACAAACACATCTTGCTTCCCATGACACATCTCTGATCTCACTTCCTGCAAGTTTCCCTTTAATAACTTACTATTCTCCACCCACTAGGTCCTTTCTCAACAATTGTTATCCTCCATCTCCGCCTAGTGGCCAACCTATATATATATATATATATATATATATATATATATATATATATATATATATACAGTTACATTAAACAATTGACATTTCACCCTATTGCAGACATATAGGTCGAAATCAATGGATGGGGGGATTGTTTTCTGAATTCAAAAAAAAAGTGCTTCTTTAACTACAATATAACTTTCTTATATAGTACAGGTATGGGATCAGGAAACCCGTTATCCAAAAAGCTCCAAATTACAGAAGGGCCGTCTCCCTTAGACTTCATTTTATCCAAATAATCCAGATTTTTTTAAAATGATTTCATTTTTCTCTGTAATAATAAAACAGTGCCTTGTACTTGTGTCATTAATCCTAACTGGAAGCAAAACCAGCCTGTCAGGTTATTTAAAGTTTACAAGAATTTCTAGTAGACTTAAGGTATGATGATCCAAATTACAGAAAGATCCATTATCCAGAAAACCCCAGCTCCTGAGCATTCTGGATCACAGGTCCCATACCTGTATACAAAAGTGCCTAGATTTTAATTTTAAGTAAGCAAGCCCAACAAGAATATGCTACATTTTTGAAAATAGTCCAAAAAATTACAGTTTGAACATTGTTTAGCCTTAGGCTTCATGAATATTCAACCTTCAGCAAATACCGTATATACTCGAGTATAAGCCGACCCAAGTATAAGCCGAGGTACCTAATTTTACCTACGAAAACTGGGAAAACTTATTGACTCTAGTATAAGCCTAGACACAACTACAGCCCTGTCTCCCAGCAGCGCACATTCTGCCAAAGCGACCCCCCCAGCGATCAACCAAACTTCTTTGCAAAGTTGATGGTGACAGAGAATTGCCAAACGGATTACTGTGTGCATTGACCCACTATCCCACTACCATGTGCAGAGGGTGCTGTGTGATATTGCCATCACTGTTAATCCTTCATATAACCAACAGAGGGCGCTGTGTGATATTGCAGTCACTGTTATTCTTTAATATAACCAACAGAGGGCGCTGTGTGATATTGCAGTCACTGTTAATCTTTCATATAACCAACAGAGGGCGCTGTGTGATATTGCAGTCACTGTTATTCTATCATATAACCAACAGAAGGCACACTGTTATTATTTCATATAACCAACAGAGGGTGCTGTGTGATATTGCAGTCACTGTTATTCTTTCATATAACCAACAGAGGGCGCACTGTTATTCTTTCATATAACCAACAGAGGGCGCTGTGTGATATTGTAGTCACTGTTATTCTTTCATATAACCAACAGAAGGCGCACTGTTATTCTTTCATATAACCAACAGAGGGTGCTGTGTGATATTGCAGTCACTGTTATTCTTTCATATAACCAACAGAGGGCGCACCGTTATTCTTTCATATAACCAACAGAGGGTGCTGTGTGATATTGCAGTCACTGTTATTCTTTAATATAACCAACAGATGGCGCTGTGTGATATTGCAGTCACTGTTATTCTTTCATATAACCAACAGAGGGCGCACTATTATTCTTTCATATAACCAGAGGGCATTGTGGGATATTGCAGTCTCTCCCCAAGTGAACTGTTGGTATAGGAATGATTAAAAGTGACTGCAATCTCAGCTACTGCCCGCTGACCTGAGTATAAGCCAAGGTAGACTTTTTCAGCACATTTTGGATGCTGAAAAACTCGGCTTATACTCGAATATATACGGTAGCTTTGCATATGGTGACTTATATGCATTAAAACAAGATCTTTATAAATATGTATATCACATAAAACAGACCAACACTGTTTCATACAATTAAAAAAATTTCATGGAAGACAATTTTCTAATATTACGTGCAACCGAGCAGTCCCATAATGAATGACCATTTCACCCTATACACGCTATGTGACATTTTTGGACACTTCTTCCTGTTACAGACTATCACAAAATGGTAAAAATGGTAAAAACATGTAATTTTCTTTTATTACTATGTTTTAGTTCTCCTTTAAACGCATCTGAACTGAAATAAGGATGTTGAATCATTTTTTGATTCAGCCAAATACTGAATGCTCCACAAATAATTAAAATTAAGCTGATTTTATAGGATTGTTTTTAACTTTGGCTGAACACTGGGCTAAGGGCTGGGCTGGGCTGGGCTGGGCTAAGGGCTGGTTGCTGCGTTTTTATGTAATACCAGAAAGAAAAGGCCAAAACAGAGCCTGAAACGTTGCTGTACCCAGATCGTTGCTATATGTACTAAATAAAGGCTTTTTTATTTTAAACATAAACCGGTGCTGTGCTTCAAGTTTTCTACAGTATACAAATTGATGGTGGCCAATGACTAGCACCAGCACTGGGAAAAGTTTTCCTTGAATGAAAAGGTGAAAACGGAGCTGACCTAATGAAGTTTAAAAATACCAATAACACATACCAAAAAATATCTTGATATACCAGCAGAATTTCCATAGGTATACTATAATACATATAGATACTATAGCTCTGAGCTTAGAACATAGCTATCAAATAATATACTAGAGTTCATTTTAATGCAGAGTCCTTTTATAAAGAATAGCTTTTACAATAAAATTATTGAAAACATGTACATATATATTGCAATTAATAATGGAATAACCAGTCTCCCAATGTGAAGTTTAAATCAGCAAATGAATGCTAACATGTTAGAACAGACTAATCGTAGATATCAGGTTTAGTGTAAGAATAACTTTGCCTGCTGCAGTCAGGTGCAAATTCATGCTCTTTGGCAATATACACTTTTTAGAAAATATCTCCAGTAATTCTTAAAAAATAGTCTTCCTTATATTAAAGGGAAATATATATATGGACGACTATTTTTTAATAATTACTGAAGGTATTAGGTTCATATTGGTTAAGAGACTTAATTGAATTATCGATATCAATAATTTAATTGGTTGTTGTGGGTCGAAATTTTTTATTTAAAAGCACTGAGCACTTTCTAATACAAATTTTTTGAATGTAATTACACTACAACCACAAGTGATTAGAATTCATAATTTTATTGATCATTGTATACATTGATTAGGAATATTTAATGTATTCTTTAATGAATTTGGGGGGATTGATAAGGGAATTAATTTATTTAATGAAATTGTAACTTGACTAAATACAACTAATCTTTTCTAATTGGTGAATATACGGGGTACATTTTCTCTCTTTTTTCCCTGTATAATTCTCAATAGATAAGTTATATTACAGGTTTATCCTCCTATACAATACAATACAATTATGTAACAGTCACAAAGAATACATTAATTATTACAGAAAGTTTCAATGTGTGTCATTAAATATATCTTAAGAAATTTAGGGAATCTTGTTTGAAATATTTAGGCTAAGCCATTGTATAATACTGGAGATTTTTTCAGAAACCTGCATTTACAGTCACGGAAAAATCCTAGTCTAGTGATTTGCATAATGCTGGTATGACACTGCCACGGGCATTTTTAGGGAATTTCCCACATGTGGAACTAGGTAGTTTCCATTTGAAACCTGCTTCTGTTGTGGATAAGATAATAACAGTCTCATACAAAAAAAAAAAAAACAAGTACAGAACACAGACTGAAACCTTTTTTAAGTTTTTGTCAGAGCTAATATTATTTAATAGCTTAAAGAAATTGTAGAAACAGAGAGGTTTCTAAAACTTATCAAGTGCTTATTAAATACAAATATTTGAATACAAGGTGTGCATAAAAGGATAAATAGCTTTGGCTATAGTATATATGATTATCAAAATAGGAAGCTGCACTTTAAAAATATGGGACCTGTTATCCAGAATGCTCGGGACCTGGGGTTTTCTGGATATTAGATCTTTCCGTAATTTGGATCTTCATACTTTAAGGGGGAATGCAAAAAAATCACAAAAAAAAGATTTTTATTATAAAATCACAAATTTTTCAGGATTTATTAAACCCAGAGGATGGAAAAATCCAGCCTCTCAAACCTGTCGAGGTTGCATATAAGTCAATGGGAGAAGTCCCAATGATTTTTTGATATGCGCTGGGTTTCGTGCAATACCCCGAAGTTTTCGTGCAAAAATCTGAAAAAAAATTGTGAAAATCTGATTTTTTCCTGCAAAGCAAATTCTCGGGAAAATATTCTAATAAATAAGTGCAAAAAACCAGACCAGATTTAATCGGAGTTTGTAGCAGAAAAAATTTAGATAAATTTGTACTTTCAAGAGTCAAGAGTGAGTTTATTGTCATTTCATCCATATAGGTTTGTACAGTACACAGTGAATGAAACAACGTTCCTCTAGGACCATGGTGCTACACACAACATAGATGTACCGGGCAACAGACAAAAAGTACAAGTGCAAAAATATGCAACTCCTGCAAAACAGGTCAGCATAGTGCAGGGACAGGACAAGACAGTGCACACTCAGCAGATACTATGTAATATGTAATATGTTAAGTAAATCATGCTAATTGTCAGACATGATGGGACTTTGATAAATAACCTCCTAAGTGTACTAGAAAATGAACATTAAATAAACCCAATAGGCTGTTTTTACTTCCAATTAGGGATGTAGCGAACTGTTCGCCGGCGAACTAGTTCGCGCGAACTTCGACTGTTCGCGTCCGCCGAATGTTCGCGAACGTCGCGCGACGTTCGCCAATTGGTGTTCGCGTTCGATTCGAAGTAAAATTTCGTTCGACCATTCGACCATTCGACCGTTCGATCGCTAAAATCGAACGATTTCCATTCGTTCGAACGATTATAAGCATTCGATTGAATTAAAATCATTCGATCGAATAGCTTCGATCGTTCGATTCGAACGAAAATCGTTCGATCGTACGAATAAAATCCTTCGATCGTTCGATCGAACGATTTTATCGAGCGTTCGAAGTTCGCGAACTGTTCGCGAACTGTTCGCTTTTTTGCCGGTGTTCGCGAACGGCGTTCGCGAACATCAAATCGGCAGTTCGCTACATCACTACTTCCAATAAGGATTAATTATATCTTAGTTTGGATCAAGTACAAGGTACTGTTTTATTATTACAGAGAAAAAGTAAATTAATTTTTTTAAAAATTGGATTATTTGACTATAATGGAGTATATGGGAAATTGCCTTTCTGTAAATTGGAGCTTTCTGGGTAACAGGTTTCCAGATCCCATACCTATACCATAAAATTAGAATCATGGTTTCAAACCTACCCTTTACTGCTGAAATAAAGCTCAGTGGGTAACCAGTCCCTTATTAGAATCAATATAGTAGTCTCCTGTTCCCTTCCTGCATGTGTTGCTTATGGTATGTGTAGTTGCCCTCCATCATATCCATATATAGGAGGTAACATTTTAATATTAAATGTAAATAAACAAAACCATGAAAACCCCACTGATTTCACTGCAAAATGAAGACATTTCAAGTATTGCAAGCTGGCTTCTCAGAGATGATTTGCACAAAATCTTCTGGCATTACATGTATTCTGACATTCAAAATATAATAAACCTTGTAAAAGTCAAATGAGATTAGATTAATGAGTAAAATAATCCTGTATCCCACTACTCTTTCTCCACATTACAACAGTATCTGTACTATCAATATGAGCATCTAACCAGAAATAATTTTCTTTCAAAACTAAAAGTAATAGTACAGGCATGATATCTGTTATCTAGAAAGCTCACAATTACGGAAAGGCCATCTCTCAAATACTCCATTTTACCCAAATAATCCAATTTAAAAACAAATGTCTGTAATATTAAAACAGTACCCTGTTATTGATCCAAACTAAGATATAATTAATCCTTATTGCAAGCAAAACCAGCCTATTGGGTTTATTTAATGTTTACCGTATATACTCCAGTATAAGCCGAGTTTTTCAGCATCCAAAATGTGCTGAAAAAGTCTACCTCAGCTTATACTCGGGTCAGCGGGCAGTAGCTGAGATTGCAGTCACTTTTAATCATTCCTATACCAACAGTTCGCTTGGGGAGAGACTGCAATATCACACAGCGCCCTCTGTTGGTTATATGAAAGAATAACAGTGTGCCCTCTGTTGGTTATATGAAAGAATAACAGTGACTGCAATATCACACATCTCCATCTGTTGGTTTTATGAAAGAATAACAGTGACTGCAATATCACACAGCGCCATCTGTTGGTTATATGAAATAATAACAGTGACTGCAATATCACACAGCGCCATCTGTTGGTTATATGAAAGAATAACAGTGACTGCAATATCACACAGCACCCTCTGTTGGTTATATGAAAGAATAACAGTGCGCCTTCTGTTGGTTATATGAAAGAATAACAGTGACTACAATATCACACAGCGCCCTCTGTTGGTTATATGAAAGAATAACAGTGCGCCCTCTGTTGGTTATATGAAAGAATAACAGTGACTGCAATATCACACAGCTCCCTCTGTTGGTTATATGAAGGATTAACAGTGATGGCAATATCACACAGTGGCCTCTGTTGGTTATACGAAAGATTAACAGTGATGGCAATATCACACAGCACCCTCTGCACATGGTAGTGGGACAGTGGGACAATGCACACAGTAATCGTTTGGCAATTCTCTGTCACCATCAACTTTGCAAAGAAGTCCGGTTGATCGCTGGGGGGGTCGCTTTGGCGGAATGTGCGCTGCTGGGAGACAGGGCTGTAGTTGTGTCTAGGCTTATACTAGAGTCAATAAGTTTTCCCAGTTTTCGTAGGTAAAATTAGGTACCTCGGCTTATACTCGAGTATATGCGGTACATGATTTTCTCTGTGTAACTTATTATTTATTGATAGATAAAAAAAAACATTTCTATTTATGACAGCTCACGTAATAAGTGTTCTAAAAAAATCAATTAAATGTTATTTTTTTTATCCAAAATGCAAACATTTGATTTTTCCTGTGTTTTTTTCAAGTGAACTACAGAAAAAAGCTGCAAGAGAAAGGTTCTTTTAAAATTAAAGTAAAACATATGTCTTCAGGTGTGGGTAAGTATTACTGAACAAGCTATTTTAATATATAAAATAAATAAAAGTAGAAAATAAAATAAATAAAGTAGAACAAACTGTGAATTAACAGTGGCCTTGGAAAGAAAGTGGGAAATAATTAATTGGGGTACTGAGAAAAAAGAAAAGGTGGAGAATATGATTTTCAAAAGATTTGGACAGCATGCAGGAAATAAACAAGGCTTTAAGAACTGGGAAAGAAATGATTAACTAGTATACAGCTAGACATGCTCAGTGATTGGCAAACTGTCCTTGTTAGAGAAGGAAGAAATGAAAAATGAATTATGGACAACTAGGCTGTAGAGGGTTTTTGACATTAAGAGGCTTTCTGCCATTAACCTTAGCTTCTACAGATGATTTTCAAAACCAGCAGAAAGTTAGTACACTGAAAATCCCTTAGTAAAATAGTGCACCAAGTGTAATGTATTTGTTAAAAGCATTTGAAGCATTTGCTATCAGCAGAGGGATGAAACTCAAAAACAGCTTGAAGGACAAAACACTGAGCAATTTTCAGCTAAACCTTTTATTATCCACAACAGTTACAACTATGCTTGGATCTTTTGTCACCATCTGTTGTGGACCTACAACTCCAACTACTGATTATGTATGCCATACAGACTAATCGAATCCACATTTTCTATGTATCAAAAATTAAGTAAATTAATTCATAACTGATTTGCTCAGCATTCCACTAAAGTATGCTGTCTTCTACTATATATTAATTATGATTGCTTTTAGCTGTTCGATTAGTTTTACTCCAGTTTTTTTCAAAAATGGTCACTAGAATCTTTTCTTTTTGTCCCCTAGCTTCTTCACTTGAACAAACAGTATCCATAATGTTTGCCCAGATGGAAGACAAGTGAAACTGTTGAAGTTTTTCTTATCATCGCACAGAACATATTTTGTCAAAGTCTAAACATTACGACTACAGCCAATTCTTTAGTTTGTGGCTTTGAAGCCAGAATCTGAATATTAGTAACGGCAAAATATAATTTTGCAGTATTACTTAGATTTTTTTGCCAGGGGGCCTGGCACACTCTAGTAATGCCACTTATTGGAGAGTAAAGATTCTGACAGGTGATAGTGCTCGGCACTGCTAGTGAGCAACACTGAGCACTGTCACCTAGTAGATTAGAATGGCATAGATAGTTTAAAGCAAACAAACTCATTCTGAGAAATTGACACAGGCATCAGGATTTGGTTTGATATGTTTGAATTTGTTACACACTTTTCAGACAGCTACCTCACAGTCAGGAAAGTCTGAAATATCTTGGTTGTGAATCCCCGGTTTGATATTTCATAAGTGAATCACAAGCACAAAAAGATATTTAATATCAATCGTGTTGCCAAAGGAGCTAAATACGATCTAGGCAGAAGTTAGAAGTTCAGTGCTGATGTATTGTCTTGGCATGATGTAAAACAAATTTTGTAGAACCGCTTAACATGAGTATACACAAGCTTTTTAGTGTCAACAGCAAACCTTTTCTTTGTTTATGCTCTGTACTTTTTAGATTATCCTCCTTCATAGCCAGGAATCCCCATTTCTGCTATCATATTTATAAATCATGTAGTAATTACTAGGGAACTTTCCAAAAGGCAGAAGATAATACATTTCTATGGCTTATTATAAGTATAGGAAACCCCCAATAAAAGTTATGAAACACCTGCTAAAAACTCTTTTGTTTATGACTCAAAACAGTAATTCACTTGTATTTCTATAGCTAGTAGAGCAAAAGGATATCACCTTTGCTATATTTAATTGCCAAGATTTTTTTCATGTTTTTGTCCTGTTATGCATTGGTCTGGTTATTTCAGCTCATTTTAAAAGGAAGACTTATTTGTATATGCATTATACATATATATTTATACTAACATTATTTACTTGTAAATACCTTATAATTTGAGCAAGCTCTATTTATCATGGCATTAACTGAACAAAGCTTTTGTATATTTATTAACACACAGGCTATACTTAAAATCAGTTTTTTGCACATGGTATGAAATCCTTTGCTTTTATATATTATTATTAATATTATTTTATAACAGAAATATGTATGCTGCATGCATTTAATTAAATAAAATACAGACCAGTTTTTAAAGCTTGGATGGCGTTCCTCATTTAGTTAGTTAAAACATTCCAACAAGTTTTCCCCAAATGTGCCCCAACTTACACCAATCAATCAGCAAATACTGGACATGGTTTGACTTCCATAGTAAGTTAGGCCTGCTCAATGTATAAAAACCCAGTACAATGCATATATTAATAAACATGAGCACAATCTAAACTACATTATGAAACTACATTATGAAACAAAACTATAAGGCTATGGGTACACAGGCTGTTGGCTCTGAGAGAAGCAGATCTGCTCAGTGTCCCTGCTCCACTGATTTGAATCTGATCAGCCTGTGTGTGGTCACAGACAGCGGAGCTGAAGCTGAGGTGAGTGCACATAAATGCAATAGGAAAATGTGAGCTGCAACTGATTTACTGAAGTGGACCCTGATAAGAAACTGCAGGGGTTGTTTACAAAGACCTTGAATATAAAAGTATGAGGCCTATAAAGGGCAGGGGTGTTTGAGGCAGTTTCTGAGTCTGCGTCGGTTCCTGCAATGCCACCCCCCTTGCCTGCTCACCTTTCTGGCACGGGGGTCTAGGGGGAGGCCGCAACACTAGTGCATATTTGTGCTCTCGCACTAGTACAGGCGAATTTCCAGTTTAAAAACCAGAAATTAGGGTTTTAAAGGAACCAGGATTGGCTTTTTTCCATCCCTGGTAACCTCTTTGGTGCTGCCGCATGAGGCAAGGTTTTCAACTTGCCTCATTGTCGCTGCGCCCCTGCTGGTGCTTATTCAGGGAGAACTTTTATCTGGGGACTGGCTGTGCCCTGCACCTTGGCTGTATAACAAAATCCGGAACACAGTGTGTGTGTGTGTGTGTGTGTGCAAGCCACCTCTGTCTTTAGCACCTGTATAGTGGTAAGTATAGTGTGCTCATGTGACCTGTGCCCTACAGCACTTTCTAACTTGAGTGCTTGAATGGTGCACGAATTAGGGTATGGGTAATCTGTTACACTGGTTTTAATGCAAGCGTTCACATAGACTGACAGACCTATGTGGAAGGAAAAGTCTTGCAGGCCCTGTATGGACCCTCACATTCCTAAGCCCCCCTCCATGGTGGACTGAGCAGTTTCAAAGTGCCCATGGGGCCCTTCTAGGAACTGTTTCAAGACTACCCAGGAGACAGTGAGCCATCCGAGAAGGTTCTAATCAGTAGTCTGTTATGTTATCCTTTTGCTTCTACCAGGTGCCCTGGCCTTGAAGCTCTCCCACTGTGTTACTCCCTTCTCGTTCACATAACTAGCTAACACTAGATAATTGCACACTGAGACACTATGACAGATACCTGTCAATTCTCCCTATCCTCCTTAGAGAGACCATCCCCATTGAAGTTCCTCTCTCGAAGGGTATATAATGTGTGGTCTTTTCTTTGTTCTGGAGTTCTGTGTTATACTCTGTACAGAACCCACGACGCTCGTGTATGTTTATTATATAATTAATAAACTTCCTCAACCTTCTACCTCAATGATCTCTGGTCTTTGGATTATTCCCTAACAAATTGGTGGAGAATGCGGGCAGGCTCAAGACGCTGACAGCACCCATCCACAGTGAGGAGCCGGAGTACTAACGGGACAGGAGTGGCGCCACACGAGGTAAGATTACCTTGTTCTGTCTCCTTTCTCCTCCGGTTCCAAACGGACAGGGTGTTGCTGTGCAAGCAGCCTGACCCAAGGAGATCATTCGAGGTATCTATGTTTGTCCTAACCATATGTCTTGTATGACTGTGTGCGTGATTGGAAACTGATTTGCTAGGCAGAAAAGTTCCAGCTCTTATATACTCTTGCTGCTTATAAGAATTGTACTAACTTACCTTGTCAGAACCCAGTGTACCACAGTATACCCCAAGATAGTCTGCGTACTTGAGGGAAGAGGGCAATTTTTTTAGTTTGAGATGGGCAATAGGCTCAATAAGGCAATTGGCCAGAATGAGTGTAAGACTCCGTTAGGAGCATCTCGCCCTAGTGGGGAGGATTGTAAACAGAGGCTGATCACCTCTGTGCGCTCACCAAGTAGAGTGATCGCAGAACAGTCACCAGGCAGAGTGACTGTAGAGCATTCACCAGGCAGAGTGATTGCGGAGCGTTCACCAGGTAGAGTGATCGCTGATAAATATGGCAAAGATGTAGTGGCTTACTTGCCTAAGTGGAGTAAACTTACAGAGAGTAAGTCATTTGCCATTCCTCCCAATGGTACATGGGATCACGAGACATGGGTGCAAGCATCTAAGTACATAAATAAACACCACACAATTGATATCTCAGAAACCCTAGCTCTCCAGACATGGGTGGTGGCTACGCATGAGGCATACATAGAGCCATCAGCCCCACCACCTTATGCTGGTATGTTTCCTGTAATAACTAAAAGCAAGGGAGAGCAGGAGTCTGAAGAAGCAGCAGCAGAAGAGGAAGATAGTCAGGAAAATGCCCTAGAACCACCCTGATGGTTAATTGCCTTTGGCGACTGTCTGCTAAATCAAATAGCTGCCAATCCAAATCGCATCCCAACCCAACCCCTCACGCCAACAAAGAAAGATGAGGAAGCAAGAAAGCTTGAGGGACAGATGAGGCAGCTTACTGAGGATTTACGCAACAAAATAGAAAACAGTGTAAATCGACACCAAAACGACAAACAGCTCAGAGATAAGTTCTCTGAGGGAAATAGCTCAGATACGGACGAACAGGCAGTCCCCAGCCTGTCAGCTAAACTCTACCCCGTCCGTACAATTCAGACTAGAGAAGAGGGAGGAGCAGTGGGGGGAGCAGCTGCAGATGCTCGTCTCATTACTCATACGCAGCATGTTCCCTGGACTGCATCAGATCTTAGAAGAATCTTTCAGGACGTTCCCCATCCCCGTACAAATCCACACAAATTTGTACAGGAACTCCTGTTTGTTTTTGGTGCCCATAATCCCAATTGGACGGATATGTTGGTTGTACTCAAACATGTCTGCGGTCCAGGAGATTTCCAACATTTATTGTCCAAGATGAATTGGAACCATAACCCTGCAGATCCAGCAGAAGTAGGAAACCGATTACAAACCCTTGAAGGCACTATAGGCACCGTTTTTCCAGAAGCTTCTTGGGAAACAGTTTTTACATTTAGCCAAGATACCCAAGAATCTGTTGTTCAGTATGCAGCCAAGTTTAAAGATTAGGTCATTGCCTGTGGCAGACCTGCTGCCCTAACGGATGAGGGAAAAACAATGTTAATGTCCACTGCCTTTGTGACAGGGTTGTCGAGGGACCTTAGGGATAAGCTCAGCATCAATTGCCCTGCTTGGAAACATAGGAAGTTGGAAGAGATAATTGCCATTACCACTAACCTGGAGAATAGCTGCCCTAAGCCCCAACAAGTTCTACTCGTGCAGCAGCAATCTAACAACTTCCAGAATCAGTCCCAGCCTCCCAAACAAAATCACAACAACAAAAATAATAGACGGCAAAACAGAAATTATAATGGGAAAACTAAGAATGTCATCTGTTATAATTGTAACAAGCCTGGGCATGTAGCAAACAATTGCAGATCCCCAAAGAGAGCTCTTCCCCCAGCAGGGAATACATCCTCTACCCACCCAAATGCATCCCTCATTAACCTTGATTGAAGGTGCGAGGCAGCCCCGGTACCAATACTTACAAACACTTCTAACCAACACCCAGACCCTCTCATTGAAGTGTTTATTAATGAATTACCTTTCCCATGCTTAGTAGATACCGGAGCTGCCCGCTCAGTTTTGAAAGCTGACCCACAACTGCCATTATCTGGCAATGTTGTTACAGCAGTGGGAGTAGGAGGCAACCCTATCCCTATGGCAGAAACAAGTCCAATGGAAGTATCCATTGGCCCTGTGTCTACAAAGGCTGCCTTTCTGTTAAGTGCCTTTACCCCCGACAACCTTATAGGGAGGGACATTCTATGTAAACTAGGGTGCACCATATACTGCACTCCGGACGGAGTGTTTGTGTCTGTCCCGCCTCAACCAGTGTTTGAGACCACTGATGCCCTAGACTCAGGAGGAGAGATTTTCCATCCCTCCTGAATTACAATGTGTTCCACATGATTTGTGGGCTTCTTCACTGACAGATGTTGGATTGATGTCTTCCATCCCACCTGTATCCATACAAGTCGAGCCAAGGGCCCCCCTGCCCAAAATTCCACAGTACCCACTGTCTAGGGCTCAGATAGAGGGGATTCGACCAGTCATTAAAGGGTTACTTGAGAAGGGAGTGTTAGTTCACATGATCAGCCCGGTTAATACGCCAATCTTGCCCATTAAAAAGCCCGGCAAGAATGAGTGGCAACTTGTTCAGGATCTCAGAGCAGTTAACAAAATTGTGATTGCATTCCACCCGGTAGTGCCAAATCCCACTACTATTTTTAGCCAGATTCCACCAGATGCAACACACTTCACAATTTTAGATTTAGCTGCTGCATTTTACTCTGTGGAAATACATCCTGATAGTCAGTACCTTTTTGCCTTTACATATGATTCACGCCAGATTTCCTGGCGCCGCCTTCCCATGGGCTATAAATCTAGCCCCACGTTGTTCAGCTCTGCCCTCCGACAACTGCTGGATTCCTGGAAGGCCCCAAAGGGTTCGGTCCTCGTACAGTATGTCGATGACCTAATGTTAGCCTCAACGTGCAGAGAGCATTGTGTAGAAGACACTGTGGCGCAAATTCACTAAGCGCCGAAGCGCCGAACGCTAGCGTTAATTCGCTAGCGTTTGGCATTTTTCGTTACTACGCAAATTCACTAACGAACGCTGGCGTAAATTTGCTAGTGTTACTTTGCACCCTTACGCCAGGCGAATTTTCACTAGCGACGTAACTACGCAAATTCACTAACTTGCGCAGTGTACTGAACGCTACCTTTTACGCTAGTCTTCCTTCGCCACCTCAGACCTGGCGAAGCGCAATAGAGTAGATAGGGATTGTTTCAAAAAAAGTCAAAATTTTTTCTAAGTCCCAAAAAACGCTGGCGTGTTTTCTACATGATGGGTGATAGGCTGAAAAAGATCGAAACATTTTTTGGGGCTCCCCTCCTTCCCCCCTACATTTCCTGACTCATGGCAACTTACCTAGACAGTGGGCACATGTGTAGGGCAAAATAAAATTTTTAGTTGCTGATTTGAAGGTTTTCTAGGCATTTGAAGTGGTGATACATGTTCCTCCATTGAAATTTGAATTTGGCGCCGTATGCAAATGAACCATCGCTAGCGAAACTTTGCTTCGCTTTGCGAATTAACACTAGCGCAATTTCGAAAACTTACGATACCCCTGTGCGCAACTTCGGATTTTAGTGAATTTGCGGAGTGCTGGCGAAAATACGCCTGGCGAAGTGTGGCGAAGTGTGGCAAATTTGTGCCTGGCGCAACTACGATTCTTACTGAATTTGGGCCTGTGAGTCTGATAACCTTTCTCCATACAGTTGGCTGTAAAGTTTCGCCAACTAAATTGCAGTTTGCCGCTCCTAAAGTCACCTATCTGGGGCACTGCATCTCACATGGCATACATCACATTACTACTGATCGCAGTGATACGGTGCTGGGAAGGACCATTCCAAATACTTCTAACCACAGAGACCGCTGTCAAAGTTGAAGGAAAAGCAAATTGGATCCACGCTTCTCATTGTAAGAAATCTCAACTTCCACCTGCAGTGTAAGTGGGGGGGAATTGTAGGACATAATAACGCCTCTTTCCCTCCACCACCTATGTCCCAGGGACCCTAACCTGCAGTGCTAAATACGTAGGTCCCCATCGGGTGAAGATCTCCAGCAACACCATCATGTCTCTGTGGGCCAGATGCTTTGGTCCAAAGCCAGATAAAAGACTTATCATCTGTGTCTCTGTACTGCACATCATTATCTTCGTTGCCGTGCTGATGACAGCACTCATAAAGTCTGCAGTCAACGACAACTCACAAGTCAACACAACAGCAGCCTCACCAACATTGGAGGCCAATGTGTCGTCACCAGATAAGGTTAAGGTTGTCAAAAGAGACCTATATACTCAACTGTTTGAGCCTAATGATAATGCTCTTCTTAAAATGCATGTTATGGCAGCATCCACACTAAATATTACTAATTGTTGGATATGTACACATTCTCCTTTTACAGCTCGCAGTATGCCATACATAGCAGAATCTCTATCCCCTCCAGACATAGTTAACATGCCACGGGGAAATTTCACACTTCTTCAGTATAACACCACATTAATCCCTATGGCAATATCAGGACTCAGTAAACCACCAGTAGTGTGTTTTAATAAAACTATGTCACCCAAGGATATTGGTAAGTTGGTACACCTATGTGTTGAGGGAATTTGTATTAACATCTCTGCAAATCATCTCCATTTAGGTGATCTGAACTGTGAGTCAGCCTCACTAATACTGGATAGATAAGTCCAGCATTGACGGAAGGAATGGTTCCTATTTCACAGTAAATTGCAGTAACCCTTTTGCTAAATGCATGTTAAGTACCGATATGCTGCTAAGACTCACCTACCTCATAAGTTTCGATCTTCCTTACACTTTACCTTCTCCTTATTACTTTGTCTGTGGTAAGCGTGCTTGTTCTTGGCTACCAAAAGGTTCCCATGGGGTATGTATGATCGCTAGGTTGCTTCCTCCGACCTGGTACATGGAAGCTGAAGAGATAAATATAGCTCAAATTCCAGCACACTTTCTAGCTAAGCGTGCAACTAGCAAAGGTAACGCCAGAGCTCTTTTTGACATCCCCTGAGTTAATAGATGCAGCATTAAGAAGGCCTTTAGCCTTATGTCTGATTTGTCGTTGTTACTTGATAATATTACAAATGAATACGACGACACCTTCAAGATAGTCAGTCATGAACTGCAACAGTTGAAGAAGGAAGTTATGCAGCATCGTTTAGTTTTAGATTTTCTTACTGCTAGCCAAGGAGGATTATGCACAATAGTAAAGACAGCCTGTTGCAATTACATAGCTGATACATATAATGTAGAAGACGCTATCGACAAGCACCTTCGAAAGGTTGAGCAGATGAAGGATAACTTTTTGACCAATCACACGGAACAATCCGTTTTTGCCTGGTTGGACCCATTCACGTGGTTCCAAGGCATAGGTGCTTGGTTTTCTAAGATTTTTCATTTCATCTTGTATGCTCTTGTCTGTTTTGGTGGCCTTATCCTAATCATCTATTGTCTTCCTAACATCCTTTATTGCTGCTGTTCTTGCTGTACCTCCTTACTGACTCGCTTCTCTCTCAAGGCTGATCCGTCTAAGCCAGTTTTTTTTCTATCCTAAGACGACTAACAGTCAGAAGTGACTTCATTTAATCATCACCATTTATCAACATTATATACCACATGTATTTTCACGTATTTTGTGTTCACAGCATTTATAAGGTATGCTATAGTTACTTTTGTTTGTTTTGTATTATGGTTGTCAGAAGCACTGACAAAACGGGGGATTGTGGAAGGAAAAGTCTTGCAGGCCCTGTATGGACCCTCACATTCCTAATCCCCCTCCATGGTGGACTGAGCAGTTTCAAAGTGCCCATGGGGCCCTTCTAGGAACTGTTTCAAGACTACCCAGGAGACAGTGTGCCATCCGAGAAGGTTCTTATCAATAGTCTGTTATGTTATCCTTTTGCTTCTACCAGGTGCCCTGGCCTTGAAGCTCTCCCACTGTGTTACTCCCTTCTCGTTCACATAACTAGCTAACACTAGATAATTGCACACTGAGACACTATGACAGATACCTGTCAATACTCCCTATCCTCCTTAGAGAGACCATCCCCATTGAAGTTCCTCTCTCGAAGGGTATATAATGTGTGGTCTTTTCTTTGTTCTGGAGTTCTGTGTTATACTCTGTACAGAACCCACGACGCTCGTGTATGTTTATTATATAATTAATAAACTTCCTCAACCTTCTACCATTGAATGATCTCCGGTCTTTGGATTATTCCCTAACACCTATGCTTGGTGAATGGTATGATTCCTGTTACTTTTCCTCTTCTCCATTAGGCTGGCCACCTAATGCACTTTTCTTTCTTCACTCTGAATCTGTCAGCGCCTGTGAACCATGCATGTAATTAACTAGCTTGTGTTAAAAACCTTACTTGTATTTTGTGTTACATTTAAATGTGTAAAGCAAATACTACAGTGTACATATATGTATAGGAAAGGTAATTTGTGTTAGCTATATTGCTGTGAATGATTTTAAAATACAGCTTAATTGCAAGTGCAGCTTTAAAGTTAAAAGTGTTGCTATACCTGTGATCCAGCTGGGCATGTTGGTGACTTGCACCTCTTAGGGCCCTTACTCACAGGCATTTAAAGCTGCGCTCCCCTGCATTCTGGTTTTATGAGTTCAGTCGCTGGGGAGCACAGGAGTAGACACTCTGAATTCCTTTCAATATGGCTGTACTCACACAGACGCATGTAAGCGCCGAACGCAGGTAAAATGCAACATGCTGTGTCCCAACCTGCATTCGGCACTTACTCCTGCGCTCCCCTGCGGCTGAATGCATTAAACTGGAACACAGGGGAGCGCAGCTTTAAACTCCCGTAAGTATGGGCTCTAAAGAGGCAGGCCAGCAGCACTTCCTGGAAATTAAAGCAATTGGTGCAGTGCATGGTGGGAGTTTTGATTCCTATAAAAGGCTGGAGTGATGTGCAAGCAGAGGCAGTCATTTGCAAAGCACATGTTGGAAGTGCTGGTTCTAAGAAGTGGTGCTGTATGATGTAAATATCAGTCTCTGAACTGTGTTACATAAGAGTCTTGCTTATTATTTGTATGTAAATCACTAGTGGGATGGCACTCGGAACATTTTGTTTTCCGAAGTCGCCCAAAATTGTCTCATGAGGAAACTTTGGGGAAACTTCAGAAAGCCAAAACTATCAGAGTCTTTTCAGCCACAAATAAAGGCCCATGTATTGCAAATTTGTCATTACCTGCTGAAATAATGTTTTTTGTTTTACCGTAAGAGGAATATCAGATCAAAGGATGAATCAACTGTCTGGCAGATGTAGCTGAGTGCAAATCCACTGCAAGAAAGAATATGTCAAAAGAATTGTTTCATAAACAAGATGAAAACATCTCACATGTTAGAACAGGCACTCTACTGGGCAGGGCCCTCCTTCCTTCTGTGTCTCTTTACATGTGGCACTTAATTTTCCTAATACATTATATTTATTATAATACAGATATTTGATATATATACAGATATAGTCAGGTCAAGAATCTGGTTGTTAGGGTCTAAATTACCCTAGCAACCATGTAATGATTTGAATAGGAATATGAACAGGAGTTGGCCTGAATAGAAAGATGAGTAATACAAAGTAGCATAATAATACATTTGTAGCCTTACAGGCAGGACGAGCATTATTGGTTCCAGTTTTATTGTGGCACTGTATCTCTTGTATATGGGCCCAGCTCTAGTGTAAGGGATTCATAATGTATCCAGTGCTGTCCAACTACTGTGGTACCAAGGGCCAGAATTTTTCTGGCCTACATGGTGCAGGGCCGAAAATGGAACCAGCCCACTCCCTCTTTTAAACCATGCCTACTTTAAACCACACCCAACAAGAACTTTTAAGACCATGTCCACATTAATGGTGGTAGCACACCAAAAAACCAAATGGTTGATGCTCACTGCAGGGATATCACTTATCACTTATATGTCACAAAACATACCCTTAAAGCCATATGCCTCCTTCCCTGTGGATAACACAGCACCCCAAACACATGATTAAACACCTTAGGGGCCCTTAACAATCATTTCCAAATACTAACAAACCCTACCATGCTCACATCCCAAAGGCAGAGTATGGCACATAATGGAAGCATAGGGCAGGCAGAGTATGACACACACAGGGAGCATAGGGCAGGCAGAGTAGTCCACACACACAGGGAACATAGGGCAGGCAGAGTAGGTCACACACACAGGGAACATAGGGCAGGCAGAGAATGGCACACAATGGAAGCATAGGGCAGGCGAGTATGGCACACAGGGAGCATAGGGAAGGCAGAATGGAGCAGGAGACAGGGAAACCTATCAGGACAAATCTAAAATGAACAGTTTATACTGTGCTAAATACAGTGACACAATGCTGTTTATATCTGAAACCTGGAACTTTTCAAAGATAAAGATTAACTCACCCTTTCATTGGCTGTTAAAGGGATTAGGATAGAGCTCTTTGGGGCACCAAAGCTTTAGCTCCTGAAAAAAATTTACACTAGGACCCAATGGTTCTTAGTTAATACCACTGGGTTCCTGGTAGCCTTTATATCCTGCATTAATCATTATTCTCCCATCAGGAACAACTGCATGCTTTGGCCAGTTCCAGGCACAGCATATCCAAACTTCAGCAACTCTGCAGCACACATCCTGCTAAGCCCGATACAGTATGGTATCATGTAGCATGTTTTTTTTTATTATGTACAGAAGATGATTAGATTACAGAAAAGATAATCTGAAAATTGGAGGGATTGAGACAAGAAGACAGAAATATATTTACATAGAGATTCTTACCCTTTATACAGAAACTGTAGAGGGAAGTGCAAATAATTTTATTTTGTCCACCAGGTGTCTCCAGAAACTATTTTACCCACAGACACATCTAACTTCTGTCTACTATGAATAAAAAAGCAGCTACAGATGGTAAAATCAAACTATACATAAAATAAACGTAAAAAAAAATAATCATAAATGCATAAAAATGTTTATTGTGCAATGCTTTCCTTTAACATATAATGATTTATAGGATTTATAGGAACTACTACAAAGACAATTTTATTTGTATTAATGTTAATCTGGGTAAACTGTATGTCTAATTATCAGTGTGTATGTCTGATAGGAGCAGAATAAAATAAATACAATATTTTTTTTATAACTCCATATCTGTACTTCTCTTTCTATTCTCTCCTCAGTTTTCTGCATAATATCATCTTTTCCACTATTTCTAGTTTTACTCCCAATCCCCTACCACTTTCTCCTTCTGTTTACACAAGTTGATGAGCTAGAGGCTTTTAAGATATTAGCAGTTGTAGGGGTAATTGTTATAAAATTTACCAAAGAGAATACATATGCACACAAAAAAAACAATTGCATACTGTAATGTAATAATCTTTATTTGACGCAAACTTTTAAGACCTGCTTAAAGGTGGTGTTAACTTTTGGATTAAACTTCACAACTTTTCAATAAGAAGTTTTATTACAAGGCAAACTATAAAATTCGCAATCCTATTGTTGTGTGAAGGGCAAAGTGTTCGCAAAATTTTTGCAAGCGCAAAATTCTTTGCAATGCAAATTCTTATTTGCATTGTGAACTTTTTTCTGTTTGAGACCTATATTATATTGCCCCATTAGAATGCTAGTAGCAGGTTTTTGGCTCAGTAGTTTTTTTCTGTCAAAGAGTCACCAACCCTAGGGTCAAATGACTACACATGAAGTGCACAGAAATTGTATAGTCAGGGTCACATAGATTTATGCTTTCTTTTTATAGCAGCTATTTTTTTTGGGTAGAGATCCCGTTTGTTGTCAAATCTGTTACTTTCTTTCTTTCACTTTTTCCTCTGCTTCTGGACACATTTTCATACAACATTTTAGAGCAGGAGCTAGTTTAATTCATTCTAATTTTGCATACACTACTGCTCCATCTACTGGTGACAACTGACATTTCCACAAATGGATCACTTTCTTGTAAAATGTAAAAAAAAAATTTCAAAGGTTTCAAGTTTATTTGCAGTATGCTTAGAGTTATTTTTTTTCATATCCTCTGTGCTTTAGGACTTTAACACATAAATAATTTCACCCAGTGATGAAAGAAGTTGTGAAGTAAATGTGAACTCTTTACCCACCGAATCTCTATCTGAAAAATTATTGATTAATAGGGGGAAAAATCAGTGTGGATTTGGTCAGAGTGGTTTTCAGAAAACAGTCAGAACTTTTCGGATTTTGATAAATAACTCCCGTAGTGTCTCATATGCAATTAGCAGTTCACAGTGATCCTGTGACTTCAGCGACAATAGAATAGAAAGTGTTCTATCATGCCTTTCTGTGAGGTGGAACTCAAAAAAAGCCACTGCCATGGAACACATGTTAAAATGTCCATGTATAAAAGAAATGTAGCAAGACTATTTAGTAATCATGAGCAATGGTTATTTGTGCATCCTTCTCAAAGACTGGACGCTCCTTGCATTAGATTCAAATTATCTTCAGGACTGTTCTGTTTTAAAGATATCCATCTAGCAGCAGAGAGGATCCAGGGCACATCATGTTTGTTGATGTGAAAACAGTTAGTTAGGCCCCAGTGGGCCCAAGTTTAATGAGCAACTCTCACAGTACAGTTATAGGATCCATTATCCGGAAACCCATTATCCAGAAAGCTCCAAATTACGGAAAGGCCATTATTTTTGTCTCTAATAAAAAAACAGTAGCTTGTACTTGATCCAAAGTAAGATATAATTAATCCTTATTGGACGTAAACCAGCCTATTGGGTTTATTTAATGTTTATATGATTTTCTAGAAGACTAAAGGTATGAAGATCCAAATTATGGAAAGATCCCTTACCTGAAAACCCCCCATGTCCAGCGCATTCTGGATAACAGATCCCATACCTGTACTGTACTACTAATTAATCCAGCAATGCAGCTGAATGCCATTCATGTACAGTCAGTGAGCCCCAAAAATATTTTGCAACATGCTTTGCTACTTTGCATTACTGTATGTGGTTTCAAATATGATCAGTAGGTGTCAGGCTTGCTTCTAAAATTCCATTTAGCAGTTCACATGTCATACTTTTCAATTTCGTTTATGTGCTTTATATGCAATACTTAGATTTAGATTTATAGAAGATAGTTTGATAGACGTGTTATAAGGCTCATTAGTGATGGGCAAATCTGACCTGTTTGTGAAAAGTCTCCGAAATGCATTGAAGTCTTTTGGCAACAATTTATTTTTTGATGCACAGCAAATTTTTTCACTAGAGTCTATTGGTGTAATTTTTGTGGTGAAACTTGGCGAAACATTTTGCTCATCACTGAGGCTCATATGTAAATACAACAATACTGTTGTAAGATCATCTATTGATTATTATGCTGGTCCCATTCACCCCCTCCCCACTTCCTCCTCGCATAGTCCACTAAAAATGTTGCTGAAAATCCCACAGACCTCTCCATGCCCTAGGACCCCATGATTGGATCAACCCAATATTGCCCACTCAGGGCAAGATCCGCTCATGTGAGGACTTCTCCAGACAAGAGGATCTGCACATGTATGGCCACCTTTAAAGGAGAAACAAACCCATGAATTTCGTCGCATGCACAGTTGTTTGGGACCGGAAAATTACTGCTCCAACTGCACATGCACCAAAAGCGAAGGTCTGCTTCTGAAGTTTAACTAAGAAAAGAAGATGGATCCAGTGAATTGCAGGGGACAGAATCTGCACCGAGGGGTAAGTAAAAAGGTAGGAGAATTTGCCCTGGGTACCATGTAGTCTGGGGGGGAGGAGGGAGTGGGGTCTACAAAAGGTAGGGTTTTTTATGTTATGGGTTTCTTTCTCCTTTAAGAAACATTAACATCAAAAAAGGAGAGTGTTCTAAAGGAATGCCAATATAATGTACTGTTGTGGTGCACTGGTAAAACTGCTGAGTTTGCTTCAGAAACTCTACAATAGTTTATATAAACTAGCTGCTGTGTAGCCATAGGGACAGCCATTCAGAGCTGAAAAAGGAAAAAAGGCACAGGACACATAGCAGATAACAGATAAGCTCTGTAGTGCAATTGGATTCTTCAGAACTTATCTATTATCTACTGTGTGTCCTGTGCTTGAATGGCTACACAGCAGCTTATTTATATAAACTATAGTTGTGTTTCTGAAGCAAACACACCAGTTTTACTAGTGCAGGGCAACAGTACACTATATTGTCATTCTTTTCAAACACTTTCATGTTTTGCTGTTAACGCACACACACACGCACACTATATTTTGTACACAAGATATAGTATATTGATGCTATTTGCTGCTCCCTAGAGATCTGACAGCAATTGGCTAAACATATTACTGTCTTCAGAAAAGGAACTCTCCCCCTGTGGCCAGAGAAGCCAAAGGTTTATGTCTGTAATGATCTGCAGAAATCAATCTTTTATGATCTCTGTCTGTTACACTTTACTGGGAAGCTTTGCCATTTGAGCAGAGCTCTGCTTTTATCTGGCAAAAAATGCTGGGTTCTCACTAAAAATCAATAGAGACAGAACACTCACCACTTTAGGTTTTCTGCAGTTTTATATACAAGTACTATATTTTTTCATTGCTTGATTGTAACACAGTAGCAAACCAGAGAGGCACCTCAATAATAAAAAAGCAAATCCTGCTAAACATACTAAAATTACAATCCTGCTAAACATACTGTATTTTGAAAAGCTCTATCTCAGACTGCAACAACATGTATGTATATACCATTTAGTATAATATAGAAAGCAAAATAAGAGCACTACTTGAAATGACAATGTAAATATTTATGTAACCCTTATTTGTTACCAAAAAACTGTATGATTATATATATATAAGATGCTGTGTGTTATGAATTCATGTATAGTGCTGTGTAACGTGCCAGTTATATGCATTTATGGATGTTTATATTCATATATATTGTTTAAATATGCAGGAAAACATATCATATGAGGTGGGTACGAAGGTGCCCCTATCCTGTCTCCAACTGGTGCATCATTCAGGTGTATAAGAATGGGGGGGGGGGGGTATGGTGCAATGGAGTCCTATCCTTGCAGGTACTAATACAGAGCTGTTTAGCCCTCTCTCCCGGCCCTGTGCTTTGCACCAGAGCTGAATTTTTAATCCTGTTTGAAGTGCAAAGAGCAGCTATGTCCTGAATGCATTTAAACAGTGTATGTGCTCTAATGGGGTGAATCTGGACATAGTTGTATTCAGAATAATAGCAGTATGCTTACAAAAGTGAATAAAGCTCAAAATCCTTATAATAGCTTTTATTTCCATACACACAAATGCATTGCAAACACTGCACATTCTATTCCAAATCAAAACATGAAGAAAAAAAGTGAAAGGAAGTGAAGAAAAGGGGATATTAGGCTGTCCCAAAAAATAGTAGTGTCTGTATTCTTCTTTACAAACTCAGACATTCACTGTATAAACTGAAAAATGTTTATAAAGCATCTGAGATGATTTTAGCTGAGCAGCCTATCATTTTCTGCACTTCTTTGTTTTCCCCTCTCCAATCAACAAGTATTTATTTTTTATGTAGATGGCATCAACCAAGAGTGCCACTTCCTTAGATCTTGAGGCTTTTGGGCTGCTGCTTGAGGCTTTTGATTGAAATATAACACAGATCAAGATCATTTTATTTATATGAAATAAATTATTGCATATTGTGTGAATCAGTTCAGAAAAGAGATGGGGCTCCATCTGCATCCTATGCATTCTTTTATAAAATGAGATTAGCTGACAAGTGGCTTTGATTATCTTTATATTAGCTTAGATATTGGGTTGCTTCTCAGCTTCTCAAAACACACATAGAATTAACATTCTCTTTTTAAGTAGACAGCAATGAATTATTGTTTTAAGCTACTTCAAATGAATTTTAACCTGATCCCTTATAATAGATAGTGTAACAGTGATTGTTTCTGATGCCGCCTCATATACTCCAAAATTCTTCACCGCCATCTTTCCTGTACAGCTACTTTGTGCTACCATTCAGTGCTGAGGATGGATTTTGAGGGTTCTAAATCCCAGATCCAGGATTAACTTTCAAGCATATCCAAGATGCATAGACAAGCTTTCCTGGAGTTGTGAAGTGACAGCTGCAAATAGGCTGTAAATATTAGAGAGTGTAACACAGCAGCTATGATGTTGAACTAGGTGCAAGTTCAGCAACACATTTTCTACTCATTGCAAGATGCTAGAGAAATACACTTAACCCTGTATCACATTATTTGGTGATATCAGATAGCAAAGGCTGCTGGAGAAAAACAAAATGTCTTATCCACTGATCATACATAATGGCAGCCAGTGATATATCATTCAATACAAGCAATAATCACACTCATGTTAGCATCATTGCTTGTATGGCATAGGGGGATAAGATGTAATTACTGTTTTTTTATCAAAGGTATCTTTCCGAAACTTGGATCATCATACACGTCTTTTAGAAATGGACTATGGCAGATGGCTTTCCCATAATGGGGAACTTTCTGGATTAGTGATTTCCAGATAAGGGATCCCATACCTGTACTACAATGCGGACAGAGCTGGTAAAATGTGCACATAGCTTGTAGTCCATACATATTATATTTGTAGACCAGTACCCAGTGCCCCCAGGGAAAAATAGCTATTTGCAGTCTTTAGTTTACATTCTACTGTACAATTTGCTGAGTTTTAGGATGCATAAAATAAAATTCTTATAAAAGTTAACATAAACTTAATATTACATGAAAATTGGAAAGAAATCTGACATTTTAAGCATTTGTTTTTCTTACTGTCTTGGTGTTATCTCTGTCCTGATAAATATCAGTATTAATTAGATGAAGCTCAGGCACCATTCATCTACAGCAGGGATATTTCAATTTTTTTTTAGCAGTAGCTGCCTCATTTTTACTCAGAGACACTGCCTGCTTTTGGACTCCAGACAGGAAAGCCAGACAAAGTCATTTATCAGTGCTGTTCTAACCTGTCTGATTTTATTAGATATTAGATTTTTTTGCAACAAAATAAAAGTTAGATGTATTTTCTAGCACAGGAAACTGCTTACAGTGAAAATAAATATATACTATTTTTTTATTTGTACAGTTATAATGTTCACAAACTAAAAATACTGAAGCCTATGTCAGAAATAGATCCAGATGTACATTTTCTAAATTTTTCGGTACTACTTATACTAAAAAACTAAAGTGTAGCGGGTAGTAGAATACAGTTTAGTGTAGTTTGAAGACTTTCTGGGAGTGCAGACAAGTGTTCATCAGAGATATTTACTTTTTAATTGAAATATACACTTCTAATGGTGAAATATACACTTCAAATGGTAATAGACAATGCTATAACTTTCTAATGTGCTTGTTTGTATAGTGGGATCTGTTGTCAATGACATGATTTTGTTGGTGAACAGAAGTTATATTATATATATCTTTAGTTTATCAAACCACTTTTATTGGCAGCAAGGCACAGTTTACATTACAATAAAACTGCAGACAGAGAAAGCAAATAAGCAAATACTGCAACAAATATATATATTTGCACCTATTGTAGGTACATGACTCCTGGTACATTATTCCTCAACTCCCAAACAGGTAAACGTCTTCTGATCAAACAACATATTACCTGCACCACCACTCATGTTGTGTATTTAATCACATGCCCATGTGGATTATCTTATGTGGGGGAAAACAGATCAAACATGGCCGGTACCGTTCTGCAATCAGTACAGCATTTAGAGATGGCCTAACAAATAAACCCGTTGCAAAACATTTTCTTGAAATGGGCCACATACTGCCCACCTTATATATAGCTATAGACCATATTCCCCAGTTGAGACGAGATGGAGACAAGTCCGAACGTTGGTGACAGACCGAAATGTTGGCTGGTTTCTTTTACATGTGATCAATAAACATGGACTTTTAATGTATCTGAAAATCCTGGTGTGCACAGCTATTTAAGGTAGCACCTGGGTATTTGTTCCATACAAAATTCGTTTTGTGGATGGTGTGCGCTAGGATTTTGGACTGTGTATATATATATATATATATATATATATATATATATATATATATTGCACCCCCGCCTAATGTTTTAAAAATTAGTGGTATTAGTGGTGAGCACAACTTTCCCTTGTTTGTTATAGTTATACAGGAGCAGTGACCAGTTCCATGTTGTAGCTCCCACCCTTCCCAGCTATAGTCAGGTGATCCCACTGGTGTCTAATAAAAGGGCAGCCAAGTTTGGGAGTTTTACTTTGAAAGCAGCTAGTAAGTTGCAGGTAAAACTTAGTCCCTTTGTAAAATGTATAATGAAGCAATAGAATTCTTAATGAATCAGATAAAATTGAGCATAGGACTGGCCAGATATGGGATGACTTTGACGTAGTTGGCCAGCTTAAATATATTGCAATATATGGACAAACAATCCCTGTTTTGTTTAAAGGGTAAGGCATTTTTCAGTAGCAGTATGCACAAAATGTCGCTGTCTTAAATATATTGATAATGGGTTGAGTGCAGAGGACTCTTGTATTTGTCTATATATATATATAGACAGTGCATACATTTAAAAGTGGGACACTTGACTTTGAAAAATGTGCCAGTGGCAGCGGAGCCCTCACAGTGTTCAGTGCACTCTGAAAAAAAGAAAAGGTGTGTAAAACAGGTGCTATACTAATCGTAGATCTTCGTAGAAATGTAATGATGTTTCCAAACATGTGTTATACAATTTTGTTTCATATATTGGCTTGTTTCCAAGATGTACATTACTACCATTGCAAATAACATTAGGGAATACAACTTTCTAATTATTTACTAATGATATTGATTAATACACATAGAACAATGGACCTGTGCTACAACAATTTATTACTTGGAAAGCTTTCTTGTAAGCTCTTCTGGGGTATTCCCTTCCCAGTGTGTGCCCTTTGGAAAAAACATGTATCAGTAATATTTTCAGTGATTTTTTTATCAGTTTCAGTCACAGTAATTCATATACAGTAATTCATACGTCATTGCATGCATTGCTTCTCCTGATGGATAGTTTAAATACAAATAAATATACCTTTGTACATGGAACCACAGTCAGTCCTTGAATGATAATTCATATTATTTCAAAATAATCTATTTAAACACATACACTATATAATTAATTATTTTCCCAACCTGACTTTATAAGAATATCTGTCTCTCTATCAGGCTGATTTATCAATGTCACTATGGTCAAGGGGGTTGCACATTTTTGAATGCAGGGTCATGTAGCAGTCAATGGGAGTTGTCCTAGGCAAAATTTTAAACTATTTATTCAACTTGGATTTTCCATTTTTTAAAAAACTTTTTTGATCTATTTAAATTTGAATTTCATTCAATCTATCATTTTACATATTTCAATGTTATAATAAAAAAAGCAAAACATCTATTTTTTTCATGTGTTTAATCAAAGTAGAAAAAAACTCTAAACTTGCACAAATTAGAATTCTGATAAATAGGCCTCTCTGTGTTTAGCTGTGTAGCAGGTACATTCCTTGAAAAACACTGTGTAGTAAATAAATATCTACACATTCTGTAAATGTCAAGCAGTTATGTGCCTGTGTTTTATTTACAATAGGGTTTTCTACTTTGTCCAGTGAATGCAAATATTTTACTCACTTTTTGGCAGTCCCCTCCCCCCTTTTATCTCTGCTGAACTAGTTTGTTCTATCAGGACAAAGCTTATTTCAAGTCCCTTTCCCACTTTTCACAGGTGGTGACTAATCAGTTCCAAGCCTGTACTGGTTTTTCAACCCAAGTGAACAAAGCCTTTGCTTTTCTTACCAGTTGCTCTGCCTCATAGAGTATTATGAGAAAGATACACATTCTCTTTAGGTTTTTGCTAGGTACTCTCCCTAAGTGTAAATATGATACAGTGTACTCATGGTTTAAGTTGTCATTTTGGTCCTCATAGGGACCCCATAGGGACCCCTCTCAAGATGAGAAAACAAATCAAGCAAGCCCAATAAATGTTTGCTACATTTCCTTATTTGGAAAACCAGGCAGTTTTGACCCAGCAGCCCTTCTAAATAACGAGCTGTCCGGGTCAAAACCGGATAGGTGGCAACCCTAGCCGCAGTGTCCCATAGCAGCCAGTGTCAAAACAAGCAAAGAAATTTCAGCTAAAGAATTAGGCACAGATGTCATTTTTTAAGAGCTGGAAATAACAAAATGTCAGCTTCAACAATTTTCATCGCACCTATGTCCCAAGACAGGCACTGGAGAAAAAAATACTGCATTTTAAAGAGATCCTGTCATCGGAAAACATGTTTTTTTTAAAACGCATCAGTTAATAGTGCTACTCCAGCAGAATTCTGCACTAAAATCCATTTCTCAGAAGAGCGAACAGATTTTTTTATATTCAATTTTGAAATCTGACATAGAGCTAGACAATTTGTCAATTTCCCAGCTGCCCCTGGTCATGTGACTTGTGCCTGCACTTTAGGAGAGAAATGCTTTCTGGCAGGCTGCTGTTTTTCCTTCTCAATGTAACTGAATGTGTCTCAGTGGGACATGGGTTTTTACTATTGAGTGTTGTTCTTAGATCTACCAGGCAGCTGTTATCTTGTGTTAGGGAACTGCTATGTGGTTACCTTCCCATTGTTCTTTTGTTTGGCTGCTGGGGGGGGAAGGGAGGGGGGTGATATCACTCTAATTTGCAGTACAGCAGTAAAGTGTGTTTGAAGTTTATCAGAGCACAAGTCACATAACTTGGGGCAGCTGGGTAATTGACAATATGTCTAGCCCCATGTCAGATTTCAAAATTGAATATAAAAAAATCTGTTTGCTCTTTTGAGAAATGGATTTCAGTGCAGTATTGTGCTGGAGCAGCATTATTAACTGATTCATTTTGAAAAAAATGTTTTTTCCCATGACAGTATCCCTTTAAAATTGCATTTGCACACTTGTGCTCATAAATAAACGCTTACTAATACATTGTGAAAAAAAAACATATTTTGCAAAATAAAAGGAATGACAAGTTAGACAAAAAAAAAATGAAAGGCAAGGATAAAAGAAACAAAAAATTAAATATACTGCAGAATAATGTTGAGCAATGTTAAGAAAAATGATTTGTGTGCAGACAAAGGCATTTAGATGATTGAAAAATATATTATCTTTACATTTTAATTCTAGGAGAGCAACGAGTCAGCCTTCAGGAAATATTTTATCCTGACTTGCTTGAAATTTTCAATTTCCTAATTATATAAAGACAATATTAATCAATGTCATGTTTTTGCGTAATATATGGACATGTTCCTGCAGATTCCTTGTGTCGTTATATTCTTATGCCAATTTCTTGTAACGTGCCTAGTAATGTGTTTAACGGCCCTCACATTCATTTACTCAGTGGGCCATTACCAATTCAATATGGGATTAAAGAGCAGCTGGTAGATTTTGCTCATTGTTATTTACCACAGCAGAAATAACAGGGCAATCATAAAGCACCCCTTGAAAAAGGGAATATCATTTCATTTTTAATTAAAAGGGTTACACTTTCCAAATGACCACCTCATAATTGCATTGATTTATAGTGACAACTCTATTAAACTATATTCATTCTTATTTTCACTTAGATAATATTCTTATTTACCTGCTTAACAAAAAAGCCCTGAGACTTTATATTTCTTGATTACCATGGAATTCTAAGCTTGATTTATAAATTCCTAAGGACCGTGACTTGCTATGTAAGGGTTACTGCAGGCTGATGCCAATAACCCTGACTCCATCCATAAATCATTATGAACCAGAGTCAGTATTCCGCCTATATATCGAAGGCAAAAAAATCCTACAATCCTTCAGCCAATGTCAGTCATCCTGATTTTAGTCCAAATGGCTGTAAGGATACTCCAAAAATGGCACATCCATTAGGACAATGGTTTCTCTTCACCCCAAATGGTGGTACATCATAATGTCCCTACAGTTTTACCTTTGATAGACGTCTGTCTCAAAAAATCCCAGTCTTCTTGAAGTTAACTGGGTTTGTGCTTTAAATGTAATACAGGTATGGGATCCGTTATCTGGAAACACTTTATCCAGAAAGCTCCAAATTACAGACTGCCCGTCTCCCATAGAGTCCATTTTATCCAAATAATCCAAATTTTTTAAAAATTATTTCCTTTTTCTTTGTAATAATAAAACAGTACCTTATACTTGATCCCAACTAAGATATAATTAATCCTTATTGGAAGCAAAAACAGCCTATTGGGTTTATTTAATATTTACATTATTTTCTAGTAGACTTAAGGTATGAAGATCCAAATTATAGAAAGATCCGTTGTCTGGAAAACTCAGGTCCCGAGCATTCTGGATAACAGGTCCCATACCTATATAGGTATATGAGCATCACTTATTTTATACATACCGTATATTGAATGTACTTTTAGATGGTTTTGTATTTTTAACATGTTTACACTGGTCTTTCACCCATTTTAAGAGACCCTTCCTACAGTCAATCTCATCTGCATTTTTGACTTTGTACTTCACTTCTTGTGGCTACTATTACTTTTCTTTATGTCTATTTTGATTATGTATACTACTTAACGTAAATAGGAAGGAAAGACTAACAGAGCTATCAGTGAATCTGGTGAGCCTAGCTGCCTCACAATTATTACACAGTTCAGACATTAAAATAAAAGCAGGAAATAAAATAAAAACCAGGAAACAGGAGCCAAGACTCTTGAGTTTTACAAGATTTGTGTTGCTGAGAATCCAACTGACATAATGACAATAGTGATATCAACTGCAGTGTTTGCCTTTCAGCTTACACTAACTATTTTCAGTGTCTTGGTGTATTTTCTAGCATGGGAAATTTCCACAAATTTCTACTTGAAGGAGAATTTAACCATAAATTAAAGAAATCCCTACCCTCCACCCTACATAATCCCCCCACCTTCCTCCCCCGAGCCTAGCTGCTACCATGGACAAATGCCCCTAACTCTTTACTCACCCCTCGGTGCAGATTCTATCCAGTGGAGTTCACGGCAGCCATCTTCCGGCTCTTCGTTAATCTTTGGAATGAGAGCGGTGCTTCAGCACATGAGCAGTTGTTGCGAAACAGAAAATTGCTCCAACTGCGCATGTGCTGATACGGCACTTACTTCCCGAAGATTACCAAAGAGAATAAGATGGCTGCTGTGAACTCTGCTGGACAGAATCTGCCCTGAGGGGTAAGTAAAGAGTTAGGGACATTTGCCCAGGGTAGAAGCTAGGCTGGGGGGGGTCTATGTAGGGTAGGGTTTTTTCTTTACGATTGAATTCTCCTTTAATAAAAACATCATTTTGATTCCTGAACTTTTGCAGCTTTTGCTTCGGTTATAAATATTGGCACAAAATGACATATTTTAGCATACATTTCTTTCTTTGTATTCAATGCTTTGCTGATTGGAAATCTGAAATAAGCTAAATCATTAAATGGTGTATTGTATTTTCACTGTATATTAACTACTGCTCATAATCAACCAGGGATCTTCAGTATGAAAAATGTGTATTATATATACACAAAAGTGAATTATACAAAAGTACAGCTATAGAATATATAATATTAGTATTTATGCCAGTCCTGGAAATATTGTTACTTGATGACAGAAATGATTAGATCTCAGGTCCCCTCCCCCGTGTGCATGACTGACAGAGAATGAGATATTTTTTGGCGTGCCATAAAACCGGAATGTCCCTTTTTAGAACATTAATTATTGTTAGAAAAGTATAAACGGCACAAGGTAAAAAGAGAAAAATAAATAAATAAATCATGCAAACATGGAACATCTTGTTATATTGATTTAATCATTTCGTTTCTGTTTTGTGGCCTTTAAAGTGAAAATATTTGGAAGAAAACACATGGTTTAAAATTACAGGAAAACAGCCAAAGCCGTATGAAAATCTGGTTTATCATTTTCTCACAGTTCTCCTAATTTTGGGGGAATTCTTGTAATTCCTATCTGTTATCCTCAACATAATTTCACTAGTATTTCTGTTCTGAAGTGATATTTCACATATATTTGCCACTTAATGGGAAACAACAATGTCAACTCATAGCATTTTATTCTTTAAAAAAAGATTGGCTAATCAATAAGACAAGCACATTCATTCATTTGTCACATTCTTGGTTGATATAGAGAAAATGATTTAAAAGATCACCATATTGTTTGGTTATGGAAAACAAGAACACCACAGAGCTTCCTTTTTTGGTAGATATAAATATATACATATTAATTAGAAAAGTATGTTTTCATGTCACTTTATAAGTTGCCTGAGGTAGAAGGAACAAGGAACCAGATTCAATTTGATATCTCCTAATATAATTCCAAATTTTCCCACAGACTTCTATTGAAGTTTCATTAGATAAATCCCAAATAAATACCCACATCTTGCCAGGAATTACAAGGTTAAAAATTGAACATGAAAAAATAGAAAAGCATAACGTTTTACATCATACCTTTGCTGATTATATTTCTGACCTCTTTATATTGGAGCCACCCTATTTCGATTCAATTATATGATATGTAAAAGTGTGAAATTATTTTCTTTTAACCTGATTCCATTTCTAATCAAGAAAGTTCGTTGCAGACATAAGAAATGTCAGAGCAAATGAAAGCCATGCACCTGTGTGCTCATTAGAAATGATGTGCTGCTTATTTCCCTTACTGTCTATGCAGAATTGTTTTTGATCAGCTCTAAAAAAATGGGATTAATGATATCTAAAGTTAGGTCTGTGTACAATTATTTAACAGGGTAATTTGATTGCATCCCTGCAGAAATGAACATGTCAAAACTCATTTCGACTCCCAGGTGTTTAATATGAGCGTCTCTGCTGGAGGTTTTATTCTGCACACAGTAGTCGGCAAAACATTTCTCAAAAACACCTCCCCCCCACCCTTTTCTGAACAAAATGGGAATAGTTGCTGAAACAGAATGATATAAAAATTAGAAATATTAATTGGGAATTGAAACCTTATGACAGAGTTTCTTTATCACAGTATACTAGCTAATGTGGGTCTTTGAATATGTAATCTATTACAGCAATCTCAACAACATGAGCAACAAAATCCACATCACTTCCTTCTCTTTCCTACTCCATGTGTCTTTGTGTATTCAGAGACAGATTCAGTTCCAATAAATCACTACCAACTTAAATGTTAAACATTTCACTACTCTCTAGGGTAACATTCCATATAATGTTCAATATTTATGTGCACATTAATTACCTGCTAAATAACAATAACATTTGGTGATGACTCCTCTAACAGTTATTTCACACAGTGAAACATTAGGCTCTTGTTAAATATTTATTGCCATAGTGGTTTTGACATGTCAATACTTACAAGGTCGGACTGGGCTGGTGGAACATTGGTAAAAGCCTGGTTGCCTCTAGCCCCCATAAACCCCGCAGGGAGTTGTGGGCACCAACACTTCCAGCAACCTAGGATTGCCATGTGTCCAGTTTTGACCCAGATTGCCCGGTATTTGAAGGGGTTTTCAGGTCAAAACTGCCTGCCCGGTTTTCTTAATTTGGATTCCTCAAGATACATGCAGTGATCGGCCAATAGCTGATTGCCACATCATAGCCCTGACTTAATCAACCTGCCCCAATACCTCATTGACCAGCCACACCATGTCTTTGACCCGCCAGTATGTCACAGGCCTGCCTCCTCCACTCCACCTGTAGTTACCTACGCAGAAAGGTGGCCAACCCTACCACCATCTGGAATCTGCAAGGAAGTAAGTAAGGCAAACAGTGTGTGGTGTGTGGGGGTGGCATTTGGAGGAGATGGATAATTCAGATTATTAGTACATGGAAGCTCAGAAATGAGTGCAATTAGCATCAGATATTAATAATCACCCTGTAGCCTTAGCTTCTATGACAGACAAACCTCTCTGCTCAATGATTTGCAATGACCTTAGTATCTCAACAGCAGCCCACAGAATGCTGAACATGTGAGTGTCACTAATACTCTAAAGATCAAAATCCAAGAGGAATTTCTGTGTACAATTTTGAAGGCCTGGATCATTACTGTTATAGAGATGTTGAACCTCTAGGATGGTGCAAGAAGTTTAGTCTAGCCATATTCAATTTTAGGCTTTATATCTCCTTTTAGGGTTGTGGGCTTACAGTTACACTACCATTAAACTTGTTGTGGTAATACATTTGCTGGTGCATGATAGCATAGAAATGTAATTATCTCATTAGAATGTTACATTTCCCTAGGGTAAACTGGAAAGAGATCACTTAGGTTAGTGGGACCCATCTGTGCCTCACTATATATATATATATATATTTGTGAAACAACTACTTGGTGAATTTGCTTATTATTTCTGTGGGTCTGCAGGACCAATACTTCAGATAGGGGACAAAACAGGTAATTTGATCATTAAATACCATAGACTGGAAAATAGGGGTAGCCCAAAGCATATACTGTAGTATGTACTACTGCACTTCTGGGATTATAGTAATTACTGGCAAATCGTAATGGGTGACAGCATATGATCACTAACACATGAATTGCCCACAACTGTTCTGGATGAAAGGATGCTAGAGGTATTCCATACAACTAAAACGATTACTTATTTAATGGCACTGTCTCCTGGCACTATAATGTAATATCTGCATGTTTATACCACTATTACTAGAAGCAATTGTTATGTATACTGCTATGACATTTCCCAGGGAAGGACTTACACTAATTAGTTCATTATCTTGTGTGGTGGTTCAGTCAGTTATATTCAAACCCACTCCACTCACATCTAACAGAGTTTAACCCCTAATCCCCCAGTTCCAACAGTAGCAATATTGGCTGTGTAAAAAATGGTATTGAAAGCAAAATATAATTATATTTTGTGAACATGTACAATATAAAGTACATGCAATGAATGTCAAATCCTACATCTTAAATTTAGACATAAGTGGCATGAACATTACGCAGCAAGATGTAGTTATGCAGCAGGGGTCTAGAGATGCTGTGTTTATTTGTACTGAAAACTCTAGAGGATTGTTAGTTCAATCACTTTCCACATCAAACTGTTCAGAAGCTTTCATTAGCACTTAGGCAATGTGAATAAATGGGCTTGGAAAGTCTGCCTGTTCCATCACAATAGCTAATAAAGGTCTTCCATTTGGGAGCTGAAGATTTTACATTTGGCAATTTTTTTCCACAGATGTTTTTAAATTACTAATTTCTAAACGCATACTGGAAAATGCTGTTTATTTTTTGAAACAATAATACAAATAAAAGCTTGATTTAAAGCATGATAAAAGGGGATAAACAATTAGGAAGCATAGCATAAAATGTTTAAAAAAAATCCATTGAATAAGAAATATAATCAGAATAATTTGGGTACTCCTCCCACACTCCAAAAACATACAGGCAGGTTAATATAGACACTAAGGGGCTGAGTTAACAATGCTTAAAGGAGAACTAAACCTTAAAAATTAATGTAGCTAAAAATGCCATATTTTATATACTGAACTTATTGTACCAGCCTATAGTTTCAGCTTCTCAATAGCAGCAATGATCCAGGACTTCAAACTTGTCACAGGGGGTCACCATCTTGGAAAGTGTCTGCAACACTCACATGCTCAGTGGGCTCTGATCAGCTGTTGAGAAGCTAAGATTAGTGGTTGTCACAAATTATGTAGCAGAAAATGAGGTTGGTCTCTAATATAAGATGATGCTACAGGGCTGATTATTGAATTCTGATGCTAATTGCACTGGTTTCTGCACTGCCATGTAGTAATTATCTGTATTAATTACTAATTAGCCTTATATTGTGACATTTATATTCTATGTGTACTGTATATTGTGAGTGGGTCCCTAAATTCAGTAAGTGACAGCAGCACAGAGCATGTGCAGTGAATTAGCAAAAAAGAAGATGGGGAGCTACTGGGGCATCTTTGGAGACACAGATCTTTACTGATAAAGGCTGTGATTGCCTTGGGTTGGTACAGAAGCCAAAACACAATGGCGCAAATTCACTAAGCGCCGAAGCGCCGAACGCTAGCATTAATTCGCTAGCGTTTGGCATTTTTCGTTACTGCGCAAATTCACTAATGAACGCTGGCGTAGTTTCGCTAGTGTTACTTCGCACCCTTACGCCAGATGAATTTTCGCTAGCGACGTAACTACGCAAATTCACTAACTTGCGCAGTGTACTGAACGCTACCTTTTACGCTAGACTTCCTTCGCCCCCTCAGACCTGACGAAGCGCAATAGAGTAGATAGGGATTGTTTAAAAAAAAAGTAAAAATTTTTTCTAAGTCCCAAAAAACGCTGGAGTGTTTTCTACATGATGGGTGATAGGCTGAAAAAGATCGAAAATTTTTGGGGCTCCCCTCCTTCCCCCCTACATTTCCTGACTCATGGCAACTTACCTAGACAGTGGGCACATGTGTAGGGTAAAATAACATTTTTATTTGCTGATTTGAAGGTTTTCTAGGCATTTGTAGTGCTAATATGTGTTCCTCCATTGAAATTTGAATTTCGCGCCGTATGCAAATGAACCATCGCTAGCGAAACTTCGCTTGGCGAATTAACGCTAGCGCAACTTCGAAAACTTACGCTACCCCTGTGCGCAACTTCAGATTTTAGTGAATTTGCGGAGCGCTGGCGAAAATACGCCTGGCGAAGTATGGCGAAGTGCAGCGAAGTGCTGCGAAGTTGCTCCTGGCGCAACTACGAATCTTAGCGAATTTGCCCCAATGTACAATATTTCTACCTATTTCTTTATTTAGGCTTTAGTTCTCCTTTAAACTTTTGTGCTTGAGCATTCGGTTACTAAATCCGAGCAAGAGTTCTTAATCTCTCGCATGGTTTCTTCATCCAAATACTTCTGCTTCTTGACAATCAGGAGGTTTTTCCCCATGTGAGTTTTTAAAAATAATTTAAAAACTTGACACCTAAAATCTGCCAAGCTTTTTCATTTTTTTTTTGGTCAGGGATAAAAAAAAAACCAAACCCCAATTGTCAGGAAGCTGAGATATTCAAATAAAGAAACCACATGGGAGACTAAGAACTCTTGCATGGTTTTAGTACCCAACTCAAGCATTCTTAAATCAGCCCCTAATTCAACTGCCCTATTTCTTTACACACAATGCAGTGTTCCAGAATTCCAGCATTTTTGTAAGTGCCCACTAAATAGCTTAAAATAGGTGTTAATTTCCTATCATCCATTACTCTCTGTACTCGCCAGAGCACATGTTGTAAGGAGCGTTCATGAGAGTAAAGAACCTTTGTGAATTGCATCCAAGCATGCACAATTTTTCATTTACACATTAGAAACATTAAATAACTTTTTTCACCTCTTTCCTAACCAGAATATCAGATCAATCCTCTTTCTTTCACTTGACAACTTCCTTGACTACTTGCAATATTGACAGATGTACAAAACTGCTCACCCTTAGCGGCCCATTTATCAAAGGTCAAATTTTAGCGTTATGTGAATTTCTTTTTACTCTAATAAATTAGATTTATTAGACAGATTTGCAATCTCTGTGTTTTTAATTAAATGCAAATATAATTATGTCGATTTTATCTATCGAAATAAGTCAAATCAACTGGACTTGCTTTGACTAATTTTTATAGATACTGTATATCATGACCTGGATAACTTTCACAAACATATGTAGATTTTAGCTTTAGTTTTGGTTAGAAAACATCAAGAAAATTGCACAGTGTCAACAATTGCACCGTTACCACCATTAAATGTTACAAAAAATGAAAGTGCTGTGCATTACATTATAGATTAATCCTTAATCTTCCTTGGAAATAACAGATGGTAGGTGGCCTTTCAGAAAACAGAGTACAGAGTATTTAAAGCAACAAGAATGTGAATCAATCACACTTCATATTGAGATGCAATACCAAACATATTAGAAAGCATCTGTTGATGATTTAGAGAAGTGGGATTAAATCCCTTATTAATATGCTTAGTTTCTATTTCATGCACATTGGAATATTTATTTTAACAGACACTGGAAGCAATTTAGAAACCACAAAAAATGTGTTTGCTCTACTGCAATTCTACTGCAATAAAAAAGGATCCATCTCCGAGACCCTTGTGCAATCTTTGAATCCTAACAAAAAGTGATAGTAAAACCTTCACAAGCAGACACTCAAGGAAGTTTTAATGAACATTTAGGCTATATATTTCTGCCTAGCTCAATTGGAACAATGCTGAGGTTTTAAGATCAAAGCAATATACTTGTATGTCAGATTGTCCAAGCAAAGGTGACAGTGATAAAACAAAATATATTTTTTGTTCAGATTCTTTAAGCAACAATGAAGTACATTTAATATTTGTGTCATACCTTTTGTTCTTTTTGTTACTTGTTCTGTGCCTAGGCTATGATGCCATGTGGAGAAACTGAAACTGAAAAAGTCAGTAAACTCCATTTGTCACTCATGGGGAAGGGTGCAAAGTGCAAAAAAAAAATTGGCCACATTTTCTGCATTTTGCCTGCCGAGTTCATGTAGATGTCAATGGCAGAGGTCCCTTGAACTATTTGACGATGTTAATAGTACTGATGAGTGAAAATTTTCACCGCGAAAATTACGCCCCCTGACTCCAATGGGAAAAAAAAATGTTGCGCATCAATTGTCAAAAAAAATTGATGGCCAAAATGAAAGGTTTTTTTCCTAGTTTGAATTCGATTTTTGGGTCAGGACTATTTGTTAGAATTTTAGACATAAATAATATACCATTTTGAGTTTTTGGGTCAGGACTATTTGTTAGAATTTTAGACATAAATAATATACCATTCGAATTGTGAATCAAATCAAATTTATTAGAGTAAAAAGAAATTCACATAACTCTTAAATTCGACCTTGGATGAATGGCCTCTAAGGGTAAGCAATTTTGTACATCTAAGAGTACTAGCATATGGGGTCATCATAAATAACCACTTTAATTTTGACGATAGCTTAGTTCATTCAGAAATGTGACTGCATAGTTATCATATCAAAATGGACTAAAACTGCCATTTTATATTTACATACGGCAAGGATCATGTGGTTCTAGTGATTTAACCTAATTCCTGTTCTGTGAGCCAATAGGCCACAGAAATACTTCTGAAACAAATATCTTAAATTTTATTTCTATCATTATTCTTTCTGTTATTATATATGTGTATTTATTTGTATAGAACATTATTGACCACAATACATAAAGAAGAACCATAACAGAATAAACTCTTGTAAAAAGAAAAAACAGAAAAAACAAGAGAATAGTCATTGCCCCAAAGATCTGGGCATTGGGGATATTCACCAGCACCAGAGTAACTTAGCATTGAGTTCTCCAGCTCCAGTTATCCAGAAATAAGAACATTGCATTTGTAAAGAGCTAGCTAATATGCCTTATTAAGCAACGTCGTCTAAAGAATGTGTTTGGTGCTTTTATTGAAGGAAATCCAACAATTATGCAATAGCAATGCATTCCTTAGACACAAATTTCTCCTTAGAGAAAAAAGAATGATTTCTTTGATGCTCTGTCTTTGATCCGTTTGAGAAAGATACAGACAAGGTTTCCTCGGGTTATGTATGAGTTGTTACACCATCTGCTCTGCTCTTTTGTTCTTAAGGCTGCTGCCTGTGGGAACTACTGTGTATCACTTTGGAGACTTGCAATTGTCTTCAATAAACATCAGTTTATATGGCTAAATAATCTCCTGATGTATTGCAGCTGACAGAAACACTGCAGTGCTTCTTAATATCCAGTATCACACAATTCCAAAAATAGAAGAGGAGGTCTTAAGTGAGGGAAAAATCAAAAGGGGTGCTCCTTAGACCTCATTCCCCCACACTTTGTGCTCTTCACTGAGTGCCAGGTGAAAAATCTGCTGCTTAATGACAAGCGTAGTGTCAGAGGGTGCAGCTAGCACTGTCCTAACCAACAGGAGGCAGGAGGTAAGGACACAGGCCACTATGTGTTCTGTGCTGGGTAGTGTATGGGGAGGACCTATGTGCTTTCCCTTAGCGCTTCACTAATACAGTGCTGACTAATGCAGTTAATGCTGTATGAGTGAAGAGTGCCATTGATCTTTGCATTCATTTATAATTCCTAAACTTTAATTCATAGTTTCTAATTTCTATATAGTTTATATTTCTATATTTTAAAGATATGTGAAAATTTTTAACTCAAAACAAATGGGACAGTTTATGACTCAGGTATTGCTTCCAACATGCGGGATTCAGGTATGCACCAGAAGGCAATTTTACTATGAGATAACACACAAATGAGTAAGTTACAATGTTTCAAATAGGAAAAAAAACAATAACAATAAGCAGTAAAAGAGTAGTTGAGTAATGTGGAATTAATGAGTACAATGCAAACAAGCCTAGTATGTGCTATAGAATAATTTTTGGCAGTATCTTACATTGTTTTAGCAACAGCAGTTCCATTATAAGCTCAGTTCAATATTATCACAATTTAGTCTCTAAACAGTTAAAAGAATGTAAATCTTCCCCAGAGGTATTGTTTTATTTACTCTTATTTAGATGAATACTTCCTTTTTAACTTCTCACTTTCACATTGCAATCTCTTTCAAGATTGTAGGCACTTGTGGTAACTCACTGGGGCACTGAGTCAAAGCCAAGACTTTTCCTTTATCTAACATACTCTTCTAGCCACTACGTTGGCAGTCACTCTTTCTGGATCTGAACATCCCCAGGCAATTAAAGACTCCTAAATACTTCTGCCTCCTTTGGAAATAAGAACATGATTTTGGGGATACTACATGACTCCCCTAGTATCCATCCAGTCCCTACAAGTTTTTGTACCTTTCTTGGGTAACTGCAATTTGTGGTCTAAGCATAGATTATACATCAAAACTGTGGTGACTGCCAAGAGAGAAGGGATTGGAGCACGGAACCCACCAACTAGAAGGAGCTGCAAGCACTTGTACATGTAGATAGATGCACGTTATGCCATGGCCACCTTAGAATTGCACACATAGAAAGCATGGCATAATTATTGGGACTTGAATCTTGGTGAGGCCAGGTAATTATTAGCAGAAGTATGTGCCATATATAGAAAAAAAGAAAACCAAAATGGATGAGCTTTGGTTATTCTTTCTCACCAAGTCCTGTATTTTGCAGTACAATTTTCAATGATATATATGGGGAATAATTTTGTCCTTATTGTAAATGTTAAGAATAATAGATGCCACCAAGAAGATCCATGACTGTATAAAGGCACACACGTAGATGACAGGTCACAGCTCTTGTGTAATATACTTACTTAAGTTACTGTTAACCAGCTTACAGGGTTTTATAAGATTATTTAAACTGTTTCATCAGAACGTTGAGCTGCAAACAAAACATTTGGTTTAGAAAGAAGTACACAGTATAAAATGATTACTTTAATCTGATCCTTAACTTAGACTCACCACTGTAAATACAACCTGACCTACTACCATCCACCTACCTGTATAACCCATTGACATCAACAACAAAGGGATGAAAGGGAGGCAGAGGTGACCCTCCTGTCATCGGAAAACATGTTTTTTTTCAAAACACATCAGTTAATAGTGCTTCTCCAGCAGAATTCTGCACTGAAATCCATTTCTCAAAAGACCAAACAGATTTTTTTATATTCAATTTTGAAATCTGACATGGGGCTAGACATTTTGTCAATTTCCCAGCTGCCCCTGGTTATGTGACTTGTGCCTGCACTTTAGGAGAGAAATGCTTTCTGGCAGGCTGCTGTTTTTCCTTCTCAATGTAACTGAATGTGTCTCAGTGGGACATGGGTTTTTACTATAGAGTGTTGTTCTTAGATCTATCAGGCAGCTGTTATCTTGTGTTAGGGAGCTGCTATCTGGTTACCTTCCCATTGTTCTTTTGTTGGGGGGGGAGGGAGGGGGTTATATCACTCCAACTTGCAGTACAGCAGTAAAGAGTGATTGAAGTTTATCAAAACACAAGTCCCATTGACAATATGTCTAGCCCCATGTCAGATTTCAAAATTGAATATAAAAAAATCTGTTCGCTCTTTTGAGAAATGGATTTCAGTGCAGAATTCTGCTGGAGTAGCACTATTAACTGATGCATTTTGAAATTTTTTTTTTTCCCATGACAGTATCCCTTTAAACTGGCATTCTATGGGGTGAATATTTAAAATGTTATATTGCTTATCCTTGCAAATTTGATAACAAAAAAACATGGCGGAAAATACAACTAAAATATACTTGAGCATGATTTTTTTTTTCTTTAAACTTGGTTTGCCACGGTTGATTAGATGAAAAATCAGCAAAATTTTGCATAAATTTGTCAAGAAAAAGCTGCTGTGTTGTTATAGACATCAATGCAAAGTTTACTGGAAGACTTCAAACAATGTTTAAAAAAAAATATTAACTTAGGGGCCGATTCACTAACTTCGAGTGAAGGATTCGAAGTAAAAAAACTTCGAATTTCGAGTATTTTTTTGTGCTCCTCGACTATCGAATTGGCGTAAATTCGCCTGAGTAGAATGAATCGAATAGATAGATCGCAAAAACGATGCAACTATTCGCCCATTCGATAGTCGAAGTACTGTCTCTTTTAAAAATACTTCGACTGCCTACTTCGCCACCTAAAACCTACCGAATTGCTTTAAAAGCCTATGGGAACGTCCCATAGGCTTGTTTTCCAAGTTTTTGATCGAATAAAAAGGCATTCGATCGAATGAAAATCCTTCGAGCGAATATTCGATCGAGCGCCTATTCGCCTGGCGAATATTCGCCAATTCGACTATTCGCCAGCGCGTAAATTCGCCCGAATTGCCTATTCGATTCTATTCCCCAGTCGAATTTCGAGGGATTTAACCCCTCGAAAGTCGACCCTTGATGAATTTGCCCCTTACAGTTTATTATTTAACGTCATTGAAAATTAATGGAACAGGGATTTTGGTTTGTGAGTTTGTTTCATGAAAAAATGTGATCACGATAATTGTATTTGCATTTTTATTGAACAAATTAAAAACACTTGGTTGCAAGAAAAAAGGTGCAAGTTTATTTTTGCACATGTATTATTTTTTTGTTTTGAATTTGATAAATCAGCCTCCAAGTGCACCAGTACTCTGTTATCCAGTACCTACCGAATTCTTACCCTGCCCTGCAGATAATTTACTGCCTTAAACTTCTAAAATAATGCCCTTCCCTTTAATCAAAACAGGGATTGTTTGTCCATATATTGTAATATATTTCAACTGGCCAACTACGTCAAAGTCATCCCATATCTGGCCAGTCCTACGCTCAATTTTCATTTGATTCAATAAGAATTCTATTACTTCATTATACATTTTATACAGGGACAAGTTTTACCTGCAACTCTTTTGCTTTCAAGGTTAAAAATCCCAAACATGGTTGCCCCTTTTTAATACTGGCCACCACTGGGATCACCTGACTATAGCTGGGAAGGGTGGGAGTTACAACATGGAGCTGGTCACTGCTTCTGTATAAACTATAACAAACAAGGGAAAGTTGTGCTCACCACTAATTTTTAAACCATTAAGTGGGGGTGCAATGAGGATTGCATCAAGGCATACCATTTCATCGGGGTTAAAAATCTATTTCCACTTAAAAAAAGGGCACACATGAGTTTTATTTTAATAAACTGGAACATTTGATAATATTGACATTAAAAATGATGGTTTATTTCACAACAGTTTTATTGCAATTACATGTAAAAACATTTCTAATTGAAGTTTTAAGAAGTGATATACAGTAGAACATTCTGGGGTTTGCTTCTAGTTTTCTACAGTTTGTTTTCAAAGGAATTTCCTGTGAGTGGATAAATCATCAAAGCTTATTAGTATGAAAGGTACAGTTGTAAAGCATGAAGGGAACAGACTACGAGTCTCTGGCAGCTGATTTGAAATAAATTCTGGCCTCTTGAATATGGAGAATCGCTTACTTTCTTTTGTTTACATTTGCATTAAACAGTACAGTGCATTTAGGCAAGTTGCCCAGAAGAAGGGGATCCCAGCTCCTTAGGGAAGCCTTGTAGACGCCACGTCTCCAATCAAACCTCATTATGACGCTAATTTGTTGAATAGAAAAATAAATTTGTGGTTGTGCTAACAGGTCCTTTACAAAGATATCTTTTCCAACTGTAACTAGATACAAGGGGCTTCCAAGTTATAAATTCTCATTTTTTTCTGCACAGAGTACCAATGTTTTACAGTAAAAAAGGTCACTATTTTACTGCTCACTGGGAATAAATAATTCACTATACCTGTTTGTGTATTTCTTCTCCTGTAAAGTAATCGTATTACTAACACACATTTTTATGTGGCTTTCTTTGTTAACTAACAGCACCACTGCCAATATTAAAACATTCACATATTTGTATGGCTCATGGTTTTCAGGCTAAAGGGAAAAACCAGTGACAGTGTTGAGCAGTATTAAGATTAATAAGCAGATATCAAAATAAATGTTTACAAACCATAAATTCCATTTGTAGTTTTGGAAATAATAAAGACCTTCAACACACTAGGACCATTACCTGCACCCACTTACTGTTATACACTGTGTATTTCAATGCCAGAATTGTACGATGGAGTGATTTTACCACAGCTTTAAGTGCCTGTTTGTGGGCATTAAGTACACATTTTACAACCCTAGATTTACAGATTAGCTAGTTTGCTGACAGATTAGCTGGTACCTTCTCTGCCTCCTACCCCCTAGCCTGGTCCCTTCTCTCCACTCTTATGCCGGACATTACCCAGCTGAGAACATTTGCGCGTCTATTTGTGCTTGTGTGTCTATCTGCGCATATGCAAGTGCGTCTTTTCACGATCGATTAGTAGATATAAAAGCTACCGGTTTCCCTTATACAGGAAGATACCTAATAGGGAAGGTTGTGGAAACTTTAAGAACTTTGCCAGTGATTGTCATTCAGGGCCGGACTGGGAGTAAAAAGCAGCCCCGACAAAAAAAATCAAAGCAGCCCACACATAAATGCATGCTGTTGTTTTACTTATACACACGCATATTTTATATATGTATATATAGATATGCTGATCATTTACAGTAGGGGGTACATGTTCCCTTAATAATACATGAGTGATACTCAGAGTTCCCTGTATAACTCAGCCTGCAGCCTTGTGCCTTTATATGGTCACAGAACAACCCCTCAGTAACTTCTAATATCCTTATCATTTACAGTAGGGGGTACATTATCCCTTATAATACATAAGTGATACTGAGAGTTCCCTGTACAACTCAGCCTGCAGCCTTGTGCCTTTATATGGTCACAGAACCGCCCCTCAGTGACTTCTAATATCCTTATCATTTACAGTAGGGGGTACATTATCCCTTATAATACATGAGTGATACTCAGAGTTACCTGTACAACTCAGCCTGCAGCCTTGTGCCTTTATATGGTCACAGAACCGCCCCTCAGTGACTTCTAATATCCTTATCATTTACAGTAGGGGGTACATTATCCCTTATAATACATGAGTGATACTCTGAGTTCCCTGTATAACTCAGCCTGCAGCCTTGTGCCTTTATATGGTCACAGAACAACCCCTCAGTAACTTCTAATATCCTTATCATTTACAGTAGGGGGTACATTATCCCTTATAATACATGAGTGATACTCAGAGTTACCTGTACAACTCAGCCTGAAGCCTTGTGCCTTTATATGGTCACAGAACCCCTCTGTGAATTCTAATATCCTGATCATTTACAGTAGGAGGTACAATATCCCTTGTAATACCCACTGAACAGTTATTTTTATGTTAACAGCCTCAGCACATTTATAAAAATAAACATCACATTTTCAGAGGTAATGGCAGACAACAAGGACAGAGTTAAGGCTGGAGTTCTTACTGGTCTTCTCCTTCCTGATGGGGGGGGGAGGGAGAGAGAATATTGAAAGTAGACAGCCATACATTTCTGCAGAGGAACCCTTGTATGGGCGGTAAATAAGTGAATAAGTAATATGAGATGCAGCCGCAGCTCTTTAGCCAATTCTGATGTACATTTTAGGACCAAGTGATGCAAGCATGAAATATTACATACTGAGATATTGATACAAGTTTTGCAGTTTCGTTATGAGTTTAGATGAAGTTTGCTAAATTATTAATGTGCCTTCTTTAAATAACAGACATGAGTTTTTGTTTATAAAATATATAAAAAGTTATCTGGTCTTACTTATATTCTTGAGGACGCAACTGTTGTGCCACATTGATACGGATAACTGAATTGCTGCTGAAGCAAATAAAAGTATCCACACTCTCTACTACGGCCCCTGTTCAGATATGCAGTCATGGTTAAAGCATTGCGTATCTTGATAGCGCTATATAAATAAATGATGATGATGATGGTACTTTATTTATAAAAAACACAATTACAAAGGCCCAGCTCCCATAAATCACAGATGTGCAGATGCATGAATCACGTCATGTTTAAGTGCGATACTTCGCCAGACTGCCGATGTAAACCCGCTCCCCCTCCTCAGTCTGCACAATGTGAGTTATTTAATTTTGTGCTGATTGACTTTTAAGACAGGGTCCCATAGTAAGGAAAGGAATATATGTATGCAGTCTGATGGCTGCTGCTTCGCGTTATCTCCATGATCTCCACACGGACTCAGCTATGTTCATTCAGATGCTGCCTCCTAGAGGGCTGACCGCTTGCGCATTTTGAGGCATCTTGTGGCCGGAAGCTGGTCTGCACTGACTCTGTGGGCGGTATAAACTGGGTTGAGAATGAAGAAAGCAACAGTGGCGTGAAAAAGGCACCCGGTGACCCTGCAATACCGGGGTGCCCCCGGGCGGCCCACTTGACTGCAGGGTAGAGCGGCCCCTCGGAAATTTGCCCGAACGGACAGACTACCAGTCCGGGCCTGTTGTCATCTATGGGGTGGTAATATCTGGGAAGTTAGTAAGCAGATTCATAGCCTTGCCAGAGGGGTGCTTACCAATGTTTCTAAAAATACAAACACTGCGGCTTTTAGGGAAGCATTGGGGTTTTGTAAATCAAGGTCCAACCACCATCCTATAAATTTTAGTTGCGATGCAAACAACTCAAGAAAACATGTAGGGGTGTAACTCTAATGGATCAAAATATAATTTGGGGATATACTGTAAACCAGGGATTGCTGGGGGACATATACGTTATCTGGAAGAAATATTTTAATACATGTTAAATTAGACTCATAAAGTCAGGAACAGCTTAACTCATGTCTATAGGGTCTATGTAGCACAGGATCAAGATTAAGTAAGATACATTTGCAAGATCAAGCAAAACTTAAACTATAACAAGTTAAATCAATATCTTCAAGAAAGGTAATCATCCCAGAGAGCCTGTTTGTCAATACGTTAGCTGGTATCTTTGCATCAATGTTAAGGCGAGATTCAGGGCTCTAAGAACTGCAAATTAGGGGATTTTACCCAATTCCTTATGGAATGAGAACTATAGCTGCTTCATAAAAGGATGGGACTAGTAAGACTAAATTGGTTTGCAGTGGATGAGCCTGATGAAGTATCTACTGTAAATACACAAAGCAGTTTATTTGTTTTCTAGATTGTGTCTTGACATTTTATTTTCCTTTAAAAATAGTACAAGGTAAATATACAGATACAGAATAAAATATTATTAATTTATACCATATTAATAATTTTTTGTAGAGTTTAAATATGCTAAAAAATATGTTTACGTTGGGTGTTAGGATATCTTTCATGCACAAATGGCTTCAGGGCTGGGGTTCTTGTGGAACTGTGGGTCTACATTTTCCATTACCATGGCAAATGTGGAAAAATCAATATAGAGAAACAGAGAAAAAGTAATCTTAACAAAATGTGCAGTGTTCTGTGTATGTTAGTAACTCATATGCAAAGCAGGCACTTAATACACTTTGTAGGCACATTTTACTCTATGAAGTCAGTTACTAACTGCAGATCTCAAAGGTCTACCTAATGTAGCTTAGCTCCAAAATGTTTTCTTTCAACACATGCCCTGACATATATTCAGCTTTAGTGCCTCGGTACAATGGACATCCTTGGATAAGACTACAACATTGCAAAATCTGTGTAGAAGAATAAACACTTTCACAAATGCCACAGTCTCACAAGCTCTTCAAGTTAACGATCCCTTGTTGAGGTTGTCAAGTCTACTAAATCAAGTCTCTACTACTAAAGCAAATTCTGATTTGGAAGAACCTACGCCATATTAATCACCACTAACCTGCAGTCCTTTATTCATTCACAGGCAACTACCAAACGCTTACCAACTCATGACTTCTGGCAATTCAATGGTCCATTTTATTATATGCCTAGAAATCATAAGTCATGATAACGACACTTACAGTGAAGTCAATATATGTTTAGTGCTACCTATAATATCGCTATATTTTTTATTCACCTTAAAAGAAAAAAAACATTATTTGGATATATCAATATGTGTCCTCTTTACTTAATAATGGCAAGTCAACTGAAGGAGCATCTTTTCAAAACATGTGGTTTAGAAATAAGAAAAAACATAGTTGTGTTCACTATGCAGTTTGATTAATTTGTCATGGAGGGCCATTTATCAGATGTTGGCGATGTCTAATAGCTGAATTAGTAGAATGATAAATCTAAGATAACGTTAAAATGATATATCACTGTTTCTGGCATCCCAAGAGAATACAATTTCTTCTCATAAATACTATGTGTGACTACTGCAGAAGTATTTTTCACAGTGCATGAGACACAGCGTTACTACTTATCATCCATTTTCTGATGAGAGTTTTCTCACTTCCTTAACATTACCTTTAAGGTGTTTGATTTTACCTTTATACAAAAGTATTTATAGATTTGTGGATAATGGGCCAGATTGATTTGATAAGAAAAACAAATGGTTTATCTCAGTAATTTTGGAGATACATTTTTAAATCAGGACCAATTTGTATATGTTAGTGTTTTATCGCTATTCTATGGAGTTAACCAGTCTGGGCTAGCATGTTGCAGTGTAGCTACATTTTCCTTTAGACTTCTGAAGAATATACCTGACAACTGATTTTATATCTTCCCTTTTTAATTGTTTAAAAAAACTGTACTGCCTCAGTCTGGTATTATCCAGTGCATTAGAAAAACCTTCTCTAATATGTCATAATAAGCCCCATTTATGATCACAAGCTCTAAGCATAAACATAAAGGACTTGATTCAATTCAATTAGATATATGTGTGATAAAGTAAAGATGTTTTTACCTCCAAAAAATAACACCCAATTTTACCAAATTCAATTCTTTGCGATAAACAACTAAGTCAATGTGAGAAACTGACAATTTTGTCCAACTGCTTTATCACTGCTTCTGGGTTTTATTACTGTTTTTAGCAGAAACTGTTGTTAGTGCTCTTTTTTTCGCAAATCACATCACAACTTAACATTCATTATTCTCCCTTTGCCTAGAATTGCTTAAATACAACAGTATGTCAAGTTCATCATTTTTACGTTCTGTTTTCCATCTAAAGTCTACACGGCCTAAGATTTCTATGAATATCTTCTATTATCTCATCCCAACCAATCAAAGGTTATTAGTTAAACATCACATCCAGACATAACACTGCTATAAAAAGGACTTCTGAAAAATTCTTGGGACTGCCTTTGCTCTCCATGCTGCAGATGCTTGCATGCTCCAAGTCTGCTATGCCAGGTTACGTTTGGCCTTGCAACCTATACACCCATGTGCATTCTAACAACCCACAAGACAACCATGTTAACTTAATTGTTTCTGAAAACAACCTCACCTTTGTCCTTTTTCCATACATTATTCAACTTGGGAAAAGGACATTTACCAGCCTTCCAGGGAGATAACTTTTTTTAATATATAACTGCATTTGTGGTCAATGCTGGAGGTGGTTGCGTGCTTCAAGTCTTCTAATTCGGGTATGTTTGGCCTTGCAAAACATACAACCATATGTCCAAAAACATCACCCTAACATTTTTTTTTCAGCTTGCATACTAAACAATATCCTCTATATCATCTTAAAGTGTACCTTCGCGAGCCTTCTAAACAGATCATTGATCTTTCATTTTCAGCAAGTGTTCATCTTCTGTTATTTTTTTTGGTATAACTTACCCTAAAAATGTGCATTTTGTATTTTAAAATTAGGCTTAATGTATGAGTGTTACATCTAATATATATGTGTGTGTGACATTCATCATCTACAACAATCCAAACAAACACATACCTACTTAGAACCATTTACTGGCCATGTCTAATTCTTTCACTTATTTAACTTAAAATAGAATTAGGCTTCTTCAGAATGTGCATTTAAAGGGTCAAATCACCCTGTTTCATGAAAAATATGTCATGATTATTTCAAAATAATGTAATATTTACAAGATTGGTCATTGATCCGAATATCACACATTTTTGTAACAACAAGCTGTAAGTAAAAACAGCAGTAGCTATGTTGCAATACAAAAATATGGGAAATTTACAAAAAATTAAGCTAAGTATTATCACCATACTATGTTTGTCTCGAAATCTTAAATTACATTTTTATTGCATTGCCAAACCCACACGGTGATGTGGCTAAAGAACCCATGAAAATGAAGTCAGGTCACCTACCACCTCCAGACGTGCCTCTTGTAGTTCTGTTAGAAGCACAGTTCCTCAAAGTAAGTCAATCCACCAAGGTCAGATGAGGACATCCATTCAGACCACACAAATGTTAATCCAGTGGATAACTGTAGGATAGTCAGCAATGCCATAGAAAATTTAGCAATTATTACAGCTATCATTTAAATATATGATGATCTGTGTGGAACTGGCATGGTCTGTACACCCTATTCCCAGGCTTGGATTTCGGGTATCACCGTCCCTAAGCCACTGGGTCCTAGCGTCTGGCGGCCTCACAAGAGCTCCACCATCCCCGCGCATGAGCAAGAGCTTGAGCACAGCCATTTTTCCCATTGCTCCTTAGATTCTGGCTGGGGGCAGCATGCCACCCCTATGATCCTACTGCCCTAGGCCTGGGCCTTTGTGACCTCCCCACAAATCCAGGCCTGTCTATTCCCAAAAATCAACCTGCTGGAATGAAATCACAGCATCTGTCAACAGTGTGAGCATTGCATGCAGAACCACTGATGTGATAAAAAGTAAAGGTTTAACAATTGCAAAAGAATAGTTAAAAAATGTTGGATGAAGCCCTTCAGGCCAAAAAAACTGGAGGAGGCCCATATCAAGCCGTTCAGTTTTCCATGTGGGAATTGTTGTTACAGGAGAACATTTCTGCTGAGACAAAAAAGTCATCACAAGAAAAACGCCCATTGACTTTAATGCATTTGGAGTGAGAAAAAAATGTTGCGCACAAAAGTTTTTTGCCACCCATTGACTTAGATTCGCTCTGTGAATTTTTTGGCAGTTCACTCATAACTAATCATGATCCTTTTTTACTATGCCTACAACATCAATGTCCCCTCCAAATTTAACAAATACCACTGAAACAGCAAACACTGCATTAGAACAAAATAACCCAAGAGGTTTATTGAGTGTTTCTACAAGCCCAGATATTGAAGTTGAACCTGTACAGAAAAAAATGTTGACAATACAAGTCATCCCGTAAGTGAAATAGAATGTGAGGGAGAAGCACAATCCCATGATGATGCTGTAGGAGCCAAAGGAGAATCAGGAACCATCAGAAGATGCCCATTCTGAAGGTGCGCTGGATCCATTCAATGTGTCCAATAAGGCATTTCAATCTTTCAACAATTCCTATGTGGAAACACAAATAAGATGACATATTTGCAGCGTAGGAGATATAGAAAAAAAATTAATTTACGCTTGCAGTTAGTAAGAATGGAAAATCAGAAATATGATTTGGCTGCAACACTGAAATGAATGGAGCACAAGCAAACTGAACTCCTTAAGTAATTTGACCGTACAACAACACCTGTTGGAAATCAGTCATTGATTGGCCGATATCGCTTCATCAATGAGTAAGCTTGTAGAAAACACCAAAAAAATCCCCCGATATGACTCCCATATGTAGTGCCAACAACACATTAAACACTTGTGGTTTTTTTATGAGACACAATGGCCAAGGAAAAATAGACTTTTTCAACAAGATTGCCTGTGTTATGCAACCGGCTAAGACAACAAAGTGCTATATCATGTCCAACTTCAAATATTTCCAAAAAAAAGGGTATGAAATAATTGTTAACACACAGTATCAATCCAATTTGTTTTTGGTTTAATAATTTCTGATTTTCCTGTCTAATTTGATATCTGTATACTATATTTTGGTTGTGTAACATTTGCAGCAGAGTGCTTTATTTATTTGACACCAATGGTCAGGTGTTTGAAATAGAATACATTTTTATTTTTAGCCACACAAGCAAAAATCATCTTGCAATGATTTTTTAAATACAAATGGTGACAAAGATTTGTTGCTTGTTTTTTATTGAACAATTAAGGGACAACATTTATTAGAGGACATTTTCAACTAATACAGATGGGTAACGGGTACAGTCTCACTCGTGTACTCTAGACCTAGCTGAAATGTTAAAAATAAGGTTTACTTACTGTATATGTAGTCAAGGTTTCTCATTTAACATTGGTTCATCATTGTTTGTAGCACCTACACTATTGATATCTTACTGAGATGTCTAGTTGCTAGTGTACATTTTACTATAGTAACCAGCCTGTTTGAATGAGAGAGTGTAATGTGAATTGAAGAGGGTGTTATAGAAGAACAATGTTGATAATGTTTTAGCAAACAGCAAAGAGTACCCTCACATAAAAAAGCTATTTTGAGTGGTGGGGACAATAAGACATGTTTAGAAGCATGAAATGTGCAAATTACACTTGTCTAAAAAATACACAGGGCCAAACAACAACATTACAATGATCCTGTTTGAATAAAGAAAGAGTGTACAGTGTGATATAATCTACAACTAATGAAAATGAGCATGTTCATAGATGAGGTAAACTAAGCAATCCTAATCTCATTTGTGAGAGTATTGTAAATTAATTAACAAAAGAAGTATCTACCAACAAAATTCTCTGTGACATAGACCAAGAAGCCAAGGAGTGAAGGGTTTTTATAGTCCTGTTTGCTGTGGCCAAATTTAGCATTAACACTTTCAGATCGGGGTCTTAAAACAACATTGAAAATGACTTTAGCACATGCAGCTTGCAAAGATGAAGGGTTAACAGCCATGTCCAAGCAATTGAAGATGATTAAATTGTTTACACAGTGGATCAGTGGGATCTTTTGAAAGGAAAATGATTAAGAATGATTATTGATGACAATTGTTGAGAGGCCTATTTAGGATTTTTGTGGATACGTTTTCATTAACATATAAGATGTTAATATTATAAACACATCAATATCTTTTGGAAGATTTGTCTTCATAGCTTTGGAATGTGACCAATAACCCAGAAAAAAAAATATATTAAGGCGTGAGGTTTAACATCCTAGTGTTATTGGCAGCTGAATACAAATCGCTGAATACAAATGTCAGGCCCTTTCCAAGTCAACTTGCAGTCTGTTGTTTCAAACACTGGATGGTTGCTAGGGTCCATATCGTCCAAAAGAAATACATTGATGTAGTATTCGTCAAGTGTTATACACACACACACACACACACAAAAAAAGACATGAATGAAAATGGAATAAAGAAAAATAAGGCAAATAGGTCATATATTTGGAATAAATATATTTTTTAAAAAAAGTACATTTCAAAGTACTTTTGTTAACGAAATATACATTAGTGTAGCTGTAATTACACTTGTGTGATAAGCCACGTGTGTCAAAACAGAAGATGGAAAGAGGGCAAAAAACATCTAGCGATAGGACAAAGAGCATTTCTGCCAGTTCAAGGTGGCATAAGGGAAACTAAAAGATAATGCAAAAGACTTTACCCTGGAAGTGTTTTCGGTTGAATCAAATTGTGAAAAGTAAGTTTTCTCAGCACTTTCAATGGGCCGTTAGGTTGCAAAAACATAGGCAACGGAATAGGTTAATGAGATAAGTGTTTACTGCAATTAATTGCATAGTGGACATAAGAAAAGGCGCACTGATCATATTGCATTGAATTGAATCATGCCCAAAATTGGGGTTTCTATTGTTATTATTAATTACACATATTTATCAAGCTGCAACATATTCTGAAGCACTGTACAATAGATGGGTGTATACATTGAACATACAGATTACATACAAAAATAAAGCCAATAATTGATTCAATGGACCTGCTTAATAGAGCTGCTGATCTAAAATGTTCCCCTTATTACTATCAGGCAGGTCACAAGCTAAATGACTAAAGATAAATTAACTGAATCCGAATCCTTTTTCTATTTATGGCGTGGGGCTTTTAGATTTTCAATAGCACTTTATCCCACCTTTAACCCTTTCCCTGCCAGCCGTTTTGTCCTAGATGCGAACATCTACTGCCAAGCAGTTTTTAGATATTTTGCACTCTTTCGCTTTAAGGGCCTTTCCTGGGGTGGTCTTTTAGTTAACCCAGGAAAACAATATATTGTTTTTTTTCAGGACAACCTGAACTTTCACAATATGCAAGAATTTTGGTGTTATTCTACTTCTCTAAAAAAATATTGGATTCTAAGTGTCAAATAAAATGAAAAAAATCATGTTGCACGAAGAACAATCACATATATCAGAAACATCATTCATTTTATGTACGAGAGCACAGCCGATTTAGAAAGGTCTATGTCTCCTGAACGCGACAATACCAAATATATATAGTTTTATGGAGATTTCTCACTTGTATAGCTCAAAATCTACAAGCAGTACACAACCAAATTTCCAAAGCAACACTCCCCAAACGGCATACTTTTGATTTCAAGGCCAAACATTCCGCTAACAGTAGGTTTACCCTAGAAAACTACCCATTACTAGAAAGAACAGATTCTGGTGAATCAAAAATGGGTAGAAATATCTTTGTACTCCAAACCACCAAGTTGCAATTGTTTCCTAAAGTTATAATGTTTTATAGAAATTGGTGAATTTTTTGAAAAATGACCTCAAAGCTTCCACTCTACAGCAACATATCTCCCACACATCATTAGGTATCAATGTAAAACACCCCAAATATAAAATCCTGGGTCCACTGAACAGTTTGATGCCCAATATGAATAGATGTACCCAAGCACGTGGCATAGGAGGCCCCAAAAGTAAGACCCCCCGTTTGTTCTGTCATTTCAGATACTGCAAAATCAACACATTTACATCGTTTTGGGGGGCGGCAAAGGTAGAAAAAAGTACGTTCACCCCAGAAAACCATATATTTTCGGAAAGTACACATTCCCCTGAATCCAAATTGGGTATGCATGTCTTTCTACACCAAAGTACCAAGCGGCAAACCATTCCTAAATGTGGTGATTTTGGCGACATTTCCAAAAATCACCTTAAAAATTTCTACCCTGCAGCATCATATTACCCACATACTTTTAGGTATCAAGACAAATCACCCCAAATATGAAAGCCTAGGATCCTCTGAACAGTTTGATGCCCAATATGTATAGGTGTACCCAAGCACCTGGCATATAGGGGCCCTAAAAAGAAGACCCCCATATAGTCTTGACATTTCAGGTACTGCAAAATCAACACATTTACATTGTTTTGGGGGGGGGGCAAAAGTAGAAGACAGTAAGTTCACCCCAGAAAACGATATATTTTCGGAAAGTACACATTCCCACGAATCCAAATTGGGTATGCATGTCTTTCTACGCCAAAGTACCAAGCCGCAAATCATTCCTAAATTTGGTGATTTTGGTGACATTTCCAAAAATCACCTTAAAATATCTACCCTGCAGCATCGTATTACCCACATACTTTTAGGTATCAAGAGAAATCACCCCAAATATGAAAGCCTAGGGTCCTCTGAACAGTTTTATGCCCGATATGTATAGGTGTACCCAAGCACGTTGCATACAGGGGCCCCAAAAGGAAGACCCCCATATGGTCTGTCATTTCAGGTACTGCAAAATCAACACATTTACATCGTTTTGGGGGGGCAAAAGTAGAAAACAGTAAGTTCACCCCAGAAAACCATATATTTTCGGAAAGAACACATTCCAACTAATCCAAATTGGGTATGCATGTCTTTCTACGCCAAAGTACCAAGCCGCAAATCATTCCTAAATTTGGTGATTTAGGTGACATTTCCAAAAATCACCTCAAAATATCTAGCCTGCAGCATCGTATTACCCACATACTTTTAGGTATCAAGAGAAATCACACCAAATATGAAAGCCTAGGGTCCTCTGAACAGTTTTATGCCCGATATGTATAGGTGTACCCAAGCACGTTGCATACAGGGGCCCCAAAAGGAAGACCCCCATATGGTCTGTCATTTCAGGTACTGCAAAATCAACACATTTACATCGTTTTGGGGGGGGCAAAAGTAGAAAACAGTAAGTTCACCCCAGAAAACCATATATTTTCAGAAAGTACACATTCCAACAAATCCAAATTGGGTATGCATGTCTTTCTACGCCAAAGTACCAAGCCGCAAATCATTCCTAAATTTGGTGATTTAGGTGACATTTCCAAAAATCACCTCAAAATATCTACCCTGCAGCATCGTATTACCCACATACTTTTAGGTATCAAGAGAAATCACCCCAAATATGAAAGCCTAGGGTCCTCTGAACAGTTTTATGCCCGATATGTATAGGTGTACCCAAGCACGTTGCATACAGGGGCCCCAAAACGAAGACCCCCATATGGTCTGTCATTTCAGGTACTGCAAAATCAACACATTTACATCGTTTTGGGGGGGGCAAAAGTAGAAAACAGTAAGTTCACCCCAGAAAACCATATATTTTCGGAAAGTACACATTCCAACGAATACAAATTGGGTATGCATGTCTTTCTACGCCAAAGTACCAAGCCGCAAATCATTCCTAAATTTGGTGATTTAGGTGACATTTCCAAAAATCACCTCAAAATATCTACCCTGCAGCATCGTATTACCCACATACTTTTAGGTATCAAGACAAATCACCCCAAATATGAAAGCCTAGGGTCCTCTGAACAGTTTGATGCCCAATATGTATAGGTGTACCGAAGCATGTGGCATATAGGGGCCCTAAAAGGAAGACCCCCATATAGTCTGACATTTCAGGTACTGCAAAATCAACACATTTACATTGTTTTGGGGGGGCAAAAGTAGAAAACAGTAAGTTCACCCCAGAAAACCATTTTCGGAAAGTACACATTCCCACGAATTCAAATTGGGTATGCATGTCTTTCTACGCCAAAGTACCAAGCCGCAAATCATTCCTAAATTTGGTGATTTTGGTGACATTTCCAAAAATCACCTCAAAATATCTACCCTGCAGCATCGTATTACCCACATACTTTTAGGTATCCAGAGAAATCACCCCAAATATGAAAGCCTAGGGTCCTCTGAACAGTTTGATGCCCGATATGTATAGGTGTACCCAAGCACGTGGCATACAAGGGCCCCAAAAGGAAGACCCCCATATAGTCTGTCATTTCAGGTACTGCAAAACACATTTACATCGTTTTGGGGGGGGGCAAATATGGTTTTCACCCCAGAAAACCATATATTTTCGGAAAGTACACATTCCCACGAATCCAAATTGGGTATGCATGTCCTTGTACTCCAAAGTACCAAGCCGCAAGCCTTTCCTAAATTTGGCGATAAAAGCAACAGTTTTTACATTTTTGAAAATTGCCTAAAAATATTGCAATTGGCCGCATTTATCTCACCCAATTTCTTACATACAATTCTAAAACACCATAAATACTGATGCCAAGGGTCAATTGAACCGTTTTATGCCCAATATGCATTGATATACCAAGGCAGCTGGCTATATCTGCTATATCCACATACTGCCATATCCATATACTGCAACTGTTTATCCTGGTAATTCTGCTATATCCACATACTGCCATATCCATATACTGCAACTGTTTATCCTGGTAATTCTGCTATATCCACATACTGCCATATCCATATACTGCAACTGTTTATCCTGGTAATTCTGCTATATCCACATACTGCCATATCCATATACTGCAACTGTTTATCCTGGTAATTCTGCTATATCCACATACTGCCATATCCATATACTGCAACTGTTTATCCTGGTAATTCTGCTATATCCACATACTGCCATATCCATATACTGCAACTGTTTATCCTGGTAATTCTGCTATATCCACATACTGCCATATCCATATACTGCAACTGTTTATCCTGGTAATTCTGCTATATCCACATACTGCCATATCCATATACTGCAACTGTTTATCCTGGTAATTCTGCTATATCCACATACTGCCATATCCATATACTGCAACTGTTTATCCTGGTAATTCTGCTATATCCACATACTGCCATATCCATATACTGCAACTGTTTATCCTGGTAATTCTGCTATATCCCTACTTGTATTTGTTAACCCCAATAACTTTTGTCTGTCAGGCCTATTCTACTTAAGTTCTTTGATAATATCTCAAGCACATCTGTGTCCACTCCCCCGTGAACAAGAGATATTTTTATAGCCCCATTCCTGGTTCTGGTGTCTGTAAAACTCTGCCCTTTGCTAGCTGTTTAATTGATTAATTGATTAATTAGGCTCTGGTTTTCCCAATCAGCTACATATAAATTCAGGCCCAGTATTGGGGATGGCACTCGTGTCTGGGGCATGGCACGAGTGCTAACATTTGCTAAGTGCTAAAATTTCACAAGTGCTCAGAAATGACAGTTAAACAAGACAGTTGGACAAGGCATTGACAAGGCAAAAGGAACCGGATTCCCCTGCAATCAACTGTGAACCATCTGGGAGAAGAAGAAAACAGATTTTTTGTACCTGCTAGTTTGTTACTTCTTACTCCAAACATGCTTTATCCTGCATTTCTCCTTCTTTCATTCTCATGCTTCATAAAGCATTTTTCACTACCTCCTCCGACTAATCCCACTTCTATACAAATCTCGGCCTCTCTTCTCTCCTCTCCTTCCCTCTCCACACATGAAGTATATAAAGTACTCTGTTTAGCTATTCCACAAAGCTCCTCTTTTTCATACAAACCAAGGACTTATAAATCCCACTCTCACTTAGTCTTTCTTTCCTTTCTATTGCTGGCAGCTGGGGACATTTCCCCAAACCCTGGCCCTTACCCCATCCCAGTTATAACACGGCCACGAGCTCCTTCTCTCCAGAGCAAATTCAAACAGTATAGAACACTTACTCCTATACCCAAAAACCCAGTTAATCTTTCATGTGCTCTCTGGAATGCCAGATCTGTTTGCAACAAGCTCACCGCTATACACGACCATTTCATTGCAAATTCCTTTAACCTACTCGCACTTACTGAAACCTGGCTTTCTCCTACTGACACTGCCTCACCTGCTGCCCTGTCCTATGGGGGCCTACACCTTACTCATACTCCCAGACCTGGTAACAGACCTGGAGGTGGGGTAGGTTTGCTTCTCTCTCCCCGCTGTACTTTTAAAGTTCTTCCACCTGTTCCCTCTCTATCATTCTCCTCATTTGAGGCTCACTGCATTAGGCTCTTTTCTCCTGTTTCACTCTGCATTGCTGTTATATATCGACCACCAGGACCAACTGCACAATTTCTGGACAACTTTGCTGCCTGGCTTCCTTACTTTCTTTCATCTAACATCCCATCCATCATATTAGGTGACTTTAATATACCTGTTAACAACATTAACAACTCTTCTGTCTCTAAACTTCTTTCACTAACCTCCTCCCTAGGCTTATCTTTGTGCTCAGACTCCCCCTCTCACTCCAGTGGTAACACTCTGGATCTCATATTTACCAGACTCTGTTCAACCACCAATTTTACTAACTCACCATTTCCCCTCTCTGATCACAATATGCTCACATTTCAACTCTCACTAACTCCCTCCTCACCCCCTGCTATTCCCCAAACACGTACTTACCGTGACCTGCAAGCTGTAGACGTGTCACATCTCTCTTCTTCCTTTGACTCTCTTCACTCTAATATCTCAGCCATCTCTTGTCCTAATGTGGCTACCTCTGTCTACTATAGTACTCTCACCACTGCCCTAAATGAGCTTGCTCCTATAAAAACGAAACGTTCTAGACCCAAACCACTTCAACCTTGGCATACTGCTCATACAAAAGCGCTCCAAAGACACTCACGTGCACTTGAGCGTCGCTGGCGCAAATCTCGTTCAGAATCAGACTTTTGGAGCTACAAATCTGCCCTGCGCTCCTTTAACACCAGCCTCTTCCAAGCCAAACAAACATACTTTACTTCACTCATTAACTCCCTTTCTAAAAAACCAGCACAACTTTTCTCCACCTTTAACACTCTCCTTTCCCCTTCTCCACCCCCTCCATGCACATCTGTCTCTGCTCAAGATATTGCTGAGCACTTCAAAAACAAAATTGACACTATTAGAAGGGACATTACACTACTCAACCCCCCTAGACTTCCACCACCCTCCCTCCACACTCCCCAGTCTCTCCTGTGCTCCTTCACCCCTGTCACTGATGAGGAAGTCTCAAAGCTTCTGGCCTCTTCTCACCTTACCACCTGCCCGCTTGATCCAATTCCCTCAAAACTTCTCCGCAATACCAATCCTGGTCTAATCAAAGCCTTAACTCACCTATTTAATCTTTCGCTCTCAACTGGACTGTTTCCTTCTCAACTAAAACATGCTCTTGTCACCCCCATTCTGAAAAAACCCTCTCTTGATCCCTCCAATCTTGACAACCTCCGACCTATCTCTCTGCTACCTTTCATCTCTAAACTACTTGAGCGCCTAGTCTACAACCGACTTACCTCATTCCTCTCTGACAATAACCTGCTAGACCCCCTACAATCTGGTTTTAAGCCACAACACTCCACGGAAACTGCCCTGACTCGACTAACTAATGACCTTTTAACCGCAAAAGCCAACAATCATTTCTCACTACTAATACTGCTTGATCTCTCAGCCGCATTTGACACTGTAGATCACCCTCTCCTCCTCCAGTCCCTCCAGTCGCTTGGCCTTCGTGACACAGCCCTGTCCTGGTTCTCTTCTTACATCACCAATCGTTCCTTCAGTGTCTCCTACAATGGAGCATCATCTTCTCCCCTACCTCTTTCTGTTGGAGTTCCTCAAGGCTCTGTCCTAGGACCATTACTATTCTCCCTCTACACTTCCTCCCTTGGCAAATTAATAAATTCGTACGGTCTCCACTACCACCTCTATGCTGACGATACTCAGATCTATCTCTCATCTCCTGATCTCAACCCAGAACTCCTAACTCGCGTCTCCTCCTGCCTGTCCGCTATCTCTACCTGGATGTCGCAACGCTACCTTAAATTAAACCTCTCCAAAACTGAAATGGTTCTCTTTCCTCCAAATAACACCAGTAGCATCCCCGAAGTATCCATCATAGTTAACAATTCCACTATCACCCCCTCTCCCCAGGCCCGGTGCCTTGGGGTTATCCTAGATTCTGCCCTGTCATTCACTCCTCATATCCAGTCACTTATCAAATCATGTCACTTCCACCTAAAGAACATATCCAAAATACGATCATTTATCACCCAAGACGCTGCCAAAATTCTTATTCACTCTCTCATCATATCGCGTCTAGACTACTGTAACTCGCTTTTAATTGGCCTCCCCCTCCAGAGACTGTCACCTCTCCAGTCCATAATGAACACTGCTGCGAGGCTCATACACCTCAGCAACCGCTCCTCCTCTGCCTCACCATTCTGTCAATCCCTGCACTGGCTTCCGTTACCTTTCAGAATCAAATTCAAATTAATGACACTGACTTTCAAAGCACTTCACAACTCTGCTCCACCCTACATCTCTGAACTCATCTCTATATACTCACCCACTCGCTTACTACGCTCCTCTACTGACCTCCTACTCAACTCTTCTCTCATTACCTCCTCACATGCTCGCATTCAAGACTTTGCAAGGGCTGCACCCCTCCTCTGGAACGCTCTCCCACGGTCTGTCCGACTTTCTCCCACCCTTTCTACTTTCAAAAAATCTCTGAAAACGCACTTCTTTCGAGAAGCCTACCCTCACTCCGCTTAACTACCAAACGCAACACCACATACAATACCACATTTCTCACCCACTTACTTCGATCTTGCCCACTCCCACACCTTGTGTATAACTCCCTCCCCTTTAGACTGTATGCATAGGGCCTTCCTCACCTTTTTGTACCTGTATCGATTGTGACGTTTGTTACTCCATATATTCTATATATGTAATTTGTGTGATGTAGTTGTATAATCACATTTACTTTACAGTGCTGCGCAATATGTTGGCGCTATATAAATACATGTTAATAATAATAATAATAATAATAATGTGCGGACCCAAAATGAAAATAGTGCATATGATTTTTCTCCGCTGCCGATTCGCCTTCTGTGAACATAGACCCTTGACTTCATATTATATGCCTCAAGACCCTCCTAACAGCAAAGAACCCCCCCAAAACCATATATTTTTGGAAAGTACACATTCTGACGAATCCAAAAAAGATAAAGACGTCTTTCTACACCAAACTGCAAAGCTTTTCTAAACGCAGAGGTTTTTACATTTCTGAAAATCGCCTAAAATTGTTGCAGTTTGTCGCATTTATCGCACACAATGTTTTACGTATAAAGAAAAATCACCCTAAATATGGACGTTAGAGGTCTACTAAATAGTTTGATGCCCAATATGCATAGATTTACCAAAGTATGTGGCGTGTATGGACCCCAAATGAAAAACATGCCTATGAATTTTCACGCTAGCCAACTAAGCTGCAGAAAAGAGAGCCCCAACTGTGCTTTATGTGCCATAAGACCCCAAAACTGTAAAAAGACCCCCAGAAACCCATATATTTTTGGAAAGCATATATTCTGGCGAATCAAACTAAGTAAAATAAATCTTTCTATACCAAAGCACCAAACAGCAAAACTATACTAAAGATACATAAGGAACAATAATGCATGGATAAAATTGCAATAAAACCACAAAAATAGCGTAAATCAATGAAATAACAAAATAATTGATCCGGCAGCGTAATTAGTGGCCGAAATCGATTATCCAATAGTCACGCTGTCAAAATAACATGCTTTTAGGCAAAACAAACAGTACAATGAATAAGTAAAAAAAAAAAAAAAACCCTGTTTGTGAGTTTTTGTGTATACATATTTGTGCACTAATAAAAGTTGTCTGAGTGTGCAAATACATGTAATTAAGTGTAAATAAGTGTACAAAATCGACCAAGTGTGCTAAAATAAAAAAATAAAAAATAAAAAAATACAAATTTTTACTAAAATGTTTATGTAAGTGTATAAATGTACTGTAGGTATGTGTAAGTGCAGGTAAGTGTGTAAAAAAAGTGCACTTACCGTTTTTGTAGCAGGAGGATCGCTGGAACTGAAGGACGACTCCTGGCAGCGTGTCTGCAGCAGGTAGTAACTGGGCGCGTGGTTCCACAAGGAGGAGGTAAGCCAGCAGCAGCAGCGCTTACATTGCGCTTCTGCTACTTTGAAGTCGGATCTGCGACAATCGCGTTGCAGATCCGACTTGACAGCCCCCCAGCCACGTTGCCCAGGGGGCTGTCTACCCTCCTGACTCTCTGCAGAGGCGGCAAAAGCCGCCGATGCAGAGAGAAGGGCTCAGCTGCAAAAGAACGTACGAGGTACGTTCTTGGCAGCCTGAGCCCTGAACCGCCATCACGTACGCCGTACGTGCTTGGCGGTTAAAGGGTTAAGTGTTTAATATAATCATATGCTGGCATAATTACATAGTTGGAATTCTGAACCAAGGTTAAGGTAAGGATTTACAAGGATATCTACTTTAAGGGGCAGATGTATCAAGGGTTGAATTGAAAATCTGAATTCAAGATCCAAATTTTCGAGTTTTTTTTTATGGTAAAAACTGTCAAATTAGACTAGTAAGTTCGATTCAAGATTTTTTAAAAAAAAAAAATAAATCCAATTTTTGAGATTTATCATACTCTGGCCCTTTAAGAACTCAAATTCATTGGGTACTCCCTCCTGGTGCATGTGGCATAGTGTCTGCAAAGGGCAGTTGAGGGTGGAAGAGGAAATGGTCATTTTTAGTGGTGAGCCAAGTATGAGTTACATTCAACACTCTCTTCTTGTTAAGATCAGTGGGAGGAGGTCTTAAGGTGGACATACCCCAGTTTAAAGCACAAGTGTGTCAAGGCTGGTGATGGTCTCCTCAATAAATGTCCCAGGATGGATTCCTGCCCTAACCTGCTCTGTGTGGGATTATTTCAGAAAGTATTCCAATGTTTTTTCCTATCTATTTTATATTGTTGTAAATGCTAATATTACTATTTATTTAAATGTACATTTTTGTTTAATTTCTGTTAATTTGTTAATAAAAGCTATGGCTTATCATATCCCAACTTGGTTATCCTCTTTGTCTCTATTGGAGGTATAAGTGGTGGCTTGAGGAAAGGTTTGCAAATGAATGAAACACACAAAAGAATCTGCGGCTCTTGGTCTGACCCATGCTGTGGCATTGACCTATTGTTGGAACACCCTTGTGCCACTAATCAGCTGAACCCACATTCTAGAGTTGGCCAGCTGTTAGAAATGATAAAAAGCCGTTATTTGTAAATGAAAAGAAAAATAAAGATTGCCAGTGCACATTTTGCCTTTAAAACATATTGGTATAAAGAAATGAGGAGTAAAATATGTAAGCTCACGTGCCAGTCAAGGCTCCTCATTATATGTGAGTCCTACATTGCCTATTAGCTATTAGCATGCTAAATCTGCAGTACATTTAAAATCAAGTCCCCCAGCAAACTGAATAGTAAGACCATGTTGCATGTTGTAAGGCCCTTAACTCAGGAGCTCTAGTGATAGAGCATGGAGCTTTTATGCACCAACCACTACACCAATAAGTAGCTCCTTGTTCTAAAGGCTGAATAGCAGCTAGAAACAATATTTGGAAAGTTAGCCTGCCAGCTTGATGCTGCACAGTCCTGTCAATTATATCTTTGAAATCTCACTTTGTAACTAACCTAGCTTCTAAAATGCTGTCTAATTTGCAATTCTGCTGTTCAGTGTAATCAATTTCTATCATAATCAAATTGAATAATCTGCCCTGTGATCTCCTGAATTGTGTTGGGACACATAAAATCAGCTATTTTCAGTGAGATATACATTTTTTTCCATTGGACATATAGCTTTCATTATGGTACTGGAATTTTGGAAACATGATACAAGTATAATCGAAATGTCCAAAAGGAAAGCTTTATACTAACATACTCTGTTTATTTTAGGGCATGCAAAATAGTCATTGTCAACCCAATGATGAATCTAGGGCTAGTTAGAAATTAAAGCAATTTATTTGATTGCTAAGAAATGCTACACTGCTATTAGTCTATGAGCCACGCTGAAAGGAAAATTTGTAATACAAACATTTATTTTGTTACTGAAAATCTGCACACTGCAGCTAGAATAAAATAATTCTTTAAAACGCATTACGCAAGCAAATAATTTGGATATAACTCATTTTTCATCCTTTGTCTTAGATCTAACAGAAATGAAAATCATTTTAAATACATTAATGGATTCTTCACAGTCATTGAAGAAACATAAAGGATGATTTATATGGTTCAACCCAAGGGGAAAATGGTTATTTTATAAAGTTTCCTCTAGCATCATTGTTGAATTCTGACGTCTGTTTTATTTCCATGACAACTCCAAGAAATTCTCTGTATTCTATTCACTTGAGTACCTCCTTCTTTCCAACTTTGTAATCTTGGCATATGGCAAACACAAATCTTTCTTAAAAAACACATAATTGCAAAAGAAGTCCTACAATATAGTCTATATTAATCATTAAAAGTGTTTCACTACTCATCCGAGCAGCTTCTTCAGTTCAACTGACTGGTGTGGGAAGTTCTCGGCATATAAACTCTTCCACTAATCCAATCACAATGGCACATTGTAACTCTTCAGAGAGGTGACTTCAGAGATTTACAGAGGTGTTGATTCTGTGTAGTTACTGTGATAGGATTATCCAATGTGTCATGCAACTCCTAGAAAAAGGTGTTACTTGTGAGAGTTGCATGAATGGATGTGTGAAGTGTTCTGAAACTGCCAGGGTACAGATGTCAGAACAGCATTGTATGTAGCAGACAGGTGGTGTGGAAGGCCCCTGCCTCTGTTCAGAGGTTTCTCCACCTTGACATGAATTGCCTCTTTCACGCCTTGTTCAAACCAGCAGTCTTCTTTATCCAAGATTTGGACCTTGCTATCTTCAAAGGAGTGTCCCTTGTTTTTTAGGTGTAGAAAGACAGACGAGTCTTGCCCTGTAGAGTTCGACCTCCTATGCTGAGCCATTCGCTTGGTGAGCAGTTGTTTTGTCTCCCCAATGTATAGATCTGTGCACTCCTCGCTACACTGGACTCCATATATACCACATTGCTTTGTTTTTCTTTTGGTGTTGGATCCTTAGGGTGTACCAGTTTTTGTCTCAGTGTTTTGCTAGGTTTGAAAAACACAGGGACATGGTGTTTGTTGAAAATTCTCCTGAGTTTCTCCAATACTCCAGCTACATATGGGATGACTATGTTTCGCCTAGTCCTTTGTTAAGTAGCTTTAGTTCATATGGGGACAGAGGTTTGGAGGATAAATTAATAGCTAGGTCTGTTACCTCTTCCTCCTTAGTGCATGTTCTTGATCCCTCCGTGTTGCCATCCGGGGGGTTTCTCTGTACTCATCTGCACCTCGTGTTTGTTTCTTTCCTCCCTTTGCGCCGCCTCTCCCTTTGGGTCCCCCTGTGGCAGGGAAAAAAAAGTCTGCTGCAGTGGCTGGTGTATCACGATCCTCCGGCCCAGTGCTGGAATCCAATGTCTCTCCTTTGCACCAGTCGCTTGAGCCTGCGCTTGACTCCTCTGCGCGGGTCACGTGTATAATGGCGCCTGCTTCCTGGTGCTTGGCGTCTCTCTTTCCCTTCTGTGCATCGCCCACATATAGACCTGATCCAGTCCGTAGTCCAATGTGTCCCGTTTAAACTTCTGGAGTTTCTTCTGTATGGTATTTTCCCCGAATTTCTCTATATCAATCTGCACTTTATTCAGATATACTGAAAATGCTTCTCTTGATAGTGTAGTTTTAATTTCACTCTTAATCTTGTGGATTTCTTGTGAAGTTGTTTGAATTTCACTCTGTAACGCCTGTATTGTCAGGGTCATCAGGTCCAGGCTGCATTTATCTCTGAATCCCTTGTTGTTTTTACAGAGTATTGGTTCCAAACTGATCCGCAGCCCTCTTGGAATTCTGGAAGATTTTATGTACTCTGTTAGAGTTGACAAATGTAAGGTAAGGCTTACTTCTTTTCTGCTGGTCGCTTCAAAATATTTTTGGAGGTTTCTTTGTTCTGGTTGGTTGGAAGTGAGGATAGAAGCTGTTTGTACTGTTTCTAGGATTTTTATCCTTTCCTCTTCAGAAAAGCCAAATTGTGTAGCACATCTTGTGGTGGTCTGGCTTATGTCATGGAAGGACATTCTTCCAGGAGTGCTGGCTAATAGGGTGCATAACGTACAGGTTCAATATTGTGGCTTGCAGCACCTCTTTGCCTCTCCTATGTCTCCTGCTTCGTGGTGCAGATCCCTCTAGACTGTCAGCACACGTCAATCACATGTATTGGATGTAAGAAAAGAGTCGCACAACACCAGTATTTTCTCAGATGGGGAGCTTGCCCCTTTTATTGCCACCTCATGTGCATCAACGTTTTGGGGGGGTTCATCAATGTTTCGGGGGGGGGGTTCACTGAACATTTCTGGGGGGTTAACCCTCCCTTCATCAGGATAACAAACACAAGTGCTACCAAGGCATTTAAAACAGTGTTGGACACACCCAATTACCCATAATTCCCAAAGTTTTTTGTGGTTCCAAAGTGAGACTTGACTCATCTTGTCCATTTTCACAACAATGCAGGTCCTTATGTGGTTCTATTATGTTGAAACTGATAGTCTTTTTACACACTATTTTTGTATTTATTCAAAACAGAAATAATTATAGTATGTTTTGCTAATGTATAATATACTTGGAATATGGTTACTCACAGCCAGCAGAGTTTTTAACCATTAACTTTATTACTCTTTATCCCCCTGGCCAGATTATCTGTGGAAAAACAATACAAAATTAGTGTCAAAGCAAATAATTTTTTTTCAATAGGCTCTTTTCCTATATCCAATACATGTGGTTGACGTGCGCGGACCATCTAGAGGGTTCTGCACCACCAAGCAGGAAACATAGGAGAGGCAAGGAGGTGCGGCAATCCACAATATTGAACCACCATGGGTACACACATCAAAATGCCACAAAATATTAATTTATCAACTAAAACATTGAAATACTTATAAAAAAGCATAATAACCTGCAAATGTGCCAAAACAGACCCCATATAACAGGGAGGTTATAGATGATTCTGAAATATAAGTTCAATTAATCTGAGAACAAAACAATATTAACAGAAAACTCATAAAAAAAAATACACACATATATCTTTCAACAGCAGCACAGTGATATGTAAGCTAAATATCATTCTGTAATTGTTATTTGAATTTCTTTAAAATTGTCTTGGAGTGGGGATTGGTTGAAGAACCATAATAAGGTCATACATCCTTAGCCCTTAAAACTATTTTTGTTTTGAGGCAATTACGGCAAGCACATACAGTAAGTGTGGATAATGTAAGGATGAATGAAATTTTCATGAATTACATTTTTCCTCAATTTTCCATGTGTTTAAAATTCATCAATTACAGAATACAGAAGTTTGGGACATTATAGCACATTCAGCATGCCAATAATGTGATCAGATATTTGAATGAAGAGTCTCAAAGTAACTAAATATGTTTCTAGAGGGAATGAGTTCCAGGAATGTTAATTCACAGAAGTCATTCAGATAAAGCATGACTGTTCTACCAGTTTGTTTTATTACTTTCTGCTGTAAAATCTGGCAAAAATTGTACTTGTTACTAGTCATGAGGCAGTGACAACCAGAACATATTCTCCTATTTATGCCTGTCAGTTACCCATTCACATAAATTGTAAAAGCTACAGAGACTGGATTTTGCATCTCTTCTAGAATCAAATTCAAATTACTTACACTCACATTCAAGGCCCTTAATAATGAAACCCCTCCCTATATTTCATCTCTAATCTCCAAATACACTCCTTCAAGAAACCTACGCTCTGCTTCTGATCTTCGCCTCACTTCTCCTCTGATCATTTCTGCCCATTCTCGTCTACAAGACTTCTCTCGGGCTTCTGCTTTTCTCTGGAACTCTCTGCCACAAGCTGTCAGACTTTCTCCTTCTTTCCAAACTTTCAAGCACTCCTTAAAGACCCATCTGTTTAAAGAGGCTTATTCGATGTCCCTTAATTAATCATTGCTATATGAAAAATGACAAAATGTTTATATAATCCTAATTTCTCAATTGTACCCTAACCTTTTAGTTTGTAAACTCTAATCTCTAGGTCCTTCTAACCCTATTGTATTCTGTAATCCTTGTTTGTTATCCACCATTTATTCCCTGTTTGCTATAACTGCAGTAAAGCACTGCGTATCTTGACAGCGCTATATAAACAAACAATGATGATGATGATTTATTTATATTTCTAATTTTATTGACCTCTGGTTGTTCTGTTAATATATTATTATTACTGTACAACTCTTTGCACATAATAATGCAATGGAAATAAAAATATAAATACATACTTTCTTTTTTAACATTTAATGCAATAAATTGAATGGATTAAAACAGGAAAGTAAAATTGAAGGTTATTTTCTACATTAGGATGAGTGCCAAGTAACAGTAGTTTATCTTTCCACTTGTGGAGCACCTACTCTTCTCCTCTATTGTCCTTTGGCTAAATTTTGAATGACAGTTGACATTGACAGTTATGGATTACACTTGGGATGTGACATATTTAAGACAAATGTCAAAACTATAAACATCAAAAATGACACAAATAATAAATAAATGTATTTTGCGCAAAATCTGAGATTTGCCATAGTAAAGGACGTTTTAAAGTTTTCTGTATTTAATAAAAATATCACTTAAGACCTTTGATAAGAAGCCTTTATAATCTCCTCTTTCTTGAAATGAACAATTATTATATTACATACTGCACTCAGTCACTTCAAAATAGCCCTTCCTGCAGGCACATCTAATGTCTTATGTGGGATCCTGCCTGAGATGAAATCAGCCTGTAACAAGACGAGAGTCAACAGAATGTATTCCCAGCCAGTCAGAAAGTTATCTAGCAGTTGCATTATTTTCACTGAGATACATATGCCTTCTCTATTTGTTATTAAGGCACCATTTATTTAATGGATTTGAGATGCAAGTAAATACCTGAGATGCCTTGGACAAGTCTAATAATGCTAGACAATAATATAGAATAGAGGGCTAATTTGGTTAATTGACAGAAAAAGTTATTGCATACTGTAAGGGGCCCATTCACTAAGTTCGAGTGAAGGAATAGAAGAAAAAAAACTTCGAATTTCGAAGTGTTTTTCTGGCTACTTCAACCATCGAATGGGCTACTTCGACCTTCGACTACGAATCGAATGATTCGAACTAAAAATCATTCGACTATTTGACCATTCGATAGTCGAAGTACTGTCTCTTTAAGAAAAAACTTTGACCCCCTAATTCGCCACCTAAAAGCTACCGAAGTCCATGTTAGCCTATGGGGAAGGTCCTTCGATAATCCTTGGATCGATGGATTAAAATCCTTCAAATCGCTCGATTCGCAGGATTTAATTGCTCAATCGAACGATTATTCCTTCAATTGTTCGATCGAACGAATTGCGCAAAATCTTTCGACTTCGATATTCAAAGTCGAAGGATTTTAATTCGCCAGTCAAATATCGAGGGTTAATTAACAAAATTATTAATCAAGGTATGTTTAAGTATAAGGGAAGTGCTACTTACAATGTAGCACTTCCCTTATACTTAAACATACCTTGATTTAGCCTTAAGAGTGTTTCCACAACCCCCAAATTTTGTATATTGTATTAGCCCTGAAGCTGTGGCTTAGCTTCCTGTGGTTTTTAATAGCACCCCATACCCACCCCCTTATACTAATGGTGGTCCTATGCTTTTAAATATGGGCGTTGGTTTGGGCAATCTCTCTCTCTTAAAAGCCCTTATGGGCGGGGGAGGATTTAGCCTTCAGACTGAAACCAATGTTCAACACACAGTGAATACAGGTAATGCTATTATGCAGAGAACCAAGTCTTTTTATACTATGACCTGAGATAAATAAGTTAGGGACCGCCATATAGGGTTTACCTTGACGTGGTATGGTGGCTTTTCAACTTTATGATCATAATTTTGTAACTAAAAACCCCTGTTTTGTAAACACATGCACTTGCATGTATACTGAATTGCTTATGAGACAGGGGCCCAGGGAAGTGCATTGTAAGTAGCACTTCCCTTATACTTAAACATACCTTGATTTAGCCTTAAGAGTGCTTCCACAACCCCCAAATTTTGTATATAGCTTTTCCATCTGTCTGCCTTGGTGATCACAATGCTCAGATTAATATGTTCAGTCTGTTGAGAATGAAAGGACATACATTGTTTGAATCTATAGTGTAGATATTAATGATGAGCAAATGGTTTTGCCAGCCATGGATTTGCAGTGAAATTCTGCAGTTCACCTTAAGAAAATTTTATTCTCAAAATTGCTGTAAAACTCTGCCTTGAAAAATGTTGCAGAAACAAAAAAGTCGAAGAAAAAACACCTATTAACTTTAAATAATTCTTCGGGGAAGCGAAAGCAGATTCACTCATCACTACTAGACATTGATTTTAAATCATATTTGTTTTTCCAAATGGATGTATCTATTTTTTAAAATTGCTTATTTTAATTCTGTACATCCATGACAATAGCATTGTTTATTGATGTAGGATGTGGTTAAGGACCTTTTTTGCAGCTCTCGATGACGACATGCTACTATATTAGGATGTTATTTGGCTAAGCAATAAAAGAACTGTAGTGGCGCAAAATAAAAATATGCAGTGTATTTTTCATATTTAATATATTTATTTGGACACATGCAGCTGCAGGATTATTGGCAATTATGTGCATGCATGTGCCTGCAGCATTACTGGGGATTATGTGCCAGGGTGTCTGCAGAATTATATACGATTATATGACAGTGTGCCTGTAGTATTACTGACAGGTAATTTTGTATGTGACTGTAGCATTTCTGAGGATTGTGGTATATTCAAGGGTACCTTGTAGGATTACTGGGTATTATATGCCAGGGTGCCTGTAGGATTACTAGCAAATACAAAGGGGCATATTTATCAAAGAGTGAAGTTAGAGATCACCACAGTGAAATTCCGCCACTCTCCATTAATTTCTATGGGATTTTTAAAGGCATATTTATCAAAGGATGAACTTTCACTTTCACCCATTGATAAATACTCTTTCAAAAATCCCATAGAAAAGAATGGAGAGTGGCGGAATTTCACTCTAGTGCACTGTGGTGTTCTCTAACTTCACTCTTTTATAAATTTGCCCCATAGTTCCATATGTGCCTGCCTCATTATGGGAATTATGTCACAGGCTGTCTGCAGGATTGCGGTCACAAGTTGGATTGTATTTATCAGAAAGTTTTTAATGTCCAGTTGATGTAATTTTCTGGGTTTGGAGTGAGAATGACGTTAATTGACCCCACTGGCTACTGTAGGAATCCTGGAGCTCCTGTCACCTTTGGAGGTGGTATCTCCAGAGTTCCCCTGCATTAATAGGTCCATTAATCTCTCATATGGCGCAAAGTACAACTATATTGAAGGGCAAGGAGTGCCTTTTGACACAACTACTTTTAATGAATGCAATTTTTTCACACAATGCACATTTGCACTAGCATTCATAAATCACCCTTTATGTGTTTGCAGCTTTACCTGTTGTCCTGGAACTCTGGACACCCTTAGAGTATATGAATTAGCTGTAATAGATCAACTCTATATGGATCATTTACTAAGTACCATTTTATGGAGTTTTCCTCCAGTGTTTCCCTGTACCTGTGTGTCCTGGAGATGGTATGCAATGCCATATGCTTCAAAGCTGAAACATCTGCCATATCAGCACTAGTCTTCATGAGTTAAAAGAACCAATACAGACAGACAGTTAGTTGCATTTTCTGTGCAGTTTTATGCCCAGTGCTACACTTTACAATTGTTAATGAGCTCTCATATCTTTTCTCATAAAAAAAAACCTTTTTAAAACACTCACTGGAATGAACAAAAGTAGTGTCAGGTATTAGAAGATGCAGTATCAGCAATATCACCATTCATAGTTGCCTGCTGCGACATCAGATTTGCAAATTATCATGATTTTACTGGTGTTATCTACTTGCAGAATATTCTTTTTATTATCTAGTATAGGTAAATTTAAAACAACTGGACTTGCTGAGTAATCAATGAAGACGTTTCACTACTTATCCGAGCAGCTTTGGTTTAAATTTACCTATACTAGATATACCATGACCTGGATGAATGAAAATCTTCATAGTCATTATTTTTATTACTTTATAGTGTAATTACAGGAGCCTTTATATTTTTAGTTATTTGTATGGCTCCTCCCTTTAAAAACAATACAGTATATCATTTTGAGAAGGGATTAGTTACTAATGATTCACCCTCTTCCCATATTGTAGTAGTGTCTGAAATAATTGGAGCTGAAATTATAGCAGCTGACTGCCTGACATGCTCTTAGTAGTATGACATACAAGAGCATACGGAATCATACACTTTCTGATGCATCCACCTTGCAGTAGAGACAGCGCTTCAGATATTCTGCTTTGATAAGAAATAACGGTGGGTGTGTGACAATTCCTGAAGGTGATTCATCCTATCTTGTGTGATGTGTAGGGGAAAACTTGACATAAAACAGTCTACAGTAAATAGGCAAACAAGCATAGCTGGCTCTCTAGCTTCAAGTGCATATTGCCTTATGGGAGAAAAAGAATAAACTAATATTACAACAATGCAAATTGTTATTGCATCATTCCAATGCAGTTTTGGTTATATCTAATTACTTAAAACAAAATTAAAATTCTCTCTCTCTCTCTCTCTGTCTCTCTCTCTAATATAATCTAATATCTATCTATCTATCTATCTATCTATCTATCTATCTATCTATCTATCTATCTATCTATCTATCTATCTATCTATCTATCTATCTATCTATCTATCTATCTATCTATCTATCTATCTATCTATCTATCTATCTATCGCAAATTGTTGCCAGTGACCTCTTCGCACTCATCGCAACACTTCAACAGGCACAAATGCGCTCAGGCTACGCCAATTCACAAAAATGCTGTGTTTTGTTATGGGCGCCAAACGCGCTTAGCGAAACTACGCTAGGTCAATTTGCATAGGGTGAGAAATTTAAAGTTGTATGGACGTCTTTATGTTAAATGTTGGTGCATATACTTACAAATTACATTTTTTAAAACACGTCTAGGGAACCTTAATAAAGACAATAGAGTTATTCTAATGCCCTACACATGTTGTCTCTCTCTCACTGTCTTGAAATTTTCAATAGAGCACATGTCATATACTGTGAGGAGAAGCTATTGATCCTATTGGCTTTTTCTACTTTCCAGTAAAATCAGAAATGGAAAAGTTCAGTTTGCCTAATTCATGCTTTGCAGTGTGACCAGCAAAATAAGAGGCAGGGAAAAATAAACATGAATAGTAGGGATGAGTGTAGTTTTTCAGTTTTGCGGTGAAATTTGTGGTTTCACCAGCAGTGACATTTTTTGTGAATCTGAGCTAGAATTTCCGGGCACTGTGTTGGATTGAAATTGGCAACTTGGGGGCCTTTTCTATGAAGAGCAGTTGTAGAATAGTGGAAATGAGCTTCTCTAACAAGCCAGGGCAAGGTATATGCTATTGCAGAGCTAGAAATGCCTTAACTGCAATGCCATTTTGCCTTCCCATTGACTCCAATGTATTTCAGTAAAATTCTCATTCTCATTCTCATTCTCATTCTCAATCTCAGTTTCATGACTGTGAAGGTTGTGAACTCAACTGTATTTTGGGATAGTTGTGATATTAAATGAAGGAATGGAAGTGTGAGTTACCTGAAAGGAGGGTTGTAAATATGGCTGCAACTATGGCTGCAATCATGTGGTTATGTTTAGGCACCATTTCCTATGATTGTGTAAATTGCTTATTTACTAAGCTCCGAGTACCCCAAATTCCCCGAAACCTGAAAACCTGATTTTTGTGTTATAATAGGCTTAAAAAAATCACGAATTTTTTGGAATTTATTAAACCCCGAGGGCTAAAAAGCCAGAATATAAAAACACGGCATCTCAAACCCGTCGAGGTTGCATAAAAGTCAATGGGAACAGTCCCATTGATTTTTGGTTGTGTCGTTAGTTTCAGACAATTTCACAATGTTTTTGGAGCTTTCGGGTGAAAACTCAGAGTTTTTAGGGAAAATTCACGAAAAAATCTTGAAAATCTGAGCTTTTCCCGCAAAGGTAATTTTCAGGAAAAAGGAATAATAAATAAGTGTTAAAAACCCGAGCGGGTTAGATCGGCATTTGTAGCAGTCGAAATTGAGATCAATTCGGACCTTGATAAATAACATCCTAAGGGGCCCATTTACCTAGCTCGAGTGAAGGAATAGTGGAAAAAAATGTCGAATTTCGAATGTTGTTTTTTGGCTACTTCGACCATCAAATGGGCTACTTCGACCTTCGACTTTCGAATCGAATGGTTCAAACTAAAAATCGTTCAACTATTCGACCATTCGATAGTCGAAGTACTGTCTCTTTAAGAAAAAACTTCGACCCCCTAGTTCGCCACCTGAAAGCTACCGAAGTCAATGTTAGCCTATGGGAATGTCCCCATAGGCTAACTGTTCGATCGAGCGAATAGCGTTAAATCGATATTCGAAGTCGAAGGATTTAACTTCAACAGTCGAATATCGAGGGTTAATTAACCCTCGATATTCGACCTTAAGTAAATTTGCACCTAAGGGGCGCCAGGCGCAACTTCGCCGCACTTCGCCAGGCGTAGTTTCGCCAGCTCTCCGCAAATTCACTAAAATCCGAAGTTGCGCACAGGGGTAGCGTAAGGTTTTGAAGTTGTACTAGCGTTGATTCGCTATATAAAGCGAAGTTACGCTAGCGAAGGCTAATTTGCATACGGCGCGAAATTCAAATTTCAATGGAGGAACACGTATCTGCACTACAAATGCCTAGAAAACCTTCAAATCGGCAAATATAAATTTTATTTTGCCCTACACATGTGCCCACTGTCTAGGTAAGTTGCCATGAGTCAGGAAATATAGGGGGGAGGAAGGGGAGCCCCAAAAAATTTTCGATCTTTTTCAGCCTATCACCCATCATGTAGAAAACACGCCAGCGTTTTTTTGGACTTAGAAAAAAAAATTTACTTTTTTTGAAACAATCCCTATCTACTCTATTGCGCTTCGCCAGGTCTGAGGTGGCGAAGGAAGTCTAGCGTAAAAGGTAGCGTTCAGTACACTGCGCAAGTTAGTGAATTTGCGTAGTTTCGTTGCTAGCGAAAATTCGTCTGGCGTAAGGGTGCGAAGTAACACTAGCGAAACTACGCCAGCGAAAATGCCAAACGCTAGCGAATTAACGCTAGCGTTCGGCGCTTCGCATCTTAGTGAATTTGCCCCATTTATGTGTCTTACATTTCAGTTGTAGTGGCTGCCTATGAATCAAAGTCTAGGTATTTTTTTACTTTATAACTAGCTCTCTTACATTGATTAAGGCACAGCGCACACAATAAATTATGGTGCACTTGTTTTTTAAAAGTGCGCACAAAATAAATTTTTTCGTACACGGCCAAGAAGGATTTAGTGGGAACATTGGTGTGTACCATTCCTTGCTTTCCCTTAAATACAAGATACATAAGAATTTAAATGACAAATACAGGAATAGGATCTATTGTACTGAATGCTTGGGGCCTGGGTTTTACAGATCTTTCTTTAACTTGGATTTCCATACTTCAGTGTACTTCAAATCATAAATAAACACTATAGGATTGTTTTGCCACCAATATGGATTCATGCAACTTAGTTACCATAAAGTACAAGACATTGTTTTATTATTACAGAGAAAAAAGAAATCATTAGAATTATTTACTTAAAATCAACTGTATATGGACCCTGTAATTTGGAACATTCTGAATAAGGGATCCCATACCTGTAAGTTATAAATATTGTAAGTAAACAGGCATTCCCATGCTCAGGCAGTTTTCAGTATAGTTACTGTTTTTTTGATATATTGATAGTATCCAGCCAACAAAACAAGAAGTATATTCCTTTCACCATAAAGCATGTTGTTCTTTTGGGACCATCTGTGCCAAGCAGAAAGTTAAAAATAATTGCATTTTACAAATGTACAGCCAATGTTTCTTTTTCAGGACAAAAACAATCGCTGTGACAATACTTCAGTTGCTCAGCAACTGCCAACTGCACAGAACACATGCTGATTATAAGGTTGCAGTACACAATATGTCCCTGCTGACATGTTGGTTCTTTTTCCCAAAAGACTACTTTCTGCACATAACAGCTTACCCCACTGTTCTGTTCTCATTTTACAGGTTAGCAAGGTTTCTGTTTCCATGACTTTTGTTTATGTGCCCTACATTCAGAAAACACTGATATGTTGGAAGGTTCCCATCCATTTACTGTATACATTTAGGAAATAGCACAGAGAGGCTAGACAACAAATATACATTTAATTTAATGGTTTCTTGAAAATAAAATATGCTGGCTGTTTTCACTATCCACATGCTCGGCCAGTATACAGAAACTATAACAAATATTTACATTGGTGTAACAAATCATTACTTGGGATTTCATGTCAGTAAGGATTGCTTTGTCTATGGAAATAAAGTGAGAAAGTACTAAAATAAATATTTTCACTGTACAAAAAAATTACAAGGAAAAGCTGGTGGTAGAAAGAAACAAGACAATATAAATAAATGCAAGCGCAGCGGAGCTCATGGGTGCCATCTTCCGGATCTCCAGTTTTCTTTGGGTACTCTTCCCTTTGGCAATTTCCAGCAGTTTAGCGCATGCAAAGTTGCTATGAAACAGAAGACTGCTTCAATACGGCGCTCCCTTACAGAAGAAGACTGGAGATCTAGTAGGTGGTGCCCATGAGCTCCACTGCGCTTACTCTGCACCAATATGTGTGTGCGTGTTTAAATATGGACACCAGATTTAAATACCAAGGAATGAGATATGGGATTTGTGCACAATAAAGTATATTGTGAGAAGGCTTCACTTAAAGGACATGTAAAGCCTACATTTTTCATGTATATGAGTTGGGCATCTTCCCCACCCAAGCAACATCATTTGTACAGCATATACCACCTCCATTTGCCAGCACCATCACATTTCCTTAAAGAAATAGCAGCTTTCATCCGGCGGCCATTATCCCTCTGACACATCATCAGTAACACTGACATCTGCAAACAGGACATGTAAGCTTTAAAGTTCATGCAACACAGAATGCATTCTTACACAGGTACAATTTACATTGATAAAAAGTTCTGCTGGGGTTGACACTGTAATGTTTAAGCTGAGCTCAGGAGAGGTGGTTAGGTGATAAAAATAGGATCAGACAGCTAGAGCAGAGTTTCTATGGTAACCAGCAATGCTATCTCTTCATTGGCTGTTATACTGGAGGGTGTGTTTTGTAATCTGAGCTGAGAAGAACTGAGCATGCTCACAATTCAAGAGTCAAAGCAAATTCCTGAGGGATGATGATATATTTGGGAAAGGTCTATTTCGGTTAGTGTAATAACAATATAGGGTTTACTGTATATCTATTACCTGAGTCCCCCATACACTCTGATGCTGCAATGCCAAGGGCCCAAGGCAGGAAAGACTATAAGGCAAATGGTCAACTGCGGACAGTGGTCACTCATATACAGGATACTAGGCCATAGTAATAAATAATCTCCATTCTGCTATTAAAAATGTGAGTCAGCATGTCTCTTGGGACCCTGTGCAGAAGTATTGCACCCTGTTGAAATTACTAGACACAAGCTCATGAGGTCGTGTGCAGTTGGGACCAGATAACTATCTTATGTTGCAATATTGTACATCTCGCAGGAGAGTAAAAATGTATATGTCCGTAAGTTTCCAGATAAATGATATAATTACATGTTAACTAGAGATCTAAATAGCCATGCAGATAGATGTCAAGGACCTCAATTATTCTGTTAGGCCACAAGTACAGAGATGATTGCTTAAGATAACTGATGCTGACACCAGTCTATATTTTTTACAGACATAAGACCACAAGGTCTGAGCAGGTTGAAACCAAAATGCCAAGATATGTCTCAAAATACTCCGCAAAAGTTGTAATGCTAAGCAAATCTTCCTAAGTTGTAATGCTAAGCAGATCGTCTTGTTACATGTCGTATAAGGAGGAGTCAGACCATGTATGGTATGTCTGTATACCCCCATTTCCATTTTCATCTCTGACATCAAAAATGGTATATAAACTTATGACAAGTGGGAGTATCTTTGGCAAACATTCGTGTACCACCTAGGTGTCACGTTGACACTCTTGTCTTGTATTTCACTCAATAAACGACCTCATTGTATTTGTTATTGCTTTATCTCTTGGTTGCTTTATAAACGAGGTCAGAGAGGTAGAAATATAACAACAGGGGCAGAGTGGGTTAGAGGAGGAGAAAGATTTCTAAATGATTAGGGGGATGCTGCAGCCTTACTATTAACGTTTTAACAACTAGAGTGGCAGTTATCTAATGATAACCACTGATTACATTTTTATGTCCTTTAATATAAATGGTTGCAGTACCTCTTGATATGAGTCTCTGCTTCGCTTCTACTTTCTGTTCAATGGATTAGATAACCACACTGTCTCCCCAACCCCCATTTCTCAGAAATTTCCCAGAGCAAATCAAACCTTTCCTCGTGGATACTTAGTGCCACACTTACATGTATCTTAAACCTTTGCTCCAGACATAACATGAATAATTGCTTTATTTGATGTGACAAGAAAGATCATGGGGTGTTGGGTCCCTGCCAGATACAGTTACACCAAGTGACAGCGAATGTTTCTTGTTGAAATAATTTTTAACACAATTTCTTAATCTCAATATTTAATAAAATGACCCATTGCTTAAATAAAATATCTATTTATCTATATCTCTTACTTGACAAATATGATTATCCAAACAAAACAAACACACGCTTTGTTAAACATATAATGATATCATGAGACTTATCTGTCGCATTGTGTTTATATGATCTCAATTATGATGGATCCTATTAGTTTTCAACCAAATTTTGGATTATAAAATGCAGACATAATACAGTAAAGTATACAGTATATATATATACATATATAAATCGATATATCCTTCAGTCATATGCTATAAATATCTTTTCTTAACCACATCAAAATTGAGGTTAGATTCATTGATGTATAAGTAATACTTTTGACAGACATAAAGCATGAAAACAAAATTCTATGTGACACAGTGCTCCCTACAGCAGGAACAAGTGCTGCTGGCCCATACCATGATTTCCTCAGCTTTTTTTCCTTAGAAACAAATAAATGCTGTAATTTATACAGTGGCTACTAGATATTTTTCTTTGCAGTTAAGGGTCAGTTCATCCAAAAGCCGATGGCCATTGATTTTGAGTCACGCTTGCAAATACACAAGAATTATTTTTATTATTTTCCTTTGTAGATCTAATCACCCAATCAATCTGATTATCATTCTGCATGTCAGTGACACGCATTATTGACTCTGATGCTTTCTTTATTTGAATATAAACTCAATTGATGTGCTGTTTAACATACATTTCCAAATCTCAGCTATTGTTGCACAACAAATAGGAGCATTAATTGCTTCTCTTTTGGGTTGAGTTGTTTTGCCAAATAGAACTTTATAAATAGTTCTCATTAAATTAGCATCTCTATGTACATGTAGCTAAATACATACTGTATAATTTCAACCTATGGTCATATACAAACTGTATTATAATTCCCATAAAACCAGTTGCTTACAGATGTTACTACTGTGTATCCCCTCTATTCAATAAGGAATACATATACGTTAAACCTAAACATGTGCTACTTCACACTTTGAGCCAGATTCAATTCCATAAGAAAATGTTATCACCTAATTTAATGAGAATTTTCTCCATAGACTGCAATGGTGATTTCATGAGATAAACCATAAGAAAAATAGTTTTCACTGAACTGAATCTGGTCCTTTATTTGGAGATGTTGTTTGGAATGATTAGCCTTCTAGGGGTACTAGGGGTAGGGCCTAGGGGTACATAGAAAAGCAATGTACTCACTCCAATCCATTTCACCTGGCATGGCACTGCTTCATTTGGGAACCGGAGACCTGCCACCTCAGGAAAGACTGATTATAAATCATATTTTTATTGTAGCAAGAAACGTAATAGCCGTTAATTGGAAATCTGTATTTATCCCAACACTTAAAGAAACTCTTAAAAAAGTCGAGTCAAATCTCTTGGCTGAAAAATCCTGGTCAATTAAGTGTGGTAGTCTACAGTCTTTCCTGAGAAGGGCTAGTCTCTGGCCTACTATATATAAAGAATCAAAAATTCTGGATTTTTGAAGTAATATATTTCTCTCATAAAGGAGATAGATTTATTGACCTCATCAAGTTCAATCCTGAACATTTTTGATTAATATATGTAAAGCCTATATCTTTATGCTCTGGAAGACCTTTTGGGACAATAGTGTAGTGTAGTGTAGAATAGAATAGTTAGTTTAATAATTTAGTTTTATTGTCTAATAATAATAAACGATAATTTTGATATTTTTGTAAACTGGAGTTCTAAATCTACATCTATCTGGAAATATATTGGCTGTTCCTTAGGATTTGTATTGATGGACAGTCTTAGCCAATACAGAGTGGTATATGATAACCAATGACTCCACTCCCTGAAATCTTTGTGGGGTGGTTTTAATCCCTCATTTTACAGGTTGAGGGGATCTTTAAAAATATCCATTTATTAATTAGATACTACACTGTGGTAAAAACAGGAAAGTTGTTGTACAGTACAAAACTAAATACAGCTTAATTGGTAATACTTGGATTGACGGTTAATATATGTATTAGGAACACAATGTCATATCTGAATGACACACATAACTTGTTTTTATAGTTTAAAAGATAAGAATTGATTAATTGGTTTCTAGGTAAATCAATATCTTTAATGTTCACATAGAACTTCTTAATAAATATAGTGTTAAAAAGTGTACTTACTTTGACTTTAAGGGATATGTCAAATTTGAGGTTTGACTGTTATATTTCATTGTTAGTAATAATTACTGAAACAGGTTTAAAATGATAAGGATATTGGACTTGCTATATTGGTATGTCATTAATGCCTGTATATATGCTTTTGAAAACTCCAATAAAAACTATTGAAAATGAAAAGCAATGTACTTTACATTCACATTTTTATGTAAACCTGATTGGACACAGATGCAGTATATTCAGATAGTTCAAGGCTGATGAACTTGGATTGCAAAATGCTGTGCCCAAGTTTTACATACATGCCTTACACATGTTCTTTAGATTTGGTGGTTTTGTACAAGGTCGTTCAGCACATGGGAGAGGAGAAAACTCAGGGGTGTTTCTGCCATGAGACAAGTTGAGCATCTTTCCTCAGGCAGCAGTTCCCCAGAAGTTACCTCTACTTGTATCTTTAAGAGCCGAATTTCCGATTATTAAACCGTAAATTTGGCTTACCTGCCATCTATTTCTGGCAAGAAATTAGCCATTTATATAGAAACGGTTGGTTTCTTGACATTCTTAAAAAACTTTCACAAAAACTTTACTGTTTAAAGTCACACTTTTTGTAGACTTGCACTGTTGGCAATGGAAAACAGCCGTTTTGAAAGTAATCAGTATTAGCAACCATGACCACTCTCTTGGGCAGTCCCATTCACTGTGTGTTTGTAAAGCAATGTAAAACCAAAAATTGTCTTCACAGATTCTAGACAAACACGCAACATGGAAAATTATTTTAGTTCTCTCTTTATGGCCGTGTGAATGCAAAGAACAAATTTAATGTTTCCCAAATAGCAAAGTTGGTACTTTGAAGAAAACTTTAGAATGTTTGTGTTGAAGTAAGTAACATTAATTGCCTAGCAACTGTTCCAGAACCTTAGCTCCCATTAATCTCCAAATTAAAGAGATATACTGAGGATAAATGCAGTTATACATTTATTTGAGACCCACATTTTCCATCTTTGTCCAACTCAACTATTAAAAAGCAAAGGCAGAGTGCTAAACAAAAATAAAAACTTGTAAAGTAGAAAGCACCCACAGCTACCATATTTGAAAAAAAATCACCAATCTTCATTTGTATTGAGTATGAAGAAATAAAGATTGATGATTTTTTGAAATATTTTAGCCATGAGTGCTTGATACTGTGCTTATATACATTTTCAAGCAGTATAGTAGTTTAACAGATTAACAAGTTACAGGTTGGCATGTTGCAGAGAGAAAATGATATAGAGAGAGAGAATGAATAGATTATGTATTATCTGGTCAGCATAGGCTACAACAGATCAGTGTAAAGTATTACCTAGATGGTAATGGCCCCATATTACTGTACCTAGTCCCACCAAGTTGATTTATAGCCTTTAAATTTTCCAACTCGCATTGTAGCAACATCACAAATGATATAATGAGTGTCTTATTATGTATATTGTATTTGTTTTACTGTATTGTATCATGCTCATAGTAATAATACCAAACATTGCATCGTAGCAAAATAAACCCTGGTGTTTTATTTAAATACATAGTAATATACCTGTATCATTCTGGCCATGTCTCCTATGGGACATATGTTATTCTGGTATAATACAACAGCATACTATATATTTACAGCAGTGTAAACGCTTCAAAACCGTTCTCTAACATAAACCTCTGTGTATTACCTATGGGAAAATTATATAGAAGGACAAACCTACTTAGACATGAGATTACCCTTATTCTTGTCAGTAAGAAAAGCTACATAAAATAATGTTTTAGTTTTCATATTCAATATTCATAATTGAACATATTTTTTAATGTGACTTGTTTTGATAGCTGTGTACTTGCTTTTGAAAAGTGGGTGCTAGAAGGAATTTGCATTATTTTTAATACAGTAAATTAACGTATGCTAAAGAATAAGGTTAAATTAGGGTGAATGTTAACCATGGAAGCTATTCGACTAAGAAGCCCAGGGGAGGACAAAATCACTACAAATATCACTCTGAAGAATGGGTTGCTGGGAAAAAGAAATCAATAAAAAGGGTTAATAAAATAAATAAAACTAAGAGGCTTAATAAAATAGAGAAAAGCACAGGGGGGGGGGGAAATAGATAATTTTTATAGAACATAGAAGACAATAGGTGAGGGTTAACCTGAAAATGCTTCAAATTAAGAAAACCTTCAGCAACAATGTATCCTTTCACGCACTAATAATAAGCTAGGTAACTGAGAAATAAAAATAAAATAATACAGATAAATTAAAAATTAAACAACAAGTTGGCTATTTATTGGATTTTAGTGTTTTTAGAGATTTTTAAAACTACGCTTAATCTCTATCATGTCCATCAAGTTCAAACTTTTAGTTTTTTTTTTTTCATCTGCCAAACTACCAGTTGATCCAGAGGAAAAAACCCATCTGAAGCCCCTCCAATTTGCCTCAGATGGGGAAAAATTCCTTCCTGACTCCAAAATGGCAATCTGACTAGTCCCTGGATCATTTTATTGCAAAAAGTTCACAAAGTTCATTGCAAATATTAGCAACCATGGGGGGAATGTAATTAAAGTCGCAAAGAGATAAACAATTTGCACCGATAAGAATAAAAATCCACATCTTGCAATGTAATGTAATATTGTTCCATTACATTGCGAATTTTAATTGAGCACTCTTAAGAAGTGCTTGAAGGTGTAGTAATCTTTTGGAGCAAACATTAACGACTTTTTCAGTAAGAAGTTTTAAAACATTTACTGCGCATTGGCACAAACTATAAAATTCGCAAACGGTCTTCAGCTGTCGGAAGTTGTCGCTAAACAGTTTCTGGGTTCGCAAAAGCTATATTAAATTTGTGCAAAGCAAAATTTGTTCACGCAAAGGGATAACTTTTCGCATTGCGAATAGTTTTTCTGTTACTAACTTATTACATTTCCCCCGCATGTCTGCTACCTTTTAACCGATTACAGACCTCAACGACTTCCTCACAAAGTTTGACACCAAGTGGCTTTTGCATATATTAGCAGTGTATGTAATAAAATTTCAGAAGACCAGGTGTGAACACTATTTTTTGCTTAGCGATGTAATATTTGCCAGCCAATGATTTTACATTGCGAGAAGCGCTAAAAATTTGCATAAACATTTAAAATTTTAAATATCTCTTGCGATTTTAAAACCACGACTGCCATGAAAGTTATTAAAAGATCCAAATACAAAATATACAAAAGAAAACAGCCCCCTTAAAACAAAAAACACGCATTTTTCGAGAAAGAATGAGATTTTTTTAAGAGCATGAACGTTTTGATCTCTGAAAACTTCTAAAACCATGAACCAAAGGCTGCTCTTTGCAAGAAAAGAAAGGGAACTTCCTTTGACCTCAACATGATTCAGTGACCTCAAAGTATGAATCAGACGTTCTTCGAACTTAAATCGGCCCCATATTGTGAAATGCATGCTGTCAACTGAATTATAAAACCAAAACACTCATAAACTAAGCATACAAAAACATAATAAGTGTAACATGGTGATCAAGGATTTACTAAGATGTAGAAAAAGGGTTGATTTTGGAAAGGAAAAACTTTAAATTTCTATACATTTATGACACTTTATTGTTACCATTTCTATAAAAGATGAGGCCCATGAACAAATACTGCAGATTTTTCTATTTTTATACTGTATTTTGGGGACAGGACATGCCTTTGGGATTAAATGAATACTTGGAGAACCACAAGAGCCCAGGGCACCAAGTGAATATATCCTGTCTGGTTTGATCTATTTTATCAGCCTGCAAATGTTATTGCTTTCGCAGTCCATCCTCACATAAAAAACACAAATAAAAAGAATAGCAGCTTAAATATGTACTATTTAATTGAGTAACATTAGCAGAATATATGCAGGAATGCATAAGAATAAAATAAAGGATAGTGCAAAATGGAACACTCACAGTTAACAAAATTAAAAAAGCTTTAAAATAATACCTCCATGCATATATATTCTAAGGAGGTTATTTACTAAACTCTGAATGCAAAAAAAATCACGAAAAATCTGATTTTTTTTTAAAATAAAATCAGACTTTTAAAAAATCCAATCAAATTTTTCGGAATTTATTAAACCCTGAGGATGGAAAAGTCTAAATCTGAAAATCCGGCATCTCAGGCCTGTCGAGGCAGCATATACAGTAAGTAAATGGGAGAAGTCCCAATGATTTTTTGATGTGTGCTGGGTTTCGTGCAATACCCTGAAAATTCCACACAAAAAAATAGAAATGCGTGAAAATTGGATGAAAAAATTGTGAAAATCTCGGGAAAATTTTATAATAAATAAGCATAAAAAACCCGAGCGGATTTGATCGGAGTTTGTAGCAGAAAATATTGAGATAAATTCGGACTTTGATAAATAACCCCCTTAGTGTATAATAAATGAATATCACTGAAACTGTGCCACAAGCCCAATCCAGTAGTTAAACAAATAAATGAGACCAAAATATATGATGAGTTTTAAATAGTGCAAATATATCAGTGCATATATATTTTTAATACTGCAGGAAAAGAGAAAACCTTTTTGCCAATGCCTACAGGAAGTAACTAGTAATAAAGCATATATAAAACTAAACAACAGTAATTAACTGTCAGAACAAGAAGATTTTACAACTGCGAGTCAATAGAAATATAGGTTTTCTGGTAAAAGGTGAAATTGCCCTTCAGTAACATAATACAGTTAATTTTTTTTGCTTTGTTAATGTTCTTGAGAATAGCACTGCTTAAAAGTCCAGTTTTCCGCAAAGCAATTTAGTAACTTCGCTGCAATGCTAAATAAATGTCAGAAAACCTGAGGCAGTGATACATTCTGGCATTCTGCCATCACCACCAACTTGGTTTAATAGGATGAAAGGTTTATGAGCAGTCCCCTGGCACAATGACAGATTCCTTTTCAGCTTGGAAAAAAACTATATAAATACAACTCACATGAACTCAGCTAAGACTACAAGTGCAGCACAGATCAGAAAACAACTTTCCTTTCCTAGAGATTCAGAAATAACTGATAACATATCAATGCATGTTATATATATTTGTTGTTTAATTTAAACACTGACAACATGCAGCTACTGTACTTCATTTATTACCCTCTTTCAGTGAATGATTCTGTGAGCAATTTGCACAATATTTTATGGCCTGACAATTTTTAGTAAGAAAAAACGGGAATCAATTGTAAAAATGAACTTTCTAAAATAATACATTAAAAAGTATGTACTGTGGTCAAGTTATTTGTCACTATCCTCTTTTCAGAAATTTCTCTCTCATCAGGCAGGAGTTGGAATTAGATTGCTAGTGACAGGTCAAATTATGTGTGCTCCCACTGTATTAGAGCTAATTGTATCTTAAAATAACCAACTCTGAAACAAAGCTGCATGTAGAGAGTCCGACTTCTGAGAGGGGGTTGTAAAGATTAACTTGATTATTTTAGAAACAATACAGGTATATGGCCTGTTCTCCAGAATGCTCAGGACCTGGGGTTTTCTGGATAACAGATCTTTCTGTAATTTGGATTGCCATTCCTTAAGTCTACCAGAAAATCATGTAAACATTAAATAAACCCACTAGGCTAATTCTGCTTTCAATAAGGATCAAATTATTAGTGGATAACGTAAAATGTACTGTTTTATTATTACAGGGAAAAAGGAAATCTCTATTAAAAATTTGGATGATTTACTTAAAATTGAGTCTATGGGAGACTGCCTTTCTGTAATTCAAATTTTTAAATAATGGGTTTCTGGATAACAGATCCCATCCCTGTACTGAATTTTTAATTGAATCTATGTAGAGGGTAATTGTAGCTATATATACATGTCATATTTACCACACAGAGCTTATGTGAAGTGGGGATTGGGAGCCAATTCACAAGAACAGCTTTTCCTTGTTAACATGACGTTTTATAAGGCTTACAAAAATCTTTAAAGAAAGTCAAAAATGTTATATCTCGAGTTGCAAAAACTCACTTTTCAGTTCTAATTAATGTCCATAAAAAGAATCTGTTTCCATAAACTGGAAATGATGCAATTAATCTGTCCCCAGTCATACGGATTTGCTGCTTTTTTTTTGTATTGTAGCATAATATCAATCTATTTCATTGTACTGAGGTCTATTCATCACAATGCAAAACTAAATTAAAAGAGAAACTTTCATTATCAAGCTTTTATTATTCATTTTAATACTACTGAAAATCAGACCTTTGGGTTTTCTGAAGATTGCTCCAGCAAATAATGATGAGATTTAATTTAAAAAAAAAGCTTTCCCAGAGTATATTTACAGTATCAGCTTAATATTCTTGTGGATGGGTTTCCTGGAATGTTTAATGTGTAGGCATACTAAATGCTCTTACGCAAGCAAGAGCTGTAAGGTCTACCTCCTCTGCCTACACAGCCAGTGTACGTCACTGGGATCTCCTTTTACTCCTGTACGCACATTTATTCATCTTCTGCTGCAGTTTTTCATAATAGAAAATTATTTAAAGAAGGCAACTTTATTATCCATCCGTGCATGGATGTTTTGTTATTATATAATATTCTACAAAAACCTTTTTTTTCTCAATGATGGAAAATTAGGTACTTCATAATTAAATTTGTTGGTAAGAAAGGGTGACAGAGGGAGATTAAGACGTGTCGTAGAGGCACAATGCATGACTTCAGGCACTTTTGCATTAAATTCCAATCATTGCACATCATTTTTTTTTCAGAGAGATAAAGATGTTTCATTTCCTTCAAAGGGAATTCACATGTGATATCTGCTTTGTGTGCTGAAGATGCTGCATTAGGAACATTGTGTTCTGATAACAATGGAAAACGACAGTGAATGATAATAAGCTCTCAAGTGCTCCAAAGTGTTCTTGTTAATAATAGAAGGTAGAATATAAATGGCACTAAAGGACTGGTTCTTATATTATTAGAACAATGTAAATTTCAGTCTAGCATTACAATAGATATCAGAAAATATTGCTTAAGCTCCATGTGACCCACAGGTTATCCTATTGAAAATGAAATTTCACTACATTGTGTTCTTTATCTTTTACAATGCACAATTTACTTGTATATTCTTACAATGCATACTAACTATTCTGTCAGACATACACAAATACAATATGAACCCTCCTCTGTGTAAAGCTTGAAGTCCCCATAAATCCCATTCATCTATTAAATCAACTAATGCTATTGGGAATGCATTACTAAAATAGCTGTCAATTATCAAGGTCTTGGATTATGATGCTTTTCTGAACAAGGGGATCTAAGGGGCACATTTACTATTGGTCGAATATCGAGGGTTAATTAACCCTCGATATTCGACCCCCGAAGTTAAATCCTTCGACTTCGAATATCGAAATCGAAGGATTTAGCGCAATTCATTCGATCGAAGGTTCGGTAGGTTTTAGGTGGCGAAGTAGCTGGTCGAAGTTTTTTTTAAAGAGACAGTACTTCAACTGTCGAATGGTCAAATAGTCGAACGATTTTTAGTTTGAATCGTTCGATTCGAAGTCGAAGTAGCCAATTAGATGGTCGAAGTAGCCAAAAAAATACTTTGAAATTCAAAGTATTTTTTATTCTAATCCTTCACTCAAGCTAAGTAAATGTGCCCCTAAGTGTCTTTCATTGTTCTGTAGTGAGACAAGGGGTACTTAAAGGGATTTTTTCATGATTTTTATGGTGTAGTTTTTATTTCTAAATTAAACTGTTTGCACTGTTAATAATTCACTCTACAATATAAAATTTAATTCCTGAACCAGCAAGTTGTAATATTGGTGTGTAGGCAGCCATCTTCTGTCAATTTGCCTGGTCTTGTGCTTTTAGAAAGAGTTAGCACTTTAGGATGGAACTGCTTTCTGGCAGGCTGTTGTTTCTCTTACTCAATGTAACTGAATGTGTCGCAGTGGGACCTGGATTTTACTATTGAGTGCTGTTCTCATATCAACCGGGGAGCTGCTACCTTGTGTTAGGGAGCTGCTATCTGGTTACCTTCCCATTGTTCTGTTGTTAGGCTGCTGGGGGGGGGGGGTGAGTTGGTTAATATCACTCCAACTTGCAGTGTAGCAGTAAAGAGTGACTGGGGAGCACAAGTCACATGACTGGGGGCAGCTGGGAAACTGGCAATATGTCTAGCCCCATGTCAGATTTTAAAGTCAAATATAAAAAAATCAGTTTGCTCTTTTGAAAAACAGATTTCAGTGCATAAGTCTGATGGAGCAGCACTATTAACTGATGCATTTGAAAAAAAAATCCCATGACAGTATCCCTTTAAAGGAAACAGTAACACCAAAATACAAAAGTGGTTTAAATTAATAAAATATAAGTTCATGTTGCCCTGCACTGGTAAAACTGTTGTGTTTGGTTAAAAAATACTGCTATAGTTGATATAAACATGCTGCTGTGTAGCCATTGGGGCCCCATTCAAAGCTGAAAAATGAGAAAAGGCACAGGACACAGATAACAGATACATTCTGTAGTAGTACAAGTGTATTCTTCAGAATCTACTGTGCATCCTGTGCTTGCATGGCTGCCCCCGTGGCTACAAAGCAGCTTGTTTATATAAACTATAGTTGTGTTTCTGAAGCAAACATGCCAGTTTTACCAGTGCAGGGCAACAGCACATTATATTGTCATTCCTTTAAAACACTTTAATTTTTTTATGTTACCGTTCCTTTAACTGGCAGGTGATGGTTTCCCTGAGATATGTGATATTGGTAAAACATTGGATTAGAGCCTATTTGGAAGTGACTGGGTTGGGCAAAAAACACATTATGTAGGATGCTTCTGATTGAAAATGTCTCCTTGACAAAGAGTTTGCCCTGAGTCACAGGTCCTGCAGTAACTGAGCTCATAACCAGTGTTCCCAATGTTGTGTATGCTGGCCTCAAAATTGTCTTGCACACATACGTGTGAAAACATGAAATTTTGCATCAATTTTGACCTGAGCACACAGTTTTTAAAAACTGCACACAAAGGTTTGAAATGTGCACACAAAATATTTTTTTGTGCACATAGGCAAGAAGGAATTAGGAACGTTGGTAACAGCAATTAGGCTCATGGCTAAGCACAGTATACAGAGGCCCTCAACTTTGTCCCACATCACGGCTATGTAAATAGTTATGATATAATAAAGATAAACACAGAGCAAGACTTGGGGGCACATTTACTTAGCTCGAGTGAAGGATTAGAAAGAAGAAAACTTCGAATTATCAAAGTTTTTTTGGCTACTTCGACCATCGAATTGGCTACTCCGACCTTCGACTACTATACTGTCTCTTTAAAAAAAACTTTGACTACCTACTTCACCACCTAAAACCTACCGAGCACCAATGTTAGCCTACGGGGAAGGTCCCCATAAGCTTTCTAAGCATTTTTTGATCGAAGGAAAATTGTTCGATCGATGGATTAAAATCCTTCGAATCGCTCGATTTGAAGGATTTAATCATTCGAACAATTTTTCCTTCGATCGAATGAAATGCGGTAAATCCTTCGACTTAGATATTCGAAGTCGAAGAAATTAACTTCGATGGTCCAATATCGTGGGTTAATTAACCCGCGATATTCGACCCATAGTAAATGTGCCCCTTTGCCAAATTGCCAATTAAATGTGCTCATGGGTATATGGAAATCTTGAGCATATGCTGTATGATTTTACAGTAGCAGTTATGCAAAATTCACTTTTGATGGTTGAATATGGAAAGCTGGCATTAAAATTATATAGAGAATAATCGTAAAATATAAGGATGTTAAGTCAACAAGGAGTTCTATAGAAAGGCAAGAAGTCAAAGGCTGAGTGCCTATACAGGTCATGGAACAAGATGATTTCTAATATCAATATGAGACATTAAGGTTGATGAGGATTCCCCAGCAGAGGAAGTAGATTTGCGCAATCTGTGATGTGTCAGGTACAAGACTATTTTAAAGTCTCTTACTGTGAGTGCCAGGGCCCTAAGATGTTTTGTTGGGGTATCTGAAAGCAGTTATGCAGTCAATGCGGCAGACGATGGTGGAGGGATACATACAGTATGTTTGCCCAAACTGAACCAAGGTCCCTATAAAGCAGTTTATATTAACCAATACTAACTCCTGATCAGTAGACTAGAGGTATGTGGCAGGCTCAACTTATTCAGGAACATACTGAACTTGCACCCATGAAGTGTGTCTCTTGAAACAAAGCAATATTGATATTGTGCTTGTTTTTGAGGTAGTTTTATACCAGTCCATACTTAATTGCGCAGTTAAGTTGCCTCATGTTCCAATTTACAATACTGGTAGACATTCCAATTTTGCCTCATGTTCCAAGCTACAATACAGTAGACATTTTTATATCATGCACATATTGGATGGGTGGTCCACCCTTTTGCAATTAATATAACATACAGTATGCAGTCAGAGTAACACATCTTATATATGTGTAACTGGACTATTTAGGTTTAGGAGTATAACTTCAATTACCTCTAATTACTACGATTATATACAGTATGCAGACATTTTAGACATAACAAAATAGGCCCTGGCTCCACAACTTTATTCCATATTACAAACAACACTAGGATTCTCATTCAGAGTTAAGGCAGTGGAATGTCCTCATTCCATTCCATGTAGGGAATTATAGAATTCCATAGCTTTTTAAAGATTTTTGTAGGTAATAGAACTAAGGAATTGAAAGTGTTCCACAATGTCAGCTTGTCCCATTACCTTATGAAGAATTATACTGAACCAACATTTCCATTATGGGTAATTTCCAAAAATGCTGTACTATTATAAACCGGTCATGATGGGAAATTGGACCTTTTTTGTATGGGTCATGTATCCATGGGCTTTGGTGAAAATGTATTTTGCCACACCATTGAGGGGTTATTTACTAAACTCCAAATGCAAAAATCACAAAAATGTTGTGATTTTATTCATATAAAATCAGACTTTTTCGTAATTTATTAAACCCTGAGGATGTCTTTATCTGAAAATCCAGCATCTGAGACCTGTCGGGGGTTGCATGTAAGTGAATGGGAGAAGTCCCAATGATTTTTGATGTGCGCTGGGTTTCGGGCAATACCACAACGTTTTCAGGGGTAAAATAACGAAAAAATCGGATGAAAAAGTCAGAAAAATTTGTGAAAATCTGATTTTTTCCTGCAAATTTTAAGGAAAATGTAATAATAAATAAGCGTAAAAACCCCAAGCGGATTTGATTGGATTTTGTAGCAGAAAATATTGAGGTAAGTTTCGTGCCTCTACAACCGGGCACTTGGTTTTGTAGCACACCCACTACTATAATTTTACCACTATGTACTGTATGTCTAGAATAAAGCCGCATTGTTATTAAAAACACTTGCCTCCCATGGATATATTGATCAGCGCTGATAGCGGGTAAAAGTTTTGTGCTTTTATAAATAACCCCATTAAAGTTCATAGTTATTCTAAAAAAATCTTGTAAAATACTCAGGAAAGGTTCCTAATGAAATGCAGATGATTAGGTTTTCTCCATTTGTTGAGGCTACGGTGTATGGGAATATTTAATCACTCCAGTTCCCTTGGAGAATTATTTTCAGCACACCAATTAAATGCATATTTTGTTTGGCCCTGTTGGCCTCCTATTTGAGTAAATTTTTAGTATTGGCAAGTCAGCGAATTCTTTTCTGTAGCTTCCAGCAACCCATATATAGGGTGGGGAACTAGGGGTAGGCAGAAGAGGCACATGCCTAGGGCACAAAATTGGAGGGGCAGCAGGCACGGTACCTCTTCTGCCGAATTCCCCCTAGTTCAGACCCTTGTGCCGCTACCTGTGGCAGCAATTCCAGCCACTCGCATTCCTCCATGCATGCGTATGCACGCACGTACGCATCGTTGCGTTGCTTAGAGTGCCCAGCCGACTCGGCCCTGCTATCTAACTATCGATCTATCGATCTATCGATCTATCTATCTGACAGTCTGTGTATCTATCTTCCAGCCCCATGGTTTTTATCTACAGTATTCTGTGACATGGGCACAATTTCATATCAATACTATCATATCAGCAGAGCTCTTCACAGTTCAGTATTATCATTTACAAGGAAAAAAAACAAAGACCTGTAGGGGGCTCTCACAGTCCATTTAAAAATGAATGATAATACAGTATTTCTTAACCTAGTTTCACAAGGCTCAGCTGGAGGTTGAATAAGGTCACCAAGTTGCCGCTATAAAATAAATATTGCGGTATTCTGTACAAAAGTTAGTAGTGATGAGCGAATTTGTCCTGAAAAAATTGCGAAACTGGAAAAAATTAGTCAAACAGTGAAAAATTTGTGAAAGTGCATTAGACACAATGGGCGTCAAAAAAATTTTCCACAGTTTTTTGATGTGCGCGTCAATATTTTTCGCTCCAAAGGCATTCAAGTCAATGGGTATTTTTTTCTTAAGGTGACTTTTTTGTCCAAATGCATTAAAGTCAATGCCATGATTTTTTTGTCGCAGCAAATTTTTCGCTGCAAATCTTTGCCACAGTTTTGAAAAAAGGTCTTTTTTCTTTTGTAAAGTTGTTAAACAAACTAGTGTTGTTTAGAAGGAATTGTAAAGTAAGTAACTCTGATACCATCCTAATGTTGAAATTTTATCTCTTCCCATGATGGAACCTTCTAATCTTGTTGCAGCATGAATTGTCAGGAAACATGTGACCTGACAAAGATAAAAAAATAATTCTAGAGATATCAAATCTAGGAGTCTGCTACATTCATTGCAGCACTGGAGATTCTCCATTGCATGGCAGCTTAAGGGGTAAAGGGGAGAATGTGCTCATTAAAATACAGATGTCAGATTTTACAGGCTCTATTAAATTCAATTAAAACATAAATGTGGTCTTTGGCAAAATAGTGACTAAAAGGTGATTTGCTAAAACGCTTTAATTTATAGCTTCTAATACTTTTGAGGTATTTGAATGATTGTAACCCTGGGTTCCACAATTCAAATTCGAATCCAGGTTGGGGGTGGGTGCTTCTGTTTATACGAGAACAACGTATATATGTGTGTTCATCTATCACAGCTGAAAGAAGCAAAGGAACATTGTACAGAGGGAGATTGTCATGATACAACATATCCATTCATGGCATTGTTGCTTTATTCAGTGGCTGCAGCTAAAAGGGCTATGGATTTGATTTTATTGTAGCTAAGTAAATGTCAGCTTATTGACACTACTTAAATTATTAGACAATAATTGTGAGCTATTGTTACCAGTTTATCTAGTAGTAATAATAAATGATCTAGCCTTTTCCCTAATCATTAAGTTAATGTTTGTAACCTTTTTAAAAATGACAACACACTGTTCTGCAGGTAGAAATGTTAATATTTCCCAGGAGCTAAAGTCTAAAACAGCTGGGGGCAGCCAATATGACCCCTGGGCATCATATCCCTTAACTCCACAGGTACACAATTCCCTCAATGCTAATTAACTAGCCAAAGGCCATGAAACTTCCAAATACCCTTTAAATGCATCAAATAGCTGAGGTGTGGTACTTACAATTGAAATCTTCTAGCAATACATTCCTGGGGTCATTTTGAATCAGTGTGCTATTAGCAAGGAGTTTTTATGTGCGCCCTGTACATGCACAGGGGGCTCAGGTTTTCGTCCACATACACACTGAAACTGATTATGGTAGAGACTTTAAACCAGTGACCACCAACCAGTGGCTCTTGAGCAACATGTTGTTCTCCACTCCCACTGATGTTGCTTCCAGTGGCCTCATGATAAATGCCCATTTTAAAACTTTTGACCTAAATTCAAATTTTGGAGCCATGAAGAGTCTCAACAACTGGAAAGAGTCCCTAATATGAATAACATTCATGGAAAGGGACAGTAGACATGAAAAAGGAAAACACAGAAACAAATCGTCAGTGCTCATAGCTCAGGAGCTTTCTCACTAGAGCTCCTGAGCTAAGGGTAAGTGCACAATGGTCTTACTGGGGGACTTGATTTTAAATGCACTACAAACTTATAATGCTCACAAATAGTGTAGGACTCACATAGAATGAGGGGCTTGATGTGGCCAAAGTGTGGTACTAACACCTCATTTTTTGTAATTATTTTTTAAAGGCAAATCGAGCGCTGGCAAATTTTCTCTTTCTCTTTATGAAAAAAGGAAGAGCTTGTATAGAACTAGGTCGGCATCAGGGGAAAGGCAGCCTCATATATAGCCTCGTATGTAGGTGCCAGAGTCTAGCTGGTGTAGTATCATTATCCTTTAGTAATGTCTTAGCAACCAGGGTAACAATCATAAGGCAAGAATTTGGGAATTTAAAAGTCTGGAGCAAAAAAGGGGACAATTAAGACTTCTTTCTATATTGTATAGGGATTGTTGTCTTGCTGGAATATCCTAAATGTTTTAGCAAAAAAAAAGTGTAATTGCTGAGGAAGTTGAGTTTCACTGCAGATTGTGCTAATGTGGTCTTTTAGCTAGTGCTAATTTGCTCAACCAATTCCATGCACAGCAAACTGTAGGCTTTTCATGCAACTTTTCTTTTTTTGCAATTATTTTAATTGCCTTTATTTAATCCCCATATTTTATAATCGATTCCTATGTAAAATTCTTCATACTCTGTAGGGTTACATATACACTAACACTACTCATTAAGCCACAGTTTTGTTAATTATAGTTAATGACCATGTGCAGTATGCCTAATGGTTAATGTATGAACCTTATTTCAGCTAGAGATCCTCCATTTGTCTTATAGCACACTGTGCATTTTGAATGCCACTGTGGTGAGATGGAAAAACAGTGGCATCCAATACATTCAATGGCTTTATTGTCATGAACTGTCTGTTAATCTTTTCCTTTCCATTATTACTTCCTTGTCACTGGAATTTTTGAGATATGGATTTTATTCAGCATTCTGATCTGGCTTAATTGTGAGAAAATGAGAGAACGCTTCTTCCCATGATTAAAGGAGAAGAAAAGGACCAATCCAATGGGGGTGCCAAATGTTAGGGCACCCCAATGATTGTGATGACTTATTTGATACCCTGGGCTGGTGCTCCTATTAGCAGAAAACTGCACCAGCACAGGGTACTTGCAAGCAAGTGATTCTCTTCTTCCCTTCTTCCTTCTTCAAAATCCAGCAACCAACACACATGCAGTAGAGTGAAAAAGATGACATCTAAAGTCTAGCTTTTAACTCAACTGCGCATGCACGAATGTGCAAAGGCATAAGTTAGGAAGAGGCTCCTCTCTCTCAAGTACCCCAGGCTGGTACAGTTGTTTGCTAATACAGTAGGTGTGCATATCAGGAAAATCATTATAATTATTGGGTGCTCTAACAATTGGCACCCTCCATTGATGAGACATTTCCTTTTTCTTTGGTACTACTTACCTGACATGCATATACATTATGGGTAGAACATAACAGCAAAACCATATCAATACAAGTATCCATAATTATTCTGCATGTAGTAGTTAAAATCATTGTTTTGTTCAGCACCATTTACTTACAGGGGTTGTTCAACTTTAAAGTGACGTTTAATATGATGTATAAGCCACATTCAAATGTAAAAAAGATTGGGAGCAACACAAGCATTAAAATCCTGAGCGATGCCAAATAAGGGTTGTGATTGGCTATTTGGTAGCACCAGTTTGAAGCCACTGAGAGCAACATCCAAGATTTTGGTGAGCAACATGTTGCTCACAAGCCACTGGTAGTGGACCACTGATGTCGATCATGATACCATGCATTAATTTAAACGAGAGACTGGAATATGAATAGGAGAGGACTGAACAGAAAGATAAAGAATGTCATTAAGAATACATTTGTAGCCTTACAAATCATTTGTTTTTTAAATGGGTCAGTGACCTATATTTGAAAGTTGGAAAGAATTAGAAGAAGATGGCAAATAATTCAAAAACTATAAAGAAGAAGAAATGAAGGGCAGCTGAAAAGTTGCTGAGAATTAGCCATGCTTTTAGCTTAACTATAGTCACATGGGCAGGGCATAATCATTCATCTAAACTGAAAGAATGGCAGACGCTGAATATACATATCAGGGGCCACTGTCCCGCCGGGTGATCTCTACTATCTGCTCTGGCCACGGGAATATGTATCCATCACTTGGAAAGTGCACACTCAGATCGTTCCACCGGGCCAGCATGAAGTGTTCAACCAAACCTGAATAAAATCAGTATAACTTTATTTGTCCTTGTTATAATCACTATACATTAGAACGGGCAGTGGAGAGCAAGGCAGCGGCTTAATGCGTTTCGTGACTACTTAGTCACTTTATCAGAAGCCAAGGGCCCCCCTGCAGATACCATACTAATATACCATCACCAATAAAATCATCATTGCACGTAATAGCAACAATCATTTAATTGAAAAGTCACAATAACAAACGTAAACTCATCTTAGCAGTGACAACATACGTTCATCCAAAGAATACGTATAGAAAAACACATTATTCATGAGTATACACAGCAGCACAATAATAATTAATAACATTTAAAAAAGACAAATATATATATATATATATATATATATATGTAAAAAAAGTAATTTCTTACAAAATTCTATTCTATAAAGCAATTCAATTCCAATTCTCTATTAAGACCCTTCAATGTAATTGTATCCAGCGTAAATATCCAACATGCCTCCCTTTTCACTCTACACTCACACCTCCACCTGTGATTCTCAGGTATGGAATGTACAAAAAATGTATAAGTGACAGGGTAACTTTGAACATGACCATGGCATAAGAAAGACTAGATGCAACAACATTCTTTTTAAAGTGCTTAGTGCTGTATCTGCTAAAAGTAAATTATCGTTTTTTCCTACAGTATAAAAATTTAGCATGATTATATTTTTGCAAAATCTGTTCTTATAGTATATCATCAACATTCATTTTGCACAATCGACAGAAGGTGTCTCCTGCATTACCCACAGAATAATAAATTCTGGTGCTGACCCCTGTCATCAGTCTTATGCTGCATCGATTTTGCTGTAGCTGCTGAAATAGTTTCTTGCTGAAGAAAACAGTAGTTCTCAAGCGTTATTAAGTCACATGTCATGCAAGGTTTCTGCTAGTCTTCATGAGCATAATATAATATATACAGGAATAGGATCCCTTATCCGGTTAACTCGATATCCAGAAAGCTCCGAATTACAGAATGGCTGTCTCCCATAGACTCCATTGTATCCAAATAATCCAAATTTTTAAAAATGATTTCCTTTTTCTCTGTAATAATAAAACAGTAGCCTTACTTGATCTCAGCTAAGGTATAATTAATCCTTATTGGAAGCAAAACCAGACTATTGAGTTTATTTAATGTTTAAATTAATTTCTAGTAGACTTAAGGCATGAAGACTACAGAAAGATCCCTTATCCGGAAAACCCCAGGTCCCGAACATTCTGGATAACAGGTCCCATACCTGTATATATAACGGCACACCCACAGGAAAAAACACATACCCCATAGGATACAACAATTATTAGTTTTAGTATTTATAAGGTTGCCCTGCATAAAATTGACACAGCACAATTCCCTTCTGCTAGAATATCACAGAGCTAAATATTTGTATTGGTTTGTCAGACATTATGTTTATGTGCATACAACACCCTCCCGTATATGTGATTATGTAATCATGTATTAAATATATATTAAATGAAACATTTGGTGACAGTACTTTCATTATGTGTTTTTTTTGTCAGCAAGCGGTTTAAATAAAGTCTTGAAATGGCCAGTGGTATCTTTATTTCCTCTTTCAGGAAGAGTGAAATGCATTAAAATAGAGAAGAAATTGGTGTATATAGCCTCAATAGTCTCATTGTAGGGAAAAGAAAATAAATAATTAAACAAGGCTTCATTATCAAGAACAAGATTGCTTTCCTTGAGCCCACTGTGATTTGAGAGACAAAATGTCTCCATGTTTAGTTTACAAATCAGTATACTTGTCACATTTGGGTCTTGAATTCATTGAAAGGAAAAAAATGGCTCAGATAACTGGGAATTATTCTTTAAAATTATGTCACCATTACCTAAGAGTAAATGTCTGCAGTGTTTTGTTGTTTTGCTAAATAGCTTTTTGTGTTGCCTGAGTTTAAGCCTTGCTGGAACTCTGTCAATTCCTGACACTATTTTTTTATTATTCATTTGTAAGTAAAGGGAAATTCACAGCTGATTGTAAGAGCTCCTTGTTACCATCACAATAGAGCCCCTTTCTTTAAGGAAAAAAGCCAAATTTCCGTTATGAGATCATCAGATTTAAGTAAAGCAGTTTTTTTACAGCAGACAGTGGAACTAACAACTGGTCATTTTTTGGCATCTAGTCAGTGTGTCATTCATAGCAAAGCTCTAGTAAACCTGCTGCTGTACAGCAGCTTAAAGGGATATTTAAAAGCATTAGTTAATAGTGCTGCTCCAGCAGAATTCGGCATTGTAATCAATTTCTCAAAAGAGCAAACAGATTGTTTTATATTTAATTTAATCTGACATGAGGCTAGGCATATTGTTAGTTTCCCAGCTGCCCCAGACATGTGACTTATTATCAGACTTACCTAACAGGAGTGAACCACTGGCGTTGAGGAAGACAACCCTTACAGCCCCTCCTCCAACACACCCTCAACTAGGTACAGAGGGAAGTTAGTGAAGGTGAGCTTTGGGAGCCCGTAAGTCTTTAAGAGGGAACACCGACCTCATGAAGTACTTCCAGTGTTGAGTCTTGTGGCTGCAAATGAGTACAGGAAAAGGGTGAATTAATGGTGTAAACAGCTACGGCAAGAAACTGTAGAACCGTACGTGGATTTCGGCAATCATCTTAGTGTCGGTCGCAGGCAGGTGTAAACTTAATGAAGCGAAGACCAGCGCAGACAGACAGGAATGGTCACAATCACAGCAACACACACGAGCCAGATGGGTGTCCCAGTAGACGACAGAAGATATTCAGGAACAGGATCCACAAGGGTTAATCTGAAGCGTAGTCGGTAGGTAAGCAGGATTGGCAGCAATAATCAAGTCCATGCAAAGTTTAAGGGGTTAATGCAGTAGAGAGTAACAGTGACAAGCAGAATCGGCAACAGGGAATCAAAGCCAGGCAGAGGTTTCAAGGGTTAATACAGGAGAGTAGTCAAGGCAATAGCAGGGTTGGCAACAGGGAATCAAAGTCCAAGCAAGGGTTCCAAGGATTAGGATGAGGAGAAGTCGAGGCAATAGCTGAGTCAAAATCAGTTTATCAATAGGAAATAAGTTCCTCAGAGTTTAAGCCAAGGAAACGATGTCCGAGCACTGGGGAGATCTCTGCGGCGAAAGAAGTAGGATCGCCTATGTCATCATGTGGCGTCAATCGAAAACCCTGCGCCAGCGTCATGACGCACACGTCGTGGCGTTACTGAACCGCATCGGTGGAACGCATAGCGCAGAAGACCAACATCGCACGGATTTCAGGCAGCGGTGAGCTCCTGACATTTATACTCTGATAAAATCCAGTCACTCTTTACTGCTATACTGCAAGTTGGAGTGATATTACCCTATTCACCCCCACCCAGCAGCCTAACAATAGAACAATTGAAAGATAATTTAGATAGCAGATCCCTAACACAAGATAACAGCTGCCTGGTAGATCTAAGAACAGCACTCAATAGTAAAATCCAGGTCCCACTGTGACACTTTCAGTTACATTGAGTAGGAGAAACAACAGCCTGCCAGAAAGCAGTTCCATGCTGGCTGTTTCTGAAAGCACATGACCAGGCAAAATTACCTGAGATTGCTGCCTACACACCAATATTACAACTAAAAAATACACTTGCTGGTTCAGGAATGAAATGTTATATTGTAGAGTGAATTATTTGGAGTGTCAACAGTGTCATTTAGGAATAAAGTCTACATCTTAAAAATCATGAGAGAAGTGTGCAATTTAATAGTGAGCACATATTCACATATTCATAGCCAGATGCCTTACTAAAGGATGACATTTAGATTGCAAAATAAAAGGGGACAATTTTTTTTTTGATTCTATATTTTTAAACAGGTATATAATCCTTTATCTGGAAAGCCTTTATCCAAAAAAACTCCAAATTATGGGAAGGCCATCTCCCATAGATTCTATTTTAAGGTAATACACGATTCTACTTTTTAAAAGTGATTTCCTCTTTCTTTGTAAAAACATATTGGTGGCAAAACAAAACTATTAATTTTATGTCATGTTCAAATGATTTCTACCAGGCTTAAAGTATGGAAATCTAAATTACAGAAAGATCCCTTATCTGGGGATGCACCGAATCCACGATTCGGTTCGGGATTCGGCCTTTTTCAGCAGGATTCGGATTCAGACGAATACTTCTGCTTGGTCAAACCGAATCAAAAACTCGCATAGGCAAATTATGGGCAGGGAGGGAAATCAAGTGACTCACAAAGTCACAAAACAAGGATGTAAAAAATGTTTCCCCTTACCACCCCTAATTTGCATATGCAAATTAGGATTCAGTTTGGTATTCGGCCGAATCTTTCACAAAGGATTCGGGGGTTCGGCCAAATCCAAAATAGTGGATTTGTTGCATCCCTAGTCATTTATGACCCTCAAGTGCAGTTGTAGTCCTGCACGTTTGCTACAGTTCAATTTTCATTCTGTAAAGGTACTTGCATCTAAAGCCATTCCTTGTACCTTTTTTTGCTAGTGCCTTCATCACCCATGGAAACCCTGGAGTTATCACCAACTGTGAAGGTGTGAAAGCTCCATAATTCCCACAGTGACCTGTGACAGTAGTACACCAAAAGAATTGAGCCCACAGATCATCTTTACAGCAAGCATTGGAAGGGACACCATCCAGACATCTGATCTGTATTTAATGTCATCACGTGCATCACTCCTTGGCAGGCATAATGATGGGAAAACTGCATTGCTGATAAAAATTGCACTTTCAATACTGAACTTGCAGGTCATAAATGACCCTATGTTGTAATACTGTTCCAGACACTACTATACAATTCTGAATTCTGACCAAAGAAATGTATAACTGCTGTCCGTATAAACAGGTTTGAACTTGGTCAGTATTGTTGTACTCCATATACAGTATTTAGTATATTACTGAGTAGAGGTTTATAGCACAAACTGCATTTTCATTGCTGCTAATTATGGTAATGATCAAACACTGCCACTTACTCCTTACTGCTTCCCATTAACTTGAATGAGAAGAGATTAGGGATGATACAATTTACTCAATCAAGTAATGGTAATGAGAACACTGCATGAGCTATAGACCTTAGGCTTGTACACCAGTGAATTCTCTGCTGGTGTATTTCCAAAGGCAGAAACAAGGCTGTCAGTGGGTTGCCTGCTATTTACCTGAATTGTAACGGCCATTAACCAACTGTAATATTGACCTAAAAACCCCAAATGCAGATTATTGAGTCAAAATATACCTGTTGTTGCTGGTGACGAGTGGTTGTCATACTTATTATACAATAGCAGGCAGCATGGGCATGACAGGAATTTCTCTGATGGCAGAAATAAGCCAGCAGAGCAAACACTACATATGCCATTAACCTAGTTGATGTTGAATAAGAAGAGTATGCCTATTTTGTATCAGTTCTCTCTGTAGGCAGCTTTAACAAGACTATCTTTCACTGCTGCTAAAAAAGTTTTAATCAATTAGTGATGGATTGAAAGCATAGAGCAATCCCTGAAGAGTAACAATTAGCTGATGCCAGAAACTACTGGTGTCCTCACAGGCCCATCTGCCCGAAGTGATATTAATTCATGAATTAACTGAAAATAAGTATGAGAAATGTCTGAGTTCCTTATTACAACAGACATCATGTAAATTCTTACTTTTTCCACATACTCAGACTTCTAGTGATGTCCAGAGATTCTCAACTTTTTCCATACACATATGGGTGAATGTAACATTTGCAAACACATTTGCAAATGTTAGTGAAAATTTGCGTCCTTTTTGACTGATGACAGACCTCAACAACTTCCTTGCAATGTTTAAGAACAAATGTATTTTGTGAACAGGCTCAGTGTATGTGATAACATTTCAGCATTGCAAATCGTATTTTATTTTTGCGGCAAATTATTTATCAAAACGTCAGAGCCCGTGTTAATGCTAACCTTTGCTTAGCGATAATGTTGTAATATTCGCCAGTGAATGATTTTACATTGAAACCAGTGATAAACATTCAGAATTTTTAAATAACACTTGCGAGTTGAACTGATGTCCAGAGAGTCTTAAACACCTTCACTAAGCTGGAGTCCCTTGTGTCTATTGCTTATCCATAAATACCTTATTGTACTGTGCTCCTCACAGAGCCAACACATTCCACATTAGCCACTAATAACTCTGGAATACTGTAACCACACATTTAATTACTTAAAGGAAAAGGTCCACTCAATGGGGGTGCCAAATGTAAGGGCAACCCCTGGGGTTGTAATAACTTACCTGATACCATGGGTGGTGTACCTGTTAGCAGAAAACTTCATTGGCCCAGGGTTTTTGTGCGGGTGCACATGCACAGTAGAGTGAAAAGCTAAACCAAGAGAGGTGTAGAGTGCTTATGTTAAAAGTAATGGAGCTGAAGTATAAGTTGCTAGTCCAACCTGTGATTACCAGATCCACTAAATAGAGCCATAAATATCAATCAATATTAATATATTTGGCTATTTGCAACACCTGGAAAGCTTTAGTAGAATCTAAGTAGATCACATTGACTGCAACTCCAAGGTTTAGTTTACGCTCACCGTTTCATAGTTAACAACAGTCCAAGATCTGGTATAATTCCTTCCAAATCGGGAAAAAAATTGTCCAGATCATGAAGCACTTGATTTTATAGGAGTTAATATAGTGATATACCTGTATGTACTATGGCCCAAAGCAGTCAGACCCCTTGTCAGGTATCAACATTCAATGATGTATCAATTTATTAACACTTTCCTGAAGTCAGGAAATTGTTCTTGACCATCAGAAAGGTATTGGTAAATTGTAAAATTGATCAAATTGAAGGAAAACCTTCACTTTATAATATAGCATCCACATAGTATTGTGATCTGAAAAGTATTCCACTACAGTGAAACCTCAATTTTACATCCCTTGATTTTAAGTTTTCCCTCATTTTACATTGTTGTGGTCCCACTTTTAAATTATGCTTAATACATTTTCCTGATTTTACATTTTCCTGGATTTTACACCATTTTTTTCTGGGGGTTTTTTCTGTATTTTATACCTTAATACCACTCCAAAATCTTTCCTACAACAGATGTTAAACGAACAGTAGGGATGTCGCGGACTGTTCGCCCGCGAACTAATTTGCGCGAACATCGGCTGTTCGTGTCCGCCGAATGTTCGCGAACGTCGCGCGACGTTCGCCAATTTGGGTTCGCCTTAGCTGGCGCTTATTTTTTACCCCAGACCAGCAGATACATGGCAGCCAATCAGGAAGATCTCCCTCCTGGACCACCCCCACACCCCCTGGACCACTCCCCTTCCATATATAAACTGAAGCCCTGCAGCGTTTTTTCATTCTGCCTGTGTGTGCTTGGAAGAGCTAGTGTAGGGAGAGAGCTGTTTAGTGATTTGAGGGACAGTTGATAGTAACTTTGCTGGCTAGTAATCTACTTGATACTGCTCTTTATTGTAGGGACAGAACTCTGTAGGGATTTGAGGGACAGTGAGTTTAGGTTAGTTAGCTTTGCTGACTAGTAATCTACCTTCTACTGCAGTGCTCTGTATGTAGCTGCTGTGGGCACTGCTTCTGATCTCATCTGCTGACTGCTGTAATAACCCAATAGTCCTTGTAAGGACTGCTTTTATTTTCTTTTTTGTTTTTTTACTTTGCTACTATAAGAGCCCAGTGCTATTAGTCTAGCTGTGTTGGGGAGTGGGACTGGTGTGCTGCTCCTAGTAGTTCAGCACCAACCAGAGTAATTTTTTTTTTAATATATATATATTTTTTTTATTTTACTTATCTTACTGTTCTTTAACGTGTCCAGTGCTGTTTGCTGTTCTTCATAGTAGTGCACCACTTGCAGGCATTGTTTGCCCAGTGTGTTCTTCAAACAACTGCCACCTAGCTGTGTGAGCTTTTTCACATTCTGTCTAAATATCAATAATAATACCGTCTCCAGAAACACCACCTGAGTGACGTTTTTCAAGCAGCAATAATATATTCCGTATCCACTGCTGTAGTGTATACGTTGACCTTGCAGGCATTGTTTGCCCAGTGTGTTCTTCAAACAACTGCCACCTAGCTGTGTGAGCTTTTTCACATTCTGTCTAAATAACAATAATAATTCCGTGTCCGTAAACATCACCTGAGTGATGTTTTTACAGCAGCAATAATATATTCCGTATCCACTACTGTATACGTTGCCCTTGCAGGCATTGTTTGCCCAGTCTTTAACCAAGTGCCACCTAGCTGTGTGAGCTTTTTCACATTCCGTGTCCAGAAACATCACCTGAGTGACATAGTGTGATTTCTGCCCTTTACAGCACAAAACGCAGCGCTGTGTCAACAATGTATTTTTCAGATACATTTTTGCCCTTGATCCCCCTCTGGCATGCCACTGTCCAGGTCGTTGCACACTTTAAACAACTTTAAAATCATTTTTCTGGCCAGAAATGTCTTTTCTAGCTTTTAAAATTCGCCTTCCCATTGAAGTCTATGGGGTTCGCGACGTTCGCGAACCGTTCGCATTTTTGGACGCAAGTTCGCAAATATGTTTGTGAACATTTTTTTCGCCGTTCGTTACATCCCTAACGAACAGACCTATAGTTATCAGGCTGAGAAAGGGATCTTTTTTGAATAATTGCCACATAATGGCAAAGTAACAATTCACCAATCTCTTGCACCATGCAAACCAATGATCATACAATGATGAAAGAATAGATTTAAAAAGGTGTTGGCAACCACAGAGCTACGCCAATCTAGTACCCTTAGGTGCATACCATCTGGTACTGGACTGTTTATTTTCACATGTTTAAGTGTATGTATTATAAACTTCTGCCTGAGTCACCAGTAACCTTGACTTAAATGTATGGGGTTATTTTTAAAATGAAACATTTATTTACTGGTTTCTCAACAGTGTAAACAAAAGACCTATACCCCCTACTTTATTTTTTCTTATTTATATATTTAAAACATAATATAAGATTTGTTTTGCTTCTCAGGGATGTCCTTTCTTTTTATATTTTTGCTTGCCTGATTGCTTTTTTACATGCTTCATTGGCCTCTCTATATGAACATTTTTTGCTAATAAACTGTAAAGGGTTTTTTTTATATGCAAGGCTTTGTATTTTCTTGTTTCTATGGGGAATATACAGACATGTATAATAGTCAAGTAGCATTTTGCATCTTTTATTTTGGATTGTAAGGACCACTGGGGTGGATATTGATATGATGTGTAAAAACACTACAGAATATGTTGTAAAAATAAAGGATAATGCTAGTTAGCATATTGACAAATCCATGTGATTGTTCTTGCTTGGCTAGCCCATTACTCCATTGCCTATAATTACAAGCAGACCTATTTGAGAAACTTTTGTAAATTTATAATTATTGCCGAGCCTCATCCTAGTCATTTATAATTTGAGATTTGTAGCATATACCAATAATCAATTTTTAAATCAATCCTAAATCAAGCTGAAATCTCCCTACACAACCCCAATAATATCCTTGCTGATTTCTTAAGTGCATAGCTGTCATTCTAGTATTAAGACAACCAATTCCACCATTAGTAATCCCTCTATCCTTGCTGAGACCTACAAGCAACAGTATACTTTATTTTTAGTTTTTATTTCACCATTGCACGGGAAAATAAACGACTAGAAAAATTAACTATTTATTCTGTAATAAGCAATTGGGATGTTCAGTAAGCCAAGGCCAAGAACTTCAGGAAGGAAACCTTTATCAAAGCTTTAAAAAAAATCAGTTCCATTTATATCAGATTTGATCAACTATTCATCATTTACTACTTAACTGCAATTAGCAATTGATATTGGAAGCTGTATATCTTCTACATTTTACATTTCTACAGATTTCAAAAGGCTAGCAGTCATCTGCTGCTTTTTCATTAAAAACACAAACACCGGCAGCTACAATAAAACACCCTGTTCTTTGACCCCCATCTGTTCCCTGCTGACAATAAAATCCTTTTTCATATAAACTGGCATAAAATTCTTCATATATAAAAAAGCATCTGTCAACACTTTGGAAAACAAACACTCAACTTACTTTGTGTATTCTGTTTAGCATTTTAAACAGCTATATTTCTTCCTTGATAAATTATGAGAGATAAATGTAAGCACCATCCTCTATTGATTAATAGAATTCTGCATTTTATAAAACAGGAAATTACTGATTTTTAATAGAAAAAAAATTGAGGTTGTTTTTTCCCCTTTTAACTGCAACAGGAAAAAGGAAGATCGACAGATACTGTATCCAAATCAGCTTTTCAACCAGCTGTCATTTCCTTGTTTCCTTATGACCCCATGCTCAGCAGTACTTGTTTACACATGATGGAAAGCTAAATCGAATCATTAGCTTAATCATTTATTATATTTTCTCACCATAGTTTTTAAGATCTGCTTCAAACAAAACAACATACAAACCTAAACGTTGTTACTGCCTTCGCAAGAAAAATTACATATATGTAATGCTTTATTAAAGTATTAATTAAAACCAGTATATCGACTGAGCAAGATTGATTTGATATAGAGTTCTGCATATATTAAATTCAATAGATCAATAAGTTGTTTCTATTATAGTATATTGCAGTGAATCTATAAGAGAATCATAATTGTATAACTAACGGCACAAAGGTGATGTGTTATTTTATGGTTTATCACTTGAAAATTTATGGGCAAAATTCTATTTGAGGAGAAAAACCACTGATACAATGTTAACTGTTTGTATTCCCACCGTGAACACAATGCACTGGTATGTTAGCACATTGTCTGGAAAGGCATGTGTCTCATAAAATGCTCTGTGAGACACAACTGATAAGAAAAATAACAGGGAATGTGTTCAGTCAGGTTGGGGGAGCCAGTGTTAGTGCTGTAATTTGCTGTAATTAATGGGTGGAAAGTGGACTGAATGTTTAACTGTAGTTTTAAAGAGCTATAGTATCTTGGCTGCTGAGGTCATTGATGACCCTCACTTAAATCTGTAAAGAGAAAAGGAGAAAAATAATTAAAAAACTATAAAAACTATATAAAAAAATAACTATAAAGAAATATAAAAAATTAAAGGGCACCAATCATAACTTAAATCATTTACAAGCAATCTGATTTTTAAAACAGTTAGAATTTTTTGCATAATGTAAATCATCAGCTCACTATACCTTCTGCAAGATCTCCCCTATCTCCACTGCAGTTCTAGTTAAGGCAGGTATCTTGGATTTCATTGCCTCCTCCTACCTATATCTTAGCCAACTGCAGCTCTGAAATCTTGTACATACTCAGTTGAAATTCCTTGGTTGCGTAGCAACCCTTCTAAGCTATTTTCAAATCAGCCAAACCTCTGTGTTAGCTGCTGTTCAGTAGTACTGCCACCTTCTGGAGGTTAGTGTGTGCCCTTCATTTGCATAATGACATCACCAGCAGGGGACAAAATAGGGAAATCTTGTGATACTTATAGTGGAGGAGTTTACTAAAGCTGGCATTCTGGGTAGAATACTCAGCACAGTGCTACAATCTGAGCATGCTCGTGAGCAGGGCCGGAACTAGGGGTAGGCAGAGTAGGCACGTGCCTAGGGCGCAAAGCTGGGGGGGCACCAGGCACGTACCTGCTCTGACGCCTACCCCATTGTCCGGTCCGTCTCTCCCCGACTGCCACATGTATGTGCACATGCGCACTCGAGCGCAGGGACTTTCACGCATGCGCGCTCAAACGGACTTTTTCGCATGCGCGCTCGAGCGCACTTTCACGCATGCGCACCCAAGCACACACACAGCCGCCGGCGCCATGACCGGCCAGGTTGCCTAGGGCGCCTGGTTGGGTTGGCCCGGCACTGCTCGTGAGCTCATTTGTATGTTATAGTCACAGTATGGACTCATACCCATTTGACAAAAAAACTGTATATGTAGTTTGACTAAATGTGTTTAGGTTGTAGTGGTCAGATTGTTTATATGTGTTTGATTTTGGCTGTGATAGGTGCCCTTTAAGACTATACTTGCTACAGATAGTACATTATATAATAATAAGCAAATTAATATACATGATAAAAAGTGCATTTAAGCCACAAATCATCTCACTCAAGGTTTGTGGGGTCTTAAATGCTTTTGTTGTTGGTCCCAGAAACTCCAGTTATGCTACGAGCCTGGAGTTTGACTAGTTTCTCACCAGGATTCCCCATATGAACCCAAAAATTAACAAAAGCCTGGACCTGCTAGTAATTCCTGGGTTTCCTTGTATCCATAACCAAAAATGATTTGCTTTGAGTGAGTGATACCACCAGAAATCATACCATTTGCACACATGGAGTTAAAAAAACATTGCAGCAAAATGAATGCTAATTTGTGGGCCTATTGGTACAGCATGTACAAGCAGCAAATGGTAATTAGAGGGCATCTGCTATTATGAGGAGAAATGCTACATTGTGGCAGAAAACATGGCAACTTCAGGCTGAGGTGAGCCCTATAATGTAATGAATTCCATGCCTTTTTTAAACATTATTTCTATTTTGACATGTTGGTAAATTTGTGCAACCTATTGGCTCATGTATATGATCATTGTCTAATATTTGACCTGGTTTGGTTGTTCAGAAATAGCTGAAATATTGCTGTGTTTGTATTGCTCGGCTCCACAATTTTTTTCAAACTGTTTAAAGAACTGCATAGGATAAGTAGAAGCAGGGCCGATCGGCACTCAAATGGATCCACAGGGCCAGAGAGGATTAGTTAAAAAATATTTTTATGTATACAAATTTGAAAAATGTGTATCACCTCCATCTGCCCTACGAGTTTCGCACCCACTTAGGGCACTTAGTCATGGGCTCTGATGTCAGCCACAGGATACGAGCATTTATACAGGGGACAACCAATCAAAACACAAATAAGGAAAAAGAGAAAAAAACAAAACAATCCATAAAAAACAATATATGAACATGTATAATAGCAATATAGAATGCGTCAGATGTAAATAGATGAAGTATATATGTACCTAATCGATCAAAAGAGTTTTTTTTATATCATTAAGTCATATTAAAAAAAAACCTCTTTTGATCGATTAGGTACATATGTACTTCATCTATTTACATCTGGTGCATTTACATCTGGTGCATTATATATTGCTATTATACATGTTTTTTAATGGATTATTTTGTGCCTTCGCCACCTCAGACCAGGCGAAGTGCTATAAAGCAGCAAGATCTTCCTCAATCTTCTGACACATACATCATATTCTGTGTGCTGAAAATGCATTAAAGTTCAAAAAAGCTGGCAACCTTCCTTTTTTTAAGCGGGATTGGCTGCAAAAGTCCTAACTTAATTTTTTGGATAAGCAGTTTTCTCAACACATTATTGTTTATGCAAAATTAATTTTACATAATCCTACATGTGTAGGACATTATATTAATTCTCTTGTCCCGGGACATGTGTAATATAAACCGGTAACTTAAACCATTTGCAGTAACATTTATAATAAAGACCTCCATACACTAGCAAAGAATGCTAGTGCATCTTCGCTATGAAATGCTCGCACAGCCGAAGTAACACTAGTAAAAGTCGCCAGCGTTCAAAGCCCGGGACGAAACTTCACATTTTAGTTAATTAGCGTATTTGCGCCTGGTGCGATGGGTGCGAAGCTGATGCTGGCGAAAATTTGCCCGTTAGTGAATCTGCCCCTACCTGTTTGTGAAACACCAAAGCACCAGACTTAATTCTGAATGTAGGAACTAGAACTACTACAATCAAAACAACTTCATAGCAGAAATTGTGGAAATAAAGCTGCTAGAATCAGGAAAAACAAACCATAACACAAGTGTTAACAGCATGCAGTCAGCTTCCTGTCATTAAAATACTGGGGTCCCAATGTCCCATAGGAAATAAATTAGGAAAACAGAATTATTAATCAAGGCAATCTCTTCCTGTTTTTTTTATTATTAGGTTCACTGACAAATAATATGGTCATATTATGAATGAACAAAACATTTCTCTTTTACCAAAACAGTAACTGTGTATCCTTATATGGAACTGTGTAGTGAGTCCTCAAAACAGAAATTTAACACAATAAGACTATGAAGATTTTCATTCATCCAGGTCATAGTATATCTAGTATAGGTCAATCTAAAAACAACTGGACTTGCTGAGTAATCAATGAAGACGTTTCGTAACACCCTCAGCAGCAGAACGAAGCTCAGTCCCAACCAAGTTTGTTTGTTGCTAGATTTGTGCCTTAACACCACATACTTCAAGTACAAGAACCTTTTTTATAGACAGAAACATGGCTGTGCAATGGGTTCTCCAGTCTCTCCCATTGTAGCAAACTTGTACATGGAGGAAGTGGAAAGGAGGGCCTTACTTACTTTCCAGGGAACTACACCGACCCACTGGTTCAGGTATGTGGATGATACTTGGGTTAAAATCAGATCCAATGAAGTGGCGGCCTTCACAGAACACATTAACTCAGTGGACAATAACATCAAGTTCACAAGGGAAGATGTCCATGAGAACAAACTTGCTTTTTTGGACTGTTTGATATGTATCCAAGAGGGGGGTAACTTGAAGACGGAAGTATACAGGAAACCCACTCATACGGATCAATATCTGTTGTTTGATTCCCACCATCCACTGGAACACAAACTGGGTGTCATTCGAACCCTGCACCATCGGGAGGAATGTGTGGCAACTGATACAGAGTCCAAAGACAAAGAGCAAAAACATCTCAGAGGAGCTTTGAAAGCGTGTGGCTACCCAGACTGGGCCTTTGTCAAAACAGCAGCAACCAAGCCCAAGAGGAACACCAATAGAAATAACCGCCCGGAGACACATAGTAGGCGAAACATAGTCATCCCATATGTAGCTGGAGTGTCAGAGAAACTCAGGAGGATTTTCAACAAACACCATGTCCCTGTGTTTTTCAAACCTAGCAACACACTGAGACAAAAACTGGTACACCCAAAGGATCAAACACCAAAAGAAAAACAAAGCAATGTGGTATACGGAGTCCAGTGTAGCGAGGATTGCACAGATCTATACATCGGGGAGACAAAACAACTGCTCTCCAAACGAATGGCTCAGCACAGGAGGGAGAACTCTACAGGGCAAAACTCAGCTGTCTTTCTACACTTAAAAGACAAGGGACACTCCTTTGAAGACAGCAAGGTCCAAATCTTGGATAAAGAAGACCGCTGGTTTGAACGAGGCGTGAAAGAGGCGATTCATGTCAAGGTGGAGAGACCATCTCTGAACAGAGGTGGGGGCCTTCGACACCACCTGTCTGCTACATACAATGCTGTTCTAACATCTGTACCCCGGCGGATTCAGAACACTTCACACATCCATTCATGCAACTCTCACAAGTAACACCTGAATCTAGGAGTTGCATGACACATTGGATAATCCTATCACAACTACACAGAATCAACACCTCTGTGAGTTTCTTCAGTTGTCACCTCTTTGAAGAGTTACAATGTGCCATTGTAATTGGATTAGTGGAAGAGTTTATATGACAAGAACTTCCCACACCAGTCAGTTGAACTGAAGAAGCTGCTCGGATGAGTAGTGAAACACAATAAGGATTCGTTCTCTCAAGGGCCTTCTATCAACTACGCTGAACTATAAGGATTTCAGAAGTCCCATTTACTGTAAATGTATTGTAAGTGCAATTTCCTCAATTTCAGCCCTTAGTATATGATCAGTGTGAGGGTGCAAATAATGTTGGGAAAGGTGGGAAGAAATATCACCCCTTGAAGTCATTTAGGGTAGTAATCCATTACATGTAAATAGCTACTGACAGTACCACAGCCTGCCGCCTAAAGTTCCTCAACATCTTCAAGCAGCCAAACAGTTTCACGTATTCATTCATATTTAGTCAATTGGCAGGTATCATGATGACACACAATGAACAATGTTCTGGTTATCAAACCACCCATGTACCCTTTTATCATATCTGTAGATGGCCAAATATAATCTATTTAATCAAGCAATGGCCAGACTGAATGGGACACAACAGAAATGTTAGAAGATTGCCGTCCCTGTCTCTTATCAGTCTACCTACGGTAACACCATAACACACCACATTTCTATCCCAAGATATAGACTGTGATAACATCAAATCAGAGGATGGAATATTGCTTAAGCAAAAATAATTGTTTGGCATTTGGCCAAAAATGCATAAAATTGTGGCATGAATAGCTAGTTTGGTGTCTGCAAATGGCACTGATCTATTCATATTTCTGAGATAAATACAGGCATCCCGGTTTATGTACGAGATAGGGTCTGTAGGTTGGTTCTTTCTTAAGTTGAATATGTATGTAAATTGCAACATTTACATTTACACGGGAGATCCTCCAGTGCTCTTACCTCCTGGCGCGTCTCTTCCGGGTTGCGGCGAAGTGTCCGGTGCTGACATCACGAATCTTCCAACTGTCGCCGGCATCACGCTTGCGTCATGACATCATCATTCGGAGCAAAATTCTAATTTTGGTACCAAAGATTCCCTTTAAAAAGACAAATTGGCATTTTAACAGTGCCCAAGCTGGCTTCTGTTTTCAGATCCTGCCTAAGCGTTATTCTGTGTTTGAATTCCTGGTTTTGACTCCTGCCTGACTTTTTGACTTCGAATCCTGCCACCTGCTTTGACTGGTTTTACATGTTCTTTGACTATGTCTTGCCTAAATCCTTGCCGGTATCATGTTTTCGTTACTTTATTACGCACTACTCCTAGCTGTAGATTCAACAGCAGAAAGCCCGGGCCCCAAAAGGGCATCAGTGAACACCGGAATTCACAGGGGTGCCCTGTGCATCTGAGTGTACCCAACACTGTTCAAGGTTCCAAATAACGTGATCTTTTCAGCAACTTAGACAGATGTTTGTCTTAATATAATATTTATTTTTACCTTTCTGTGAATATTTATTTTTACCTTTCTGTGCTCTGCAGTAGACAACACACACCAGAGGGGGTTGGGCTAGGTGGTTTATTAAAGCTAAATGCTAATAAAGTCCAAGCAAACCACAGTACATTACTGTAATAGCCTCTGTTTTTAAGTATGAGTTCTATGTAAGTTGGATGTTTGTAACCCGGCGACTCCCTTTACACTGTTATTTTAAAGTCAGAAAGAATAGATGGGAAAAAAATTCTTGGTACTTAGAATGATAAATATTTACTTCCATTGATTAGGTGAAATAAATGAATAGAAGTAGTCATGAATACCAGTACGAGTACATCAGTTCTCAAACATACTGTAAATTCTACCTGACTATAATGATGAACCTTACAAAGTAACTACCATTATACTGATGGGTTTACATGAGGAATGCTTAATTAGCTGCATGGAAGTGAATGCTAAGGACAGTTTCATGGAAAAAGCCCTGTTGCCAGCATAATCCAAAATCAATTATTTAAGCCCCCAAAGAATATTGAGAAATATCAAGATGTGGTACAATGTATGGAGTATGTTCATTAAACAGCACATATTAGAGGCTTTGAGGTTGGAATGTATAATGGAGCTGGATGTAAAAATTTCTGCAACCACAGCATATCACTCTGTGGAACATTCAGAAGGGTTGGGGTATGGGTACTCAGCATATTATAAATATTCCACTGAGCACTGTAATCAACAACCAGGTCCCAGCTACCCCTTTAGTAGTAGTTGCATAATGCACCACCTATTTTACTAGGTATGCAACATATAATAGCCGTTTACTACGTTTTGGTCTCCCAGCAAGTGTTCCAGCATACAGAATTCAGCATAAAAATACCTATACTTGCTGTCACATATGGGATCTGTTGAGCAGGCTGTCACATAGACAGTGGCAATTTATTGCCTTGAAAATATTTGTAACTGAATACATATCCAGCGAACTTGAAAAAAAAATTTTTCTATGGAAATACCTTGACAAATATTCAGAATGGTTAAAATAGATTTTACCCTCTGCTTAAGCATCCTTTTTCCTTGCAAAACAAAAGCAGCATTAAACAATACAGTCCACTGGTGAGCATTATTCAACAAACATTGTTAGAACATTGAGAACTTTGATCATTTTTCCTGTTTTTAATAGAGAATACCATTTCAGAGCCTATTATTTTCGAGCTGTCAAATAGGCTTCCCTGAAAGCTGACACAATCTTGTTTTTTTGCATTCACATTTAAAGGTGACACACATGCACCCAGCATTAGTTGGATATTCTTGATTTGCACTGGTGCTCCGTCACGGGCAACCACAGGGTTAACTTCAATATATTAAATTGGCAAATCAAGAAAACAGCAAAAAACAGAATACCTGCTATTCAGTCTTTATTGTGCATTCCACACGACATGTTTCGGGCAGCAAGGGCCCTTTCTCAAGTTGAGAAAGGGCCCTTGCTGCCCAAAACATGTCGTGTGGAATGCACAATAAAGACTGAATAGCAGGTTGAGAAAGGGCCCTTGCTGCCCGAAACATGTCGTGTGGAATGCACAATAAAGACTGAATAGCAGGTACTCTTGTTTTTTGCATTCACAGGAATTGAAAGTACTCACTTTGCCTATTTCTAATAGAAAAAAACATCAGGATTCCGCAAATATACACAAAACACTTTCTTTAATTCTACAATTGCATTAGGTTAAAAATACAATAGATATATTAGATTTTACACATTTTTATCATAGAATACTTGCGTTTGTATTATCTAAATATGTACAATAATAATGTTATTATCTGCTTTAATGCAAATTGGTTGCTATTGGTTGCAGCAGCAACAAATAATACAAGTAGGGGACAAAATCCTGTTAACAGAACAAATATTTTATTTTAATATTTTAATTTGCAAAATTAGTAAGCAGAAGGTAAACCAAATTCACTAAAGCATGTAAAACCTCCAGTGGTGATTTAAAAATAAAAACTGTAAAATAAAAGATTGGTTTTATTGTATTGGTTTATTTTTTTAAATAAAATGGCCTACATAGGTGTAAAGCGACAACTAAGCAGTAACTCATAACCATTATTCAAACAATTTTATTACACTTTCATTAACTTAACTTCACTAGAATGATGATTAGTATGTAGGTGTAAGGCATCAGATCATTTCAAACAGGGGCACTTCTATAAAAAGCTTTTCACTGGAGTGAAGTGATTGCAATACATTTAAATCCAATTCACTTGAAATTGCACAGCCCAACAAGCAGCATTTTTTGCAATGTCCATGATTATTAAATCATTATACTAGTAGTTTACAAATACGTGGCCTTACCCTACTTTGGGACCTAGAGCAGTGGCAGAGGCAGCTCAGCAAGAAGGTGTATTTGGTTTCAAAATGAGGAGAATGCCAGCTTGGGGCTTCAGTTTGGGTAATATGAACTTTTTAGACCTCCATGATAGACTTGAATCAAAAAGGCAGTCAACCATTGCCTATGCCAGTGATCCCCAACTAGTGGCTCACAAGCAACATGTTGCTCACCATCCGCTTGATGTTGCTCTCAGTTGGCTCAAAGCAGGTGCTTATTTATGAATTCCAGGCTTGGAAATAAGTTTGAATTGCATAAAAACGAAATGTACTGACAATTATAGCCTCCTGTATGCTGGCAGTCCACACAGGGGCTACCAAATAACTAATCGCAGCCCTTATTTGACATCCCCAGGGACTTTTTTCATGCTTGTGTTGCGCCCCATTTCTTTTAACATTTGAATGTGGGTCACAAATCAAAAAGGTTGGGGACCCCTGGTCAGTACTATGGATTATTAAAACTGAGGATCAAATTGCACCTGTTAGCAAATAAGGCTAGATGAAACTAGGATGTACCCCATGATTTACAATGACATTACAAAATGATGACAATTGTTTTTCATATAGTACAAATCAAGCAACAAGAAAACAGCAGGAAACACACAACCTGAAAGTACGTGTTGCAAAATTTTCTAATTTTCTTATTTTGTATATAAGTATCTGTTTAATCAATATAAGCTGGCAAGACCACCAAGCCATTCAGCAGATGCTACAAGTAAGTAATTAGTGACATTAATTAGCTAAAGGAAACTAGGTCATGTGACCTGAGTATTCTTTAATACAGATGTGCTTGTTGTCATGACAGCACAATTAAGAACATTATTGAATCTGCTTGGTATTGCACTTCCTACAACTGAAAATGCACAAAATTATACAGCAGTGTCCTCCTTGCAAAGCAACAAATTGCTGATATCAAGTAAACATAATAGTAGACCCAGTGTTCCTTTTAGGACTCATTATTTTACTTATTGATCTTTATATATCTGACTTCCCGTTAACCCAGCTGGAATGATGATCAGTATAACATCCAGTCATTTTAGTGATGATGACAAACTTCTGGCAGAATGTGACCTTGCATTTTTATTAATTTACTTATTTTACATAACTTCATGCAATCAGACTTAGTATTAGTTAGTTGTTGTTAGTATTCTCCACTGACCCGCTGGCCCAGTCTGACACTGTATTTCTAATAAAGGTTTGTTGAGTAGGGATGGGCGAATTTGACCCGTTTTGTTTCGCCAAAAATTTGCAGCCGGCACCGACGCCCATTAAAGTCTATGGGCGTCAAGAAAAAGTTTGTCACGCGGCAAAATTTCTTTGACGCACGTCTTTTTTTTAACGCACAATGCCATACAAGTCTATGGGCGTCATTTCCGTGGCAAAACAAGGTGAAAAAATTCGCCCATTCCTATTGCTGAGCATTACCAGGGTGAATTGTGCTCATAAATGGGCTGAACCCTCCACAAAGTGTAAATGAACATTTATAATTATACTTGCACTTATACTTATCAACAGCAAATTTATAAAGATAAGTGCAAATTTGCACAACTGCAATAACCATTGGTAATAAAAAATTTACATTCATTTTCTTCTAGACCAGGTAAATCGTATTGCTTATAAACTATTACCCTATTGCACAGATATTGTAGGATATAGTTAATTTTAAACTGTCTCTTTCTTTTTCACCTTGAAATAGTTTGTAGATGAAACTGAAAGATGATTATTTTAAAAAATGATTACAGTAATTATAATTTATTATTATAATAGAATTCTAGGATTTTATTCAGTCTCCACAAAATGTGATAATGTAACCAGATGGCCTGGCCAAGAATGCACTAAGCAAGGTTTTAAAGGCAAATGATTTAATATATTGTACAGGTGTATTTATGGATTTCTGAGGTTTTTATCTGACAAAATAAAATGAAAAAGCAGAGTGGAGACAACAGAATGGCGATTGTATGAAACTGCCATGTTAAAAAAACATGAAAAAAAAAAAACAGTCTAAGTTGCGGCGTGATTTGCGAAAAGAAGATTGATAACCGGTTTCGCCCAAAACGAAAACCGAGAAAAAACGCAATGCCCCTAAATTAAATGTTTCTCACATTCACTAAAATCCATATCGCAATCAATTGAATTAGGAACAATATCACATTTTTTATCGCAGATGAACATATCTTTTCTTTCACATTTTATTTTTACATTTAGTGCATTGAATTGAATCAAGCCCATTAAAATTCTATATAAATATTAAATTGCAGTGGAGATAGGAAGGGTTATCTTTTTTTGTAGATACAGTGATCTGTAGCCATGAATGGGTTCCTAATCTATACTCAAAACTATTTATTTTTTGCCTTAGTGTGATACATTCATAAACTAAATCTGGATATGTAAGTGATTTGCAATATTTCTTAACACTTTTATTTCTTATCCATACAAAACTTTACAGATAACACATTGCATAGAAGAATTGCAAATTAACTACAGCATTTTTTTTAAACAGATAATATATAAAGCAGAGTAGTCAGTGTTGGACTGGGCCGGTTGGACATGGAAAAAAACCTGGAGGTTCATCATGGACCCCGCCAGATCAGACCTGCTCCCCTGCCCAGAACATCCCCTCTCTTCTCACCTGGCTGCCCAAGATGGTAGGAGGGAAGTACGCGGCATGCATGGGGGAGGGGCTGAGATTGATGCAAGGTTGGGTGCCTGGAGGATGACCCTTTAGTTCACATGGAGGGCCTGACAATGGCACTGCTGGTGGGCCCAAGACGCAACAGTCCAACTCTTTGAATACAGGTATGGGACCTGGTGTTTTCTGGATAATGGATCTTCTGTTTGCAATTTTAGTAATATGGTTGCTAGGGACCAAATTACCCTAGCGTTGCAATATTGTCTGTGCTGTGTGCTTGGTCGTGTGCACACAAATTTTAAGGCCAATGCACACAATAAATGATGGTACGCATAAAGAAATTTGTGTGATAACACATAATTTTTGACCTGCGCACACTATTTTTTAAAGGTGGCTTGGAATTGGCCATTCTATAACACGCCAAAAGTTAATGTAAAGGTGAACCACCACTTTAATTGTCCAAATTGGAAAACATACAACCATTTGGTCAATCAGCAAGATTTTCACGGATCCACGCACACAAAATTTCCAGCAGTTGGGGATCTTACCCCTTTTATTATATCAACAAATTTACCTGCAGTAAAAACAAAATTTCAATTGGAAAAATAATTAGGAGCAGATTTATCAAGGGACAAAGTGAAAATTCGAAATTCGAAAATTAGAATTTTCGAGTTTATTTTAGTGTAATTTGACTAGGGAGTTTTTTTTAAAAAAATCAAATTCTGTACTGGCCCTTTAAGAATTCAAATTCGACTATTCACCACCGTAAACCTGCCAAATTGCTGTTTTAGCCTATGGGGAGGGGCGTCCTGGAATCAATTTGGAGCTGTTTGGAGACATCCTGAAAATCTTGTTTTTTTTGGTGAAAAAACTTGAATCCAATTTGATTCAAAATCAATTAAAGTTGAAAAAAAAAGTTTTTCATTTTTTTTCGAACTTTCGCGTTCATGGGAGTTTTTACAAACTCTCATGAACTCGAAATTCAGTCCTTGATAAATCTGCCCCTTAGTCTAACACTGTGCATTAATACACTTCTCTCACCAGTGTGAAGCTCCCCAATTGGCTCCCGACCATCACGTGTCCAAAATCCAGCTCCCTGGCAACAGAGCGTCCTCACAACTTTCAAAAATGGATTTCCATGGCTTGTTTTCCGTGATATAATAAAAGCTTCTTTATTTCATATTATATTATTTGCATGTCAGCCTTGACACAGTGCACATTAACGTTACTACTGACCGGTTTCGTACCTCACGGTACTTCCTCAGAGTATACATTTTTTTCACACAATACACAACTTTATAGCTAACCTTGATTACAGACAAATATCACACTCGTTATCTTAAAGGGATATACCCTAGTTCTTATACCAATTTATTACCACAGTCTATTTTAATTTGAATAAAAACATTTAAGAACAGAAAGGATGCTAAAAACATTGTGGATCCATGTATGCAGTTCTGGGTAATATTTTAATTACAGGGATGCTTTACATACATTCTTACATAGTACCTCTCACTATTACAAGTTACAGGTTATCCCATTTAAATTTACTTATTTTTCTCTTATTCAATATAAAATTTGATTTCACAATCTTTATTGAGACCCAAAGGCTTTTCCGTTTCTAAAGTAAACATCCACCATGCTTCTCTCTTATTCATTAACTTTTCCAGATCACCTTTCCTCTTATCTAATCGGACATGCTCTATGCCTTGAAAAGATATGCAGCTGTCTTTTCCATTATGTACATTCAGAATATGATCAGCTATAGAGGATGATATATCCTTTCTCCCTACACAGGCCAAATGTTCCAAAATTCTATCTTTCATTTTCCTCATAGTTCTTCCAACATACTGGCATCCACAACTACATGTAGCTAAATATATAACATTTGTAGTTTTACAGTTGGAGGCAGATTCACTTAGGGTCGAATTTCGAAGTTAAAAATACTTCGAAATTCGACCCTCGAATTGAAATCCTTCGACTTCGAATATCGAAGTCGAAGGATTTAGCGCAAATCCTGCGATCGAACGATCGAAGGATTTTTCGTTCGATCGAACGATTAAATCCTTCGAATCGAACGATTCGAAGGATTTTAATCAAACGATCGAAGGAAAATCCTTCGATCAAAAAAAGGTTAGCAAGCGTATGGGGACCTTCCCCATAGGCTAACATTGACTTCGGTAGGTTTTATCTGCCGAAGTAGGGGGTCGAAGTTTTTTTTAAAGGGCAAGTACTTCGACTATCGAATGGTCGAATAGTCGAACGATTTTTTCTTCGAATCGTTCGATTTCGTTCGACTTCGATCGAATTCGAACGAATTTAACCAATTCGATGGTCGAAGTACCCAAAAAATACTTCGAAATTCGAAGTATTTTTCATTCGAACCCTTCACTCGAGCTGAGTGAATCAGCCCCTTGATGTATGTTCTACACTCATATTCTTTTCCTGTCACCGTACTACTAAATTTTTTTGAAACATTTATATATCTACATGCTTTACAAACTCTTGCTCCGCATTTGTATGTTCCGACATATTTTAACCAAGTGGATTTTTTCTGTTCACGCTTATCAGGGAGCATACTTGGGGACACATAGCTTGGGTCTCAATAAAGATTGTGAAATCAAATTTTATATTGAATAAGAGAAAAATAAGTAAATTTAAATTTAAATGGGATAACCTGTAACTTGTAATAGTGAGAGGTACTATGTAAGAATGTATGTAAAGCATCCCTGTAATTAAAATATTACCCAGAACTGCATACATGGATCCACAATGTTTTTAGCATCCTTTCTGTTCTTAAATGTTTTTATTCAAATTAAAATAGACTGTGGTAATAAATTGGTATAAGAACTAGGGTATATCCCTTTAAGATAACGAGTGTGATATTTGTCTGTAATCAAGGTTAGCTATAAAGTTGTGTATTGTGTGAAAAAAATGTATACTCTGAGGAAGTACCGTGAGGTACGAAACCGGTCAGTAGTAACGTTAATGTGCACTGTGTCAAGGCTGACATGCAAATAATATAATATGAAATAAAGAAGCTTTTATTATATCACGGAAAACGAGCCATGGAAATCCATTTTTGAAAACTGTGCATTAATACTTTGAACAAACTAATACTTTTTCTATCCTTCTATACCTATGTCTTATTAGTTTTGTTATGTCTGCAGTATAGTACCATTTTACATAAGCTGCTGCCTACATTTAGTCAGATGACTTTGCATTTGCTAGTAGCAAAATCTTGGTAAGCTGCCAGCCTTCTTCGTGGTCATGCTGCCCTGCAAATGCTTTTCCATTACATGATACCCATTTTTCTGACAGCTTTAGGAATATATGTATTGCCAAGTTGTTCTGCACTGCATACTTTAATGAAAGAAAGTGTCAAGCTATCCCTGACTAAAGTAAATAGAATAGAACACTAATTTTCTTTAAAACAGGATCAGCCTGAATACCTCCTTCTATAGTAACCGATATTCAATAAAAGCATTCAGATTTCAGCTAAACTTATAAAACTCATATACTATAGAGAAGGACAGAACTTTTCTTTCTCATTAAGCGGCAAGACTGTTCCATCTTGATGGAGTTGATGACTTATACAACTTTGCCTCACTGAATTTGTGTTGTCTTTTTTAGATTGGGGTAATAAACTTTAAATGAACTGAGATAATTAGACAAAGGGATTTGATCTATGTTTTAAATGAACACAGTGTGAAGAGAACTTTCCTACTGCTATACTGTATTTCTTCTGCAGATTATATCTGCAAATGTGGGAATATAATGCTGAGCCCTCATTCAGGTAAAATATTGTCAAAGACCTTGGATACCTGATGGGGTAGAATATATTTTCATTAAACAGATAATAAAGAACACGTTGAAATAGCTAGGGACACCACACTCTATGGGCCACCAAATAGCTAGGGACACCAGACTCTATGGGCCACTCCAACCAAATCTGCACATACTCCCTCCAATTAATCATTACATTTTCCCGAAAAATTCTTGTAAGGGAAAAGTCTCGATAAGATTGTAAAAAATATCAGAATCTGCGACTTTTTTGGATTTGACGCCTGAATACTGCAAACTTTTCGGATTTAATACCTGAATACCTCTACTTTTTTGGAAAACCAGTGCAAATCAGGATATCTTCGGGACATCTGTCATTGACTTCTACATGATCTCGGCAGGTGTAAGTTGGCGTACTTTTTTATTTGGACTTTTAACACCATTGGACATAGAGTTTTTTTTCTCCAAAAAAATTGTGTTTTCCCCTTTAATAAATAATCCACTGAGAGTCTTATTTATTAAACGCCGACTTTTTCTGGTTGGGCTTTTTGACGTCAAAAATTTGAAAAGTTGTGGGGAAAAGTTATTTATCGTGCAACAAAACTGAGACAATTCTGAATCTGAAAATACTCTAACAAAAACTGAATGCATGTAGAAATCAATGGCAGGTGTCCATTTTACAACTGGAAGATCTTTCTTTTTTTTGGGTATTTTTGACTCCGGCTTTTGTGTTTTTGTGACTTTTTTCGTTCGTACTTTTTCAGTCTGAATATTTTAATAAATTTCATGACATCTGTAGTTTTATAGAAAGTGAGTTTAGTCATGGTTTCTAAAACCACTAAAATTTCATAAATAGGTCTCCATGTACAACTAGGGATGGAACTTAGAAATCTCACTGTGATAGCATCATGTATCACTGGCATTGCTTCATATATATATATATATATACTGTATATAGAGAGAGAGAGAGAGAGAGAGAGAGAGAGAGAGAGAGAGAGGTGGAAGAAGCCGCACTCGCAGGTCTTAGGATGCATAAAAACTTTTATTAGCACGACTAATGTTTTCGGCTGAACCACCAGCCTTTTTCACTTCAAAAAAGGCTGGCGGTTCAGCCGAAACTTTAGTTGTGCTAATAACAGTTTTTTTTGCATTCTAAAACCTGCGAGTACGGCCTATTCCACCTTGATCTACGTATGCTTATTGAGGACTGCACCCAGGCACACTACATTATATATATATATATAATGTAGTGCAGTTCAGAAATCAAATATCCAAAGGCAGAAAAAGCTGAAGCACACCAGGATTTTCTTCAAAAAGATAAAGCTTTTATTACATCAATGTTTCGGCCCTCACATGGAGCCTTTATCAAGATACAAACTTACACAAGTGAAAGGTTTTTAAAGTCTCACCCAGCTAACACCCACCTCCCAAACACACCCACAATGCAGGTGGACGAAATAATCAATTAGTGAACATTTTCTTTAGTGTGGCTAGATTTCATACCAGATGCAATCTGAAAGACAAAATGTATAATACCCTGAGTGCTAAAAGGTTATAACATGTATAAATATACAGAAAGTGCTGAATAATATATATTAAAATCTCATAAAAATTCAGTTAAAAAAGTTTTTTTTGTTAAATATAAATACAAAGAATGGTACTGAATGCAGAAAATATTTAATACTGAATCTTATTAATATTCAAGTTAAACCTGAGCCTGTTATCTCTTATCCAAAAAAGGGGAAAAGGAACAATATTCGTTTAAACCACGCGGAGATACAGTATCTAATGTTCTAATCCAATAAACCTCTTTTTGAAGTAGCAACCGGTCCCAGTCACCTCCCCTATTGGGTTCAGGTACCAAGTCTATGCCCATAAATTTTAAGGTGGGAAGGCCGTGTCCCTTTAATAGGAAATGTTTAGGTACATGTAATGGTAGATCGGATTTACCGGCTTCTATTGCCCTTTTAATTGAAGATCTATGGTTACCCATTCTCTCACGTAAAGTGTTTTGAGTCTTGTGTTAGCTGGGTGAGACTTTAAAAACCTTTCACTTGTGTAAGTTTGTATCTTGATAAAGGCTCCATGCGAGGGCCGAAACGTTGATGTAATAAAAGCTTTATCTTTTTGAAGAAAATCCTGGTGTGCTTCAGCTTTTTCTGCCTTTATATATATATATATATATATATATATATATATATATATATATATATATATATATATATATATATATATATATATATATATAAAGCAAGAGGCCCTTCAACAATAAAAGTTGAAATTATTTTCATTCCAAGAACTAAACAACAATTGGAAGCATTAATATTCTGCCAGATAGAAAACAGATACTGAGAAATGTCATATATGTTCTTTTTTTATTCCCTCAGTAAATTGGTTCAGTGTTGTAAAGAAAGAACACAAAGAACATCATGTTAAGAGGCACATTTAGCCCTGGACAGCTTCCTTTGATCTTTTCTTTCTTACAATTAAGAAAGGAGCATTGTGACATTCTGTAAGAAGGCAGAATAACATGGTAAAAGTATTTTATAAAGTATTGTATCCCATTCCAAGTGAAAGATGAGACTGCACTGTTCTATAATGAGGGTCAGGTTCTAGAGAAATAGTTATTAATTATGTTATATTTTGTTTCCTTATATCTTTGTCACGGTGCTTCTTCAATATATATACTCAGACATTCCAGTATAAGTGATAAATACCTTTACATTTTGTGTGTGAAGATTCTCATTCATCCAGGTCATGGTATATCTGTAGAAATAAGTCAAATTAACTGGACTTGCTGTGTTTTCCTTGAAGACGTTTCACCAGTCATCCAGCTGGCTTTCATAACTCAGAAGTTCATTTACTGAATAAAAAAAGCCAGTTGGATGACTGGTGAAGTGTCTTCAAGAAAAACACAGCAAGTCCAGTTGATTTGACTTATTTCTACCAATATACCTTTATATTATTTCTAAATAACGTTATAAATAAGCAACAGCTTAGAGTTTTTTCGGTAGTGGCTTTATTACTGTTCTGGACCGAATTTAGCTAAACTTCAGGCAGATTTTCTCAAGGTTTTTTAAATTTTAATTATGTTTGAGCACCACAGTTTTTCAATAGTGTCACAGATTCTCCTGACCTGCCCCTCTGCTGGGATGAGCTGTCCCAACTGGAGCAGTCTGCCCATATTGCTGCACACTTCCTGTAGTCTAACTTTTTGGCCTCACAGGGTCCTAGCCACTCTGACAGGGACTCCTCGCTCTCACGTCTCCCCTTTCTGCTTCTAGTGGCAGTCAGCCCGCACACGGTGCCTCACACTAGTTGTTACTCCAGGGCATCAACAGCTCAGCCCGGTTTCCACAGCCCGTCTTGGGATGTACTCCCTTTCAACCGTCAGAGCCTCCCTCAGTATTGATTGGTAAGATCCTGACGACTTCACCAAATGTGGTAGTGGTAACCAACCTTTAGCCTGAGGGAGCCCTTCCAGTAATGACGCAGGATACAGAGAGAGAAAGTTATCATTGAACAGTGTTGTAAAAGTACACATCTTCTTTATTTTATCGAAGCCTGTGTCAATTATGCATCAAAATTATTTAGACGTGCAATGAAATCGCAGCGTGCATCAAAAGCTTTTCGCAATTTTTTTTTCGGCAAAGCGAAACGCCACAGATGTGAACATCACTACTGGGGGAGCTATAACATTGGTACCTGGGTATAAATGTGAAAGGATATATATGTTACCTTAGTTTCTCTCCTACTTACTTGTGTATTGTGATAGATAGAGGGTTAATTCTCCTGGATTCGCTCACCTAGGGGATGGTTAGTAAGTAGTGATCTAACAAGCCTAGAGAGAGTGGGAGCAGAGAGCTGTGAGGAAAGGAATAGGCTAGAATGCTGCTGACTTTCCAGAAAAAGACTCTGAAAAATATATATTTGGGTCTAGCAATGGTACATTGACCATTGCAGTTGTATTTTGGTTTTCCAGCCATGAATCCCAGTAAGGGGTCAGTTCTAGAAAGGGTCAAGTGTTTTGTTTATTTTTGCAAAAGATACTGGAACATTATGCAATAAAGTAGACATTTTAATTTCAAAGAGCTTTCTCCTCACAGTTGGTTGAGGTTAGGGATGTAGCGAACGTCGGAAAAAAAGTTCGCGAACATATTCGCGAACTTGCGCAAAAATGCGAGCGGTTCGCGAACGGTTCGCGAACCCCATAGACTTCAATGGGAAGGCGAACTTTAACATCTAAAAAAGACATTTCTGGCCAGAAAAATGATTTTAAAGTTGTTTAAAGGGTGCAACGACCTGGACAGTGGCATGCCAGAGGGGGATCAAGGGCAAAAATGTATCTGAAAAATCTGCCTGTGTGTGCTTGGAAGAGATAGTGTAGGGGGAGAGCTGTTAGTGATTTCAGGGACAGATGATAGTAAGTTTGCTGGCTAGTAATCTGCTTGATACTGCTCTGTATTGGAACAAAAAAATAAATAAAAGCAGTCCTTACAAGGACTACTGTTATTGCAGCAGTCAGCAGATGAGATCAGAAGCAGGACAGCTGCCCACTGCAGCTACATACAGAGCACTGCAGTAGAAGGTAGATTACTAGCCAGCAAAGCTACCTAAGCTTAAATGTCCCTCAAACCCCTGCAGACTTCTGTCTCTCCAATAACAGAGCAGTATCAAAACGATTACTAGCCAGCAAACTTTCAACTGTCCCTGAAATCACTAACAGGCAGCAGCTCTCTCCCTACACTATCTCTTCAGCACACACAGGCAGAGTGAAAAAACGCTGCAGGGCTTCAGTTTTTATAGGGAAGGGGAGTGGTCCAGGGGAGAGCTTCCTGATTGGCTGCCATGTACCTGCTGGTCTGGGGTGAGAGGGCAAAAAAAAGCACCAACAATGGCGAACCCAAAATGGCGAACGTCGCGCGACGTTCGCGAACTTCCGGCGAGCGCGAACACCCGATGTTCGCGCGAACAAGTTCGCCGGCGAACAGTTCGCGCCATCTCTAGTTGAGGTATGCCATAGGCAAATAGTTCATATGTAAATAGTGAATACAAAGAGGCAGACATAATGTTAAAGGTGAAGTCTGTCACAACAGGTAAAAATGTAGGAAATGGTAATAGTCATGCTGCAAACCCAGCAGTAAACCACCAGGAAGAAATGAGACCCCAGCAACAAATCCACCAAGGGGCCATGAGAATTCAACAGGCTTCTAATTACACAAATCACAGACAGAAGCCAGTAAGGCTGCTTTGGGGCAACATCTTCAAATAAGCTTGCAGTTACAGCAAGCAATCCAGGCTGTAGCAGAGAAACTAAAGAGTATTTTGCATTAGAGCAATTGAGTATAGGTCTGGAGCATTGCAAGGAACGCGGATACCCTCTTAGAGGCTCTTTGTCAGGTGGCACATTGTGCTCACTCCTATGGGCTGAAACAGAGGGGAGTATGTGAGATGGTAATTGTGGAATAATCTAAAAAGAAATATATTTGACCCTGGTGTCTCAGCTACTCCCTCATCAATTATGATTCTAACAAGGTTCATTCTCCTGGACAGTCTTACCTGGAGGTTGATTAGGAGGCAGTGCTTTGCTAGCAAGTCCAGAGAAGATGGGAGTTAAGAACTACGTGGAAAGTGAGCAGCAGTGTGCTAGTTTGCAGAAAAGTAATATGAAAAGGGAACCTTTGAGTCTAGCAAAGGTACAGAATCCCTTGTTCTCCAACTGTGAATTCCAGTAGGAGACCAGTTCTAGAGAGGGTCATATCTTGTGTTATAGTTATAGTCCAAGTGTGGAAAGAGTTTTGTTTTGATTTACTCATTGTCATTTTGCTACAGAGATTTGAACATTTTGTAATGAAAAGAACAATTTAATTCCAAAGAGCTTTCTGTCCATCTGGTCCTGTTCACAGCCTAAAGAGGACTCTGCATCATTAAAGATAAACACAATGCTATTCACAGTGATGGGTTTAAACACAGAAGGAAAAAGATATTTAGGAAACATCATACTTGGCTGACTTTTCTCTTGGCCGACAAAAGTAAAAATCATCCAGTAGTGGAATAAAAAGATTGACTGCTCTCCAATTCCACTGTAAAGGACTGACAAAGAAGAGGTTGGTTTACTACGCAAAATTTTCATATAGATTGATTTTAGTAATATTCAGACAGATGAACAATAACAAACAAACAAAGTTCTGAATCCTAATGAGGATCACATACGAGAGATGCTTGTTATATTGTTAACCCTAAAGAGCATTCTTAATATGAAGGCTTAAATTTATTTGTGTGCAACATACTGTTGCCCTGTACTGTTAACAATGTTGTATTTGCTTCAGAAAGACTACTATAGTTTATATAAACAAGTTGCTGTGTAGCTATGGGGGGCAGCCATTCAAGCTGCAAAAATAAGAAAGGGCTCAGGTTACACAGCAGAAAAGAGATTAGCACTGCAGAATACAATGGGATTCCACAGAACTATTCTGCTATCGTCCGTTTTTTTGATTGAATGGCTGCCTCCATGGCTACACAGCAGCTTGTTTATATAAACTATAGTAGTCTATCTGAAGCAAACACACCAATTTTACCAGTGCAGGGCAACAGTAAATTATATTTTATTTACTTTAACACATTTTCAGTTTTTGGTGTTACCGTTCCTTTAAGTCAGTCCGGGGCAGGGAACAGGCCCGTGACATCATTGTGCTTGGTCAATGATGTTGTGGGATGGGTTGAAGACATGACAATTGGAAATTGGTCAATCTCCATGTCAATCTAGGACAATCCTAGACAGGCAGTGTTGGCCCAGGCAGCCTGGGTCAAAACCAGACAAATGGCAGCCCTAGTTAGGTCACATGAGCCAGTTAACAGACAAAGTTCTGTCTTTTGCTTCCACACTTGTTCCTGTTACAATTAGAGATGCAGTATTTCTGATCAGGTGATCTCTGAGGCAGTATACAGCATATTCTAAAATGGTGTCTCAAAGGGAAAAGATATAAAAAGGCAAAAGAGGAATAAAGCTTATAGCCCCCCTTTCCTTTTTTAGGCTAGGGAACCCTGGCAGGTATCCAAAACACCACCTCCCAAAATTTTCACCTTTTGGTTTATAGCACAATTGTTGCTTTTTCTCTTTTAACAATTTTTTAACAATTATGCTAATACCTATATGTATTATTCCTACTCAATTTTTTTGTCCAGCACAAGAGGTCAGAATATAGTTTGCACCTGCAAATGTTACAAGTGTTAGCTACTGAGCCTTAGCCTACATTGAGTATGAATACAATGCTATTTATAATGCCACATTGAAAACAATGAAACCTAATTATAGCCACAATTAACATTTACTAATTTCCCAGTCAAGCACTTTTACTAACATTTGGCAAATTGACCCTAGTTCAGTAACCCAAAGCAACCCAATATTTAAAGCAAACTGCTAACTGGGTGCTATGGGTTAGTGAACTGGGGTAGATGAGCCTCAGTGGTCTATAGAATTGTTTTGCATAATAAAATCATCCTGAGAAAAAAAAATGCAGCTTACTGTAAATAAAGATGAGTCCTCGTGAGTCAAGTAATTCTCTACTAAATATTTATAGGTTTTACAGTTAAAATAATAATTATAGATCTCAGCAACGGAACAAGATATCTAATTGTATTAGAAGCACCAAAAATCAATGTTGATTACACTGATTTAACAAAATGATAAGTGCTTTGTATATCTCAAGAGTCTAATACAAGAAGGCATTTTATATAGAGTAAAATATTGTTTGGTCTAGAAAAACAACAATTCATAAAATGTGTGTATTCATCTTGTGATATACTGTACATTTTTATCACTTTGTATTATAAGCGATATAGAAAGATGATCAATATTTTAAACATGATTTAATACATTATGCTAGATAGTAGGCATCTGTAGTTTACTTATATATTCTCTCAAGGGGATGTATGAACAAGCATATGTTAGGGTTTGTAGTTAAATTTGATCATTTGCTGCCAAGTATGTTTCCAGGTTCTACACAGTGCAAAAAAATAAATGTTGCCTAGCAACATGTGGTTTTAAAAGAACTGTGGCTATCTGACAAGGAAAAGTTTAAATGGGGGAGCATTTATTTGCTATCTAACATTACATTAGGGACCACTGATCTCTTTGTGGTCCAGTACAGAAGAAGATATGTAATAGAATGAAAGACAACTTGATGAAGCTTGATGACAGCCATCAAGAGGATGGAAAAAAAAACCTGAAGTAAAGTTCTCTGCAGTAATTTATAGAGAAAGTACATTCCACAGGTAAATGGGCCCAGAGAATCCACAGTGAACTTCTCCTAATACTGGTACATATTTTAAATGCAGAGTTTTACTGCTTTGCAATACTGATGAACTCAAAACTGATTCTAAACACAGAATTGCACAAAGTGAATATAATTGACCACCATTTCTGTGGGTTTCCACTGCTAGAAACTGATATAAGTGATTGGATTAGTGATGTGTGGGCAGACCCAAAACCCCAGGGACCAGCGGGTTGGGCAGTTTGGCCTGAATTCCACACAAGATTGGCAGGTAGTGAGTGGTTTTCAGTTGAGCTTTTCCTTTCTCTCTCCTCGCTCGCAACCATACTCTGTCAGCTACTGTCGCCTCGATTTATAGGCGTATGCCTGCCCCCTCCCCTTTTGTGACATCAGAGATGGGCTGGTCAGGTGTGGGTCTATAAACAGAGCGGCCATGTTGGGTCTGAATCGTGGGCTTGGGTTAGTGCCTGGTGATGGTCAATTATTTGTCGACCCACTCATCTCTAGACTGGACTTTTTAGAGATTTTCCTGACACAGATGGAGCAAACATTTCCTAGGTATTTGACTTTGATAACTCACCAGTTTCAACCGTATCACTAAATTTTAATAAATCATTGTTAGACATTTTTTCCTTGGAAATGCTTAGGCATGTTGTAAAACAGTACACCATGTGTTTTGTCTGATGTCAGAATAAAGTTTGCTCCATCTGTGTTGGAGTTATCTAATCTAAGAATGGAAGCTCACCTTAAAAAGGAAACCAATATATGCATAGTGAATGCAAACAGATATTAATGCAAATAGTGCTTGATTTCAGTGTGACTTCATGCAGAACTCTGTCTGAGACCAAGCCAACTGGGCACCCAATCTGGCAGGCCAACATGACCCCCCCCCCACTGTTTGCTTGCAACCACACAATCGCTGTGGCAGAGGGGAAGGAGGGGGGAGTGACAGATGGGAGGGAAAGTTAGGGGAGCAAACATGCACTAGGTGTAGGCAGAAGACACTTTAACAGGTACCTGCCAAGCTTCCCCCTATCATTGCGCCCTAGGCAGGTGCCTCTTCTGCCTACTCCTAGTTTCGACCCTGCCCATACTGTTGCCCAGTTGCTAGGGCCAGAAACCCCCAAAGCAGTTTTTCAAAGTATTTGTCATAAAATAATGATTATATTAGTCTCTAGATACGGGTGTTTTCTTTACTGCTAGAGGACGTTTAGAAATAAGTATTTGTGTATCCTATATCAAAGTTTACAATTGTGTCTGTTTTATCTGCAATGTTCACTGATCAAAACAATTAGGGGCAGATTCACTAACTTCGAGTGAAGGATTCGAATGAAAAAAACTTCGAATTTCGAAGTTTTTTTTGGGTACTTCGACCATCGAATTGGTTAAATTCGTTCGAATTCGATCGAAGTCGAACGAAATCGAACGATTCGAAGTAAAAATCGTTCGACTATTCGACCATTCGATAGTCGAAGTACTTTCCCTTTAAAAAAAACTTCGACCCCCTACTTCGGCAGATAAAACCTACCGAAGTCAATGTTAGCCTATGGGGAAGGTCCCCATAGGCTTGCTAAGCTTTTTTTGATCGAAGGATATTCATTCGATCGTTTGATTAAAATCCTTCGAATCGTTCGATTCGAAGGATTTAATCGTTCGATCGAACGAAAAATCCTTCGATCGTTCGATCGAACGTTTAGCGCTAAATCCTTCGACTTCGATATTCGAAGTCGAAGGATTTCAATTCGAGGGTCGAATTTCGAAGTATTTTTAACTTCGAAATTCGACCCTTAGTGAATCTGCCCCTAAATGTACATAATAAAAATTGGAAACACTTGCTTTTTTGCCATTGATAATAGATTTCTTCTGTTTCCTAGCTTGTCCACAGAGAGCAGGTAAGTCAAGTGCAATTGCTTGAGGTTAACATTTCGTGCTCATTGATTTTATGGCTTTATCTCATGAACAGCTCAGAGTGCTGATCCAGAGTAGGTTTGTCTGACATGCTCAGCGCTTTGATCAAAACTGACAGGGCTGAATGACTCCTTGTTGCTTCAATGTAAAGGAAAATTGAAGAATTGATGCACTAATAAATACTGACCTACAAGATTAAAATGCATTTCTCAGCTACTTCCAACCATTACTCCGAGACCAAAACACCATTATTATTACTATCGCAATTACTTATTTGTAGAACAAAGGCCTGGATTTTATCACTGTGTCAATAGCAAGCAGTACATGTTCAGATTTTAAAGATCTGAAATACAATTATATTAATGACAATGTAAGGTGTGATTTGTATATAAGGCATTCCCAAATGACAGTTCAGCAACTCTGGTACAGGTGTTTATTTTAATATGCAAATTCTGTGTATAACTTCCCATTTGTTTGTATATCTTTGGGATCCATTATCCGGAAACTGGTTATCCAAAAAGATCCGAATTTCGGGAAGGCCATCTCACATAGAACTCCATTATAATCAAACAAAACAGTACTTTGTACTTGATCCAAACTAAGATATATTTACTCCTTACTGGAAGCTAAACAAGATAATTGTGTTTATTTAATGTTTACATGATTTTCTAGTAGATTTAAGGTCTGAAGATCCAAATTACCGAAAGATCCCTTATCCGGAATACTGCAGGTCCCAAAATTCTGGATAACAGGTCCCATACCTGTATTGTCCAGCAGCCTTTTAAGCCATCTTTGAGTAGGTGTAAAGGAATGTAAATCATGTGATACAGTAATTTTGTTTTAGAACTCAAATCCTAAAGACAGAATATGTTCAATAACTTTTATATATAGCCAAATTAGGTGCCATATAGGTATATTGTTTTAGTGAACCTACAAATCCCTTGATATCCCATTGGATGATGCATGACAGAGACTGGACTGCAAATAAAGATTGTATACTGTTTATTCATTTTATATTCTGTGGAATTATTGGGACCAGTGATTCCTATTTTACTGGCACTGATGTTTGAAATAAACTATAGGGTCTATTCATAAACCCCCAACAGTGTTCAGTTGGCCATTTTTTTATTGCAGACCTCTGAGCTCTGTTTTAGTGCCCTGTCCTTACCACATATTGAACAAGGCAGAGCTGTGCCTTTCAACACTGCACTCTTCACTGAGCATTAGATTTTTCTTGCTAAATGCTTAAAAAGTTAGCACTTAGGGGGGTGCTCTTCCGCCCCTTAGTCTTCTTGCACTTGCGCCCCCGGGGTCTTCAATCACTTCTTATAAGCACAATGTTTAGGAAAATTCATAGCAGCAGAGGTGGAAAGTAAAATAAGCTGCTTGTACCCAAACCGTTATGATTTTAGATGATGTAATACAAAATTATAATGTCATATATACTGTAAATTAGCATGGTCATTATATCCAAGGAGTTCACAAATTCATTACTCTTGTTTTGTTCCTTACTAATTTGCATGAATTACATTTTTCTGCATAGTGCTTTTTTAGGGCAAATTTAAAATTTGTTCAGCATAAAAAAATTAAACACGTCCACTGTAATCTCAATAGGGTTGATATGGGATTCACTACAATCTTAAAGCAACTATTGTCAGCTTTGTTATAACCTGCTTCAAATGCCTGTCCATATTTTCTTAAAATACACATAGAAGTGTCCACAAAACAATCTGGACTGGATTGACAGCCCAGTGATTTTGTATGGACCACACAACGACATCCTTGATTTATTTATTACAACACACAGTTATATGAAACAGTCTGCTTTCATCTTCATTATTTACTTTAACTTTCACAATTATCCCCTACTGTGTGTTTTGTTATGTGTGTGGGGAAAGCCAGTGACCAAATGCCAAACACTGTATTACTTCCAAAATCTTAGGTAATTATAAACGTGCAAAGTACAGATTTTAAAGCTTAGTCTAAAATAAGAACTTGGCAGGATAAAAGAAGATCTGACACACCTAATTAAAATCCCTTGCTAGTGCACTCTGTTGGCATTGCTTTACAATCCTACACATACTGTACATTATAGTTTTGAAAATGCTGCACACTGTTTCCAGTCACACACAAGTGGCCATACATTCTCATAAACACATGTTTTGTGTAAAGAGTACAGTGTGATAAAAATTTACATTTTAAAAATACATATAATATGTGCTTTTATTTCTAAATATTGTTACAAGCTGGATGCATGTACACAGTTTTTAGGGAAAAATAGCTATGGTACACCACGTCTTCAAGTACACCACGTCTTTAAGTAAAAAACACAGCTTTATTCAGGCAAACTCTTTCCAGCATAAAGTCACAAGGACAGAGTTCCTTAGCACTTCAATATCATGCATTCAAAACTTTTCGGTTCTCTAGATTCTCAACATACAGGATGGCTTCCACACTCTTCTGACAGACCCACAACCCCATCCAACACAAGGAGTTGTCTGGAGAGCCTCACACAACCGAAACGTTAGTGAGTCTACAATAAAAATTTTGTTTTTTCGTAAGACCTGAGAGTGTGGCTTCTTCACTGGAATCTATCTATCTATCTATCTATCTATCTATCTATCTATCTATCTATCTATCTATCTATCTATCTATCTATCATCTATCTATATACAGTATGCAATAAATCAGACCAGCAACACTGGGTTTTCTTATTCAAGACAACTGTATTAAAAAGTGCATGTACAGCCAACATGACGTTTCTGTTCCCATCAGCGACCTTTCTCAAGGCAACCATGTCTGTGTTACAATCACATATATACTTCACTATAAGTGAACCAATCTGTGAGTAGTGACATCATCATCATGTGTAATTAGCATAATGATACTATAAAGGTGACACATGCTATAAGTTAATTGGTGCTCATGAGAGCATAAAGTGAATTTGTGCTGTTTTAAATGTAAAACAGTAAAAAAGGTAAAAGGTTAAAACATACAAATAGTGATAATAAGTTATTCATGATGACTATTACTAACCCCATCTTATTGATGCGATATGAACGTGAACTCAGTTCCATTGTGCTCACTTACGGTTTGTCTAAACATACTAAAGGAATTCTTTTACACTTTATTCTATATATTCTCAAAAATCTCACGTATCACCTTTTAGTTAAAAACAAATAGCAGGTCATAATTACAGTTGCGTCCTTTTCAATTATGCTATATAATATTCCCTTAACTCTATCTACGACAGTACTACTATTCTGTACTTCACTTCAGATGTCCTCCAACAATGGTGAGTTGAATAAATATCATGAATCAATGGGAAAAAACTGAAAAACAATGTTCCAAAAAAACGGTTCCTTTTCACAAAAAACAGTTCAGGGATAATGAGCTGTTGAGGCCCCTGGGGGTCACACACTTAAGTTCATAGGTCCAGAATGCCTCCCTAATATATTTAGTACATAGTAGTTACATGGTTAAGTTGGGTTGAAAAAAGGCCAAAGTCCCTCAAGTTCTGCCCCTCCAAATGAAACCCTGCGCTCCTACATACACAGGCTCACCCCCCCTCCATACACCCACATAAAATAAATATATATATATATATATATATATATATATATATATATACACTGTACTGTACATTTTAGTGCATATCACTATAGCCTTGGATATATGCTTTTTCAAGAAATCATCCAAGTCTTAAAGGCATTAACAGAATCAGCCATCGCAACAACATCCGGCACAGCATTCTACAACCTCACTGCCTTCACTGTGAAGAACCACCTACGTTGTTTCAAATACATTAAAATACATTCAAGTACATAAAAATATTTTTAAAAACTCTAGTTTTCATTCAGTATATACAGTAGTTTCTGGATTTTGTTGAATTTCTCCTGTACAGCAAAGCTTATTTTTTTAATGACCCACATTATTCAATTCAGTAATGTTCCTGTGATTTAAATAACTATGCAAATATGTTCCTTACATTGATTTGTATGTCTGTATCCTGAGATGAACTCTCCATGGCTGCAGTAGAGAGGAGTTTATTGTTGCCAAGGAAACAAGCTTTTCATAGTAAATGCTTCTAAAAATGGAATCAATAAAAGGACAACTTCCAACACACAGGGTAGACTGAGCACTTAAAAGCATGGCTACAAAACATATTATTTGAGATTCTTTATCAAACATTTATTGGGTGTCTTATGGAATATTTAGTGTTAAAATGTCATAACATATCTATAGTATATGTTTTTAAAAAACGGACAATTGGACATCAAGTAAAATTACAAATGAGCATTTTATCATGCAGGGTTTTGCTTAAATGATGGACTAGAGTTATCAAAGGTCTTTGTGGTCAGATCATTAGCTGTTGCAGACTCTAAAATTAGCTTAGTACACTGTCACAGCTCTCCAGTGTCTTTGTATTTTGCTCAGTTATTTTGCAGGAATACAGGCCAAGCTTTGTGCATTAGAAGCAATCAACTTTCTCTTCCCGTTAATGGCCATCTTAGACTCTTAATAATAACTGTCCCTCTATTTAAAAAAAAAAAAAAACCCAGCTGGGGGCATACAGTATTAGTTGGAACTAAACAGGAATGAGAAACTGTTGCCTTTCTTATACCATGAAGCTATAAGGCTCATTTTGGGGAGGAGGGGTGGGAATAAGTAAATGATTTCCCATGGGTCAGTCGACAGTATATTGTGTAAACCCCATTTGTTGATAAAGTGGTATTAAATGTTAACTGTACCAGATTTTGAATGTTTTGTCCTGGCATAAGTTTAACATGTTAAATATTACAAGCCATAACAGAACCGCCTGTACCACTGACTAGAGCTGATCCCTTGTTTTGATAAGCCTTTAAAATAACCTTAGCGCTAGTTTAGGTATCTGTGCTTCATGCAAGCTTTTTTTGGCCTTGGATAACATTCATTTTCTATTTTTTATACATTAGTTCTCTTAGGGACAAATTAGCTCTACTAAGGGACTCTATCTACCCTAACAGTTTGATTGAAGAGACCTTTGTTTACAAAGCTGAGTTTTATGTTTAACTATGTACATTATGTGGAGTTGGCTCTGATAAATGGGGATATTTTAGTTTAATGTGTGCAAACTGTGTGTTTTCTTATTTTAAGTTGTGTTTCCTTAAGCAGTGTGCTACAGTGGTCATACGTGCCACTATATTTTGCTTCCTTTTATACTGATTTTCTGTGCCTTTTGCTCAATTTTCACCAGTCCTGCAGCCTATTGGGTCTTTCACCTGCACCTAAGCCAAAATGTCAATGCGACAAGTGATGTCAGAGACTGACACAGGTGAGTTGCAGGGGCTTGGGGAGGCATAATATTTGCTTTAACACATTAGATTAATGCCAGGAAGTTTTTTTGAAGTAATACTCATGCAAAGTAAAAATATGTAATGCTAAAATTCCAGTATTTCCGTAATACTTTAAGAGAAAGACAATTTATTTCTTATTAAACCTGCATACTTTTCTATCAATGTAGTGTTAGTACTACAGTTTGGATGTCAAAGTCCCTCCTTATACACTATTGGTATACTAAATCTTTAGGTGCATTTCAAGTTGTTAATCCCCTCAGTAACACTGTGCATTAATGTATAATCTTATTTAGAAGCTCTAGCAAAGCAGCTTACAAACATGCACTAGTTAATACTTATTCTTCTACATGAAGATGATTGTTTTAGTTTCCAATGTAAAATGACACAGGAAGTCATTTGGGGGGTTATTTAAAGGAACAGTTCAGTGTAAAAATAAAAATTGGGTAAATAGATAGGCTTTGCAAATTCATTTTTTTTTATATAGTTAGTTAATAGTAATGAGCAAATTTAATCGGCAGGCATCGATTCACTGAAAAATTCCGCACTTCGGCACCTGCAATTTTTTTCCCTGAAATTGCGGCAAGCATTTGCCGGCAAAAATTTTGCCACAGCAAAAGAGTCGCAATTGTCACTAAGACAAAAAAAGTCTCCATAGGAAAAAACACCATTAACTTTAATTCTTACGGAGTGAGAAAAAAATCGTCCCATGTGTACAAAATTGTTGCACGTAAAAAAGTTTTTGCGTGTAAACATTTTTTGATGCCCATTGACTTCAATGCATTTTGTGAATTTTTCGACATTTCGTTAATTTTTTTGGAGTTTCGCTGATTTTCCGGAGAAACAGGACAGATTCACTCATTAGTTAGTCAAAAATGTAATCTATAAAGGCTGGAATGAGTGAATGTTCAACAAAACAGAACACAACTTACTGCTTTTCAGTTCTCTAACTGCTAAAAGTCAAAATAAAAAAATACTCCATCTTACACCTCCCGAGGTCATATAGAAGTCAATGGCAGATGTCCTTTTTACAATTGGAAGATATCATGATCTGCACTGGGTTTCTCACAATAATCCAAATACTTTGTGGTTTTCAGGCAATAATCCTGGGCGTCAAATCCGAAAAAATAGTACTTTTTATTGTTAAAAAAGGTAAAAATGTGCAGTTTGGTTGAAGTGGTTTTAATAAAATAATGAAACATTTTGGGATTTTACTAAAAACCCTCCTAGTCTTTTTTTTTTTTTTTTAAAGAAAACATAGGCAGAATGAGGCTCAGGTATGATTTAGACATAATGACCTTTAACAAGGCAACTTGCTTTAAAGGAACTTAAAGGCAACTTGTTTTAAAGGAATGACAATATAATGTACGTGTGCCCTGCACTGGCAAAACTGGTGTGTTTGCTTCAGAAAAACAACTATTGTTTATATTAACAAGCTGCTGTGTAGCAATGAGAAATTTCGAGTTGAATTAGAAAATAAGTTTTGAATCTGTTTCGAGTTACCAAAAATGCACAGCACGGTAGTGCTCTAGACATATATCCTTACATACAGGCTTGTTAAGAAATGAACAATTGATGGTGTGGGATGCACAAGGTGAGTCTGCCTAGCTTAATGCTGAAAGCTTTTGCAATCAAGAAGATGATTTTTGTCCATAAACTTCTAGCAATTTCTTTACACTATATGAACTTCCCCTTAAACATATTAATTTTGTATTTATAATATCAGGAACAAGAAAGTACAAAAGAGTGTACTATATACAGTAATCTGCAAGGTGGGTTTTGACCTGCTTCTCAGATAAAGATCATTTCAAGGCGGCCAGTGCCAAAGGACAATGCTCCCATGACAGTTTTCTGTTTAGGATTATCCTAAACAGAAATAATATTTTTATGAAAACAATTAGTTAGATGAAACAGTGTTTACATATGGGCTGTTTATATAGAGACCTGCAATTTTCAGCAGTACAATTTGCCTTTAAGCAAAGCTACAACAAATTGTAATAGTCACATGCCAAATAATGCATTATGGATATAATATATTAAAGAAAATAGCAAGTACTACAAGATTATAGGCACAATTACACTCTCTATCTACAACCCTATTTTCAATGGCATTGTCCAGTAAAAGTAATTACAATTCAACATTTGGTTGTAGCAATTTAAATGAGCAGCCAATACTGCTCAAGATAATGAAAAGGCTTACTTACTTAAAGGTTACTGAGTACTGCAGTTAAATATGGTCCTCAGGCAAAACGCATCTACTCTGATGTTCTCGTTACTACAGTGACACAACCAGCTTTCACTGCATCCCTTCACCTTAAACATTTTACTGTTACTGCTTCTTACCTTTAGAATCCCATCACTAAATCCCACTGTAAGGAACACTTCCTCAACCTCTCAATAACATAGCGCAAAACCTACCTACTCAATCACTAATACAGAATAGAATCAATCTCCTTGTTTATGAACTTAAACCTCAGTCATTGTAAATGGTAGGACTGTAAAGTCAACAAGGAAGTGGCCTCCTTCAGCCTAATGGGGCGAATGTAATACTGGTAGCTAATGTAAAAATAATTCGCAATGCAAATAAATGTTATCAAAAGTGAACAATGTTGCCTTTGCAAACACTTTACCCATCACACAACAGTAGGATAACAATTGTGAATTTTATAGTTTGCAATAGTGTGTAGAATATGTAATAAACAATTTTATGAAAAAGTTGTTATGTTTGCTCTAAAAGTTTACGCCACCTTCACTTCAAGCAGATGTTAAAGGTTGCCAATGCGTAATTAAGATTCGCAATGCAATATAAGTCTAAGAAGAATATTACTTTGTGACATGCAAATTTTTATTGGCAAATTTGTTTCTTATTGAATTTCCCCTAAAATGGCAATTAAAGTATATCCTATATTTTAGTGAATGAATGTAATAGAACTATGCTGTTATTTTCATTTCCAATTCTATAATTTTGTCATTCATTTTGATAAATGTTTGATTCATATTTGTTTGGTTTCCCTGGTTTGAAAAAAAAAATCACATAGATAGTTCCTGTTGTGTAAGGTGTTGCGTATAATAGCAGTATGTTTTAAAAAGTGAATAAAGCTCAAAATCCTTATAATAGCTTTTATTTCCATGCACACAAATGCATTGGAAACACTGCACATTCTATTTCAAATCAAAACATGAAGAAAAATTTGTTTTATCGCAATGCAATATAAGTCTAAGAAGAATATTACTTTGCGACATGCAAATTTTTATTGGCAAATTTGTTTCTTATTGAATTTCCCCTAAAATGGCAATTAAAGTATATCCTATATTTTAGTGAATGAATGTAATAGAACTATGCTGTTATTTTCATTTCCAATTCTATAATTTTGTCATTCATTTTGATAAATGTTTGATTCATATTTGTTTGGTTTCCCTGGTTTGAAAAAAAAAATCACATAGATAGTTCCTGTTGAGTAAGGTGTTGCATATAATAGCAGTATGTTTTAAAAAGTGAATAAAGCTCAAAATCCTTATAATAGCTTTTATTTCCATGCACACAAATGCATTGGAAACACTGCACATTCTATTTCAAATCAATACATGAAGAAAATTTTGTTTTATTTCTTTACAGAAAGTGAAGAAAAGGGAATATTAGGCTGTTCCAAAATTAGCAGTTTCTACATTCTTCTTTATAAACTCAAACATTCACTGTATAAACTAAAATTTTTTCAAGCTTTTGCTTACCTTTGAATCGCTGAACTAATATTTAGTTGTATAACCACTGTTTCTGAGAACTGCTGCACATCTGTGTTGCATGGAGTCCATCAATTTATGGCACCTGTTAGATTACACAGTTAAGGGCCGGAACTAGAAGTAGGCAGAAGAGGCAGCTGCCTAGGGTGCAACGATTGGGGGGCACTGGGAAGCTACCTCTTCTGTCTACCCCTAGACTGGACACACCTGCCACTCAGCTTGCGTGCTTCTCTACCAGCATGTATGCACGTGCAACGTCACCACTCATGTGCACGACATCATGACATGAGCTATAGGGGAAGAAGGGGGGCAAGCTGGCCGGCTGGGTTGCCTAGGGTTTCCAGCCGGCCAGGCCTTCCTCTGCCACATTTTTTCTGCATGTCTTAGTTTTGCCTCAGAAACATAATTTTTTATGTCACCCCACAAATTTTATGTTGGTGACATTTTTTTGACCACTTCCATTTTTGTGGCCACATCCCCTAATTACCATGTCTATTTTACAAAATTTGGCAGGTTATGAATGTTCAAATACACTTCTGTGGTTTTAATGTGTTATTACAATTTTGCTAATGAAGGTGAATTGCCTTTTAAGCTGCAAATCAGTTTCCCCAGAAGATTTGATTATGTTACAATTGCTGCTTACAATTGCTTATCTTAAATTGTAAAAAAGTATCTATCCTGGGCTCTCTGACAAGAAACTTTGTATCTTTTTCTGGCTGTTTAGTGCAGGAGTTCAAAGAGAAAGTCGGGACATTTCAGTAACAATCTGGGACTGCGGTTTGAGCTGTAAAAATCGGGACTTGCTTTTCTCTTTTGTCTACACACTGAGAGGCACATTTATCAAAGGTCGAATTTCGAATTCATTTGAGTTTTTTTTAATTCTAATAAATTGAATATACCTGAAATTTGATTGGGGACTACTTGAAAAAAATCAAATATCTAAAACTTGAACGAATATTACCGACCCGAAAACTCAAATCTAATTTGAATTTGACTAAACTCAAATCGTTTTTTCTCTGAAACAAATTCAAATGTTAGGTAGGCTAGTAACAGCTTCAAAATGGTCACTGAACCTCCCCCACTGACTTATACATGAACTCGGCAGGTTTAAGGTGGCCAATAGTCAAATTCAAATTTTTAAAGGGCCAAGGTTTGATAAATCTCGAAATTCGAATTCAGATTAAAATTCGAATTGAGTTTGGATTATTCACAATTCAAATTTGAAAGTTTTGACCATAAAAAAAATTTAAAAATTTAAATTTTCAATTCAACCCTTAATAAATCTGCCCCTGCGTGTTTGGCCAGTACATCTTAACACTGAGGTATATTTTTCTACAAAGTAATGTAGCATTTAGTTGTCAGATACTTTTAAAATGAACATTTTGCTAAAGTAACTTCTGAAGTGGATATAAAACGTATTATACTTTAAGAACACAATCCGTATATCTTCCACTGCTCTTGCATTGGAATGTATTTTAACTTTAACCAGCTGGAACAACTGACCTATATAGTAAAGGGTAGTGCTCCTCCTTGTCCATATATATATATATATATATATATATATATATATATATATATATACACATACAGTATATACGGCTCGCAATGTAGAAAGTACTGTATGAAGTAGAAAAGAAGAAGTCCTTTGTCTGTTGATGTAATACATGATACAGATGTAGAAGATGGACTGGAATATAGTTTAGTCACATAATGCTGAGACAGGTTGTTTTACTAAGCCTATTTCGTAAGTCATGCTACTTTCTATTATGTTAACAAGATTTAGAATGTGCTTAATTTCAGTTTTATAAATAGTAGAAATATGACAAATTCTAAATTGATTTTTTCCTGATTCATCTATTTATTTTAGTAATGTGAGACTATTTTATTTATATCTTGGTACATTTATAATAGAACAAGCATCATGGGATTCTTTTTCTATTTCAAATATACTTATTTAACGCTGCTTTGTAATCCCTGAACATTCAGTTGCCTACCTAATATAAAAAGTTGGTTTTACAACTGTGTTGACAACTTAAGATAAAGTAGGATTTAAAGTAAGTTGCTATAAATATAGGAGTATAAGATATATTTTCTTCACTGTAAGCCCATTATTAGAAATAAGCATAGTTTTTATTTGGCAGGTATTTTTTGGGCATGTCATAAATATGCATTATCTAAGACTCTGAGCAAAGGAGTGGCCATATCTAGTCATCAGATAAGTTATGCCCACTAACCCAACAATTCAACAGTTTTTTCTGACTATTTCTCCAGAAAAAATAACTTTGGGTGAAGTGGATGCACTGAAGGATACTCAGCACTTGCTTATACAGTAGTTAGAGATTGTGGAGGTCAAGATGATCACTAAAGAGTCACTAAGAGTGTAAGGGAACCCTACACATTCATTAGACTGAGAATCCTTAACCTAATCAAATTGCTGCATTCCTTGTTTTACTTGCAGCTGACTTTAAAAAGCTAATCACTGATTGGTTTCTATAGGTAACTGCCCATGAGCACATTTGCCCAGTGTGATAAATGAGCCTCACTGGGAGCAACATCCATGAGTGGTGAGCAACACACTGCTTGCAAGCCACTGGTTGGTGATCACTGCACTAGAATATCACTGAATCTGTTGCTGGGCATACAGGTGAGTAATAAAAGCACTCTTCTCTTTTCTGGTAGGTCTTTAAGGGAGCATTTAAGGTGTGGAGTGAAGGAGAGACTCTGATAGGCTGTGGGAAGAAATTGAAAGTAGTCTTGCAATTGGTAACAGGCAAATGAGAATTGAAGGTCACAAGCAGCAAGTAGGGTACATAAAATATTGTATTTGAGAGATTTGACTTGAGATATAGGCAAGGCTTCATTATAAAGGCCATGAAGTTCAGGAGGCAGTTAAATTTGGATTGGGGTGTGTAATTATGGGAAATAATAATAGACTGAATAAGTGTTTTGGTAGATGTTTGAAAACTAAGGCAACAGTATATTGTTCCACAGATAAAAGAGATAGAAGTGGGCAAAGATTTGGATGTGTGGCATGAAAGACAGATGAGAGTAAAGAATAGCTAACAGGTAGATAACCTGTGACACAGAATGAAAGGTAATATTGACTTTACCCGTTTATGCTCTTTGATTTCAAGCTTGCCTTGATACAGTTTCTTTGTTTTCAATAGTTTGTATTAACATTTTCAAAAATACAAATGAATAGCAAAAGGATATACATTTCCAAAAATCCACAAGAAAGAAAGATAAGGAAAAAAGAGTAGGAAAGGTAATAAGGAAGAAGGAAAAAAAGAATAGGAAAGGTAATAAGGAAGAAGGAAAAAAGAAATAGAAAAGGCAGTAAACGAGAGTCTAGTAGTTTATTATCGTTCAATGTTCTTACCTGTCAGCATTCTCCTGGAAAAGGATGGCTTCCTAGAGCTCACTTCTGCACATCACTTCTTTGTTTGCTTTATTGGTTCTCCTTCCTTAAATGATTGCTTTAAGGCACTCAACACTATTAGTCTCGTCTCTTCATGACTTTACTCAGCCCTTCCGGGTCGGCAATATGCGTCAATCAGGATGCCCTCCAGCGGCCTTTACACTCACATTTCGAAGCAGGACTAGAGATGGCGCGAACTGTTCGCCGGCGAACTTGTTCGCGCGAACATCGGGTGTTCGCGCTCGCCGGAAGTTCGCGAACGTCGCGCGACGTTCGCCATTTTGGGTTCGCCATTGTTGGCGCTTTTTTTTGCCCTCTCACCCCAGACCAGCAGGTACATGGCAGCCAATCAGGAAGCTCTCCCCTGGACCACTCCCCTTCCCTATAAAAACCGAAGCCCTGCAGCTTTTTTTCACTCTGCCTGTGTGTGCTGAAGAGATAGTGTAGGGAGAGAGCTGCTGCCTGTTAGTGATTTCAGGGACAGTTGAAAGTTTGCTGGCTAGTAATCGTTTTGATACTGCTCTGTTATTGGAGGGACAGAAGTCTGCAGGGGTTTGAGGGACATTTAAGCTTAGGTAGCTTTGCTGGCTAGTAATCTACCTTCTACTGCAGTGCTCTGTATGTAGCTGCAGTGGGCAGCTGTCCTGCTTCTGATCTCATCTGCTGACTGCTGCAATAACAGTAGTCCTTGTAAGGACTGCTTTTATTTATTTTTTTGTTGTTTTACTACTACTACTACTACTACTACTATAAGAGCCCAGTGCTATTAGTCTAGCAGTGTTGGGGAGTGGGACTGGTGTGCTAATCTGCTGCTCCTAGTAGTTCAGCAGCACCAACTGTAATTTTTTTTTTTTAATATTCATTTTTTTTTTATTTTACTTTTTTTTATTTTACTACCGCTGTAGTAGTGTATAAGTCGACCTTTTAGGCATTATTTGCCCTGTAGGCATTTTTTGCCCAGTGTGTTATTCAACCAACAGCCATCTAGCTGTGTGACCTTGTTCACATTCTGTCTAAATATCCATAATATTACCGTCTCCAGAAAAAACACCGGAGTGACTTTTTTCAAGCAGCCATAATAAATTTTACGTAATCCGTATCCATCGCTGTAGTAGTGTATAAGTTGACCTTTTAGGCATTATTTGCCCTGTAGGCATTTTTTGCCCAGTGTGTTATTCAACCAACTGCCATCTAGCTGTGTGACCTTGTTCACATTCTGTCTAAATATCCATAATATTACCGTCTCCAGAAAAAACACCGGAGTGACTTTTTTCAAGCAGCCATAATAAATTTTACGTAATCCGTATCCATCGCTGTAGTAGTGTATAAGTTGACCTTTTAGGCATTATTTGCCCAGTTTTTTTGGCCGCAGCCACTGAAGCACAGAGGCCAGAAAAAATATGCCACATAAATGCTGAAAATAGTCATTTTTTGCCATACGTTGACTCAACGTATATGGCAAAAAATGACTATTTTCAGCATTTATATGGCATATTTTTTCTGGCAACTGTGCTTCAGTGGCTGCAACCAAAAAAACTGGGCAAACAATGTCTACAAGGTCAACGTATGGCGAAAAATGACTATTTTCAGCATTTATATGGCATATTTTTTCTGGCAACTGTGCTTCAGTGGCTGCGTCCAAAAAAACTGGGCAAACAATGTCTACAAGGTCAACGTATGGCGAAAAATGACTATTTTCAGCATTTATATGGCATATTTTTTCTGGCAACTGTGCTTCAGTGGCTGCGTCCAAAAAAACTGGGCAAACAATGCCTACAAGGTCAATGTATGGCAGTTGTTTAAAGAGAACAGTAGATTACTAGCCAGCAAAGCTACCTAAGCTAAAATGTCCCTCAAATCCCTGCAGACTTCTGTCCCTCCAATACAGAGCAGTATCAAGCAGATTACTAGCCAGCAAACTTACTATCATCTGTCCCTGAAATCACTAACAGCTCTCCCCCTACACTATCTCTTCCAAGCACACACAGGCAGATTTTTCAGATAAATTTTTGCCCTTGATCCCCCTCTGGCATGCCACTGTCCAGGTCGTTGCACCCTTTAAACAACTTTAAAATCATTCTGGCCAGAAATGTCTTTTTTAGATGTTAAAGTTCGCCTTCCCATTGAAGTCTATGGGGTTCGCGAACCGTTCGCGAACCGCTCGCATTTTTGCGCAAGTTCGCGAATATGTTCGCGAACTTTTTTTCCGACGTTCGCTACATCCCTAAGCAGGACCGCTTTTGGTTGTGCAAACTGACGCGTGTACATTTTTGACGCATGCATCCATTTTGTCCCACGCACGTTTATGCTGCATAAACAAATTTTGGGGTGTGCAAGTGCTCTCGGTTTAAATAGATGCCGAGGCCTATGCTTAGTGCTCAGTGATCGTCTTTGGCTAATATTTGGAACCCCCAAGTGGAAGAAAACTTTTCTTCTCCTTTAATTGGCCTTCCCCGTCAGAGACTGTCACTTCTGCAGTCCATAATGAACACTGCATCCAGGCTTATACACCTTAGCAACCGCTCCTCCTCTGCCATGTCACTCTGCCAATCCCTGCACTGGCTTCCGCTACCCTTCAGAATAAAATTCAAACTAATGACCCTTACATTCAAAGCACTTAATAACTCTGCCCCTCCCTACATCATTAGTTAGTCGGGTTAGGGCAGTTTCAGTGGAGTGTTGTTGCTTAAAGCCAGATTGTAGGGGGTCCAGCAGGTGATTGTCAGAAAGGAATGAGGTTAGTCGGTTGTAGACTAGGCACTCAAGTAGTTTAGAGATGAAAGGTAGCAGAGAGATAGGTCGGAGGTTGTCAAGATTGGAGGGATCAAGAGAGGGTTTTTTTAGAATGGGGTGACAAGAGCATGTTTTAGTTGAGAAGGAAAGATTCTCGTTGTGAGCGAGAGATTAAATAGATGAGTTAAGGTTTTGATTAGACAGGGATTGGCAGTGTGGAGAAGTTTTGAAGGAATAAGATCAAGCAGGCAGGTAGCAGGTGAGAAGAGGCCAACAGTTTTGAGACTTCCTCATCAGTGACAGGGGTGAAGGAGCACAGGAGAGACTGGGAAGTATGGAGGGAGGGTGATGGAAGTCTAGGGGGGTTGAGTAGTGTAATGTAACTTTTGAGTGTAAATTTTGTTTTTGAAGTGCTCGGCAATATCTTGAGCAGAGACAGATGGGCATGGAGGGGGTGGAGAAGGGGAAAGGAGAGTGTTAAAGGTGGTGAAAAGTTGTGCCGTTTTTTTTAGAAAGGGATTTAATGAGTGAAGTAAAGTATGTCTGTTTGCCTTGGGAAAGGCTGGTGTTAAAGGAGCGTTTTGTAGCTCCAAAAGTCTGATTCTAATCGGGATTTGCGCCAGCGACGTTCAAGTGCATGTGAGTGTCTTTGGAGCACTTTTGTATGAGCAGTATGCCATGGTTGAAGTGGCTTGGGTCTAGAACGTTTAGTTTTTGCAGGAGCAAGCTCATTAAGAGCAGTGGTGAGAGCGCTGTAGTAGACAGAGGTAGCCACATTAGGACAAGAGATGGCCAAGATATTAGAGTGAAGAGAGTCAAAGGAAAAAGAAAGATGCGACACGTCTACAGCTTGCAAGTCATGGTAGGTATGTGTTTGGGGGAAAACGGGGTGAGGAGGTAGAAATGTGAGCATATTGTGATCAGAGAGGGGAAACAGTGAGTTAGTAAAATTGGTGGTTGAAAAGAGTCTGGTAAATATGAGATCCAGAGCATTACCATTGGAGTGAGAAGGGGAGTCTGAGCACAGAGATAAGTCTAGGGAGGATGTTAGCAAAAGAAGTTTAGAGACAGAAGGGTTGTTAATGTTGTTAACGGGTATATTAAAGTCACCTAGTGTCAGACTCCCGAACGGATGTTGAGGAAGACAACCCTTACAGCTCCTCTACCAATACACCCTCGACTGGATACAGAGGGAGATTAGTGAAGGTGTAGTATGGGAGCCTGTGATTCCTGGCAGGATGCGCCGATCTGTGAAGTAGCGGGTCTTGTGTCTGTAAAAGTACAGGAAGACGCAGAGTTAGCTGTGAGGGTAGCTATGAGTAGGGAGGACATCCCAGGATACTGGTGTGGCAATCACCTTAGCGTCAACTGCAGGCAATTGTTGAAGAGTAATCAGCAGATATGACGTTCAGAGCAGATGATACAATTAACCACTTCACTTAGTAGCACTGGTGGAACAGACGGCGTCATGTTGATGGAAGTATTCACAGGAAGAGGGTTCCCAGGGTGGTACCTGGACCATAGTCTGGTTAGACAAAACTGGATCGGCAACGGTAATCAAAAGTCCAAACAGTTAATAGAGGTCAAGGCAAGAAAACGTAATCAGTGACAAGCAAAAGTTCGGCAACAGGAAAACAAGTTCAAGCAGGGACCCAAGGGTTAATACAGAAGTGTAGTCAAATGGCAAGCAGAGTTGGCAGCAGGAGATCAATATCAAGCAGGGTTCCAAGGGTTAACACAGAAGCGTAGTCAAATGGCAAGCAGAGTTTGCAGCAGGAGATCAAATATCAAGCAGGGTTCCAAGGGTTAAACAGGAGCGTAGTCAAACAGGCAATAGCAAGGTCAAAACCAAAGTTCAAGAATAATCAGAAATAACCTACTCAGTTTAGGTAGGAAAACGATGTCCGAGCACTGGAAGAAACTCTGCGCCAAAAGAAATAATGTTGCCTGCGTCAATATGCTGCACCCAGGGAATCTCCTGCGTCACGGCCCACACATGGTGACGTCATTGGAAAGCATCGCTGGAATGCATCGCACCGAAGAGCCGTATCTCCCTGAAGATCGGTGAGTACCTGACACCTAGGGGCAGATTTACTAAGCTTGAGTGAAGAATTCGAATAAAAAAAAATTTGAATTTCAAAGTATTTTTTTGGGTACTTTGACCATCGAATGGGTCAAATTCAATCAAATTGAATGATTCGGAGTAAAAATCGTTCGACTATTCCACCATTCAATAGTCAAAGTACTGTGTCTTTAAAAAATACATTGACTTCATACATCGCCACTTTGAACCTACCGAGCTGCAATGTTAGCCTATGGGGACCTTCCCCAGCACTTTTCTAACCTTTATTCGATAGAATAAAAATCCTTCAATCGCTTAAAATAGTTTGAATCGTTAAATTCGTTTGAATCGTTCGATCAAAGCATTTGCGGTAAATCCTTCTAATTTGATATTCAAAGGATTTTACTTCGAGGGTCGAATTCAAGGGTTTATTAACCCTTGATAAATCTGCCCCTTAGTATGATGGATGGGGTGAAAGAAAGTAAGGAAGCCAGGCAGCAAAATTGTCCAAAAATTGTGCGGTTGGTCTTGGAGGTCGATATGACAGCAATGCAGAGTGAAACAGGAGAAAATAGCCTAATGCAATGAGCCTCAAATGAGGAGAATGATAAGGAAGAAACAGGCAGAAGAACTTTAAATGTACAGCGGGGAGAGAGAAGCAAACCTACCCCACCCCCAGGTCTGTTTCCAGGCCTGGGAGTATGAGTAAGGTGTAGCCCCCCATAGGACAGGGCAGCAAGTGAAGCAGTGTCAGTAGGATAAAGCCAGGTTGAAGGAGTTGGCAATGAAATGGTTATGTATAGCGGTGAGTTTGTTGCAAACAGATCTGGCTTTCCAGAGAGCACAGAAAAGATTAACTGTGTTTTTTGAGTACAGGGATAAGGGTTCTGTACTGTTGGAATTTGCACTGAAGAGAAGGAGCCCGTGGCCATGATATAACTGGCATGGGGTTAGGGCCAGGGTAGCTGCCTTCAATAGAAAGGAGAGATAGACTAATGGTGGCCATACATGGAGAGATCCGCTCGTTTGGCGATGTTGCGAACGCGAACGGGCGGTCGGATTGCGGGACCGCATCAACGAACAGATGCGGCTGCGATCTGACGGGATTTTTAGTCCCATCCGATCGAGATGTGGCCGACTTTCGGGCACATCTCAATCGGGGAAGCCTGTCGGGGGCCCCCATACACGGGCCAATAAGCTGCCAACTTGGTCTGTCGGCAGCTTTTATCGGCCCGTGTATGGCCATCTTAAGCAAGAGTGGGATTTGTAAGGTCTTAGTTTGTTTGAAAAGGAGATGTTTCTTGGAATAGCTAGACAGAATACTTTATAAACTTTATTTGTGGAGAGGGAAGGAGAGGAAAGCAGAGAGGCTGAGATTTGTATAGATTTGTGACGTGGTGGAGTGATGAAAAATGTTTTAGGAAGCATGAGAGTGAAAGGATAAAGCATTTTTGGAGTAAGAAGTAAACTAGCAGGTACAAGTCTGTTTTCTTATCCCAGCTGGTTCACTGTTGATTGCAGGGGAATCCTTGAGCCTTGTCAATGCCTGTATAACTGCCATTTCTAAGCACTTAACCCCTATACTGGGCCTGAATTTATATGTAGTTGGTTGAAAAAAGAGAGTAGGCCTGACAGACAAAAGTTATTGGGGTTAACAGATACAAGTATATGGATAAGATGAATTACCAGAATAAGCAGTATATAGCAGTTGCAAGTATATGGATAAACTTTACCAGAATAAGCAGTATATATCAATTGCAAGTATATGGATACACTGAATTACCAGAATAAGTTACATGAGTGCTTATAAAAATAAGCCAAATATAATGTGGATTTGGAAGGTTCATGCACATCCTATTGTACATCTGTGTTCCCCAGCAGTGTATTTGAAGGGATTCTGTCACAGGAAAACATGTTTTCTTCATAACACATCAGTTAATAGTGCCGGTCCAGCAGAAATCTGCGCTGAAATAAGTTTTTCAAAAAAGCAGTTCCATCCTGAAGTGCTGTCTCTTTCTGAAAGTACAGGATCCGGTAAAATCACATGAATTGGCTGCCTGCACACCAATATTTCAACTAAAAAAATATATTTGTTGGTTCAGGAATAACATTTTATATGGTAGAGTTAATTATTTGCAGTGTAAATTAGTAGTAATTTACACTAGCAATTTAGAAATAAAAACTACACCATTACAATCATTTCAGTATCCCTATAAAGCCTGTCTTTGAAGTCCTTGTGGTATTTCAAAGGAGAAAACATTTTCCCCAGGGTAAATTTTCTTACAGAATTAACCTGTAACATTTACTCCCTGTGGAATAAACTATCCTCTTTCTTTTCCTCAGAATCAGGCCATGAAAATGTTCCTCTATAAGAACCTAGTCAAGGTCTTCAGAAACCTTCCTCATGAGAAGGATTTCTCTTTGTTTCAACGATATTCATGTAAACTGACCTAGCTTTCCATAGGTGCAGTAAGTTTGGTGCAGCAAAGGACATCTCTGTCTTTTCTGAAGGTGCTAGACTCCTGTGAAAGTTAGCCCCTATCCTGGGTCCAAACATAATAGTGAATTACAATAACCCAATGCACACAGCAGAAAACAACAACAAAAATACCATTAAAACACAGTGTTTTAAACGTAATCACATACTGTTTGCGAATCATTGTTACTGCTGCACTTGAAACTTCACCACCAGCAATTAGGGGGGATTTAGCAACTTTAGGATTTTAATTCTACAAAACTTGTACAAAAACTTACTAATTCAAATTATATTTTCAAAAACTTGAATGTTTGGTATTTATTAAGCAAAAAAAACTTGAAAAACTTGAATGCAAAACTTTAGCATCTTAAATCTTACGAGTTCATGTAGAAGTCAATGGGAGTTGACCTAAAATTCAAGCTATTTTCTAAATTTGAGATATTCAAAGTTTTTTTGAGCTTGTAAACTTACAAATCTAAATTTTCTATTTTTTCATAATTATATTCAATCAAGGGTTTTATATTTGGATTTTTTAATAAATAAGCAAATTCTATTTTATATACAGTATGGGGCACATTTACTGGCTACTTTGACCTTCGACTACGACTTCGAATCGAACGATTCGAACTAAAAATCGTTCGACTATTCGACCATTCGATAGTCAAAGTACTGTCTCTTTAAAAAAAACTTCGAGCCCTACTTCGCCAAGTAAAACCTACCGAACCTCAATGTTAGCCTATGGGAAAGGTCCCCATAGGCTTTCTAAAGCTTTTTTTGATCGAAGGAATTTCGTTCGATTGATGGATTAAAATCGTTCGGACGAATAGTGCTAAATCTTTCCACTACGATATTCGAAGTCGAAGAATTTAACTTCGACAGTCGAATATCGAGGGTTAATTAACCCTCGATATTCGACCCTAAGTAAATCTGCCCCTATATGTACTATAGAGACTAAGCTATGCCTTTTATTTCTGCCTCCTTTAAACATGAAATTAAATATCCCTAAGAAAAGGAAAGCATCTATTGCAAAGATTTTCTTTACATTTTCATTATTTATCTTTTTCTCCTATTCATCTATCATATTCAATTCACCGCCTGGCTTGTAGGACCAGTCAGACCTGTGTAAACAGTTTGAATTAAAAAAATAAAAGCAGGAAGAAGAAAAAAATGGAGAGTGTCAGGGCAATTGCAAGTTGTTTTACAATGCACTGTTTATATTATTGTGAAAATTAGTTTTACAAAGGCCTGAGGTGGTCACTTTTACTGAGTAAAAAGGCAATAGTTTGATTATTCAGACTTTTGGCATTTCCTTAGTAAGAGTGCAATAGCTATATATGCTCATATACTCACTTGTGGATATGGGTAATTGATTCCAGGGCAAACTCAAGTAAGAACCGAAAGCATGAAATGCACTGGGCCTATGAATATACTTCATTTAAGTAAACACAGTATTTTTTATTTTTATTGTGAATTTCTTGTGCCTTCAGTGCTTATCCAAATTCTTAGCTGTTTTTCAAGAGAGAAAAGCTTATGACTGCAGCCCATAATATCCATCTCTTAACGCTAAATAAGGCCTGAGATTTTTATGTTAAGAATGAGATTGGCAAGTGATTTTATCATAGACAGACCCATATATTTGTTCTCTGCAGTTTTGGGAATGAACACCTTGTTCTTGGGCATGGTTTTAAATAAAACTTGTGGTTCACTTTGTTCAAATTTTTTGAGTGCAGTATGTGATAAAGGCTATAAATACCCTTCTGGAATAATTATAGCTCATAAAACACTTCTGTGATCCCACGTGAAAATGTTCTGCTTGCTGCATTGCTCTGCTTTAAAAATAACTTTGTGTCATTTTAAGACATACTGTATAGTTGATCATAAGGTAGGCAGCTAAAAATGGTTGGTGGGAATTGTTGTAGCAATATTTCTATCTAGGGGTATATATGTTTGCCCCTCCAACTCAATATGGATAACGACAGTGCTGCAGATTTGCTGTCAGTAAGCAACCACAGAGGAAAGAGAAAAAGAGAATAAAAGTGTTTCAGTTTGAAGCATTTCATACAGTGCCCCATTTGTTTTATCAGTCTCTTTTATTGGTTTGTGCAATGGAATCTTTGATGTTGCTGTGATTGTAAATAGAGTGAGATGAGTAGGTTGGTGAGGCAGAAAAACAGAGGTATGCAGTACTATATTCCTCTGAATGAATCAGTGGCTCAAGGACAAGTGGAGTATTTTACAACTTCACCTAGAATAATACATGCATTTTTCTTTTTGAACCATTATAAACACAACCTTTTTAAAAACAATTGCACATGTCTGGGTAATGGAGAATTTGAAGTGAACATGTCAGTTTCAAAAGGAAGCTTCTATAAATGCAAGTGAAAGAATGATGAGAAATAATTTTTCAGGTTTTGAGATGTTTCAGTTATGACTAAGCGCAGGAAACATTTCCAATTTACTCAAGGTGTAGTTCCTGTTAAACCTGTTGTGACATCTTAAAGCCTGAATTGTACAAAGGCACTGAAAATTTTCCAAAGCTCTTTCATAAAAATGACAGTGAAATAGCTATTGAATGGCTGCCCACACTTAAACACACTAAAGCCTTCCTTTCCTCAAAGCAAAGCAAAGATATTCTTGTGTTTTCACTAAATGGCTATGAATTTTCCAGAGCTGAATCACTGCATTCAGTATCAAAGTAGGGTAAAGGCGCCAGTAGGAAGCTGCTCACATTGTGTAGGAAGTGGTCATATATTACAGGGAAATCTACCAGAAATATAACACATTCATAATTAATTATTGAGGCAAAAAATTAAGAAAAACAATTAAGAAATATACATTAGAGAACAAACATCAATATTGGGTTCATTAGGGAGGCATGTGCTGTTTCGGATGCAATTCACCCTGTTCTTTACAAATTATGCATGTTTTTTCCACCACAATACCACCACCTATGTGTCTGTTGCTCGACTCTTCAGCTCCAAATCTGCCCTCCTATAGACACAGACCGCACTGGGAGCCATCAGGTGGTGTCAGTTTGTATACTTGTGAGTAATTCATCAGAACAGAGTAGGCAGATACAATAGGGCAGATTTACTAGGACGAACTGCCGCCAGTGACCGCTTCGCACACTTCACACCACAGCAAATTCGTTACCACTATGCTAATTCACTAAAATGCAATGTTGCGTCCTGGGTGCTGAACACTGGTGACTTTTCGCTAGCAATACTTCTTCAGTGCAAGCATTTCATAGCGAAAATTCACTAGCGTTCGTTTATGCATAGCGAAAAGTCGCTAGTGATCTTATGCTTAGGTCAATTTGAATAGGGTGGGTACATTAAAGTTGTATGGACGTCTTTATTAGAGATGCTAATGCTTGAAGTGGCCACTTTTTATAACAAATGTCCAAGGAACCTTAATAAGACAAAATAGATCAGATAATGAACCTAGATATGAGCCCACTGTAAAATGAATGTTCCATGGCCCTCAAATATCTAGGGAAAAATTTTAACCCAAAAAAGTTCAAGTCAGCGTTTTTTCAACTTTAATGCATTTCCGCAGACAGCATATGATGTAAATGACAGAAGATTGAGGAAGATCTAGCTTAATTTTAGCAGTTCGCCTGGTCAGAGGTGGCGAAGTCAACTCTCGCTAAAGAGATAAAGTTCAGTAAAATCCGCACTTGAGTGAATTTGAGGAGCAACGACCATTTGCCTGAATGAAAAGTCGCCTGGCAATAGAGTGCAAATGAACACTAGCTATGGTCTCTTCCTTTAGCGAATCGTCATCTGCACCTTAGTGAATTGGCGATGTCCCTGCGGATGTGATTTCTGGCGAAAAGTCGCTAGCATCAAGCTTTAATGAATGGTGTCAATAGACATCCATTTTTGTATGACTAATACCTTCAGTGTGTGAATAATTGTAAATCTTCATGATATATGTAAAGACAGAAAATTACATAAATGTGACCTTTCTCTTTAAATTGAAAATAGCTAATTGTCTATTTAACAGTTGTGATGGCTGAAACTGTATTAGGCAGATTTCACCCACAGAATCATATCCCCCCAACAGTTTTTAGTGCTGTCTCAACTTGTATACAGTGTAAAAATTCTGCCGCACACCTGTACTCCATTTCCACTGCAATAGTGCTACTGGTCATCCGTAGGCCTGCCCGGGTCCCCTATTAACAGCAATTGTTTGAGCCAGATCCGCACACACTCAATTGAATGCAGTTGGGGAATATACCCCTTTTATTATGCCACCAGTAATTCAAAAAAGGGGGTATATTCAATTGAGTGGGTGCGGATCTGTTTCCAAACAATCGCTAGTGCTGTCTCAAGACATTCATGGGTCAGTTTAACCATGTCCTTTGGTTCAGAGCTACAATGTAACATTCAGGGAGCAGTTTCTTACAAGGTTGTCTTTGTGTGCTGTGACCATGAATCGTGCTTAAACACCCTGCGATTCCCTTGTCTGGGGTTCTGATTCTTCAGAATTCACAGAGCTTGTGTCAAATAAACTTTATCTCTTTACGTCAAGTGGTTTCCGAGAAGTGAATTTCCACAATGCAGTATATTACTTGCCTCTATGTTCTGTTTTGATTACTATGTTCATTTAAAAACTGGTTGGTCTATTCAAGGTTATTCATTACATTTTTGAAATATAAAATAGATATAGGAAGCAGTAACAGAGAATGTGAAAATAGTCATTCTTTTCTGTTCGTTTTATGAGCATGGCTGAAAATGAAAACATTTTGGTACAAAGGTTAATGAATTGGTCCTTTGTTTAAAATATTTTATCAGTGTGTTGTAACGGAGTCGTTATTCTGTCTCTGCTACATACAAACACAATCTAATGCCTTTTACTTAAGGAAATATGTGTACAAAATATGCCATTGAGGCATTTATAACCATGAAGTGGGATGCCTAAGCGGGCTTGTCATGCACATTCCAAGCATTTCAGGAGGTTTCCACAAATGGTTTGCAGATTAAAAAGAAAAAACGATATTCTGTTGTTTTGTCAAGTAAGCTTTATGACCAGCACTGCTTTTTTTTTCAGCTCAAGCATATTTTCCAGTATAACTTTATTTTTTGTCTCATTTTACAAGAGTTCTAAAAGTCATATTTTAAAAACTATTTGAGATAAATGCTATATTGCTCGAGTGATGTTCGGTGGAAAACAGTGGTTACATATAGGGGCATATTTATCAAGAATCTAATTTGTGAGTTGCGTGAGGTTTTTTTTTACCTCGGATAAACTAGAATTTCCAATGTTTGGGTATTTGTGAAAAAACATACAAATGTTAAAAACTCGAATGAAAAATGACGGGAAAAAACTATAATCGTCGAGTTCATGTCACAAAAAAACTTGAATCGCTTGAATTGATTTGGGTTTACGTCCCAAAAACTTGAATTGATCTTTTTAACACAGAATAACACATCCTCAAATCAACCAAACAACTTGAGCTTTGCCTAAGACAACTTCCATTGACTATTGCATGACCTCACCAGCTTTTAAATGGCAAATTTTTACATTCACATTTTCGAGTTTCTTTGCTCAAAAAATACCAGACATTCAAGTTTTCAAAAATATAAATCAAATCTGTGTTTGGGTGCAAAAAAAATAAGAATCGTGCAAAAAAAATCAAATTTGACTTTTGATAAATCTGCTCCATAGATTTTATTAGTAATAATAGTACTTCCTGTTTGGCTAAGTAAATACATGTTAAAAGTTTTCTAATTTTTTCAGAAAACCAACCCACATTAGCACACTAAGACACTAGGAACTATCAAAGCTATTAAAGGGTGGGCTTCAGGCCTCATGTACAATTACCAGGCACAGCCCTAAGGTACATAGTGGTGCCCATATAAATGCTATACTATACTATATTTATACTATAAATACTATCTGTGTGCCAACTTGCCAGTTGCGTCATTTCAGTGAATAAGGTGAAAGAAGGAGATTGACTGGTACAAGGAAGCTATATACCTAGAACCTCCCCAATCAGATGGTAAGTAAACAGTTCTTTTTGCATACTGCACCTTTAGGTTATTGGATCACTATATTTATTATTATTTATATAGCACCATTGTAATACACAGCACTCTATAGAGTTAAGATGCACCAAGTATACAAACATTTCACAGTTACAGCTGGATATGGTTAGGAGGTTAATATGGGCAGAATCCTGCTCACGGGAGCTTACATTCTAACAGTAAGACATACAGTGAGAGTAATCAGTGTGATTGTTCCTATTGGTTATGATAGTGATGGTAAGTATATAGTACAGAGTATGAGATGAATACCAGTAGTGAGTATGTCTCAATGATAATAACACATAATTGATGATCTCTGGTTATATTTTACATGCAAGATGGCCCAGGAAGTTCTGTAAATTAGAAGCGATCTGCTAAAATCCCTACAACAACTGAAAGACTCTCAGCTGGATATAAGCTGTAATCTGTGTCAAATGGGGTGATACTAAATATTAATTTACCATGTGAAATAAAATGTAAATATGCATTAAAGTTCACTAAAATGTTTTTTTAACACACAGATGTCTACAGTAATTAATGAAAAAAATAATTTGTACAGGGGAACCCAGACTAATGCTTTATTGTTCTTTATTTGAAAGCATTTGTTATATACAGTACATACTGTATATACAAGAAAACAGAGATTACAATAATAACCTAAAGTAATCTCTTGTCAAACATAAAATTAGCCAACATGGGTGTTACCAAGTTACTCCTTTAAAACCTAGATCCTATATGACTAAGTTTTAAGGTTTTTATCTACTATTAGTCATCAAAAGTTAATGTCAAACAAATGCCAACCAATTGTCTTCTTTTCAATATCTATGTTAAAATATTGACTGAAAATATCAGGCTATTTTGACTTTGTGTATTCTATTGATTCCATTTTTATTGTTCCTATGTGTTGGCACTTTGCATTGCTACTGTATTTTCCCACGGACATAAATAATGTACATATAAATGTACCTAATTATACATATATACAGCATGTGTGTTTTTTATGCTCTAGAAAATCTAAGAATTTTTCATTACATTCTGGATGCTGGTGTCATTTGTTGATCTGTGTTTTCACCCTGCAAGCATTCACTCTAAAGGTGGCCATAGACGTTACAGTAACAATCTTTTGAAAGATGGTTCGTTTTCAATACAGACATGTTGGCGCTTAGTTGTCAGATATACAGCTATAAACAATAACATTCTACCTCTATTTGATGATTCAGGAGACATTTTCAGACCTGTCCGATTGACGAGCCAGCCAATAACCAAGTCTTCTGCTGATATTGGTCAGCTTGTCTCCTGCCATATATGCAACGAATATTGTACAAAAGGAAGTTTCGTATGAAATATTCTCTATGCATCTATGGCCACCTTTAAAAAAGTGCATTGAAGTATTGAAGGAAATCTACACTCTTAGGTCTTATCTTGATTAAAAAAAATGTATTGCAAATATCTGCATTACATTTTTTGACCAAGATAAGTCCTATGAGTGTGGATTTCTCTTAAATACATTAGCATCTGTTATTATGAGACTGCATCCCGGCAACAGTGTTTCTGATACAGGTGAGTGCTTGCATTCTTTTGTATATCTTTCTCCTTTAAATGCCCCATGTTAGTTGTCAAATGTACCTATTTACAGGGTGGTGTACTCTTTGGTACCTGGGACCTACCATAGTCTTAACCAACTTGAACTCAGCCTGCAGAGCATGGAACTTTCTCTCTCAGGTGGGCCCTTACTGTATTGGTGAAGGAAGGAATAACCAATTATATTGAATTATATAGCGGTGTCAATGGTTCTTGGAACGAAACATTAACTTTTTATTTACAAGATCTCAAACAATCTCCTTGGTGGTAATGCTCAGATGATACAATATGCATTCACTTACAGGTGAACTAGTCCCCATTGCTAAATTGTAGAAAGGTGCTCACAGCTGTGAATTACTTGTGGAGTCTCTTATTTCTGAGTCTAACTGCTTGAGTCACCCTGCTGGTGGGTACACTGCAGGGTTCTAAACCTCCTGGTCTCGTTGTTGGATCCTCTGGCTTTTCAACTTCCCTGATCTAGTGATCATTCCTTGAGTAATCTTTTACAGATTTTTCCTAACACTACTCCTAATCTACTAATACACTACTGCTTATCTACTACCTACCTACTAAAGCCTACCTCCTCTTCAGATTCCTCTGCACCAACCAGAAAGTGGATTTCAAAGAGGCCAAGTACATGGTCCTTTTAAATGACAAAGGATACCTGATAGCTGTGAACAACTACTGAACCTCAATGGAACACTTTAACCTGGAAAAGGAAGCAGCTACTCCTCCCAAGTGAAAACACTATGGTAAACTATATTACCTTGAAGCCGATGGAAGGACTGAGTGACAGTGAGCACAAACATACAGAAATGCAAGGGGCATCTTAATTCAAATATCTTTAATGAATTGATTTTTTCTAATTTAACTGCTGGGAAATTTGCATGACCAAAACTGTGCTAAAGATAATAAATTACTTCTCTAATTAGTTTCACTCTAAGTAATGTGCAATTTTAATTAAAAAGTATAAATATTATTACTATGTGTTGTAAAAAAATTATACTGTATTTCTTCAGAATACAAGAAAATTACAATTAAAGAACTCAGTGTAAAAAAATGATAGCATTTAAACTTGAAAAAAGTGCATCCAAAGAGATGCCACATCATCAGTGGCAGAAATCCATGGATGGATGCCTAGTTTATTCTGCACAGCTTTGTTGGATGTATTTATTCAGCCAGTGCCAATAGCTGTTGGGCATTTGATATTATTTGCATGTCTCAGTGGCTAGAAAACCACTACACAGAAGCCAATAAATATTAATCAATTGACTGGAGCTACGGAGGCAGTTAGGGATGCACCTCAAGGAAAAACAGGGCAATTGTTTTTGTTAAAGAGAAATATAATTTGAATCTTTAATGTGCTTGTATAGTCAGATTTCATTTAGAAATATATGGCTACTATCCTGAAGCATTGTTTAGTTCTAAAGATGGCATAGCTGCTCTTTTATTCATTTGCCTGAATGTCAGTCCTACATTTTATCCTACATCACAGCTACCAGTATAAGAAAAATTATAAGCTTAATTATCCCCTTTTAATTCATATTTTAATGTAACTGGGGTCTGTATTCAGAGTAAAGCCTTAACAACCATAATGGATGTTGGATTCATCCAACAAACTATGCCTACAGACTAAGTTAAAAGTCATACTGGACAAAATAAAAACTTGTATTAAAAATATTGATTATACAATATAATATATTATTATAATTAGTATTAACAAATCGAAATATACAACATTTCACAATGTATAATTTAGTAATATGAAATTGTATATCCAAATTTGTTGTCTGAAATTCTGTTAAGATTACTTGCTACCACCCTTGGCTAGAACTCTGGTTTACCATTTGTTCCCTCAAATAGGGTTGGTTACATGCAGAAACCCCGGGCCAAAAAGGACATTGGTGAACACTAATGACTGTAGGGTTCCTACCTTAAAGGAAAACTATACCCCCAAAATGAATACTTAAGCAACAGATAGTTTATATCAAATTGAATGACATATTAAAGAATCTTACCAAACTGGAATATATATTTACATAAATATTGCCCTTTTACATCTCTTGCCTTGAACCACCATTTTGTGACTCTATCTGTGCTGCCTCAGAGATCACCTGACCAGAAATACTACAACACTAACTGTAACAGGAAGAAGTGAGGAAGCAAAAGGCAGAACTCTGTCTGTTAATTGGCTCATGTGACCTTACATGTGGTTTGTATGTGTGCACAGTGAATCGTATGATCTCAGGGGGCGGCCCTTATTTTTTAAAATGGCAATTTTCTATTTATTATTACCCAAGGCACATACTACTAAAAAAAGTATACTATTATGATAATGGTTCATTTACATGAAGCAGGGTTTTACACATGAGCTGTTTTACTCAGTATCTTTTAATAGAGACCTACATTGTTTGGGGGGTATAGTTTTCCTTTAAGACAGACAGAAAGTGTAAGGTTTACAACGGGGAACCACTGTAACTGAGGATAGCCATGCCATGGGGAGTGGATATGGCGGAAGCCCAGGGGTGTACCCATAAGTGATTGGAGGCAAAGACATGATGATAGAAGATTGAAGATTTAATGGCAGCCAGAACACAGAAAACAAAAGGCAGGAACAGGCAAAAAGGACAATCAGGGTATCCACAAGGTGAGGAAAAAAATAGGGAACACAGGACTTTGAGGTACTCACTTAGGAACAAAGTAAAAGGTATTCAGGAACAAGGTATTCAAAGACAAGATTTGAAGAATCAAGGTTTTCAGGTATCAAGGTATTCAGGTATCAAGGTTTTCAGGTATCAAGGTTTTCAGGTATCAAGGTTTTCAGGTAACAAGGTTTTCAGGTAACAAGGTTTTCAGGTAACAAGGTTTTCAGGTAAAACGTTTCAGATCGGTAGGTCAGGAACAAACAAAATACATTGCAAGGCTCAGGGCTGGGATTATAAAGGGAAGGTGATTGGGAATAGGAAACACATTAAGGTAATGAGAAGGGAGGAGACTAGTGAGGAAACAAACAGGCAGATTAACAGGAACATCAGACCAGAGTTCAGGATCAGCCCCAAGAGCCCCCAGTGGCTCACGAGGTAAATGCAGCAAGTGTCCAGAACAGCATAAACAAGAGTTCGAGTCCCGGGCTGATCCTGACAGAAAGCTGGCATTCTTCTTTCTTAGTCTGCATTTTACAGCATTATTACACCATAATGAAAATCCATACAAATTATATTGTCATATATACTCTTGGCATACCTTTCATTTATAGAATACGTATAATATATATTATATACACTATATATATTTAACATAACGTTAGAAACCAAGTGAGGACAGCATCAAGCCACCAATTTGGTGCTCTTCTGACAGGATTTTGAAACCTGTCTTATATTCCTTCGGCTACCTGTTGGAAGCATTGCCAGTTTAAGAGCCCTTTACTCTATCACTACTGCATAAATTCTGAACAACAGTGTATCCATTCAAGTATGTTACATAAGGAAGCACGCACATCAGTAAGCCAAAGTAAATTTAATTGTTCTTGGCATGTTACCCATATTAAATGCCAAAACAATGCAGAAGAACATTATGTATAGCATAAACAGTAAATAATATTGCATTTAGTGTGATGTCTCTCATTAAAAGTATGGTTTGTTTATACAGCTGGGTGTATTTTAGTCAAATAATGCTTTATAGAGAAAGAAATTTAAATCAATGAATGGAAACAGGAAAAAATGGTCACTTTAATTCATCTTATACATTGTTGTCACTAGACAATAACTTATATAGAGACAGAACCAACAAGCCACCTACACACACAGCTTCCTACTGTGGTAAAAATAAACCCAAAATCACCTACAGTTGGCAATATAAGAAATAAAATAAAGATGCAATAATAAAGAATGCACCAGAGGAAGGACCAGATGGGTCCAAAACATGTAGTGCGATAATAAAACTACACACTTTGCAAAGACTCTCCAGACTTTCTTATTCTTCTATGCAATAATAAAGAATGCTTTTTTATGTTTTTCTCTTCCCCATAGTCACTATTACAAATAACAAAGTCCAAAATTGCTGTAGCACACCGATCCTTTATTGTGATTGCAATAATAAGTTTTTTATTGGCTACTTGATAAAGGGCAATTACAAATTGGGTCTCTTGGTTGTTCCACACCTTCTAACCACCCATCACCACTGTTTAGAAGTCCTTTAATCTTAGACGTGCAGACAGCTCTTTAGAATTAACATGAATTTGTATCAAAAAGAAAGGAACTTTCCAAGGTACATTCCAATGCACTTCGCCTGGTTTGAGCTGGCGAAAGAGGTAACGTTCAGTAAAATCCACATCTTAGTGAATTTGCGGAGTAACGTCCATTCACCAGAGCGATAGAACTTAGATGAAACAAGCTTTTAGTACTGAAAATTTACAAAACACTTAACATTTTTGTATTTTAAACTTTATACTTATTCACCCAACTTTTGGGGTTACTGGTCAATGCAGGACCCTTAATCCTCAGACACTATGGGTTCAATGTATTCATGTTTGACATTTTTAATTACTTTCACAAAGAATACATTTCACAAAGAATGAATGGCAAAGACTGAAGCCTCAGGGTTCCCTTTCCCAAATGGTAAACGATGAACACCCAGAAGGAAGCTTAAGCTGGCAACGAGGCAATAATATATTATAGAAAGGGAGTGCATATGATCACCGATTCTGCTTCTCTTGGGTGAATCTCAGAAAATATGGAGAATAGTTATCAAGTTACCATATAGCTTTTGTCGATGTAAAGGGTTGTTGGTGGTCTATACAGCTAAAGGGGAATTGAATGTTCTGCTTCCAATTAAGTTGCTCTGTGCCAACAACTCCACTGTGCCAGTAAATCAAAATAATAAAGGAAGGAGAACTCCAGCAGTTGTGTGGTTACACAACATGTTTCAGGTAGATTCCCTTTATGAAAGCTTTTGCCTCTAATGTTTTCAATAGAAAATACTATAGGTCTGGGCAATTCATATGCTCACTCAATGACTGACCCCCCCCCCCCCAAAAGTCTCCAAACTGGAGGATAATTAGCTAGAGAGTAGTTTGCTGGGAAGTTTAGAGAACAGGGTGAAAAAGAGCATATGGATATCTGCTTGTTACTGAAACAATGTGGAAAAGGATTTTGTTTGTTTTGTTTAACTATAGGGTTGCTTGGTAGTCATTTGTGCTGGGTTGTTATACTGCAAACAAGCTTCTTTTTGTCTGTTTGCTCCCTCTCGCAGACTGTTTATCCAGTCAGAAGTACCAGTTGCAGGAATTCCCATGGAGGTAACTTATGGCATGGATTGGTATTCCCATTGAACCATGGGTAATAGGTATATTCCATAGACTCCCTAATCTATGGAATATAATCTATGTGAAGGATCCCATAGTTCTTTCTCTTTAGCTCAAACTTAAGCAGAGTAGTGAATGTTTTGGAGCCCCTGAGGCAATGAAAGGCCTTAGTAAAGGATGTTAAGCTTGGAACCTAAAGTTAATGTATTTTCTTAGTAAAGGTCAAGGACCACAGAGGAAGGACAGCATAGGGTTAGTAATCCCCAGGAAAAAAAAATTCAGCCATAGGGACCTAAGTAAAAAGACACACAGGTTAGTACTCTACCTAGGATATAATTTCAGACATGACCCTGTAGACTAGGACTTAAAACTGGTGAGATTAAGCTCATAGCACTTTGTCTATACATCCTTATAGGTTTCAGATGAAAACAAATGATTTGTCTGTCACATTGACCATATTTGAGCTGCTTTGACTATGGGGCAGATTCACTAAAGGGCTAAGTGGCTAATGCTAGCGACTTTTCGCCAGCATTGCCACCCAGAGGGACATCACCAATTCACTAACCGGCTCAGGCACCAATTCGCTATCGAACGGGACCTTCACTAGCGTTCATTTGCACTCTATCGCCACACAACTTTTCTCTCTGGAGAACAATTGTTACTCCGCAAACTCACACAAGTGTGGATTTTACTGAATGTTACCTCTTTTGCCAGAGTTGACTTCGCCACCTCAGACCAGACGAAGTGCTAAAAAGCAGCTAGATCTTCCTCAATCTTCTGTCACTGTGTGCCAAAAATGCATTAAAGTTCAAAAAACACTGGTGACTTTTCTTTTTTTTTTAGTGGGATTGCCTACAAAAGTCCTAACAAACTTTTTTTGGGTAACCAGTTTTCTCCAGACATTTCCTAACATATGGAACATTCATTTTACAGTGGGCTCATGTGAAAGGCAATATATTAACTCTCGTCTTTATTAAGGTTCCCTGGATATATGTAATAAAAAATGGTAACTTCAAGCATTCGCACCAACATTTATAATGTTATAAATTATAAGACCTACATACAACTTTCAATTACCCGCCCTATGCATATTGACCTAAGCGCAAGATCACTAGCGAATTTTCGATAGCGCATCTTCGCTATGAAATGCTCGCACTGCCGAACTAATGCTAGCAAAAAGTCGACAATATTCTTAGCCTAGGGTGCAACTTCGCATATTAGGGGATTAGCATAGTGCTAGCAAATTTGCACCTGGCGAAGTGGTGCGATGTGTGCGAATTGGTCGCTCGCGACAATTCGCCCTTTAGTAAAGCTGCCCCTATGAGTGTTATAATTGAAATACTGCACCTATTCTTTGTTTATTTTGTCTAATAACTGTCATGCACTAGCACACACATTTCTTCTAATACTGTGTTCGTCTAACAATCCCACAATAACACCTTAATTTCCGCCACTTCTTGGTGGAGATTAAGTCCTACCTGTGAGAGAGTCTTGCATGTAGCGGTGCTTTACCTGAGAGCAGGAGGAGGTCTGAAGGGATTTCATTTGACTCCCATTCCATGGTATTACAGTCTATTAAAACCATCACAAAAATTGTGACTAATACAAACACCAATAATATCAAGATTTTATTTCAAGATTTGTGCTGACAATTTCCTTGATGTAATTTAATTGACGTAGGCTTGTGCTACATTGATGGAACCCTACTTGTTTGCAAATAAACCTTTTCAATGGAAGCACTGGCCTAGTATTTGCCTATGTTGTCATCACAACAAAGTTTGTAAATACCATTCTGAACAAATTAACGCAAGCTTTACAGTCAAAAGTTCAGCTGTAAATTGATCTGGTTGTTCACGTCACGTCAAGTACAGTATATGTGTAAGAAAATACAATAGTATTATATCTGCTTTCCAGACGGCACTGCAGAGCTTTTTTGAATCCTATTTTCTCATTCAGGATTGAAGAAAGGAGTTGGAATCACCATATGCCAGGATAACAAAAGGAATTAGAATTTCCTGATAAATATACAGTACAGCACCCATACTGAATGTTAAATGTTGTCCACACTGGTAGAATAATATACAGTATGTGTTTAACTAACATGCCTCAAGAGGTTGTTGTAGAGCTACAATAAATTACTAAAATGTTTCTCTTTGGGGGTTATTTACTAAACTCCAATTTTTTCTTGTCAGAGTTTTAAAGGGGAAAAACATGATTTATTAAACCCAGATGTTGTTAAAAGTCCGAATAAATAAGTACTCCATTACAAATCTGCTGTCATATAGAAGTCAATGGCAGATGTCCTTTTTATAATTGGAAGATATCATGATCTGCACTGGGTTTTGTACAATAATCAGAAAAATTTATGGCTTTCAGGCGATAATCAGAAAAAAAATTGAGTTTTCGGGCATCCAATCCAAAAAACTCATACGACTCTTTTTTCATGGTTTATCAATTATTTTCCCATAGCAATTTTACCAAGTAAATTTATTGATAGAAATAGTAAAAATGCGCATGGAGTTTGGTCAAAGTGGTTTTAAGAAAATATTGGGAAATATTCAGATTTTAGTAAATAACCCTATAAATTTTCTCACATGCTTCCAGATAATGGCAGGCATCGAGCCCAATTGTGCTCTATGACCTCTATGATGCAGGTTCACAAATAACCTGATTAACAAAGTTGTACGTGCAATTAACAAAGGAAGAGCTGTCATAAATAGTGATCCACTAATGATCACAAATTACTGTGTGATTTGCTCTGAACTATTTCAATCCATATTCCTATCCATATTCCTTGTTCTGCAAGTAGTCATATGGTATGGTATCTGTTACAACTATAATGCAACTTTCGTATTGCAAGTACACTTTTACAGATGTTAAAACAAAATCTGAAACAAGTGGCCAAAATATTCATTTACACAGTAAAAATCAATCTTACTACAGCTGTCAAAATATTTTTCCTCTTGAAACTACAATATGCATAATTACCATAAAGCAATAAAGACGCTTTACATATTCATTACCAATCTAACCCATTTAGGTGGTTTATCAAATTTCGCTAAGGATTATTATGATTATATTCATCAGATGTTTCTGATAAAGATGGTGTTTAAAGGGATTTTGTCATGGGAAAATGTGTTTTTTTTCAGAACTCAGTTAATAGTGCTGCTCCAACAGAATTCTGCACTGAAATCCATTTTTCAAAAGAGCAAACAGATTTTCTTAGATTTAATTTTGCAATCTGATACGGGGCATGACATGTTGTTAGTTTACCAAGTACCCTGAGTCATGTGACTTATGCTCTGGTAAATATCACTGCTGCACTGCAAATTGAACTGATCTCACCCCTCCCCCTCCGCAGCCTATCAACAGAACAATGGGAAGGTAACCAAATAACAGCTCCCTGACACAAGATAACAGTACCCTGGTAGAAATGAGAATATCACTCAATACTAAAAGTCAAGTCCCACTGCAACTCCTCCAGTTACATTGAGTAGTGCTTATCTGAAAGTAGTTATACTGTGAAATGCTTTCACCGAGGTTACCAATCTGTAAGACAAATTGCTATCTTTTTATCCCAGGCCAGTGCTTTTATAAAATAAAAGTAAACCAGCCTGGGCAACTTTGTTGGAGACTGTGGAAAAGTCATTTTTCTTGAGCACTTTTTCTGGTCTTTCAGACGAGTCCGCTTGTGAGGGTGCATGCCCAGTACAAAAACTTTTTTGTGCCCCTAGAATTGGCACAGGGAAGAACTAGAATAAAAAATAAAATTGCAGTGTGGCAAAAAGTACAGCAGGCTGGTGTGAACAAGGATAGCACCTTCCTGGATAGCAGATATGTAACTAGGTTCACTGCAGTAGCCTAAAAAGTGCCTCCTCCACGTGATTTTACTTTTACATTTTCTCCAGGTTTAACATGAACAGACTTTTCTGACTCATTTTAAACTCCACCCTCTTTGTTCAGCATTAAATAACCTCCAAGGTTATTTACGTTCAAGTATTGTTTGCATTTTATAGCACTGCAATTTTTCCAGGATAGTTTTTTCCCTCAAACCCTCGTCATGGAACACTGATAGCAGTCGTAAGCCACCTGCACCTCAGACTAATGCTTTTAGTGTTAATCTATTGGCTTTGCTACAAAGTAAAATTAATTAAGAGCTCTTTGAATATCCTTTTGATTCACATGTTCTGACCTTTCTCCTTTTCTACCAATATAATTAGGCCTACTAAGAATTCTGTTAGAAAAAAACCTTTTTATATTGGCAGAGTGTCTTCTGTGTGTGTCTTTTTTCAAAATTTATTTAACATGTAGAAAGCTTAATAATGTTAATTATCATCTCACCTATCATATTTTTAAAAACAGTTCATAATAAATAGAAATCTTAGAGCATTCTGCGCCCTGAGGGTTGAGACAGGACGTTCCCAGATAAGGAATAGCAGGAGTGCTAGATGAGCCCACAGAAATAACAGTTCGTAATAAGGGCCAGCACTTATCTGCAGGAGACGAAGCAAAGTCAGGAACAGGCCGGGTCATACACAGGAAAGGATCAATAAGCAGGTACCAGTTGAGGGAAATCCAGAAGAGTAGTCAGCAAAGCCAAGGTCGAAGTCAGACGAGCAAATACAGAATCCAGGGATAATCAGAAGAGTAGTCAGTAACAAGCCGTGGTCGAAATCAGAATAATATCAGTAATAAACGCTTAGTGTCAGTTAGACGATCACCTCGCACTGGGCCTAGGTCGGAGTGACCTTTTAACCCCAGGACGCATGTTGGCGTCAGAACGCGCGCCTGTGTCAGAACGCGCGCGCGCACGTGAATGCGCGCCCGCGAATGCGTGCCCGCGTCAGAACGCGCGCGCGCACGTAAATGCGCGCCCGCGTCCAAACACACGCGCGCATCAGGACACGCGCTCGAAACTGCAACAATCGCCGGAGTGGAAGCACAGGCCTGGGGAGATGTCGGCTCAGCTTGAGCCAGATCTTCTGGATCCCGACATTGCCCCCCCCTCAATATGCAACCTCATATTGAGTGCATGTGGGAGCCGGTCTGTCAGGATGAGATCTATGAAACAACTCAATAAGTTGAGGAGCATGTAAATTACTCACGGGTTCCCATGAATTCTCTTCTGGAGGAAAACCTTTCCATTGGATTAAATATTGAAGCCGACCTCGCCGGTACCTAGAATCCAAGACAGCCTCCACTTCGAATTCCTCAACACCTTCAATAGTTACTGGAGCTGGAGGACTGTGGTCTCTTCCCGAAAAGGTGTTCTTCACCACAGGTTTCAATAAGGCTACATGAAAAACAGGGTGAATTCTGTAAGTAGCAGGCAATTTAAGTTTGAAAGTTACCTCATTCACACGTCGAATAATGGGAAAGGGACCCAAAAATCGTTGACCCAGCTTCTTAGACGGACACGGAAGTTTGATGTGCCGGGTAGACAACCACACCAGGTCTCCAACTCGAAACTCAGAACCCTTCCTTCTCTTACGATCAGCAAAATCCTTGAAGTTGTTCTGTGCTTGGGCCATTGCTTGCTGAATTCTTAGGGTATTGTCCAGAAGAAAAGAAAGTCTTTCTTGAACCGCGGGCACCTCTATACCTTTAGGAAGATTAGGAAGCACGTGCGGATGGAAACCATAGTTAGCAAAAAACGGAGTTTGCTTGATGGAGGAATGAAGGGCATTATTGTAGGAGAACTCAGCCAATGGTAACAGCTCACTCCAATTGTCCTGGAGGAAGGATGAAAAACAACGTAGATATTGTTCCAACGTTTGGTTAGTCCTCTCTGTCTGCCCATTGGATTGTGGATGAAAAGCCGTGGAAAGAGCCAGCTTGATCTTTAAAGCTTTGCACAATGCCCTCCAGAATTTAGATTTAAACTGTACTCCCCGATCCGGCACAATCTCGTCTGGAACTCCATGGAGTCTGATGACTTCCTTAATAAACACCTCAGCCGTAGAAGGTGCAGAAGGTACTCCGGAGAGGGGAACAAAATGTGCCATCTTGGAGAGTCGATCCACAATTACAAAAATTGTATTGTAACCTTGCGAGGGAGGAAGCTCTACAATAAAATCAACGGAAATGGAACCCCACAATCGAGTAGGCACTGGTAAAGGACGTAACAGCCCCAGGGGTTTAACATGTGAATCTTTAAACCGAGCACAAGTCTCACAAGAAGATACATAATCCTTGCAGTCCTTAGCCATGTGAGGCCAGAAGAAAAACCTTTGAGCAAGATCTAAAGTCTTAACATATCCCATATGACCCGCCAATGAATGATCATGAAGTAATTTTAGGGTCTCTAAGCGAAGTGTTTCTGGAATGAAGACTTTGTCTTTCAAAAAAAATAACCCATCACAAGCTTGCAACTCCCCGTGTGGAGATAAAGAAGAGGATGCCTCCTTGATCTTTGAAAAAAGTTCACTCTGAAGAAGAAAGAAATTCTGGGGCCGAAGAATCGTATCCAGGGGAAAAGGTTCCTCTTCCTGACTGTGTAACCGTGAAAGAACATCAGCTTTCTTGTTCTTAGAGCCAGGCCTATAGGTTATATGGAAATTAAAACGAGAAAAAAAACAATGCCCATCTGGCTTGTCTTGGTTTGAGACGTTTGGCGGTTCGTAAATACTCCAGATTTTTATGGTCTGAAAAAATAATGATCGGGTGTGATGCTCCTTCCAGCAAATGACGCCATTCTTCAAATGCTGCTTTAATGGCCAAGAGTTCTCGGTCAGAAACATCATAATTCTTCTCTGAGGTGGAGAGTTTCTTAGAAAAGAAAGCCACAGGATGAAGAGCGTTGTTATCGCCGGTCCTCTGGGATAAAATAGCACCAATAGCAGTTTCAGATGCATCAACCTCTAGAATGTAAGGCAGAACAGGATTAGGATGCTTTAAGACAGCAGCAGACGTAAACCGATGTTTTAATTGATCAAATGCTTCTTGAGCTTGTGTAGTCCACTGAATGTGCTTAGTGGAACTGGTTAAATCAGTGATAGGTGCGATGATCTTAGAAAAGTCCTTAATAAACTTTCTATAAAAATTCGCAAACCCGACGAAACTTTGTACTGCTTTCCGAGAAGAAGGAACAGGCCAATCAAGAATAGCGGACACCTTCTTCTTGTCCATGCAAACTCCGTCAGAAGAGATCACAAACCCCAGGAACTCCACTGAAGACTTGCAAAATTCGCATTTCTCCAGTTTAGCATATAAACGATGAGTTCGCAGACGGTTAAAAACCTTCCTTAGTTGCATCTCATGGTCCTGTTCGGAAGAAGAAAAAATTAAAATATCGTCTAGATAAACAATAAAAAATTGATCCAAAAAATCTCTGAAAAAATCATTAACAAAATGCTGAAAAGTCGCAGGAGCGTTGCATAAACCAAATGGCATAACGAGGTACTCATAATGTCCAAAACGGGTTCGAAAAGCCGTCTTCCACTCATCTCCTTGCCGAATCCTTAACAAATTATACGCCCCTCGTAAGTCTAATTTAGAAAAAATGTTGGCCCCACGAAGGTTTTGGAATAATTCAGGAATATGGAGTAACGGGTAACGATTTTTTACAGTGATCTGGTTCAAGTGTCTGTAATCAATGCAGGGCCGTAAGGAATGATCCTTTTTCTCTACAAAGAAAATACCCGCCCCTGCAGGTGAGGTGGAAGGACGAATAAACCCTTTCTCCACATTCTCGTTGATATAATCTTTCAAGACCGATAGTTCGGGCTCAGACAGAGGGTAGATACGTCCGAAAGGAATTGGAGCCCCTGGAAGCAAATCTATAGGACAATCATAAATTCGATGAGGAGGTAGTGTGTCAGCTCCCTTTTGATCAAAAACATCTATGTAGCCCTGAAGAAATGAAGGGATAGCCTGTAAACGAGGATCTTGAGATGAACACAAAGCAAATGCTTTAGAAGTGGTTTTGGGCATGAAGAAATGAGAAATACAAGCCACAGACAAAAATTGTAGTACCCCAGTGCTCCAATTTATTGAAGGATTGTGCAATTTCAACCATGGAAACCCAAAAATTAACGGGAAAAGAGGAGAGGACACCACATCAAAAGATAAAGTCTCAACATGATTAGAGTCCGTGATAACAATCAGTGGTGTGGTCTCTAACAACACTGGTCCGGAGGAGAGTTGGGAGCCATCTGCTGTCCTCACCAGAAATGGTTGAGTCTTGGGTCGGAATATTATGAGCTTTAATAAATTCTTTATCGACAAAACAACCACAGGCTCCCGAGTCTATGACGACTTTACTCTCTAGGAACCCTTGGGGCCACTGTAGAGAAATAGGGACAATGAGCATAGGCAATTCTCGAGAGGAGGAGGATGAGGATGGAAAATAAGTCGGATGAATATGCTTACCCCCTGGTCAGGTAGGACAGTTCCTCAAGAAATGACCAGACAGACCGCAGTAGAGGCATAAATTGTTCTCCCTTCTGCGGGACCTCTCCTGGGCAGAGATAGCTGTTCTCATAAGTCCAATCTGCATGGGTTCAGGAGCAGTTGTTATAGAAGCAGGGGAGGAAATGGATGACGAAGTTGCAGAGACGTATGAAGACAGAGGGGCTTTAGGAAGTACACAGGATGCTCCAAAAGAAGGTGTTGCAGCTCTCTCTGCGCGTCTCTCCCTTAAACGACGATCAATCTGCACACACAGGTCGATCAAAGACTCCAATGAATTAGGTACTCCTACTCTGGCTAACTCATCCTTCAGAGTAGGACTCAAACCCAAGCGGAATTGATGTCTGAGGGCCTTGTCGGTCCACTCGGTGTCGGTGGCATAAGTGCGGAAATCCGTCACATAATCTTCGACTGGGCGTTTGCCCTGACATAGAGTCCGGATTATAGTTTCAGCAGTGTCGGACCTCTTAGGATCGTCATATATCTGAGCCATAGCTGAAAAAAATATGTCCACACTCGCCAATAGGGGGCTTTGGGTTTCAAACAGACGATGAGCCCAAGTCTTGGGTTCTCCGGATAATAGGGACATAATCACTCCCACCCTGATTTGTTCTGTAGCATAAGATTGACTTTTCAAGGAAAACATGAGTTGACAGTCATTTTCAAAAGCCCTGAATTTAGCTCGATCTCCTGAAAAGCGTTCAGGGAGTGGTATCTTGGGCTCGGGCGTCAGATGTGTGGACGAAGAAGCTACTCCCGGGTAAGCAACCGAAACTGGGGGTCCAGGAGGAGGAGCGGCAGCAACAGTCATGTCTTGCATCTGGGTCTGTAATTGTTGATAGCCCCCTTGTAAATCTCGAACAGCCCGAGTAAGACCAGCTAATTGCTGAGCAACAATTTATAAAGGGGAAAGAGCCGGTTCTTCGGACTCCATGGCGAGGTGATACTGTCAGGAGTCGAGGCGAGTCCGAAGGTAAGAGCCTCCCCCACGCTTCCCACTGAGTTGCGCCCTGAGGGTTGAGACAGGACGTTCCCAGATAAGGAATAGCAGGAGTGCTAGATGAGCCCACAGAAATAACAGTTCGTAATAAGGGCCAGCACTTATCTGCAGGAGACGAAGCGAAGTCAGGAACAGGCCGGGTCATACACAGGAAAGGATCAATAAGCAGGTACCAGTTGAGGGAAATCCAGAAGAGTAGTCAGCAAAGCCAAGGTCGAAGTCAGACGAGCAAATACAGAATCCAGGGATAATCAGAAGAGTAGTCAGTAACAAGCCGTGGTCGAAATCAGAATAATATCAGTAATAAACGCTTAGTGTCAGTAAGACGATCACCTCGCACTGGGCCTAGGTCGGAGTGACCTTTTAACCCCAGGACGCATGTTGGCGTCAGAACGCGCGCCTGCGTCAGAACGCGCGCGCGCACGTGAATGCGCGCCCGCGTCAGCGCACGCCCACGTCAGAACGCGCGCGCGCACGTAAATGCGCGCCCGCGTCCAAACACACGCGCGCATCAGGACACGCGCTCGAAACTGCAACAAGCGCCGGAGTGGAAGCACAGGCCTGGGGATATGTCGGCTCAGCTTGAGCCAGATCTTCTGGATCCCGACAATAACATGCATTGATTGTGAATCTAGATTTGAATATAACACTTTATTTTGGCATACATACCACTGCCTGGGTTCTTTAGTGAGAGACAGTAGCAGCTAGAACAATGCTCTTTTATAATAAAAACAATACTGATCATGTATTAATTAATTCATTAATTGAACACAAAGAGCAAAGGCAATGAGGGGGAAGGATTGTTTGTCATGTGTCATTACAGTAACTGCTCCATTCAGTTCTATCCAATTCCTGAGCAAAGGTAGATTGAGTTAGAATAATATAAGGTACACCTGACACTAAAGTACATTTTAAAAATACCATTAAACAACTTAGAGTAAGGTTTTATAGTGAACTTGTCAAAGGGAGGAGAGTTTATTCACCATAAAAATGCATTAAAACAATACACTTCACTTCAGATATACAGAGTGTATATTAATACAGACAAATCAGGAGGGCTTTTTCCAAATGGATAGCATCCTAACAAAATCGTTTCTGAACACCCTTCATGCTGCATTATTTAAAATGTTGTTGTGATGGTTGACACTGTAAAAATCACATTTGCCACGAATAAGATAAACGCCTGAATCACTGTGAAATAGATAAAATTATTTATCTATATGAGTGTAAGGTACTAATGATACAAAGCATGTACATGTGAATCTCTTATATACTGGGTAGCTATTGGATCAAACTGCCCTCTATTGCAGAATCTGGCAATCCAGTGGCTTACAAAGTTCAGCATGTCAGAAGGGGTTATTTGTTATGTTTTGGGCAAGGTGCAAAAAAATAGACACAGTCATATTTTTGCACTGTGCACCCTGCCCTGCTAGGAGAAGGATTTCTGCTGTGTGCATGTTGCTTTTGCCCCATGAATATAGCACTGTCTGCATTTGGCAACTCTGTATTCATTCTTTGGGGGAGGCGTGTAGGCATACCCACCCCCATACTGACCTTACTCCTGCAGACTGCAACAAAGCCCTGCACTTACCAGCTGCCCTATGGACAGGACTGCTTTGCACCTAACACATATGTTGTGATTTGTGTATTCAACCCTGTTTGTATCATCTTGATTATCTGATGAGGGTGCACATTTTATCTATGGAAGAGAACCATCTATAATTTATGCCATACAAATCCACAACAAACTCAACCCTTCTTGAGTTTTTTTACAGAGTGCTTGTACCTGATTTCTGTGCATATTTACAAATACAAGAGTCCTCTGCACTCAACCCATTATCAATATATTTAAGACAGAGACATTTTGTGCATACTGAAAAATGCCTTACCCTTTAAACAAAACAGGGATTGTTTGTCCATATATTGCAATATATTTAAGCTGGCCAACTACGTCAGTCATCCCATATCTGGCCAGTCCTACACTCAATTTCCATCTGATTCATTAAGAATTCTATTGCTTCATTATACATTTTACAAAGGGACTAAGTTTTACCTGAAACTTACTTGCTGCTTTCAAAGATAAACTCCCAAACTTGGCTGCCCTTTTATTAGACACCAGTGGGATCACCTGACTATAGCTGGGAAGGGTGGGGGCTTCAACATGGAGCTGGTCACTGCTCCTGTATAACTATAACAAACTTGGAAAAGTTGTGCTCACCACTTATTTTTAAAACCATTAGGCGGGGTTGCAATGAGGCTGCAACCACAAAATACATGTACCTGCTTTACAGTGGTATGTTGTCACTGTTTATAAAATTAATTGCTTAGGGATTGTAACTGGATACATCAATTTAAAAATATTAATTTACACCAAATAATATTTGTCTGCTTGGTATTACTGTAGCTTGGCACAATGACCATCCCTTCCTCTTGCATGTCATATTTATTGGAAAACAATTTACATTCATAATAGCGCTTCAGTATCACAGCAATTCCTGGCTCTAATCGGCTTTCCGAAAACCTTTACACCGGTAGAATCAAAAGAATGAATAAAGCACCATACTATAGCTGAAGGGGTGGATTAGCCTTAAAAGGAATAAAGTACAGAGATGAAATAGAATATATGTTGTGCTCTTTCTGCACAATATGTTCCTTTATAAGCAAATCTCAAATCTGTACTTTTAAATCAACATCTGCAGTTCCAATAGGCTGCTCCCAGGAACTAGCAACACTAGGGGGCAGATTTATCAATGGTAGAATTGAAAATTCAAATCTTCGATTTTTTTTATGGTCAAAACTGTCAAATTTCACTAGGGAGTTATTCAAATTTGAGTTTTTTGAATTTGACTATTCGTTACCTAAAACCTGCCGAATTGCTGTTTAAGTCAATGGGAGAGGTCCAGGGATCAATTTTGAGTTGTTTGCAGCTTTCCTTCTCCGGAAAAAACTTTGATGTGCCTCTAGCATGTATAAATATGTTAAATATGTTAAATATGATAAGGTTTAGCATAGGATTGAGGATGTGCTAATTTGGAATATACTGTAGGGTATTCATTTAATGTAGAATATTATATATAACATTGTAACATGGGAATGCATTTTGCATCTTTCAACAAAAATCTGTTGCTTAAAAACATGGATTTTAAGTTCATTTGGACCTGCATCTATGCCTATAGTACACTTGAGCAGGGCCACATTTTCTATTTTTTCCACCAGCTATTTTTTCTACAGCTGTCAGGTACAAAAGTGAGTCAGGAGCTGATAAGCTTCCCCTGCACTTCCCATTGTGACACGAACACTGAGGGTGCAGAAGTGCCTGAAATCCCACAAGCAGCAGTAACTCCTTCTATTAGGTTTCAGGAGACAAGGCATGGCAGAACTGCAGAAAGAAGTCAAATGCACAACTGGTAGATGGAAACAGTGTTCAGAGAACAGGCTAGGGTCAGAAACAGTAACACGAAGATAGGGCAGGAACATATTCAGGAATACAGAAATCAGTATACATATGAAATACTAAGTGTCGGCCAAAGATGTTCACCTCACACTGGTGTGGAGGCTTTAGCATCTATTTACACTGCATATGCATGCACAAATGTGTTGATGTGCATTGTGTGTGTGAGGACACCAGAGCATGAGGCAATTCCCACACATTCAAACACCTCTGAAAACATTAGCAACCATGTTTGCATCCTTTTTGACTCATTACAGTGTAAAGGCATCACAATGCTTGCACCAAATCTTCTGTCATCCTGATCAGATCAGATATAGCAGTAATTGTCCATCACCCAAACCACTTAATTGTAATATTAACTCAACTACCCTAGGTTCCCATATGAATCCCAAATTTGTCTATTATGAATATGTTATAAGTAAACTCCTTGAGTATACACTGACTTTCTTAACAAGCCAGGTCTGACAGTGTAAATATTAATAGGTCAGATTCACAGCAGGATTCTTCCCTTTGCAACTCAAAGAACAATCTAAAATAAACAAGTTTTTTTTTTTTAAAGCGTAATTACATTATTATTTGGCAGAACAACCTTTCCTATTAACGTATGAATAACAGGATGTGTTATAGTTTTAGTTGTAATTTTTTTGTGTGATTTCATTCTTGCAAAGAATCAGCTAAAGCAAGGTTATAACCTGAACAATGCAGACACCAGTATCCATGAAACGTACTTCAGGTTGACTTATATCCACAATTACTCATTTATAGAGATTGGTTAGTTCAAAAAAATTTAAACACATCTCAGGATTTATAATTCTGTAGTCGGATGATAACTTACAACAGGTCCCACAAGCTTGGAATAAATGTCAAACCCTCTGCATAGAGTAGAAAATATCATACATAGAAAAGTAAATTTGCAGCTTTTTTAAATCAGAAAGCAGACATCACATGTATGAGTGGGGACCCAGCAATTTGACAGTTAGCTATGACCCCAAAACAATTGCTCTGACCTCAAACAATTGGCAATGTTTCAGACCTCATGGTCTTTTCTCAACCCGAGAAAAGACCGTGAGGTCTGAAACGTTGCCAATTGTTTGGGGTCACAGCCCATGTCCTAATAAAGGCCTTTTAAGAAAAAGAAACCATTGACTTGTGCCGTCAATAAATAATGTGGTCTGATTGAATGGATTGAAGGTGGAAACCGTTGGACGTGCATCAGATTAAACTGATTTGGAGGTAAAGGGTGCTGACTGTGAAACATGTGGTTTGCAGGTATCTAGAATACATTCTAATCTGATATTTGGTCAGCTTTTTTATTACTTCTGCAAGAGAATCACAGCTTCTGAATCTAAAGGCCACATGTTTAATTTACAATATAGTTTTACAACTGTAGCAGGGAGAAGCTTGATAGCCTAAAGAAATACAGTAATAGAGATCAGAAATCATGGCAAAGGCAAAGCAAGAAATTTCAATATTTTCAAAAAGCTTGATTACCTTCACAGAAAATTGTAGAGCAATCTTTAAAAAAACAGTTCAGTGAAAAAATAAATGTTTCTTATACAGTTAGCAAAAAAATGCAATCTATAAAGGCTGAAGTGAGCCAATGTCTAACACTATAGCCAGAACACTACTTTATGCTTTGCAGCTCTTTAACTCTGAGTTAGTCAGTGACTTTAAGGGGGTCACGTGGGACATAACTGTTCAGTGAGTTTGCAATTGATACTTAGCATTCAAAAAGCAAACAGATTATGATTCAAAAGCAACCAGTTATGCCTCATGTGCCACCCTAAAGTCACTAATTGTTACTGCCTGGTAACCAATCAATAGAAACTCAGAGAGCTGCAAAGCAGGAAGCAGTGTTCTGTTCTGTTATGCTACACATCCAGTTACTCCAGCCTTAATGCATTACATTTTGACTAACTAGCTATACTGAACACATTTTTATTAAGCCAGTTTTTATTGTAATACTGAACAATACCTTTAACTCTTTAAAAATATAAAATGAGTTTATTCAAATGGAATATATTAAATTGACTCTACTGTGTAATAGGAGTAAAATTGTGTGTCAGATTGTGCTGTACAGGTATAGGATCCCTTATCCGGAAACCCGATATCCAGAAAGCTCCGAATTACGGAATGGCTGTCTCCCATAGACTCCATTTTATCAAAATAATCCAAATTTTTAAAAATTATTTCCTTTTTCTCTGTAATAATAATAACAGTACATTGTACTTGATCCCACCTATGATATAATTAATCCTTATCGGAAGCAAAACCAAAAATTTTCAACTGCTGGATGTGTGTAATGTTATTATCTGTTGGATACAATTGACGGGACCAATTTTCATGGCGCTTAGAGTTCACAGTCACATGACGCTTCTTTTAAATACTACATCATTTCCGGTTCTCCGGCCTTTTGACAAAGAAACGGCTGTCGAGGTGCAGCATATGCGGTGAATGTGGGGATCCCCTCCTGCAGGTCTGAAGTGCTAGGACCTTGGTGTGTAACCTATACGGAGCCGTAATGGAGACGTCACCACATGCCACTACACGAAGTCGCAGTTGGGCCGTTTACGGACGCTCGTTTAGTCGGTAATATTTTTATATTTGAATTGAGTGGGCTACGTCGGGAGATGCTAATATCCCATGTACACTTTACACAGGGCGATGGCCTGCCCTCCTCTTCGGCAAATCCAGATGACCGCGTCCACCCACATACTATTGGGCTTCCCGTGAAGGTTTTGGTTCACACTGAAGGTGTATCCCCCTCAACACTCAATAGTGTAGTATACCTTCATCTTGAGGATACTTGTTTTATAGGGGGTGCCTCATACAATTGGCGAACTTGTTATGCCACAGACCTGGGGATGTATTAACATTATGCTTTGCTACAATTAGATTTGATATCAGCATTGGACATTTTGAGACCACTAACCTACTCATAAATTGAGACTACTGTTCTTTATTGGAGCATTCTGGTCTAATCCAAAACACGCTATTTCATACTACAGCATATAATTGCCTTCCATATTGTTGTATGCATATAGATTATAGCAAGGGATCCCTTTCGCACATGCAGCGCTGCCTAGTTTTATTTTAATTGGTTTTAATTCTGACATCGGCATAGTGTTGAATAAATATTGCCTTTTATTCCATATCTAGGTGCATTTATTTATAATTGAGCAATTTGGGGTCACATGGGCAGGGGGAGAAGTCCCATTCTTGTTGTGTATATTTATTTAATGTTTAAATTAATTTCTAGTAGACTTAAGGCATGAAGACCCAAATTACAGAAAGATCCGTTATCCGGAAAACCCCAGGTCCCGAGCATTCTGGATAACAGGTCCCATACCTGTACTACATTTCCACCATGAATGAAGGCCAAAGCTCCAGCTATGCAACTGAACTGGCAGTCTGGCACAACGTGATTGATTTTCCAAATTGCTATATGTACTCTATTGTGAAATGACAGCATTAAGAATTTTAAATTGGCTAATATTATACCCTTAGCCATTTGTTAGTGAATATTTGATAAGGTAAATGTGCATCTATAAAACACTAATGATGTTTTTGTTATTTGGAATTAAGTATAAAATATTATTCATCTAAATTCTTTCCACTAAAAGAAGTCATGGAACTATCCCACGACTTCTTTTTACCATGCCATTATATCTAATCCTGCGATTTACAGACGTCATTATATTATTGACATTTACTCGCCATAAGGTGTTATTTATTGAGCAGCATTTATCAGTCAACAAAGATTGCCACACGTATAAGTACATCCGTTTCCTCTTACCTCAGGAATTCTAAAAAAAAATAGTTTCCACAGCAAAAGGAAGCTCTGGATGGAAAATGCAAATAGGTGTGCTATTATTTATTTTTGTTTCTGTCTATTTACATGAACCAACGCACTGACAGATGATTTCAAAAGCGAAAAAACAAACAGTCATATCATGTTATTATTATAGGCTATGTTAGAAAAGGAAGTGTAACCACTCTGTTCAGAAAAATAAAGAAATACATGTGCAGTATAAATGTGTCCATCTATCAGTCTATCTATATAGATGTGTGTTTCATTATTGAAGGGAGAAGACTTTTAGAAGCACTCCTATTGTATGGCTAGATCTGCACACACATGGCATCACAAAACTCAAAGCAGTCTACATCATGCATCTGGTTCACATTTTGGCATGTGAATTTTATAGAAAGATGATCAATTCAACTCTTTAAACAAGGTGTATGGCTATCTGACTGGAATGCCTATAGGCCAGATACATATACATGGTATAATATCAACATTGTAACATAATCTGGCCCTCAAACATGAAAAGTAATCGGACCATTATATGTACAAAGTTGAATTGCACTGTTGTAGATGAGTAATGGTTTCAAACATCTATGCTCTGTAGAAGCAACCCATGTGTCGTTGTAAGACAATACTTACAATTAGTTAATGCCTTATCTCTTGATAAATCCCTGGGAACTTTTCATGACCTAGCTGAATACATCACTTTGATTTCACTCAAACACTGGCACCATTACTAATGCTTGGTGGAACTTTTGGCTGTTTAACTCACTAGTCCTTCTATTGTGTTACAATTCCATTTAGTATTCTAAACCTGGCACACAGTAATTCCTTAAGGAAACAGCTGCCATACAGGTGGGTTCATATATTTTCTGTCCATTAGGGACACATTATAATATGGGTACTCCGTACACATCATGCCACCCAATCTGGGCACAGATCATATGCTGATGTAAAGAAATACTTTCATTACAATTATTTTTTCATATGTTTAGTGATGACCGTTGTAACTACAGTGCTTAAATTGTAAAATACCCATGATTTATTGCAAATGAATGTTCATAAGCCTGTTTCATAGTGTATTACTTTAGGGTTCGGTAAAATTACACAAACAGTAAATGCAAATAGCACTGCTAAGCTGTGAAAAATACATTTGTTTATTTGTGCAAGGATGGCAAAATAGCAATATAAATAGCCACGAACACTGTAAATTATGTGGGTTTTTTTTTTATTATTTGATGCTGATTCTCATTTATTCAAAAAGCATACATCAGATAATCAATAAATCAGTTTGAGCGGTGGATGCAGCCAGGAACCACTACATTAACCATCCATGCTTAAATTACTATAAGCATCATATGTTTATCGAAATCAGTACATACAGCAATGATGGCCTTAGTTATTTATAGTGTTCTGCTGTTTCTTAAATATAATTTTAACGTAGCCCTTCAAAAGAGGTTTTTCTTTATCAGCATGAAACAAAGATAAAAAATATGATATCAGCATTCTACACTAACATCATTGGCCCTATACAAAATAAACAAATAAACAGATATGGGATCTATTTAGTTTTATTTACACACCCCTGATGTGCCCTCTTGCATATCTTCTCTTGATATTTCCATTTCTATTATGTCTCCACTCTCCAAGCCACCAATCCAAGCCCATCATCTTGTTGAAGCCTCCATTGGCCTTTTTTCCCCTGAGCCCATTTTCTTCTCCTCTCCTTGGTTCCCACTTTGCGCCCTCCTACTTCTACAGAGACCTGTGTCTGCTCAAATTAAGATAGCATTCCCTGTATTTATAGGTGTCTCCATCCTGCCCTCTAACTTATGCACCCCTTAGTACAGCCCTTACACAGACGTGTACTGAGGGTAGCACAACTGCCCAGGGAAATAATAAATTATGTCTCTGATCTATTCTTATTATCTTTTAAAGGACCAGTAACATCAAAAAATTCAATTGTTTTAAAGTAATAAAAATATAATGCAGTGTTACCCTGCACCAGTAAAACTGCTGTGTTTGCTTCAGAAACACTACTATTGTTTATATAAATAAGCTGCTCTGTAGCAATGGGGGCAGCTATTCAAAGGAGAAAAGGCTCAAGTTACACAGCAGATAGCAGATAAGTTCTGTAGAACATAATGTTATCTGTTATCCATTATTAATCCTGTGCCATATAGCCGTTTTTCAATTTCCGCCATTGCTACACAGCAGCTTGTTTATATGAACTACAGTAGTGTTTCTGAAGCAAACACATCAGTTTTACCAGTGCAGGGCAACACTACATGATATTTTCATTACTTTAAAACACTTCCAGTTTTTGGTGTTACTTTTCCTTTAAGTATTTATAGAGGTTCAGCAATAAAATCATATGCGCTAATTAGTAAGGATTAGGCTTACACAATCAGAGGTTATGTAACATCATAATTTAGGATTTTCAACATCCTCTCCTCTGACTCCAGAAAATGTTCCAAAACAAGTACCTTCCACAGAGAAACTAGCCTTTAGCTATGTCATATTAATATATATAAAGAACGTTGTTTAATACTATGTTAAATGAAATACTGTTATCACCTACTTAAATAATAACACTTGCATACAAATGTGTTATGTTATTTATTTTTCAGGAACAACCTTGCAAACCTATGTGTCATTTATTGGATGACACCTGCATTGCCTATGTCCATATTGACTTTGTCCCTGATGATTTGCACATGTAATTTTCCATCTTTTCATGCTGTGATCTGATTTATACATTTTCAATCTTATGTGTGTTTAGTTAGATGTATTTCAATTTAAACAAGGACCTTACATTTTTTATATAATTGGGCTGTCCTTGGGCAGGAATGACACAGCCACTTAATAACTTGGTTAATAATTGTCATTACTTAAAATATAGCCTTTGGAAGAATTGTTGATAATGGTTAATGCCTAGAAATCTGTTTGCATAAAACACTGCCACAAGAAGAAGATATTCAACAACAGTTAGCTAAAATATATGTGGGGGCATAATAATAATACAATGCATTATATAAGTTTGCATTATTTAACTTACTTTTATAAATAGCTTGACTGCAACTAAAATTATAATTTTATAATTTTAGTTGTAGTCATTAATTATAAAATGAAAAAAAAGTGTGTGTGTGTGTGTGTGTGTTGCAAAACGCAGGTGTGAATTCAAGATTAAACCACAATTTGGTGCACATTGTGGTCACCCATAATTACATGTAGGTGGCCTCCCAAAATGTTATTTTTGCAAGGAAGAGTGAATACTGACTGGATCAGAAAGAAAGATATTGGGCAGAACAAGTCATAAAAGATGTATATAAGAGAGAAGGGGTCGCTAACTGGTGTAAAGCAGTTGTGTATCGAAACAAATAATGCACATGAATAACAAAGTCCTGGGGGGAGGGTATAAAAAAAGGGGGAGCCCAAGTCCAAGTAAGGTCAAATAAAAATTTTCAATAGTCCAAGGATAAAATAATCTGATGTTCAAATGTTCCACGTGGGGTGTTGCCTCCCTAATTTGCTGGTCCCAAGCAGGACAATTCTACAAAATAAATATAAAAGAAAGGGCATGCTGCCATTGTGTAAAATTGTATCAGCATCCTTATTTAAATATAGATATGTTGTACTTACAATTTAACAGAGAATGATATTGAAAGTCTGTTAAATATGTTGTGTCACGACTTTCTCAAGGGTGATGGAGTGCTGTATCATACAAGGCATACACAAGATTCAAATCCTAAGCACAACACATACAGGGCAGACAAGAAGCAGGACCCAAAAGCCAGGTAAAATGGTCAACAATTTGGTCACAGAAGCTGAGTCTAACTCAGTCAAACTCATAAAAATGCAATGAATTTGGGGTGGAACCAGCCCATAATAAAGGGCAATGCTGGAGATATGCAATTTTTGCGTTAACTACCAATATTACATTCCCCCATAAATTCCATGCATTCAAGGGGTTGTTCACCTTTGATATAATTTTTAGTATGTTGTAGAGAGTGACATTTTGCTGTTGGGTTTTATTTTTTATTATTTGTGGTTTTTGAGTTATTTAGACTTTTATTCAGCACATCTCCAGTCTGCAGTTTCAGTCAACTGGTTGCTAGGGTTCAAATTACCCAAGCAGCCCTGCATTGATTTTAATAAGAGAATGGAATATGAATAGTAGAGGCCTGAATAGAAAGATGAGTAATAAAAAATAGCAATAACAATACATTTGAAGCCTTATAGAGCATTTGATTTAGATGGGGGCCAGTGACACCTAAAAAACTGTAAAGAGTCAGAAGAATACAAGTAAAGATATAAAAAAATAAAAAATGAAGACCAATTTAAAAGTTGCTAAGAATTTGCCACCTCTTTAAGACAAAAAAGCAGTAGGAATGTTTTTGCCCACGGAGAATACAGTTGAAATAATAGGTAAGAAAATATAATAGTAGCTTAAAAAAATCATAAACATCAAACACATAAGGCTATATCAAGTTTCAAAGCTGGATTATGCAATTAGTAGCTATATGAAACATGTTTATTACAGACCCAGAGAATAATATATTACATAAACACATCTGTAGACTTGTGCAAAACAAATGTGCCTATATTTGTCTACTACACAGGTCAAAAAGTATTGCTGGGTTGAAAGAAGCTGCTTCTTTGTGGTGCCTGGAAAGTTAAATAAAGGGGAAAAATGTAAGAACCTTGCAGCTCCAGGTGGCAAAATTCTCATAAGATAGACTATGCATGGAAAATGTCTCGTCTGCCAAAGAATTTCTGAATACCACTGATTTTATACATAATCAAAATAATCAGTATATAGATTGCTTTAATGACAAAGTAACAGCATTGTAAACATGTATGATAAAATAATAATAAAGTTAATACAGGCAATGGGTTATAAAAGAACAATACATTAAGGCAATCATGAACTTTAAAGCAGGTCTTACTAAACTGTTGTATGCCCCAAAGAGCATGCGACAAAAATACATCGGTATGGTGCTGGAAAGTTAAAAGCCTAAACAGGAGGCCTATTTATTATAGGTTGAATTTTAGTTGTATTAGAGCTTGTTGAAACTGTGATTGAACTCTATTTCTCTCAAACCACAAAAATACGAATATCACTAAAACTTAAATTACTGAAATTCTGAATGGTCAAAAAAAAGGTCCAACAGGATCAATGCAGCCTCCATGGGAATGCTGACTTCTATGGGAACTCGACTGCTTTTACTTGGAGAAGTTTTGTATTACAGTTTTCCATGGTTTTACACTTAGGGGCAGATTTACTAAGCTCGAGTGAATGGTTCGAATATCGAAGTAAATTTTTGGGTACTTCGACCATCGAATAGGCTATATTCGACCATTCTACTTCGATTCGACTGATTCGAAGTAAAAATCGATCGACTATTCGATAATCGAAGTACTGTCTCTTTAAAAAAAACTTCGACTTCATACTTCGCCAAATTACAGCTACCGAAGTGCAATGTTAGCCTATGGGGACCTTCCACAGCACTTTTCTAAGTTTTTTTTGGTTGAATAGAAATCCTTCGATAGATTGCTAAAAATCGTTCGAAACGTTTGATTTGTATTCGACAGCAGGATTGCCAAGTTTGTTGAAAAAACCTCGAATTCGATATTCGAATTCAAAGTTTTTTAATTCGATGGTCGAATTTCAATGTTTTTTGTACTTCGAAATTCGACCCTTAGAAAATCTGAACCCTTAATAAATCTAAAATAAAATAAAAATGTTTAGAGAAATTTAAAAAAAAAAAAAATTTTAAGAGGAAAAATACTATTCATGAAAAAAAGGAAATCCAGATAGTAAATAAGCCATACAGAGTCAAAGCACTGACTTGCAAATGTAGAACTTAAGCCAAAAACAAACAATTATGGAAATCCACATTACAGATTGCATGTTACATGCTGGGAAATTTGGCATAACTCTTATAAAGAAGCCCCAGAGTCCATATCAGATGGTCATTAAAATCACATTAAAAAAAAAAAATCTTTACAGTGAATAAAGTAATATTTATAAAAACAAGTGCTGATCACTAGCATTCATACTTCAACAGCTGGTGGCCACAGGCTGAACACTGTAACACAAGATGCATTGTTTAAATAAATAAAATATTTTGTTGTGCCATAACAAACAAGCAACTAAATCCCTAGCAGAAACAAATGTGTAATGCACCCTTGGCATAAAAAGGGTTAGGGATGACTTTTATTTAAAATCTGCAGAAAAAGATTCAGTGTGACTAAAATCTACTTAAAATAGCATTTAAAAACAATTGTTGTAAGTGCATTTTAAAGCAGCTGTACCATGTGTTGTCACAATCATAAGCTTAAATGTAACCTTTTTTTCAAGTAATGAACTATTGAAGGTAAGGTAAGGTAACGCTGAGCTGAATACTGATTGTGCCTAAAACACACTCTGCACTAAAGCTTTAAATAGAGTTATTGATCATTCCATTCCATGTGTTATTAGCTGACAGAGCAGATACGCTTATTAGGTAATCTTAGCCTTTCTGAAATTATTTCCTTGGAAAAAGGATTTCTCATATCTACAAATGTATTTAAAATGAATGTATCACAATGTTTTATCTCATAAATATCATATAAACTTCTTACTAGATTGTATGTCTTCTGTACTAGGAAAATCATATAATACAGCAGTATTTCTAGAAACAAGGATTCATTCCTGGAAGTGTTTTTTTTTCCTTGTACTTCACACAGCACTACTACTACTACTGTTTCTTTTGTGCACTGTAACACCAAATCCTCCAAATAGTGACATTATGAAGATGCAAGAATTGTATGTAACATGCAATGTATGAAACAAATGGGCTGAGAAAATTCCCAAGAGCACTCTTTGTTGACCAAGAGCTAATTAACCTTTACATTTCAAGTGTTGTTTATTTAAAACAAAACAACATTACTACTGGGAAAAAAATCAACTAGTACACATTAAAGGAAAACTATACCCCCCCACACAATGTAGGTCTCTATTAAAAGATACTGAGTAAAACAACCTGTGTAAAGCTCTGCTTCATGTAAATGAACCATTATCATTATAATATACTTTTTTAGTAGTATGTGCCATTGGGTAATCATAAATAGAAAATTGCCATTTTAAAAAATAAGGGCCGCCCCCTGAGATTGTACGATTCACTGTGTACACATACAAACCACATGTAAGATCACATGAGCCAATTAACAGACAGAGTTCTGCCTTTTGCTTCCTCACTTCTTCCTGTTACAGTTGGGGGCAGATGTATCAAGGGTCGAATATCGAGGGTTAATTAACCCTCGATATTCGACTAGGAATTGAAATCCTTTGACTTCGAATATCGAAGTCGAAGGATTTAGCGCAGAAAATTAGATCGAACGATTAAATCCTTCGAATCGAACGATTCGAAGGATTTTAATCCAACGATCGAAGGAATATCCTTCGATCAAAAAAACTTAGGCAAGCCTATGGGGACCTTCCCCATAGGCTAACATTGACTTCAGTAGCTTTTATCTGCCGAACTAGGGGGTCGAAGTTTTTTTTAAAGAGACAGTACTTCGACTATCGAATGGTCGAATAGTCGAACGATTTTTAGTTCGAATCCTTCGATTCGAAGTCGTAGTCGTAGTCGAAGGTCGAAGTAGCCCATTCGATGGTCGAAGTAGCCCAAAAAACACTTTGATATTCGAAGTTTTTTTACTTCGAATCCTTCACTCGAATTTAGTGAATCGGCCCCTTAATGTTGTAGTATTTCTGGTCAGGTGATCTCTGAGGCAGCACAAATAGGGTCACGAAATGGTGGTTCAAGGCAAGAGATGTAAAAGGGCAATATTTATGTAAATATATATTCCAGTTTGGTAAGATTCTTTAATATGTCATTCAATTTGATATAAACTATCTGTTGCTTAAGTATTCATTTTGGGGGTATAGTTTTCCTTTAAATACATTTTTCAAATAGCAAGTACAATATTAAGTACAAAAACAGGTGCAACTACATGCTATTTTTTTATCCCCACCAACTGCATCAAGTGCAAATCGAGTGGACTTTACATTTTTGCATTTTGCATCATGTGCTCTCCTAGTAAACATGGCCCATGTGCTAGTAAGAGTTCTTAATTCAAATAAATAAGACAATATGTATGTGTATAATAAAGGTTTCCTTCTGACAATGAAGTTATTAATTAGATATAGAAATGAAATGTAACAAAATTTTGCAGTAAACATACAGTAGTGCTTGTTAAAGTCCCAGTACGTGCCACCAAGCTTTTCCTGCTATGTTTGTTCAGGACTTTCTTAGCTGACCTGGCACGTGTTCCTTGCAAAGTTACTGTACATACAAAGTACAAAACAACAAGCATTTGTCACAGGTTACATTTTTTTACTGTCCTGGGAGATTTGAATTTTTGTCTTTGTACGGTCTGCATTTAATACTACTCAGTGTTTTTAAAATTTACTTAGCTGTTTAAAAAACAGAAATTGGCCAACACAAATGTGCCAAAATATTTATTGATTGATTTCTAGCCTAAGGCTAAAAAAGGCACAGAAAGTAAAAAGTCTACATTTACCTCTAACACTGACACAGCACTGGGAACATTTTGCTTTAGGGTATCTACAGTATAAACATTGTGTGAAAGTGTAGGCTTATTTATTAAAGATCTGATTTTAGTGGTTTTAGAGGTTTTCGAAACCAGGACTAAACTCACAAACTCTAAAACGTTTCATGTCATGAGATTTATTAAAAAATCCAAATAAAAACGTGCAGACAAAAAAAGCCCTGAACAAAGCGCTAAAAATAGGACAAACAATTTCTAGTGGAGAAAAAATCCAAAAACCTCTAAAAGTCCAAATTGATTTATGTCCGATAGGATTAGCACAGCTGCCATTGACTTTAATAGCATCTTGACAACTTTTACTTTGTAAAGTTTTGCCTTAGAGGTTTTCACGGTTTTTCCCTTAATGGGGCAGATTTACTAAATTTCAAAGTGACTAACATTTGTGAAAATTCACCAACGTGATGTCATTTTATTACTTCGCCAATTTACTAACAGGCGCAGGCGTAACTTTGCTAGTGAAGGAGACAGACTCTAGAGGTAATTCATTCCATTACACCTGGCGAAGTTGCTCTCTGGCGAAGGGACGTAACTGCACAAATTCACTAAGACGCAGATTTTACTGAACGTTACCTCTTGTGCCAGACTTGCCTTCGCCACCTCAGACCAGGTGAATTGCAATAGAGTAGATAGGACTTCCTCAAAAAATAGTTGAAAAGTCCCAAAAAACGCTGGCAAGTTTTAATTTTTCAGGTTGATAGGCTGCAAAAGATTGTAAATTTTTTCTGGGGTACTCATCTTCCCCCCTACATTTCCTAACATATGGCACATAAACTATACACTGGGATCATGATTAGGGCAATATAACAACTATTTTACGAACTTAGCCAGGTGAAGTGTTGCGATGTGAAAGAAGCCATCGCTGGTGAATTTTCCGAGGTTAGTGAATTTGCCCCGATGTCTCTCTACATGCAGGATTTGTGCAAAAAGTAGTTATCTTTTAAGATTTTGTTTGTACTGAAATCAGTTATTTGAGTGAGTTCTAATTCATCTGCTAGGAAAGGAAGCCTCCCCAATAAGATGTATTGGATCTGTCAATGACACCCAACTGCTGGAAGAAGACAGAATGAAGAGAAACAGATACTGAGCGAAGGATAGTGATTTAAACTCGATTATTTCAGAAATGATGCCGAATATTTAATTGATTATATTAAGAAAGTTTCTTATTTCTTATTTAAGCTTATATTAAATTTCATTTTTGCGATAGTTCACCTTTAAAGATAGTTAATAAATCGGTCCTATATACATTTTAAATATACTCATACAAAGGCAATGTGAGTAGTATATTCACACTGAAAGATCATTAGTTATATATAAGATCAAGGACAGCCCTCTTCTTTACTGAGCCTGACTTTCTCATGTATATATCTGTATCTCTTTATATAATAATTAGTTAATTACATCAATTTAAAGGGTAAATAAAGAATAAACTACATCTTAAAATCTACTTCTTTATAGTGGTAGTTCATTCACAATATATCTTCAATTGTATATGTGTACACAAGCACCAACCCCCCCCGCATATATAACATTGATATGTTATTGTTTCATGGAAGGTTTCCTACACAAGCACAGACAGATTACTAATGTTATATATCAATGTCATTTTAAAGGAAAATGAAATACATTTCTGTAGTATTGGTGAGGATCATGCTGTACTTGCAGACCTATCCAGGAACAATTATAAGTGGTCTGGAAGTCCAATAACTTAATTAGACTAGCAGATGGCTCTCTGCTATTTACAACTCTGTATGACGGGGGGGGGGGGGAGCTCAAGAGAAGCAGTTCAGCCTACTTTACAATGTTTTTAATAAAATAAAATGTTTCCCTATTTAGGAATAGCTTACTTACACAATATGTTTTTTTATGTTCCATTTGAAAATGAATGTGCTTTTTTCCTTTTATTTAAAGGGGTCTTTATCTTTATTTCACAAAATCATAGTAAAGAGAAAAATAAAAGTGACTATAAAAAGCTATTGTAGGCAATAAAATGTCCAATCTATCAACAATTTTGTTCATCATTTTTACACTGTGGGTTACATAAAAAGTGTAATATAACACTAATATGCTTAAACATACACCTTCAATCTAGAAGGCTAATAACAGGTAACATTTATGTGGCTAATATTTACTGTAAGATCAGATAACCAGTTATTCATTCCTTGGAGTTTTATGGAGAGTGTGCAAGCATTGAAGAGTTAAAGCTAAATGTTATCTTCAGAAAAACAAACAAGACAGTTTGCATATTAAATGTCATGAACTGCGTAGTGGCTGAATGGAAAGAAAAGCTTTGTACGTCATTATCCTTAATTCTTTCAGGTACGGGTCATAAACTATGAATGCATTGTGAGACATTTGTGAATCCATCATGTGCACGTGGCCTTGTATTATGTCTTTGTCTAAAGTTTGTAAAAATTCACTTTGCATTTCACGTGGACCTGTTTTTATATATATCAGTTTATTTTTACAAAAATCTCATCAGAACAAGATGTCTTACATACTTCATGCCAATGGGCATTCAGTAAGCCTACATGTTCAAGGAATATGTGACATTATTTAGGCATATAAATACATTAATACATTAAATATAATATCAGCAAAAACAATAATAATAATGGCAAGATAGCAAACATTGTTGTCATTATTTAGACTTGAAAGGGCTTATGATTTCCATGTAAGTTAATTTTTATAATGCCGCATATTAATGTATGTGCATTCTAACATGTACTTTAGAGTTAGAGTAGCCTTAAAACTGCATTGTACCTAACCTCTTGTGTAGGACAACCTCTGTCACTGTGAAGTTTGTGGATTATAAATGTAGATGCACACAAAAACAGTATATGCTACCCTGGACATCTGTCACTGCAATGAGCTCCAGTGCACAGGCAACGTTGTGTACTTAATGGAACTGTGTGGCACTAAGCATGTTACAAATATTCAACAACACAGAGGACAGTGAATATATTTTGATCAGGAGCCTTCCAAAGGAGTCCAAAATAACTGGTCTGGGTGCAGGTAAGAGCAGAAATGTAACCAAAAAAAGCACCACACACATCATGATTGAACAACAAGGAAAAGTGCTTAATGAATTTTAAAAAATCCAATGTTTTCTACCGAGGAAGGTCACTTTATATGAATGTGACTGAACGGTTAGAGGTGGCTCCTCTCTTGTTTAATGAAGATTATCCCAACCCCACCCTTTTAAAGACAGCCCTGCAGATAAAAAGGTGCTTAAAAGCTAAAAGCTGAATTATTTTCTTGGAAGCAGTCATGCCAAATAAAGAGAACAGCAGGTATGGTCTTTCTCCCCCCCCATGGAAAATACACTTATTGTACTTAGACAGGACACTAGTTCTGTCTTGCATAAAAAAGGGCATTAACTCAAGGGATGAAAACATAATTATGCCTCTTTATAGGTCCCTGGTGAGGCCTCATCTGGAGTATGCAGTGCAGTTTTGGACTCCAGCCCTTAAGAGGGATATAAATGAGCTGGAGAGAGTGCAGAGACGTGAAACTAAACTGGTTAGAGGAATGGAAGACTTAAATTATGAGGGTAGACTGTCAAGGTTGGGGTTGTTTTCTCTGGAAAAAAGGCGCTTGCGAGGGGACATGATTACACTATAGTACATTAGAGGACATTATAGACAAATAGTAGGGGACCTTTTTACCCATAAAGAGGATCAACATACCTGAGGCCATACCTTCAGACTAGAAGAACTTTCATTTGAAGCAACATAGGTGGTTCTTCACAGTGAGGTCAGTGAGGTTGTGGAATGCACTGCCGGGTGATGCTGTGATGGCTGATTCAGTTAATGCCTTTAAAGGGGAAGGAAACCTACTTTGCGCCGACTAGATTTCCTTCCCCTTTAAGAATGGCTTGGATGATTTCTTGGTCAGACATAATATCAAAGGCTATTGTGATACTAAACTCTATAGTTAGTATAGGTATGGGTATATATAATTTATGTGAAAGTAGGGAGGGGTGTGTGTTTGGATGCTGGGTTTTCATTTGGAGGGGTTGAACTTGATGGACTTTGTCTTTTTTCAACCCGGTTTAACTATGTAACTATATGTAACTGCCTTGATGGGGCACATCATCTTATGCATACTTATACTTATGCATACTTTGAACAAACAAACTGAATGACAGAATAGCTGTCGGATCAACTTTTACAATTGTGAGGCAGAAAACTAATTGGGTAAACACACATTAAAAGACCTTAAGAGTTTAAAAGTAAAATTAAATTAAAGAAGTAGTTCAGGCAGCAAATGGTCAGGGTCCAAGCACTGGTCAAAGTCAAACATAGGAAAAGATATCATTATTGCACAGTGTCTCATCAGGCGACAATCACTTTGCACTGATGATAGGCCTGAGCATACTTTTAAGTGAAGTGTGCATGCAGGTATAGGAAGACCACACACAGGTCCTTTCACAGGAATTGGTTGTTGTAATTTAAGCCTACTACAAATCTCAAAAGCATGCAAATCTCCCTAAAGCATAACTACCCCACTCCAGTAACAAAAGCCCTCATTAACTGCCTGCCATTGCCCACCTCCCCTCTTCCTACAATGTGCAATAGTCAAAAAGAAGCCCCTGAAAAAAAACCTGGTCCTAAAATGAGAACAGGGATAATCATCTAAAGTATAAAAATGATTCATAATTGACAAGGATGAATTCTGCTCTTAAAATCGAGATCTATTAATGCACAGCCCCAAAGAATTTTGTTTTAAAAACAGCAATATACAAAGTATATACCATAGAGAAATTGGCAATACTATTCTTAATCATATTTGTAGCATAAACAAGACTAAGTAGAAGGAAAAAAATGTGCCATTTCAGCGTACAGAAGATTAATTTAATTTACTCTTTGTCATGTCTCAGTAGCTTCCTGCTCTTAATGCATGTTATCTCTAGTGAGCTGTGTCTGTCACTTTTGGTTCACTTTCAGTTCAGTCATCTAAGACTCTGAATGAAATCCCTTGCTTTTATTTGCAGAAAATTTAGAAACACTCTCTACACTCTCCCTGCAATATATTGTGCCTTGGAATTTAGTAACGTCTTTTGTTGCAAAATAAATGTTAATCATTCAAGTCATTAAAAGTTTAAATTACTGGCTAGAGCATGATATACCTCAAACTACCTTTTCTATAAATAAAAATAGACAAACAATAACATAAAATAGCTAATCTGATGTCCGTTGTTTTAGCTACTAAATATTAAAAACAATGAACTTTCAAACACTAATAATACAAAGATTTGTGGATAGTGCTTTCCTTGTATAAAGCAGGGATTATTTTTATATGGCTTTGCTGATTGTGGGGCAATTGTTTCATTGTAATCGAATATGTTATTTTGAACTTGAAGTGTGATATATAGCAGTTTAAAGCAATTTTACAAGTGAATAATTATTATTTAATTATTTTTACTGAGTTTTAGCCATCAGAATGCAATTCAGATGAAAGAGACATAAATATGTTCAAATTATTCCACCTGCTGATGCAGATAAGCAGCCAATAACCAATACAAGAGGCATAGAGACTCCTTCCCAAGAGTGCTTACAATCTGTGGTTTCTTGGACTATCGGCAAAGCCTAGTTCCTGTAACATTAAGTAATTGAAAAGTATGTTTTCTTGATTGAACTGGCTCAGAGTTAGTAGTTGTGGCATGGAAGTTTTCAGAAACAGGCATACACTTATGGTAAAAAAATTCTGGCACACATTCATAATGCCTGATACAGGCAAGTATAAAGAAATGTAAACTGAGACACTAGGGGGGTTATTTATTAAAGTCTGAATGCTAAAAAAAATTTTTTTTAGAGTTTTATTATATCAAGAGGATGAAAAACGTCAGAATCCAAAAATACTCCTTCTTCAACATGTCGAGATCCTGTAGTAGTCAATGGCAGAAGTCCTATTTGCAATTTGAATATATTATGGTCTGCATTGGGTTCCATATGATAATCCGAACCTTTCAGGCTTTTCCGCCGATTTCACGAAAAATTCAGACTTTTCGGTACGTTAAATCCTAAAAAAATTCAGATTTTTTGCGCGACACATATGACAATGTCACACACTGTAACCTACAGCACTTTAATACCCCTCCGAATTGTGCTTTTACCCTTCCATTTAGACTGTAAGGCCTACAGGGTAGGATCATCCATCCTTTTGTCTCCTTGACATTGAGCACTTAATCTGTATTGTAATTATATATTATATTTATGTGAATTATATTTCTAAAAATGCACTTATTGTTAATTATTAATGCACTGACCCCTTCTTTGTTACTACTAAATTGTTTTGCTGTACAGTGTTTTGCCCTCAAGGAGCGCTATACAAATAAAAATGCGGTTGTCGTGCGACAATCTGAAAGTTGTGGTTTTTCCCATTCTAATTTTTTCATAAATGATAAATAAGGGTAAATCGTGGATTCTAGTTTGGTCTGACTTTTTTGTATCTAAAATTAGATTCGAATGTTGATAAATAACCCCCTAGATGTTACTTATTACCAGAGATGCTTTATTTGTCCTTTGTGCTTTGTTATCATCAACACTCACTGGGGAGATTACTGGACCCTACAGGAAAATTTAAAGAACCATTAAAGAAAAAGAATGTCTCTTTAGCATTTCTGTATTGATAGACCTGGAAAAAACATGTCCTAACTGACCTCAGCAATCAGAACATTTACAATAGACAAATCTGAGAAACAGTGCAGTCACACATAGACATTTGGGCTCCTTATGAACTCCTGATACATCCATGTAATGCAGAACCCCCACCTATATTGTTTTGATTGGTTTCATCCTGAATGCAGATGGAATACCGAGATCAGAACACTAGTAGAGATGTTAAGATTCTTATGCCAGCCAAATATTGCATTGCCTCTCAGCTATATTTTCTAGACAAGATCAATTAATTATATAAGTTACAAAAAAGAAAGATGCACCACAACCTATTAAAGATAGCATGCTATTCGAGAATACTTTCTAGTACATGTAATATCCACTAGGGTACAAAGTTCCCAAACCACTGTATAAGGGAACTTCCTACTCTTTTGTAACTATTTCCAAAAATATATACATCATTCCTTATTGGAATTCTTCATGCATTGAGTTCTGAGCATGGATGCCATGGGGAGACCCTTTTATACATTCCCTGATTCTTTCTAGAACACACTATTTCCCAAGAGCAAGCTATTTCCAAGCAAGCAAGAGGGTTAAGTGCAAAACATTGTTAAAATCCGTTATATTCTATACAAAATAACCTAGAGATACACTGCTACTTGAAACTGTCTATGTTGACCAACATCATGATTATTATATGTATAGATGGTGCTTTTATGATGAATCAATATAAAAACATCCTTTTTCACATGGAGGAACAGAGCAGGCTCTTGGAGACATTAGCCTAATGCAAAAATGCAGAGGCATCAGTATCTGTGCAGCTAAAAATTGTTTGAGAACAACATCTTCTCTATTAGTACATGAAAAGTGGCAGGGACATAAAAATAGAAGCAGCAGACTGGCAATGGATATAGGCAGACACACAAATGGCAATCCTCACAAAGGTGCAATTCTAGGTTTGTAAAACAGCTAATCTTTCCTAAGGTTTGGGAGCCCTACATATGTTATAGCCATAAGACACCCCTCTGGAAAGAGGGGCCATTAAGATAGTGTCAAAAGCAAACAGAATGAATGAAGTGAGGGTGTGTACCAAGGGTGTGTGCTAAAACATATTATACTTAGTAATGTCAAATGAGTCACAAAGCACACAGCTGATAATATACTGTCATAAAATGCTTTTATGGCAGAGATATCCTAGTCATTTTATAATTGCAACTTCCTTTACATATCAAATATGAAATATATAGTATTTTACATTATGCTTTAGATATTCCTCAGTGTCCTGGACAGTGCCTGGCAGAAGGGGTCTTGCTGTCAGTAAGAGTGTTGCAGAGGCTGGTGAACCTGAATCCCTGGAGGGGAGAAGGGACTGGATATATATATATAGCTGTGTATATAAATATATTATAGCATATATAATAATAGCAGTGTGTTGAAAAAAGTTAATAAAGCTCAAAATTCTTATAATAGCTTTTATTTCAATACACACAAATGCATTGGGAACACTGCACATGCTATTCCAAAACATGAAGAAAAATGTATCAAATTTGTGTTATTCCTTTACAGAAAGTGAAGAAAAGGAAATATTAGTCTGTTCAAAAAAATTGCAGTGTCTGCACAAACGCAAATATTCACTGTATTAACAAAAAAATGTTTCAAGATGTTGCTTTCCTTTGAATCACTGAACTAATATTTAGTTATATAGCCACAGTTTCTGAGAACTGCTGCACATCTGTGTTGCATGGTGTCAACCAACTTCTGGCACCTGTGAACAGGTATTCCAGCCCAGGATAATTGGACTACATTCCACAATTCTTTTGCATTTCATACTTTTTGCCACAGAAACAGCATTTTTCATGTCCCTCCAAAAGTTTTCTACTTGTATTAAGGTCCGGGATTGGGCTGGCCACTTCATAATGTCAATTTTGTTGGTCTGGAACAAAGATGCTGGTATGCGATAAATAGGCCCAACCACACCATAGTATGAGAAACATCCCCATATCATGATGCTTGTGCCACCATGCTTCACTGCATTCACAGTTTACTGTAGCTTGAATTCAATGTTTGAACAATCTTGCTTTCATTAGTGCACAAAATGGTACGCCATTTCTCTTTAGGCCAGTCAATGGGATATATTTATCAAAAAGTAAAGTTAGAGATTGCCACAGTCCTCTAGAGTGAAATTCCGCCACTCTCCATTAATTTCTATGGGATTTTGAAAGGTGCATTTATTAAAGGATGAACTTTCACTTTTACCCACTGATTAATACTTTTAAGAAACCCATAGAAATCAATGGAGAGTGGCGGAATTTCACTCTCTAACTTCGCTTTTTGATAAATATTCCCCTACGTGTTTTTTGGCAAATTGCAACTGCTTCAGCGCTTCTTTACATGTTTTTACCTCTCCAAGCACTATAACTAGCATGCACAACATTTGTGTCCTTCCTTAAATTAGGTGTCATAATTGACACCTGTTTTTTCACAGAATGAATAACCTCACTAATTAAATTCGACACTGCTGTTATTTTGAAGAAGAAAAAACGCAAAAAGTAAAGGATGGTGACTATTTATAAAAGTCAAAGGGAACAGTCTCTTAAATATTCATATTCTTTATTCCCAGTTATTAAAACATTTGAGATTTTCAACTACACTGAAAATGAATAGAACAATGTAATGCTCATGGTCGCTTGTATTTTTTTTTTTAATCATTTTTCTACTGCCCCTGTTACTCCCCTCCCTCAGGAATTTATCTCCTTATAGGCATAATTTCTTTATACAATATATAAACAAGGGGAGCACAGTTTTAATGTTTTTTACTATTTCCTTTGTCTTTGTAATAATAACACAGTACCTTGTAGTTGATCATAACTAAGCTTCATAAATCAATTTAAGGTAATGAGACCCAAATCCAGACAACCGCAGGTCCCAAGCATTAAAGATAATAGATCCTTCACCTGCAATAAAAATGTTCTAAATGTCATTTAATGGAATGAAATTAAAATGGTACATTTCTTACTAAATATTTACACTACACTTCTAAAGTTAGTCCACATGTCTCTAGGTATGTCTCTATTGTATTTGCAAATATTAAGAGACTGCACATATCCTGTATAAATATGCTTTCATAATTTGCTATACAAATAAAGTAAATGTCATTGCTGTTAAAATTAATAAACTACTCAGCCTTTGAAACAAAGCTAACACACTAACAGTATGAAGATTAAAAAAAACAAGTTTCTCAAGACCTAAGTATTGGAGAACATTCAAGTTAAATAATGCTCTGAAAGGAGCAGTTCCCTTAAAGGAATTGTTCAGTATAATCTGAGCTGCAAAGGATCAATTGCAAACACACTGAAAAGTTTTGTCCCATATGGCCCCCCCTTAAATCACTGACTAACTAAGAGTTAGAAAGCTGAAAAGCAGGAAAGAGTTATGTGGTGTTAAACATCCACTCACTGCAGCCTTTATAGATTAAACCTTTTGCCGAACTATATTTGAATTTTTTTTGTTTTTGCACAGTCTATCTATTTACCCAGTTTTTATTTTTACACTGAGCTGTTCCTTTAAATGAACCATTGAGCGCAAGCAGATAAAGGTGATGTTATTCTGCAATAATACTATTAACATAATTTATTTAGACATTTAAAGGCACCTACAGTATGCAAAATCAAACTTTAAAAAACACATTACTCACCTAATGTCATATATTTTAGATGTTAGAAATACTATAAATTTTCCTGATCTTCAGTAATGTAATTTTGGCTATTATTGCCTAGTCTGATTCCTCCACCTATTGTGGTTGTCTGTACACAAGAGAATTTAAAAAATATTTACTAATGGTGGTTATTGTATGTGTGTGTGTGTGCCTTAGCAAGTGGATTTCATACACCCAAAGTTTGCATGACGTACAGCTGTTCTGTGCAATAAATCTTGGAATATTGTAAGGCAGCCCTGAAATTGTGGCAGAAAAACTCAAAATCAGAGGCAAACCCAACCACATGAGGAAGGAATCTGTGGATAAACAGATGTAGCAGAATCCAGCAGATTCATAGACCTTTCAAGAAACATGCATGCTCGATTGTAGGAATGGATGGGAGGGGAGCTACCTTGTTTCAACAGTCAAGACCAGTGGTGAGTTCATACTATAGCAAGGAACAGACAGAAACAGCTGTGTGTGGTGCTGCTGGGAAAGACAGTGCCTGGCAGAAGGGGTCTTGCTGTCAGTAAGAGTGTTGCAAAGGCTGGTGAACCTGAATCCCTGGAGGGGAGAAGGGACTGGCAGGCTAGTGAGTCTGAGTCCCAGGAGGGGAAAACAGCAGAGAAGCCCAAAGGCTCTTAAAGGAGAACGAAAGCCCGAGGGCGCAAAACCCCTCCCTCCTCCCCCCTGGCCTACCCCTCCCCCTGGGCAAATGCCCCTAACTTGTTACTCACCCCTCTGCGCAGGTCCTGTCCATGGAGTTCGCAGTCGCCATCTTCTTCCACTCGCGTCTTCTTCCTGCTCTGACCGGCGTTTTCTGGCGCATGCGCAGTAGGAACAGTTACCGGTACGGCTCTACTGCGCATGCGCCGAATGTCACGAAGTTTTCCGATTTCACTTCGTGACATTCGGCGCATGCGCAGTAGAGCCGTACCGGTAACTGTTCCTACTGCGCATGTGCCAGAAAACGCCGGTCAGAGCAGGAAGAAGACGCGAGTGGAAGAAGATGGCGACTGCGAACTCCATGGACAGGACCTGCGCAGAGGGGTGAGTAACAAGTTAGGGGCATTTGCCCAGGGGGAGGGGTAGGCCAGGGGGGAGGAGGGAGGGGGGGCAACGGAGGGCAGGGGGGAGGGGTTTTGCGCCCTGGGGCTTTCGTTCTCCTTTAAAGGAGAAGGAAACCTAAGTGGCGCAAAAACCCTCCCCCCCTCCCGTGTGTTGCCCACCTCCTTCTCCCCCCTGGCCTACCCGTCCCGCTGGGCAAATGCCCCTAACTTGTTACTTACCCTTCTGCGCAGGTAAAGTCCAGGGAGTTCACAGACGACATCTTCTTCCACGCGATCTTCTTCCTGCTTTGAACGGCGTTTTGGCGCATGCGCAGTAGGAGCATTTCGCCGGTACAGATCTACTGCGCATGCGCCAAAAGTCATGAAGTACTTTTGGCGCATGCGCAGTAGATCGTACCCGTGAAATGCTCCTACTGCGCATGCGCCGTTCAAAGCAGGAAGAAGATCGCGTGGAAGAAGATGTCATCTGTGAACTCCCTGGACTGGACCTGCGCAGAAGGGTAAGTAACAAGTTAGGGGCATTTGCCCAGCGGGACGGGTAGGCCAGGGGGGAGGAGGGAGGGTGGGCAACTCAGGGGAGGGGGGAGGGTTTTGCGCCACTTAGGTTTCCTTCCCCTTACGTTCCAGAGGGTGAGAGTTTCCCTGAATGGTGAGAACCCAGAGAGGGTGAAAACCCACTGAATGTTTTGCTTTGAAGTTGCTGAAGTGTACCTTGAATGTTCTACATTGAAGTTGCTGAAATGTACCCTGAACATTTTCTGTTGCCTTTTGTTGGAAATGCCCAGTGCTTAATAAACCTGTGTTTTGTCCGAAGCCTTGGTGTCCCTGTCTATACACTCAAAATCCTATGCTACCAGTCTAACAAACGTTAATTCCCCATAAAGTGCATGTGCAGGCGAGTGGCATGTCACAAGGCATATTATTATGCCTTTAAAATCATGACTGCACTAACAAACAATAGGAGGGGATTTCAATATGACATTGGACCCTAGCCATGATTGCTTCAAGAAAAAATCTGCCATATCCTAAAAACCAATAGCTGCAGCAAAGGGTCTGTGACCTAAAGGGTTTGTTCATCTTCCAAACACTTTTTCCAGTTCCCTTGTTTTCAGATCATAAACTTTAAAAACACAAAGTCCAGTTAATTTGACTTATATCTACAGATATACCATGACCTGGATGAATGAGAATCTTCACAAACTTTTCAATTGCTTTACATCTTTTATTTTTACTGTTTTTCCAAAATGTATTTTTTAAAATTTCTTTATTTTCAGTTTTCCAACAAGGGTACAGAACAAAAAAAGGGGAAATAAAAGGGTGATATAGTTACACTTACATATATCCACGCATATGATTTATACACTGCATATACATCATTTTGTTCCTTTTATTTGCCTTTTAATCTATCCTTAAAAGGTCTTTCATATATCTATGCCAGGGGGACTATATTCTCCAGTATTTCTTACTAGTATTATGATATATGTGGGTTAGCTCCTCTAATAAGCTTATTTCTTTCACTGCTCTCAACCAGTCCTCGTGTGATGGAGATTTTTCAGATTTCCAATTCCTCGGGATTAGCGATTTTGCAGTCTGAACTAATTGAAAGGTAAGGGGGTCTTCAAGCATAGTTTGTTTATCTTTATTTATGTTAAATAGTATCAGTGTACTGTCCCCCCTCTGGATTCTTATCCCAGTGATTTTGTATATACTTTCCAATATCTGACTCCAAAAGTCATCCAATAGTGGACACGATACCCATATATGTATATGATTCCCTACCCCTTCTTTACATCTCCAGCATCTGTCTGATGTTTGTGGGAACATTTTATTAATTTTACTTGGGGTATAGTGCCATTTTGTTATCAGTTTATATATAGCTTCTTGCGTTTTTGAAACCTTCGTCATCCTGTTATTATACTTAAGTATCTTAACCCACTCTTGCTCTGTAATTATTATTCCCAATTCCTTCTCCCATTCTCGACTGAGAGAGGAGAAATTATGTTCTTCTCGGGTTGTTAAGATATTGTAAATTTTTGATAGGGGTTTCTCGATCTCCCCTTCCATCTCCATGACCTGTTCCCATTGAGTTAGGGGTCTTTCCCATTTATACTTATCTAACTTACTTATGTAATGTAATAGTTGGTTATATCTCCATTGATCTCCCAAATGGGGCCCCCACCATTCTTGTATTTCAAGAAGTGAAACCATCTTTCCCGATCTAATAAATTCTCTCGTTCTAGTCAATTTTATGTCTCTTCTACCCCACCTCTCAAAGGCTCCCTTTTCCATACTAGGAGGGAAGTTCAGGTTGCCTATTAATGGTTGCAGTACATATGGTGTCTCTGTCAGCTTCATGGCCTGTTTGTTTTTATGCCATGTTTTAAGGGTCGGTGTAATTAATGTTTGTTGATCCTGTTCAAACTTCTTCTTTGCTCCCCTATCCTCCCAAAGTGTGCATTCTAATGGGTATTAACCCCATCTCTGTTCTAAACCACACCACACTAAATCTTTTTTTACACTCTTCCTTATCCAGCCTAATATCCTAACCAAATGTATCGCCACATAGTACATATATGGATCCGGTACTCTCAAACCCCCCTTTTCTTTAGGAGCTGTTAATAAGTTGTATTTTAACCTCGGATTCTTACCATTCCATATAAATCTGGAAAATATTGATTTAATTGATATAAAAAAAGGAGTTTGGGATTTCCACCGGTAGTACCTGGAGTAGATACAGAGCCTTTGGCATTATCACCATTTTTATGGCTTGTATTCTGCCAAACCATGATATTTAGATTTTTTTCCAATTATCTATTGTTTTTTATAGGGTGGCTAGTAAAGGTATAAAATTGTCTGCATAAGATCTATTTAGTTCTCCACACAGATTCACTCCCAAATATTTTATTGTTGATCTAGCCCATTTAAATTGAAAGTTTTGTTTAATCTGTTGTATTGTTTTTACGTCTAGATTAACATTTAATATCTCTGATTTAGAATAGTTTATCTTGAAATTTGATAAATCTCCAAAGGTTTTCAACAATTTCATAAGGTTTGGAAGTGTTATTAAAGGGTTTGTTACGTACATTAAAATATCATCAGCGAAAGCTGCACTTTTGTATTCATTGCCCTTTATATTTATCCCATTTATATCCGGATTATTTCTTATATGTGATAGTAATATTTCCATAACTAGCAGAAATAGTGTTGGGGATAGCGGGCACCCATGTCTCGTTCCATTAAATATCTGAACACTTTGTGATAATGTACCATTAATTTAGATTTTCGCTGTAGGTGTATCATACAAAGCGAGAATCCTCTCCTTCATTTTATTTTTTATCCTGAAATTTGTTAATGTCTTATCTAAGAAGGGCCATGAAATTCTGTCTAATGCTTTTTCAGCATCCGTAGTTAACAAACAAGTGGGGTATTATAGTTTACGTGCGTAATGAATTAATGAGATTGTTTTAGCGATGTTATCTTTTGCTTCTCTTTTAGGGACAAAGCCGGTTTGGTCTTCGTGGATAATATGAGGTAAGTATTGTTTAATTATTTTCCCTAATATATTTGCGTAAATTTTCATATCTATATTTATTAACGATATCGGTCTATAACTTGAGCATAGAGTAGGATCTTTGTCCGCTTTTGGTATTATTGTAATATGGGCTTCTTGTGCTTGCCTGTGAAATCCCTCTTTGTCTGATATGTTATTATAATATAGATGTAATATCGGGGCTAACTCAACTTTAAATGTTTTATAAAATGTAGCTGTATATCTGTCTGGGCCTGGGCTTTTTCCCAGTTTCAGCTCATCTATCCCTTCCTCTATTTCTTTTAATGTGATTGCTAGTTCCATCTCTTGGGCTTGTTTTTCAGTTAATGAGTTCACTTTGGCCGCTTTTATGAACTGCTCCATTAATGCTTCTTTTTGTTCGGATGGTTTATCTTTTTGTATTTTGTATAATGCTTGGTAATAATCTTTAAAAGCTTCCGCTATCCCTTTAGTATCATAATATATATCATTTTGGCCGTTTTTAATTGCGATGATATTATTTTGACCTTGTATCTTTTTTAATAGTCTCGCAAAATATTTATTTCCCTTTTCCCCTAATTCATAGGCATTCTGTTTGGTTCTAAGATAAGTTTTATGTATTTTATGATCTAGTACTTTCTTGAGCTTATCTCTCTTATTCTCCAATATCTGGAAAGTTTTTATAGCTAATGTTTCTTTGTGTGCCTGTTCTAATTGTGAAATATCTTCCATTAAATTATTAATTTCTTTTTCTCTCTTTTTTTTAGACTTGAGCCCAGGGCTATTAATCTTCCTCTCAAAACACACTTAAGTGTCTCCCATAGTGTTTTTGGGGCTATATCTGTCGTATTATTCTCCTTTATTATTTGTATTATCCATTCCCGTATCATGTCTTTATTTCCGCCACTATGTAATACATATTCATTCAATCTCCAATTAAATTGTGCTTTACTTACCCCCGGAATTAAATATTTTGCTGATACTGGTGCGTGACCTGAAACTGTTGTTGTGCCTATATTTGCCTGTTGAAACAGATGTGCCCACTGTTGTGACACCATTATGTAGTCTATTCTTGAATAAATCTGATATTGTTTAGAAAGTCTTTTATCTCCGGATTCAAAGCCCTCCATATATCTACTATTTGCACTTCTGAAAATTTTCTCTTTATACCTTTCAGATTCTTATAAGACAAATATGTTTTACCCGTAAATGAGTCTATTAATGGGTTTAAAGTTATATTGAAATCACCTCCAATTATTATTAGACCTTCGCTATACAGTTCTAACTCGTAGGAATTGTTGAAAGAATTTATTCTGATTTGTGTTCGGGGCATATACATTCGCTATTGTACAGTTCTGATTGGCTAGTTTACCTTTCACTAATATATATCGACCCTCTTTATCTAATTTATGGTCCACCGTGTCAGATGGCAAATCTTTATGGATTAAAATCATAACACCCGTTGCTTTCTTGATTGGATTATTACTCATAAATACTTGGGGGTACTCTTTAACCTTTAAGCTAGGAACATGGTCTTGTTTAAAGTGAAAGTACAAGGTGGGAAGGAGCACACCAGAATATGCAGCATATTCTGGTGTGCTCCTTCCCACCTTGTACTTTCGCTGTAACAATTGGCGTGGAGGCGGCCAGGGATACGGATGCACCCAGCAAGAAAGTAAGTGGTGTGCGGCAAAAGACTCTGTTCTTGTTTAAAGTGAGTCTCTTGTAGCATAACTATTTGCGCTTTATTTTTCCTACATTCATAGAACACTTTCGCTCTTTTTACTGGCTCATTGATCCCGTTTACGTGAAATGATAATATATTACACTCCATTACTTATTTTATTACTCTTTCCCTTAATAACTTTCTGTTATCCTTAAATTCCAAGCTAATATATTGTGTATATGCGTGAAACCCTTGTCTTACCCAGTCTTTAAATTCACCCTTCTCATAAACATATAACTTTACACAAAAAAAATACAACATAACTCGGAGTGCGTATAAGATCCGCTCCGTGACCGCAACAAAAATAACAAAAAAAAAACAAGAAAAAATGTCAGCCGTTGTCAGTTTCTTAAGGGATCCACCCTGGGTCTGAGAGATGTTGACTACGATGTTGGGGGTATGGATGTGAAGTTGACAGCATGGGTTTTTTCAGGTCTTCTTATGGGCATACAATATTATCTCCACCTGGGCATACAAATATTTCCTTTTGACAAAAATAACCTTTAGTTATACAAAGACTTTGCTTAAACCAAAATAATGCTTATACATTACCCATCCTTGGGTTAACGTCCTCAATTACGGACTTGTGCGGGCCAAAGTCCCCGAGGTCTCTTATTTTACTTATAGTCCACCTTGCATCATAGGATCTTTAATCTCCTTTGCTTTTCCTTTCTACGCATTGATGTTTTTTGGGGCTCCACTTTCTGACCACTCCTGTTCTTGATCCACAAATAGATCAGCTTTTATTCTGTGCTCTTCTGGCCAGTCTGGTATCTCTATCTTTGGTAGGTGTAACTTCTTTAAGAAATTTCCTAGGTCTTTCTCTGATCGAAGTATTGCTGATATTCCATCTTTATGAACAGAGAGTGAAAATGGAAAGCCCCATCTGTATAATATCTTTTTCTCCCTCAGCAGGTCTGTCAGTGGCCTCAACGCTTTCCTTTTCCTCAAAGTAATTCTTGATAAATCCTGAAAAAAGGTCAAAGTATTATCTTCATATATTATGTTATCTACTTCTTTAGCTTTTTGCAAAATCTCCTCTTTCACCGCAAAGCTGTGTAGTCGGCATAATATATCTCTAGGTGCCTCTAGCGGGACCATCTTTGGCTTCTGTAGCCGGTGTGCTCTTCCAATCTGTATTTCCACCATCTTCTCTTTCCCTTTTTCTTTATTTAAGATATTGTTAAATATTTGTTGGAGAAAGGTTTTTATATCTTCTTTTAGTATGGTTTCTAGAACGCCTCTAATTCTTATATTTTTCCTTCTGCTCCGATTCTCTTGGTTTTCCATCTGTCTCATTAAGTCTGAAATCAGATTTTCCTGCTGTTGCAATTTCCCATAGATAGCCTTTTGATTTTGCTGTAGGTTACTTGTTTGTCGCTCCACTTCCTCCGTTCACGTCACCATATCTGCAAACTCTTTTTTAAGGCCCAAGATATCTTCTCTTATAGATGTAGTTACTTCTTGAAGCATTTCTTTTATTTCCGTTTTTGAGGGTAGTTTTGCTAATTGAGCATAGAGAGCTGCGTTCTCCCCTCTTCCCAGTGATTTCTTAGAGGCTTTGTCTCTGCCAGTGCTATTTCTCCGAAACATTGGTGCTATATCTCGTGGGTTGACTGTATATTGCGCAGGGAGGTGTTCTCTTTTTCTTTATTTCTGTCTTTTGTTTTCTCTTTTGTACCGGTCTCACTGCCACCTTTTTGGGGTCTCCCCATATTTTTCACTCAAGAAGACAAATTATAGTGCAGGCAGTGTCTAATTATGATAAGTCTCTTTAAAATAGACAGGTGTTTGCAAGTATTTAACTTAATGTATGTTGGGTCTGATCAAGAGGTTAGTATATGCAGTATATGTGGGGATTATATATTAGTTATAACCAGCTTCCCCTTCTGGGCGCTCTTCCCAGCGCCAATGCTGTAGTGGAGGCTATAGCAGTATTGTGTAAGCCAATATTGTTTTAGAAGCTTCTGGCAGTATCCTGCCAGTCCCCCTTGGACGCGCTTCTCTCCCACTGCTTGCCTTCACTGGCCCCTTGTATCCCAATCCCAGCTGCTTCCACCTCTCCAGCCACGTTTCCTTCCGACCGGCAGATGTTAGGGGTTTGTTAATCCCTACTAGCTTCTCCCTCCAGGCCGTCTCACCCCCTCCGTTTTTATCCTCAAGCCGCCTTACTGCTTAGTGGAGCCTCCTCACCTCGTTGCTCTTATCGAGCATATGCCGGGCTATCACAACCGTGGATCTCCGCGGCGTCAGCTTTCGCCCGGACTGCCTCATCCCTGCAGTCTCTGACGGCCCCTGTCGGCTTCCGTAGCCTTCGCCGTCTCCTTTCCTACCGACAGCCGGCAGTTCACTGGTGGTTTCAGATGGTGGCTCGAAATTCGGTGGCTCAGAATGTCGCTGTATGTGCGCTTATTCCAGCTCTTGTGGGGGAGACTTGCATCCGGTAGGTGCGCTTGTTTTGCTTAACCCAGCAGGGTCGGGTGTATTGCCCAGAGCTCTGGTCCCAGAGCTCCGCCATGCTGCTTACTCGGCTCCTCCCCCCCAGTTTTCCCAAAATTTAAGTTTAAAGTTTAATGTTCGTATCTAGTGTTTTAGTCTGACAGATCCAGGAGCATTCTGAACTGTTACAATTTGCTACATTTAATTTATACATTTACTTGATATATTTTTCTGCAGTATCTGTGGAATATTAGCAACAATTGGGTCAATTCTAACAGCTGCTTTTAATGAAACTCAGGGATTCTGCTTAGCAGGGACACAAAAATGTATCCACTAAGCGGGTTATTCATTAAAGTCCAAATGCCAAAAACAGTTTTTTTACTATAAAATGAGAATTTTTAGTGGAAAAAAAAGCCCAAATCCGAAAATCCGCAATCTCAAATCTATTGAGGTTGTATATAAGTCAATGGGAAAGGTCCCTATCCTATTTGGAAGGTTTTGTAGTCTGCACTGGAATTAGGCCAAAAATCTGACTATTTTGGACTTTTCAGGCAAAAACCAGAATAATTCAGGCTTTCTGGGAAAATTCTAAAGGAAAAAGGTTCCAGGCGGCACTACGGATAAGTATAAAGAGGTATCTTTATTGTATCATGGTGGGTAACATTATCACCTTACACATTTCGGGAAAGCATTCCTACGATTTCCCGAAATGTGATTTATCACAGTTGGAGTGCTGGTGTCTGAGCACACGGAGCTCATAGAGCTGATTGGGGAGACTGGTGTAGTGGGGTCACATTCTTATTGACTTTCTGGGAAAAAGCCTGAAAAAAATCAAGCTATTTGGGAAAAAATTTGAAAGAAAACATAGGATTCAGATTTTCGCTAAATTTTTTCGTGTTTGTCCCCGATCCCTGTAATTAGTTATTTTTTTTCATAATAAAAAGTCAGATCGTGGATTCTAGTTTGTTAGGACTTTTTTCATTAGAATAAATAAGGCCCCCTGTGTATCAGTTTAGAACAATTAAAGATTCAGCGACCCTTCCCGAGCAGCTTTAGAAGGTGAAAAATGAATCTTTACAATACTTTACAATATTAGAAAAATGGTCACAAATAGAAATTAGAAAGTAACTGGAAAGAATATGAAACCAACTAAACTGAAAAAAGTGTTTGAAGGTGAAAACCCTTTAATTTTCATCAAAGAAAAATTCCAATTATTGATAAGTGAATATTTTGAACATAACAATAATCAATTGATCTTTATACAATATGGGAAGCCCATAAATGCTATATTACAGGAGGACTGATAAAGATATGCTCCAGGGCCCAAATAGCTACACAATATTTACTACAAAGCATTTATCATCATCATCATTTATTTATATAGCGCTGTCAAGATACGCAGTGCTTTACTGCAGTTATAGCAAACAGGGAATAAATGGTGGATAACAGACAAGGATTACAGAATACAATAGGGTTTACAAACTAAAAGGTTAGGGTACAATTGAGACATTAGGATTGTATAAACAATTTGTCATTTTTGATACAGCAATGATTAATTAAGGTACATCTAATAGGCCTCTTTAAACAGTTGGGTCTTTAAGGAGCGCTTGAAAGTTTGGAAGGAAGGAAAAAGTCTGACAGCTTGTGGCAGAGAGTTCCAGAGAAAAGCAGAAGCCCGAGAGAAGTCTTGTAGACGAGAATGGGCAGAAGTGACCAGAGGAGAAGTGAGGCGAAGATCAGAAGCAGAGCGTAGGTTTCGCGAGGGAGTGTATTTGGAGATTAGAGATGAAATATAGGGAGGGGTTTCATTATTAAGGGCCTTGAATGTGAGTGTAAGTAATTTGAATTTGATTCTAGAAGAGATTGAGAGCCAGTGAAGGGACATACATATGGGAGCAGCTGATGTTGAGCGGCGAGCTAGATGAATGAGTCTAGCGGCCGCGTTTAGAATAGATCGGAGTTGTGAAAGGTGACTTGTTGGAATACCTGTGAGGAGTAATCAAGGCGGGAGATGATGAGAGACTGAATCAGTGTTTTAGTTGATTCTGAACTGAGATAGGGTCGTATTCGAGCAATGTTGCGCAGCTGAATACGGCAAGATTTTGAATGTGTGGTGAAAAAGACAGATGAGAGTCTAAGATGACTCCTAGGCAGCGTGCCTGTGTGGTGGAATGAAAGGTGGTGTTGTTTACGGTGAGTGATATCTGAGGGACAGGGGAAGATCTTGGAGGAAATATGATGAGTTCTGTTTTAGAAAGGTTCAGTTTCAGGTGGCGCTGTGACATCCAGGAGGAGACAACAGAGAGACAGTCTGTGACTTGGGAAAGGACAGAATTAGAAAGATCAGGAGTAGACAAGTAGAGTTGGGTGTCATCAGCATAAAGGTGATACTGAAGTCCAAATGACTGAATGAGTTTTCCTAGTGAAGTTGTATAGAGCGAGAACAGCAGGGGGCCAAGAACAGAGCCTTGAGGAACTCCAACAGAGAGTGGGAAAGTAGTAGAAGTAGAGTTAGAGAAGGAAACTTTAAAGGAACGGTCAGACAGATAAAATGTAAACCATGAAAGAGCAGTATCCCGAATGCCGAAAATACTGACAATTTACTCCCATCAATGTTGAAAGTTGGTAATTCCATCTTGAAATATAAGCATCTACATATCTGCAGGCCCACCTTAAACTGGTCCATAATAAAAGGAAAGATCCAGTAAAAGAAAAATTCTAGAACTTATTTCACTATTGAATAGAGACACAACGCTAATAGTTGAAGTCACAGGATCAAACAAACTCTACCAGTTTTGATCCTTTGAAAATTCAAATGGCCTTTTTGGGTGGTAGAAAGGTATGCAACAATAAAACTCAAGACTATAAAATTCTTTCTCGAGCACAAAAAACTAGTCTATACCATTCTTGTTAACAGATCCTGAGAAGACACTGATAATGATAAATTGGAACTACCTAAATACAGGACCTCACAAATGTAGCTACTGACCAAATATAAAATGGATTAAGGCCTTCTACAAAAGTAGACACACATCAAAACCTACTATATTCAAAAATAAAATTTGAAAAGGGTTCCTGCTACAGGGTAAGAAAGGAAAATATTGAAATAAATATTGAAAGTAAAACACAGTACCAAAGTGTCATGCCCATGACATGTTATTGTTAATAACATATTATTTGTTGACCATTATATTTTTTGGAACTGCAAACTCTAATGGAGGAACTTGCAGCACTAAGGGCAGTGGCAAATGCGTTGGAGGAAAGGAGGCAGGGGCCAGTGTAGTGTGGGGTGGAGAAGGGGCAGTAGAGGGTATTGAGGGAGGCAGGTTTGTTACAGTCAAGAGGGGAAGTAGGGGACGGAAGTGTGGGAGGGGCTGGTCCACAGCTCGTCCAATGGAGCATGCTGATTCTCAAAGCACCCTGGGAGGCTATTTCTCTAATATGGGCAATGCGGAAAGTGCAAAGAAGCATAGGTAGGTTTAGTTATAGGGGATTCAGTTATTAGAAAGGTAAGTAGGGTAATCTGTCATAAGGACCCTTCATGCCGAACAGTCTGCGGCTTGCCTGGTGCTAGGGTTCGGCATGTGGAGGAACGAGCGGACAGAATATTGGGAGGGGCTGGGGAAGACCCGGCGGTCTTGGTATACATAGGTACCAATGACAAAGTTAGAGGAGGTGGCGAAGTCCTCAAGAATGATAGATAAAATGATAAATAAATAAAATGATAGATAATAATCTAGGGGTAAAGACTTCCAAGGTAATTTTCTCAGAGATATTACCTGTGCCACGAGCAACGTTAAGAATTCAGTGGGAGCTTAGGGAGATAAATGCGTAGCTGAGAGATTGGTGTAGGGAAGGGTTTTGGGTTTTTGGAGAACTGGGCTGATTTCTCAGCTACAGGCTCTGGGCTACTGGGCTGCACCTCTGCACCTTTTGCTGGGAGTGGCCTTGAACCTGCATGTGAGCCCTGGTGATTGCAGTGAGCTCCACTTTAGCTTACAAGAGAGACTCTGACAAATATGTAGTTGTCAACTAAAATATCATGGATAATTTGTTTTCTAAAGATATTAGAAGTCACCAAGGAGTTCCGTGACCACTTACAGTAAATGCACAGCGTAATAGTTAGATGTATCCAGTATATAATGAGCAATGACCTTGTAATATAAATTTTACTAGAATAATCACAGGGCTCAAATTATACCAGTAACATAATGCCCATAGTTTTTATACAATGCTTTGAGTATAAATCATGTTATGTTTTTTTTAATCTTGCTGGGAATTCCATTTCCAAAACTCCATTGCAGTTATTCTGTTACCATAGATACCGGATCTCTAACATGTACATCCTTCCCAGTAATTACTAAAGCTGATGAGCGCTGCAATTATTCTAAGACAAACTTAAAATAGCACAGACAAGTTACAGCCCTAGAATATATAATGTGTTATTTACTGTCATTTAGAAAGATTATTTTATTTTCAGAGTCCTATGTTATGTATCCAGTCATGATAACACACACTTGTCCTAATCTATGAAGGTACTACAAATTAGAACAATATGAAATAAAATACAATTTTCCACATATTATATATATTTCAGCTACAATTTCTGTCAGCATCTCAAGCCGAAATCAGTACAGTCTCAATCAGAACTGTTAAGAACCATACAGGATACACTAGGGTTGGAATTTAAATGGATGAAGGGGATTGATGAAGTTTCTCCTCCTTGGATCAACTTTCAATTAAAATTATTAAAGCAGCAAACACACACGCAGCATGGGGCAGGAAGAGTAAGGCAAAAACAGGCAGCATAGTTCAGGAAGAGTATGGCACATACAGGCAGCATAGGGCAGGCAGAATATGGCATACACAGAGAATGTAGGGCAAAAAAAGTATGGCCCACACAGGGAGCATAGGGCAGGCACAGTAAGTCACACACACACACCGCAAAGCCAAAATAAGAAAAAGTAGTAACCCCACACTGTCTGTTTACTTTATTTGTCCCTAATACAAAGGCTACATGTATTGATCACACAAACTAGGTTTATAGATTTATGGCCAATTGTTCCATAACTTATTGAGTAATTAATTCCATATGATGTATACTTAAAAAGGGTTGTTTTAAAACCACAATTGAAATCTGATTTTAACATCAGAGAATTATGATTTATATTAATACTTGGGTGGATTATTATGAAAGAAGAGGCATAGTATTTTGATTTTAACATCAGAGAATGCAATTAACTTATTAGAGAAAGGCATTGAATAATATATTCTCATTTATCCCATGGGGAGAAACTTCCCAAAAGACTAAAAAAAGATTTGCATATGAGGGGGCGCATGATGTTCCCATTGCGGTCCCCTGCGTCTGCAGATAGAATTCCCGTTAAAAGTGAAATAATTATGATAGTGAATAAATCTCATGAGTTTCACCAAAAAATTGACAGTCTCTTCAGAATCCTCCATATTTTTCTCTAAAAAGTACTGGAGGGCTTCTAAGCCTAAGTTATGCTTTATGGAGGTATAGAGAGATTTCACATCCAATGTGATTAGTAACGTCTCACTGGGTACTTCCATCTGGTCTACCTGCTTTAAAACATCTAGGGTATCACGGGCATAGGACTCTAGGTTTTCCACTATGGGTTTGATTCTAATGTCTATACACTGGCTAACTTTTTTGGTAAGATTCCCATAAATTATGGGTCTTCCCGGTGGTTGATCCATATTTTTGTGTATTTTAGGCAGCAAGTAGAATGTTGCTATTCTCGGACATTTAATAGTCAAGAACTGCAATTCTTTCTTATTTATTATGTCATTTTTATATGCTTGCTTGTTGTACTTATCATATTGTTGTTTGCAATTGTCTGTTGGATCACCCAAAATCTCTTTATAGCTGGATGAGGATAGCTGTCTGTATGCTTCCTGTAGATATTTATCATTAGGCCAGATGAATACATTGCCCCCCTTGTCCGATTGTTTTATTTGTACATCATTCCATTTTTACATTTCTTTAATTATGGCTTTCTCCTTAGGAGAAACATTGCTTTCATACACCTGCAGTTCACCGCGAGCATAGGGCAGGCACAGTATGTCACACACACAGGCAGAGTATGTCACAAACAAGCAGCATAGAGCAAGCCAGGCAGAGTATGACACACAAGGGCAGGTGTCTGAGGTGTGAATCATGAAGGTGCTTACAGGTATGACTAATGCAGGGGTTTTAAAGTCTGAATATGAGATGTGAACAACACAGGGGCCCGGTAAACTCAGTATTGATACCATTTAAAATTTACCTCGGCTGATTACTGGATTATAAACTTTGCTGCCAGAGCTGACCTGTGCATGTTTTGACTTTGCTACTGCTTACTAACTTGGACTGTTTTTCTTAAGCTGTCTACTAAAAGTTGGATCAAAGCTCTAATAGGATGACATTCTAGTATCCTGCAATAGAAGCTCATAAGCATATTGTAGTAAGCAATGAATATTCCACCAAAATACTCACAATTAATATGTGGTGTCAACTGCTGAGAATTGTGATGTTGTCCATTAGACTCATTAAATACATGTCTGCATACATAATGGCATAATAGCATGTCTACATTATGCATACAGTGATTTATGTACCAGCCTCTGGGTGGAATTGTTTGCATTTGCATTGCAGCCATTTTATTGTTGCAGAAATGTCTGTATATTGATGATCTATAGTTCTAGAAATAAACAATTATGCATTATAGATGCATTATAAAACCATACAAAAAAACAGTTTTTTAAATTTCTCAGATTTTGTAGTGGTGAAACACAAAAAGGTAAACATTTAGCATAGAAACGTATTTCTAATAACCTTTATACACATGAAATACACATTGTGTGTCTATTTTTATGGAAATAAAGGTGTAGGGACCCATAAGGTTAAAAGGCCATATGGCTTTAATTCCCTACCCTTCCTTCTTTTCCCTAGTGTCTGGGAGAAGCCCATGTATCTAGTTTACATTTTACCTATCCAGTTATTGGCCATGAGGTGTAATGACCACGTCCTACCACGCTTCAATATAGTGTATGGAAATGGGTGGATCTTCCTCTTTGGCTGCTGTTGTCCTAGCCATCTGAATGTGTCCATTGAGCCTGGGTACATCAAGGCCCAGTAAAGCCATTGCCCATAAAGGGACCGGCACCTTTAGTGTCTACGTCAGGGTTGATGGAACCCCGTGAACGAGTTTAGCTAGATACAGGTTATATCGGTCATAGACTCTCTAGGAGAGTGAGATAGAGAGTACAGATAGCAAGAGCAGCTTTGCTCCATCAAGGATCAGTAGTAGGGAGTAGCTTCCCAAGGCTCCTAGATTGCCTTTAGTGAAGGGACCAGAGTGGATAGGGCTTCAGGCTTAGGCTCCTTCTCCCTGAACTCCACTGAGTGGGTTCCGGACTACTTAAACGTATATCTGCCTGGTGGTGATGTTCCTTACTGCTTGGCTACAATGCCTTATGGGAGTCACATTCCTCAGCTGTATCATACTTTGCCTGTTTCAGCACTGCTAATACTACTTGCATATAACTCATGACAGTAAGTAAACCTGGGGATATTTGTCTTGAACAAATAAACTGTCACTCTTTTGTTTCACCATAAGAACCTCCTGGCGTCCATTATTCCTATTTTTACTGCACAGTAGCCTGAGAGTTCTATTTCTACTACACCACTCCTGAAATATTCCAAGGCCCTAGCCTGAAGTTTTTGAGTCACATGTAACCCATGCTCCTATCACTAGCTGGACATTAACCCCTTTTTGGTCTGCCTAGCCAAATTAGCATTACAAAAGAATAAAGACAACTGTGGTAAAAAGCGGTAACCTCATTTACAGTTACTGTACAATTACTTATGAAGCAATAAAAAAGGAAAAAAAATAAAATCTACCACCACTTACATGTTCCAATTACTGTCAAGCAGAAATCTTGGCACCTCCAGAATTGCTCACAAATGTGTATCTCTTAGAGAGGTCATCAATCACTTAGGTGAGATGAAACAGATGGAAGAGAATTATCTCAAGACACAAAGGAACAATTCCCCTACTCGAGAAAGTATGGTCAAATAGGAATTTCAAAATCAAAACAAGACTCTTTACCATAGCTTATTTAATTATATTGGGATTTCCCTCTAACTATATTAACACACAGCCTATAGAATTTGTACTTTATTTATGTTTTCTTACTACTAAGCAGGGCTGGGCCAACTATATATTGTGTATCTCACTATCAATGAAACATGTACATTACCCTGGCTATCTTCTTGTTGTTTATATTCACATTTGTTTTAATATCATTTGTAATATTATGTATAAGTGTAATGCGCTCCGGGAGACCGGCGTGCATTCTGACCTTTAGACGCACCGGGCCCCAGGCTCCTAGTTGGAAATGCACATGCGTATTAACGATGCACCGTGACATTGGCGGAACCGCTGTCACGCAAGGCACCAAATTTGAAATTTAAAGGCGCCTTTTGCTAGAAATGACAGTTTTCTGTCTCAGCCAAGCCTTTTTTCTGTTTTGGATCTTCTGTTTTTGACCTTTTGCTTGTTTATTGACCAACGCATCTTACTGCCTGCCTTTTGAACTTTTGCCTGTTTATTGACCACTGCATCTTGCTGCCTGCCTTTTTGATCTTTTGCCTGTTCAACTCGTCTCTACCAGATCCTTGTACCTTACTCTGAATACCATGGACGTGTTTAGAATCTTCGCCTGTTCCGCAGCAGAAAGTCGGGGCCCCAAAAGGGCGTCAGTGAAAACCGGAATATGGTGAGGCTCTCCGACTGCACCTAAAGGGTATTCAGTCTGTACTTGGGCTCCTATACTTACAGAGCGTAACAATAAGCTTTCATACCATTTTCTCAGTGACCTGTAATGTATGAAAACTGGCATAACTTTCCTATGTGGTACAAACTAAAAAGGAATTGCATCTCACAGGATAGAGTAGAAATTCCAAGACGTACCTGTAGGGTGCATCGTGAACATAACATGTAGCAGGTTGCACCTAGTTTTTGTACTTTTCACCAAAACGTTGTTTAAATGTAATTAAGAGTAGAAATAGTTAAATGATAACAAAAAACATGGCTACTTTCTAAAGGCAATGTCCTGAAATTGCTGATCATCTGACAACAATGGTGGTAATATGAAGACATCAGGAAAGTAAATGTTGAATGGAACTTTTCCAAGTCAGTGAGAACATTTTGTCTGGTTAATCTTGATAATTTTTCACACTGCATCTTAATTCTACCTGTAGAGTACTTTTTGTATTTGCATTCCATTCACATGCCAATCCTTTATAAGCTCTTTCATTCAAACATCCTCTTTTAAATTAAGCAACATTATACTTATTTTGGCATCAATACATTATTGTGCATATTGAAAGAACATTGTAAACCTTTACATTCTATACTACAAAATAAATATAACCCCATCAATACCCATTCTGGAATTTTCACAATGTTGCACTTCACTTGAGGAGTTCTCCTGCTGCCACAGGACAAGCCTGGTTCGTGGTATGGGGAGAGACTAGGTACCTGCTACTCATTAATGCAATGTGTACACCTGGGGAGGATGTAAAATGAAAAATAACTTTTTTCTTGAGAGAGATTTGCTTTCTGAAAGCAGCTGGACTTGTTTGAATGATTTTTTGAATGATTTATTAGAGTCCTTTAACAACTGAAAAATACCGTACACAAGAAGTCTCTGTAAAGGTATTTATGCACATATTGTACACCAATGTAATTAAAAATAAAGCTAGGATTATCATCTTACCAGATCTGTACTTACAGAGCTATTGGTATATCATGAATGCAATGACTCAAAAATGCAATTAAAACAAGCCATATCTATCTGAAACTAACCCATCACAAATTTTGAAAAAGTTTCTTCTTGACATACAGTACCAAAAAGGAATCAGAATAAGACATGTCAGAATAGAATTGACTAATACCATTTAATGTATTGATGCTGGTACTAATTCTTCATTGCTGTAGCTATGTTCTTTGTATGGGTAGAAAGCAAAATTTTAGGACTAATTATTTTCCATTGAATAGTACAGTATGCACCCAAGAGATGGTTTGCTGTTTGATTACTTTTGAATACTGTTTTATAGGAACTCATTAAATAAATATTGTAATAAAGAAAGCTTAACCATGAGTGTTAACAACATACTGAAGTGTGTGTGGGGCAGAATGTGTAGTATAACTCTTGAGGAAAACCAAGGCTGTTATAAACAGATATATGGACTCACTACCCTAGGTGGGGCAAAGAGTGACACCTATGTGGCCAGTCTACCAGTGGCATAGGCTGTTCTGGTTAATGACCTTAATCTGTAAATTACTGTTACTTTTGTTACACTGTTACAAATTACATCTCTCTTGAAAACTCTGCTGTGAATGAAACAGATGGATTTCTGTTTAAAGTTACCTGGATGTCGCTGTGTATCTACTTTGAGAAGTTATTGCTAAGGCTAACAATTGAGTGAATTCCCATAATAATATCAATCCCAAATGGGCTAACCTACAGGTTGAGCACTACACTAATCTAAATCTCTATACATTTACTGTATGTCTGTAGCATTTTTTTTTAGTGTGTAATGTGTATTTTAAAAAAAGCAGCTTTACAGTACCATATTTTTATGGTACCTCTGCAAAGATTCAGGAGTGATACTTAAGCTATTTCATTTAATTTTGAAGGTAATTATTCAACATCTAGTCATGGAACTTTGCTCCGACCTACACGTTTATCTCACCTAAATAAAAATTTACTTTTGCTCCTTCTGAAGTTTATATATAGTGTGTATAGAGGTATATATTATATACTTATAATACACAAAAGCCATGAATATCTTGTAAATGATATCCTTATAAACGGTGAGTTCTGATGTCATTAGTTATAAAAGGTGAGTTCTGATGTCATTTCTGTCACATGACTCACTGAAACGTGTGTATTATAATAAATAAAGTTGCAAAGTATGAGGATATTAGAAGTTACCTCGGAGTTCCATGATCTGTATTATATAGTCATGAAACTCCTCGGTAACTTATAATATCCTTATAATTTACAAAAGGGGTACTTTATTCACTATATAAACAATGCTTGATGATATCATCAGTTAGATTTAATTTCTCTCATATGCCTCGCTGAAACTTGCATATTATAATAAAGCACCCACTTTTGAAAAATATGAGGATATTGGAACAAAAGGGGGTACTTTATTCATTATATTAATATAGTGATGTCATCAGTTATACTGTAATACATGGTTAGGGATATCACAGGTCATAACATCAGTGTTAGAGGAACTGTCAAAAAGCACTTGGCTGGAGGATTAATGTACAGTATGTTTGTTCGACATATAAGGGGCCATTTACAAAGTACAGGCCAGAGTTCTAATTATAGCTATATCTACATTTGGCAGCACTGTATTCATGAGGGGTAAGAGGGGGAGGCAAGTAGGTGAATAATATGTGCATCATTGAGATGCACAGATAGGGTGCACCAGTGAGCGCAGGTTTTTGCATCTGGGGGTCTTAATAAATGACCACTATAGAATTATTACTTTTTTTTTTTACAAAGCTGCTGTCTAGTATATTATATTTGAAATTATCATATTTTAAATTATGAGTTGATAAAGGAAGAGGTTAGTTATCAACATGTTGGTGTTTGCATAGTGTTAAACTATTTGACACCTGCCAACACAAACATGAATTTACTCTGTGACACTTTGCAAAACCAAAGATAAGGTTGCAACTTGGCATGGTTTAATGAATACACCTTAAATATAGATTGCATAAGACAATTTGACAGTAAAGAGATAGCTATTAAAGCAATTTTCTCTCAAACATTTCTCACATCATGTCCCTAAATGCACTTTGTATATACAGTATAAGTACATAGTAAAGAACAGTTAGATCAATTACAATGCAATCAGGGAGGAAAAAAAATATCATAACACACATATCTGTAAAAGCAATGCATAAATTATTTATGACTTATAAATAATATACTTACAACCTGTTCTTGTCATCAGATTTAAACTGTGCTTGATGAAGTTACTTGTATTATAAAACTCTCTGAAACTAGCAGGGAGAGGATATGGTACCATGATATACACATATTTATAAAAATCCATGCAGAACTTAAAAATTGGTGCTTAGTTATCAGTTTAAACAAAAAAATATACTGTATAAAAAAAAACAGTTTGAAAGGTGTTAAGAGGTACATTAATCCATTCATCCCAGGTACCCCAACCATACACTGTCCCCACCAACTATATGTGCGGAAGTGAGCTGCCTGGAGGGAGGGAAAATATCTTAGGAAGCTGAGAGCCCCAGGGGATACCAGGCAAAAGTACGACAAAGAAAGAGCCTTGCCAGCTCCCAAGCTGGAAGGAGGGCCACCATAAGCAATACAGGTTCTAATGGCCTTCTGCAGATATTTCCAGGCAGACTGACCTTCAATCAGAGCAGGGAGGGTACTGACCCAGCTGAGCTCGAAGTCAAGACCTAGAACTCACAGTACAGAGAGATTAATCTACTATCTGTCAAGTTGCAAAACTTCGAAGAGATGACCATGATCATTGCTAAGGAGTTTCTTTTTGGTCAGTCAGCTTAAAGGAGAATTAAACCCTAGTAAAAAAAAAAAACCTACCCCCTACCCTACATAGACCCCCCTCCCTCCTCCCCCCAGCCTAGCTGCTACCCCGGGCAAATGGCCCTAAGTCTTTACTTACCCCTCCATGCAGATTCTGTCCAGCGGAGTTCACGGACGCCATCTTCAGCCGCTTCGGTAATCTTCGGAATGAGACCGGCGCTTTGGGAAGTTTCGTGAGTTTCATATATTTCCCACATACTGTATCTTCTTTTTGGGCGACAATGTCCCCGAATTGCTTTTGGGAATCGGGATGGCAATCGTGGCACTTCATTTTCCGAAGTTGCCAGAAGTTTCCTCGTGAGGCAACTTGGGAAAACGATTGCCGCAAGTGCCATGCCGCAAAGGCAGGGGGAAGCAATTCGGGGAGATTGTCGGCCAGAAGAAGAGATGATTAGTCGCCAGGTGACTAAATCTCCCCGAATCTCCCAATGTGACCTTACCCTTAGAGTGGCTAAAAAAACCTTTACTTGTCTATACTTGTCTCATGCCTGAGATATGGAGATAATGATATGGAGATAATCTGAACAGATGCCCATTAACCCTCCCTTTCAGTGGTTGGTTATAAAAAGTAGGTCAGGAATAATAAAAGTCCTTTTCAAATCAAACATTGAATCCAATTTTTTTTTATTACAATTATTAAACAATTCAAAGCGGCATTTTAAAATCTCAGCTGTCAATCAGATATTGCCTGCCCCTCCTCTATGCCTTAGTAAAAGTCCAATATACTGCAGCACACTGCAAATTGTATAATATTCAAAGGTGTATTTTATTGGCTCAAATGTGAGCAGACATGTGGCAACGCTTCGGGCCTCACAGGACCCTTTCTTAAGCCTGTGAAATCACATACTATTCTGTGTTAAATAGAGTAAATTGTGGGTGGGGAAACAGTGGGGGTGTTGGGCGGGAACAACCGTGTCCATTAGTGATCATTAATTGCGTTGCAATTGTCCCAAATGTGTTCCAATCCATTCAATTTTGGAAGGCTGAGCCAATGAATCCAAATCACAAGTGCCATCTAGATTCCTGATAATGTCCATACTTGTAAATGTGTCCAAAAAAGGGTACAAAGTTGCCTTTCAATAAGTGTCCTTATGAATAATCTGTAACAAACTTTAAGTGAATCAAAAACAAGTGCTACAAAAGAAACTAGGTACACAATTAAAATCAGATGATCTGCGGCGCTTCAACATTACCTTATATGCACATTGTGTTCTGTGTTTCACTCTGTGACCGCTCAATCTATGCAGAAGGTAATTTCAGCACTCAGAATGTTCCGATACATAATCAATGTTCAATAACCTTGAGAAAAAATATATTCCAATTAGTAGCTGTTAGTACAGATTGCCTATATCATAACTGTAACAGTAAGATCCATATCACATTGTCTGTTCTCCTACTGGTATATAAACATAGCCGGTAAAATAATCTTTATTTAAACCCCTAGGCCAAACTGTATCCAACCTATGAATCCATTGCATTTCAAGTTTATGCAGTAGTGTCAGCCTATTCCCCCCTCTCCTAGGTGTCTCGGCCGAATCAATTACCTGAAATCTCAGTTGACTCACTGAGTGACCTGCCTGTTTGAAGTGTGCAGGAACAGGTAATGTGGTTAAACCCTTTCGTATAGTAGATTTACGTTTGGATATTCTGTCTTTAATCTTTTGGGTTGTTTCTCCCACATAAAGTAGACCAAACGGGCACTTGAGTACCATAGATAAATAACAAACGTTGAATCGCAAGTGTAATTTTGTCTGATTGCATATTTCTTTAAAGAATGAATGCGGATGATAAAATTTTTCCCCTTTTACCACTGGGTTGCATTGTGTGCAATGTAAACATGGGAAAGTCCAAAATTTTGGTTTATTAAGGAAGCGAGTGCCGTCTCTCTTTGTGCCACCTAGGTCTGCCTTAATTAATCTGTCTTTTAGGTTTTTTGCCCTTTTGTAAGCCATCATTGGTAGTGTCTGAAAATTGGGAACATCTGGTAAACACACTTGTCGGCTGGCTGTATTAAAGTTACTTACAAACACCATTCTAGTGTTGTCTTGTTTTCTTTCCGGCACCTTAGACAGAAGCATTTCCCTTGTTTTATTATGTACTTTTTGTATACTTATACTATATCCCCTCTGATTGAAACATAATAGCATATCCTCTATTTGCTCATCACATTCCTTAGGATCACTTGTGATCCGTTTGACTCTCGCAAACTGTGACACTGGAAGGGAATTTTTTAGGGGTTCCAAGTGAAAACTTTCAAAATGTAAAAATTGTTCTTATCTGTCTTTCTCCTAAAAAGGCTTGTTTTAAGTGTTTCACCCACCCTAGTAATAGAGAAAATGTATTGTTGTATTATTCAAATCGACTGCGAATTTTAAATTGCTGTCCATCTGGTTTAGAAATCTGTGAAATAAGGACAAACTTTCTTGTGTACCATCCCAAAATAATAACAGATCATCGATGTAACGTAAGTGTAAAAGATTTCCAAAGATGATAAATTATTGTGTTCTCTGTGAATGACATGAACAGGTTGGCATATGTGGGGGCTATATTACTTCCCATTACCGTACCCCTCTGTTGTATGTAGAAGGTGTCCCCAAATAAAAAATAGTTTTGATGTAGTACTATTTCCAATAATGAAAGTAAAAATTACTTTTGTTCAGTAGTGTGATCAGTAGTATCTAGAGTATTTGACAGCTGTTAAACCCAAATTGTGCATTATGGATGTGTACATAAGTCAAATGACTTATAGTATATCATGTCCGGGCAATGCTATGTCCCTCAATAATGTGAGCAAATGAGTGGTATCCTTGACGTAAATGTATTGCTCCTTGAGGGGTGCAATATTTGCCAATTAGCATGCACAGTGCTTGCCCCATTAACAGAAGTAGAAGAACCAGCAGACTCTCTTCTTGCTAACGCCTTGAGAAAATCATATAATAACTAGTAGTTTTAATTCTAGGGAATTTCCCTTTTCATAGTTAAAAATTTAGGTTAAATAGATGCATCTTAAATAAAGAGTATAAACATTTTGAATTTAAAAAATGTAAATGGAGCAACTTAAATATCTGTTACTAATCTGTAGCTAATAAGGTATAATTAACCATACAGACTCTTTTATCAAACAGCATGATGATTGAGCCGACCTTCTGTTCTTTTAGAATTGGTCTTGAAAAGACACTGTAGGCAAATAGGGGCTTGTGTCACAAGAAATCCTTTGTATATATGCTAATGAATTTAATTAAGTAACTTTAAGGCTCATGGTACGAAAGATGTATTATTTGATGCCATTTTTTAGTCAGAGAAGAAGCACACAAGCCAGGTGCAGGAGCCTGTCATTAATACTAATTGAAACTGCTTGCCACCTGCAACAGATTTTGTCCAGAAACCACACAAATTTTTAGGCCAAAATTCACCTGCCATGGCAGGATTTGGAAACGTATTTGGTGTCTTGTACTAAACATTAAATTGCAAAGTTCAATATGCAGAGTGGAATTCACAGACTGGATAACACTTTAATACTACACCATTCTGCATAACAGCTCACATACTACTGTTTTATTTTTACCTATTAAGAGATTAATATAGAGATTAATATTAATTTAATCATTCCTTCATCATTCTGGCTTCAAAGAAGGTTGCCTCCAAGCACCTGACTGTTGCGTTTAGTTGTAACTGGTACGAAGTAAGATTAATATAGAAAGTTAATATGAATAAGGTGATATATAGATATATGTGGATCATGCTACTGTTATTTGTTATGAATATTAATGGGAAAGGTATACTGGTAATCCAGTGGAGGAAGGCAAGCTCGTGCCTAAATATGCTTTTATCTCAATTCTGTTTTTACTTCACCTACTCAGACTAGCCTCCCACCAGTGGAACGATACATTTTCACATTGCCCATTGGAGCCCACTGCAAGATATGTAAGCCATATTAGCCGGAGTCTTTTAACATGTTGAGCCACCAAAACTATCCCTCATACCTTGACAAAATGTGTGCCATACAGAAGCTACTTGTCATATGCTTTCAGTGACCAAAACAAGACAGTTCTGGAGAACCTACCATAAAAAAAGGCAATTTTATGGCTAGAACTTTCACCAAATCGGCCTGGCCAGTAAAAATGATGGCTGATCCCAATGTTATTCATTGGGAAAAAGATAAATATATAGGAAGTCTGGTATATTTTTCCGGAAAATGTGGCAACCTTAATCCCATACGATGATTGAAGGAAGCCTTTAAGCACCTAACCAGCTTTGAGTTTCATTGGACTGGCATGAAATTGATGAAGAAATTGAAACAGGATGAAGTAATCTCATACAGATATTAAATAGGTCATACCACTCTTTTTAAGAATATTTATATTGTTTGACAAATATTTTTGAAGGGTTGCCAAAATTTGAACACAGTCTGTTTTTTTTTCCAGCATGGTGTGCTTTGTGTGATGCAAAGCAATTAGGTGTCCCCATTTTTCTATATTGGTAACCTTGAAAATAAACTTAAGGATACTATAATGAGCATTACCCTACAGAGCATTGATTGGGGCATTAGGTTTTCAGCTAAAAACACAGAACAGAAATGGTTGTCCTTTAAAATGAATCATTACTGTTCTCAATTTATTCCCTTAAGGACTAAACGTAGAAGCTCTAAGAATCATCCTGTGTGGCTTAATACAGAAGGAAAGAAGTTAATGGGAAAGAAGAGAAAGGCATTTAAAAACTACAAATCTGTAGGGACAGAAGCTGCATTTAATGAATATAAACACTGTAATAAATGTTGTAAATCAGCAATCCGGAAGGCTAAGAAAAGAAATGAAGAGTTAATTGCGGTGGAGGTGAAAACTAACCCTAAAAAGTTTTTTAAATATATTAATAGTAAAAAGATGCAGGTTGAGAGTGTTGCTCCATTAAATAATGGTACCAGTATGGTTGTAACAGATACAGATAAGGCAAATGTGTTAAATCAGTTCTTTTCTTCAGTGTATACAATAGAGGAGTCTGGGTTCACAGGCTCACTTAATAACTGCACGAATGGTTCAGCTCAATCTAGTCAGTGGCTGACTCAGGATATGATTCAAAAAGCTTTAATACAAATTAATGTAAACAAGGCCCCAGGGCCTGATGGCATACACCCCCGGGTTCTAAGAGAGCTTAGTTCAGTTTTAGACCAGCCCTTATTTCTGATTTTTTCAGATTCACTGTCATCTGGTATGGTGCCTATGGATTGGAGAAAAGCTGATGTTATTCCAATATTTAAAAAGGGATTACGATCTCAGCCTGGCAATTATAGGCCAGTAAGCTTGACATTTGTGGTGGGCAAATTATTTGAAGGCTTGTTAAGGGATCACATTCAAAATTTTGTCCTAATGAATGGCATTATGAGCAACAATCAGCATGGCTTTATGAAGGATAGGTCATGTCAGACGAATTTGTTTGCATTTTATGATGTGGTAAGTAAGATTCTGGATAGTGGGGGGGGCAGTAGATGTGAGCTATTTGGATTTTGCAAAAGCATTTGATACTGTGCCCCACAAACGACTGCTTTCTAAACTAAGGTCTGTTGGGCTTAATGAAGTCATTTGCACGTGGATAGGAAACTGGCTACAGGATCGGGTACAGAGGGTGGTTGTTAATGGGACATTCTCTACTTGGAGTAAGGTTCTTAGTGGGGTCCCCCAGGGCTCAGTATTGGGTCCACTTTTATTTAACTTGTTCATTAATGACTTAGGGGAGGGTGTTGTAAGTAATGTATCAGTGTTTGCAGATGACACAAAATTATCCAGCCCAATTAATTCCATCCAGGATGTGGCATCCTTGCAACATGATCTTGATAAACTGGCAATCTGGGCAGCTAAGTGGCAAATGAGATTCAATGTTGATAAATGTAAAGTCATGCACTTGGGATGTAAAAATATCCAAGCCACTTATACCCTTAATGGGACTGCACTAGGCAAATCCATTATGGAAAAGGACATTGGAGTCCTTGTAGATGATAAACTTGGCTGTAGCAAGCAATGCCAGTCAGCAGCATCAAGGGCAAATAAGGTCTTGAGCTGTATTAAAAGGGGCATAGAGTCAAGGGAGGAGGGGGTCATTCTTCCACTGTATAGAGCACTTGTAAGGCCCCATCTAGAATATGCCGTACAGTTTTGGACTCCATCACTCAAACAGGACATTATTGTAGTAGAGAGGGTACAGAGAAGGGCAACTAAGCTGGTAAAAGGTATTGAACATCTTAGCTATGAGGAAAGACTGGCCAAATTGGAGATGTTCACGCTGGAGAAGAGGCGCTTAAGGGGTGATATGATGACTATGTATAAATATATAAGGGGATCATATAATAATCTCTCTAATGCTTTATTTACCAGTAGGTCTTTCCAGCTGACACGAGGTCACCCATTCCGATTAGAAGAAAAGAGGTTCTGCCTAAATATTCGGAAGGGGTTTTTTACAGTGAGAGCTGTGAAGATGTGGAATTCTCTCTCTGAATCAGTTGTACAGGCTGATACATTAGATAGCTTTAAGAAGGGGTTGGATGGCTTTTTAGCAACTAAGGGAATACAGGGTTATGGGAAATAGCTCATAGTCCAAGTTGATCTAGGGACTAGTCTGATTGCCATTTTGGAGTCAGGAAGGATTTTTTCCCCCTCTAAGGCAAATTGGAGAGGCTTCAGATGGGTTTTTTTTGCCTTCCTCTGGATCAACTGGTAGATAGGTAGTTAATAAAAAAAAAAAAAAGTTGAACTCGATGGACATGTGTCTTTTTTCAACCTTACTTACTATGTTACTATGTTACTATGTAGTGAGCAGTCTGAAAAAAAAAAATTACTGTTTACTTCTACACCATTTTAACTGCTAAATGACAGCTAGAACAAAAACTAAATGCAAAGGTGACTAGCCGCAAGAAGGATACCCAAGTATACAAATCAGCGCCTCATATTTTTCTGTTGTTAGAAAAATTACATATATTTTAGGTTGAAATGGCAATATGCTGATTTCCAACCCTTCTATTTACAAATTATGTATCACTTCAGGTTACACTAAGCACTCAGTTTTTTTCTTCTAGTATCAAGTCAACATGTGACAGTGTGCTCTTTCTACAGATGGTTTGTCAGCATTTTATTACCCGTAAGCTGGCCATAGATGCAAAGATCTGATCGTACGAATCATCGTACGATCGGACTTTCCCATCTCCTGACCCGCCACCAGGCCCGGACTGGTAATCTGTCCGTTCGGGCAATTGCCCGAGGGGCCGCTCTGCCCTGTGTTTAAGTGGGCCGCCCGCTGTCTAATTAGATGCGGTGCGGCACTTCACTTGTTGGCTATTAATCACAGCCACCAGAGTTGCATACCTGCCCTGAACTAGAACGCGCAGTCCACCGACCCGCAGTCTGCATCTTCTAATCCTCCTGTCATCTCTCTGCTCTTTCTCCGGTTCCTCCCCCACACTCTGGCATGCACGCTGACTCTAGCAGCCTCCTCCCACCTCCACTGCTATCATAAACAGTCCAAAGGGAGCCGACGCATCGCGTTGCCACATAACAACACTCGCTGAGCTGGCCTGGTCCTGCGCTGCACATACACGTCATGAGCCAAGAGCCATCAGGGAATCACCGACCACACCGCACTGAGTCTGTCGCACACAGTGAGTGACCGGCTTCCACATTCGCCACCAGGTCCAAGCTAGCTGAACCAGGCACCCTCATGCACACCTTCTCTAACCTCTTCCTGGTCTATCATCTTTCTCTCAAAAAAATCTTTATGTCTATTACTCTCTCTCTCTCTCTCTCTCTCTCTCTCTCTCTCTCTCTATCTCTCTTTCTTTCCCTCTGGCTAAGTATGAAGGCAATATCCCCTTTTAGAAAATGTTTATTGCAACAGCTGACTGGCACTTCTTACAGTGCCCACTCATTTTGGGGCCCACTGTCAGTGACTGCACAAATATTTTAAAAGATGTTTTTTTGGTTTGCCACCCTGTGGTCCCTCTGGCCTGGCCCTTCGTCACAATTAAATTCAGGGGGTATGTATATACGAAATAATCTTTGTGCCATCCTGCTATTTCTGTTATGAGCTTTGCCCAGGGCCCACCAGGGGCTTAAAACAGCCCTGCTGCTATGTGTATTGTAACATTAGAGCAGAGGGGGGCAGGACTGCAGCAACTTTCAATTTGTGGGTGAGGACACCTGCGTGACATCACCACACGCAGGTTTATTTACAAACAAAGTGCAGAGCTGGAATCTGGAGAGAGGTATTTTTTTAGGGCAAAGCAGAGCTGGTGCTGAAAGTGGACCTGTGGATTGGAGAGTGGGTCAGCAGTGCCTCAACAGTCTGAAGATGGAAACAGCAGTATGTAAGTACTGCTGTTTTTATTATTTTGAGTGCCCTTTTGAAGGCTGAGAATTTGTACTTAACTACATTCGTTAAAAAATACACTACAGTGTACCATATAAGGGCACAAGGCTGCAGGCTGAGTTATACAGGGAATTCTGAGTATCACTCATGTATTATAAGGGATGATCCCCCCCTACTGTAAATGATAAGGATATTAGAAGTCACTGAGGGGTTGTTCTGTGACCATATAAAGGCACAAGGCTGCAGGCTGAGTTATACAGGGAACTCTGAGTATCACTCATGTATTATAAGGGTTAATGTACCCCCTATTGTAAATGATAAGGATATTAGAAGTCACTCAGGGGTTGTTCTGTGACCATATAAAGACACAAGGCTGCAGGCTGAGTTATACAGGGAACTCTGAGTATCACTCATGTATTATAAGGGATAATGTACCCCCTATTGTAAATGATAAGGATATTAGAAGTCACTGAGGGGTTGTTCTGTGACCATATAAAGGCACAATGCTGCAGGCTGAGTTATACAGGGAACTCTGAGTATCACTCATGTATTATAAGGGATAATGTACCCCCTACTGTAAATGATAAGGATATTAGAAGTCACTGAGGGGTTGCTCTGTGACCATATCAAGGCACAAGGCTGCAGGCTGAGTTATACAGGGAACTCTGAGTATCACTCATGTATTATAGGGGATAATGTACCCCCTACTGTAAATGATAAGGATATTAGAAGTCACTGAGGGGTTGTTCTGTGACCATATAAAGGCACAAGGCTGCAGGCTGAGTTATACAGGGAACTCTGAGTATCACTCATGTATTATAAGGGATAATGTACCCCCTACTGTAAATGATAAGGATATTATAAGTCACTGAGGGGTTGTTCTGTGACCATATAAAGGCACAAGGCTGCAGGCTGAGTTATACAGGGAACTCTGAGTATCACTCATGTATTATAAGGGATAATGTACCCCCTACTGTAAATGATAAGGATATTAGAAGTCACTGAGGGGTTGTTCTGTGACCATATAAAGGCACAAGGCTGCAGGCTGAGTTATACAGGCAACTCTGAGTATCACTCATGTATTATAAGGGATAATGTACCCCCTACTGTAAAGGATATTAGAAGTCACTAACCATATAAAGGCAGTTTTAACCCAATGTATGGGTCTCTCTCTCTCTCTCTCTCTCTCTCTCTCTCTCCCTCTCTCATATATAAAATATGCTTGTGTGTAAGTAAAAAGACCAGCACGCATTTCGTGTGGGCTGCTTTGATTTTTTTTGCCAGGGCTGCTTTTTACTCCCAGTCCGGCCCTGCCCGCCACTAACCATTCAGATCAAAGTCTTACCAGTCAGATTAGTTAAAGAACAGATCAGCAATGTTCTGCCCCTGACAGCAATCGTACGATATCTATGTCCAACCAAAGCTAGTGACAGTCTCCCACTGAAAATCGTACGATCGGCAATACACGCAGAGATATTATCGGCAGCCTACAGAAATTTTCTAACCTGTCTGATCGACCAAACGACCTATCTCCGCCGGACGAAAAATGTCGGGACTCTCCACACACGGTCTGAATATTGTACGAATCCTTGATTCGTACGATCAGATCTTTGCGTCTATGGCCAGCTTTATTGCTCCTCGAAATCAGCTATTTGTAGTGCGAGGGTTGCTTGGTGCAGTATTTTACCAGCCTGGTGGTATAAATGATGGTTGATCCCAATGTTATAAATAGGGCAAAAAAGATAAATATATAGGTAGGCCAGTATTTTTTTCCAGGAAAGGTGGCAACCCTAGGTGCAGGGGTTTATTCAAATGTTTCTCACCAGACACCTATATATCATTCATGGTAAATCCTGTAGCAGTAGATGTGTCAAATAAGAGGCCTATTTACATATTCCCCTGTGTGTACCAGAGGAGATGGACAATGACAACGTTCAAGGCTACACACCAAGCTCATTGTAGCCATAAGCAGGCTGTACGCGTCTACGCTTGGAGTGGAAACAGAATGGTGCTGCAAATCGTTCTTAATATTAAGCAGCACAAACAAAAAAATGTTAAAAGTCCTGTGTTTGGACAAAATGGCTGTACAATTGTATAATAAAGGTTTCATTGTGGTGTCATTATATACGCAAGGGGCGGCGCTCGATGTATTGGTGTTTATGTAAGCTGGTATCCTCGCCTGACCTCGCCAACATTTTCTCCAACAAAATACTCTCAACATTTTAGCAGCTGGGAAAAGGGTCCTCCCTGAATGTGAGTGGATTATTTGTATAGAGCTGGAGCCTGGGCTGTCAAGTTGCTACTCCGTACAGTGTGCCTCCCCTAGCGTTCATTTGTACAAATGCCACGCGTCCCACATCAGGGCTCATTACAAGCTGTAAAATGGTTTGCTTCTTTCAGCAGTTCTGTTTGTCTCCGAAATACAATAATAAGCACGACTGCCAGCTACCATGTTACACTGCGCGCCATAACGAGCAGCATGGTTACGTTAAATAGGCATTTCTAGAACGATTAAGTTCTGAAGTCACTACTTGACTACACGGTGAAGGATGGTTGGACAGTAACGGGATTGTGCGTGTCCGCCAAAACAATACACTCAAGATGGAGGCGGCTAGTAAGTGATGCGGCTTGTCAGCGTTCTCAGGCTGAAGCAATATCATTTTGCCGCACTTTATAACTGTTAGTGAGAGACACAAATGTATCCCTCCTCCTCGCATGCCTTTCTCAGACACGGTGTCTCACTCCGCTCCACTGACTTTTCGTAACGCACCCAGAATCTAAACAGATAAAAGACATGACGAGAAGAGGGAAAAAAAAAGCGCGCCTTGGATTTCCCGCCCAGCACCCTATTTCTCCTCATACATATGCAAGTAGGCCTTGCTGCCATTGGATAAGGCGGGATGTTGAAATCTAAATACTGCGCCCCATTGGCTAACGCAGCGCTACATAAATATGTAAATAAACCTTCCACTTACTAATGTTACACCGTGCAGCTACATTTTCAGACACTGTGTAACCCTACGCGTCTCGTTACTACTAGTAAAGAAGTACGTATTGGAAACAAACGTTTCGCTGTGCCGGTTTTTGCACGTAACCGGTATTTTTATTCTCAGGCGCAGTCGCCAGAACTCTCCCGGTTTTACACGGCGTCTGCGTTGGGTGGATTCCGTTTTGTTGTGCGAAAGGTGTTTCCCGTGATCCGTTGTCGTACTGGCGGAAGGATATTACTCGTGCTGCAGACCAAAATATTGGGAGTTAAGAGGACGGTCTGTCAGATATTGAGTTCAGAACAGGAGAGAGTGGCGTGGCTGACGGTGTTTGTCACTTAATAGAATTGCAGCTAGCTCTTTGGATTTATTTTGTCTGCTGAATTATTGTTGGTACTTCACGTGTTTTATTTATTTTTTTGTGACGGCACGGATGTATGGTTACACGAGCTGATTTGTTCTGTATTATTCATCGCTTTGGTCACGACTGGATTCTCCCGTGTGCATGGATGTGTGTGGGTGAGGCACACGCCGGTTACTTGGAGTGCGCGTGGATTTTCCTCAATTGAAGCGGCAACAAGGGAAGTACCGACACAAATACGCGAGAAGGGACCTTCCTTTCTCCTCAGTCAGACCCTAATTAGCCGCTAATTGGACATTACCGGAGGGTTCATTGAACATGCTTCTCTCTAAATTCGGATCGCTGGCTCATATCTGCAACCCAAGCAACATGGAGCATCTGCCGGTTAAGATCTTACAGCCAGGTACGAGCTCGGGTCTCCAGCTCCTTATGTTGTGAGTGTGCAGGAGTGGGGCACTGCTACTAGTCACTGCTACTAGTCATTGGTACTAGTCACTGGTATTAATGGCAGGTTTGTCTTGCAGTGAAAGTGGACAAGGAGCCCTTCGAGAAGGTGTATCAGGTGGGCTCGGTTGTGGGCAGCGGTGGTTTCGGCACGGTGTATTCGGGCAGTCGGATTGCAGATGGACAGCCGGTAAGGAACAGGGGCTTCCCTGACATCTCAGCAGGTGACGTTGCTCTCTGGTGTCGCTACTGTGTCGCTAACAATCGTTTGTGTCTTTCTCTAGGTCGCTGTGAAGCACGTAGCTAAGGAGAGAGTCACAGAATGGGGCACTTTGGTGAGTAGCGACGCCGGTTTAGCATGTGCTCCCCAGATGATGATGATATGGGGGGTCACTGCAGCCTTCCAGCTGTGCTTGGGGTGCGGGGCTGTAGATGGGCTGTCCCGCCTCTGTAGCTTTATTTGATTGTGTTTATTGGTCTTTACAGAACGGCGTGATGGTGCCTTTGGAGATCGTCCTGCTAAAGAAGGTGGCCACCGGCTTCCGAGGGGTAATCAAGCTGCTGGACTGGTACGAACGAGCCGACGGCTTCCTGATCGTTATGGAGAGACCGGAACCGGTGAAGGATCTATTCGATTACATAACGGAAAAGGGAGCCCTGGACGAGGACACAGCCCGGGGCTTTTTCCGGCAGGTGCTAGAAGCGGTGCGACACTGCTATAACTGCGGGGTGGTACATCGGGACATCAAGGATGAGAACCTGCTGGTGGATACGAGGAATGGGGAACTGAAACTGATCGATTTTGGCTCCGGGGCGCTACTCAAGGACACGGTGTACACGGATTTTGATGGTACGTAATAGACCGGCTTTTATCGCTACAATGGGTCTTTTACAGCTCACATGATCACCCCCAGTTGAATGTGCTGTAGCTAAAGGCGCGCGCTTGTCAATATTCATTGTACGATTTCCCGCAACCCTGGCCCCGCCCATGGCCGCTGTATACTCGCTGCGGGCCATTCCCCTAGTGACGCACTGGCAGCATTCCAACCTGCTGCCACCCGCCATTCTTATACCGCATCACCCATGGCTTTTTATCGTCTTGCCAATCTGTGCTACTTCCCCTACATAGAGAACCCGCAGCAACGGCCTTAGTTGTCTCCCTCTGTGACGTGGCACATCCCACACTGACTGACACATTCATCACAACGGCATCCCTACTCCCCTAGCTATAGGCACTGATCATGTATGATGATGGCCGGGCTGCTGTACACCGGGATCCCCTTTTGAGCACTGAAATGTATGTTCAGGCGTGTCCTTGATATTGCCGGGAAAGCTGCAGTACAGCTAGTGGCGCTGAATGAGTTGGCGTATGGCAGAGGGTGGGGGGGAGAGGGCAGTGTCTGTGGGCGGGGCCTGCAGAGATAAGCGCCTCCCAGGCAGCCTCATTTCACATCTGTTTGTTGTGAAACAGGACGCTTTGGGGCACGTGACCATGCGATTCCAGGTTTTGTTTGGTATCCAAGGAACAGAGAGCCCAGGGATCTGTTGCTGTTGAAGCCTGTGCACAACCGCTCCATTAGGGAGGAGGGGAGGGTCTAACAATGCCAGAGCTTTATACACAGGGCAGTGTAGGGAGATATAATCGCTTTCCTTCCCCCTTTATACCCTCCCTTTGTGTCTATATTTGGAGCAGTGCTGCAGATGCCACGTGGTCCTTGAAAGGGAGCAGTGTTAGTAAACAGCTGATGCATACATTGTTGTTCCTAGCTACATTGGGGGAGGGTGGATTTATTATGGTTACATTTAGCTACTGCTAGCTTTCTGTTGCCTCAGGTGACCAACAGTTTTAACCCCCCTCCCCTCTGTTTTTAGGAACCAGAGTCTATAGTCCACCAGAATGGGTCAGATACCACAGATACCATGGAAGATCAGCAACCGTGTGGTCTTTGGGTGTGCTTCTTTATGACATGGTTTGCGGAGATATTCCCTTTGAGCAAGATGAAGAGATTGTTCGTGTCCGCTTGTGTTTCAGAAGAAGGATCTCTACAGGTATGTATTTATTTTTTTTCTTAATGACTTGGCATGTAAAATTTAAGACTCCTATCTTTGTTACATTACTAAAATTAGTGTTTAGTGATACTTTATTTGTGTGGGAACTACCCATTTGTTTCTCATTAGTTAGTGAAAATAACTGTAGACTTCAGTGTATGAGTGCTCCCAATGCCCATAAAATACTTGTTAGACACCATTACTGTTGCAGAACTGCAGCCAATTGTGTGAAAATATCATTCTTGTCTCCTCTGCCTTCCGCCTGCTTCTCTGACACCAATGATCCCCAATTGGGATCGTGATCGTGGGGGGGGGGGTGACTTATATGCTTGGCTTTTTATTTTAAAAATAGCACAAAGGTAAAGTGACATCTGATGCTTAGTAAAATTTAAGCAGAGTATATGTTTCCTGTTAAAAATTAAATATTTTTTTACTTTTCCAGAGTGCCAGCAACTTATCAAATGGTGCCTTTCCTTGAGGCCTTCTGATAGACCAACACTTGAGCAAATTTTTGACCATCCTTGGATGTGCAAATGCGACCTTGTGAAATCTGAAGACTGTGATTTAAGACTAAGGACAATTGACAATGATTCATCAAGCACAAGCTCAAGCAACGAGAGTCTGTAAAGTTCAAGCAATATTTCATATAATGGGATTAAGCAGAAAAGCACTGCTGCTGCCAATCTTACAAGGGGAGCTCAAACATTTGCTGTTTTGGCTAAAACATTTTATACAGATATACCTTACCACTTCCACATTTTTTTCCCTTCATTAAGGCTCCTTCCTTGGAAATTAGATTTATTTTGGATATGCTGGTATTCCAGCACTGTCAGATTGACCTTATTTTACATAAACAAATAAACCGTGACCTCTTGATTACATTGTATACTGTTTGCTCTCATAGAGCCTGGACTACATTTTATTTGCTTTGAGTGCCTTTTTGAAAGCTGCGTCAGTGGAACTTATGTCTTTACTATCATTTTGAAAAATATTGTTTGTTTTTGTTATTTTGAGCTGTTTCATGTCCAAAGAATATTTGTGTACATTTTAGGAGCTTACCTGACTTTTTAAACGTTGGTTGAAACGGCTCCTGATGTTTCAGTTGTCCATGCTCAGCGAACAGCTGAGAGTAATCACCGCTTTTTTTTTTTTTTTTTTTTTTTTTTGGTGGAAATCCATAAACACTAATATTTTTGACTTCTTTCAGACTAAAAACCTTCATGTGACCTGTACAGAAGTGTCAACATGAATACTGTCTACGTTTTCCTTTTTATATTTATTTTTATTTATTTCTTCTGGCAATGACATAATATCCTTTTCCATCTTTACTGTTGGGCATGTTAAGCCCTGTTCATTCTGTCTTTGTTAGCCTGAGAGTATTAAAAGTATGTATGGGCATGTTTAAATGCACAATCAATGCAATATTCAAGGACCTTTTCCATACCTGTATTTAAACTTGTATTATACTGTTATTTATTGCAATATTTGGAGAAGGTTTTTCCTCACTATTTATTTTAATTTATTTGTCAGATATTTTCCAGCACTGTGCTTCACCTTTTTGTTTCCCACTCCCTCCATCTAAAAGTCCCTATCACAAATTCCCTTTTCACCCATATAAAGGTAACTTTATTTCTGCATTCCATGTCTATGCATTTCCCCATGACTCTAGTTGTTTTTAGATGGAGAAATTGTTGTAAAAAGTAATTTAAGGGATGACTTTTACCCCATTTTCCTTTTTTTTTTTTTTTTTTTTTTTTTTTTGGTCTATCTGGTATGGTTATGGTACCAGAACTGTAATTCTGTTCTGTTTGACAAAGATTTTAAATTATTGGCATTATACAGTCTCCATTCATTGACTCTGAGAGAGTGGGAGAGTCTCCATTAATTTATTTTAATAACTGTTTTTGTGGTCATTTATGCAGTTTGCATCTGTTTATTTTTTTTCCAATTTGACAGTGTGAAATGTATGGAGATCATATTTTTTATACAAGTATTTCAATTAAACTTTTTTGTATATAAACGTGTTGGTCTCTGTCAGTTTCGCAAATGAATTGCATGGTAAGTCAATGAGTCATTTTAATCTTATGGTCCCTAATAAAGAAACATTTGCAGTTTTGTAATGGCTTCAAACATATGAGCGTCTCTTAATTCATCTCATAAAAGCGTTCAGTCGCAGGGGAGTGCAAGAAGAAACTCAGCCTATTTAAATAGCCCCATACTAACACAGGCACATGTAAGCTCCGAACAGGTGCAACGCAGCATGTTCCATTCGGCATTTTCATGCGCCAGTGTCCGTACGAGCCCCTTTAGAAGGATTGATTCTGTTTCTGCGCTCCTCTGTGGTTGAACGATTTGAAACTGACTGGGTGGGAGCACATCAAGAGAAACTTGTATGTAAGAGCCCTTGTTGCTGAATTTTGGTTACTGAAGTAGTGCATGTATAGTGCTCTGATGAAACCAGCCTAATATATGGTACATGCAGCATTGTAACCATGTGAAGGTCAAAATGCTGCCTCCCTGCTATTTTATAGGAACAAGATACATACTGATTTTGGAAGTACAATGCTGTCTGCTAGCAGTTGCAAAGGAAAACAGAAGTGAGTATTGTAGAACAATTATCTTGGCTGACAAGTCTGTTGGGCTAATTCTCCAATATTGGGCAAAGTGGCACATGGGCAGTAACCCCCAGCAATGAATGTTTCTTGCTTTCAGTCATATAGCAGCAAATGGCCACACAAAGCGAATGACTTTGCTATTGATTGCTGTTCAGGTGCAACTTTGCCTAGTGCTAGTATGACCCCCCCACACACACACACTATTTTATATTTAAATTAAATGAATATGACGTGGCTGCACCCAGAGAAGGCCATGTAAAAGAACACTGTTCTCTTAGGTAGAAAACCAGTCCCAATGTTGTGTTGACCATAACATTATACATCTAGTAATATATTGGGGCTGTTCCCAGTTTTCCAGCAAAGTCCCACAATCACAATGACACTCTTAAGTGCCAAAACACATCACTGCATGAAATTTTTTTTTTTTATTGCCAGTTGTTACGACTTTTTACAGTTTTATACAAATTAAAATTTTACAAGAAATGTAGCCTAAAACATATTCTTTATATTCAATGAAATACAGCAAATACAATTTTGAAAGCCCTATATACTCCAGCAATGCCAAATATAATATAGTACAGGTATGGGACCAGAATGATTGGTACCTGGGGTTTTCCAGATAAGGGATCTTTCCAAAATTTGGATCTCCATACAATGAGGGGGTGATTTATCAAGGTTCGATTGTATATATATTTTTTTTGTGCCGTAACGCACAAATTCAAATAATATTTTCAAAAATTAGAATCTCTTGTATTTATTAAGCAAAAACAACTTGAATGTAAACAATATGCATCTAAAAATCGGTGGGTTTATGTAGAAGTCAGTGGGAGCTTCTCAGCAGCCATCTTCTGGGTCTTCGTGTGTTCTGGCGCTTTTGCAATTTCTGTCCATTTCGGCTCATGCGCAGTTATTGCAAAACCGGGAAATTGCATGCACCACTTCGCCCAGTCTCAGATTACCCCAGACCTGGAAGCTGGCTGCCGTGAACTGCAATCCCTGAATGTGCACCGAGGGGTAAGTATAAAGTATGGGGCAGGTTCTGAACCGTTATTGAAATTTAGAGTTTAGAGCTTAATAAATAAGACTAAAATGCCTCTGAAATCCCCAGTTGCTTCAGAAACACATAAGAAGGGAAAAAAAGTCATAATTCAATATTATAAACTTTTATAAATCACCCTTTCTAGCTTCCTAGCATTGCCTCATAATCCAGCTTCATATGTGTCCCCTACATGTAAAGGTCTTGGCACAATAAAATACACCAACTGGCCATGAATTTTTTTTTTCTCACATTCAGTATGAGATCTGGTATCCAGAATACTAGAGATTTTGGATTTTCCTGATCTCTACTTTGTATTTTGTCTACTAAACTAAACATTTAATAAACTCAATAGGATTGTTTGCCTCCAATAAGGTTTCATTATATCTTAGTTGGGATCAAGAACAAGGTACTGTTTTATTACAGATAAAAAAGAAATCATTTTAAAAATAACTGCAACCATTGGGGTGCAGCCCATGGGGTGCCTATTTTTTTACGTTTTTCTTTGTATTTTCTTTTTTTAACCCCAACACCTTCCGCCACAGATTTCCATACGGAAATCCGGTGACGGAGCTGATGGGTAGGGGGCAGAGGAAGCATGTGGAAGTGATGTCTCGCACACAATGTAAGGGTGTGTTTAGGTCCGATGCCTAGGGCACATCAGACCTAAATACAGTTCTGACTGTAACCAGAAAAGTAATCTCATAACTACATAATTACATTGTCAAGTTGAGTAGAAAAAAGACCAAAGTCCATCAAGGTCAACTCCTCCAAATGAAACCGAGTGCTCATATAAACATATCTTATACCAACCTATACAGTCACAGACTGTATATAAACTAAATTCGAATATCTATACTAATTGTAGATTTTAGTATCATAATCGCATTGAATATTATTTCTGTCCAGGAAATCATCCAGGTCACTCTTAAAAGCTTTAATAGAATCAGCCAATACAACATCAACCAGAAGGGCATGCCACAACCTCACTGCCTTCACCTTTTGCAGGTTAGGGTTGGGTGCCGGAGATCCCAGATATGCGTAGTAATTGCAAAGGATATCTAAAATATTGATTATTACAATGCACATAACACTCCATTTAGGGCATCAGTCTTTTCATACTCCTATATGGAGCTCAAAACATCAACTTTTTGACAAGCATGTAGCTATAGCGCACATTTAATACTTTTTTTTGTATCTGAAGGTTCACCAAGCAGAACTTAGATACAGCAAAATCGTGTAACAGAGATCACAGACCACTTAAAAATAAAGCTATACTCCTCCTCCAGAAGTGAGTGACTGAAAGTACTTGCACTTGCTCTGAGAGGGATACATTGCTTACTTAATGTATATACAAGGTCATTCCAGGGCAGTGACATCCCAACAACATAATCAGTTAATGTCATGAATGCAACTTGTCAACCATGTACTTCTTTTGAAATTAAAAGTTAAAGTATGAGCAGAAACCAACGCTGTAAGGTAAAGGCATATGCAAGATCCTTTTTGTTTCTCTGTTTAGCAGTGATTGCATAGTCATCATGAAAGGGAAAAATTGTTGGACCTCCATGTGACAAAATTTCATGTAGCTTGTGATAGGGGTGCTGTTTTAACACAGGTTATATGGAACTTTTCAGCTGTTTGCAACCTGACACTATTCCAGGCATGTGCACATGACTGAAGCTGACTCATTGCAAGAAAACGAAAGGCACCTCTACAGAAGCATATGACAGATGAATTTGCTGGTTAACCCTTGCTATTTTGCCCTTTTCAGAATAGCACTGACAAGCTTTAGATCTTAGGTAATACTAGATGGTGTCGTTTCTGAAGAAACCACAAGATGTTGGCTTTGAAACGCAAGAGGTGTTGGGGCCAGTCGCCCCTGGTGCATATAGAGTACACAAAGTTGGTAGAATCTGGTTTAAAACTGTGAAAATTGAAGCAGATCAAATTGTACCATTAAAATCAATCCAAAAAACCTGATTGGCTGTTTTTGGCTCCACCCACTTTTAAAATTTGAATCCCAGTCCCCCTGTGACCGACTGTGCCAAGTTTGATGTCCCTGCCATTAACTGTGAAAGAATGGCAGCAACTTATATATTGACATTGATTAGCAATAGGTAACATTTGATTGGCTGTTTTAAGCTCCACCCAGTTTTCCGAATTTTAACCCCAGTCACCCAGTCATGGTCTGTACCAAGTTTGGGGCCTCTGGCTTTAAAACTGTGAGAATGGTAGTATTTGAAACCTTTACATTGAAGTCAATAGGTAAAATCTGATTGGCTGTTATTGGCTCCGCCCACTTTTCCTAAATTTTGACCACAGTCATCCAGTGAGTAATTGTGCTGAGTTTGGGACACTGTCACGATCGCCGCCCGGAGCAGGACCAGGAGCTCCGGGCGGCACAGCTACCTCTTCCGACGCCGCTTCCAAGATGGCGGCGCCCATGGCCGCCACGTGGGTAGCGGCGCCGGCGCAAAGACGCCCGCGCGCAAGTGCGCAGGCGCGAAGACGTCACAACGGCGCGACGGACGCAGGCGCAGTGCGTTGGTCGCAGACGTGCTGATGCCGACGCAAGGGCGCCAAAAAACCCCTTTAAAAGGACGCCTGAGGCGCCAAGATGGCGCCCGAAAATAGGATCCTGTTCCCTAAGTGATTCCTGGGTTCCCTTGCTGTTTCCCCTGCTTTATCTGCCTGATTCCTTGTTGTGACCCCTTGCCTGGACCTGGACTTTGTTTGTATTCTGCCTGCCTTTTGACCTGTGCCTGGACTTTGATTATTCTCTTGTCTTACCCCTGGATACCACGACCCTGATCCCTCCTGAGGGGCTTCCTCCTAGATCCGGACTACTCCCCAGAGGGGGCTCCCGGCTCCCTGACATTATTTTCGGGCCATGGATCCCACTGAGGAAGCTCAACCAGATTTCGGCAGGGCCTTTCGGGGCCTGCATTCCCGCATGGAGGCGTATGAAGCCCGGCAGAATTACGTGGGACACACGCTGGAGGCGATCCTGGAAAAGCTCTCCTTGTTGACACCAGCGACCCCCCTGCCGGCACCTCCTCCACTAGCGGCTGCCGCCATGACTACTCAGGTATCCACTTCTGGTCCACACATTTCTGCTCCACCTGTCTACAATGGCGATCCTCAAGCCTGTCGAGGATTCGTGAATCAGTGCCAGATTCGCTTTGCCCTACACCCCACTGAATTTGACTCTGAACGTGCCAAGGTGGGGTTCGTGATTACTCGTCTGGCAGGGAAAGCTCTCGAGTGGGCATCTCCACACTGGGAGAAGCAGTCCCCACTGATGGATGACGCAGAAGCATTTCTCAAAGAGTTCCGGATCGTCTTCGATGCTCCCGGCCGGGTGACATCCGCTGCTTCCCGTCTGTTCCAAATCCGCCAAGGGAGTCGCAGTGTTGCGGAATATGCTATCGAATTCCGTACACTTGCCGCTGAGACTCGTTGGAACAATGACGCATACCATACTGCATTTTATAATGGTCTCTCCCTCCGCATCAAGGATGACCTGGTCTCCCGTGAATTACCCACGCAACTTGAGGACCTCATCGCCTTGGCTGTCAAGGTGGACACTCTTCTGAGAGAGCATCAAACCCTGAGAGATCGTGTCAGGAAGTTTCAACCCATGTTGGCACCCCGCTTCCAGAGGCCTCTCCTGCAGGCTCCTGTCACCCCGCCAGCCCAAGCATCCATTTCTCTTCAGGAGGAACCCATGCAAGTGGGAAGAACTCGCCTCACTGAACAAGAGAGACTCCGCAGACGGATGTCAGGCCTGTGTCTGTATTGTGGCGGACATTCTCACTTCGCCAATGCCTGTCCTGCAAAGGCTAAGAGTTTTGTACCCCGAGGTATGTCTATGGTAACTCATGTAGGGGGCACTACTCAAAAGTCTCGAGATAAGTCTCAGGAGAAGACCCAAGAAAACTCACACAGGTTTCTCCTTCCCTTCCAGGTTCGTCTGTCTGATAAGACCATCTTCGGGAATGCTTTCATCGATTCCGGAGCCGGGGGTAACTTCATGGACGCTCTCTTTGCTAAGCACATGGGGATTCCCTTATTTCCATTGCCTTCTCCCATGCGGATCGTCGCCATAGATGATAAACCCCTGGAATCTGTACTCACGATGACCACTGGCGAACTTCCTGTGCAGGTTGGGACCCTGCATAAAGAGAGACTTTCGTTTCTTATTATTTCTTGTCCCGCTGTTCCAGTTGTTTTGGGTCTCCCCTGGCTGCGCCTGCACAACCCCACCATAGACTGGTCCACAGGGCAGATTTCTCGTTGGAGCCCATTCTGCCAACAGCATTGCCTTCCTGCTAAACCCCTCAGGAAGGTAACTATCTCCTCAACCGAGCTAAAGTCTCTTCCCTCTTGTTACAAAGAATTCTCCGATGTGTTCTGTAAGAAGTCTGCGGAATTCCTTCCTCCACATCGCTCCTACGACTGTCCTGTCGAACTCCTGCCAGGAGCCATGCCCCCCAGAGGCCGCACTTACCCTCTCTCTCCTGCAGAGACTACCGCAATGAAGGAATATATCCAAGAAAATCTCCAGCGGGGGTTCATCCGCCCTTCTACCTCTCCAGCAGGGGCTGGGTTCTTCTTCGTGGAGAAGAAGGACGGAGGCCTTCGGCCATGTATAGACTATCGGGGCTTGAATAAAATCACTGTAAAAAACAGGTACCCACTGCCCTTGATTGCAGAGCTCTTCGACCAGCTGAAGGGGGCGAAGATTTTCTCTAAGTTGGATCTCCGGGGGGCGTACAACCTCATTCGCATCCGTGAGGGTGACGAATGGAAGACGGCTTTCAACACTCGTGACGGGCACTATGAATATCTCGTCATGCCCTTCGGCCTTTGCAATGCCCCTGCCGTCTTCCAGGAGTTTGTTAACGATGTGTTCCGGGATCTCCTAGGAAGGTTCGTAGTCGTGTACCTGGACGACATCCTGATCTTTTCTAAAGACCTAGAAAGCCATCGCTCCCAGGTGAAGGAGGTACTCTCTCGTCTGAGGAAGAACTCTCTCTTCGCCAAGTTGGAGAAGTGAGTCTTCGAGGTGTCCAAGATCCCCTTCCTAGGATACATTATCTCTCCTGAGGGATTTGAGATGGATCCCGTGAAAGTGTCTGCCATCCAGGAGTGGCCTCTTCCGCTGAGTACCAAGGCAATCCAGAGATTTATCGGATTTGCTAACTACTATCGGCAGTTCATCCGGGGGTTCTCTTCCCGCATTGCACCTATCCTGGCCCTCATCCGGAAAGGGGGTAAACCCAGCTTGTGGCCTCCATCTGCCATTGAAGCTTTTCAGTCCTTGAAAGAGGCCTTCACGTCCGCTTCTGTCCTCCGACACCCCAATCCTGAACTACCCTTCTGCATCGAAGTTGATGCTTCTGAAGTCGGAGCCGGAGCCATCCTGTCTCAGAGACACCCCGCTGATGGGAAGTTGCACCCCTGTGCTTATTTCTCCAAGAAGTTCTCGTCCGCAGAGCAGAACTACGATGTCGGGAACCGAGAACTTTTGGCTGTTAAACTTGCTCTTGAAGAGTGGCGTCACCTCCTGGAGGGTTCTCTGATTCCGGTTCAGATTTACACCGATCATAAGAATCTCGAGTTCATCCAGTCCCTCAAGAGGCTAAACCCTAGACAAGCGAGGTGGGCTCTCTTCTTCTCTCGATTTAATTTTATCTTGACTTATCGCCCAGGCTCCAAGAATCGGAAGGCCGATGCCTTGTCTCGTAGCTTCACTCCGGTGGATCGCTCTCCTGAGAGACATGAGTCTATCATCCCTCCAGTCAAGATTATTGCCTCCCTGTATCCACAGTAGGGATGCACCGAATCCAGGATTCGGTTCGGGATTCGGCCAGGGTTCGGCCTTTTTCAGCAGGATTCGGATTCGGCCGAATCCTTCTGCCTGGCCGAACCGAATCCAAATCCTAATTTGCATATGCAAATTAGGGGTGGGGAGGGAAATTGCGTGACTTTTTGTCAGAAAACAAGGAAGTAAAAAATTTTTCCCCTTCTCACCCCTAATTTGCATATGCAAATTAGGTTCAGATTCGGTTCGGTATTCGGCCGAATCTTTCAAGAAGGATTCGGGGGTTCGGCCGAATCCAAAAAAGTGGATTCGGTGCATCCCTAATCCACAGTTGGCCGACCAAATCCTGGCTGGTCAGTCTTCTGCTCCTTCAGATACTCCCATTGGAATGGCATTTGTTCCTCCTGAGCTGCGTCTGCCTATCCTGCAACAGACCCATTGCTCCAGGCAAGCCGGACACCCTGGCCCAGCTAAGACTCTTGAACTCTTACGACGCCTGGTCTGGTGGCCTGATATCCGCAAGGATGTGAAGGACTTTGTTGCTGCTTGTAATGTTTGTGCCACATCTAAGTCTAGCCACTCCCGTCCCAGTGGGTTACTACAGCCCTTGCCGGTTCCTTCCCGTCCCTGGACCCACCTGTCCATGGACTTCATTGTCGAACTTCCTCCCTCCTGTGGGAACACTGTGATCTGGGTTGTCATTGATCGTTTCTCCAAAATGGCCCATTTCATCCCTCTGAAGAAGTTGCCCTCTGCGGTGGAGTTGTCCCAGCTATTTATCCAGTACATCTTCCGCCTGCATGGTTTCCCGGTGGAGATCGTCTCCGATAGAGGCACCCAATTTACCGCCAAGTTCTGGCGTTCCCTATGCAAAGACCTGGGAATTGTTCTTCAGTTTTCATCTGCATACCACCCGCAGACGAATGGGGCAGCTGAACGTGTTAACCAAGCCCTGGAACAGTTCCTGAGGAACCACGTATCCCTTTGCCAGGATGACTGGTCTGATCTTCTCCCATGGGCGGAATTCGCTCATAATAATGCTTGTCATTCCTCTACAGGAAGGTCTCCGTTCATGTCGGTGTATGGTCAGCATCCTCAAGCTTTTCCTCAAGACTTTGTGCTATCTGACGTCCCAGCTGCTGACGATTCCGCAGCCCATATGTCTGCTATTTGGGCTGCTACCAAGTTGAACCTAGAGAAGAGCGCTCTTGTTCATAAGACTTTCGCGGATCGTCGTCGAAGATCCTCTCCTCCCTACAAGGTGGGTGATAATGTCTGGCTCTCTTCCAGGAATATCCGGTTGAAGATACCTTCTCCCAAGTTGGGTCCAAAATTCGTGGGTCCATTTCCCATCTTGGAGATAATCAACCCTGTGGCTGTCAGACTCCAGCTTCCACCAGAGATGAGAATCCCCAACGTCTTCCACGTGTCTCTGGTGAAACCCGCCATCACCAACCGGTTCTCGGGTGGGCAGTCTCCTCCTCCTGCCATCTCTGTGGAGGGTCAACTCGAGTACGAGGTGGAGAAAATACTAGACTCCAGAATCTCCAGGGGGTCCCTTCAGTACCTCATTCAGTGGAAGGGCTTTGGCCCTGAAGAATGCTCCTGGGAAGGACACCGCGATGTTCACGCTCCTCGTCTGGTGAGGGATTTTCACGCCAAGTTTCCCCAGAAGCCTTGTCCCGGTGGTCCTGAGGCCCCCCGTGAGGGGGGGGTACTGTCACGATCGCCGCCCGGAGCAGGACCAGGAGCTCCGGGCGGCACAGCTACCTCTTCCGACGCCGCTTCCAAGATGGCGGCGCCCATGGCCGCCACATGGGTAGCGGCGCCGGCGCAAAGACGCCTGTGCGCAAGTGCGCAGGCGCGAAGACGTCACAACGGCGCAACGGACGCAGGCGCAGTGCGTCGGTCGCAGACGTGCTGACGCCGACGCAAGGGCGCCAAAAAACCCCTTTAAAAGGACGCCTGAGGCGCCAAGATGGCGCCCGAAAATAGGATCCTGTTCCCTAAGTGATTCCTGGGTTCCCTTGCTGTTTCCCCTGCTTTATCTGCCTGATTCCTTGTTGTGACCCCTTGCCTGGACCTGGACTTTGTTTGTATTCTGCCTGCCTTTTGACCTGTGCCTGGACTTTGATTATTCTCTTGTCTTACCCCTGGATACCACGACCCTGATCCCTCCTGAGGGGCTTCCTCCTAGATCCGGACTACTCCCCAGAGGGGGCTCCCGGCTCCCTGACAGACACTTGGCATGGACGCCATAATAATAGCAGCAATTTGGTGTTTTTCATTAAGGTCAATGGCTGAAGTCCGATTGGCTGTTGTTGCCCCGCCCCCTTTTTTTCCTAATTCTGAACCAGAGTCACCAAGTGACTAACACTTTAAGGTTTCGGAATCATGACATTAAACCTGTAAAAATGGCAGCAGTTTTATGTTTTTCTCTTGAAAATCAATGAATGACATTTGATTGGTTGTTGGTGGCTCCACCCACTTTTCCTAACTTTGAAGTGCAAACACCCAGTGACCACATTTGTGATATTCGAGGTCCATGACAGCAATAATGTGCAAATGGCAGCAATTTTAATTTTTCCCATTGAAATCATCAAAGAAATCTGATTGGTTGTTTTTGGCTCCACCCACTTTTCCAGATTTTGATCCCGGTCCTCCAGTGACCAACTGTGCCAAGTTTGAGCACCCTCCCATGAACAATCTAAGAGCGGCGACAGTTTTAACTTTTCCTATTGAAACAAATGGCTAATATTTGATTTGCTGTGGTAGACTCCGCCCACTTTTCCAAATTCTAAACCCAGTGACCCATGGTGCCAAGTTTGGGGTCTCTGGCTTTAACACTGTGGGAATGACAGTGTTTGACATTTTCTCATTGAAGTCAATAGGGAAAATCTGATTGGCTGTTTGTTGCTCCGCCCACTTTTTGGAGTCCCCAAAATGTGACAGAACTTTTCAGGTTGACCCCATGACTAAGTGACCCAAGTTTGGTGAGTGTAACTTTAATGCTGTACGAGTGGCAAAAGTTTAAAATTTTCCAATGAAAGTCTATGGGAAAAAATGGGGTCTTTGGGGGGCCGCCACAGGGCCACGGAGGGTGGGATTGCTTAACAGAGCACAAGCAACCTATTCGGGTATGAGCCCAACAAGTGTGCAAAGTTTCATAATTGTACTCCTAAAACTCTGGGAGGAGTAGCATTTAGAAAATTGCTAAAATTTCATTGGCTGTTGGTAGCTCCGCCCACTTTGGGGTGCCCCCCAAAAATACATATTTTTATTCGGGGTGGCACCAACAATATGCAGTCCGAGTTTGGGGAGTGTAGCTTCAAAACTGTACGAGCGGCAGCGATTTGAAAATTTTCCCTGTCAAAGTCAATACGAAAAAAGGCGTCTTCGGTGGTCCGCCGCACGGGCGCAGTGGGTGGGATCGCTTACTAAAGCACAAGCAACGTACTTTGCTATAAGGCGAATAGGTGTGGAAAGTTTGGCGCTTGTACCCCTAAAACTGTAGGAGGAGTAGCGTTTAGAAAACCGGGGGGGGCTAATAATAATAAGAACTAGAGAGGTACATTTCCTGAAGAAAATGTGAGTGGTGCTTGCCGTGGCAAAACTCAGGCCCCCCATATATGTTGGGTGTCTTGCCCAGTCGCCCCTGGTGCCTAGAGAGTACACAAAGTCGGTACACAAAGTCGGTAGAATCCGGATTAAACCGGTGAAATTTAAAGCCAACCAAATTTTACCATTGAAATCAATCCAAACAAACTGGCTATTTTTGGCTCCGCCCACTTTTAAAAATTTGCAACCCAGTCACCAAATGGACCAAGTTTGAGCACTCTTACATTAACAGTGTAAGAATGACAGGAATTTAAATATTCCCATTGAATAGCGTTAGGTAAAATTTGATTGGCTGTCTTAAGCTCCGCCCATTTTTCTGAATTTTAACCCCAGTTACCTAGTCATGGTCAGTGCCAAGTTTGGGGCCTCTTGTTTTAAAACGGTGAGAACGGCGGTATTCCAAATTTTTATATTGAAGTCAATAGGTGAAAACTGATTGGCTGTTTTTGGCTCCACCCACTTGTCCTAAATTTTGACCACGGTCACCCAGTGAGTAATTGAGCCAAGTTTGGTACACCTAGCATTTAAACTGTGATAATAGCAGCAGTTTATCATTTTTCATTAAGGTCAATGGCTGAAATCTGATTGGCTGTTTGCGGCTCCGCCCACTTTTCCTAAATTTTGACCGCAGTCACCCAGTGACGCACGGTGCCAAGTTTGGGAGTTCTGGCTTTGATACTGTGAGAATTACAGCTGTTTACATTTTCTCATTGAAGTCAATAGGGAACATCTGATTGGCTGTTCTTGGCTCCACCCACTTTTCCTAAATTTTGACCGCAGTTACCCAGTGAGTAATTGAGCCGAGTTTGGTACACCTAGCATTTAAACTGTGATAATAGCAGCAGTTTATCATTTTTCATTAAGGTCAATGGCTGAAATCTCATTGGCTGTTGTTGCCCCGCCCCTTTTTTTCCTAATTGTGAACCACAGTCACTCAGTGACTAACATACCAAAGTTTGGGAATGCTGTCATTTAATGTGTAAAAATGGCAGCATTTCTATTTTTTTCTATTGAAAATCAATGAATGAAATTTGATTGGTTGTTGGTGGCTCCGCCCACTTTTTCTAAACTTGAAGTGGAAACCCCCAGCGACCACATTTGTGATATTCAAGGTCCCTGACATCAATACTGAGAGAATGGCAGCCTTCTTAATTTTTCCCATTAAAACCAATCAAAGAAATCTGATTGGTTGGTTTTGGCTCCACCCACTTTTCTTAATTTTAATCCCAGTCCCCCAGTGACCAACTGTGCCAACTTTGAGGACCCTGCCATTAACGTCTAAGAGCGGCAGCAGTTAAAAAAATTCCTATTTAATTGAATGGCTGAAATTTGATTGGCTGTTGTAGACTCTACCCACTTTTTGTAAATTTTAGCCGCAGTCACCCAGTGACCCACGGTGCCAAGTTTGGGAGCTCTGGCTTTGATACTGTGAGAACAGCAGTAATCAAAAATTTTACATAAACTGATTGGCTGTTTTTGGCTCCACCCACTTTTCCTAAATTTTGACCGTAGTCACCCAGTGAGTAATTGAGCCAAGTTTGGTACACCTAGCATTTAAACCGTGATAATAGCAGCAGTTTATCATTTTTCATTAAGGTCAAAGGCTGAAATCTGATTGGCTGTTGTTGCCCCGCCCCATTTTATTCCTAATTGTGAACCACAGTCACTCAGTGACTAACATTCCAAAGTTTTGGAATGCTGTCATTTAATGTCTAAAAATGGCAGCATTTTTATTTTTTTCTATTGAAAATCAATGAATGAAATTCGATTGGTTGTTGGTGGCTCCGCCCACTTTTTCTAAACTTGAAGTGGAAACCCCCAGCGGCCACATTTGTGATATTCAAGGTCACTGACATCAATACTGTGAGAATGGCCTTCTTAATTGTTCCCATTAAAATCAATCAAAGAAATCTGATTGGTTGGCTTTGGCCCCGCCCACATTTCCAAACTTTAATCCCAGTCCCCCAGTGACCAACTGTGCCAACTTTGAGGAGGCTGCCATTAACCGTCTAAGAGCGGCAGCAGTTTAACATTTTCCTATTTAATTGAATGGCTGAAATTTGATTGGCTGTTGTAGACTCCGCCCAGTGACCCACGGTGCCAAGTTTGGGAGCTCTGGCTTTATTACTGTGAGAATTACAGCTGTTTACATTTTCTCATTGAAGTCAATAGGGAAAATCTGATTGGTTGTTTGCGGCTCCGCTCACTTTTTTGGGTCCCCAAAATAAGACAGAAAAGTCACAACACCCCATTCCCGAATAAGCTGAACGGTTTGACACCTCATTCATGGGTCTGCGACAAACTAATTATTCGATAAATTCCCCATTATAAGTCAATGGGGCAAATTTGGGGACCTCTCCTGCCCCGGGGGTAAAACTTATACCCTCGTGTGGGGTATCATCTGACACAGGTCGCAAACCTCTTCAAATGTGGTAAATTTAACGTTTCTACAAGATTCCCACTCTGCGCTAGAATCCGTCAAAAGTTGGCCTCAATGTTAATCTATGGGACTTTTTGGGGTGGTTAATTGCCCCCGCAAGGGGCAATTAACCACCCACCCCTTAGAAAAGTCATACCACCCCATTCCCGATTAAGCCGCACGATTTGACACCTCATTCATGGGTCTAGGACAAACGGTGCGGGACTAGTTACGCGCCAAACTTTCATACGGAAGAAGAATAAAAATAAGTTTGCAAGATAACAGTAGTGATGCTTTGCTTCGCAAGCACCACTAATAAGAATAAGAACGAGCTGAACTAGTAGATCAAGATGTTGGCTTTTTCAAAGCCAACATAATAATAATAAGAAGAAGAACTAGTAGATCAAGATGTTGGCTTTTTCAAAGCCAACATAATAAGAACGAGCTGAACTAGTAGATCAAGATGTTGGCTTTTTCAAAGCCAACATAATAAGAACGAGCTGAACTAGTAGATCAAGATGTTGGCTTTTTCAAAGCCAACATAATAAGAACGAGCTGAACTAGTAGATCAAGATGTTGGCTTTTTCAAAGCCAACATAAAAATCACATGTAGAGTTTTATTGTACTTATTCCTAAAATCCACAGCATGTGGTAGATAAAAAATGTACATTTGTTATCCATCAGAGGGGCAGATTTACTAAAGGGCAAAGTGACTAATGTTAGCAAAAATTCACCAGCGTGCCGTCATTTAGTTACTTCGCCAATTCGGGCACAGGCGTAACTTCGCTAGTGAAGGAGATAGACTGTAGCGATAATTCGCTCCCTTACCCCTGGCGTAGTTGCGCTCTGGCGAATGGACGTAACTAAGCAAATTCACTAAGATGCGGATTTTACTGAACGTTACCTCTTGCGCCAGACTTGCCTTCGCCACCTCGGACCAGGAGAAGTGCAATAGAGTAGATAGGACTTCCTCAAAAAATAGTTTTTGTAAGTCCCAAAAAACGCTGGCGACTTTTTTCAGGCTGATAGGCTGCAAAAGAGAGTAAATTTTTTCTGGGGTACCCGGCCTTCCCCCCTACATTTCCTAATATATGGCACATAAACTATACACTGGGCTCATGTGTAGGGCAATATAATAACTCTATTTTATTTTATTAAGGTTTCCCTGGCTTGTGTAGTGTAGTGTAGCTGCAACATATACGTCCATTGAACTTTAACTTCCCGCCTTATGCAAATTAGGCAACGCTAGGGCAACTTAGCTTCGCTTGCCACAGTAACGCTAGTGCTACTTTGCCAGCGTTCGGCGCACCGGACGCAACTTAGAATTTTAGTGAATTAGCGTTGTCCTGTCTAGGGATGGGTGAATTTTTTCGCCGTGTTTCGCCGAAAAAATGACGCCCATAGACTTGTATTGCATTGTGCGTCAAAATAATTTCGCAGCTCAACAAAAATTTTTTGTTGCCCATAGACTTTAATGAGCGTCAGCGACATTTCGCGGACAGCAGATTTTTGGTGAAATGAAACAGGACAAATTCGCCCATCCCTAGTCTGGTCAAATATACGCGTGGTGAAGTGCTGCCATATGAGCGAATCGGACACTAGCGCAAATTCGGCTCTTAGTGAGTCTGTCCCATAAACTCCACAGTTTAGTGATGAGCAAGCCAAAGTAGTCTCATGTAATACTTTACGCTTTCCATCACTATTTGCATAAAGAATGTATAAGAACAGTGTGGGAAAGGGGTTCTGGGGCTCACCGTGGTTGCTGCCTCAGGGGCCCCCTACACCCCCTGCCTCAACCTCCGCGCCAGCCCCCACTGCATGTACCTTGTTCTTTCATCTTGTGGCCTCAAGGGGACAGTGGGGGAAATCAGGGAGCAGAGCCCAGGGTCTTAGGCGGGGAGCGGGTCTGGTCGACCACGTTTGTTTCCCGGTGTCCCTCCAGCCTAGTCCGACCCTGTATAAGAATGTAATAATGGTATGTAATGGTTATTATAGCTAAGCCTTTCACCCCATAACTATATGTGTGAATCTCTGTAATGCTGGAATAAAGTACCCTAAAACAATATTATTTAGTCCATTGCACCTTTCTTGAACTGTGACTGCCAGCAGCAAAGAAAGTGACTGTAACTGCTAGAAACTGCCAGAAGGACATTACAACCACACATTTGCTTTAGATGTGCAAAATGCTTCTGTAATTGAAGAAAAAACATGTCAGATATCCCTACGGAGATAAAATGGAGACTAATACCTGTTAGATTTCTTAAAGCCTCTTGGAATGGCAATGTAAACAAATACATCTGGGAATGAAATCCTTTTTCATAGAAAAAAGAAATCTGTAACTTAGCTCTGTTTTTATTTAATCCAGTGGTGTCAGTCAAATGTATGGCCCTCTAGCTGTTGTGAATTAAAATACAACTCTTATAGTATTACTTACTGAGTATGCTGGGGGCAATATTTCATGGCAACTGCAAAGTTCAGCAGAGCCCATTTTACTGAGGAACAGTATTTATTGTGAGCCACAATCTGGCCTTTTAATCATTCTCAGTGTGGTTTAGATGCTATAGCATTTCACAACATGATTGTGAATATCTTCTGATTAATTTGATTAGCAGTGCATCTAAACAAAATTGTAAAAAATAAGTGTACTGGCCAAAGAGAAATGGCTTAGTGACACTGAAACTGGATATGGTTTTATTATTATTATTATTATGTATTTATATAGCACCAACATATTGCGTAGTGCTGATATAGTTTAATGTAAAATGGTTACATTCCTACCCTATGTTGATAATTTTCGCCTCCATGGGAACAGCACCAGCCACTAGAATTGTACTTCTTATATACAGGTTTTATACTATAATACTTGTTTTTAACACTTTGTCCTGGGAATAGTACAGGACATTGGTTTACAAATTGCTACCCCTATTAAAGGCAAAATAGCTCTTTCCTGTAAATATAAATTTCATTTGTATTATATTCTTAGTATTTATAGCCATGCAGCACTGAAATGTTCTTTGTTAACAAAATTTCTTCTAAACTGCCTTCAGCATACTGCTACTTAACCCCTCGCAACACTCTGACAGACTTAAATTATCTCTGCACAGAAAGCTGTTGTCTCTCATGCTGGAAAGGGGGAAGCATTAAGCTGCAGCACTGTGTGCATTTTTACTCTAGCCTATAGATAGATCATATCAACCACAGCCCAATGTGATCTACAGAGGAAGCCTTCTCCACGTGTCTGGCTCAGACATCAGTAGATGAAAGAAGCAAGACCTTGGTGGCTTGGGGGACGTTTAGTTAAAAGTAAACACTTCTGTCATGCTGTATGTGTAGAGCTAGTTGTAATACAGTAGTTTTACAGACTTGTTTTCTTATACTGTAGTTACAGGAACTTGTCAGTATCACTTTATAATATTTCACTAAACTAGCTAAACTAAACCCAGGTTACTATTAACAGTTAACTGCATATCAGCTGTTACCTTTTAACAACATTCCTGAAAGTAAAATCAAAGCAAGTATAGGTTAAACATAAAGATGTTTTAGTGAACTGAAAAATCAGGTTGAGGGTAGCTGTTAATTGCTTTTTTTTCAACCATCTTGCCAAAGTCAAAGCCAAAAAACTTTCATCCCTACTTCTGTTTATTTAACAGTTTTCCCAGGGTGATGCAGTTATGCCTTTGCTAAATTCCTCATATATGCTACATAATGGAATTCTGCTATTCTTAGCCATTTGCTTCTATTTTAAATAACATTTCAGTTTAAATACGTACATTTTACATAGCTTTGTCTTTTACTAAGTTTATACAGATGTAAAGTATAAAGAATACGTTTGCTAAAAGTGGTTACTACTATTAATATGCAAAAACCGTAAATACCAATTGAAATATATTCTATACTGCACTTAATATCCTCCTATTTGTGTCTGTAAGTTACTCTCCTATTTTAATTGTAAGCTCTATGGGGCAGGGACCTCCATCCTCTTGTCTCCTTTAATGTTTATCGTAACTGTACTTTGTAAGGATTTGTTTTGTATTTTGTACTTTATTATTCTGCTGTACAGTGCTTCATTCTCAAATAGCAGTATATAAATACAAATATATATATAAAAATAATCATAGCGGTACATTATTCCCTATACAGTGTAAGTTCCATGACCATATAAAGGCACAATGACACCGTGAAGGTGACTTTTAATATACTCATACACTGTAAATTATAATAATTTAACTTAGTATGCTGTATGTTCTGTAAAATAAATATTTAAGCTACCGGTAAATGTAATAATTGGTAGCCATTTATTTCTACATAAAATTTGAGTCTGCTGGCAGTGTATCTGCAGAAAAAAGGAAAATAGATTCAGTCCCTAAAGTGGAACTGGTGCTCACACATTTGTTTCAGCTCTGCTGTCTATGGCATCTGAATCCTATGGTGGGTTCTTCTACTCCTTTGCAGGTTCTGCTGTATTGTACGTGAGGGAGCTTTATCACCAACCAAACGATTGCTTACTGGACCTTTTATTAAACAACCTCTTTCTGAACAATGTCTTCTCTGCTACTAATGCCTCTTCACATATGATTTCATAACAGTTTCTCTATTCATACACATTGCAGTGCCACCTGAATCACTTCTTATGTCCATTTTATACCAAACTTCACCAAGTAAAAGTTGTTGAGGTGCAATAAAGGTTAGGGGGAGCTGCGCTGATCTTATTGGACCACTTTAAATCAAATCAGACTTTAGGAGGTTTTTTGCTAGTATTTATTAGAAAAACTCTAATTCCTGAAGTCCTTTAGCTGCCCATGCAAACTTTGTATGGCTGCCTTAAGGAACCAAACAATTCTCTGTCTCTTTTTCTATTCAAAAGTCTGTTTCAGAATATATATAGATGGAATAGGGGTACCCCAACCATGCTTAAAATACATTATATATTATATACAGTCTGAGGTTGTAAGATTCATAATGCATGACCCTAAATTGTGTATCACCAACAAATGTGTAAATTATTAAAAAAAAATATTTATTTTCTGAAGCATAGAAAAACCTAAATCAGGGAAATCAGAACTCATCAGAAATCATACTCTGCAAACCATAATTTATACAACATTCTCTGTTGAATAGTAAACTATGCATAATCAGCCAGCATCCACCAATAACAAGGAAGACAGTTGTGAGCAGAAAAAAACATGAAATATGGGATCTTATAAACTACCTGTACTCCCCCTGCCTTTCAAGTTAGGGATTTTGTCTACTAAACAGATCAAGCTTTATCACTGGTCTCCTAATTTGGCCTCTCTATATTGGATCAGTCTATATTTCTGCTCAGTTTTGTTTCTGTCAAGTTTTGTTTCCCTTCTTAAGTTTTTTGTGCAGAATGCCTTCTCTCCTGTCTGTACTACTCTGTCTTCTGTTCTGATTGATGGTCATCAATCTTTCTTGAATCCATCGGATCCCCTGGAGTGTGTTCCTGGAGGAGCGAGAAAACTGCACTGAGCTCCCCCTCATCCTAAATTAACTATGCCTTTTGGCTTGTTGCAACAGAAAAGGTTTTACAACTAAGCAGAAAAGGGAATGGGCTAATAAGTTAAAATGATGGAGGAAGTGTTGACCTCATTATTTTTTAAATTCTCTCAGCAGCTGAGTAAATGTTAATGAGAGACATTCTGTCACAATCATTGCAAATAAGTGATTGTAGCATGGACTTAATGGACAACTTTAAGGGGCAGATTTATGAAGGGTCAAATTAAAAATTTACATTTTCGAAAAAATTTTATGGTCAAAACTGTCAAATTCGACTAACAAATTATGCAAACTCAACTTGAGTTTTTTTAAAAAGATTTGAATTCGATTTTCAAGATTTATCATACTCTGGCCCTTTAAGAATTTGAATTAGACTATTCACCACCTAAAACCTGACAAATTCCTCTATAAGTCAATAGGAGAGGTCCAATGAACAATTTGGAGATGTTTGTAGCCTTCCTGACATTCAAGGTTTTTTTTGGAGAAAAAAACTCATATTGAGTTTGGTCGAATTCAATTTGAGTTTGAGTGAGTAAAATTTGTCCTTGTTTAAGATATTCGATTTTTCTCTTAAGTAAACCCCCAGTCGAATTTCGAGTATATTCGAATTTTAGGGAGTTTAAAAAACTAACATGAATTGTAAATTCTACCCTTGATAAATGTGCCTCTAAATGTGTATTTTACAATTTTGCAATCCTAACAATGACAATATACCAATGTTATATAGGATATAACCCATGAATTATGTATATACATATATAAATACTTATATACAAGTGTGTGCGTGTATATACAGGTATAGATAGATGGATGGATGGATGGATGGATGGATGGATGGATGGATGGATAGATAGATAGATGATAGATAGATAGAGAGATAGATAGATAGATAGATAGATAGATAGATAGATAGATAGATAGATAGATAGATAGATAGATATAAATATATAACAAGAGATGAAGCTTGCACTCACAGGTCTTACAAGAAATGTTCAAGTGTTTACTGATCCAATAAACACTTGGAAATTTCTTGTAAGACCTGTGAGTGCAAGCTTCACCCGTTGTTATACTTCTACTTTTTGGGCTTTTTGCACCCAGGCGAAATTGACCAGTTGACGAGCTGTGCTGGCTTCCAGAACCTTATATAAATATTTATGGTGGAGGGACCCATAAGTTTTGTATGTCCCTTTAAATTCCTGCAATTCATATCTCCCTAATTGTTGTGCAGATGCTCATGCATCTACTTACTTAATTTACATGTTTCCTAGAGGTGTACCTTCAACTTCCCTAACTGCTTGTACATGGTGCAACATCTTGCAGTCTCTGCCTAATTGTCCTGGCATATTTAACATCTGCTAAAGCTTGCCGATGTGTATTCTGAGTATAACCATAAAAAATCTGATATTTTGCCCTTTTAAACTCGACCTGAAAAATTTGAGGCTTGTTAAATAGGCCCCTAGATAAACACAATAGTATTGCTTGCCTCCTAAAATGATTCATTATATCTTAGTTGAGATCAGGCAAAAGGTACTGTTTTGTTATGTTCATTGATCAAACCCATCTCTTTTGTATATTTGTAGCTAACTTCGCCATATCATTCACACTTCCATTGTACTTATGTATAAAACCAAGCCTTGGAGTGCTCCCACAACCCCATTTTGGTCTATTATTGTTATTACAGAAAAAAAGGAAATATGTTTTAAAAATTTGAATTATTTGGTAAATATAAGTCTATGAGAGACAACCTCCTTGTAAGTTGGAGCTTTCTGGATAATGGGTTTCTGGATAGCAGATCCTATACCTGTACTTCAGCTTTGAGTTATTTAACAGTAGAAGCATTCTTCCCAGGTCTCTCCTGGGAAAATATGGAGGTAATGATGAAGAACTACCTTTTACCTATACCTTCCCAGAGTTAAACAGTACCATTCAGGTAAGTTTTAAATGAAACTTACCTAAGTGTGAAAATGTAATCCACAATGGTGCCATGTATATTATTAAGGTCGATTTTTTTTTTTAATTAAATGACCGGAAGTGTTGTTTTTTTTGTAAAGCTGCCATGGTAAGGATTTACCCTAGATCAGGGATCCCCAACCTTTTGAACTGGTGAGCAACATTCAGAAGTAAAATGAATTGGGGAGCAACACATGCATGAAAAATGTTCTTGGGCTGCCAAATAATCACTGTGATTGGCCATTTGGTAGCCTCTATGTGGATTGTCAACCTACATTGAGGCTCTGTCTGGCAGTACATCTGTTTTTATTCAACTAAAACTTGCTTCGAAGCCTGGAATTCAAAAATAAGCACCTGCTTTGAGGCTACTGGGAACAACATTCAAGGGATTGGAGAGCAACATGTTGTTTACTAGCTACTGGTTGGGGATCACTGCCCTAGATAGTCCCTCCTCCGTGCTTCCTCCTGCATAGCAGATTATTCCAAAAAGGGTTTCTAAATATCATGCTCACATATCCATGAAGAGAAGCGCAGCGGAGCTCATGGGCATCATCTTCCATATCTTTGGTCTTCTTTGGATCTTGTGCCTTCCTTGTCTTCCATCCCTCTAACAAGTTTACTTGTACGTCTCTGCACTCTCTCCAGCTCATTTATATCCCTCTTAAGGACTGGAGTCCAAAACTGTACTGCATACTCCAGACGAGGCCTTACCAGGGACCTATAAAGAGGCATAAGAGGCAAGCAGGGGACCTAGTACAGAGCCGTCGGTACTCCACTAACAACACTGGTCCAATTAGAAAATGTTCCATTTACCACCACTCTTTGTAGTCTATCTTATAGCCAGTTCTCTATCCAGGTACAAATACTATGTTCCAGGCCAACATTCCTTAAAGGGATACTGTCATGGGAAAAAAAAATTTTTCAAAATGAATCAGTTAATAGTGCTGCTCCAGTAGAATTCTGCACTGAAATCCATTTCTCAAAAGAGCAAACAGATTTTTTTATATTCAATTTTGAAATCTGACATGGGGCTAGACATATTGTCAATTTCCCAGCTGCCCCAAATCATGTGACTTGTGCTCTGATAAACTTCAATCACTCTTTACTGCTGTACTGCAAGTTGGAGTGATATCACCCCCCTCCCTTTTCCCCCCCAGCAGCCAAACAAAAGAACAATGGGAAGGTAACCAGATAACAGCTCCCTAACACAAGATAACAGCTGCCTGGTAGATCTAAGAACAACACTCAATAGTAAAAACCCATGTCCCACTGAGACACATTCAGTTACATTGAAAAGGAAAAACAGCAGCCTGCCAGAAAGCATTTCTCTCCTGAAGTGCAGGCACAAGTCACATGACATGGGGCAGATGGGAAATTGACAAAATGTCTAGCCCCATGTCAGATTTCAAAATTGAATATAAATAAATCTGTTTGCTCATTTGAGAAATGGATTTCAGTGCAGAATTCTGCTGGAGCAGCACTATTAACTGATTCATTTTGAAAAAAAAATTTTTTCCCATGACAGTATCCCTTTAATTTAACCAGTAACCTTCTGTGTGGCACTGTATCAAATGCTTTAGCAAAGTCTAAGTAAATCACATCCACTGCCATCCCAGAATTGAGGTCCCTACATAGCTCCAGCAAAGAGCAAATTCTTTGCATAAACGCATTTACATTTGTTGGGATCATTAAATACAATAAAGAAAATAAAATAAGTAAATCCCACAATATTTGCTAACACTTAAAAAAAATCTTTGATTATGTGGTCTTGGGCCTAACTTCCAGAAATTCTCATAATCACATGAAATTTTATTTTTCCGGTACAGACAGTCTCAAGAAGCTGTGGGAGTTTTTTTGGAGTGGAGTACTGTGATACCATAATGAGTAACAGATTTCAGTCTTTCATGCTAATTAAAATCTTATGAATGCAAATTACAAAACAAAAACAAAGCTGTTCTACTTAAAATGAAGGCACATTTGAGATTTATGAATGCAATTAGAATTACAAAGAAACACAGAGATGAATTGTAGTTACTTTATCCTTAAAAGCCATTAATGTTCTGAATTGAACTGTGGCTTCTGTGCATATTCTCATTATAAATGTCATGAATGTGACCATCTTCTGTTAAGGTTTGTGGTAATGTTAATTTATGAACCAGTTACTGGTTGATTTGTATTCAGTGAATATAATTTTGCTTCCACAAAGTTCCACTTATTAGTATGATCATAGTGTTATCATAGATATATAGGGTAATATTTTCAGTTGCTCCAGTAGCTCATTACGTAAAAGTAATAGACTGTCAGCTTACTATCTAATACAGGTATGGGACCCATTATCCAGAATGCTGGGGACCTGGGGTTTTCTGGAAAATGGATCTTTCTGTAATTTGGATCTTCATACCTTAAATCTGCTAGAAAATCATGTAAACATTAAATAAACATAACAGGTGGGTTTTGCTTCCAATAAAGATTAATTATATCTTAGTTTGGGTCAAGTTCTAGTACTGTTTTATTATTACAGTGAAAAGCAAAACCATTTGTATTATTTGGATAAAAAGTCTATGGGAGCTTTCTGGATACCAGGTTTCCGGAAAATGGATCCCATGTTTTGAAACACCTTGTGTTTCTATTAAATTTGTAATGATTATACCCATTTTTGTTTATGCCTTGCAAAGCACTGCATACATTTGTGGTGCTATACAAAAAAAATATACATACATACTTATATGTACCATACAAATTCTCAATCCATGGCTGAACACCTAATTTCACTTTTGAAATCAACAATTAGAAAAAATTGTTGCAGAATACACTTTGCCCTCTAGGATGGTTCCTGATGCATTTCCTCTATGCAACTTTAAAAGTGAGACATTATTCACTGTGCAACATTGCAATGAGCAATGTGCATTTGCATTTTGTTCCTCTTCTCCCAGTTCCTTACTGAATTTTTAAAAAGACCACTCACAGTTTTTCCTGATCTGATTTTTTCGAGTTTTAAATAAATAAGGGCAAATCATGGATTCTAGTTTGGTCTGACTTTTTTTAATTTAAAAAATTAGAAAAATTCAGATTTTGATAAATAATCCTCTATGTATGGTGGCAAGTGCTATCATGCTATCTGACAAGAAATGAAGTAGACAGTGGAGCCCAGTAATACAACAGAGAATCTCTGAAATAGCTGCATATTGATAGCTATCCATACTATAAAAAATTTGGAGCCTTATAACAGGAAAAAATTTACTTATAAAATAATTACTATATATAGACTGAGTTTTTTTGTAGCAATTTAACAAAGCTGAGAATCAATACATTGGAATTAACTACATCTTATTCCCAAAGGAAGAGCCACATAGACAGTGTTTTCACTTATTGAACTGCTATTATGATGATGATGTTGCTTGTTGAAGTGTTAAGGATTTATAATTTGGTTGATATTGTAGCTGTATTAATACTTTTAATATGTTTTTTTAGAACTGGAGTGATCCCTCAATGAGTTTTTGTTTTGTAATATTGTGATATCAGTAATATGTGAAAGCAGAGATGTTAAGTGGTTACTTCAAAATGTGTGAGGCCCTGACAATATTAGTGTGACAGTCCTGCCGGTCCTCCTTGGCCATGCCTGCTCGTGGACCTAGAAACAAGATTCATTGTTTTTGTTTCCATGGTCCATGCTAAAGCAATTAAGATGCGGTCAGGCAGACACTGTAACTGCATTATTATCTGCCCTCCCAGCAAAACAGATGAGTAGAAATCACTCCGATTGTGTGACACATAAAGGACTGTAATATAGTATAGAAGTGTGCGTTTGCTCCAAAATATTTGCAGTTTGTTGTGGTTCAAGTTGGTCTGGTAATTTTGGATACCACAACCCCATGTCACATGTGACTTAATTGACTGAGTGATATTTTATGTGTATTTAAATATTTGTTTTGTTATGTATTCTTATTACCGGTAATTAGGCTAGGGAAAAAGAAAACCAAGCACATGGTAATACTGTTTAGAGGAGATCCAGAGAGCCCGAAGCTGTTTTTTACCAACATACCCCCAGCACACTGTGTAGATTCAGGAGGGGGGGTCATGAATTCCTTAAAATAAACATGAGGATTCTTGAGCACAGTTTGTAAACATTGTGACAATAAATGAACTATATTTTAATTTACTTTGACAAAGATGACTTTCAAACTCCAATAAAAGAGCCAATACAGAGTACAGCACCCTTGTAAAATTGACTGAAAAGGGAAAGGCTTTACGCTTTGGACCTTTATCTTATCTATAAAACTATAGCAATGGTATAACTAAGGATTCAGGCTCAGTCCAGAATAAATGTACTCACTGCAGAATTACTTTTTTGTAGTGAGCAGGGCTGGAACTAGGGGTAGGCAGAAGAGGCACATGCCTAGAGGGCAAATGTGAAGTGGGCACTGGGCCACGTACATCCTCCAACTACTTACCCCTATTCCAGGCCCTCTTCCACAGACTATGGGGGTTATTTATTAAAATCTGAAAAGTTCTCAGTATTTTCTGAAAACTTCTCTGACCAAAAACCACATAGACTTTTCCCCCCTATTTATTAAAAATGTTTCCAAAAATTTCTTGTGTGGGAAAAAGTCAATAAAATTGTGAAAAAAATTATATTTTCCAGATTTGTTGCCAAAAACTGGGACTTTTGATACGACACCCACAAACCTCGAAATCTTCGTATTATTCGACAAAACCCAGTGCAGATCAGCATATCAATGGGATATCTGCCATTGACTTCTACATGAACTCGACAGGTCTGAGTTGGAGAACTTTTTTATTCAGACTTTTAACACCATCAGGGTTTAATCAATCATGAAAAACTTGAGGGTTTTTTCTATGAAAAAATTGTGTTTTTCCACTTTAAAAGTCAGACCAGATAAATAATCCCCTCCTGACATCAGCCTGCGAAGGAACACGTGACACCAGTGCGTGAAGGATAGTGCACAAGGGAGGGGCGAGGTGGCCATCCAGGTTGCCTAGGGCGCCGGCCATCTTGGGCCGGCTCTGCCAGTGAGTCCTCCTGGCTTAACATGGAAAAGAAATGGATCCGCACACACACCGATTAATGCAGTCAGGGAATATCCCCTTTTATTCAGCCACCAAACATCCTGATGAAGGGTGGGTGTTTCCCCCCCGAAACGTTGATGTTTGGTGGCTGAATAAAAGGGATATTCCCCGACTGCATTAATCGGTGTGTGTGCGGATCCGTTTCTTTTACACATTGGTTGCTAAGGGCCCCGGCCGGGTCAACGGAAGGAACGCACCACCAGCTTGCAGGATTGGTGAACTACAGGTGTGCGGTAGGAGAATTACATTGTTAACATGGAAAAGCACATTGTTTAGTAAACCAAGTATAGGAAAATTGAATGAATGTGTTATCACAAAACTAATTAATATTAGATTGTTAGAAAACATTTTATCAAAATGAGACCAGTTTACATTTTTCAACACAGCGTGCTAGCCATGATAATGCATATATTTGACTATTACCACATACCGAATTACTGAAAGTGAAAGGCCTTTTTTCCACCTTTTTTAAAACTATTTCCTTTTTCTTTCTAATAATAACAGTACATTGTTCTGGATCCAATCTAATATATAATTAATCCGTATTGGAAACAAAAATCAGCCTATTGGGTTTATTTAATGTTTACATGATTTTCTAGTAGACTTAAGGTATGAAGATCCAAATTAGGGAAATATCCATTATCTGGAAACCCCAAGGTCCCAAGCATTCTGGATAAGAGGTCCCATACCTGTACTGTGTGTACTTAGAGAGAAGTGAGAAATGCAGTAAGAAATGCAACTGTTGCACCTAGTTATGACTGCTAATGTATTTAAAGGTGGCAATAAAAATATACATTTAAAAATGAGCACAACCTGTGTGCTGTATTAAGGTGGCCATACACGGGCCGATAAAAGCTGCCGACAGACTGTGTCGGCAGCTTATTGGCCCGTGTATGGGGGCCCCCGACGGGCTTCCCCGATCGAGATCTGGCCGAAAGTCGTTTAAAAATCCCGTCGGATCGTGGCCGCATCTGTTCGTTGATGCGGTCCCGCGATCCGACCGCCCGTTTGCGAATGCTAGGATCCGATCATTGGGCCCTAGGGCCCACAATCGGATCTGCCCGATATTGCCCACCTCAAGGTGGGCATATCGGAGGGAGATCTGCTAGTTTGGCGACATCGCCAAACGAGCGGATCTATCCATGTATGGCCACCTTTAGTAGCTTTCTTATCTGGACTGGGACTCTGAAGAGTCATTGTTGAAAAAGTCTTTGTCCCTGTGCAATGAGGATAATGGCCTTAGCATAATGAGCTCCACCTTACTCTTCTATTTTGCCTGTGATCTCAGGCATGATAAATAAGAACTTAATTATGTAGGGGAACTGAGATACTATGAAGACAGTTTATATCCAGCACTCAAATATGTTTATATAAACATCAGGCTAAGCATAGGCAGTGCCTGCATTTTTGATTATGCCAGGATGTTATATTCATAAACCTTTGCCTACATATATTTTTCTAGTCATAAAGCTAATCAATTTGTTTAAGAAGAAGGTAATCAAATGTAAGCAGAGACACCTAAGCCAATGCATGGAAAGAGCTACACATATTTACTGATGGGTTCAGCAAGACAGCTGCTGCTTTTGTTATATCTGAAAAACACCACGGGGGTTATTTATCAAAGTCCGAATTATCTCAGTATTTTCTGCTACAAACTTTGATCAAATCCGCTCTGGTTTTTTATGCTTTTTTATTACTACATTTTCCCGAAAATTTGCTTTGCGGGAAAAAATCTGATTTTCAAGATTTTTTCGTAATTTTCACCCGAAAACTTTGGGGTATTGCCCAAAACCCAGCGCACATCAAAAAATCATTGGGACTTCTCCTATTGACTTATATGCAACCTAGACAGGTCCGAGATGCCAGATTTTCAGATTCAGACTTTTCCATCCTCGCGGTTTGATAAATTCTGAAAAATTCGTGATTTTTCGTGATTTTTGCATTCAGAGTTTAGTAAATAACCCACCTTAGTTGTAAATTCACCAGGACAACGCTAATTTGCCAGGACAACGCTAATTCCCTAAAAATGCAAAGTTGTGTCCAGGGTGCCGAATGCTAGCAAAATTGCGCAAGCGTTACTTTGGCAAGCAAAGTTGCATTAGTGTTGGCAAATTTGCATACAGCGGGAAGTGAAAATTTAATGGATGTATATGTTGCAGCAAATACATTACATTACATATGGCCAGGAAGGCTCTTTTTTGCAGGCTATCACTCAGAAAAAAGGAAAAGACGCGAGCGTTATTTGGGACATATATATTAACAAAAAATTGAGGAAGTCCTGTCTACTACATTGCACTTCGCCTGGTCTGAGGTGGTGAAGGCAAGTCTGGCACAAGAGGTAACGTTTAGTAAAATCTGTGGCTTAATGAATTTGTGGAGTTACGTCTGTTCGCTAGCATTAGTCACTTCGCCCTTTAGGGAATCTGACGCATGGTATGTTAGTAGAGAGAGTCTTTACACAGGCATTTCAGGAAAACCTAATACAGGATTTGTTATCCGAATTATGGAAGGCCATCTCCCATAAACATTTTAATCAAATAATTTAGATTATGGCAAATGATTTCCATTTTCTCTGTAATAATAAAACACTGCCTTGTAATTGATCCCAACTAAGATATAATTAATCCTTATTGTAGTTCTTTTAAACATGGCCGTTTGTCTTTGACTATAATTGTCATCATGGAGATCTCTACCCAACAAAAGTACAAGCATTATTTTGATTTCAACACAATTCTTGTTAATGTTACTACTAAATTCTAGTTCCACCGAAAATGATTTGTAATGGAGAACTGCTCGGTTTTAGTTTTTCTAACAGTAATCTTAAATCAGACCCTTCGTCCTGCTAATCTTGTGTACAAAGCTATCAATGACTACTGTTGGCTCAGATCTAGAACATATAATATGTGAGCTTAGTCTGTTCCTGTCCTTCATGTCTTATAGGTAAAGAGGACATAGACATAGATGGCAGCAGGCCCAGAATTGCCCATGCTGAGTATTAAAAATGTTGCTACTGTTTCAGCAATCAGAATCATTCCTGATGTATTCATATGCAGTGCATTTGCTGTTGTCATACTCTTAAGTAATATGTTATATATTTATAAAGCATGTTTTGAACATAGGGGCCTAATGTAATATTCTAAATGATTCATCTTAAACAAGTTCGAAATGCTTAAAAGAAATTAAGGAAATAATTTGGAACAGATAGCCTTTTCTAAGATTACAAAGGTCTAGGATATAATCAAAGATGGTGGCACTTCTTTCTAATTACCATTTGTGGGAGGAACATGTGAAAAGCAGGATGCACACCATGTATCGGGTATTCAAAAGGCACATTTTGATCATTTTTGTTCTTCTAGACATTATATATGTTGTGACTTTAGTTCAGACTACTCTTTATTTTTTGTTAGGATTTTTTACATGTCCTTATTTTTTGCTGGCAGATATGTAAGTATGCTTTGTAATATATTTTTCTTAATATTGTGATTAGGTAAAGAAGGGGTCTTCGTGGAGTATAATATTTACTCACCACATTAAGGAAGTGGCCCAGGTGCACCTCACTGAGCCCTCAGCATGGGGAGCGAACAACCGTGAAAAAGAATATAGCAGGCACTCAAATAAAGGCAATCTTCCATCAAATAATAGAAATCAAGTAGAAAAGATTTATTGTAGCCTATGAGTAAGTGTTTGTAACACGAAATGCGTAAGGTAGAGGACACAATGAATCTTTTCTACTTGATTTCTACTGTTTGATGGAAGATTGCCTTTATTTGAGTGCCTGCTATATTCTTTTTCACTATTTTTCATAATAATTCATTATTTTTTCTCCACAAAAAATTGAATCTGAGTGAAGAGTTTATGAAAACACCTGCACAGTAATATGGTTAAATAAAATTAACCACCTCAACTCATTAACCACCAATAAAAATGATAGGCTACTGCTTGTATAATTGTGTTAATTTAATGCAAACGATATTACGTAAGCTATTTTTCTAACCTAACTTAAAGGTTTTGTGGAATGGGGCTTGGTATGCTGACCCACAAACATGGAAAAATAATTAGCTTGATAGGATGACCATCCAACTGTATCTTAATATTCTGGAATAGCAGAAGAGCAAAATATCAAAACAGCATTCCACAGGAAATCACTATCAAAGCAAATATGCACAAAGTAAAGCAGGACTAAATTCACACAAGTTCTCACTGAGCTTTAGCTCAGACAAGGTAAGAAGTTTTTTACAGCAATTGTTTGGTCCTGCAGCCAGAAAGAGTCATTTACCTTCCGCACCACAGTGTGTAAAGTGCATCTTCGGCTGCAATGACCATGTTTTTTTTACCCACAATACAACCATCTTTGGCTGCATTGTTGGCATTGCATCTTCGGATGCATTTTCCATATTTTACCCACAATGAAGCCAGCATAATTGCAATTGTGAAGGGGAGATTTGCTTGATGCAGTAGGGTCCAACGTGTTAAATGCAATTAACGCAGGCCACAGTGTAAACCTTGGTTTGGAGTTGGCACTAGTTCAATGGCTCACATGCATGGTATTGTACGAAATTGAAACAGGAAAAAGGCAGCTGCAGCAAGCACAACTTTTTAGAAGAAGTGCATATTGGTGCAAGTACTTTTAATGCATGACATTTTTTGTGCAACTAATCAAGCACAACTGCACTTGCAGTCATTAAAACTCATACATTTTGACTCAGAGCAGTTGCACTGTATAACTGCGGTTACCAGAATGCATTTTTCACACAACTGACTGTGGTCAAGTGCAACTGCTCTTGTCAGAGACAAGTTGCAGTTATACGGTCTTTGACAAGAGCAGTTGCACTTGACCACAGTCAGTTGTGTGAAAAATGCATTCTGGTAACCGCCGTTATACTGGAATCATGGGAAGAAATTTTTAACTATACAAAACATGGTATCAAGTATTGCACTTTGTTCCCTGTGGTGTTGAAAGTAAATTACCCCTCCTGTCACGTATCTCTCAATACCTCCAGTGCAAAAAAGTAACTGTCAACTGTAATATTGCCCCTGCTAGATCATATATGCTAACGCATTTATATCCTTAAATGAACAGTAACACGAAAAAAGAAAAGTGTTTTAACGTAGTTGAAATAAAATGTACTGTTGTCCTGTATTGGTAAAAACTATTTTGCTTTTTGCATCAGTTTATTTGAATACGCTGCTGGATAGCCACGGGGACAGCCATTTTAGTTTAGAAAAATGAGAAATGCACAGGTTACTTAGCAGATAACCAATAAGCTCTGTAACAGAATATAGTGGTATTGAACAGAGTGCATCTTTTATCTACTGTCAATCCTGTGCTTGAATGGCTGCCCCCATGGCTACACCGCACCTTGTTTATGTAAACTAAAGTAGCCTTTCTGAAGTAAACACACCAGTTTTATTAGTGCAATGCAATACTACATTATATTTTCGTTACTTTCACTTATTTATTTTTTTAGTGTTACTGTTCCTTTAAGATATTTATACATGTTTTATTACACCAAAATTATTAGTTCTAGTATTTATTTGAATAATATTGTTTACCTGATATTTTAAAATCAAATTAAATCAGTAGCTTACGAATACATAGACCACTTTTAATTTAACATTTGACCATTGAAAGGGCTTTCCCCTGCTATAAATCACACCATTTTTCAAGAAGTATTGCCCCTTTAAGTCAATTTACTTACTTTATAAAATTGATTTGTATCTGTTATTTGTACTCTCAAGTGTCAATCTGCTAAATCTGTCCTATGTTTACATTGTTATGTTTTATTTTTGTATCAAGAACGTCCATGTAAGCAATTAGCAAGTGCTGCATTATTTTAGGTGCATTTGTTAAAGGAGAATGAAAGTTTTCTCAGAGGTGCCAAAATGTAGGTAACCAAAGTGATTGTATTTACTTACCTGATACCCCTTGTCAATGCTCTTGTCAGCAGAAAACTGTACCGGCCAAGGTTCCTCAATCAAGCACCATGGAGTGATCCTCTTCTTGCTTTTTCTTTCTATCCATGGATATATATGCGCAATAGAGTGAAAAGCTGTAAAGCTTTTTTACTCTGCTGTGCACACATCTGCCCTGGGAAAATTAAATTAAGAAGAAGCGGTAGAAGAAAATTGCTCTGTGGTGCTCTCTGGATAAACCTTGGACTGGGGCTAGTTTTCTGCTGTTAGGTATCAAGTAAGTAAACAATAACTTGGTGGTGCCTAATGAAATATTAAGATAAAGCTACACTTTCTGGGGGTCTCAAATTGGTTGATAATTGTACTATTTGGTGACAGGATAGCCTCCCTTTATCTTTTTAAATGTGTATGTTGTCCCAGAAGAGGAAGGTACAGAATGGCATTAACCAAATCTTTATGTTTTACACTTTGTTTCAGGGATTTGCTCTTACTGAATATAGTTTTTTGACAAGAATGATCCGAGTAAGGAATTGCTTTTCTGAAACTTGTGATGCAGAGCAAAGTAAAGGAAACACAAAGTCATCAGAAAGCAATGAGGTTGTGGACAATAAAAAAAAACTTTGGATAGAGTGAGACATGATGTCGCTCTAAATGTTGACAAAAATGTGTTTATTCATGTAGTTGTATATTTTTAATAGTCCAGACATAATAAGTAAATCAATGTCCCTGCAATACAATATTTTCAATTAAATATAGTGAATTAAGATACTCTTCAGATATGTACTCATCTGGATTGCAAAGTAGCCAAAACAGTTTTAACAAAGCTCAGTTTCCAGACACAATGTATTAAATAACCTGTGATCTGGCAAGAAGAAACGCATTCCTTTGGGAGTCAGCTGAGGTAATGGAAGCTTATCTTCCCTGAAAAAAATGATCTATTTAACAAAACTGTATTCCTCCAAAGATGCAGACAGAAACAGACTGGGAAATGGGATATTAACTATATATATTTATATAATATTTTTACAATATTTATCTATGGGTGTGTTGTTTCATTTAGCAGTTACAGTGGCTTTGCTAGTAGAGAAATACAGGACTTTCCAACATAAATAATATATTTTCACATTAAAATTAAGTAGTGCATTTAGAAAGTATTATATTTAGCTCTCCACACAAACTTATATTAATAGTTTTTGGATGTCTAATTTGAAGTTACCATGGCACAGCCAAAAAAGCATCAACCTAACCATGTTTGGCCATGGCTTGTATAAAGTACTCCAATTACTGCCTCCTGCTTAGGTCACTTTGTTACACCAATAAAAAATGTTAACTAGTTCTGACTCCTTTAACCTACATATTTTTTCCCTTTTGCTACTATCAGGCAAAATACCAGGTACCACCAAACTACACATCTCCTAACTTGCATGTCATACAGTCTTTCAATTTAGGGAAGGCAGATTTATCAAAGGTCGAGGTGCATTTTCAAATGAAAAAGATTAAAATTTCAAGCTATTTTTTGTGTAGTTCGACTAGGGAATAGTCCAAATTTATTTTGAATTTGAAGAAAATTCGAAATGTATTATGTACTGTCACTTTAAAAATTCCACTTCGACCATTAGCCATTTAAAACCTGCCAAATTGCTATTTTAGCCTATGGGGGACCTCCTAGAACCTATTTGGAGTCAATTGGTGGACTTTGAAAAATTGAAGTTTTTTTTGGGAAAAACTTTGAATCGAATTAGATCGAATGCGCGATTCCTTTGATTCGTACAATTCAAATTCGACCGAATACGGACCTATTCAATCGAAAACAGACCTATTCGACCAAAAAAAAAACTTTGACTTTATTTCGGTTGGTCTTTTCGAATTAGAATTTCGAAGTTTTTTCAATTCGAAATTCGACCCTTGATAAATCTGCCCTTTGGGGGCAGATTTATCAAGGGTTCATGGGAGTTTGTAAAACTGGGGGGGAAAAAAAATTACCGGCACTCAGGACTCCATGCAAGCGGGTCAAGCCCTGCATTTTTATTGCAAAGTAACATTTCGGGGGCACGCCCCTTCATCAGACAGGCAAACCACACCATAGGTGAACATTTAAACATTTAATGCATATTAATTAACATACAATTACATCTAAATACCAGTTAATTAGGATATATGTGCAAAGTGTCTATAATTCCATCCATTTTTAAATATGGAATCCAAGGAAAAATAATAGTCCACAAACCAAAACAAAAAAATTAAAAAAATATTATGTTATAGTCCAGAAAAAATCGGGTGATCAAAAACACAATACATCCAGTTAAACCTGTGGGGGAAATTTTAAAAATAATATATCACAATACCAAGGCTTAAAGCACTAACTCACAGGGCGCACAGTGGGGGTTTTGGTGAAACATAAAAATTTTAGTGGCCCAAATAAACAGTGAACCCTTACAAGCACCAAACTTCAAGGTACATACCCCTGTCACAACTGTGGCCACTGCAGTGGCATTATTTCAGGTGACAGTGTGACACATGCCCTAGAGGGATCAAAAATGAGTTTAATAGGATGGTTCACTTGTGACACCAAAGCAGTAATTTACTGTATAAAATGCCCTTACGGTCTTGCTTATGTCGGTCAGACAAGCAGATTAACGAACATAAAAGTACAATACGAAATTACCAGCCATCTACTGAACAAAAAGACGAGAAAGACACAAATGAAAAGAAAAGAGAAACCACACTTGCTAGGCATTTCTTTGAACAGGGCAATAGAGTTGCTCAGTTGAGATGGCAGATACTCGAAAAAATCTATACAAATTATCAGCAGGATAGTAAAAAATTGCTACTGCAGAGAGAGTGCCACTGGATTTGGGTTTTACAAACAAGGGTCCGACAGGGACTGAATGAAGAATTTAATCTTGCCTGTTATCTCTAAAAACGTTATTATGTTGCCTTTTCCCTTTATATTACAGATATGAGAATTGAATTGAATGTTGCAACGGGAAGGTAAAGATGAGGGCTAGTTAGTGTTATAAGCCTTGGTATTGTGATATATTACTTTTAAAATTTCCCCCACAGGTTTAACTGCATGTATTGTGTTTTTGATCACCCAATTTTTTCCGGACTATAACATAATAATTTTTTAAATTTTTTTGTTTTTGTTTGTGGACTATTTTTTTTCCTTGGATTCCGTATTTAAAAATGGATGGAATTATGGACACTTTGCACATATATCTTAATTAACTGGTATTTGGATTTAATTGTATGTTAAGTAATATGCATTAAGGTGGGTTTAAATGTTCACCTATGGTGTGGTTTATCCGTCCGATGAAGGGGTGTGTCCCGAAAAGTTACTTTGCAATAAATACGCAGGGCTTGACCTGCTTGCATGGAGTCCTGAGTGCCGGTAATTTTCTTGTTTTCATGATTATTTGAGGGTGCTAATCCCTCTTACTGAGCACCGGACCAATATTCCCTGAGAGGCCAGGGTGTGCTGGTGGTAAAAACTTCCATGAACTCAATTTTTTTTTAAAAAAAATGACCAATCGAAATTTTTCAATTTTTCTGGTGAATGGGATCGAACGTTGTCCTATTAGAGGAACTAAGGATAGAGCTTCCTTGATTACACCAGTGCTGCACTCTGCACTTCATGCATGATTTTTAGCAAGAGCCCAGAACAAGTGTTTATTGAATAAACACTAAAGAATTTTCAGCCCTTATTGCTCTGGCATTTGCATCCACAGTCTTCAAATATAACTCATAACAGCTCAAATATTCTGTAATATTTAGATATGGTAATTACCTAAAAAAAAGCTACTGGGACTTCTATTCCATTAAAAATTGCAGTAGAAATGTAATTCATCTTGGTGTTATTGAAAAGTCTATAAAATCTGTAATTCAATAATTACAAAAGTAAAACTAAAGTATTTATTATGTACTGAGATTTAATAAAAAAACTTGCCAACATCTGTCACCCATATGCTGGAGATGCAAGAAGCACCCAGGCACCCTAACACACATATTTTGGGAATGCCCCTTACTCAACGCATTTTGGACCACAGTACGCAACACTATTAAAACAGTAACAGATATGGAAATCCCAGATAGTCCTTTAGCTGTTCTCTTACACGACACCCCGTTTGCGATAAAGACATACAAGAAATCCCTGGCTCCCATAATGCTGGACTCCGCCAAAGCACTAATCCCCCTCAAATGGAGACAAATAGAAAGCCCACTTGTAAAGGATTGGTTATTTAAGATCTAGTAGATACATACATTTGAGGAGCTGAAAAATGAATCCGCAACAGATTCCCAGAACTTTATAAAGAAATGGTACCATTGGATGCAATTCACTAATTCTTATGTCCAATTGTGCCCAGCGTGAGATTCACCTTTACAATCTGCCTATAACTATAAATTATTCTCCCTGTGTTCATTAAGGTAGATGCGGGGCCCAGCGGTATCCAACCCGAGTAAGCTCTCTAGTTAAGATGTATTTCTTTTATGACTTTAACAAGGCCCTTATACACTCTATGCAGGATCACAATGGTATATTGAATGTGGGAATCAATACGCCATATGGCTCAGAGTCCCCCAAGCAGGTCTGCCATATCTTTTACCTCATCTCTCTCTTATCCTAGTTAACCCCTCACTTACCCTCCCTATTCTCCCTACCTCATCCCACCTTCCTCACTTTATCTTTCCTCGCTATTCCCTGTAAATGCCTTTCTAAACCCAAGTACATCAGCACACAAGGATAAGCTTTATTGCACCTCGAGCCAAGACCTTTGAGAGACACGAATAGCGAGACTCAAAGATACTCAACATACACTCGCTTTGGAATGGAAACATCAACCTCATTGGTGACTGTGTTTTCATAGAACAACATCCAGCATTTTCTTCATCCAAAATGAAGTAGAATGGCCCTGAGGTATTGGAGAAACAGCAAGGATTGATGGAGGGCCCAGGCAATAACACGTACCCATTGGCTGGAACACCCAATAGAAGGTAGGACCAAAGGCTTAATGCTAGCGCCTCTGACTCTATGTGTGCCAGATGTGGTCAGTCTAACTATGGAATAATATATGACTCACTATTCAAGTCCTCTGAAATGCCCTTTCCCACAGTGACGATTCGGGGCAATAGTAGACAGGCTGAATTGATGTTCAGCACAGAGCAAGCCAGAGTTGCGGTTTGATTATGGGATGCTCCAGCTAACCACTGTGGTATGTATTCAGTAAAAGCTGTGAAGATCCGCGCTCAGCCTAATGATCATGTCTTTAAGATGTACCAATCATCCAGAGATATCCACTTTTTTCAATGAAAGAGAGGAGAGCACTCAAACGCAGATTAACTGCTGGTGATTATTTATTATTTATGCTGCTTTACACGACATGTTTCGGGCAAATGGTGCCCTTTCTCAAGTCACTTGAAAGTGGAAACCACTGCGGCATGTATATGGCCAAACGGGCGACAAAGGGAGAACACCATCCTGTGCTGTGAACCAGACCTCGGGATAAGAATTTTAATGTCACTGAACAAACAGGTTTTATGCATTCTTTCACAGATCGGCACGCAGCAGCAGCTGCACACAAGCACTGTTGAGACAAGATTGGGTCTCATTGGGTGATAATGTGGATACGCACAATAAGTAGTTTATAGAGACTGTTTACATATTCCTCACTATACACAGGCACAGGCCAATGACGTCACATGCCTAATTTTGTCGCCAAGTTGGCCTTTAAATCACGAGTTGTTGTTTGTATCATGTTCACTTCCTGAAGAAGGCTCGAGTATAGGAGCTGAAACATCGGAATAAAACCACTGCTTTTTTGCAGCTTACTAAGTCCTGTGAGTGTGGTTCATTTCTGTTTATTTGTGTGTGTGTGTATATATATATATATATATATATATATATATATATATATTACACGTTAGTGTTTTATTATTATATTATTATGGAGATAAAGGAAATCATTTAAAAAAGCAAAAAGAACCGCACTCACAGGACTTTAGAAGGTGCAAAATCAAAAAATGATGTTTATTTCTTTGCAAATCACCCAAGAAACCATAGAACATTATTTAAAGTTTTAAAGGTAAATAGGTACTAAGTTGTTTTTAAAAGGGGTGAAGACTTATCCAGCTTTGATGTGGAGATAGATGTAAAGTGTACATAAGTTAATTTGCTAATGCAAACACAAACCAAATTTTGCCACTGCTCTAGTTGAGTTCTACATATTGAGTAGAGTCAATATGTAGTTTGTAAAAAAAAAAAAATAGTAGACAAAGGTCATTTCTATGTAACATACAAGTATAGTTCAAAATTTGTACCCAAAGTATGAACTAGAGAATAAGGTTTAAAGACTTGGTTCTGAAATTCTAAATGGCTTACTGTTCTACTTGCTGATTTTGCAAAGCACAGGTACCTTACGCAGAGTGGACTGTTGCTGTACATACTGTAATTGGGGTTTCTTCAAAATAGACTGTCTAGGTGTGTGAAAGCGTAATGTTTTCCTTAATTTTCTTAAATACTGCCTATTATAAGTATGTAGTACATTTTGTACTTTATATTAAGTGTAATAACAAGAAATTCTGAGATGTATTTTCCATTCTGTTAATACATGTTCTGAAATGTTACACTTACGGACAGCAGGGTGACTTAAGGATAAAGCATTCTCAATGTATACTTTAAAAATAAATGTGATTCTGTACTAGTCTGGCCTTTTGCTTGAAGTAAAGAAAATATATCAGGAGCATGTTCTGTCCTCATCTTGGCTAAACCATGTGGTCCTTAAAAGGGAAATACAATTTTTCTTTATCTTTGGTTCCAACTATTCTAGTAGAATAACATATTTTTAAGCTATGCTGATTACTCCAACAAACAGAGCTGCCTACTTGAAACAAATTTCTTTAACATATTGGTTAGCAAGACTTGGGTGGCAAGTCTACTGTATATACAAAGATTAGTATTATTTGTTTTATAGTGTAAAATCTTGTTGCTGTAGACAGTTTTATGGAATGTGAGTTGCTTTACTGTTGGCTTATTTATTGCTGTGGGCAATTGGTACACAAAATGTGCACAGCAGAAATCTCCAAAGCCCATGCTGTTTTATAACATTTTACATAAAAATCCTATTACAAGATCCTTCCTTCTCCCTTGTTCTGTATATTAAACTTTGAACTAAGAAATTATTTTAGTCATATCAGACACACATGCACACACATACATAGAAAAAGAAAGTGGCAAAATGTCACTCTTGCAGGCTATGGAAAGCTCTAGTTTCAGTCCAACAAAATGTATCCAAACCCGCACACCCTGGCCTTCAGATTACTAAGTTCTAGTTTCACTCTTCAATTACTATGCCCTAAGGCGGGGTTACCCAACCTTTTTGACCCATGAGCCCCATTCAAATGTATAAAGAGTTGGGGCACAACACAAGCATGCAAAAAGTTCTAGGGGGGGGGACCAAATAAGGACTGTGATTTGCTATTTGTGGACTGTCAGCCTACAGGAGGCCCAGTTTGGCAATAGACTTGTTTTTTATGCAAGTAAATTTTGCCTCCAAGCAAGAAATTCCAAAATAAACATCTGCTTTGAGGCCACTGGAAGCAACATCCAAGGGGTTGGGGAGCAACATGTTGCTTGCCAGCCACTGTTTTGGGATCAATGCCCTAAAGTGTAGGAATAGACATGATCAGGATTCTGCAATGTTAGAGATGTGGTAATGAGCATTGCAATTGGGTGAGAGTGGCATATAGTTTATACTTAAGATATTTTAGGCTAAATGAGGATGAAGGGATGTGTTTTAAAGGACAAGACATGCCCTATTCAGTGAAGTGTGCCAAAATGTTACTTATCCCCTGTGAATAGAATCACTACGTTTCTTCCCCGAAAAAACAGCACCAGCCTAGGGAACTTTGAATTACAGCACCATCTTGCCTTGCTTTTCCAGTTTTCAGATTAAATTTGTGCATGTGCAGTTCCATAAAATACCATTGCTTTGCACTACTGTGAATGCAAGAATCTTAATACAAAATTCTAACAGGGAATCCAAGTAAGATGGCCCCCATGGTGCTGCCATTCAAATTTCCGAGCCAGTGCAGTTTTTTGCTAACAGGAGAATCAGCCCAGGAAACAAGTACCAGGGAGTAATTTATTTTTTAGAGAGTCAGGTGCGGCAATTTACCAAACTAACAGAACTTATAACTAATGACATCACTAAGTGCCATTTAAAGGAATATGTTGAGCAGGATTTTAGCGATAGATGTGAATAACATTCCATTAGGTTGCAAAGCAAATATTTTTGCATAGTGGACAATGAAGCTGATTTACCTCACATCCGCATTGAAGCTACTCTGCATAATTATTCAGAAAGCAAACAGTGGCCAAATTGTCAGTCGTGGACAACTTGAATGCTGCTTTTTGTTTTAAAGTTCCGATCTTTAAGAGTGGGTTTAGTAGAATGTGCTGTTGTAATCTTATACAAGAGCTAGGCTTACAAAGCATGCAAGTCACATGGGCTTGTTTCCTGTCACACACTGTTAGCATCAATGATATTGTTTCTGCCAACTTGGTCTATTCGTAGACGGGATGCTTGTTTTATACGTAATTTTCTCAGTTATTCTGAGAACATCCAGTATTTCTCCACAGTTTAGAATCTCTGCAGAAGATTCAGCGTGAGGAAGTGAAGTAAAAAGGAATTTGAAATTTAAGCATTCACAGTTTAGTCGAATACATTGTAAATGAGAAATCTCTGTATAGAAATATTCTTCCATAGTAAAAAATGTGCCAAAAATCAGTAGTGTTTTTAACAGTAAATGTACAGTATATACTACAAATCAATCTTTAAATGTTTTCCTAACATAAACATTAAATTGAACTTAAATATCTACCAGTCATATGTTCATTTTTGTTCTCTGTGTTATAGTATGTTGATCAAAACGAATTGTTTCTTTGTCAGTCATCAGTGGAAGATGTAATGTGCTTACTTCTTTTTATATGTACCTGTCCACATTACAGTTAGTATGAAACATAATACTATGGAAAGGCACTTCTAGTGTGCTACTGTTAAAGGAGAAGGTAGTTTATTATAGATTAGCCACAACAGTGGAAGCAAGAATGCCATTTTTATTCTGTAGAATGCTTTCCCAGTAATCAGCTCTAGACACTGTCTCTGTTTGTTTAGGATAGCAGATGGCATATTAGCTTGCTGTGACATCACTTCCTGCCTGAGTCTCTCCCTGCTCGCTCTGAGCTCAGATTTCAGCAGGGAGGGGAGGAGGGGGGGAGAGGAGCAAACTGAGCATCCTCAAGCCCTGGCGGTTTAAGCTGAAAACAGGAAGTCTGCTACAGAAGCCCATGTGTACATAATAGAAGGACAGAAATACAGTGTTTCTTTTAACAGAGGACTCAGAGCAGCTTTACTTTGAGGGTTTATTGGTGTTATCATATCGACCTTTCTGATAAAGCTTTCTTAGTTTTAACCTTTCCTTCTCCTTTAAGAAAAAAAAAACAACATGTAACATTTTAAGAACCAACAAAGCATGTTCCTTGACATATGTCAGCACATATGATAATACATAACTTATTACTTGCAGAGATGGATGTGGTAATTAACCGTCTACATGCTAAAATACCTGATTAGTTAACGTTTAGTATGATGTAGAGAGCAAAATTCAATGTTTTCAATGAAACTCCAGATATTTACAATTGTGTTTCATTTATTATTATTTGTGATTTTTAAGTTATTTACTTTTTATTCAGCAGCTCTTTAGGTTGCATTGATTTGAATGAGGCTGAACCATGAATAGCAGAGGGCCTGTTTATAAAGGTGAGTAAGAAAAAGCAATAACAAAACATTTGTAGCCTTTTCTCTGTAATAATAAAGCTATACCTTTACATGGTCCCAACTAAGATATAATTAATCCTTACTGGAAGCAGAATCAGCCTACTAGGTTTAATTAATGTTTACGCGATTTTGTAGTAGACTGGGGGGCCCATTTACTTAGTTCGAGTGAAGGAATAGAATAAAAAAAACTTCGAATTTGTAATGTTTTTTTTGGCTACTTCAACCATCGAATTGGTTACTTCGACCTCGACTACGACTTCGAATCGAACAATTCGAACTAAAAATCTTTCGATCATTCAACCGTTTGATAATCGATGTACTGTCCCTTTAAAAAAAACTTCGACCCCCTACTTGGCCACCTAAAACCTACCGAGGTGCAATGTTAGCCTATGGGGAAGGTCCCCATAGGCTTCCTAGCAATTTTTTGGTTGAAGAAAAATCATTCGATCGATGGATTAAAATCCTTTGAATCGAACGGTTCGAAGGATTTAATCGCTGGATCAAACGATTTTTCGTATGATCGTTCGATCGTACTATTTGCGTTAAATTTGTGGATTTACATTTGGCAGACGAATAACGAGGGTTAATTAACCCTCGATATTCGACCATATGTAAATCTGCCACTTAAAGTATGAAGAACCAAATTAGGGAAAGATCGATTAGCCGAGAAGTCCCTGGTCCGGTCATTCTGGATAATAGATTCCATACCTGTGTAGTAATATAACCAGTGTCCTGCAGGCCCCTGGTGCTAAATTTGTAACAGAGCCCACATATTCTCCTCACTGTGGTGCTTTACTACTGTGCTGATGATGACCTACCAACCACAGGAAATATTGCATTATTTTTTAGGTTTTGATATTGATAAGTGTTGCAGAAGTATTATTCAATTTAATGAGTTAAATGTCATGCTTCGGAGACTAAAAGAAATCTGTGCCCTAGTAATACACAATATTTTAGTGTCATGTGGTAAATCAGCTATGAATGCTTTCCTTAGTATTTATTCCCCTTGTGAGGCCAAGTTGCTTTATTAGTTTTGGAAATAAAAAATAATTTTGCTCACAGATTCCCATAAACAGCTGGCCTAGATAACTGGAGCCGATCCAGCCTTTAATTATTTTGCCAAATGTGCCAAACGCTATGTGCTTTTTTTTTTACTAATGTAAGGAATATAGTTGCATATTTATAAAGCAATTTTTATTGAATATTTTATCGAAATATATGTGGAATATACAGTTGCATTTAATAAAATAATAAATATAATACGTTTGGATGATTATTTGTTAGAATTTTCAGGAGTTGGATTTGGATTCAACCACGGGAACATATTTTATTACATTTTTCCTAGTAACACCTGCACTTCCAAGTGAATCTGATAGAGGGAAAAGATTTATTATCTTTTACACATTTCTCAAACAAGGGAGTCCTGTTTCCTATCCAGTTTATAGTCACCAACAGTTCTAACACACCATTAGGAGATCCCAGTTTGCAAACACCAGGCACTCCACCTCTAGCTATCTTTACCACACTTCTCACTTCAAAATAAGGTCACCTACAGTGACTCTGAGACCTATTTCCTTTGTGCCCAGCTTTGTGCTGGGAGCAATTTTTGCCAACGGTTGCGGACTTTATCATACAGAGGGAAAATCCTATCAATCAGATCTCTGTAGAATCTAGGAAGATGTCATCCCTGTTTCAGCAACTAACTCTGTGAAGAGTTTTAGGGAGGAGTAGCTTATCTTCAAAAAAGGAAAATGTTTGACATTTGAGTGCATGGTGTAACTGAACATATCTAAAAACTGTACAGTACATTCCATACCCTCCCTCTCCCCCTGAACTACATGGAAGTGGGGAATCTCTGATCTATTAAGAAATCTCCTAACAGTTCAAGTCCCATTTGAGGCCACCAGAAAAGAACCTTGGAGGTTATACAGGTGAGGTAGAGTGGACTTTCTTCAGAGTAGCAGAAAGGGAGAGGTCAGTGGTGGAAAATGGCCAGACAGCCTGATAGCATTTAAAACAGTGAAAAAAAAACGTGTTAGTGCTTCAGACTATAAATGATACACTGAGCCAATATAGACACCAATAAACAACAGACATAAGCCATGATTCCTCAATATATAATATCCTGAATGGTGTTGCCAGTAATTTGATCTTAAGCTTTATGTCCAATATATTAGTGGTTGGCATCATGACAAATAAAAATGGAGTTAAAGAATAAAAATAAAGGCGCATATGAACAGAAAGGTCCATTTGATCGGTGGATACGGTAAAAACAATGTTTTTAAGTACTCTTTTAAAGACGACCGAGATGATATAAAGGAATTGTAGGGTGTTTCCCATATTTTTGTAGTTTCAGAACAAGGCATTTGTAAAAGAATAGATGTTTTCATACGTTTTATTATTCTTAACATGAACAATATGTGTAATGGTATTGGTACAAGAGATGGTATTTCCCTTTCATTTATCAGGCTTCTTCTCCTTTTTTGCCTTATATGCAGTATAAAACAGCATTTGTTTTCTTTTAACTGTGCACTGTTACTTGTTTGCACACAAATTCATTGCATAGTACATAGAATAAAAAGTAGTATTTAAAATAATTTGTAGGCACACACAAAATGAACATCTTGCACTCAGTAATGCAGCTGCTCCTTAGCTTGATTCCCTTTTCAACAAATATTTCTCTTTTCTCTACGTACTTTGCTTTTGATTTTCAACCTTCCATCTTCTATACATTCAACAGCCTACTTTTTAAAAAAAACGAGTGCTTTAATATCAAAGTATTCAAGAGATGTTTCAATTATTCCTTGCGCTTTTCCTGTTTAAAGACCCTTAAATCTTACTACAAAAAAATGTTTTTCCATGCAAATGTGCACATTGTAACAATACCAAACGTTAAAACACTATAATTCAATGAACTGCAGGGTTCCGATTAAAAGTAATGAATTATGCAATATTTGTTTATTATCCTTTATTTATGTAGTGATAACATATTATGCAGCTCTTACAGAGATTTTTCATAATTTGCACCAGCTCCTGTCCCTGTGGAGCTTACAATCTTATTTCCTAATCACATTCACAGGATAAACACTAGAATGCATTTCATAAGGAACTAATTAACCTACCAACTAGTTTTTGAAGTGTTTGAAGAAGGTTGAATATCTAGAAAAACCCACACAGATATAGGGAAAACTTCTTACAGATGGTGCCCTGCTCAAAAGATCAAAACCCTAGATATGCAAAGAACCAGTGCTAACCGTTGATCCACTGGGCTTATTTATAAAGACTGTGCAAATTTAACTCATAAGAACCAATCAGTCATTAAACTCTTATCAGCCTGCTGCAGGTTCAACAATGAATCCAAGCCTTTGATTGGTAGCCATAGTTGATTGCCCAGTAGTTATAAATGAGTCCCAGTGTGTTAAGTTACACTGTTGAATGAAAGTATAACAATTCCTTACACTGATCTTATACAAACCCAAATACAGTAATCAGCCAATATTTTTATTTTGACTTAAAAATTACTGTATATGACTTAGATAAATTAATTTGTGTTAACATTTTCACCTTTATGAGTTTACATATTTATATATTAGCTAGGGTTATAAAAAGCAAACACATTTAAATTAAACATGGCAAACCAAAATTTCACCCAAAATAGCTAATATAAAACATAACTATTGTCCAGGGGATTTCGTTTTCCATTATATTCATAAACATGTTAATAATCAAGAAGTTTTATCCCCATATTTGCCGATCATTTATGGACAAAGGCCCAAGGCAAAAATAATCTGTGCCAATGTACAATCCCTTGTGTTTGGCCAGAAATACAATAAGATCATAAATTTTTTCATATCATTAGCATTAACATTTTTCCCATTTACTATCTGACTTATCTGACCTCCCTTTGAAAAGGGAATATAAGGCTTCAGCATTCCCCTGCAGTTTATTTGCCTGATCTGTGAAAGGCTTTGCAGCATTATATTTCCTTTGTGCTTCAGGGCACCTATGTATTTATTTCCCAGTGAAACTAACCCTTGCTCTCAATGTCTTTTAGGTCTTGTGTTATTATAAAGCACAACATTTCATAAACTCTGTTCCCATTTAATCACACAATTACTTCTAGAATCTGTTAAATACCCCACAAATGCGAACTCTGAACCTACAGCAAAATGCATCCTGAGTGAGCAGAGTAATGATTCTTTTGTTATATTTAGCCACCTAGTTCCCTTGCATTTATTGCTTCTAAATGACTTAGTTAATGCGTGTGTTACAAAACGCGGTTGTTCACTTTAAATAGTATTCTGAGAAGCACATATTTTAAGAGTAACTGTGGGAAACGCAAGGCATTGTTATTTATGAATCACACTGCAATCTCACTTTTCGGTCAGATTACTGTAAATTCCTCTTTTTCTATTGTGGCAATGGCTTTTTTTAATTTAAATTTATCAACAGCACTAAGCACAAATTGATTTTTTTAAAATATATTTGTGACAGGGGAATCTTACAAAGTAGGAAGTGAAACCTTGCCTGTTGATTTGTATTTTAACAAGTATTTGCAAACCTCAGTGCATTTTAGTTTCATTAATAAAATCCATTGCAAGAGCTGATAAGCTTTACAGATTGGTAGCTGAGTACTGAGTAATATGATATAAAGTTTACTTTTTACTAAGGTACATTTGATACATACTGTATCAAAATACAATTTATGCCAATGTAGATGTTCCCATAGAAGAACATTTTGTAAGGTTCAAGAATATTTACAATATCTAATGTGTCTATCCCAAATATGACCCTATCTGCTCTGCTTTCAAGAATTTTTTTTTTCTCTGTATTTCCATACATTTATTTCTTAATTTCTTTCTTTTTTTCCCCTTCTCTTCCTTTTCTCTTTTCTTCAAGCTGGGCCGCATTCATATCCATCCTGGGCCGCATGCGGCCCTCAGACACCTCGGTGACAGCTTTTATATTGAAGAAGTACATTCTTATCTGTAGGTTTTCTGAATAGAATATAATCAAGATGATTATGATTCACAAATAGTTCAATGTTCAAGAAATGTATTTTCATTGGGTGAATATCAATGGTAAACCTGACCTGGTTGTCCAATGTTAAGCTTGTTTACCATCTCAGTAAATTCGTCCAGAGACCCCAGCCAAATGATAATTAGGTCACCGATATAACAGTGAAAAAAATAACAATTTATCGCCAAAACAGGGTATTATATATCACTGCTCATATTGGTGCATATAGAGAAACCTTGAAAATAGTTCAAGGTTAATGCCAGGTTGAGCAACTTCAGAACAAAAGGTATGGGTGAATTTGATTCTTCAAGAAAGTGCCTTACAGATTTAATCCCAACATCATGTGGTATTATGATGTATAGACTCACCACATCCATACTCAAAATATGCTTCATCGTATGGGAGAGACAAATCCTTACTACATTCTAGCATATATGTATATAATTAGGTGAATTGTTCATATATATATATATATATATATATATATATATATATATATATATATATATATATATATATATATATATATATATATATATATAATTAGGTTAATTGTTCTGTATCATTAACCATATGATTCCTGATGGGTCAAGTAGGGAAACATTATTTCAACTAAGTGATCTGGTTCATTGCCACACAATCACTAGACATTGCTAATACTTAAGGTGTTTTTTTCAGGTATTTTTTCATATTTTACCTGTTCTGTGTCGCACTACCAAAATAAAACACTAAAAAAAGTTTAATATAATTTCTGTTCAGAGCTGGGCCACCTCTCTCCCTCCCACTGACATCACACAGGGGTGACAGAGAGCGCACCTCCAATGTTCAATGTGGGGAAGAGAGCCCAGATGATAAGTGGATGGAAGAGGTGATGCCTGGAGCCCCATCTCCTTTGCACCCTTGGCACATGCCTCTTCTGCCTGCCTGTAGTTCCGGCCCTGTTTCTGTCTGTGGGTGCCTGTTAGGTGTAGCTGAGGATGCAGGGGTTTCATGGGAACATTTATATATAAGATTTCATTTTATTCATTACAATGATCCATGTCACAAGTGTAACTGAGAATCATCCAGCAGTGCCATAACATTTACTCATATTTTATGCAGAAATAAAAGGCAGGTAAATAGAGTAAATGAAACAGTGTCATTTAATTTGAAGTCTTTAACCACAAGTATCAGGCTAATTGCTCTAATCATGCTGGGCAACACTTTATATAACCATATTAAGCTCTTCTGTTGAACGCATTTGCTACCATCAATTCACTGTACTAATGCAAAAAGAAAATCAATGTTTATTAATTATCACGATCTGTTAGATTAAGAATGTTTTATTATCTGTGTGATTTGATAACTGCAAATGAAGAACATTCAAACAAGATATTTCCATAAAATGTAACTTTGTAGTATGTAATTTGATATGTAAATGTGTAATCACCATCTAGTAATTAACCCAGGACTGTCACCTTGACACTCCAAATGTATAAGCAGTAACAAATAAATTCACAAATGTTTAAATTCAAACATATAAACTTGAAGATTTTCCATATTGACTTGTAACTTATTATTATTATTATTATTATTATTATTTTTTAACCCACAAGTAAATTGTACTTTTCTGTTGAGTTTTGCTTAAAGTACATTCTGATCTTGCTTGTGTGACAGAACAGACATTAGTGCGACTTTGTGGGAACTACAATTACAGCCATCACCTTTGATGGAAAATCCCACTCTGTTTTATGTCTCCCAGATGGGACATGGGCTCAGTCTTCATTCGATCAAGGCGCAGAAATCTTCACATGTAACTGTTAATAGAACAGTATTTCAGACACTTGGCAGACTGATAGCAGAGCAGCTACCATTATTATTATTGTCATTTTAGGTATCAAAACAGTAGAATTCATAAATGTTAACCCTTATTTTCTAAATATGTTTAAACACATATTACTAATGAGTAATGCCAAATAACACAGGAGTCAGGTAACTGAAAACAATACACAGTTTGTATTTCTCGGCTCTTTCAGTGTAGTATTTATTCTTCCTCATGCTGATAAGAAATGTATTGGCAGAACAATTGTATTGCCCCCCCCCCAGTTTGTAAAAAGAAGTTACTATGAGGATATAAAAATAGTGTCCTTATGTATATTGTTTATAAGTCAGTCAGTTCCCTTTACTTGTTTACTTTTGGCATAATGCGATGTTAAAGCCTCTTTTAAAATACTACACAGATAGAGCATGCTGACTTCCCCAAAAAAAAGTATGCAGTTGTTTTTGGCATTTTTGAAAAGCTTGTAAAATATCCCTTTCACACTGTTACCTTTATACTGTTTTACTGTGAAAGAGAAACAGAGGCAAAAGTACAGCACATGATAATAAACACTGGCAGCTCAAAAGAACAACTTATTTCAGCCGTCTTAGCTGTAGGTCATCCTGAAAGACAAGGGTTTAATGGGTTTATGCTGAATCATCCTCTGTTTTGGGGACATGAAGCTGCGTAATGTGCTTGTACTATATAAATAAATGATGATTGTTGCTAATTAGTCAAGGACTGTGTTTATAGGCTAAATAGACCTCACACACTTACCTTTAACTGAAGCCACTATATTGTATTAAATAATTAAAAGCTATATAAAACACATGAAGTATGTTAATGCTTTAAAGGTCCGATAAAGTCTATATAAAAGCATTATAAAGCACACGGAGTACACATTAATGCTTTAATGGTCTGATAAAGTCATATAAGTAACTAAAACGCTTTCATAGCTTTTAGATGGGAAAACCTGTAAGGTTTTGGTGAGGAGGGCTCAATTGTGATTTTGCGCTGTGTAATAAAGTGTAAGCTTTCTTAGGGCTCTTACTCATGAGCGTTTTTACCTGCGCTCCCCTGCGTACCGTTTTTCGGCGTTCAGCCGCAGGGGAGCGCAGGAATAGACGCATTTCATTATTTCAAATGGGGCTGTACTCACACAGGCGCATGTAGGCGCGAACGCAGGTTGAGACACAACATGCTGCATTTTTCCTGCGTTCGGAGCCTACACGCGCCTGTGTGAGTACAGCCCCATTTGAAATAATGAAATGCGTCTATTCCTGCGCTCCCCTGCGGCTGAACGCCGAAAAACGGAACGCAGGGGAGCGCAGGTAAAAACGCTCATGAGTAAGAGCCCTTACAACAGAAGTATTCATAGACCTCATCCCACCGACATTGTGTTGCTTTAAAACTCATTAAGGCATTACAAGGGTACATTTCAAAGACTGGCACAAAAATGCATGCTATGAGGCATTTTTTATGCACAAAGCAGATTTTCTCGCCAGAATCCCCAAGCAAGTCGTTTTTGCGTAAATTCTGCCATAACCAACCAGATTATAAAATTTAGCTGGGGTAAAAAACATTTTAAATTGCATGAACTGCAAGTATTGTCTCAGGTTCATCCTAAGAGGTAACCACCTAGTTTATAGTTGCACAAAGATTTAATTAGGACCCAATGATTCTCATACAATTTCTTTTCGTGGCATTCCTGCACACAAAAAAACACACACAATTGTCACACACACACTGCAAATCTTTTATAAACAGAGACTAAATAATTATGTGTGCTTCGACTCTTATTCAATAAACATGTTATTCATATTGTGATAATGGGGTATTGCAAATAGAATTGCAAGAAACCTGAACACATCCAAATTGTGCTCTGTTGTAATTTCGAACACTACGAAATCTCGCACTACATCCTGCAATACATGTTCTGCTGAGATTCTTGTTCTGGCACATTAACATTATTTTGTAATATTTCCTGTTCTGTTTAGTTCAGAACAAGCAGTACTAACATTTTTTGCTTTCGGTAAATACTTAAGAAATTATGACTCAGCTTATTTACTGGCTATTAAATGTTAAAAAGTGAATGTCTGGCATTTTGTTACTTGTTTTCTGAACTGCTTACATTTTGTTATTAGATGTACTATATGCGACCAGTGTCATACATGATGGGTAATTTTCATTTACTATTAATTTACTATAATTTGACTGGAAACTCTGATTACTGTTCACTATATCTCACCTGTGAAACATTGGGGGGGTCATACCAATAACACCAAGCAGAGTTTGAAAAGTCTGCCTGTCCACTAGTTAAAGGGTAGAGGTTATGCACTACTCATGGGGTGAAGGTTACACAGCCTTGTCACATTCACTAAAGGTGGCCATAGACGTAGGATCTCTACCCGATATGCCCACATTGAAGTGTATATATATAATGTATCCGATACTGGCGGTCGGATCGTGGGACCGCATACACGCACAGATTAATTATAGGTTCAAAATCTGGCTGCAGAGTTATTAGATAGTGGCAGAGTGTAATTGCTGTAGTTCTGCAACTGTTGTTGTACTAAAGGTTTCCTGTGTAGTTTTAATTCTGCCAGGCATTGTCTTTACCTAGAATTAATGGCAGATACTTTTCCATTTTTACTTTAAACAATAATAAATTGTTATCTATCAAGATCCAAAACGTTCTCACTATTTTCGGAAAACTATTCCGACCAAATCCGCATTGACTGTCCCCCCTGTTTATCAATACATTTTTCAGAAAAAGTCTTGCGCGCAAAAAAACGTGATAAAATCATGAAAAAATCGGAATCGCACAAATTTTTTGCCAAAAACTGTGACTTTTTCTTGAACAAAACCCAGCACAGATTAGGATATCAACAGGGCATCTGCCATTGAACTCAGCAGGTCAGAGTACTTTGTTATTCTGACTTTTAACACTATTGGAGTTTAATAAATCTTGAAAAATTCTATTTTTTTTTTCTACAAAAAAAGTGCTTTTCCCCTTTAAAAGTCCAACCAGAAAAAATAATAAATAACCCCTGAATGTTTATTTGTAATTTGCCTGAAAATGATATGTGCAGCCTCTTCCTCATGATAAATGTAACATCTGCAGTATCCAGCTCCAGCATGTGTGTGTGTGTAATGATGCATTCTATACAGGGAGCAAACACCTTGGGAAAATCGTTTTCTCTGCATTCTCAACTGAAACACATTCCTAAATACATGAATCATCAGTTTCTCCCAGCTTACTGCAGTAACCAACCCACAGCTAAGCTCAGTCAACTGGGGTTGGTCACATACCTTCAAGCAAAAGTTAATGCAGATGATATTTCTAAATCTTTATAGCATGATCTCAGTGTTAGCTACAGGGGAATTGATTGTAAAGTAATTAAACCATTAGCAGAAGTGATCATAAATATTTTTCCTCCTGAGATAAAGCATAGAGTGGCATTTGCAATACATCCAAACAAAATGTTTGCAGAATCACTTTTTGCCAGTTATGTTGATGTCAGCGTTGCTTAAAAGCATAAAGTTTACTGTTAGTAATTAATAGAATTGCCTATCCTTGGCAACTTTTAGATCAATCATTATTTTTTTCTTTTTTATCTCAATTATTTTTCTTCTTCTGCATTTTTCCACCTTTGAGATGGAGGTTACTGATCCCAGTAGACAAAAAAAAAAACGATTGATTTGTGAGGCTATACTTTATTGCTATTGTTACTTTTAGTTACTTATCTTTCTATTCAGGCCCTCTACAATTCATCTTGCAGTCTTTCATTCAAACCTCTGTCTGGTTGCTAGAGTGGATAGGACACTAGATTTTACCAGCTGCTGAAATTCCATACTGCAAAACCAATGAAAAAAAGTTTAATAACGGAAAAAAAAAATTCTCGGTGGTAGCAAATGAGTCCTACTTAGTTAAAATAATGTATTGAACTCCTTGCATTAAAAATGTGGTTGCATAATATAATAAGTTTTTCCCCAGAGATGATTAATAAGGAAGGAAAAATAAAAACATTAACAGGGTTATTTACTAAATTCTGAAATGTTCTAATTATTTTAGTAAAACAACTTCAACCAAACTCCCATCCATAATTTATTGAACCCAGGGGGTTTCCTTCTCCTTTAAGCAACAGATCAAATTATTATATCAAAATAAGCTGCATATTAAAGAATCTTATCAAACTGGAATATATATTTAAGTAAATATCACCCTTTTACATCTCTTTCCTTGAACCACCACTTTGTGACGGTCTCTGTGCTGCCTCAGAGATCACCTGACCAGAAATATTACAACTCCAACTTTAACATAAAGAAGTGAGCAAGCAAAAGACAAAACTTTGTCTGTTAATTGGCTCATTGACCTAACATGTATGGTTTGTTTGTGTGCACTGTGAATCGTAAGATTCAATTGGGCAGCCCTCATTTTTTAAAATGGCAATTTTCTATTTATGATTACTCAATGGCACATACTACTAAAAAGTATATTATTATGAATATGGTTCATTTACATGAAGCAGGGTTTTACATATGAGCTGTTTTATGCAATATATTTTATTAAGACCTACAGTGCTTGATTCGGGGGGTATAATTTTCTTTTAAATGTGTATAATATAATTTAAATAGTGCCCCAAAACTATTGCGATGCAGAGCAACTTAGATTGAGAATTTAACAACATTTATATATGTAATTACTAATTTAGTTACATTTCTTCATGGATTTTTTTTTTTTGCAGTTGACCCTTGTTTGACTTGCTTGTTTCCTCGTGCACTGTCGTTTTTAATTCATTTTGACAAACACTTATATATTTATTGGCAAATCAGATTTCTCCACTTCTAAAAAAGGCTCCCACACACACACACAAACACACACACTCACAGATACATGACTTTTGGGATTTCCTTTAGCTTTTACTGGCACTGAGTTGTGAAACATTTCCCCTTATAGTTTTTCATAATCATTTCCTGTGCAACTGTTAAACCATTGTAGAATACTGTTATTTTAATTATGTTTAGAAAATGCAGTTAATAGCAAGTATGATTGACTATAAGAAATGCAATAAACAACAGAGCAGAAAATAATGGATTCTGTATTGAGAGATTTGCATCACAATGCACAAGTTTGCATTGGGCACATTTATGGATCCTTATTAGAGCATTTAATGCTTATTTATCAAAGTGTGATTTTAGAGGTCGCCACAATGCTCTAGAGTGAAATTCCGCAACTCTCCATTCATTTCTATTTCTCTATTAAAGGAGAACTAAAGCTTAACTAAAGAAGTAGGGCAGAAATGTTGTACATTATGTTTTGTGTACCACAAGGCAACCACAGCCCAAGGCAACCACATTACCAGCCCAAGGCAACCACAGCCCTTTAGCAGTGAAGATCTGTACATCCACAGATGCCCCAGTAGCTCCCCATCTTCTTTTCTACTGATTCGCTGCACATGCTCTGTGCTACTGTCACGTACTGAGCTTAGGGACTGACTCAAAATATACAGTACACATTGAATATAAATGTCACAATATAAGGTTGATTAGTAATTGATAAAAATAATTATTACATGGCAGCACAGAAACCAGTGCAACTAGCAACAGAATTTAATAATAAGCCTAGTAGCATCATCTTATATTACAGGCCAACCTCATTTTCTGCTAGTAAATTTGTGACAACCCCTAAGATTAGCCTCTCAACAGCTGGTCGGAGCCCACTGAGCTTGTGAGTGTTGCAAACAGGGTGACCCCCTGTGAAAAGTTTGAAGTCCTGGATCATTGCTACTATTGAGAAGCTGACACTTTAGGCTGGTGCAATAAGTTGAATATATATATATATATATATATATACTGTATATATTTATATATATATTTAGCCAAATAATTTTTTATGGTTTAATTCTCTAATTTAAATTACCCCAGATAAATTATTACAACTCCCTGCAACTCCCAGTACAGCACATGCAGCCATTTCCTCTCAGGTGGACCCTTGGTGTACTGGTGGAGCACTGGTGGTCAATTTACAAGAATCTCTTATTCCTGAGCCTTGTGTCCCTATGCTGGTGCTGGCACTGTAGGGTACTAACCCTTCCTGGCCTCCTTGTTGAAATCTTTGGCTGCTCTATTAACTGCCCTGATCCTGCATCTCATTCCTAGAGTAAGCTATTAAAAATGTTTTTAGTACTTACTACACCTAATGTGGCCTCCTTCTGCCCCAAGCCATTCAGCACACCACCTCCAGCAAGTGGAGACCAAACAGACAGAACATGTGGTTGCTTTCATTTTTAAGGAGTAGGGGAACCTGACATCAATGCCCAGTTACTAAACTGCCAGAGGAATAATTTAATCCAGGAAAGGGAAACAATTCCCCCTCCCAAATATAGATCAGGACTCACTCTTATCTGCCACAATAGCCCTAGGGAACTATGTGAAATAAAGTTTGACAAAACCTTTGCCCATCTTCATATGCCTTATTTAGTGTATATATGAAAATATGTGTCTGAATGAAAGGAGCAAAAACAGATTCTATTTACAGCACTCCTAGGTCTATTTGCAATCAGGACACTATGGTGCAGATTTACGTATGTAAATCCTATGACTTCGAATATCGAAGTCGAAGGATTTACCGCATATAGTTCGATCGAATGAAAAATCGATTAAATCCTTCGAAACGTTCCATTCGAAGGATTTTAATCCATCAATCAAACGATTTTTCTTCAATCAAAAAATTGATAGAAAGCATATGGGGACCTTCCCCATAGGCTAACATGGCACCTCGGTAGGTTTTAGGTGGCGAAGTAGGGGGTCGAAGTTTTTTTAAAGAGACAGTACTTCGACTAGTGAATGGTCGAATAGTCGATTATGATTTTTGGTTCGTTCGATTCAAAGTTGTAGTCGATGGTCGAAGTAGCCAAAAAAAACATTCGAAATTTGAAGTTTTTTTTATTCTATTCCTTCACTCGAGCTAAGTAATTGGGCCCCTATTTGTAAGAAATTTCTATGTTCTGCTCTTGTCTATAAAGGTTTCCTTGAGGTATTCTTGTTTCCTCCCACACTTTAAAAACATATAGTAATAGCTGGCTCCTGATAGAACTGTTAGCCCCCCCTCGTCTTAGGCAACCCCCAGTGATCATAATTGCTTACCTGGTTCTCCAGTAGAGCAACACAATCTTCTTTGTCTCTTCCTTCTTCATACCAGGGGGTAAATTTATCAAAGAGTGAAGTTCCACCACTAGAGTGAAATTCCGCAGCTCATAATTCATTTCTATGGGATTTTGAAAGGCATATTTATCAATGGGTGAAAGTGAAAGTTCACCCTTAGATAAATACGCCTTTAAAAATCCAATGGAAATAAATGGAAAGTGGCAGAATTTCACTCTAGTGGCAGAACTTCACTATTAACTTCACTCTTTGATAAATATACCCCTAGGTGTGCAAACGCAGTAGAGGGAGAATCCAAACTTTAAGCAAAAAAACTGCTAATTGTGCATGTGTGTCATATTCCTTTACACTGGAAAGGGCTTCATTTCTTTTGCTAAGATTATCTACGGAGATCCAAGTCTGAAAGAGCAACATTTTTTTCCTGAAAACATATTTATCCATATAATTTTTTCATTTGACAAGTGCTGGAGGATCATTTCTAGCTGACTGCAATACTAGACTATGGGGGAATATTTTAAGGCACTATTATGCCACATTTTGGACTACATTCAGCAGTTAGAGCCCCTGAACCAGCTGCCTGTACCATTACCCTTAAATGAATTGTCCAATATAAAAATAAAAACTGGGTAAATGCAAAATAAAAAATGTTTCTAATATACTAATATTACAAAAATGTAAAAGCTGGAGTGACTAACATAATAGCCAGAACACTACTTTCTGCTTTGCAGCTCTCTTGGTTTCCACTGATTGGTCACCAGTCAGTAACCAATCAGTGACTTGAGGGGGGCCACATGGGTTTGCTGCTGAATGCTGAGGATCAATTGCAAACTCACTGAACATTCATGTCCCATGTGACCCAACAAGTCACTGACTAACTCAGAGTTAGAGAGTTGAAAAGCAGGAAGTTGTGTTCTGAATATTATGTTAGACATCTGCTCACTCCAGCCTTTATACATAACATATTTAAAAAATAAGGAGAAAAGAAAAAATACCCCGCTTGACCTATTATAACATATAAAAGTCACTTCACAACTTTTTCTCCTCTATTCATCAATAGTAGCTTTAAAATTGGGAAGTAGATAGTACAAAAGGATCTAAGGTGTTATGCAGTGAAAAGTAAGCAAATTGGATTCCCAAATTAATTTTAATAAATAAGTAAAAAAGGAGTTGATAATTGTAAATTCATGGAATAAATTATAAAGCCACTTGCTCAGGTTTGTGAAGGAGAAGAGAGAACATTATATAAAGAATGGTGGAGTTGTCCCAAAACTGCTGCCTAATAATTTGTATCCCTGGGAGACCACAAAGCTGGAGAAGATGGGGTAACCGTGACTGTGGTCTCGTATTTCAAAACTTGCCCTAAGCTGTATAGAATTAACTTAGCCTGAAAAACCACAAATCAACCACTCCTTGGAGTAGGCAAATAGAAATGTGATAAGAATGAGGATAAGATTGAGCTGAGCAAAGAGGCACGCAGTCACCACCCCTAGACAACTATTACGGAACCGAATTTTTTTTTTTTAAAAAAAACTATTGTTACGAGTTCAAAGCAAATAGAATTAAAGAGCACAATAACGCCAACGCGAATTTCGCTAAGATGGCTTTTTCAAGGCTAGGATTACATTTTTGGCCGACTAACTATATTAGAAACATTTTTTATTTTGCACATATGATCTATTTAGCCAGTTTTTATTTTTACACTGAATTGTTCCTTTAAAACCCTATGAAAAAAAAATGTAAGCAGTGCAAAGGTCTGCCGTCCAGCTCCAATATTCAGGATAACCATACAGGCTATATACTGTATGATCTTTTATATTTTTTTAATCCTGTGTACATAACTGATGGATCTTTTTATATTTGTCCCAAAGGACGCCACAGAGTAATGGAATATGCAGAGACAACAATGTGGGGCACATCTACTATTGGTTGAATATCGAGGGTTAATTAACCCTCGATATTCGACTGTCGAAGTAAAATCCTTCAACTTCGAATATCGAAGTCGAAGGATTTACCGCATTTCGTTCGATCGAAGGAAAAATCTTTCAATCGGTCATTTAAATTCTTCGGATCGAACGATTCGAAGGATTTTAATTCATTGAGCGAATGATTTTCCTTCGATAAAAAAATACATAGAAAGCTTATGGGGACCTTCCTCATAGGCTGCCATTGGTGCTCGTTAGCTTTTAGGTGGCGAAGTAGGTGGTCAAAGTTTTTTTTAAAGAGACAGTACTTCGACTATCGAATGGTCGAATAGTCGAACAATTTTTAGTTTGTATCGTTTGAGTCGTAGTCGAAGGTCAATGTAGCCAATTCGATGGTTGAAGTAGCCAATTCGATGGTTGAAGTAGCCAAAAAAACCCTTTTAATCCTTCACTCGAGCTAAGTAAATGTGCCACCAATGCGTTAAATGTGTGCTCAATAGCGATGGGCGAATCTCTTGCTTTTCGCAAAACCACTTCAATTTTGACGCCCGCGACAATTTTGACGCGCTCCAATTTTGTCCAAATGCATTAAAGTCAATGACACTGTACAGGGGCACATTTACTTAGCTTGAGTGAATGAATAGAATAAAAAAAAAATTAATAGAATAAAAAATACTTAGAATTTCAAACTTTTTTTGGCTACTTCGACCATCGAATTGGCTACTTCGACCTTCGACTACGAATCGAACGATTCAAACTAAAAATCGTTCGACTATTCGACCATTCGATATTCGAAGTACTGTCTCTTTCAAAAAAACTTCGACCCCCTACTTCTCCAACTAAAACCTACTGAATATCAATGTTAATTTGGGATCAAAGGAAAATCGTTCGATCGATGGGTTAAAATGGATTACAATGGGTTAAAATGGATTAAAATCCTTCAAATCGCATTTTTCCTGTGATCAAACTAATGAAATGTGGTAAATCCTTCGACTTCGATATTCGAAGTTGAAGGATTTTACTTCGACGGTCCAATATCGAGGGTCGACCCTAAGGGGCAAATTCACCAAGGGTCGAATATTGAGGGTTAATTAACCCTCGATATTCAACTGGGAATTAAAATCCTTCGACTTCGAATATCGAAGTCGAAGGATTTTAGCGCAAATAGTTTGATAGAAGGAATAAACGATTAAACAATTCGAAGGATTTTAATCCAACGATCGAAGGATTATCCTTCGACCAAAAAAACTTAGGCAAACCTATGGGGACCTTCCCCATAGGCTAACATTGGGTTCGGTAGGTTTTAGATGGCGAACTAGGGGGTCGAAGTTTTTTCTTAAAGAAACAGTACTTCGACTATCGAATGGTCGAATAGTCGAGTGATTTTTAGTTCGAATCCTTTGATTCGAAGGTCGAAATAGCCCATTCGATGGTCGAAGTAGCCCAAAAAACACTTCGAAATTCGAAGTTTTTTTACTTTGAATCCTTCATTCGTGCTTGGTGAATTGGCCCCTAAGTAAATGTGCCCCTGTGAATTTTCACTAATTTATTCGCTAGTGTTCAACAAGCATCTCCATTGACCTCAATGTAAGCAGTGAACTGCAAAAAAATGAGAATAACATTATAAAATAAACTCGGTTATAGGATTTATAATTTAAAATGAATGCATCATATACACTATATTTATTTGTGATAAATGCATTTTGCTAAATATGTTGCAGTTACAAGCCAGCAATGTTCATTTAAACGCTTTTATGTATGAAAACAAATCAATAATTTAATTTGCTGGTAAACTTTGCCTGCAATATATTAAACAATGTATGACTATTATAAAGGGTATATATTGGTGATCAATGTGTAATGTTTCCTAAGTGTATGCAAGGTTGTTCACCTTAAATTTATTTTTGGTATGATGTCGAAAAAAAACTCCCTGGGAATGGGATATTAAATGAAAGCTTTCCTGTTTATTCTGTATGCTATATGCTAATGCGGGGGTGCTTTTTCTTTATGCTCTGGCCTTTGTCATAAAAGCTTTGGTGTTATTGGATTTGTAAAGAATTTATATTTGGTGAATCCCAGTCTCATAACTTTCGAAAAATGGGGGAAATGCCCTTTGTCAATAACCCGACACTTCTAAAAGCCAGGGAGCTTCTGTCGTGTCTATCACAGCATTTTATTCTTTTGAGATGTCTAAATCAGCCAAGTACAAACTGGCAAAACATATTAATAATAAATGTACTCAAGTTGTGTTGCAAATAATTCCTCTGCTAACATTTATTTTATTGATCAGATTTTAGCAGGCCTATTTTAATCAGAAATATCTGAATCAGCTAGCAGGAATATTGTTTAAAAGTATCTTTCCTACCTTTGCATCAGAAAGTAAAATCAAAGACCAAGTGCAAAATTCCAAGTGCAACTAGACAGTACTCTAGACACATGCTCTATTTTGTATTGATTTCTGTTTGTAAATAATTGTTCTGTAAGATTCATGTGAGCTTCCCATGCTTTAATAAATTCATGCTCCCAGAGTCATTCAATACACAAAGAAAGATTAGCTAATAAACTCAGTTTTTATAATGCCTAAAAAGCAATACAGAAATACAGCTTTCTTTTCTTTCTAGGCTTTAGACATACATTAATCTTTTTTTTTTTTGTTATTAAACTGTAACATTAATTTACTTTAGTGAGTATGTGGCACTGCAGCAAACTTTCCCACTGCAAGTTAGGCCTAATGCCAACATAATGAATGCTTCTGTTTGCATTCCTTCAGGTTTCACAAAAAAAAGCTGTTTTATGGGCACCTGGTATTTTAAACCACAAAGAAATAATTGCAGGTCCTGTACACCTATTACAAAATGGTAAAGAAAGACCATGGTTATGTATTGCATTTTTAAGGTCAGTTAAGGTCTGTTAGATGGAATTTTGGTAGTAGACTGTAAATATGAATGTATAGTGAATAATGGCAAACTATAATATGCGGCAGATAATTTGCAAAGCATATGCCATGCGCTGTAATGTCAATGTTTTATTTCAAAGTTACCTTTAATTGTGCATCATAAAATAAAAGTACAACCATCTCAGATTTCTTCAGAGCTTTAAATAAGTTCCATCTGTTAAATGGGAGAATGATTTAAATACTTCAACTATGACTACGACTTCGAATCGAAGTAAAAATCGTTCAACTATTCGACCATTCGATAGTCGAAGTACTGTCTCTTTAAAAAAAACTTCCACCCCCTAGTTCGCCATCTAAAAGCTACCGAAGTCAATGTTAGCCTATGGGGAAGGTCCCCATAGGCTTGGCTAACTTTTTTTGATTGAAGGATATTCCTTCGATCGTTGGATTAAAATTATCCTTCGATCATTCGATCGAACTTTCTGCGCTAAATCCTTAGACTTCAATATTCGAAGTCGAAGGATTTTAATTCCTAGTCGAATATCGAGGGTTAATTAACCCTCGATATTCGACCCTTAGTGAATCGGCCCCTTAATGAACTCAATGAACTGGTTTTGCTTCCAATAGGAATTAATTATATCACAGTTTGGATCATGACAAGGTACTGTTTAAACATTACAGAGAAAAAGATACTTATTTGGAAAAAATTGGATTATTTAGATAAAATAGAGTCTATGGGAGACGGCCTTTCCATAATTTGGAACAGACATCCGTATACCTGTATTTACATGAAAATCAAAGGGCACAAGCATGTACAATTTTTTCACACAATCCATCCTGGAATCATCGCCATGTCCAGGATGGAGACAATTTTAGTATTCTGAGTGTCAATAGGCTCACAAGTGCATTATTCATCAAAGCAGACTGGACATTGGCACAGCCATGCAAAGTGCAATAAGTATGTTTGGACGTAATTAGCTTTAAAGGAAAATATACCCCCCCCAAACAATATAGGTCTCAAAAAAAGTATATGGCATAAAACAGCACATATGTAAAACCCTGCTTCATGTAAATAAATAATTTTCATAATAATATACTTTTTAGTAGTATGTGCTATTGGGTAATAATAAATAGCAAATTGCCATTTTAAAAAATAACGGCTGCCCCCTGGGATCCTAGGATTCACTGTGCACACAAACAAATCATAAATGTTAGGTCACAACTATGTCAACAGACAGAGTTCCGTCTTTTTCTTCCAGTATTTCTGGTCAGGTAAACTCTGAGGCAACACATTCAAGACAATCACCAAATGGTGGTTCAAGGCAAGAGATGTAAAAGTAATAATATTTACTTAAATATATATTCCAGTTTAGTAAGATTCTTTACTATGCCCAGGTGCGGACTGAGAATTACAGAAGGCAAATCCATACTCACTATAAGAACACTATGATACTCTATACTGTCAATTTCTTCAACAGTTATTTGTAAGATGAACTGCCTTCAACTAGACAGACTTTGTAATGTCTGCGACTGTATCCACTTCTGTACTGCTTACTTCAAAACCACAATTTATTTTGGTAGGTTCTATAATATACATTTCATACATATTACACAATCTTGTAATTTATGAGAAAAATATGGATCACAGAAAAATAATACTACTACGTATTTTGTTTGCCAGGCTAAATTGTAGGTTGAATTCCATTACTATGGTCATATTTAGATATTCCTTTTATGAGCATGTAATTTGTTTAAACAGAAATTTCTGGGCATTGTTACAAAAACTTGCATCATGGCTTATCATTCTCTTACATACTGCACACGTGAATCCACATAATGGCCCTGACAGATTGAGTGCAATTTGGCAGGCCCATTGCTGAGCCCCATATATGGGCTGCTAAACTGTCATCTTTGTCTGAAGTGGCTAAATTGGCAGCTAAAATCTGCCTGGATATGGCCCTCTTCAGAGTAGGTTCAAAAGTATATAAATGATTTAGTAATTATTTAGTAATAAGTAGCATTCTCTACATCATACTAATCAAAGGTGAACAAACCCTTTAAAGACAGACATGTATCATAACTGACCCCACCTACCTTCATATTGTAGGCAATAATGAATGCTATATGATGCTGGTTTCACCCTTGGCTAAAAATTATCATTGTCTTTAAAAAGTAGCCCCATAGTTACACAATCAAAGACAGGATTTAGTTCAGGATCAGTCCACCTAGCTGCTGATTGGTTCATATCCTATGACTGCAATGTGCTGAATCCTGCCAGCTATACTGCAGAGCCTGGAAAAGGAGGCAGCAGGAAGTGGAGCAGATGGAAGGGGATAGGGCTTTGAAGAATTTTTCAATAAATCAGCCCATAGCCCAACTTTTTGAGCACATCCCTTCTATATAAGAGTGTAATACACATTGTTGTTTTTTACATGATACGACCCATTTAATATATCCTATTTTTGTTCTCTGTAATTTTTATTAAAGGAACAGTAATCCCAAAAAAATAAAGTGTATTAAAGTAGTGAAAATATAATGTCCCATTGCCCTGCACTGGTACAACTGTTGTGTTTTCTTCAGAAACACTACTATATTTTATATAACAAACTGCTGTGTAGACATTGGGCACACATTTAAAGCAGACAAAGGAGAAACGGCACAGGATACACAGCAGATAACAGATAAGCTGTCCGATATACAATGGGGCTCTTCAAAACTGATCTGTTATCTACTGTATACCATGTGATTGAATGGCTGCCCCCATATCTACACAGCAGCTTGTATATATAAACTATAATAGAGTTTCTGAAGCAAACACACCAGTTGTACCAGTGTAGGGCAATAGTACATTATATTGTCATTCCTTTAAAATACTTTCATTTTTTTTGGTGTCACTGTTCCTTTAATGTACTGTTTGAATGTGCAGTGCTACAGTAGCATACATAAACATTTTCATGTGCCTAATGTGCTTAAAATTCTCATGTGCTCGCCTTTCATATGCCTAAAGTGTAGCCAAAATGAGACACATTTGTAAACAATGCAAAAGCTAATTTTCAGGGCAAAAGCACACCTAATATGTTAAGGAATCTACTGGTTTGATCATAGATTTAAAAGCCAACCTACATGAATCTTGTTGGTTGTCATAGCTGTAACACCTCTAGGGGGCTAGAAAATAAACTCACTCCACTTCAGACAAAAAAAGGCTTTTAAGGGCTCAATCCTTATTCTTCTTCTCTTGGCCATAATCTAACCAGGACTTGTTTTACAGGTTGGTTCAATTGTTCAAGATAATGACACACAATTAAAAAATACATGTTCTGTAAAAAATAGAAAAACACTAGTTTGTTTTTGGTTACTTGTTTTGGCAGTGACAATTTGTAGTGACACTCCTGATCCATACGGTATTTGGGGCATTTGCTAAAAGGCTAGGATTGTATTGGTCAATGTGGCACAGTGCATGAGTTATTTGCAAATAGCAGAATACATTCTATGGGGTATATTTATCAAAGAGTGAAGTTAATAGTGAAGTTCCGCCACTAGAGTGAAATTCCGCCACTTTCCATTCATTTCTATGGGATTTTTAAAGGCGTATTTATCAAAGGGTGAACTTTCACTTTCACCTATTAATAAATACACCTTTCAAAATCCCATAGAAATGAATTGAGAGCTACGGAATTTCACTCTAGTGGCGGAACTTCACTCTTTGATAAATGTACCCCTATATGTGTATATGCATGACCAGTAGGCACGATCAGATTATAGAAAATCTAGAGTATAGAAAATCTGAGCTTGAAATACTGAAAAGTCTGCCCATTAAATTACAGATCACGATTTATTTCATTGTTTAAATTACTTTTGTAAATACAATTGCCTTCTGCCTGTCCTTTGCTATTCCCTGCATCACTGCTGCACACTTCATCTACCATTGAAACAATGTAGCAGTAGTATTGTGAAGACTTCAAAATAGCCACTATATATATATATATATGGACAAACAATCCCTGTGTTGTTTAAAGGGTAAGGCATTTTTCAGTAGCAGTATGCACAAAATGTCTCTGTCTTAAATATATTGACACTGGGTTGAGTGCAGGGGACTCTTGTATTTGTCTATATGTATTTTGTGGTCACAGCCTCATTGCACCCCCGCCTAATGGTTTTAAAAATCAGTGGTGAGCACAACTTTCCCTTGTTTGTTATAGTTTATACAGGAGCAGTGACCAGCTCCATGTTGTAGCTCCCACCCTTCCCAGCTATAGTCAGGTGATCCCACTGGTGTCTAATAAAAGGGCAGCCAAGTTTGGGAGTTTTACTTTGAAAGCAGCAAGTAAGTTGCAGGTAAAACCTAGTCCCTTTGTAAAATGTATAATAAAGCAATAGAATTCTTAATGAATCAGATGAAAATTGAGCATATGACTGGCAAGATATGGGATGCCTTTGACGTAGTTGGCCAGCTTAAATATACTGCAATATATGGACAAACAATCCCTGTTTTATTTACAAGGGTAAGGCATTTTTCAGTAGCAGTATGCACAAAATGTCTCTGTCTTAAATATATTGATAATGGGTTGAGTGCAGAGGACTCTTGTATTTGTCTATATATATAGATATATATATCATATACAGATACATAATAAAAACATTACGGTTAATTCAAAAAATACAAAGCCATAGTTCTACAGGCCATTATGTCACACTAAGACTATTGGCCGATTGATTCCAAGACCAGTCAAATGATTATTTATTTTACATTTAACTGAGACACAGAGAAATGTAAACTATCCATTTAGCTCACATGTTACTGGCATTTAGTTACTGAATGTACTACTACTCTTTGGGACAGACGCTTCATATTTTGTGGTCTTTCTCTCCACCCTTGCCTAGTCTCCGCTTTTCAAATTCTTTCCTTTTCTTATAAAGTAAAGAGTCTGTAGACGCTTGCTTAGCTCACCAGACAGTGATCTCAGACACCTAAGTAAATCAAATTTGGGTCAGTCAGTGGAGCCTTGGAGGCAGTGCAAATTCTTTCCATCTCAGCATAATATAACAAGAAAAATATTGAGAGAACTAACGCTATGAAAGGTTAAGCGCTATAGTAATTACTGGTGTACACAGTGCTACTGGAGTAAATATAGGGGTAAAAAAGTACTTGATAGCCCTGTGCCAAAGACAATCATCTATGTAAGGAAAGGACTGTAGCTTAAATGCAATACATATGATGGTAGAAAGGAAGAGAAACTCATTAAAATGATGAGCAAAATGTAAAGATTGGTGCAAGTTCACATTTTATTTTGCCTGCAAAGCACGGTCCAATGTAACTTCAATCAGTTCTGGAGGTTTAAAGAATTGTGCCTGGTAGTGAATTGCATACAAGTGGGGGGCAACATCGCATGGAAGCATGTAGGAATATGTGTATGTCCCTTACAAGCAGCTGATTTATACGCACAACCCTATATGAGCATAGCATACTAAGAAAACCCTGTACTTTATAATTACTTAAAGGGATACTGTCATGGTAATTTTTTTTAAAATGCATCAGTTATTAGTGCTGATCCAGCAGAATTCTGTACTGAAATCTGTTTTTCAAAAGACCAAACAGATTTTTTTATATTTAATTTTGAAATCTGACATATTGTCAGTTTTACTGCTGCCCCAATCATGTGACTTGTGCTCTGATAAACTTTACTCTTTACTGTTGTACTGCAAGTTGGAGTGATATCACCCCCTCCCTTTCTGCCCCCCAGCAGCCCATCAGCAGAACAATGGGAAGCTAACCAGATAGCAGCTCCCTGAGATAACAGCTGCCTGGTAGATCTAAGAACAACACTCAATGGTAAAATCCAGGTTCCACTGCGACACATTCAGTTACATTGAGGAGCTGAAACAACAGACTGCCAGAAAGCAGTTCTGCTATAAAGTATTGGCTCTTTCTGAAAGCACATGCCCAGATGCCCAAAATGACCTGAGATGCCTGCCTACACACCAATATTACAACTAAAAAAATACACTCGCTGGTTCAGGAATGAAATTTTATATTGTAGAGTGAATTATTTGCAGTGTAAACAGTATCATTTAGAAATAAAAACAACATCATAAAAATCATGACAGAATCCCTTTAATCTATCCGGATTGCGGAAAGATCCATTATCTGGAATGCCCCAGGTCCAGAGCATTCTGCATAACAGATACCTTTACCAGCATGCATACTCTATAATGTATGCAAGATATACCAAATATTTTGCACTTGCAGGTATTATTAATACATGCATGGGATCAGTTATCCGGTAACCTATTATCCAGAAAGCTCAGAATTACGGAAAGGTTGTCTGCCATAGACTCCATTTTATCCAAATAATCTAAACTTTAAAAAAGTATTTTCTTTTTCTCTGTAATAATAAAACAGTAGCTTGTACATGAGTACATCCGTGCAGAATTCTGCTGGAGCAGCACTATTAATTGATGCGTTTTGAAAAAAATATTTTTTCCCATGAGAGTATCCCTTTAAGTCTACTAGAAAAATCATGTAAACTTTAAATAAACCCATTAGGTTGGTTCTGCTTCCTATACGGATGAATTATATCTTAGTTTGTCTCAAACACCAGGTACTGTTTTATTATTACAGAGAAAAAGGAAATCATTTTAAAAATTTGCATTATTCAGATAAAATGGAGTCTATGGGAGACGACCATCCGGTAATTCTGAGCTTTCTGAATAATGGGTTTCTGGATAACAGATCCCAAACCTGTAGTTTAAAAAACTAGTAATTTAATTTTTTGGTGGGCAATGCTTGATGTAAATGAAACATATTTTGTATATGTCAGTAAATAATGGTTTAATAGTATTATTATTATTATTATTATATAATAATAATTCTAAACCGATCTAAGTTTGCTTCATGAATACTAATTATTCAGGGTAGAGATAACTCATTTACAAGAAAACACTAATAAAACAATTGTACCTCATACATGTTGTTATCACATACTGAAATGAGCAGCCCATTAAGCAAAACACAAAACAAAGATCTGGTTCAGTTCCTGAACTGTTTTGGGCAATTCCCTTTATGACGTTGTACCTCAGGCTAGAAAAATATTTTGCATACTTCACAGGCAAGGGCTTATTGTTTTTACTGCTTAAAATACAGATTGCTATAGATGCACCACATCAACAATTTTTTCTTTAAGTCTACTAGAAAAATCATGTAAACTTTAAATAAACCCATTAGGTTGGTTCTGCTTCATAGTTACATAGTTACATAGTTACATAGTTAAATTGGGTTGAAAAAAGACAAAGTCCATCAAGTTCAACCCCTCCAAATGAAAACCCAGCATCCATACATACACCCCTCTACTTTTAATTAAATTCTATATACCCATACTAACTATAGAGCTTAGTATCACAATAGCCTTTGATATTATGTCTGTCCAAAAAATCATCCAAGCCATTCTTAAAGGCATTAACTGAATCAGCCATCACAACATCACCCGGCAGTGCATTCCACAACCTCACTGTCCTGACTGTGAAGAACCCCCTACGTTGCTTCAAATGAAAGTTCTTTTCTTCTAGTCTAAAGGGGTGGCCTCTGGTACGGTGATCCACTTTATGGGTAAAAAGGTCCCCTGCCATTTGTCTATAATGTCCTCTAATGTACTTGTAAAGTGTAATCATGTCCCCTCGCAAGCGCCTTTTTTCCAGAGAAAACAACCCCAACCTTGACAGTCTACCATCATAATTTAAGTACTCCGTCCCTCTAACCAATTTAGTTGCACGTCTCTGCACTCTCTCCAGCTCATTTATATCCCTCTTAAGGACTGGATTCCAAAACTGCACTGCATACTCCAGATGAGGCCTCACCAGGGACCTATAAAGAGGCATAATTATGTTTTCATCCCTTGAGTTAATGCCCTTTTTTATGCAAGACAGAACTTTATTTGCTTTAGTAGCCACAGAATGACACTGCCCAGAATTAGACAACGTGTTATCTACAAAGACCCCTAGATCCTTCTCATTTAACGAAACTCCCAATACACTCCCATTTAGTGTATAACTTGCATTTATATTATTTTTGCCAAAGTGCATAACCTTGCATTTATCAACATTGAACCTCATTTTCCAGTTTTCTGCCCAGTTTTCCAGTTTAGACAAATCACTCTGCAAAGTGACAGCATCCTGCATGGAACCGATAGTTCTGCACAATTTAGTATCATCTGCAAAAATAGAAACAGTACTTTCAATGCCCACCTCCAGGTCATTAATAAACAAGTTGAAAAGCAAGGGACCTAGTACAGAGCCCTGCGGTACTCCACTAACAACATTGGTCCAATTAGAAAATGTTCCATTTACCACCACTCTTTGTAGTCTATCTTTTAGCCAGTTCTCTATCCAGGTACAAATACTATGTTCCAGGCCAACATTCCTTAATTTAACCAGTAACCTTTTGTGTGGCACTGTATCAAATGCTTTAGCAAAATCTAAGTAAATCACATCCACTGCCATCCCAGAATCGAGGTGTCTACTTACATTCTCATAAAAAGAAATTAAGTTAGTCTGGCTTCCTATACGGATTAATTATATCTTAGTTTGTCTCAAACACCAGGTACTGTTTTATTATTACAGAGAAAAAGGAAATCATTTTAAAAATTTGCATTATTCAGATAAAATGGAGTCTATGGGAGACGACCATCCGGTAATTCTGAGCTTTCTGAATAATGGGTTTCTGGATAACAGATCCCATACCTGTAGTTTAAAAAAATAGTAATTAAATTTTTTGGTGGGCAATGCTTGATGTAAATGAGACATATTTTGTATATGTCAGTAAATAATGGTTTAATATTATTATTATTATTATATAATAATAATCCAAAACCGATCTAAGTTTGCTTCATGAATACTAATTATTCAGGGTAGAGATAACTAATTTACAAGAAAACACTAATAAAACAATTGTACCTCATACATGTTGTTATCACATACTGAAATGAGCAGCCCATTAAGCAAAACACAAAACAAAGATCTGGTTCAGTTCCTGAACTGTTTTGGGCAATTCCCTTTATGACGTTGTACCTCAGGCTAGAAAATTATTTTGCATACTTCACAGGCAAGGGCTTATTGTTTTTACTGCTTAAAATACAGATTGCTATAGATGCACCACATCTACAATTTTTGCATTCAGATGAACACCAAGTCCTTCACCAAAGATTTGGTCAAATACTGGACTGAAGCCAGACCCTAATTTACATATTCCTATGTGAGCAAAATCACCCAAAATTTAATGATCCAAACAAAGATCGAGCTGTTGTCGGGAGTTGATTTTTGCTTTAATGCACGAGTTTGGATTCAGTTCAGACAGGCACTGAGGATTGTTGTGTATCCTTAGTTCTCAGTGTAGGTTGTGATAATGAGCCTGATGCACTCCTGCTGTAACAGCATTCCATTTTCCAAAATCCCATGTTATCCAATCTTTGAAGGTGATCTTTTTTTGGTGTATCAGAAATGTAAAAACTGAGACAATTCACGGAGTAGTCCCTTCTTCAATTAATACATTTCATCATTGGGATGCAGCATTCACATCCATTCTACTCCATTAAGAGTCACCATAACATCGTGACTGCATTTTGTTAAGGCTTTACTGCTTCTCAAATAAGACACTTGTAAGATATTTCATCCAATGTGTATATGAAATGTATATGTAATGTCCCTTCCTGTTGTAAATACTGAGCTTGTGTAATAGGTCATGTTTTAGAAATGGAGAGAGATGTATTACACTTGAAGCCAGATTTGACTTATTATGACATTTCCAAGAACTACAGCTGGTTTCATGTGAGAGGTACAAGGATGCAAACACGTGCCATTTATTTTTACTACATGTGATTCCTTTTTCCTGGTCAGTACAGGCACAAACTGCCTCTGTCGGTTTAGCCTAACCCATAGCAATTTAGTGCTATTTTATGTCAATCATCAAGGCACTTTTATTTGAAAATAAATAATCCTGGTTTGTGTTTCTTTCATGCAAAAAGAAATAGGTCAAGTAGTTCAAAGGGCAGAAGGGAATACTAATTCCAACTAAATAGGAATCCTTTTCTACTTTCTAATTCCAGTACATGTGTAACAGCTACCCATTGGTCGCTCTAAGTACACTCTAATCAATGGCATGACTTATTTTTAACCTTCACGAATTTTGGGAGTATTGGGTGCTTAGCACTAGTTTTTACTTGAAAGTCGTATAAAGTTTCAAAAAATGCTAGTTTTTATTTCAATCCAACTTTTCCAACCTTAGATATTAGTAAATGAGCCAAATTAGTCGATAGGGCTTAGGTTGAGTTTGTTTCTGGTAAAATATGAGAAAAGATGTTTCTGCAATCACGGAAATAAAGCTTGAATAATTGCACCTAAACACAAGTGAGTTTCTTTCTGACCATTCTCTTTCCACCATCACAAATTGTTTATCTGTGAATCCGATTGTTGAAGAATATGACCCAAGTCTCATTTCCTTTTGACCTGAAAATAAATACGTATCAAGATATGCTCAGTTTTGACAGTGATGATTTTATCTTTCAAATCCTTTAGCAGAGGTGTCAGGGAGCTGCTGTAATAGTCCTTCCAGTCAGTGCACGCACATCAATTGTCGCACGCTCCAGCGTCCTGGACACGTTTTTGTTGTGCTCCCATTTTGATGCGCACGTGTTTTTTGTGCATTTTTGTGCTCACGGCTTAAATTGATCCCGAGTCCTATGCTCAGTGCGAGGTTATCGTCTTTGGCTGACACTGAGGGGCAGATTTATCAAGGGTCGAATTGGTCACCTGACCAGAAATACTTCAACTCTAACTGTAACAGGAAGAAGTGTGGAAGCAAAAGACACAACTCTGTCTGTTAATTGGCTCATGTGACCTAACATGTATGGTTTGTTGGTATGTTTGTGAGTACAGTGAATCCTACGATCCCAGGGGGCAGCCCTTATTTTTTAAAATGGCAGTTTTATATTTATGATTACCCAATGGCACATACTACTAGAAAAGTATATTCTTATGAAAATGGTTTATTTACATGAAGTAGGATTTTACATATGAGCTGTTTTATGCAATATCTTTTTATAGAGACCTACATTGTTTGGGGTGTATAGTTTTCCTTTAAGTGCCTTGTTTCTACAAACTCATATAGCCCAAATTCACTAAAGTTCGAAGTGACTAACGCTGGCGTAATTTCGCCAGACATACTCCTGCACAAATTCGCAAGCATACGCCAGGCGAAGTTGCGCACTGGCGAAGGGAACGTAACTACGCTAATTCACTAATTTGCGCATTTTACTGAACGTTACCTCTTATGCCAGACTTGCCTTCGCCACCTCAGACCAGGCGAAGTGCAATAGAGTAGATAGGGATTGCTTCAGAAAAAGTCAAAAAATTTTCTAAGTCTCAAAAAACGCTGGCGTTTTTACATTTTTGGGTGATAGGCTGAAAAAGAACGAAATTTTTTGGAGGCTCCCTCCCTACATTTCCTAACTCATGGCAACTTAACTATACAGTGGGCACATGTATAGGGCCAAATAAATATTTTATTTGCAGTTTTGATGGTTTCCCTGCCTTGTGTAGTGATTCTACATATGCCTCCTTTGTAATTTGAATTTGGCGCCGTATGCAAATTAACCATCGCTAGCGTAACTTCGACAAATAACGCTAGCGCAACTTCGCAGCCTTACGCTACCCCTGAGCGCAACTTCGAATTATAGAGGATTTGCGTAATGCTGGCGAAAATACGCCTGGCGAAGTGCGGCGAAGGCTTCGCTGGCGTACTTTCGCTGGTTAGTGAATTTGCCCCTCAGACTGTATTAGTATTCTTGTGAGTTTCCTAGCACTCCTGCTATTCCTCAGCTGGGATTGTCTTGTTTCATTTCCAGGAAGTGTAGGGGAGGCTATCACCTTCAGACTCTCAGTGGTACCTGACAGCTGCTATCTGGTTAGCTGCTCATTGTTTTCTGTTGATAGGCTGCTGATGGGCTGCTGGGGGAGGGGCAAGGAAGGGTGGATGATATCACTCCAACTGCAGTGTAGTAGTAAAGAGTGACTGAAGTTTATCAGAGCACAAGCTACATGGTTTGAGGGCACTTGGAAAACTGACAATATGTCTAGCCCAATGCCAAATTTTAAAATTAAATATAAAATATATTTACTTTTTTAAAAAACAGATTTCAGTGCAGAATTCTACTGGAGCATTTTGAAAAAAAACATGTTTTCCTGCGACAGTATCCCTTTAAAAAAATAAAAACTTTGGGGAATGCATTTTGGGATTGCAGAAATGTGTGCTGAATCAGTGGGGTTTGTTTATAGACATCATGCAGTGCAGAATGATTCAGTGACACCGTGAACACATTTGTCCTGTACATGTTAATATTTATAAAGCAGGACATGACTGATGTGTTTAATGCGGAAACATAATTGCAAATTTTTATTTCCTTAAGAGATTTGTAAATATGTCATGATCGCAATATTTTAGTGCACACTCTGTATTTGAGTTACACCACAATTTTGGAGGCGGGAAAAATATTTTTATAATATATTTAATATATAATTTAATATATAATATATAATATAATTGCGGGTTTATATTTGCAAAATAACCATCAACGCTATCTTCACACACAACAACCACGCACAGCGGGCATGCTCATGAAAACATTCATCTCATTTGCGAGTCATTTGCAAATATTTGTGTTCAATGTGCATCTTACTGTGATTTGCCAAAAAGAAGGAAAGACGGGCACAGCAATGCAATATTTAAGTGTATATGGGAAACCATCTGCAGAACAAACATATGAAAATAAATATGTGCTGGATCAAGTTTATAAATGACCCCAGTATGTCATGTGCTCTCATATCACTATAGCTCCCATCAACCACACTGAAAAATAGCAACATTCAGAAAGGTGATTAATAAACTATGCATTATTGGTATATGGCAGAATGAATGTGAATTCATCTTGTACTCTGGGTCGATTATAGATTATGTTTCTTTTCAAAATGACAATACATCCTTGAACAGAAAGATATTTTCTTTCCAAGGAAATGAAAGAAATTATAGGCATTAATAAAGTGCACATGCTCACATAGTATTGAACATCTGGCAAGTCTGTGAACATATTTGGCTGATAAAATAGAAAGACTGAAAGCAAAAAGATTCCATGAATGTAAGAACTATAGAAGAATAAATAAGGGGCTTGAATCGGTTCAGAACCTGTACATTGGATTGTGCTTTACTTTTGTTGCATTTGCAAATTTGATACGTTAATAATCACTTTTAATTAACTCAATATCATGTATCTAAGTGACACATGGTGCAAATCACAATTTTCAGATTTGCTATGTTTTTTCCCCCCACAATGTAGCCATTTTCTAAGAATTCAAACATCAGTTTAGAACTTGCAATATAATGCAACAATATGGACACAAATTATGACCTGTTTGTCTAATCGCTCAGAATCTGCGATGGAAACAATTTCCCCTGTTTTTGGGTTAGAATAAAGTCACTTGAAAGACTGTTTCCAATTATTGTTGATTCTGACTTATAATTATATACTATGGATATCGGCAGGTTCAATGATTGGGCATGTTGAAAAATCATACAAATCAAAGACACCAGTGGTCCCTGTCCTGGACAATTTGAGAATAATCATAAGCATAGACTTTAATGAGGCAGTGCCAACAGTGATGAGAAATGAAGATTGCCAGAGGAATATTTATAAAAAAGATAAGATCATGCCATAAACAGAGTTTAATATTGTACCCCTGAGGTTTACATGTTCTTGCAAAAAAGGACACCCGTGGTCTATTGCCACTAGCACTAATCAGTTTAAATCTCCCCTATGTATTTACTAAACTACAATTTATTCTGGTGTGAGTTTTAAAGGGGAAAACGATTTTTTCCCTGAAAAAATAATTTCTATGAAAAAAACGTATTTTTTTTTGTGATTTATTAAACCCAGATGGTGTTAAAAGTCCCAATAAAAAAAAAGTACTCCATCTCTGCCGAGGTCACGTAGAAGTCAATGGCAGATGTCCTGTTTACAATTGGAAGATATCATTATCTGTACTGGGGAGTCCTGAAGGATTCCCAACTATTTCATCATCTTTTTTTTTAGATTTGGTAAAACATTTCACTAATATCAGGGCTGTTTTAATAAATGGGCAAAATGGGCTTTTGAAGAACATAATAAAACATTATTACCTGTACAGGATTTTTTCTTTTTTGTACTGTATGTACCTTAGTTAATCCCATAACAATACCATATGCATGTACCTTCTATGTAAAAACAAATATGGCACTATTCACTCACACAGATGTAAGTTTTGTGTGTGGTTAGAGCGAAAGACTAGAGAAAAAGTTAAACCATATACTGTATGTGAATATTTAAAAGTTTTAAACTTGAGTGACTTGCTTTATTTATTATCTTTAAATTGTCCTCTTCTTTGCCAGTATATTTATACATTGAAGATCACATAATAGGAAGGCGTTTGCAATATCAAGTACAGAGCAAAAAGCACAAGGTATGTCTTTATTCTAGTTCAGTTCAGGTGAAGAGCCTATTTCTAGTTTGAGCTGCAAATGTCCAGAAAAGTGGCATAAATAATTGATGGCATGTAACCTGTGACTCGCTCTTACACTATGAACTGCATGGTGTCACATGAGTGATCTGATACAGATTAGCTAAATGATATCATATGACTATCTACAAAAAAGCTTACCTCAATAGGAGAGAAGTTTACAATATAAACAACACTTTCTAACAGGACATAGAATTCTCCTTGAACTATTGTTTTCTTCTTAACAAACTTTTGAAAAATCTTATCATATCTTTTGTATTGGTAGTATTTGTAGTTATTTGTTCATGCATTCTAGTTTGTGTCCTTGAACTGAGCACTGGGCTTTGGCATTCATATTAGCTAAATACTGATTATTGGGGAACTCCTCTGTCAATTTGAGGCAACAACGCAAAACTAACTATGGGCTCAAAGTTATTCAAAGGTCTAAAGTAATTGTGACTCTGAACTGGCACTTCTGATTCTATGAGGGTATGTGTGTGCATGTTTGTGTGTCTTCATGACAATGCTTATACCCTAAAATGCAGCAACTACATTACTTTACACAAGCCCAGGGTAGCTTAATAAAATAAAATAAAGTTGTTATATTGCCCTACACATGAGCCCAGTGTATAGTTTATTGTTCCATATTGTTCCATATGTTAGGAAATGTAGGGGGGAAGCCGGTTACCCCAAAAAAATTTACGGTCTTTTACAGCCTATCACTCTGAAAAAAGCGTTTGTTTGGAAATTATTTCAACAACAAATTGAGGAAGTCTTATGCACTCTATTGCACTTCGCCTGGTCTGAGGTGGTGAAGGCAAGTCTATAATGGCGTTCAGTAAAATCCAAATCTTACTGAATTTTCAGAGTTACGTACATTCGCCAGCGTGAAAAATCGCCTGGCATTAGAGTGCGAAGCAATGCTAGCGTCTATCTCCTTCGCTAGCGAAGTGACGCCTGCTTAGTTACGAAATGAGGTCATGCTTAGTGACGCGTTAGTCACTTCGCCCTTTAGGGAGTCTGCCCCAGGGAATCTGACAGTATTTAACTATTACTTACTTAAGAAAACTCAAGAAAAGCAATGGGCCATTTAGATAGTATTAATAAATAGGACCACTGTACCAATTTTTCAAGGGTCTCTGCTTCCATGTCTCTGGCGTTTCCAGTAACATTATGGCCTGAAATTAATTTTCTGTTAATCTGTTACCCAGGATTACAAAGTACAAAGGCTCATCTTTGTACTGAGCATACATTTACATATTGGCTACTCCAATATCAATCCTCAGTTTTGATAAACATCTCTGTGCCAATATTTTATTTGATCAGTGCCAGAAGGATCAGTAAAGGTAGAGACCTGGTACAGCAAAGGCAGACATTTTGCTGGTTTACCTATGAAAAGATTGTGATTAGTAAAAGTGATTCTCTTTTCAGACATTTACCTTTTTTTCAGACATTCGTTCATGTTTACATGTTTTAGTAATGGGCTACTGCTGACACATTCAGAAATAGCAATTTATTTTATATACTTGGAATATGAGAGCACTGCATTTCAGCCAACACGTAGTACAAGGCTTTAATAAAAAAATTAAAAAAAAGATTTCTCATGTGATGCTTTTAATTAATGAACTTTGAAACTTTTCAAAATAGTTTTTGCTGTGTATTTCCCAGAAGCACAGCGACTCTTCCTCTGTTTGCAGTACAACACTAAGGTCAAAGAATGGGACTCTGTTGTAGATTCACTCATGACATTCCTGCTTTAAACTCACTTCAAACAAAAAACTACCAGTTTGTGCAAGTTAAACACACTTGACATTGTATCGCATGCCGTTCATTCTAACCTCTGTAAAAACTAAAACAGACAGGTGGTCATGCGAATCTGGTCTCTTGCATTCACATGCCCCTGACTTTAATTACAGACATTCTTGTGACTGCAAACATATATAGGCCTTATAACAAACAAGGAAAGTTACATAGTTACATAGTTACATAGTTAAATTGGGTTGAAAAAAGACAAAGTCCATCAAGTTCAACCCCTCCAAATGAAAACCCAGCATCCATACATACACCCCTCTACTTTTAATTAAATTCTATATACCCATACTAACTATAGAGCTTAGTATCACAATAGCCTTTGATATTATGTCTGTCCAAAAAATCATCCAAGCCATTCTTAAAGGCATTAACTGAATCAGCCATCACAACATCACCCGGCAGTGCATTCCACAACCTCACTGTCCTGACTGTGAAGAACCCCCTACGTTGCTTCAAATGAAAGTTCTTTTCTTCTAGTCTAAACGGGTGGCCTCTGGTACGGTGATCCACTTTATGGGTAAAAAGGTCCCCTGCCATTTGTCTATAATGTCCTCTAATGTACTTGTAAAGTGTAATCATGTCCCCTCGCAAGCGCCTTTTTTCCAGAGAAAACAACCCCAACCTTGACAGTCTACCCTCATAATTTAAGTCTTCCGTCCCTCTAACCAATTTAGTTGCACGTCTCTGCACTCTCTCCAGCTCATTTATATCCCTCTTAAGGACTGGATTCCAAAACTGCACTGCATACTCCAGATGAGGCCTTACCAGGGACCTATAAAGAGGCATAATTATGTTTTCATCCCTTGAGTTAATGCCCTTTTTTATGCAAGACAGAACTTTATTTGCTTTAGTAGCCACAGAATGACACTGCCCAGAATTAGACAACGTGTTATCTACAAAGACCCCTAGATCCTTCTCATTTAAGGAAACTCCCAATACACTGCCATTTAGTGTATAACTTGCATTTATATTATTTTTGCCAAAGTGCATAACCTTGCATTTATCAACATTGAACCTCATTTTCCAGTTTGCTGCCCAGTTTTCCAATTTAGACAAATCACTCTGCAAAGTGGCAGCATCCTGCATGGAACCTATAGTTCTGCACAATTTAGTATCATCTGCAAAAATAGAAACAGTACTTTCAATGCCCACCTCCAGGTCATTAATAAACAAGTTGAAAAGCAAGGGACCTAGTACAGAGCCCTGCGGTACTCCACTAACAACATTGGTCCAATTAGAAAATGTTCCATTTACCACCACTCTTTGTAGTCTATCTTTTAGTTGTGCTCACCACTAATTTTTAAAACCATTAGGTGGGGGTGCAATGAGGCTGTGACCACAAAATACATATAGACAATTACAAGAGTCCTCTGAACTCAACCCATTATCAATATATTTAAGACAGAGACATTTTGTGCATACTGCTATTGAAAAATGCCTTACCCTTTAAACAACACAGGGATTATTTGTCCATATATTGCAATATATTTAAGCTGGCCAACTACGTCAAAGTCATACCATATCTGGTCAGTCCTTCGCACAATCATCATCTGATTCATTAAGAATTCTATTGCTTCATTATACATTTTACAAAGGGACTATGTTTTACCTGCAACTTGCTGCTTTCAAAGTAAAACTCCCAAACTTGGCTGCCCTTTTATTAGCCACCAGTGGAATCACCTGACTATAGCTGGGAAGGGCGGAAGCTACAACATGGAGCTGGTCACTGCTCCTGTATAACTATAACAAACAAGGAATAGTTGTGCTCACCACTCATTTTTAAAACCATTAGGCCCTGCAATGAGGCTGTGACCACAAAACACATATAGACAAATACATATAGACAAATACATATATATGCCTTCCCATTGACACTGTGATTACTGGTGAATTCAGACAGTTTTTTTAAACCAGAAATTCAACTCTTCTGGTTGTGCACCCCTCCTCCCAGACCCCCTCTGGTGCAGAAAAGGTGGCTTCTCTAACAGCAACTCTGCTGCCACTGACACATTTACACAGCACTTTACAGAAATTACATACCAGTCCCTGCACCAGTGGCTCTTACAATCTAAGGTTCCTCATTCATACACAATTGGGTCTATGTTTTCCATCAGAAGTCAGTTTTAACTCATACCTCCCAACTGTCCCATTTTCTGTGGGACAGTCCTGATTTTGACAGCTCAACCCACAGTCCCAGATTTTTATTAAAAAGTTCTCTTTGACCTCCTGCACTGACACAAGAAAAAGATACAACATTTCTGAAACTTAATTAAAATAAGAGTTTTTTTTTTTGTCCGAGTGCCCAGAACACTTAAAATAAGCAAAGATGCAATTGTAACTATTTAAGATAAGCAAGTCTCACTGCTTAAAGGGTGATTTCACCTTTAGAAAAGCTGTTATAACACATAAAACATTACCCTAAAACACCCAGAAATTTGTTTAAACTTTCATAACCTGCCAAATTTTGTAAAATGGACAAGGTAATTAGGGGGTGTGGCCATAAAATGGGTGTGGTCAAAACTTTTTGTTCCTCTTTAAATGGGAAGGGTAATTCACGTAACTGCTTTCTTCTACCACAATGGCTTGAAACAACCAAAAAGTTGCAAAAAGAAAATACATATAGAAACCCTATCTCTGTAGACTAATCTGTTTTTGTTAGCTGTGTTCCAATGGGACAAAAGCGACACACATATACAATCAGTGCCATTTGCAGAGTTGCTTAGATTGCATCCATTTTCGTAATTTATAGCAACCAATCAATTAGATGTATACCTTAAAACAAATTACTTTAAATGCTATGCACTGAGGTTTCTATCTTATTAAACTGGTGCAAACACTTCTTACAATAATCCTTAAGTTTCTAATAAATACATTTTGGGTTAACATACCCTTTGAAGAACAGGATTTAGTAGTTTTTCTATAAAAGCAACTATGCAAAACATTTCTTCAACAAACAAAAGTAGTGAGTGGTGCTATGTAAAACCCCACATTGCCACTGGTTAAGATTTTTGCAATCCTAAAATGCCATGTCAGTATATAAATAAGGCTTGAGGTTTAGTGCTAAGTTTTGTGATAAGGTGATTATATAGCAAACAGTACCTTTGCAAAGAGAAATGTTCTATAAAACTGTAGATATATATATATATATATATATAAAACCCTCTCAACAAACCGCACTCCAAGGACTTGTGAGGTGTCAAAAATCAAAATGCCTTTATTTCAACGTTTCGGCTCTCACTCGTGAGCCGTCTTCAGGAAAGTGGAAAACTCTACAAATGTGAAGCGTTTTTTAAGTGCAGAAATGGCGCCAAATGACGTCATCACTAGTGGGTGTGTTCGAACCATGACAACAATACAAACAAGTAATAAGCGTTGCATCTCCGTGTCTGCAATAATCGAATCTGTGTATCCGTGACTGCATGAAATTATCTAAGTGCACATTCACCCCAGCGTGCATCTTTAAAAACAGCCGTTGTTGTGTCCAGCTGCGTCCCCTGACTCACATCAGAGAACGTGATTAAAAACACTTACCCCCAGGTGATCTAAGGTGTGGGCCGCTCTCTCCCTCACAGTCCCCCCTCTCGGCAGATCATACCAGTGTAGTGTGCTGCTTCGCCCGTCCGTTCCTTTTGCTTTCCGGTTCCTAGAGACAACAGCTCCCTGCTCTCGCGCAGTATCCGGCCTTAGCCCCGCCCACGTTGCCATGGTGCGTACTGACGCTTTCAACTGCGGGGAAACCATAAACTCCATTCACTCCTTGCAGGCGACGATGCGCATTCTTGCCCAGATTATGACTCTCTATCCACATTGTGTGATCACATCACTCTTTCCCTGGCATCAGGGTGTACACTGACCATATGGTCTGTGGCCCCCCTTCTGTCGTCAGGGATATAGTGCAACACTCACCCAGGGTTACTCCTGGTTCTGTCATTACTGGTCTGCTGGAGTGATCATAGGAGTATTTTGGTCGAGCGTGTTAGCGGAGCTCATAGGTGCTCTCTTAGTACATACCTCCAATCGCATACCTTCATAAGTCGGCCTGCACACTGGTATGTTTAATCGCCAGGGGACCCTCGTTCCTTCTCGGCCTCTCACCTTTCTCCCTGGGGTATAATCACGACCTAAAAACATAAATCCCAGATCAAAACAAATATCTATTCCATATTAACCTTCTTGTAACATCAGTTATGGATACATATTATCTACTGCAATTTGTTACACTGTAATCATATTATCTATTCCCACTCTCATGTTTCAAAAATGTCCAGGGACTCAAAGTAATGTTTCTCGTCAAAGCAAAGGTATTCACTGGTGCATTCCAGTGCTTCCACCGAAAAAAATAGTCATCACTTGTGCAGGGGGGAGACATCGTTAGTAAAAAGGTGACATGGGTAAGGTTTCATTTAAGCCTTTGGGGACCAGGGTGTTAAGTTTGTAGATCCATTCCGATTCTCGTTGTAACAAAATCAAACCTCTGTTGCCTCCTCTTCTTGGTGCTGGTATGTGGTCAATAATCATGTGCCTAAATTGCGGTAATGTGTGCCTTTGCATAAGCCAATGTCTCGCTACCGGCTGGTCCGTCTTCCCCGTGGATAGTGCGCTCCTTATGGCACTCCTATGATTATTCATGCGCTCCCTGTATGTGGTGGTCGCTTTCCCCACGTAATGCAGCCCACAGGGACACCAAGCCATGTATACTACATGATCACTGGTACATGTGACCCTGTGTTCAATCCTGTATTTAGTGCCCAGGCTAGGGTGTGTGAAAAAAGTGCCCTGCGACATTCCGCTGCAAGTTAAACATCCCGCACATTTAAAGCACCCTTTCTTTAATGGTCTATCTAACCACGTTTGACTCTTCTTCTGTGGACTTGTTAAGTTTTTAACCACTAGAATATCCCCTAGGTTCTGCCCTTTTCTATAGGCTACAAGAGGTTTTTTGTCTGCAAAAGTTAAGTTTTTATCCACCTGAATGATTTCCCATCTATTGGTGACTGATTTTTTAATATCCACACTAGTGTCCGTCCATTCTGTGGTGAAAATTAGGTCCGTGGAAGTGCGGTTTGTTGAGAGGGTTTGATAGTGATATTTTTACCTGCACCCAGGCGGATGTTTGTTGGAAGAGAGTGCACCTGACTAGGACTGTTATATATATATATATATATATATATACATACACATTTTGCTATTGAAAAAGGTAACATTTTTATTCAACCAGTTAGCGAAGGTACAGGTACAGTGAATTTACATTTTTATCCCTTTTTCTCCAATCTTTTCTTGTATGATAGTCTCTATTTTTTCTTGTATGTCATCCCAAAATCTTTTCAATCTCTTACAAGCATACCAGATGTGTGTAGAAGTCCCCTCCTCAGACTGACATCTCCAGCATACATTAGGTGCATTTGGAAATATTTTCTTAATTTTTTTCTGGCGTATAGTACCACTTAGATAATAGCTTGTAATTCATTTCTTGTGTCTTGGATGCTATTGAAGCATTGACATCATATTTTTATCTTTGATTGTTAATGTGGCAAATTCCACAAACATTTCTTATGGACAAATACTTGCATTGAGCTTTCACTCCCACATAACCACATCTGGTGAATATTTTACTTGTCCCTTTGGCGCTAGCATAGTATGCAGTCTTAGGGGAACCCATGTTTAGTCAGTAAACACATTGTACAAACTACATTTTTTTCTTTTCCTTCTTTTGGTCTCACTCAATTTGAGCTTCTGTATAAAAAAAATACATGCCATTCCTTCTTAACATTCTTTAGTGCTGCCATAAATACTTAAAGGTATTGGAGAAGCTAATGATATTGTAAAAAGGAATTTACATATTCGATATATGTTTTATTTTGTTACTATATATTGTTATTTATTGTATATAATTACTGAAAGTGGTGGACTGGTTGTTGCCAGAATTGCAGCTGTGTCAATCATAACATTTTTTAGTTTGTTGTGGGCAATGGCATAACTATAGAGTAAGCAGAAATCGCTGTCTTGGGAGGGGGGGTCTGTTTCTTCTCTAGATTAAACCAATAACCCCCGTCCCCAGCCAATCTCTTACTTGCAGTGGGGAAAAGGGGCACAGACAGCTGGGAAACTGTGTTATGGGGTGGAAAGAAGGCAGTCATAGGGTTGAAGTAGGCGGACATGGGGCAGGGAGTGGGCAGACAAGAGTGACGTCGGGGATCGCAGTGTGCCAGGCACCTCCAAAAAATGTTATGCAGGGGGGGTCCGATACACTCTAGTTACGACATCAGGATGGGGTCATGATGGCACATGCTAAATAAGCAAATACTAAATCAGGATGCAAAAACAGAACTGAATCTCCATGATTAAAGTCAAATAATGGAAACCTGCAAGAATTATATATATACAGTACATATTCTGTAGTTAATTAATAGGATCTGATTAGTGTGTGGATGGGCCCTCCCTGTTTGTTATATCTTGGCAAGTCCAACATCAGATGAAGGAAGATTATTTTTGCAAGTTCTTCATGGTGTGGAAGAGGCGGGAACTCCGGGAAGTCATCCCAAAGAGGTAGGTACTCTAAAAATCTAGGCCCTGGAGATCAGTGTTTCATAAATGTATAATTACAGGTTTGGAATCCGTTATCCAGAAACCCTTTATCAAGAAATCTCCAAATTACAGAAAGGCCATCTCCAATAGATTCCACCCCATTATGGCAGCTTTTATCACAACATTATTTCTGGAGCTTAATGAAACTACAATAATATTAATTTGCCTATTTCTTGATAATTACAATGAACACAAAGCTTAAATGTTAAGCGTCTGTGTATGTTTTTAATTATTGGCTTTTTGAATGTGTATAATGTTTTCTCTCTCTGTAAATATGAACACATATATTGATGCTTTGGTTATTAAAACTGTATTCTGCTGCTATACAAGAACATTTGGCATTAAATAACCACTACTATCAGGATTAGCACACTATATAGTTATGTGACCTGAGGAAGGGGCATGTTTTATAATGTTCATGGGTTTTCCATTCTTTTTCCTGACTTTTGCTGCCACCTCCTGTGCACAGATGGCACACAAACAGTTTTTCTGCAAGGCTTAACAAATGATTTTGTTTTACTAATTGGCTACAGGTTATGTATTTTTGATATTTACTCTGTGTTGTTACTATAATTAAACTAAACTGACATTCTGTCTGACTTGTCCCCAAGACCTCGACTTAACCATCCCACAGAGGCATTGGCTCACAGAAGCACAGATGGTCGAGTAAATGGTGGGCAATTTGCATATTTTATATATGTATTATTTTTTTATATATGTATATATTATACATATATATTGTAGCAAAGTGAGGAACCAGCATCTATAGGTAGACAGGTGGATTTGCTGTTAAAATCCCACCTCCAACGCAGTTTCTTTCTTGCAGAGGAGCTGCATGCTCTTAACAAAAAGCCTGTTATTTGTAAAGGTAAGTTTCTGTTATTTTTGTAAACTGGTACTGTGCAGGATTAGCTGTCCAGTTGGTTAGAAAGACAACATAATGTCTACTGACAGTAGTAGGATTTGTTGTTTTTTTGGGGGGAGGGGGCTTTAAACGATCACCAGGGTACATATTCTCTACTTTGCAAAAAAGTCGCTGGTTAATTTGTTTGACCAAATCTTTGGATTACATCTTTTTTTTTTCTTTCAATAAAGGTTTTTGTCCTGATGTATGCATGGGCAAGGGTTATCTCTGTATTTCACAGAAAAAAAAACAGCACAAACAAAACAACCTTTATTTTCCACTCTGGCTTCTCACTCTATTTGTATTCCCATGTACTACTCTAAATAAACAATTGTGACACTGGTAGCACTTTCAATGGCTGTTGAGACCATTTTTGCAACAGAAAGTATCACAAAGCAACAACACAAAAATTCATATGATTTTACTTCAATTCCTAGAATATATATATATATATATAATTCCCCTTTGAAAGGCAGGCCAATCAGTTGTAAAATTCTGTTTTATTCAACCAGTTGCAAATTATTTAATTCATTAAATCCTCTGAGACCTGGAACTGGACGTGCCAAACTTAGCAGATGGTAACTTTTGAGAGACCAAACAAAGCATAAGTACAGAATATTTCTAATATTCTTTCTAATACCTGCAATAGTTCCAAAGACTTAAGGATTTGGTATGTGACTGTATTTCATGCAAAAAGTCGGTTTGTATTTTAGCTCTGGTCCACTGGAAAGAAAACTATTTCCCTGATGCCCAGTTTCTTGAGTCCCATTTCTACATCTCATTTATTTCATTTAAACCAACAGTACAGACTTGCTTCACAAAATATTGATTTTAGGTTTGATGAGGAATATTCTAATGACATGTTTTCAACTTAGGCCTTTTCCAAAGTGAAAAAAATGAATGCTGTAATTTGGGAGTTCTTTCCATAATTTTATGAACTGTCATGCTATTGGAAACTGGATGCGTTCAGACTGTTACTAGTGGCTGTTATGGAAAACATATTAAATGAAATGCCAAAACACACTGTTCCAGTCTGTAAAATGTTTCTCTGAAAAAGGCATGTCTTAATGGTTTGAGAAAAGAAATGTTACAATAGTAATACAGGTATGGGATACGTTATCCAGAAAGATCCAAATTACAGAAAGGCTGTCTCCCATAGACTCCATTTTTTTCCAAATAATCTGAGTTTTAAAAAATGATTTCCTTGTTTTCTGTAAGAATAGAATAATACAGTGTACATGATACAAACTAAGATATAATGAATTCGTATTAGAAGCAGAACAGCCTTTGGCTTTATTTAATGTTTACATGATTTTGTAGTAGAAGATATGAAGATCCAAATTACAGAAAAATCCATTATCCAGAAAGCTCTAGGTCCTGAGCATTCCGGATAACAGGTCTCATACCTGTAGTTATATGTTCTATCTAAAAAAAATTGCAGTTTTATGCAAAAAAAGTAGAACTAGATTTTGACACACAAAGCTGCACCGGTTATTGTTTGTTAGAATGTTTTGTGATTTAGGTTATTAAAGAAACAAAAAACATTCAGCTCAGATATGAATGGAAGATATGAGGACTGACCTAGCATCTTATAGTCTTCATTTATTATGCTTCAGTTTTGCTGCTTAAATAGACCTTATGTTATTATGCTGTCTTTTGTGTGCAATGAACCAGTAAGTGTGCAACTCTACTGAGTCTGACCCCAGAGCATAGGTTTTTCAGACTTTTCCAGTTCAATCCCCCCATAGTTTATAACATGATCACAAATATATATATATGTAAAACATTGTTGTATCAGTAAATCAACCATAGTTCCACGTATATCTAGGGTGGTAAAAAAGGGTTAGGCCCAAATGCCAGATTTAGAATGGGATACCCCAGCCATTGTTCTAGGACACCCATAGGGAAACATTTCACATTTTCAACATTTCAAATTCAACTATTCGCCACCTAAAACATGCCGAGTTAATGTATAAGTCAATGGGAGAGTTCCAGTGACCAATTTGGAGATATTTGTAGCCTTTGTGACATTTGAGGTTTTTTTCAGTTCCTAAACCATGTATGTTTTTGTGCAGATAAACCTGAATGTATGTCTAATTTCAAAGCTGTCATTTATCTTTATAGCACTTATCATTATTTTAATTATCGGACCAGTCCCTGGATCAAGTTTGTGCTAATAGGTAATTTCAGTGGCCTTATATTTTCTTGCTTGAAAGCCATCCAAACCTTCAGTACATTCAAACAACTTTCCACAATATTCCAAACCTTCACAGCTCTCACTTGCACATTGGAAATCAAATTTAGTCTACACTTGGTCTAATCTTAGGTCCTACAGGAAGGATCTACTAGTGAACAAGGAATCAAAGAGTTTATTATTGTATAAACAATCCCAGTGTGGTCAGTCTTTCCACATAACCGAGATTTTCCATACCCTTTACCAGTTTAGTTGCCTTTCTTTGTATTCTCTATATCTCTGTAATATTCTATATATGTGCATATTCAAGATGAGGTCTTACTAGTGCTTTGTAAATGGGAATAATTATTTTCTTCTCAATTGAATCTATACCTTTTTTATTACAGCTCATACCTGGCTTGAAATGGTTGAATCCCAGGTGGAATTATGGAACTTCTCTGTGAATTATAATATCCTTATATTTTACAACGTGGGATACTTTATTCACTATAGTATTATAATTTTTTAATGGAGCCACACACTCTACACTCTTTTTTTACTGCTTTTTTACATTTAAAAAATCAGAGTAGCCATTTCCTGTAAAGCAATCAATTCCTCAAACAAACATCACTGATTTGTCAGCCATCATGGTTACAGGTACTCAACAGTAGGGAGTCAATTCAAGCATTTACAGCTGTTTGCATAAAACCCCAATTTCCACTCTAGTACAGGAGGCTAGTGGTGGCTTTATTGCAGACTATATGATGGTAGCAGAACATTAAAGAGTCAGGATGCCCAGGTGTCCACATTACAATTCAACCATAAGCAGTGAATATGGAAGAGTCAGTTCATACCATGTAATAATTATATAGTGCACCCTTACCAAAGTATCACCAAAATATCACAATCACATTATTTGAGGGGGGAAAAATGCTGTGATCTTGGAACTTTATTGCCTTTTTGAAAATGTACAATCCTTCCCCCAAGTTCTACAGCTTGGAGAATGTATGCTAACTTGATTATTATTCTGTGCACTTTAATATTATTTTTATTATTAACATGTGTTTATATAGCACCAACATATATTGCAGCGCTGTAAAGTAAATTTGTTTATACAACTAAATTACATGAATTACATACTGTACATAAAACATAAGGAGTTGCATACATCACAACCAATACTGGTACAAAAGGTAAGGAAGGGCTTACAATCTAAGGGAAAGGGAATAAGACACAAGGCAAGATCCGAATTGAGTGGGTGAGAGATGTGGTACTGTATGTGGTATTGCATTTGGTAGTAAAGCAAAATGAGGGTAGGTTTCTAGAAATAAGTGTGTTTTAAGAGATTTCTTAAAAGCAGAAAGGGTGGGAGAAAGTCGGACAGACCGTGGGAGAGAGTTCCAGAGGAGGGGTGCAGTCCTTGCAAAGTCTTGAATGCGAGCATGTGAGGAGGTAATGAGAGAAGAGTTGAGTAGCAGGTCAGTAGAGGAGCGTAGTAAGCGGTTGGGTGAGTATATAGAGATGAGTTCAGAGATGTAGGGTGGGGCAGAGTTATGAAGTGCTTTGAATGTCAGGGTCATTAATTTGAATTTAATTCTGAAACTAGTGGAAGCCAGTGTAGGGATTGGTAGAGTGGCATGGCAGAGGTGGAGCGGATGCTGAGGTGTATAAGCATCGCGGTAGTGTTCATTATGGACTGGAGAGGTGACAGTCTCTGGTGGGGAAGGCCAATTAAAAGAGAGTTACAGCAGTCTAGATGTGATATGACGAGAGAGTGAATAAGAATTTTGGCAGCATCTTGGGTGGTAAATGATCGTATTTTTGTTTAAACAGTTTTTTGCATTTCTGCTTCATAGCCTTCTGGGTGTAATCCCTCAGAATATGAGGAAATAGTTTAAAATTTATATATACATTATACTAATAACAATTTATTAACATCATTTTACTGTCCTTTGAGACAATACTTTCTGTGACAAATCTCTAAATCTGTACAATCATCTGAGGGTACAGCTGTTCCAGACAGAACTAATTAATCCATCTTAGTCTCATTTGAAATATTTTAAAACATATGTAACTAATGTAGCATGTTTCTAATTCTACACTGGTAGCATGATTTAACAATCTTTCCAGTGTAATTAGTCATTAAGAGGTTTACCACAGCAGGTTTTACATTTCTAAATGTTCATTCTTATTAAAAAGTCTTCCAATATTAAATTGTTATTTACTTCTTTCTATGCAAAATGAGAAATGGTATGGTTGTTTTATTTCACAAACAGAGTGACTATGTATAAGTCATATATTCCTCTCTGAACTGGCTCCTTTTTATATGGAATATGAGATACCCACTTTTTCAGTTAGTAGCTTATTTCAGTAATTCCTAGGTGTGAAATATTTTCCAAACCAGCCAATGCAAATTTTGGCTTAGCAAAATGTTTTGTATTCTGCCCACTGTCAGCGCTGCCAACTCTAACATGATTCCCTTCCAATAGAACTTTTATTGATAGGCTTTTTATAGAAAACAAGTTACTGAGCCTAAAAATTAGCATTTTCGAGTTTTGAAGGCATACGCACATATGTATTTTTTGTGGCTGTACATTACACAAAAAATGTTCATAAGGTTCAGTTCTACATATATACAGTCAATGGAACCTGGAGCATGTGCTGCTACTAATAATATAACTTTAAGAGGGTGTATGGTTTGTGGCCTTTAAATCCACGAAGGTCCGTTGATTATGTCAACCTCACATTGTTATTGTCTGAATAATTTAATAATGTTATCTACAGAGTTGGCTGCTGGTGTAATTCCAGTTCTAATACATGTTCCAACTGCCCTACCTTTCAACAAAACAGGGCATTTACATAAGAAGTCATGCATTAAGTCCTTCTAACTTACAAATTCACTTTAATTGCAATAAAGCACTTTTACCAAAGAAAAAGCTTTTCTGGTTAATGATTTTTTTAACCATAGTTTACTTTTCTTTGACTTGGATTAGAATACTTCTTATGAAGTTGCAACAGCAGGGAAGCCTTATTGGTAAATTCTGCTTTTTGAGTCATAAATAAGCCCACTTGACTTCCCATTCACAAATGAGTATTCTGTTGAAATCAGGATTATGTCTTATAATAAATTATAAAACTCACACAAGAATGAAGATTAAAGGTTATTTATTGCTTGGGTTTCTGTTCTTGACTGTTTTCCCAGTTCAGCAGGCTCTGTTGATGATGAAAGTACACTGTTGGAACTAATCAAATTAACTGCCATGATCAAGCAAGTATTCCTCTTTTAGACATTATTTTCCAATTTTTGTTAAGACAAAAGCATATATTTTTTAATCTTATCCTTGAGTTCTTTGATTGGATATCTTAAGGTACACACTGTTAATATATGGGGCACTTACTAACATAGTAAAAAGTTACATTTTAATAAATCATTGTTGTTTAAGGAAAAAAATTAAATTTGCAAGAGGTGCTTAGTTAGTAATAATTAGCAAACCAGGTACACTGTAGCACAGCAAACTTGAAGATTAGTGCATCCAAACTTCTTTATTGGCCCCAAAAAGAAGATACATGCAAGGCAACGTTTCGGACCCCACTGGGCCCCGTCTCAAGCTTAGTTAGTAATAATTAATGATCTAACCTGTACCCCTTTCTTGACACTTTCCATTAGAACATGATCACACTCACTTGAAATAACTGTTACCTGTAGCAATCCAGCAACCCCGAACCTCTTTGCTTATAAAGGATACTGGGAATTACAGAGCAGCGACTCCACCTAGTTGGTGCTGAGGAGCATACCTCAGGGGAATAATGTCACGGTCGGCACCCAGCACCAGAACAAATGCCAAGCACCTTGGTCTTGGCTCGTGCTTCACCTGTAGTGTGACTGCCGTTGGCCTCGGGAGGAGCCCTCAGCTACTTGGATGCCACCAGGACTTAAACGAGAGGTGCAAGGCTAGAGGGCCTGGTTAGGCAGAGGGGCACGACTGTTAGCGAGAGTCTTTGGGCAGAAGGTCGTAGTACAAGGCGTTAGGCAATAGAGTAGTCAGATCAGGCTGGGTCGAGTCAGGCAGAGAATAAGCGTAGTCAGGCAGGCAAGGGTCAAACCAGGAAGTCAATCAGAGGGTTAAGCAGAATCGGAATCTGTAAACAGTCAAGGGTCAGGATACAGAGAGTAGAATTGTCAAAGCCAGGCAGGGGTCAAACACAAGAGTCCTCTGCACTCAGGTCACAACAGGAATCAAAACAGGTTCAAACAGATTTAGCTTAAAGGAGAAGGAATGCCCCAGGGCGCAAAACCCCTCCCCCCTCCCCTCCGTTGCCCCACCTCCCTCCTCCCCCCTGGCCTACCTGTCCCCCTGGGCAAATGCCCCTAACTTGTTACTCACCCCTCTGCTCAGGTCACGACGTTTTCCGATTTCATTTCGTGACATTCGGCGCATGCGCAGTAGAGCCGTACCGGTAACTGTTCCTACTGCGCATGCGCCAGAAAACGCCGGTCATCGCAGGAAGAAGATGCGCTTGGAAGAAGATGGTGACTGTGAACTCCATGGACAGGACCTGCGCAGAGGGGTGAGTAACAAGTTAGGGGCATTTGCCCAGGGGGACAGGTAGGCCAGGGGGGAGGAGGGAGGGGGGGCAACGGAGGGGAGGGGGGGAGGGGTTTTGCGCCCTGGGGCTTTCCTTCTCCTTTAAAGCTCAGAAGCACCAGGAACAAACTCCTATAACGGGCAAAGATTCTACATATGAATGTCCCTTTTAAACTTTTGAATTCCGCGCCAATTGTGCGCTGACGTCATGACGTCAGTGCGCATTTAAATAACAGAGACGCGCGGCACCTGCGCCTTAGATAAACACTGAGGAGGAAGATGGCGAGATGGGCATCCCTGCCGAGGGGGCGGCAGGCATCCCTGCCGTCCCCCACTAGATCACCCTTGTGATCTAGTGTGGTTATCAAGTCCTGGCACAGTCTTTCAAAAGTCCCACCCTCCACTACACATGGACACATGCAATTTGCTTAGTTCAGTCCCCGGAAATGTGTCCCTTCCCCAAGAGCTCTTAATAAACCCAAGGTAGCAGTACCAAAGTACCTCTCCTTTAGATAAAGCAGTTGCACCCACATAGCAGTTACACAAACAACACCTGTTGTACATAAAGTACTACACACTTGAGCCATGTGAGTGTCACAGACATTTTCCAAGATGGTGACCCCTATGGCAAGTTTGAAGTCCTGGATAATTGCTGAGATTGAGAAGCTGAAACTTTAGGCTGGTGCAATACGTTCAGTATATAAAATATGGCATTTTTAGCCATATTCATTTTTAGGGTTTATTTCTCCTTTAAGCTCAGCTCTTCTCTTATCTTGTCCAAGTCCACTGAAGTGGGAATTCTGGGGTAACTTTTGATTTTAATAAAAAGCAAATAGTGATTTAAAAATCATCATCATTTTAAAACAAATGTATTTTTTTTACAGAAAAATAATGATATATATAAGAAAAGCAAAGTGCAGGCATAAATAAGACATTTAACTGCAGCACACAATGTTAATCTTAATAGTCAGTTTGGAAAAGGCGAATAACTTTTAAGACAAATGGTCAAGGTGACAGTGACATTGTTCCAGTAGGTCACACAGACTGTGTCAGCAGCCAGACTTCAGACTTGATGAAAATCCATTGCAGAGAGATAACACATAGCAAACACTGAAAGCTCCCTGACCTGTTCAGCTATTTTTGGCAGTTTTTGTGATTTAGCTGCAATAAACTATAGCTTTCTGTGTTTTTATCCTATGGGAAATACTTGGATATGAGTAACCTCTGTTGGTGAAAATCTAGACTACAGGTATATGAAGAGTAAGTAATCAATCCATAGCATATCCTTTTAATGTTGCACCCATATCACTCCAAAACCCTATGACCGGTAATCTGGAAATGTGCCAAATGTCAGAGGGGCTGTTGTAAGATGCCATTGACACAGGGGTAAATCTGGGCCCCAGAACACCCTAAGACAGCCATCTGCAGTCTCTACAGCAATTGTGCTCTTTGCACTTGAAGAGCTAATTTTCCAGTTTAAAAACAATTCTCCTAAATGTATCCAAACTGCTTTCTCAAAACTCCCACATGATGCCCCACATTTCATAGAAACTACTCTCACTAAACTAATTTTCTCTACCCAAAACAAAATCATTTTAGAGTCATTGTGCAGATGGATTATCTGTGCATTTGGACTTTAATTATCTACCTTGCAAGGACCAAACATGAAGTAGCTTTAGTTTCACAAATTTGACCTGCTGTGCCATATGACAAAACCATATATTTGTCATGGTTAAAACAGTATGCAGACAGTTTGTTCAGCACATGCCTTATTCATTTAACGTTAATGTCTGAGTACAGGTAGGAACCGAGACCCTGGGCATTGCTCTCTAACCACCCCAGCTGGCCCCCGATTGCTTCAGCAAAAAGAAAAATCAAGGAACACGTTGCAGGCGCTGGCAATGAGGGTTACGGCTGGGGCAGGGGGAATACAAGTTCTTGTCAATTTCCCAGCTGCCCCCAGTCATGTGATTTGTGCTCTGATAAACTTCAATCACTCCTTACTGCTGTACTGCAAGTTGGAGTGATATCGCCCTCTCCCTTTCCCCATCAGCAGCCTAACAACAGAACAATGGGAAAGTAACCAGATAGTAGCTCCCTGGAAGATCTAAGAACAGCACTCAATTGTAAAAGCCAAGTCCCACTGAGACCGATTCAGTTACATTAAGTAGGAGAAATAACACAAGCCCCGGTGGCGGATGGAGGGCTTGCGCTCCCTAACCTGAAGCTCTATTTCCTAGCCAGCCAATTAACCTATGCGCACTGGTGGTTGGTGCCCCAGGCTGACAATCCCTCCACTACCTTGGAAGCGTCGTCTATGGGGTCTTTTGAAGCCTTGGCCAAATTGACGTATAGAGGTCCCACTGGACACTACGACATCACCACTCCTATGGCCACAGTGGCGGAAGCATTTAAAAAAGGACTTAAACATGTCCACAGGGCAAGGTCGGTATGGTGCCGCTGGACACCTTTGTGGGGTAAGGACTCCTTTCCTCACCTGGGTGCGCTGCCTGACATTAACACTTGGGCCACTAGCGGAGTAAAAATTCTAGGGGATATTGTGGAGAATGGGGACATCAAGGGATTTCAAACCCTAAAAGAGTGTTATAATTTGCCTAATTCTATGTTCTTTAGATACCTTCAATTAAGGCATGCATTTAGAATGCAATACCCCAATCAGCCCATTGATATGGTAGACTCCACTCTGGAGAAATACCTGCGCAAGGAAGCCCTTGTGAAACCAACATCTTGGTTTTATACCATACTATGCCATGCCTCCCCAGACCCCCTAGCCAAGGTGAAAGCAAAATGGGTTAGAGACATCCCAGAATTGGAGGATGACATGTGGGAGGATGCACTTAAACAAATTCCGAACATCACAATGTCAATCAGAGACAGATACATCCAAGCGAAGTTCTTTAACAGAGTATATCTCACCCCACATAGGCTTGTGAAGATATACCCAATAACTCCGGACCTCTGTGGTAAATGTAATCTGGAAGTTGGCACATATTTGCATGTATTTTGGACCTGCCCGCTTATTCAGGTGTACTGGGGGGAAGTTCTGCAACATGTCTCTACCACCCTAAATGTCCCATGCATTAGAAACCCGTTAGTATGTCTTTTGGGAGTGGTGGATGACCTAGTGCTGCATGCTGGGGTTAAGTTATGCTATCTCCAACTGTTATACTATGCGAAGAAGGCCATTCTACTACAGTGTAAGTCCACCGCCCCACCATCCTTAGGTTTTTGGCGATCTCTAGTTAACGACACCCTTCCTAATCAGAAAATGACCTACATTGCTCAGGGATGCCCGAAAAAATTTGAGAAAGTCTGGGCCCTGTGGCTGGAAATGAAGGACAATAGGCCAGGCCCCATTGTCTAATGACACTGTCACTGACTACTGTTTGCGAATGTAAGGTAAAGTCTTTTTGATGAATAGTCAAAGACAAGGCTCAGAATGTAAGGTCAAACTATGTATTTTATTTGGCTCCACTGGCATAAAACGCTGTCTTGTATGATTTCTTCTCTCTTCTTCTTTCTTTTCTTCTTTCCGCTTACAAATTTGAAGAATAAAAACTTTTTAAAAAAAGTAGGAGAAATAACAGCCTGCCAGAAAGTAGTTCCATCCGCAAGTACAGGCACAAGTCACATGACTGGGGCAGCTGGGAAACTGACAATATGTCTAGCCCCATGTCAGATTTCAAAATTGAAAAAAAATAAATCTGTTTGCTCTTTTGAGAAATGGATTTCAGTTCAGTTCATGTTTTCCCATGACAGTATCCCTTTCATAAACTTGCAGTCATGTTTATTGAACACTTGGCAACAGTGACCTCTAGTGGTAAGTTTGCCATTATCTAATTTATAAAAATGAAATGGACTATGTGTGATGTGTTAATTTGCACTTTACAGTGGCGTAACCAGGCCTGGACTGGTAATCTGTGAGTTCTGGCAAATGCCAGAGGGGCTGCTGTATCATGCCATAGACAGTCACTGTGGTTGGGCCTCTGTGTTCTTGAAATGCCAGGGCCTATTTTGAGTCCCAGTCCAGACCTGGGTGTAACTACCAGGAGTGCAGGGGTCAGGGGCATAACTACAGAGAGCAAGCAGACCCTACTGCTACAGGGGGGCCCAGGAGGTATAGGGGCCCATGAGACCCTAATTAATATACAAATTCAATGAATATTGGTAAAACAGGTCAATGTGTAGACATTTCGGGGGCCTGAAAAAAAATTTGCTGTGGAGCCCTCCATCTGGAGGGTGCACCTTAACATTAGGGTAGTTATTTATCAAAATACAGCTTTTTCACCGTCTTGTATATATGCATTTTTCATTTATTGATGTTTTTATAAATATCACCTATTTTTAACAACTTTCAGGAACACACTGGGATTGATATTGTTTGGATTGTATTAAGGAACTGATAGCAACTAAGAGACACTTGCAACAGTGTATTTTCACTTCAAACATGGACTAAACAGTTATTCAATTAACACTTGTTAACCTCTGTGATGGGTGGGGGCGGGGTAATACAACCTCTTGTGGTTATTTATAGTTTTGTATTGCACCTGTAATTCACACTTGAAAAAGGGCCTGTGATGCCTGAAACATGTTGTGTTTTTATTCAGACTTTTAACACCATCTGGGTTTAATAATTCACGAGAAATTTGAGGTTTTTTTTTTTGCAGAAAAAATTGTGTTTTTTCCCTTAAAAAGTACAATCAGAAAAAAATAGGACTTTATTAAATAACCCCCTAGGTCTCCTTTCTTCCAATCTCATGTCTGCTAGAAGGATCTACTGGTAAATAAAGCTCCTTTATATATTAATACACACAGTTATCACATTTAGTGCCTCTTCTTCATTATAAACAACTCCAACTTGGGACAGTTCATTTCTGCTTGTCAATAAAAATGTTTTTTAAATAATATTGTCATCTTTGTTTTTAAGCAAATTGTTGGCTATTAGGCTCAGAAACAAAGATACCGGTAAGTGACATTAGTATTTTACAGAGAATACCGAATGTTTTAAGGGATTTGTGTAACCTGGTTATAATATAGTTTGGACTAAGCCGTTAGATCCGCCTTATTTGTATGCCATGTAATTCTATTGCATATTTGTTCATTAGCTCAGTGAAAGTGTAAGCCGCCTTTGGCACGTCAAGCCTTGATTTTGAACAGTTGAGAATAAAATCCTAGGACTGTCCATATTAATAGTAAAGGATATTCTGCTTATTCAGGCATCACCTTAGCCTGCAAAATAGATATAAGCAATGTAATAGAAGAGTTTCATCTGATAAGGAAGCATTTAAATGGGAACCGTTGCTTTAACGTTGTATAAAAATTCACTAAAATGTAGATGTTCTCTAGATTATTATTGATATATTTATAAATGTATCTGTGAATTCCTCAGCAACTTTCCTGTCTTCATTTACTTTGTTCAGCAAGGAAGGGAGCAATGCATAACTATTCCTGACTGACTATATATACTTCTCCAATTCATGGGAAACCTGTTTGAGGGCAAAGTTGAGGGACCAGTGTAAAACACTCCCCCTCCACCCCCATTTGACTAGCCGTTGGTAAGGATGGAAGGACCTGTACACAAATGTTTTAGTCTCAGTCTGCTATATTGACTCTTTTCACAAATATATTCTGTTTTGTCAAATTTTAAGCTCAAACATATCAGAGCAAGGCATTTATAGCTTCACATTCAGACACAAAGATTTCCACATTAAAATGTTGTGCACGGCAAGTTTCAGCCCTGACAGATATGCAAGGTGCATGTAATTCTATCAGGGAACACAGTGTTCCAGGCCTGAAATATTACATTTATTCTTACAGAAACAGCAGATGTCAGCCTAGGAAGCAAAAAGTGAAACGGTGATGTCATTATCATTTTTTATACTGTAAAATTATATTTTATTTTGGAACTAAGGTCTGTGATTAATTAACAACACGTGTTTAAAGAGCTAGTTGTAAAAAAAATCCAAGTAATTAGAAAGTCTATCATACGGTAGGAATTTATTTGTAATGAAGTGGAGTTTGCTAAAGAAAAGTAAGGGGTGGTGATGGGCAGGGGGAAGGGGCGGGGACAACAACGAGCAGGGAGAAGGGGTGGAGACAGGCATGGAGGTGATGAGTGGAACTGGCCTAGGGGCGGCTGGTTTGTAAATCCGGGCATGTGCACATGTTGACACTGAGGAACCCTAGAGCTGCTGGCAATAGCTTCAGGGTTCCTACAGTGCATTATGTTAATAGGCGCACCTGACTTGTGCTCAGAACTGGATTCAAACACTGTTTTAAAAATGAAGCAAACCCAATCTGTAGATTCTAGATGCAACTTTCACTCCATTTGTGTCAAATTGTAGGCACTTAGAGTAGTGTCTGTCGCAAATGTGCCCAATGCATCAAATCAGAGGCATCTCAGAGTGCAGCCACAATTATGCTGAAATAATAAAGCTCTTCCCACCTTCTCTGTCGTGTAAAGCATACAGTGCCCAAGCTTCTTCTGAGCTGTCTCACTACAGCTCCCATATGTTCCCACTATCCAATTCATAACTGGCGCATATTTGCCCAGGGCTCTACCTCAAAACACTGACTACTCATTGTGACAGCAAACTATCCTTGCTGACTAGACTGGCTAGTTCTCACTTCTGAAGGTCGATGCCAACCTCCTAACTCCCTTAGTTCTAACGGGGTGCAGCCTCCTAACCAGTCAGGCTCTGAAGCCTGTCTTGCCATAGAGGGAGTTCCTGGCTCCTGCACTTACTTATATATAGGCTCCTGTAAGGAAGTCACCTACAGGCCAACTTTAACGATTAACTGAATCTTATCCAACTATTTATGTTTAAAAAAAAATCTTTATCTAACCTCCCTAACACACTGTCACGGTCGGCACCCAACACCAGAACAAATGCCAAGCACCCTGGTCTCGGCTCGTGCTTCACCAGTAGTGTGACCGCCTTTTGCCTCGGGAGGAGCCCTCAGCTACTTGGATGCCACCAGGACATAAACGAGAGGTGCAAGGCTAGAGGTTCTGAATAGGCAGAGGGGCACAACTGTTAGCGAGAGTCTTTGGACAGAAGGTCGTAGTACAAGGCGCTAGGCAATAGAGTAGTCAGATCAGGCGGGTCGAGGCAGGCAGAGAATAGCATAGTCAGGCAGGCAAGGGTCAAACCGAGATATCAATCAGAGGGGTTACGAAGAAGAGGTAGTCGGTGTTCAGGCAAGGGTCAGAAATCAGAGGTCAGAGTAGTCAGAAGCCAGGCAGGGGGTCACAACAGGAATCAATAAAGAAGCTCAAACGCACAGAAGCACCAGGAACAAGATCCTATAACAGGCAATGTAAAAAACTGCTTTGTGGCTTTAAATATTTAAAATTTCGCGCCACTGTGCGCTGACATCACACGCGAGCTTGCATGTGCAAATAAATCCGGAAGCGCTGCGCGTGCCTTAACAGTATCCCTATTGCGGCCAGAGGAGCAGCGGCGAGGCGGGCATCCCTGCAGACCTTCTCCCACTAGACCACCAGGGTAAGTCCACACACACACACTCTCCTACTGATTTTCCATTCTGACTTCCAAACTGCCACTGTAATGCAGGGTGTCCCAAACTCAGAACAGACACCAAGGACCCGGTTGCAGCTTCAGGACTAGCTCTCCACTACTCAGATGCCACCAGGTCTAAACGTGAGAGGCCCAAGGAGAGGGTTCTGAGCAACCAAGGGAACCAAACGTGAGGAAATGAGAATGAGAAATGAGAAGCGTAGTTAAAATCCAGGCTGGGTTGGTAACAGTCACATAACGTGGTACAAATACAGAAGACGCAGAAATAGTCAAGGTCACAGGCCGGGTCCAAACACACCAATATCACGGTACAGAGCAGGATCCAAGAGAGTAGTCGAAAACAAGGCAGTGGTCAGGACAGGCAGCAAACTAGACGTAGTCAAAGGCAGGCAGGATCAATAACAGATCAGGAATACACAGGAAAACGTACCCAAGAACTACGAACTAGACCTAACGTTGGGCAATGCACAAAAGTCACCTGCACCTTTAAATATTCGAATTTCGTTCCAAGGCGCAATGACATCATATGTGTCACTCGCTCAAACCCAGAAGCGAGCAGTGCGGTTATTCCTACAGAGCTCACATAGGCACGCAGGAGAGAGGACGCGGCGGGAATCTCTGTTGCACGCCCACTATATGACCAAGGTAAGTCCTCGCTACCTTGTTGTTGGGATAATTAATTTATCTAAGAAATCTAACAAAATACACCTTTTTTACACAGCAAAGCCTGGCGAAGTATGGTGTATTATCCCACTGTTTTTTACACAGCATAATACTGTAAATATTAGGGATGCACCGAATCCACTATTTTGGATTTGGCCGAATACTGAACCGAATCCGACCCCTAATTTGCATATGCATATGCAAATTAGGGGTGGGAAGGGGAAAACATTTTTTACTTCCTTGTTTTCTGACAAAAAGTGACTCAATTTCCCTCCCCATCCCTAATTTGCATATGCAAATTAGGATTCGGATTTGGTTCGGCCGGGCAGAAGGATTTGGCCGAATACCGATTTGGATTCGGCCGAATACCGAACTGAAAGGAAGGGGAAAACATTTTTTACTTCCTTGTTTTCTGACAAAAAGTGACTCAATTTCCCTTATTTGCATATGCAAATTAGGATTCGGATTTGGTTCGGCCGGGCAGAAGGATTCGGTAGAATCTGAATCCTGCTGAAAAGGGCCGAATCCTGGCCGAATCCTGAACCGAATCCTGGATTCGGTGCATCCCTAATAAATCAGCCCCTAAAAGTTAATTTTAAGGTGAACTACCCTTTTAAGGTACATAGACTGATCTTACAATGTACCAACTGATTGGTCTGTCGGCTTGTTTACTGAGTAATATGGTCATCCATTCATTCCGGACATAGACGGATCTGAGAGGAAACAAGGAGCAAATAGTGCTCCTCTAATGTATTTACTGTATCTGCCAATGTCCAATCCATGTGCCAAAAAGGCAGATGGAATTAGTACTGCTATAGAGTAGGGATGCACCAAATGCACTATTTTGGGTTCGGTCGAACCTCCGAATCCTTTGTGAACGATTCGGTCGAATACCGGCCAAATCAGAACACTAATTTGCATAAGCAAATCAGTGAGAGGGAGGAAGAAAGAGAAACATTTTTTACTTCCTTGTTTTGTGATGAAAAGTCACATGAATTTATGGATTTGATTTGGCCAGGCACAAGTATTTGGCCGATTCCGAATCCTGCTGAAAACGGCCGAATCCTGGCCGAAAACCAAGCAGAATCTTAGATTCTGTGAATCCCTACTGTAGAGTAACTTAATGGAGTTCACTTTTGTCACCAAACCTCCCCAATTTGTCATAACATAGCGTAGTCTTCTTACGTATAAAGACAATAAAGCTAGAGATTGATAGGTAGATAGAAGGATACATACTGTACCTCTTAAAATAAATCTTGCAAATAGAGGATAACAAGGTAACAAATACTGTTTTCGTTTTATTGAAATAGAGAGAAGGAACACGTCCTGCTTGTTTTTGAACCTAAAAAGAGCTTTGAACTTAAAAGAGCAAACCAATCCTTAAAGATTTTCAGAAATAAAACTAAATGATTCAGTATTGTTCCCTCCCAAATGACATGTACAGTACCTCTAAGTTCAGATTTCACATAAATGTTTGTAGTCTCTAATAAACAAAGTACCATGATAATTGCTGCAAGAAGGAAATGTACTAATCTCAGATTACACAAAACAGTTCTGAAAGCCTTTTGTGCGTCATTGCTGGAGCACTGTTGAATTAACAAGTATCCAGTATAACTACAGAATTTATGGATGCTACAGGAATAATTTGCGAGTCAGGAGAATTTGATTACTTTGATTCTGTTTTAGATTGTAAGTTCTACTGAGCACAGCCCTCTTTAGTTTTTGTATTGCTTATTTTATTCTGTGTAATCTGTATATTTGATGTATAGACCCTTCTGTTGTACAACACTGCAGAATATGTTGGAACCTTGTAAATATGCGTTAATAATAATAATACTGTTTCATCCTATATACAGTGTCTACTATATGATTGTCTTTCATACTCAATAACTCTATTTTAAATTTGTGTAATTTACTGTAAGGCCCTGAACAAAATACATTTTATACAGAGCATCTATTCCCATTTTGTTAAAACATTTGTAAAGTCCATTTTTGAACGGAATTACCTTTCAAATTGAGATTTTCCAGACATTTCAGATGAGGCTGTACAGGTGCAGCAAGATCCAGGTAAGCACAAAGTGATGAGTCCATTGGCATTAAGCAATCACATGCAATCTGACTGAAATAGTCAGAACACACTGCAACATATAGTTGCACCAACAATAAATTCTGATTTATATTTGTATCTCTCTTTGCCTCTGTGGAGTCGCATGGAAGATTAACATTGATAGAGTGCGGTTCACTTTGAATGGAGGTTGCATGAATATCTCATAATGTTATTGTCAACGTCTTCTGATTGTCATTTGCCTTAGTATCTACAGATTGTATAAGGCCTGAACTCTTAAAAGGAATAATTTAAAACCTTGAATTAAATGTTGTTTTTTTTTAAAGATTTTTACAGTCTTTTTTTCAGATGAAAGATGATTGATCACATTCCCCTCCTTATTTGGCAGCTAACTGACTTATGAAGCTAGAACACATTGCACAGATCCTGAAACATAACAGAATAGTTTGTGAGCAAACGGATTCCTCTGGCATCAGACAATTGGCCATGATTTTGCAGTACAGTATTAATTATTATTATGTAACTTTTTTTTTTAAAGTCTGGAGTTTAAGCGTAGAAATGTCCCCTATTGATTACAATGCTTCATTTTATCGATTGTGTTTTACAACAAATAAAAATGTAATCCTTTAGCAGCGTATCATTTTAGAACTAGAAGTCATACTCCATTTTTTCTTTTACATTGTGGCACGACAAACAGACGGGCTGCACACACTTTCTTTAGCACATTTGTCTTTGCACATTCAACATCTGCTGCTGTTTCTAAGCCAAGTTTCTGTGCAATCCAAAGCATGGTCAATATGTTTTTTCTTCATATTTCCTGCAGTAGTTATTTAGTATTATGTTTTCATTTGTACATACGTTTGATATGTCTGCTTATAGGAATTTTGAATTAATATACATTTTTTTCTTTTTGTCTGCTATGAGGCACCATTGCACTGGTACATATTAGAATGTAAAATGTATACATTGATAAAAAATCTCTCTATGCACTGCATGGTCTCATGTACATTGTTGGCTGCACAGAACAACACCAGAACTCAATGGCTGGTAACCTCAATATAATCTATGGATCACCTATACATGAAACAATGATCCATTTCCCAGCACATGAATTCCATCTCAAACAGGCACTTACAGAGACTTTTTGCAAAGCTGAAATACAACTTCTTCTTGGCTCGTTTCCTGTTGAACAGGAGTTGGCTTCAAAATGTCTTTTTTAAAAAGCAGTGTCATTGAAGAGATGCTGCCCATTATTAGGGCTCTTACTGACGAGCATTTTTACCTGCGCTCCCCTGCGTTCCGTTTTTCTGCGTTCAGCCACAGGGGAGCGCAGGAATAGACGCATTACATTTTTTCCAATGGGGCTGTACTCACACAGGCGCGTGTAGGCTCCGAACGCAGGTTGAGACGCAACAGGCTGCATTTTTCCTGCGTTCGGCGCCTACACGCGACTGTGTGAGTACAGCCCCATTGGAAAAAATGTAATGCGTCTATTCCTGCGCTCCCCTGCGGCTGAACGCAGAAAAACGGAACGCAGGGGAGCGCAGGTAAAAACGCTCGTCAGTAAGAGCCCTTAGAGGTCTTATGGGCGATTTTTTCATCCAAAATCCAGATGAAATCCAGAATGAAATTATTTCTCATATAGGGGATGGGAAAAGTGTAGTGGATGACATCATAAAAAGTGAAAGTGAAACAACCAAAAAGTGAAACAACAAAAAAAAAAACACAAAGTGATGTGGGAGTATTTTACTCTAGTGGTTTATAGTAGAGATGCACCAAATCCTCTATTTTGGATTCGGCCGAACCCCTGAATCCTTCACGAAAGATTCAGCCGAATACTGAACCGAATCCTAATTTGCATATGAAAATTAGGGGTGGGAAGAGGAAAACATTTTTTACTCCCTTATTTTGTAACAAAAAGTCATGTGATTTCCCTCCCTTCCCCTAATTTGCATATTAGGATTTGGATTCGGTTCAGCTGGGCAGAAGGATTTGGCTGAATCCTGTGGAAAAAGGCAGAATCCTGGCCAACACAATACTGGGTTTGGTGCATCCCAAATTGCATGGCTATCGAACACACCTGCCTGGTGACAATAGCAGTTCCTCGTTTTTGGCTACCATGGAAACATAATTTAAAACATTAGTTACTATGACAACGCTTCATTATTATGCATTGTTTTGTAAACTAAAAAGTGTGCATTTGGGTTTAATCCTTATAGAGCAGTTGTATAAGGACAGGTAAGCATTCAGGTGCATGTTTACAGAGTTTGCTGAAGCTTGCTTGTCAAAATAAAAACATGGCTTTATTTTAAGGCAGAAGAAAAAGTGTTAAATAGCTCAATAAAGCATGGCATCACAAACAGCAGTGCAGTCTTTCCACTGGTCTTTCCTTGTAGTGAGCCAAAACTAGGCAGACGCAGACTGGGAGCAGTTTTTTAAACTCAAAGCTCCCAACATGCTTTGCATTCAAATTATATCACACGTTATAAAATTAAATAAATATTAATTTCACAATAATTACAAATTTTTACAGGTATGTATACATAATCACTTAGGAGTCTGCTCAGATTACAACAAAAAAGGGAAAAAAACCCGAAACATTAATTTAAGATGCTATGTTTATACCTGTGCACAGCGACCAGTCATTAGAACCCAGAGCAAACTGAACAATCTGTCTGGAAAATTCTGTTAAACACTATTTTAATCTTTGCATGTGTTAATGGCAATTTAAAGATTTAATTTCTAAAATAAATAAATAATGCTTAAATGCATCAGTTTTTCAGATTTGCAAACGATGGATCTCCACGTGGCTTTTAACCCTGCCACTGCTGTTTAGGCAATACAATTGTGTCACAGCCATGCATAAAGTATGTGAACACGCCTATTCATAAGGTTCAAGGAGAAGTGTGCAGAGACAGGGGAAATCTGTACTTTATACCTGGTAGGATGCCCTTTGCTTCCATGTGGTTCTTTTTGGTCCCTGCAAAACTGCATGCAATTGATGGATGTGTAAGAATATGTCCATGCCCTGCCTATGTGACACATATACTGTATATCCCAAGTGCAACTTGCTGAATTGTGCCAAAATGTTGAGGTTTCCAACCCCATAGGCTCTTTTGTGCTTGTATAGGGTTGTGTAATAAAATGGTTAAGTATTGTTTCATTCCTGACCATCGCAATGGCTGAGATTGTGATATCTTTTTAAAAGAAAAAAACATGTTCCATGTATACACGCACACCCAAATTGCAATTGATGCTTAATAATTTTTTTTCATTATATTTTTCTTGTTTTTATATAAATGTGTGTTTCCTAAACGAGATGCAACATTCAGCAACTGCCATTTCAGAGTAGAACCATGAGTATAAGTGCTCTTACAGACGAGCGTTTTTACCTGCGCATTACATTTTTTCCAATGGGGCTGTACTCACACAGGCGCGTGTAGGCGCCGAACGCAGGAAAAATGCAGTATGTTGCGTCTCAACCTGCGTTCGTCGCCTACACGCGCCTGTGTGAGCACAGCCCCATTGGAAAAAATGTAATGTGTCTATTCCTGCGCTCCCCTGCGGCTGAATGCAGAAAAACGGAATGCAGGGGAGCGCAGGTAAAAATGCTCGTCTGTAAGAGCCCTAAGCCACATAGCAACATAATGGGCCCCATTTACTTACACATTCGTATGAGGTGGAGCATATCAAGAAAGCTGCTGCAGGTTAGCAAATTATAATGGTATCTGGGGATTGTGCTTGCTATCCATTGAAATCAATTGTGCAGTTCAACAGGCTGAATCATGGCTGGAACAGCAAATGAAATTTCAATCCTGATTTGTACATTATGCTGAATCACCACGTTGCCAGATTATGCTTGAATGCCATCAAGTGTTTATTCATGGTATTGCCTCTTGCAGATTTCACTTGCATTAACTATGGCCTCAAACAAGTTAAATTAATAAAACTGGGCTTGCCTTTTTAACACTTATGACCTGCATTTTACATTGGTGGTGTTTTATTTAACACAATCATATGCATTAGTAAAGCTTCTATTAATTCACAATGAATATACAGTAGCTTCTCCTGAAAATACACGGTTTTGTAGTTTACATCTAATTTAGAGCTAGACTAACAATTATTCCTTTTCACCTGGTCTAAACACAGGAGTCATAACTAGGGATACACCAATTAAAGGATTCGGCCAGGATTCAGCCAAATCCTTCTGCCCAGCAGAAACGAATTCCAAATCCTAATTTGCATATGCATATGCAAATTAGGGACGGGAGGGAAATTGCGTGACTTTTTCTCACAAAACAAGGAAGTAAAAAATGTTTTCCCTTCCCACCCCCTAATTTGCATATGAAGATTATACACCTTTCTCCTAAAATAATGGCAAGTGTGACTTCAAAAGTGAAGAGAATTAAAAGCAAACTGATAAATGTTAGTACAAAATGGTCATTCTGTCCAATTACAGAGCAAATTCAGGTCCAATCATCGTTAAGGCTGAGGGTACATGCAATATGCAAGTAGATTTAAATCTCTCTCAGCAAAAAAATCTTTAATAACATAGCAGGGGTCAATTATATGCATGTCACCAAACTGCTAGAGGACCCGGAAGTAAAGCACTGGAAAATATGATGACAGGCAGGCACCAATCTGGAACCTCAATGTAGAAGCCAGGAGTCTGCAGTTTGAATAATACAATTTTTTTATTTTACATTATGATTAAAAGCAACAGCCTTATGCATTTCATGTCACCAAGGACACTTAATCACAGGCTCCACAGACTTTATATTTTACATTGTTTATAGTCTATAGGAACGAAATTTGCTGAGCAATCTTGAAAACTTTTCACCACTCATCTGAGCACCTTTTTCAGAAAAAGTGTGGCAGTGGCCAATAGGAAAACCATTTTCACAGACTATGCTGAGAAACAGCTAGCTCTGGCTCAAAGTTTTTGAATGCTTAGACCACAGTCCTTACAGAACAGAAATAATAAAGAATGTTATTGAATTTAGTAAGTTTGGAACAAATACTGGAGTTTTCTTTCAGTTAACAAAATAGTTAGTAGCATTTCCCTTTCAGTTCAAAGAGAGACACTGATCATTGCACTATGGCATTAGTACAAAAAATGATCACCCACTACCAGTTCATCAAGGTGGGGGGGATAAAGGTACATTCCTAGTGTTTCTCGGATGTGTAGTTTTATCGGAGATGGAATCAGGCAATACATTTTCACAGAAAGAAACAAGTTTATTATAAAGTATTGTAGGAAAATATAAGTTCACTCTTGTGTTGTTGTATTAAGAAACATATGCAGCTTTTAGGGCAAATCCATTCTCAGAGATATCCAGCACAACAGGTTGGCATAATTGTTACTTCTTTAACAAATGCATGGCTACCTTCTTTGTAGAGTGCAGTTTAAATTTAAATAACTTAAAATGTTGAATGCAATGTTTTTGGTGAATATCAGAGGTCCTCATGTGCAGCATTTGAAATATTGAGGTCACTTGCTGATGTCCCCATTTCACCTTCCGTCACTTCAGTGTTTACTAAAGGAAAACAAAACCAAACAAAGATGAGCTTTGTTCGTTTAAGGAACATGCATACACTGTGTTTCTTACAAAGGGCATTCCTCCAAACTTCCAGTAAGCAAAGATAACACAAGTACCCTGATCCACCCTGGCCTGGCTACACCCATGACCTGCCCCAAACACCATCCACTTTCACTTAAGCCCCACTTGATGCCTGTGAATCTGGACCTTCCACTTCAATAGGACAGCTGGTTTGTAGGATATATATGCATCAATATTCATAGTGGTTAATATAATTGGTGCAAAATTGGCTACAGTCTATGGGCTAGTAGCCCATAGCAAACAATGATTAGGTCGTATTGTGTAACCAAGTGTTAAAGCAAAAACTGTAGGCAGCATGCCCTTTACCTCCAGACTGATTTAGAAAGAAGATGGCTGCAACTTAAACGCCTAATATGCCATACAATAAAATGCTAAAGTGTATGGTCACAATATTGCCATTATTCATCATGTCAGGGGATGAAAAAATGTAGAGGCTCACCTGCTTCCATAATTTTTACACAGTTTCCTTCCTTATCTTGAAATCCTTCTGAGCATGTGCACTTGTAGCTGCCTGCAGTATTCAAGCAGGTTTCATTTTCTCGTGAACATACTTGTTCTGAAGCATCACACTCATCAACATCTAAAGTGTAAAAAAAAAAAACGAAATATTATTTATATATATATATATATTTATATATATATATATATATATACATATATATATATATATATATATATATATATATATATATATATACACATACATACATACATACACACACAAACTGCAAATGCAAAATAGACCAATCAAAAGTTTCTTAAATAAAATTGCAAAACTGAATGTGGCAGCACAAGATACTAAAGTTATTTTCCGTGTATATTTCCGCTTTCATTTAAATATATTATCTACAGTGCCTGGTCTTTCTAAAATAATGCAAGACAAACCAGAACCAAGACTTTCAAGAAGAACTGAATGGGAATTTGGAAAGATTAGGCGTTTCTGCCAGAATACAGCTTCAGCAGATTGGAAGAGGAGAAGTACCGTTAATGCAGATCTCTACCACAGAGCCCATTTGTCAGAATCTCTCATATTTCAATACTTCAACATTATTATTAACATGTATTTATATAGTGTCAACATATTGCGTAGCACTGTACACATTGTTCCAAGTCTGATAACCAGACCACCCTGTCCTGTGCTGACTAGTAATGATCACTAAAGTTTTATTCCATACATTCCAACTCACAAGTTATAATGAAATACAAGATTTCTACTATATTTCAAACTCAGGCAATTAATATTCTGAAGTAACAAAAACCTCAAAATTTTCTAGCTGAGATTGAGCGGCAGAGCCTCCAAATTGCTTATTCACAGAATGCTTTCAATACTAAGGAAAATAGAATATTATCCAGCCTGTGACTGAATACAAACTGCATTTTAGCTATTTATTATACTTAAGATCTTTTTAACAAAATATCCCAATATTCTGCATTATGATTGTTTTCCAGGCTAAGAAAAAAAGAGGGAATTGGTGCTTAAATTTTGATTATTTGGACACATACCTGTACATTTTTCAGCTAGTAAAACATAGCCAGTAGCGCAGTCCTTACAGTTTTCAGGGCCTTCTCCAGAACAGCCCAAGCAGCTTTCATCACATTCTTAAATACAAAAAAAAAAAAAAAAAAAAAAAAGATATTGTATAGTGATAACTGTATGTTTCTTTTCAACATCTGTGATTAAGAACTTATAATGCCACTAACCTTTACACAAAAAGGAGCCTTCGGTATTTAAACAATATTGACTATCCTTGCATGAGGATTCTTCAGAAGCACATTCATTTAAGTCTATATTCAAAAGAAGACAATATTTGCATGAATAAAATACAAGCGCTTGTTACATAGTGATGATGTGGTGTAGTGATCATATAAAACAGGCAATGTAGAAAATAAAGCCTTTTTTTAATGAAAAATATGTTTCTAGTATGTGCCATTGGAATACCAAATAGAAAAATTGCAATTGTAAAGGAATTGTTCAGTGTAAAATAAAAATAGATAGTCTGTGCAAAATAAAAATGTTTCTAATATAGTTAGTTAGCCAAAAATGTAATGTATAAAGGTTGGAGTGACTAGATATCTGACATAATAGCCAGAACACTACTTCCTGCTTTATAGTTCTCTCATTGGTAACCAGGCAGTAACCAATCAATGACTTGAGGGGGGTCATAACTGTTGCTTTTGAATCTGACCCGCATGCTAAGAATCAATTGCAAGCTCACTGAACAGTTACAGTATGTCATATGTGGCCCTCTTCAACTAAGAGTTAGAGCTGCAGGACATTACAGTGCCATTCTTATTCCTTATTACTCCAGAATGGTTACCCTGGCAAACAAGAACCCATTTTATTATAAATGAAATTAAACATATAAAATAATAAAACAAGACACATTAAAGTTAAGGCACCAAAGGTTTTATAACACAAACACATACCTACACATTTTCCATCGTCTTTAAGCCATCCATTTTTACATTCCTTGCAGTCTTCATTAGATGGTCCATTACAAGTTTTACATGCTTGGTTGCAAGCTGTGGAGATATTAATACCATTGACAATTAGCAGTGCCATCTGCATTTTGAAAAACTACTACTAAATGCTGCAAACCACGGTATAAGGTACTTAAAATCTTAAAAGTAAAAATCACAAAAAATCTGTGGATTTTGTTACTTCTTGAACTAAATAGAACAAAACAAGGAGACTAAAGCTACTCCCTATTTGGTCCTTGTGAGGCAGCTTACAACTCCCTCCCTTTGCGGTTTGTTATGACTGTTTGTCTATGTACAAGTAGTTACCTCATAATCACCAACGTGGAGTAGCTTCAGTTTCCCGGTTGGTCTTCTTTAGATTAAGAAATAACACAAACTAGTATGGAAGTAAAGGGTTTACCGCCGGTGGAATAATGTAAACCTCAGCTGATGTATAATACTGTAGATTACCTCAAGGAGAATAGCTGCTTGGCCTGCCTGCCTCTTCTCCTAGTCCCGCGCACCTATCAATGAAAAACGAGTAGGCAGTCAAGCAACGGTGGTAGTGACCAGTGCTTGATAGTGAGGCGCACGCATATCGAGCAGGCATCTGTAAACAAGACTGCCTACTCGTTTTTCATTGGTGGGCGGGCGGGACTAGGAGAAGAGGCAGACGGGCCAAGCCGAAGAGACGGCCATGGGCGCCGTGAAGGTTTTGAGCGCTGCTGAAAATAGCAGATATGTGGGGGATATGATTGCGCTGCGAGCAACACAAAACCGGCTCATAAAAAATAATGCTTAGCAATTTAAAAAATGCTTATATTCACCCCCCAAAGGCAAAGAGGGATTATCATTTTTGGCCATAGATCGCCTTTAAATTAAGACTATAGTGGATATGAAGGCAGTAAACGTTTGTGTTTCATGAGGTGCATGTTTGAATACGAATCTTGATAATTTAGCCAAATTATCTAAAATGTAGACAGTAGAACCCCCTATTTAAAGCTTTTCATGGGCCAGGAAAAAAATGTTTTGCAATACAGGAACACCTAAAATCAGGAAAAGGTGACAAAGCAACTTAAGCTTCAATTATTTGAAGTACATAAGCATAGGAATCTGTTTTTGTGCTATACTGTGTTAATGACAAGCTCTACAACATTACTGTTACATGATCGGGACACCATTTCTATACCACTCTGCATTAAGTGATTTGTGGATGCAGGTATGAATCGCATTGTTATTCACTACAGAAGGATCCAGGGCAAAAATATGCATGTGGCTATTATTACAAACAGCTTCATTTCAAAGTAAATAACATTTATAGAGCTGCCTTGTTTGTCCCTACATCTGAAGCCATTAAAACACTTTTGAAGCAATAATCCCAGTTTTGTGGTGTGCTATAGTGTACCTTGAACTTCCTACATTTACAGAGAACATACAGGCATTTACAGAAAAAGACACAATTTTGCATACAATCGGCTATAAACACCCACTGAAATGCATTTAAATTGGTAGGACCACTAATTAATGTAAAATATGCATATGTGAATACATTGTATTTCTAGTTATGTGGGTGAATGGCTTTCTAAAAAGTGCCCCTTAAACGTATTCTGTCAATCTTCAATATTAAGTGTAAATGTATTTCTTATCTGGATACAGGGAATGTAACTCTAGGGGCCCTAGCCCCTCTTGGACAAAAATGAGGGTGGCACATGATGCGCAAAAAACCCCGGGGGGTTAACCATTTCATATGCATGGCGGGTCATACCTCTATAGTAATGTCACATGGATATATACAACACCAACTGTGCACTAGCTCTACATTTTCCACTGCCTTAAATTCTAAAGCGGGCCATAGACGCAAAGATCCAATCATACGAATCCTCGATTTGTAAGATTTTCGGACCTTGTGCGAAGAGACCCGGCATTTTTCTTCCGGCGGAGATCGTTCGTTTGGTCGATCAGACAAGTTAAAAGATTTCCGTCGGCTGCTGATAATTTCTCTGTATGTATTGCCGATCGGACAATTTTCAGTGGGAGACTGTCAGCAGCTTTGTCGGACATCGTACAATTTCTGTCAGGGGCAGAACATCGGCTGATCTGTTATTTACTTCTTTATTTGATCTGAATGGTTAGTGGCAGGTCGGGAGATGGAGAAGCTGATCGTTCAAGGATTCGAATGATCGGATCTTAGCATCTATTGCCAGCTTTAGCCTATTGATCTGTACCTCCTGAACTACTATTGTAAATGAATGCAGATTATTTACCAGTGCACAATGAATAAGTGTCATTTCTTTCAGAACTGAAGTATCCATCTGCACATTCTAGGCAAAATGGTCCGGTGTATTCAGCTTCACACCGACACAATCCATCTCCACTTCTTGTTCCATCACCGTTACAAAATCCATTGCCATGACACGGCCGTTCTGAACCACCCAGACAAGCTGAAATGAATAGTTTCATACAGTTCAATCCTTTCAGAAAAATATCCATATAAAAATAACATTTGTTCATTTATTTGTGAGCTCACCCGCAGTTTTCTGCTGTTAGTGTTACTAATACCTGGGCTGAGAAAAGACAAAACCAACAGAGCCTTAAAGACAATTAAACCTTTAGGATTTATTACTGTTCTTTTTTACCCTCCACCTCAGAAAAAAAATTCAGTAACAAAACACAATTAGCTATTATCATCAAGATTTTTTTTAAAGGTATGCAATGCAATCATTGCTGGATAAATGCAGACCTTAAGCCCCCCCCCCCCCCCCCCCAATTTCCACTGGTTATATTGTATATTGCTTTGGAAGGAGCGGACATTTTCCCTTTTTGCCAAAAGCAAAAGTCTTACGGAGTAATTGTGTTACAGTTTACTACCAACACTACACTTTTCCTTTGGTATTTAAAGATGAAAATTATTCTTGATCTCCTTCCCTGGGGAACATTTAAAGCAGTTAGCATGATTAAAGTTTAGCCTAATGAGGATGGTGAATGACATTCCACGTTACCAGTAGATGGCTCTTCACCAGAAAGCGGTATGCCAAGGGTGCATTTAGGCAAACCTTAGCCTGCCCCCTTTCCCTCAGTTCTGCTGCAAAATATTTATTTTTTTGCGGAGAGAGAGAGAGAGGAAATTATTTATGTATAAGCATAGGCCCTTGGGTGCCTATATGGTAACTAAAAGCATGTGTATACTTGTATAGGGCAGATTGTCCCCAAAGGCCTTTAAGGCAGAGACACACGGTCAGATTTGTGGAGATTAGTCGCCTGGTAGACAAATCTCCTCTTCTTCGGGTTGAATAATCTCCCCGAACTGCCATCCCGATTGCTTGAATGCAAATCGCTGGCGGAATGGCACTTGGCATGGAAAACTAAGCGCTCTGAGTGCCATCCAGCCGGCAATTTGCATTCTAGCCACGGGAAGGCAGTTCGGGGAGATTAGTCGCCCCGAAAAGAGGAGATTTGTCGCCTGGTGACCAATCTCCCCGAATCTGACCGTGTGTCTCTGCCCTTATTAGTCTCTGCCTATAAAACTTTGAAAATTAGCTTACTTTGCCCTTTCAGAGCTATGGTCACTTATAATAGGGTTATAGAGAAATAAAAAACATACTTTCTGAACTCCACTGAGCTACATGCAATATCTCCATTTCTCCTCTTAACAGAGGACAGAATGTAGCCAAGCATGGAAAAGACCAACATCAGTTGGTCTCATGTAGAACTACACAAGAAAAAGCTACTGTGAACTAAACACAGTGTGTTGAGTGGATGTACAGCATATAGGTGTATGCTAGTAACCTAATAAATCCAAATACTGTTACATTGGATATCTATATGAAAGGCAAAGCACAAACTTCTCATAAGCCATACTAGATAAAGTGCCTTTCTTTCTTATATAATATGATTTAAAATGGTGTGTAGCTTTGTATTATTAGATGTATATGCCTTTACCTAAGCAGTCAGGTCCATATGTGCCAGGTGGGCAGCAAACCTTGATAGTTTCAATGCAAAACCATTTTAGTAAATCTGGATATTTCTTTTTCCTGTTAAATACAGATAGAAATCATTTCATCAGCTTCACTCTTCTTAAGACTTTTAACATACTCTGACATGTCATAATATAACTAAAAATGTATTATTCATATTTTGTAATTGTGTTAAAAGGAGGAAAATGTTTCTATACAAAGAAGCCGGTCCAAAAACGTTTTTTTTTTTTACCTACGTAACTACGTAGCTGTTATCCTCATTTACAGGTTCAACATCTGTCTGCAACATGACATTATGAAGAATGCAATGAAAAAAGCACATTATAACTTACATCTTAAACCACCATTTTTCTATTTGTTCTTCATGTTCTTCAACCATGTGGTTACATTCAAAGTCACTGCTGTCACAGAGATTTTCAATAATTTCTACAAGGCGTATTTCACTGCAATTAAATAAAAGTTTTTCAGTTGTCTATGAATACAATGCCTGGCTGTCAGTGTGGGCAAGTATTTCATATATGTAAAATGGACACAGAAAAAAACAGGCTTGGAGAGTCACATTTTAAACCAATTTGGGTCACATTAGTGACAAAGATGATGGCCTTGTTCTCTTCTCATGTGTAATACTGCAGTTCGATGTATCAACAATAAAGTAGAGCTTGGTAGCATAAGTGTGGTAAATGTCTGGACTGTGGTAATAGGTAAATGGGACAAATGTAATTGCATTTAATTGTAATTACCTTAAAAGTAAGGTTAGCAGTCTATGGGAAAAGTGGTATCTGAAGAACATGTAGCAATAATATATGTACCTCCTCTCAAAATCTTTGATTTCTGGGCAAATATCTATTGATCACTGTTATGTTTGCTGGAGGCACTGCAGTAGCCATAGGTTACAATAAAAAGCAGTGACAAGCAGAGATGGCCGGGGTGGATAATAAGATCAACTGATTGGCACTTGCTCTGGCAGTCAAAACAAGCCCATGAGACACTGGCCAAAGGTTCCCTTTCAGTAGCAGATTTGTACTTTCTACAGCAGCTGATCAAAGTGAATTGGTGATTGGTTGCTCAAGCTACTGGAGTGCAGCAAGTATACGTTTTCTGTAAATGATACCCAAAAACTTATACTTTACCTAGATTCATATTTGGATAATGTTTTTTCTTCCCAGGCTGTATTTCCACCTCCAAAATTCTTTTTTGCTGTATTCTCTAATCCCTGCAGAAAATGAATGAAAAGTTAAATTTGCCAACAAAAACCATCTTCCTATTTAGTGCTGGTGATAAAAATGGAAAACATTTCATGAGAAATGATGAATGAAATGTAAGAGATGATCATAACATTTTTAGTATATAAATATCTCAGGGATCATTTATGCACACCAGTGTAAAAGCAAATTCTATCCAACAATAGGTGTTTGCCCATGAAGTTAGTACCTATGCTGTCATCACAGAAACTTAGGGCTCTTTCGAAATAGTTCATTATATGTTTACATTTTTATATTATAAAAATTTGTATAATTTATTTGTATAAATGATCCAAAAAATATCCAAAAAGAACAAACAGGCAATGTTAAGCAGGACTTGTTTTTATTAATTAAAGCAGATGCTAGTTTGCAGAGTCAGTTGCAAGTTTGTTAGAGTCAGTGAAACTACCAACTAGTTTGAAGAGACCGTGAATGGCTAATCAATAAACAGCCAAATTACAACTTAACTTTAACGTATTCAATGTCACAGAGATAAAAACCTACCAGGCTTCTCATATCAGTCCTGCCTGTAACTTCACTTCATCTTATTTAGGGTCAGGGCACACAGGCAGATTCTGGGGGAGATTAGTCATTAGTCTGGGAGGAAAAACTCCTCTTCTTCCGGGCGACTACATACCTCCCAACATTTTGGAAGTAAAAAGAGGAACAAAAAAATTTTTCGCACGTAGAACTGCGAAATTTTTTGACCATGCCCCTTTCTGTGGCCACACCTCCTAATTACCATGTTCATTTTACAAAATTTGGCAGGTTATGAAAGTTTGAAAATATTTCTCCTTATCTAAACTGTTTTTTTTGTCTCAAAACTGTAACAAAGTATCTTATTTGCACCTGTTAGCTATTCAGAGCTCTCTGCTAAAAGCCAATTAAGTGAGACCTGTTTCTTTTTCTGGCTGTTCAGTGCCGAGAAAATAGGGACTTTCTAGTACAAATGAGGGACAGCTGGGACGGTTGAGCTGTCAAAAGAGGGACTGTCCCTCTGAAAAAGGGATAGTTGGGAGGTATGCGACTAATCTCCCCGAACTACCTCCCTTGCCTTTCCGCCAGTGGGATGGCACTTGGAGCGATTTGCTGGGCACACCGGGCAAATTGGTCGCCAGGCGACAAATCACCTCTTCTTCAGGGCCACTAATCTCCCCGATCTGCCTTCTGCTGCTGCCGGCTAAAACTGAAAATCACTGGGGGCATGCAATCAGAGCAATTTTTTTCTGAAGTCGCCCGTAATTGCCTCACGAGGAAACTTCGGGCAACATCGGAAAACGAATCGCTCCAAGTGCCTGTCCCCAGGCAATTTTCATTTTAGCTGGCGGAAGGCAGACTAATCTCCCCAAATCTGACCGTGTGCCCCGACCAGTAGCGTAACTAGAGGGGGGTGGGCCCTGGCGCAGGACACGCAGCCGGGCCCCCCCGCCCCCCTTCGTACGCCTGGAACTGCATGGGATTCATTGTGCACAATCTACCAGGGGGCCCAGAGGGGGTGCGGGCCCTTGCCCAATCGCACCCCCTGCTCCCCTGGTAGTTACGCCACTGGCCCCGACCCTAAGACCCACTAGGATTGTTTTGCCTTCAATAAGCATTAAGTATATATTAGTTTGGGATCCAGTGCAAGGTACTGTTTTATTATTATAATAGAGAGAGGATACTTTATTTTTAAACGTTAAATTATCGAATTAAAACATAGTCTGTGGGAGATGGTCTTCATAGCTTTCTGGACAGCGCGTTTGCTGATGAAGGATCCAGTAGCTGTAGTATGTAAAGGTGATGAGACTGTTCTAGCAGCACCTCAGCTGAGCAGCATGCAGTGTGAGCAGTGTTCTAACAAATCTCTTATTGCATTCAGGGGTCTATGTGAGACGGTCACTCACCTTGTGGAACCTGTCCACCAGCTTTCTGCACGTCTCACAGGAGTCATCTCTGGCTACAGCTGCAGAACACAAGAGACAGAAGAGCAGCCAGGCGGATAAATGCAAAGCTCTGCTCCCATTCATAGCAGCCTACACACTCAGCTCACACAATAAAGCCGCAGCTATACGGGCACGGAGCGGGGGTTGGACAGTAACGACACCGGCCTTTGCTAATGGTTCCTAGAGTGCAATGGACAGTCTTGCATTGGATTCAATAGCAGCGTTCCACAGCCATGTCCGCTACCGGCATCCAAGCCCGCCCCGATGTCTCACCGACACTCCCTATTGGCGTTCCAACGCGACCGCTAAAAGCGTGGACCAATAAGGACTCGCCACGCTTGGGCCAATGAGGACCACACGCGTACTGTTCGGTTCCGGGACCGGGAACTGTTACCAAGTGATTATCAAAAGGAGATAGATAAGAGTGGAAACAAGCACAGGATAAACTTGGTTCCTAGCCCTATTAACCGTTTTAAGGGGATAAGCAGCGCATTTTCTCTGTCACGGTTGGCTGTTGGCTTCAGCACTCAAACTATTGGGACAGAAACAATTCCTTCGACAAAGCCGTCTCTACGGCATGTCATCGTTGCTCAATCGTTTCGTACTTCGCTCACACACACGATTTGCTCCTCCTACATACATTTGAGCCGCAGACTTATGGGAGTTGCGATCTTACACCATGGTGCCCTTGCTTTTTGGCAAATGCCAGCCTGTACATGTACATACCTTTTATTGTTGAAAAATTCAAAACCTTTTTCTTTACATAATGTGTTTAGGATCATTACTTTCTCACAGATTCGTATGGGCCCTCTTTACCTCTTGTATTGGTTATGCACCCATTTATTGGACAGGTACAGGCAGGGTCGGACTGGCCGGACACCGGGAAAAAACAGGTGGGCCCTTATGAGCCCCCGCCAGGCCAGACCCCCTCTCCCGATCTCCTGGCCCTACAAAAAAAACCCAATTTGCAGCGACGTTCGCACGGCTCCTGTTGCGCATGCACAGCATCACCTTAGGGGGCCCCGGGCCCACCAGTCCAACCCTGGGTATGGGACCTGTTATACAGAATGCTCGGGATCTGGGTGTTTTCCCTATAATGGGTCTTTCCTTTATTTCAATCTCTGTTCCATAAGTCTGCTAAAAAATCATTTAAACATTAGTCAAAACCAATAAGGTTTTGCCTGCAATAAGGATTTATTACATCTTAGTTTCATTGAAGTGCAAGGTACTGTTTTTTTTTAATTACAGATAAAAATAAATCATTTTTTAAAAAAATTTAATTATTTCAATAAAATACAGTCAATAGGAGAGTACCTTCCCGTACTTTGGAGCATTCTGAATAACAGGTTTCCAGTTAACAGATCCCATACTTGTATAGTGCTGCTGAACATGTTGGTGTAAAAAAAATATTTTAGTTTTGAAGGACAAGGTAAGTGTAGATCACTGGGAATATACCACAGGCTGGTGTTTTTTTCCAGTAAAACATGGCATGGGATACAGTGTTAGCCATCACCATCTTGGAAGTGTCTGCGACTTAAATGCTCAGTGGGCTCTGAGCAGCTGTTGAGAAACTAAGCTTAGGGGTCACCACAAATTATCAATCAGAAAATGAGGCTGTCCTATAATATAAGCTGATGCTACAGGGCTGATTATTAAATTAGTTGCATTGGTTTCTGTGCTGCCACGTGCCAATAATATGAATAATTTACTATGATGCTAATTGCACCAGTTTCTGAGCTCACATAGTAATTATCTGTCAGCCTAATCAGCCTTATATTGTGGCATTTATATTCTTTATATGCAGTATATTATGAGTTGGTTTCTAAGCTCAGGTAAATGACAGTAGCACAGAGCATGTGCAGTGAATCAGTAAAAAAGAAGATGGGGAGCTACTGGTTCATCTTTGGAGGTACAGATCTTCCCTGCTAAAGGGTTGTGGCTGACTTGGGCTGGTACAAAATTTCTGCCCGACTTAAGGTAAGGTTTAGTTCTAAATGATTGGAACAGTAATAGCAGTGGGCCTACATAAAAAAGTAGACATACTATAATTGAAGCCTCAAAGAGCAATAGTTTTTTATGGCTGGGGTCAGTGACCCCCCATCTGAAAGTGGCAGAATAGGAAGGCAAATAGAAAGGCCAATTGAAATGTCACTAAAAATAGGCCATTCTATAAGCATCTATTGCATTTATGCATATGGCCACTTGTGTGATCATAGGTCTGATTCATTGGATAACTACTTTTAATTCTGCCTTGTTTTTATTATTTCACCCCCTTAATTGGTCTGTATGAGGCACTGTTCCACTAGCACTACATTGGGATACTTGGAATCGTGTAACTGTTACCAATCAGGAAAGGAATAGTTGTGCAACAATTACATTAATAGGGTTTTCCTGATCTTTATTAATTGACTGGTATGTTGAGGTAGAAAAGAACATTATTTTATTTTTAATAGTAACTACAGTTCTTGGTTTTTTTTAATGAATTTTGTTTCCTCACAAAAAGTATGACAAAAGGGAAGACATATCTCCAGGAGATAAAAGTATGATGAATTATTCACACATTATAATGGAATCTGTGGTTTCACACTTAGGTCTCTACAGAGCTACTTATAAAGTATTATCAACCATCCCTGTAGTGGAATTGAACTACAAAGCTCTTCCTCCTGTATATATTAAATAAACAGAAAAACTTCCACATGCCTATTAGTTTGTATACAATAAAATTGTGTATTTGCATGATAAGGATTACTCAATGTAGTTTTTTAAGTTACATAGTTTTGGCAAGTGTGTTGCTAGTTTTACATACATGACAGTGTTCAAGGACTTTCTTGGACATACAGTAGATGAGTCAGTTAACACGTTAGCAACTGACATACACCCATGCTGAGAGTGATGAACATTATACAAACTATATACAGTGTTGTGTATTTGAACAGGAAGGAACATTCTTTTAATTTATTCCTGCCTTTTTAACCCAGACCACATTGTTAGAAGAAGCTGTCAGCTTTTCACCCATACCCTCCAATGAGTGAAAAGAATTGTTGTACAACAAAAAAAATTGACACCTAGACCAATGCATTTTCGCTAATTTTTGGTTTAGAGAAACGGGACAGATTTGCTCATCACTACTGCGGAGCAGAAGCTCTGAGTTTCATCAAAGGCAGCCGTTTAGAATTCATACAATTGTTGCTAATATTCCAGGGAAGCTGCTGAGAAACTTATCAACTAAATTGTCTGCACCTGGATTACAGAGCTGCCAGAGTGAAACACCATTAAGACAGAAGCTAGAGTCCTGCTGCGGGTCGGGTTTAGAAGTTCCAGGAGCGGGTCAGCAGTTCTGCGGGTTGGGCCGCGGGTCTTCTCAATATCACTGCTGCTGTCCTTAAATCCACTTTTAACAGTTAGGCACAATGAATGCATTTTTTTTCCCGGATGAATAAAAGTGCTCAGTACCAAAGTTAATGTACCTATGAAATAAGTAAGAGAATAACGGCTAGAAGCCCAGTTTGGCCCCACATTATGAATTCCAATCTATAGATCTGAGGCTCACTCCGATAGGAATTAGAAAATTCAATGAATCTAGGGCTGTCTGCATGCCGACTGGCTAAATGGTAGGTCATAATGATTCCACCTTACCAAAAGCAAAGGAAGGTAATCCTGCAAGATATTTCCCGCTTCAGACTCAGTAGAAAGACGTTTTCTTGTTTCTTAACAAATGCAGTGTCAGCTGAGCAGACAAGTGAACACAATTTTTGTTCAACTTTGGATTTGTTTTGTAAAATGTATACAGGTATAGTTATCTATTATACAAAATCCTTGGGATCTGGGTTTTTCCGATAAGGGGTCTTTCTGCAGTTTGGATCTCCATACCCTTAATCTGCTAAAATCATTTAGACATTGAATCAACCACATAACATTGTTCTGCTACCAATATGCAGCTTTGTTACCATAAGTACAAGGTACTTTATTATTACAGAGAAAAAGGAATTTTTTTAAAAATTAGAATTATTTGCTTATAATGGGATATAGCCTTCCTGTAATTTGATGCTTTCATGATAATGGGGTTTGAGACAAGGGGTTCCATACCAGTATCTGCAAATTATTTAGATTCAGTAGTTTGAACTAACTTATGGATTTGGTAAACCCCAAATTATAAATCTATGATTCAACTAAAAGAAAACTGATCTAGAAAATTTTGAACTTGAGAATCCCAAGGGATTCCTAGCAGCTGAATTTCCTCCTTATTGATCAAAACTTTTCAGAGTTGGGAGGACACCTTTCATTACTCTAAGCCAGTGGTCCCCAACCAGTAGTTTGCGAGCAACATGTTGCTCACCAACCCCTTTGATGTTTGCTTCCAGTGACCATAAAGTAAATGCTTGTTTTTGAATTTCAGGCAAGTAGACAAGTTTTGGTTGCATAAAAAACAGGTGTACTGCCAAACGGAGACTCCTGTAGGCTGCCAATCCACATAAGGGCCACCAGCAGCCAATCACAGTCCTTTTATGGCACCCCCAGAAACGTTTTTCATGCTTGTGTTGCTCCCCAACTCTTTTTTTACATTTCAATGTGGCCAATGTGTAAAAAAGGTTGGGGACCGTTGCTCTAAGCAGTAAACCTGAATACTTGCTCTCCAATGCACATAATGTGGGCAGAATGATATTCTCTGCTGTAAAACGTAACTGCTTGGTAAAGTTTACCATGTAATGATTAAACAATCCATAATGTGCTTCTGATGCAAGTAATTCAGATTTAAGTTATAATTTCAATTCAGATACAACTAAATTCAAGAATTACTGAACATGAATCAAAGTGTGACATTTCAAGTCTACTGTAAATAAATGGTTTAATTTAAAAACAACATTTGTTTACCATTTATAAATACACTAATACATATATGTAAAAATTGTCAGACTGGTACAGCATTTTTAACAAAAAAAAAAAAAAAAAAAAAAACAGTTTACAGCAATTGTAAAAACAAACTGTCGCAACAAAAAAAAAAATCCCTACTTTTCTACTGTCTTTGAAAACATTGTTATGACAGGAACATCTTTCAATGTCAACAAATATAAAAATTATGCTGTGAAATCAAGAACAATGGATTTTGGTAGATCAATTGTATTTTTTAAAAAAAATGGACAATACAAAGAAAAGCAGCCTGATGCTAAAACTAATAAGAAATATGAAAATGTAACTTAGCAAGAGATTCAACTGAGTTACCTAGCATAACTATTAAAGAGAAACAAAACATATATACCCTTCAATCCATGTAGGCTATACAAGTGTAGCAGAGCACTATAATATGCTCTTAGTGCACTGACTTTATAGCTGGAAGGTGGTGAATCAGCGGACACCTGTAGGCTTTCAGTAGGAGAGCACCATGGAAGGGATTTTAGTGCACCTATTTGGAAGCGGTCACTTTGATATAAAAGGTAAATGGACGACAACCATCTCTGCTTATTATTATTCCCTTCCTTTTAAAAACATTTCAGATTTATTATATAAAGGGCCCAATTTAATGCTTAACATTGAAGCAGCATCCGGAATCTCATTTATACACACACACACACACACACAAACACACCCACATCAGCTATTGTGTGTTAGCAGCATTACACGCTTTTTTGCTGTTTGCCTATAAAAGGTCTCGCTTGTAACAGACCAACAAATTAATTTGATAAAAAATTTTGATGATCGATTTGTAAACAATACTTCTGCATTTCACTAAAGGGGTCATTGCAGTGTAGGCACAAGTTAGTTTTTTTAACTTTACTTGACTGGATACTAACAGACCCCTTTCATAGTAATATCTCAATCTGTATATGCAGCATTATTAAAAACACACAACATAAAAGCAATGTCTGAATGAAATACAGTACAAAAAAAAACCTACAAGATAAAAGTTTTTACATCCATTTTTTGCAATTCTGTTTTAAAAGAAATCACTTTACATATGTATTTACAGATATGAAAACTAAAACCTACATTTTTAAGTTACATGACAAACATTCTAGGGTGAAATTGGAAAAAAATATATATACAAGATCTGGCCTGAAGAACTAAGTAAGGCACATGTAGACAATATTTAAAGCCCAACATTGGAACGTTATAGAACAATTTGTCAATTCTCAGTTGTCGTACATGGCCCCTAGTGGAGCAATTTAACAAATGTACAAAATACATTTAATATCTAGGGGAAATGCTTCACCTGCTAATTGTAGGTCAATACTGGAAGTAAATTAAAGGGAGATTGACTTTTAAAAAGATTAGCTGCTCAAAATGTTCCATCATTAGTCTGTTTTGGTTAAAATTGCCATTTTCATTTGCAGTGTTAAAAAGCCTCTCAGAGGGAATAATGCTAGGTGGGCATCCAAGGAACCTGACAGCCAGTTTTGCCAATACAGGCCATGCAGATTTCTTCAAATTCCAGTAAGTTAATGGATCACAGTTGTGTTCAAGAATCTCTTCTTCCAAGTAAGCAAACACAATATCTTCTGGCAATTTTTCCTTTAATGTCTTTGATCTTTCTAAATTTGCCATAAGTGACCAAATGTTTTCCTCACATTTGCTTTCTGGCGAAGAACTTTTGTTGCACCCATTAAGGATAGGTGCATCATCTGAGGTAGAACTTAGTATCTCCAGTTCCCTGATTAAGCCTTGTTTGTACTCCTCAGCCTCCTCCTCCGAAAATAAGGAAGCTTTGTACCTGGGGTCTAAGAGTGTAGCAAAAATATATCGCGGATCATGAAGGGTTGATGAAAGTCGACAAACCATGGCTTCTTTAAGAGACGTCAGCATTGTATCAATACCCATTGTTTCCTCAAATAACATCTCTATCTTTCTGTTGAGAATATGAATCATTGGAATAACTTGGCTCAAGGTGGCCATGTGCATACTCATTTCTCTACTAGCTGCTTCAAATGGTTTCAGTGCATGGCAGACAGATTGTATTACTTCCCACTGATCACAGCTTATTAGTTCTCTGAAGCTGCACTCAATAGACATTTCATCAATTGCCCTTTTCTGTTCAATTAGTCGTTCTAACATATGAAATGACGTGTTCCATTTAGAAGGGACATCCTGAATCAAATGGTGCTGAGGTAAATCATATTCTTTTTGCAGTTCTGCAAATTTTTCTTTTGCTTTTGTGGATCGCCGTACACGTTCACAGATTTTTCTTGCAATACTTAGCAAGTTTTGCACCATTCTTTGACTTTTAATAGCCTCGTTCACAATTAGATCCACTGTGTGCCCAAAACACTGAACACTTGAATGCTCACTCTCATTTAAAGTTTTTGCTATGCTATGATTATCAGTCACTGTTATACCTATCTGAAGGCCAACTGAAGTAATCCAGGATTCCCATAAGTGTTCTAGATGTTTTTGAACACTGACACCATTAAAGTCACAATCAATCTGTGAAACATGCAAAAGTGCTGAACAGTGGTGATTTTCATTATGCGGTCTGAATGAAGACTCAAATGTTACCCAATGAGCAGTAAGAGTTAAGTATTCCCGTGTCTGACTGCTCATCCATATTCCAGCTGTAAAATGGATTACACCACTTTCTGCTTCTTTTAAGTGCGAGACTATGATGTCCTTTACATTTTCATACATATCAGGGATTGCAGTTCTTGAAAAGTAGGATGCAGATGGTAATGAATATTGAGGTTGAAGATATTCAAGTAGTCTATTAAATCCAACATTATTTACAAAGGAATATGGCTGAAGATCAAGTGCAATCATTTCAGCTACAAGACTTGTGATTTTCTTGGCAACTGGATGAGAGTCACTAAATTTGTCAGTGGTGTCATCAAAAGAAGAGGCTAATTCAGTTTTCACTGGCGTTTGTGAATCGGCATGACATAACGTTTCAGAAACACTATTGTTTTGCAGTACATTGCCATGAAACCGCTGTAAATGTCTCAAGAGACAACTGGTTCCCAAATTGGTTGGTTTTTTCCCTCTACTTATTGTTCGACCACAGTGCATACATACAACTTTTGTTGAGTCGGCAGAACAAATTGAAAAGTGATTCCACAGTTTTGAGGTCTTTTTGCTGTTTGTTGGTAATACAATTTGATTATCATGATTTACAATTGTTAATTCTGTCATTTTTGCTGAGCACTCTGCAGAAGCTAAAGTAGCATAAGGAGAATTGGCTAGACCAACATCATTTTTTTTTTGGTTCAATATCACTTCTGGGTGTTGTCTATACAAATGCCTCAAACAGTTTGTTCCCAAATCCCCCTTTTTGCCTCTGCTAATCGTGCAATTGCAATACTTGCACACTGCTTTCAGATGATCAGTTGAAGATAATGAGAAATGATGCCATACTTCACATTTTAACCTTTTCATACATTTTTTGTTTGACTGAAAAACAGTTGACTTATATGTTAAAGTTCTGCGACCATGGCCACGTTTTCCAGGAGAAGACAGTAATAATGACTCGGTATTACTTTCTGAGCAATGCAAAATAGATTCTTCATCTTCAATCAGGTTTCCATTAGGAACAGCATACTGAATATCGACCGATGCCCTATCAGGAGATGAAGGCAAAGAAGCAGGTTCTTTACTAATTTTTCCTGGAGATACATCACCACCATCTGGGGGAAGAAGAGATGGCAATAAGGTAGGAGGCACAGAATATGGGGGTGGCAAACTTGTTACTCCGCCATTCTCTTCCAAAACTATTGAACGGTGGGCTCTCCACATATGCCTTATTAAACAACTGGTTCCAAGGTCTTTTCCATTTTTTCCTCTGCTGAATTCATTCATGCAGTGTATACAAACGGCCTTTGAATTATCAAGTGGAGATAAATAAAAATGCTTCCAGACAGCAGACCTTCTTCTAGAACCTGATGAATTTTTTTGAGTTGGAATGTGTTTTTGTTCTGTGTTGTCACTGGTTTCTTCTGCTTGACTGTTTGAGAATGACACTGGAGAAACCACTGAAACAACTTCTTTGATTTTTTCTGACACTGAAATGTCAGAGGATATATTATCTGATAATGTCAATGTTTCCTCTGGTATGCTTTCTGAAGAGATTTTTAATGCTGATTTTTTATATTTAGTAGGTGTAACATTGGATTCTGCAGCATCTGAAGAGTGTGGAGGTAGCAGTAATGCAGGTGGAGAGTAGGAAGATATACCAGGCTTTTTTTCAGAAAAAAGCACTCTAGGATGTGCCCTTCTTACATGTCTCATTAAACAACTTGTACTTAGGTCTTTTTCATTTTTCCCTCGGCTAAACTCTTTCATACAATACATGCATGTTGCTTTGGTACTGTCCCGGGGAGATATAAAAAAATGATTCCAAGCTGGAGACTTTTTCCGGTTGCTAATATTTTTGTTTGTAAGTATACTTTGTGTAACGGCCTCCATTGCTGCATCATAAAGAGTAGTAGTGTACTGAGAAAACAGAACACCATAATCATCCTCATTGTCAGTTGATACAAATGTATTTGAGGTATCGGCACAGGATTGTTCCTTATCTTCTTGCTCATCGCTACTTTCAATTTGTTTTAGGTCATCCAATTCCATCTTTATTTGCAGACCATCCAAGTCACTATTTCTGTCTTCATCTTCAACTTTCAAATTGTTGATTTTTTCTTCAGTCAGAATACTTTCCATTTTTGGGGAGCAATTGATATTTTGCCAGAATTTAGATGGAAAATTAAGTAGTCATTTAAAATAATTAGAAAGGTATCACAGTAACAAAGCCTTTAAGCAGAATTTGTTAGCACAGACATTTCTTGCCATCAAACTGTGCAGACTTTTGTTTTTGAATCTTGTGGCATCTCAAGCGGATCTTGCAAAATTCACTGTTGCCTGCTACACCAGCGTATTTGATGCAGTTTTGGTCATTTTAACAAGAGTCCACCTTAAAAAAAAAAAAAAACACAAAAGTACAAAATTACCATTATTATTATTAATAATAAAAATTCAAGGCAATATCCTCTATTTAACGTAACTGCAACCTTTTAAAGCAAAAAATACAAAGTTAAAAGACATAATAAAACAAGGTCCAAAGAAGGACTAAAATATTTGTCTAAAAAAAGTCTTCTAGGAGGATCAATACGATACCTATGGCATTTTATTTCAGCAGAAAAGGGTCCAACTTGGAAAAAAATGTGCAAAATTTTCTAAATACTTAATGTAAGCCTGTTCCTATAGCGGGGACTATGGTTTCAGGACAGTGATCTGTTTGCTCTGTTCCAATACATGCTCTAGATAAACACCAAAGAGTTTTCTTTGGGGTACATCAATACATTTAGTTTCCATGCTAGACCCTGCTGATAAAATAATCAGTATTTGAAGAGGAAGATACTTTATTTAGAATGAAATCTAGCCATAGACCAAATGAACAGAACAGTGGATTTTTTTAAATTGTAAATACAGCAATACTATTAGACTTGAAGGCAAAAAAAACAACTGTGCACTAATCTTAGATCAACAAGGATATATATGTCTTCACAATTACACCTTTATGGGGTTTAAAGGAGAAGGAAAGCTCCAAGACAGTTTATTGCCAATAGAATAGCCACAATAGTGCAAGCTAGAACGCTATATTTATTCTGCAGAATGCTTTACCATACCTGAGTAAACAGCTCTAGACACTGTCTCTGTTTGTTCAGGATAGAAGCTGCCATATATGCTTGGTGTGACATCACTTCCTGCCTGAGTCTCTCCCTGCTTACTAACAGCTCTGAGCTCAGATTACAGTAGGGATGGGAGGAGGGAGGGGGAGAGGAGCAAACTGAGCATGCTCAAGGCCGTGCCCTGGAGGTTTAAGCTGAAAACAGGAAGTCTGATACAGAAGCCCATGTGTACACAATAAAAGCAAAGAAATGTGGTGTTTCTTTTGACAGAGGACTCAGAGCAGCATTAATTTGAGGGTTTACTGGTGTATTTATATAGACCTTTCTGATAAAGCTTACTTAATTTTAGCCTTTCCTTCTCCTTTAAGGTTTTTTTTGTAGTGGGGGCAGAGTATCGGCTTGTTTTTCATGCCTCTAAAGAAAAATGCGGATTTAATTTTGCGTTACTTTTGCAATAAATTTATGATATTCTGCCTTATTTTCATATATGTCTTCTGTTCTCAAGTCAAGAAGATCTTTATGCGGCAGTCTAATATTTGTCTTGTGTGTGTATGAAAGTGGAGGAAGCATGTTCTGTTTTGTAATTACATATCTGAAGAGGACAGTAGCTATGGCTGCCAAATTGAGCTGAACTTTTCACACCTGGTTTTTAACTTTTTTAGATATTATGATTTTGTTAGATTGCCACAACTGTTTTTTTATATTTAAAAATATATCTTTTATTAATTATTTGGAAAAAAAAAAAACTTTGAGACAAGAAGTGCCAAGCTAATTATGCATTCACTTCTGCAAAAGAGCAAAACTGTATATTTTGGTGAGGCATAAGGATATTTAAGATCCAATACAAGCAGCCATTCTCTGTGTAAAAAACACTTTAGTTTAGGACAGACTAGATGGGCCCTTCAAAAAATAAAAGGAAATTTTGATTTATAAATGACCTTAAAAAAAACTCTAAACAGCCAAACCTATTCTCTTTTCTGCAACCATTACAAAATGTATTGTTTGGGAAACCCACATTCTTGAATGTGTATACATACAAACGATATAGCTATATTTGACAAAATCAGTAGAAGTATAGAAATTGTATCAGCCCTAGTGCAATCTATGTTTGCAGGGCCAAGCAGGCAGCTACCCTCAGTTTTCCTGGCAATATCGCCTGAAATGGTAATTTTAGTTGATCGACAACTTGTACATTTAAACGATCGTTTCAAGATAATCGTGGTTGCACGATAACGAAAAGCTCTTTTATAGATCTTTACATCTATGGCCAGCTTTAGACTGACCTTGAAGGAACACCCTGGCTGAGCAGGCAGTGGATAAATCTGACAAGAATAGAATAACGGAAAATGTGAATTAAAAAATCTTTTATGGAGGATTCATTATTTGGACACATCAAAATATAATTTTGTTGCAGCCCTAGCACGAGCAATGTCTCTTCAATTAGTCATAACATTTAAAGGGGTTGTTAGCCTTCAGACAGTTTTTCAGTTCAGTTGGTTCACCAGAAATAGATTTTTTTCCAATTACTTTCCATTTTCTATTTGCGACCTTTTTTCTAATAAAAAAAGTAAAAATGCGCAAAGTTAAATTTTTCACCTTCTAAAGCAGCCACGGGGGGGGGGGGGGGGGGGGCGTGGGCGGGTGGTCGCTGACTTTTTAAATCAATATCTTATAGTTGATACATTTGTTATTTTTATCCCTGCTGAACAGAATCCCTAAGTTTCATTAAAACAGAAGTCCCCTACATTAGTCCCAGCATTCAGCCTGCTGTGGTTTCTACATAATTAGTTGAAACCTCCAGCTCATTTCACTTACTTCCTGGTCTAGCGTAAAGCCCTGCCCCCTTCCCTTCTGAGATCGCTCTTTTATCTCTTCAACTATGAGAGTAGGACATGTGAGAGTAGTTGGGGAGGAGCAGCTGCACCTGCATTGACAGTTACAGAGAAGCAGGAGACCGTGGCAGTTTTTTTTATAACACTGTAAGCATCTGCACTGTAATCACAAGTTTTTCATATTTGCTGATTAGTGATACAATTTGCAGTATGTATGCCAACTGCTTGCACTTGCATCTTAATTGGTTCAACTGTGAAAACTGTACACTACTGTATCGCAAATCAGCAAGTGCAAAAAAGCTGCCACTGGCTCCCGCTTCTCTGTTACGGTCACTGCAGGTGCAGCTGCTCCTCTTAGACTACTCTCACAGTAGAAGCGATAAGGAGAGATCTCAGAAGGGAAGGGGCGGGGCTTCATGCTTAACCAGGAAGCACTTGAAATGAGCTGGAGATTTCAATTGATTATGGAGAAACCACAGCAGGCTGAATGCAGAGAGTAAGGTTATTAAGGTTAAGGTTATTTTAGGGGACTATTTAGAAGTAAAGCTTACTCCATGTTCTTTGCAGGAATAAAAGTTCAATTTACAGTGTGCTGAATCGGTAAGGTATTTTTTGTTATAGGCATTTGTAGTGAAAAACTACCTTCCTAAGTTTCTTAGTTCCATTCATGATGGGACTGGAGTACTGGTAACCTTTTGCACATGCAACTACACAGCGCGTTATCAATCAAGGAAGCAAAGCAGTGATTATAAGTGGATTGAGGCTGCGCATAATGTTAGAACAGAAAATGCTGCCCCAGGCAGTGGGAGGATGGAATGTAAAGAATTTGGTGTCATCACCCTAGTGCAGCCGGCAGGTTTTCAACAGAACAGCATACGGAGCAAAGGGAAGCACCAATAGGAAAAACCGTCACTGTTCTGAAAACTGTATATAAATGCAGTTGGAATGTACAACCCTTTATTTCAACCATTCATTTATTTCAACCATTCATTGTCCTTTAAAGGCAGCGATTAGAATTGATACAATAGTTGTGAAAATTCCAAGATATGCCTGAGAAATGTATCAACTAATTGTATCAACTAAATGTAGCAAATTGTAACAGTTCACAATCTGCACCTGCATCATTGAGCTGCCAGACTGAGATACCAGAGACAGGAACATTAAACGTGGATATTGGGAAAATGGTAAAAAATAAAAGATGGAAAGCAAATGATAAAAGTCTAAAGTTGTTTTCAGATTGTTCACCATAAACAAATTGTTTTGAAGGTGAACAACCCCTTTAAGGGTAAGGGCACAACGCTGCTATTTCGGGAGATTAGTGGGCCAGTGACAAATCGTTTCTTTGGGCACGACTAAACTCCCTGAACTGCCTTCCAGCTGGCTAAAAACCAAATCGCCGGCGGGATGGCACTCGGAGCGCTTCGTTTTCTAAAGTCGCCCAAAGTTGCCTCACGAGGAAACGTTTGGCGACTTCAGAAAGCTGTATTGATCCGACTGCCATCGCACCTTCGATTTACATTCTAGCCCGCGAGAAGGCAGTTCGGGGAGATTAGTTGCCCGAAGAAGAATAGATTTGACGATTGCCACTAATCTCCCGAAATAGCAGCGTGTGCCCTGGCCCTAATAAAAAAAAAAAAAAAAAAAAAACCACATGATCTCCTTTATTAGCGCTTACAATTTTTTATCAATAAAAAAAATGTTCAAAAGATATATTTTCATTGTTAGAATGCTCCATACATAAGGCAGGCAAAGCCTGTTGAATCCCTAATATCCCCCCATTTAGTTTACCTTGTATACTAGGTCAAGATTTTTTCAGTCATTCATGCTCTGCTGCCAGCAGTGCCAGTGCCCAGGTTGATCAGTGATGAACACATGCAAGTTCTAGAGGAGTTTAGAAGGTGCAATCATGGCGACTGAATGGAGCACGCACAGAACAGTATAATGGAACAAACCGACCCTGAAGTTGTCTATATGAAAACATAAAAAAAAGTGCAACACTTGATTAATTAAAAACAAGGGTCAGGCAAAGCGATAAATTATTTCTACTTACCATAATTTCTATTTCCAAGTCACTGTCATGGCAGTATTCACCAACATGGTAATTCCCACCCCTTTAAGGTCACTGGACAGGAAACACAAACTTCCACTATAAAGCATCCTCCTAGGTTAGTGAATGCTGCCATGACAGTGACTTGGAAATAGAAATATTTTCTCTTTCCCAAAGTTACTATGGCAGCAAATCACCAACATGGGACACTCCAAAGTTAAGAAGGGAGGGACAACATATGCTGCATAACATTTTTATTTAGCACAAAATTATTGAATGACAGACTGAAGAACTTTTCATCCAAAGCTCTCCTCTTGGGAGTAGAAAACATTCTACTTATAACGCTAGACAAACGTAGAGGCAGAAGTCCACCTGGCTACCTTGCAGATCACGTCTGGCAGGGGCTTGCTTCCGCCGCCCAGGATGTAGCCACAGATAGTCGAATTGGCCCTTGGGTCTCTAGAAACCTGCCTGCCAGCCAATTAATATGCCAAATTGCCAATACAATGCAGGTGACTATCCAACGGGCATTTGTAGTTTTAAATGGAGCTTGCCCTTTCCTCTGACTTCTCGGAATCATAAAACGTTTGTCAGACTTGCGCCAATCCTTTTGTGTGATTAATGTAAAGTGAGATTGTCCGCACAGGGTCTAAGTTGTGCCACTGTCTTTCTAGTTCAGACTTTGGATCATGACAGAACAATGGCAAAAACATCTCCAATTACATGTGAAATTGAGAGAACGTTCGGCAAAAAGTCAAATGCGGGTCTCATGACTACCTTATCCTGGAAGATTACTGTATGTGGTTCCTTAGCTGATAGGGAGTGGACCTCTTTCCGTGTTGGTGATTTGCTTGCCATGGTGACTTGGGGAAGCATGCAGTGTCTTTTCGAATAACCTCGGTGTTCACAAAGCCATTGGGCTGGGGTGACCAATAACCTGGACACCACAACTATATGGGCTGGTGTGGTTAATAGTCTTGTTTGTGAGGAATATGGGCAGATATCTCAGATGTTGCTCTGAGTCCCCTGTCAAAAGAAACACTGCATTTCTTTCCTTGTATTGTGTACACATGGGCTTCTGTATCAGACTTCCTGCCTTCAGCTTAAACCTCATTGCCCTGGGCAAGAGCATGCTCAGTTTGCTCCTCTTCCCCCACCCCTCCCTTCTCTACTGTAATCTGAGTCCAGAGCAGGGAGAGACTCAGGCAGGGAGTGATGTCACACCACATTAATACTGCAGCTCCTATTCTAAACAAACAGAGTTTCTAGAGCTTTTTACTCAGGTATGGTAAAATATTCTACAGAATAAATATAGCATTCTAGCTTGCACTATTGCAGCTAATCTATTGGCAATAAAATGCCACTGTAGCGTTCCTTCTCCTTTAAAACTTTTATCTCTGCACAAATGCTGGGCCATTATAACAGTACTGCGGTTTTGGTTGGTTTAGGTATCGAGCAGGTTTGAACATCTCGTTAGCCAATTTATAGTACATCAGCAGATGAGATTAAAATGATCTGCAGCTTCCCTTCACTCCCTACTATTGCAAACCTGCTGAATACCTGAACCAACCAAATTCCACAGTACAGTAATACTAGGCGGATCTATGGCCCAGCATTTGTGCATAGATAGTCGTTTGAATGGTTTTAACCAATATTATAACAATGTGTTGGAAGGTGTATATTTCTTTAAAACTGCTTCCATAATGTACCACAACTTTAGAAAAAAAAGCTCCTTGTGCATAGATGCACATTATCTAGAATGGTGGGAAATATTTCAGTGCCCCCCCGCCCCCCACAATTCATCTTTAGGGCAATGACAGACACAATGTTTTGTCTCTAACAATTAATCTTGCGTACAGTGGATGACAAAACAAGGGACATTTTGTTATATGCTGCACCCGAGAATAATCGCGGGCGACAAATTGGCCTGTCTGTCATTGAAAGATAAAGCTAGAGGTAAACCGCAATCAGAAGATAAAGATGACGAGCACTCTGTGTCCACTCATAAGTTAAAAGTAAAGAACTTTATTTCATCTTGTTAAAACCATCACATATGCTGAGCGTTATAGATCAAACGATACGTAGTCATAGGCATTGCACTCAAATGTGCCAAATGGCTTTTTAAATGATTTTTTTTAATGAATGGCTTTTTTAATGAATTTAAAAAGCCGTTCGGCACATTTGAGTGCAATGTCTATGACTACGTATTGTTTGATACGTAACGCTCAGGATATGCGATGGTTTTAACAAGATTAAATAAAGTTCATTACTTTTAACTTATGTGTGGACACGGAGTGCTCGTCATTTTTATCTTCTGATTGCGGTTTACCTCGAGCTACAGGTTCAGGGCGAACTTTGTTTGAAGTATCTGCAAATCCAAGTGCGGGACCAGGGGTTTGGACACCCAGGTCATCGTAAAATTTGGGTGAGTGATTGATGTTATATGCCGTAGAATTAACTGCTTTGTTAGACTTATTACAGAGTAGCAACGCTTTATTTAAAGAGAAGGTGAATCAACATCGGTCCTTTAATTATATAAAAAAAAAGATCCAAATTGAGCATGTTTTACACTGTATATCATTGCCCTTAAAGTGGAGGGAAAAGATCAGAGATTGCCATGCCTTAGCAGAATGGAGAGGGGGCAATGCCTGCAAGATTAAGGGGGGGGTTAGTTGTCCTTTAAGGTATTAACAAAAAATTCAGATAGTTACATAGTTAAATCTGGTTAAACAAAGACAAAGTCCATCAATTTCAACCCCTCCAAATAAAAACCCGGCATCCATACACACACCCCTCCATATAAATTATATATAAACCCATATCTATACTTACTATAGAATTTAGGATCACAATAGCCTTTGATATTATGTCTGTCCAAGAAATCATCCAAGCCACTCTTAAAAGCAATAACAGAATCAGCCATCACAGCCTCACTGTCCTCACTGTAAAGAACCCCCTATGTTGCTTCAAATGAAAGTTCTTTGCATCTAGTCTGAAGGGGTGGCCTCTGGTACGGTGATCCTCTTTATGGGTAAAAAGGTCCCCTGCTATATGTCTATAATGTCCTCTAATGTACTTGTAAAGTGTAATCATGTCCCCTTTGCAAGCTCCTTTTTTCCCAGAGAAAACAACCCCAAACTTGATACGCATACACTAAGATCCAATTGTTTAGTGAGCTCACCAAATATGGAGCCGACAACCTGATTTGCCAACAAATCGGACTATAATGGGGCATAGACCAGATGGAAGAGAACCACATTACTAACGTAGTCTGCAGATTTCACTCACCCCACGCTTTTAATTGTTACTTTAGTTATATGTGAACGGGACTGCTATGTAGCACTGGTAATCTCCATTCAGAACATCATAAATTTGCATCATCTCTTTCTAAACCACATGCAAAGAACCTGAAAGTTCTCTGAACTGACCCTTCTATCTATATATGTCGCTGTGGAAGGTAAAATATAGGAGGTACTCGAATATACCCACAATTATATACCTAAGTGGTTCTTTAAATCCTTAACATAAAGGAGAACTTAAAATAAGGCATTTCAATCTCTAGCTATAGTACGTTCTCTCTGATCACTTTAGTTCTAACACAGCAGCCCTTTGTAATGTTTCTGCGCTCTTCCTTAAGAGTTAGTACAATGTTTTCACATGCGCAATGTCTCACTCCTTTACCACTGGTGTTTCTATACCACTTGAGGTACACCATCACTGCACATTTGTATTGCCCTTGCTGGTTACTTGGGGCCAAAGTAAAAAGCAATGGAAGAGATTCTGTGACCTCATAGTAACAAAAAGAATAGCGTACTATGCGTGCCCCCCAACATGGCCGCTCGTACTGGGAGTCCCCCCACTGGTGTGGGTCGCCTAGCGCGGAGGCAATTTAAAAACCACTTTTTCCTGAACTTGATTGCAGGCTCTACTATGCCACACCTTTGGTTGGTAATAGTATTGTGCCCTTTATAACCCCTGGTCTTTGGGAGACCAGTCAGAAGCTCATGCCTGATTTTGAAAAAATATTAGTCTGCTTGATTTGGTACAATCAACAGTTTTAGATTTATCCATTTCCTGACCAGCTGAAACTATATTTTAGCTCTGCACTGGTATTTCCGGTTGCATTTTGTTCCAGTTCCAATGAACTCCTGCGTTTTACAACATCCTTATATTTTAAAATAGTGGCTACATTAGTGACTACTACCTATGAACCAGAAGCCAAATCTGATCACCATGTGAGAAGCAAAGGTGCTTCCCCCCCGAAGCTCGATAAACAGAGTTATACATACAGAGCAGCTGGTGTGCGACTTGCAAGTCACGTGATCCAGGTAAAGAGTTACCGAGGAAGTTGCATGCATTATTAGTAGCAACAAGGCGGATGCCTCCAGACTCCATTTCCGGTGGGACAGAACATGCTCCCGACTAGCCAGTGTACATGTATTAACAACTCTGGGATTACTAGGCACAATACTCGCAGGCACTGCCAGCCCTGTACTGTGCCTACACCACACGCATTCCCGCAAGAGCCCTTTCAAATCTAGGGTTGGCCATTACAATATCTGTCGCACTGCTTCGCACTATTACTACGACAGTATCATCTGACCAATCTACACGCCAAGCACCACAAACATGGCGTCTAACAAAACAAGCGCACGCAACATTGTACACACAGAGAGAGGAAGTACAGAGCGTCCTCCTTCCCATAACGCCGACAGCTGCCGCACAAGGTGGACAGAATCACGGGTCAGCTGCCTGCCATGCGACCCCCCCAGCTGTAACCCTACTACATCTCCCAGCATTCCTCATTCGAAGGCGGTTCTGGGTTGCGACGGGCTGTAGTTTCACAGAGAAGCCGTAGGTCGGATATTCCAGTGGCAGTTTATTAACACAAAGGCGATCTCGTTTCTCTCACCTGCTGATGGCAGACTCACAGTAGCGAACGGAGATGGCTTGGTATCCCCAAGTAAAGGCAGACGAGTAGCGTAACTGGTTATAAAAGGACCCGCACATCACCCTGAGCACAATTCCGTTACCCGGTTTAAGAAAACAACTTACGAGAGTCTTCTCGGCCACCCGATCTCTTAAAGACCCTTTATTCGGCGGCCTCAACTCGGCCCAGATTCCTCCTTTCAAACAGACAATGCTCTCTCATTACAACGCGTGCCACCCCTCCCCACTCGCTATTACGCAACTGCGTCACGACCAGTACGTCCCGCCATTATTAGGGAGGCAAAGCGGAGAATCCACTGTTTTTTGTTGCTGTGGTGATACGCAGGGGGAGGGCATCTGTTACACTTTTTATTACCATAAGAAGTCTATTGGTACAAAACTGGTTACATTTACTGAATCAAGCCAATGTATCCATGCAGCTCTGATATACTTTAATTTGTATTATTTTAAATCTAATAAGGAACCCCGAAATGGTTATTAGGACAATAATGCTGGTATTAAAGCCATGTGACCCCGTTTTTTGAAGTGCTGTCCGGGTCAAAACAACCAGATTAGGAAAACCAAGCAAGCATTCCTATGATTGACACGGCGATTGGGGTCCACTGGCTGACCCCACCTCTGTCATGTCACTGCCCCGCCCCCTCGGAGTTAGACTGGCCAAGGTGTCAACCCTAGGTGGCCCTAGTTTCTTAAAATGGGCAGATCCTATTAAAATATGTAATATTGTGAAATTGATGTATTTACATGCAGTAGGGTTTTACTGTACATACAAGCTGTTTTATGCAATATATATTTACAGACACCTACATTGTTCATAGGGATGCACCGAATCCACAATTTTCAGCCAAACCCCCGAATCCTCCATGAAAGATTCGGCCGAATACCGAATCGAATCCTAATTTGCATACTCAAAATTAGGGGTGGAAGGTGGAAAATATTTTTACTTCCTTGTTTTTACTTCCTCCCGCGATTCGGATTCGGCCGGGCAGAAGGATTTGGCCAAATCCGAATCCTGCTGAAAAAGGCCAGATCCTGGCCGAATCCCGAACCAAATCCTGGATTCGGTGCATCCCTAATTGTTCAGGTGTGTTTTCAAACCTGCAATGTTTCGTAGACCCACTTATCAATAACACTACGAGGATTTTGCCCCAAATTACAGCAAAATTGTGACATTTATGTATTTATTGTTTTTTTCTGCAATTAAGAAAACATCATGAAAAACAAAACATGATGCCGCCTTGTGACTTTTCCAGTGCTTTCACTACAACTTTGTACAATTGTGCTTTACCTGTTAATGAATACACTATGCACAAAATTGTGGCAAATGATAGAGAATCTTAGAAAAATATTGGTCATAATTAGTTGTGACTTTTTTCCACAATAGTAAAATGTTACTGTAAAGTTTTGATAAATGTTTCCCTTATCCTCACCTGCGATACAATTCGAGCATGCATTAATTTCATTTCCTTGTTTTGTGACAAAAAGTCACTACATTTCCCTCACTGCCCTAATTTGCATATGCAAATAAGGATTCAGTTCGGCCAGGCAGAAGGATTCTGCCGAATCCTATTGAAAAAGGCTGAATCCTGACCGAATCCCAAACCAAATTCTGGATTTTATGCATCCCTAGTTAAGCTGGATGCAGAGGAGGAGCAGTATGGAAGCTGCATGGGACACAGGGACAGCAGGAGGATTAGAAACAGTACTAAGACCTTAAATCCGATGATAGTTGCCTAGGAAGTCACGCATTGCCTGAGTTAAAGCAGTCATCTGCTGAAAGAGAACAATTGGGGACATGATCTCCACCAGACTTCACACTTTCGAGAATTGATAGTTTCAAACTTTTTTAATGAGTCTGCCTCCGCTGTGCCTCTCAATGGGAACTCAATGTCCCATAGCCCAGGACTGACACTCAAAAGGAACACATGCATCACTTCAGATTCTGCCTGCTACTGTGCACTTGGGGCAAATTTCAGCCAGCAAATGGGGAAAAAACAGTCTACCCAGTTTGGACAGTGATAGGCAAACATAGGAAAGTAAATATTATTTGAAATTAATTTCTCTACTTTACCTAGCATGGGTAGACACCCACAAAATGGGTTTACCTGTGACTGGTGTTCCTCTTTATTATTATTTTTTGGCAGTGTGTGTGCAAAAATTATCTTTTTTGAGCATTTTTAAAGCCATGTGCACATTTATAAATTCCACGTGCACAGAGAAGTAACTGTTTCTAGTGTTGGAACTAGGCATAGGTAGAAGAGGCATGTGCCTAGGGCAGTAGCCGCATGTGGAATTAAAGAGATGCTGTCATTGGAAAACATGTTTTTTTTTTTTCAAAATCATTCAGTTAATAGTGCTGCTCCAGCAGAACTCTGCACTGAAATCCATTTCTCAAAAGAGCACAGTTTTTTTTATGTTTAACTTTGAAATCTGCCATGGGGCTAGACATACTGTCAGTTTACCAGCTGCCCCCAGTCATGTGACTTGTGCTCTGATAAACTTCAGTCACTCTTTTTTGCTATCCTGTTGGTTGGAGTGATATCACCCCTCCCTTTCCCCCTAGCAGCCTAACAACAGAACAATGGGAAGTAACTAGATAGCAGCTACCTAACACACGATAACCGCTGCCTGGTAGATATAAGAACAGTACTCAATAGTAAAATCCAGGTCCCACTGCGACACATTGTTACACTGAGTAGGAGAAACAACAGCCTGCAAGAAAGCAGTTCCATCCTAAAGTGATCGCTCTTTTTGAAAGCACATGACCAGGCAAAATGACCTGAGATGGCTGCCTACACACCAATATTACAAATAAAACAAATACACTTGCTGGTTCAGGAATTAAATTTTACATCGTAAATCATTTGCAGTGTAAACAGTGTAATTTAGAAATAAAAACAACACCATAAAAATCATGACAGAAACCCTTTAATTAGCTTTCACAGTCCTTTCCACTGCCGATATTTGCAGTCTCTCACTATGGTTTACACTGTGCATCCAAACATGATCAGTGCCAAAAAGGCTAACACAGAAATAAACAAGACAGAAAGAGTAGAAACATATACGTAGTGCAGTACTTCTGAACTTGTTCTGCACCTAGAGTCAATTTTTACTCTGTGTTCAATAAACGTAGGTCTAGCTGCCCTTTGAATTGGCATTACATTCAAAAACAGTAGAAACCCCAGGTACTGTGTAAGAACCAGAGTTTAATGTTTGTACCCTCATGGGTGAAAAGTACTTCTGCCAACACCTCGTATAGCCAAAGTGCCTACTTACAAACTAGCACTTTTCAATTCACCCATCAAAATAGGTAACTTATTCTCTGCATAATCTGTTCTGCCACACAGTCTAGATTCTAAAATTAAAACATAGACACTTTGTGCATAGAGTAAAATCTTTTATTAGTATAAAATAATGCACTTATAATTGTGCTTTAAAAATCAGTCACTTCACGATTGTGCATAGGGCACAATGGTGAGGGGTGCTACACGCGTACCTTTTTTGTCTGCCTACCATGGGCTTGCCTTGAACATAGTTTGATCCTGGCCCGCCACTGGGAGGTCAGAAAAATACTGGAGGCATGGCAGATTACGGTCAGAGTGGATCAAAAGTAGGTGGATTAGGGTCAGGTGCATGTCGACTTTTTATTTTTTCTTATGCAAGATAAGGTTTTATGCCCTTTTTTTGCATGAGCCCAACGAAATGAGCTCAGGAGTTATATTATACGATATTCAGCCCTTCATAGCACATAGGTTGAAAAAAGACAAATAATAATATGATTCAATGTCATTTAGAAAGGATTTTAGCTGGACAATGCTCCATCTAGTGGCAGTATATCTTAACTTCACAATTTAGCTTGTTTGTCATACCCAGTTGCCATCTGGCGTGTGATATTGTGATTTTTATGACATTATAATGGTTGGTGTTACTGTTATTAAAATGCTAAAAGGAATGACCAACCAGTACTTGAAACAGAAAAGGTGGCAACTGTAACAACTGACAATTCTTTATAAATGTATCAACATTTCCTTTCTGGGGGGAAGTAACAGAACTGTTATATATGTAACATTTTCATAAAAGCAGTGATTCCGGGTTTTTTCCTGCCCCAGATTTGTCTCTGAGTCTCTTGCCGTATTAGTCACAGTGTTTACAAGCTACACTACTGTAAATGTTAATACGCATTTTATATAAAAGGTTATTGAAACAGCCATGTGTCTTATGATGTACTTTGATCCTATTTTGCCCAGTATGTGATTCTATCTTAGCTGGTATGAACATTGGCTGTATTCATACTCTCTCTTTCAGCTCGGCCCTCACCATGCTGTGAAGATGGAGTGATGTTGTTTAATTACACCTCTCAATTGCACAGTTCAGATTCATAGGACTATCAATTATAGCAAGTACTTGGAAGTAAGCCACCTGATACATGTATGAATACTGCCTTATACCCTGAATAAACAAAATAGTAATACAGGTAGTAGGCAGTGCCACACATGAAATATATATTTGGTGCACAAAACAATCATAGTTTTATTAAAATTTTATATCTATCTATATCAGGGGTCCCCAACCTTTTTTACCCAAGAGCCACATTCAAATGTAAAAAGAGTTGGGGAGCAACAAAAGTATAAAAAGTCCCTTGGGGTGCCAAATAAGTGCTGGGATTGGCTATTTGGTAGCCCCTATGTAGACTGGACAACAGGCTCTACTTGGCACTATACTTCGTTTTTATGCAATTAAAACTTGCTTCCAAGCCAGGAATTCAAAAATAAGCACTTGCTTTGAGGACACTGAGAGCAACATTCAAGGGGTTGGAGAGCAACATGTTGCTCACGAGCTACTGGTTGGGGATCACTGATCTATATCTATCTTTATATCTATATATATATATCTATATATATATATATATATCTATATCTATCTATCTATCTATCTATCTATCTATCTATCTATCTATCTATCTATCTATCTATCTATCTATCTATATATATATATACTGTATATCTATCTATATCTACCTATATCTCTCTATATATTTATCTATCTATCTATCTATCTATCTATCTATCTATCTATCTATCTATCTATCTATCTATCTATCTATCTATCTATCTATCTATCTATATATAGCACCACAAGGACTTAATGAAACTTTGCCACTCGGATGCTTCTTGTAATGAGTTTCCCTCATAGACTGGCATAATTATGTGATTATGTTTATTCCCCGGCTCTGAAATATTCACTTATTGTCCACCATCTATATGTTTTTATTGGAACCATTGTTTGTCACAGTATATGCTGTCACGTTGTTTTTAACACATTTCAGACCTGTGACTCATTACATATCCCACACACCGGGGGGGGTCCTCCTGCTGTTAACCCTAATGCCGTTATACTTTAACCCCTGAGCAATACTGACTGTCCCAGGTTCAGGCCTGGATACTGTCTCTGTAGGTGGGATTGGGAGAAAGGTGGCTTGGCATATCCACCTTTCTATATGACAAAATACGTTCTGGCCCTGTATATGGCATCACATGTAGCTGTGTGTGTTAATCTGTGGTAATACGCAGACAAACCACCTTGCTATGGTGCTCGTGACTTTATGCAAGACGCCACAGGGCGTTGCTAAGTCTATGGCACATGGTAACAGGCAGACGTGCTGTATGGGCGTAACAAGCTGGTCTATCCCACTGTCTCTCCCTGTCCTAGTGGTAATCCCCACCTCTACAGGACCTTGGGAGTGTATTGGGTCACGCCCCCAAGATGTCCAGTGCTTGTGGTAAAGAGAGACCCGGGGGTTCTTGTTCTATATTCGGCTTGGACACTGGTGTGTAACTGACTAGAGCTATTCACTGGTGACCATAAGGAGCATAAAAGCTCTTCACATACCCCATGTCTAACACATTCACCTTGTCGCAATCCCCCCCTTCTGTGTACTGGTTGCCTAGCAACAGTAATCGGTGCCAAAAGTTAGTTTTAAAAGTTCCAATTCAGAACTGAAACGGATTTAAATAAACCTATTTTTTGTTTCACATATATCTGTGTTAAAACTCCTTGTAGTGCTGCTGTTTTTGCATTTTTATTCTATTTTTGATTGAATTAGCGCCCAGATTTTATATATATATTTATTTCAAAAGTGTATTAAAAATACATATAAAGCCGACGTGACGTTTCGGTCCACTCAGGGAACTTTCTCAAGGCAACCATGTTTAATCCCACACGTGTTTATATATGTATATGGATTTTGTGGGACAAGTCATTCATAAGAAACAGTTTAAAGTTAATGAGCTATTTAAGCCCCTCGGGGCCACACAATTTAGTATGTATGTCCAAAACGCCTCTCTTTGTAGTAACATACGGTCAATATCATCTCCCCTGGTTTGATCCGCAATACAGTCTATAGGCATACATTTAAAGGCAGAGGCTGGATGCTTAGCCTGCAGCCAGTGTTGTGCCACAGGTTGTTTTGATATGTCCTGTTTTGTTTCCTTTTTTGGGTTTGGGATCAAGAGCCACTCTGATGGTCGAGCGGTGCATACTAATGCTTTCCCTTAGCTGCCTACAAGTTTTCCCGCAGTACAGAAATCCGCATGGACATTTAAATATGTAAACTACATTCCGGGATATACAAGAAAGTCTCTGTTTAATGCAATAAACTTTACCCGTATAGGGATGGGAAAATATTTCACCTGTGATTAAAGAATTACACATAGTACAGTTGCCACATCTGAATATGCCCACCTTACTGGTTATTGTCTTTGACGCGTACTTGCTTAACGGGTCCGTGGGAGAGAGGATTTCTTTTAGATTCCTATTCCGCCTGTGGCCAAACCTGATCTTTTTCAATGCTGTCAATTCCATATCGGATTTCATTATTGGCCAATGCTGTGAAATAGATTTTTGAAATAGAAACTAGTGCCCACATCCTCTCCCCTCTCTGATGCGGGCAGTTAGAGTGAACAGTGGTAGAAGGGAGAGGATGTGGGCACTAGAGAGTATGGCTAGTAGGTTTCTGGAAAGGGGATATCCAAGTGAATTGATAAAGGATATGCAAATGTGGGCTGAGTCACTTGACCGGGAGTATAACTCCTGAATTGTATATGGCATATATAACTCAAACCCTGCTGTGAATGTAGTTATGGAGTCAATTCATTACTGGCTAGTTTTGACTCAGATGTTTAAGCTACTATGTGATGATAATTGTATAGAAAGTCAGAATTGACACATAGAGCTTTTTTTCAGCTTTCCAATAATTGAATTAGATACAAGCATAACATGTAGGGTTGTCAACAGTCAGACGAATGTAACATATTACAGCTAGACAAATGTAACATATCTAAGGATTGACCAACATTACCTGCTGATAGGCTGTCTTTTAGCTTGGTTTTAACGACATAGGTAATAGCACTGCCTCACTTTATGGCTCTATTTGCACTTAGTATGTCAATATTTTCATTTTAATATTATATATGGCGGATATTTTTTCTGTACTTGGAGATCGTCTCAAACAGGTGGAGGAGGACCTGCAAGTGCTGAACTGTGGGGAAACCAAAGTTTGTCCTTGGATACAACCTGATATATTTCTATTTGCACTTAGTATGTCAATATTTTCATTTTAATATTATATATGGCGGATGCATTGTGCACTTGGTCCCCTTAAATGTTTTAACACTTGTAATTTTAACACTGATATTGTAATTTTGGTACCAAATAATCTCCTTATTTTTTTAAGGATGATTGATGTCACTTCCTGCTGAAGGATCTGTGGGATTATGGGTATATAAACACATGTGGGATTAAACATGGTTGCCTTGAGAAAGTTCCCAAAACGTCACGTCGGCATTACATGTATTTTTAATACACTTTTGAATTTTTCACCAAAGGACTCGGTGTTGCTGGTCATTTCTTCTTTATTATCCATTTAATTTACCCTGCACCCAAGACAAACTTCAAAGGTGGGGTGCTGCCCATCCGGAATTACTACAAATATATATATATATATATATATATATATATATATATATATATATATATATATATATATATATATATACATACATACATACATACATACATACATACATACACACACACACACACAAACATATATACATACAATCATACCAGAAGGGCATAAGTACCTCAGTGCAAAACATATTATTACCTTGTATCAGAGGCGTAGAGAAGAGTGTTGTAGCACGCTGGGAACCTCTAGTGGCCAAACAGAGGTACAACCATATTTTTTGAAAAATAATCCCAAAGCATGCTTATAGATAAAAAAATTACGTTTATTTCATATTATAAAATGTCAAACATTCCCCTTATGTCGCCTAACGCGTTTCATGCTTACCCAGTACTTAGTCATAGGCAACCTCTGACAGGTTGGTTGCTTAAGTACCTCAGTGCTCCATGGTTTCTTTGCTCCTCCCTCCTAACAAATTTTGCATCATTGTTTGTTTTACCTCCTCTGATGATGCGTCCGATGACACATAACTTGTTAGAAGGAAGGAGCTCACAGTCCATGGAGCAAAATTTGGATCTATGATTGTTTTGTGCACCAAAACCATGTGTGAGACTGACTACTACTAGGCAATTACTACAAGGTACATAGAACACCAGAGGCTATTAAAGGAATACAAAAAAAATATTCCATCTATTGCTTCTTCACCTAAAAAGAAGCATATTTTAGATACATTTCAGTTAGCAAATCAGTACCCTTTCTGTAAAATAATCGATCTTCCGCAGCTCATTCACCATTCCTCTCCTCTCCTTCTGGAAGCTGTGCACTGGGATCATCTGAGGTCAGACTGGCCAAAGTTACTCTGCATTCTGAAGGACAGAGGCTGTAAGTTATGTGTCTATTTATGACTGAGGCTAATCTTGATGAGAACCAAACCCTAAGCGGGGCATGGGTGATCGTTTCTCACTACTCTGGCAGTCTGGCCGAGAAAAAATCTCAGTGTAGCTTCCAGAGAGAAGAGGAATGGTGAATGCAGAAGAATGACCATTTTATAGAAAGGGTACTGAATTACTAACTGAAGCATATTGAAAATATGCTTCTTTTTAGGTGAAAAAGCAGTAATGATTTTTTTTTTGCCTTTACATTCCCTTTAAATGTCCAAATCAGGTTTACTGAACACAGGAAAAGTTGTACTGATGTTTACAAATGGTGACCTAGTCACAGGACTGGATTGGGATTCAAAATAGGCCCTGCCATAACTAGTACATACAGGCCCAAACAGTCCCCTCCAGCCCACTTTATAGTCACTTTCTATGGCATCTTGCAGCAGCCCCTCTGGAATTTGCCAGAACTCACAGATTGCCAGTTAGGGCCTAGGCATCGGCACCACTGAGGAAATATTTTGGTAGACAAGATAAACCTTTATGAAATACCAGCTAGCACTGCAGGCCCCTTCCAACGAAAATCTCAGACAGTAGATTATAGCACGAGTCCCTTTCTAAACTGTGATCCCTTCACTTTAAAGAGATACTAACAACAGAAAATAACCCTTTTTTTATATCCAGCATAACATTGTCTTTGAATGATATTTATAATTTTATCATAAAAGTATTTGTGCTTTTACATTACCTTTCTTACCCCCATGTTCCTATATGTGGGGGCAGCCATATTTGTATGGAGTCCCTATTCCCCAGTTTCACAAAAGGGGGTTGTAGCTGTATAATATACATTCTTTACTGGGGCCTTGTTGTCCCAGGTTCTACAGTCTGGTCAGAAAATGGTGGCTAAAGAGGAAGGTAGTAGTGGCAATAGGAGGATAAAAGTCAAAGTCCCAATACAATGTTGCTTTTCATACACATCATACACGAGGCATTGTTAAACAGATGTCCTTTCCATGAAAACTCCAATATCTGGCTACGAGAGCTCAGTGCGTGTGCAAAGCCATAATGTCTCCACACAGTAACAAACATGACCAGCACGACTGAACAGCCGCTTTGCCTCTCCAATGATGGCGGGACGTAGCGGTCATGACGCGGCTGCGTGGTAACTAGTGGGGAGGAGCGGCACACGCTGTAGTGAGAGCGCATTGTTTGTTTGAAAGGAGGAATCAGGGCCGAGCCGCGGCCGTGTAGTAGAGGGGCCAGGGAGAGAGTGGGGCGGCGGCGCCGATCCTATGGATTAATGATCCTTGGGTTGTTACCGCTAGACTGTTCCGTTTCTTTTCGATTGGATCACACTGAGAGACGTACTGAAGACGCAGGGGAGCGGCGCGGTCCTTTGTGATCGGCTCCGCGACTCGTCTGCAGTTTACGGGAAAACGGATCGCCGAGCGAGCCGTCTCCATTAGCCGCTGACAAGCCAGTGCGAGCAAGTCCGCCGCCAGCAGGTGCGTTAAAGTCTAATTCCCGTTTTCTCACTGGACACTACAATCCCCTTTCGACTGTGTCCCCCCGGTCCTAATTGAACCACAAATCTATTACATCCGACAATCTTGTGCCTTTGTTGTAGCTGAACAAAAGCTGGAGAGGCTCATGTTGGACAGCCCTGCCCTGACCCCTCTCTTTCTCCCTCCCCCAGGCAGCTGCCGGCGTCAGGGGAAGGAGGCCGCTCCGTGCTTCCCCTCTGTGTATCTGCTTGTTTTCTTAGACGCCATGTTTGTCATTCCTTGGTAAGGACTAGAAACTAGTCAGGGGTTGCGCTTGTAGTGATTGAGTAGACGAGCTGTACGGTGGCTGCCTAGCAGACTTAATAGAAACTCTCCCGTAGTCTTGGGGCCACCCATTGATTTGAACGGGCCCGGGAAAGTGTTTGGTGCAGTGACGTCAAGGGGCTGGCATCCTTCCCATGGTTTAGGGGGATATTAACCCTTCCATCGCCGCTGTGTTCTACTTCAGCGCAACCGATAGAGGAGCCTTTACCCCGTGTCTGACATGCAATATATGGTGGGATAAGAGATGCGAGTGTAACCACAGGGAGGTGTTTGGAATCTTGCAACTTTTGAGGAGAAAGTTTTCCCCGAGTCACGTGACTTGCAGCTCTCGCTCCAGCTGCTCTGCACTTCTGCCAGGGTTTCCCGTTAAAGAGATACTAACACGGAAACTTTTTTTTTTTTTTTTTTTTTTACATCTATCATAATACATTTATCAATATGGGCTTTGAAAGCTACTTCTATTGTTGCCAAAGTATTTGCTCAAAGCTTTTACATTACCTTGTCTGACTCTCTATGAGGGGGCTGCCATATTAGTGCAGCAGGAGTCGTATTAGAAACTTTAACTGACAGGCTGCGATGGGACAGTCAGGTTGGCAAAACAGTCAGGTCTAGGAACTAACAATTACTTACAAAAACAAACCTCTCGGCAAAAAGCATGACCTATAGGTAACTTTTAATGTACATTCTTATTTTTTAGTGTTCGTATCACTTTAACTGTTGGGAGTGCTGACCCAGGGACAAGTCATCAGTCGCATGGACTTGCATGCAGGCTACTAGATTTCAGGAAAGCACTTAAATATATTGGTTATGGGACCCTTTTGGGCAAATTAGAATTCCGATCATGTCGTCTCACAACTGAAGCTAGTCAAGTTATTATGAGAGTTGTGTAGTCCATTGTAATTGTTTTTTATGAGAAGTAGAATTTGCTTTGCGATGGTCAATATTTTCTGTTTCTGTAAAGGTACTTGATCACTGACACATGTTTTCAAGGGGATACTGTCATGGGGAAAAATTTTTTTTCCAAAATGAATCGGTTAATAGTGCTGATCCAGCAGAATTCTGCACTGAAATCCATTTCTCAAAAGAGAAAACAGATTTTCTATATCCTGTTTTGAAATCTGATACGGGGCTAGACATATTGTCAATTTCCCAGCTGCCCCAGTCATGTGACTTGTGCTCCGATAAACTTCATTCACTCTTTACTGCTCTACTGCATGTTAGAGTGATCTACCTCCCCCCCAGAAGCCAAACAAAAGAACAATGGGAAGGTAACCAGATAGCAGCTCCCTAACACAAGATAACAGCTGCCTGATAGATCTAAGAACAACACTCAACAGTAAAAACCCATGTCCCACTGAGACGGAAAAACAGCCTGCCAGAAAGCATTTCTCTCCTAAAGTGCAGGCACAAGTCACATGACAGGGACAGTTGGGAAATTGACAAAATGTCTAGCCCCATGTCAGATTTCAAAATTGAATATAAAAAAATCTGTTTGCTCTTTTGAGAAATGAATTTTGGTGCAGAAGTCTGCTGGAGTAGCACTATGAACTGGTTCGTTTTGAAAAAAAAAAAAATGTTTTCCCATGACAGGATCCCTTTAAGGTTCTGGTCTTCTGCTTGTATTTCAAGTGTTTAGTGCATTTACACTGACCCCTTTGCCTTTTAGCACCATGTGGGCTGCTGCTGAATCTCTTTACCCTGAGATTCTTGTGTTCTCTAGCAAGATGCAAGAAAATCGGCTTTAAGCCTGTTACAAATAGCTGCTATTAGTTTCCCTGTTGGTCATGTTTGAGTATTACCTTATCAGAATGCACAAAAAGAGTATAAATTATGTAGCACTCTCTGGGTTTTACTTATTGAAGGGTCAAATTGAAAATTTTAAAAAAAAAATCCAATTTGAGATTTTAAATAGCTCTATAAGAATTCAAATTTCGACTTCGCTACCTAAAACCCTTGATAAATCTGCCTCTGAGGGGCACATTTATCAATATTTGAATTCATGCAAGTTTTTTTTTTAACTCGCATGAATTCGATTTTACTCCAAATTCGAATATTCATTCTAAAAATCTAATATCTTAAACTCGGCGATTCTTATTGAGTCGAAAGCTCGAATCGAATTCAATCAAACTCGGTTCGAGTTTTTTCTCCGAAAAAAATTGAATGTTACGAAGGCTGCAAACATCTCCAAATTGGTCACTGGTCCTCTCCCATTGACTTATTGACTTTCGGCAGGTTTTAGGTGGCAGATAGTCTAATTCGAATTCTTAAAGGGCAAGAGTATGATCAATCTCGAAAATCTAATTCCATTTAAAAAAACAAAAACATAATAAGATATTTTCCTAGTCGAATTTGACAGTTTTGACCATAAAAAAAAAATTGAATTAGAATTTTCAATTCAACCCTTAATAAATCTGCCCCTAAGCGTCACATAGTTGACTGTTACTGTTCAGTGCCTTAGGTAGATTTCATCATAGCTAGGTAAAGTAGATTTCATTGTATCCTGTAGGAAAACACAAGGCTTCTATAGGAAGCATTATATATGCGCATGCATGCATTTGTGATTACACATGCAATTGGTTATGCATAGAATGTTTTAGAATGGTTGTTTTGGTAACCTTTTTGAGACCTGCTCCACCCACTGTGTAATTATAGAAAATGTCACTCCAATCAACTTTTTTTGTATTCATTTAACAATTTGTTATTTTATAGATCTTTATAAATGTGATGGAAATCGAAAGCATTGTTTGTTTATCTTATCCTGCTGCATGGTTGTGACAATTCACAAGTCAGTTAAAGTGGACCTGTCATCCAGACACAAAAATCTGTATAATAAGTCCTTTTCAAATTAAACATGAAATCCAATTTCTATTTTTCATTAAAGCGTTCATAGCTGTTCTAAGCTCATTTAAAAGTCTCAGCTGTCAATCAAATTTTGTCTGCTCCTCCTCTATGCCATGGGCATAGAGGCGGGGCAGACAATTACTTTCACTTTCCATTCAGCACTTCTTAGATGTCACTTCTCTCCCCACATTCCCCCATTCTCTTTACCATTTAATTGTGTAGCCAGGGAATGGGGATGGACATCAGGTCCCACATTCTGGTGCACAAACAAGATTCTGAGATGATACAAGGCTCGCTTTAATAAGTGTCCACAAAATGGCTCCTGCCTGCTTGCTATAATTTTGAAATCCCAGACTAAAGGAAACAAGATTCAAATAATTTATATACTGTAATTAAAGTTCCTTTTGCTTGACTGATGTGATAAAATAGGATTTTGAATATTTTTTTTGGGTGTCGGGTCCCCTTTAAGGCTATGGGCACATGGGCTCTTAACCTATGTATTGAGGATGCACTTCATGCCCCTGCACAACTTATCTGAGCTGCTTCTGCTTGTGTGCAGCTCTGCTTCGTGTAAGCACGCAGGAAGATATAATTTAAATTAAGAGATGGACATAGAGCGAATTTCGCTTCTCTCAACCTGAGAGCAGCCTAAGGCTGATGGCTCTGGCTGCTGTCAGCCTGCAGGCTGAGAGAAGAAGATCTGCTCCTTGCCCCTGCTCCATTGATTTGATTCCGATCAGCCTATGTGCATGTACACACAGCACAGCTGAAGTCAGCCTGGAGATGCCTCCTTTTACGTATTTGGGCTAACTTCAGCTCTGCTGTGTGTGCGCACCAAAGCCTAAGAAGTACTGGTGCAGTTTTTTAATTTTTTTGTAAGCAAACCAGAACACCTACCCATGGTAAGCCATTATAATCACTGGGGTTGGGGGAGTAGAACCTAATGTTTGGCACTACCCAGTGAATAATATCTTTCCTTCCCCTTTAGCACAATTGAAATAAAATATTTTTTTTAACCAAGTTGTGTGACTTTTGCCAAAAAAAAAAGTTTGTGGAGTACCTCATTAAGTAGTCATTCAATGCTTTATTCATATTGACTGTTTTTTTTCCTCTTTTTCTTCTTTTGTGTCAGACTCTTTGGTATGGTAAACTTGGTTTTCAATAAACAACAACAATGACATACTTTGAGGGGAAAAGAAAATCACTCTACAACATGTGGTACATCCTGAACAGAAACCACGGAAACCAGTCCCTTTTAATCTTAGTTTTTCGGTTTTGCTTTGCCTCCCCCCCCATACCTCATACTTTGCATGTTAAATACATGCTTAGGATGCTTAATATCAAATACTGTTTATTTAGTGATGAGCAAATCTGTCCCATTTTGCTTTGCCAAAGATTTGCAAACCTGTGAAAACTTATTAAAGTCAATTGGTGTTTTTCTGCGGTGGCCGTGCAACTTTTTCTGTGCTCAATACATTGGATTTTTTTTGTGGCAAAAGCTGGTGAAAAATTTCAGTCATCACAATTTAGGATTTGTACTTCTTATTATTTGCTATTCTGCACACAGTGCAGCATTTTTTCTAATCTGTGAAGCAACTAAAAGTTAAAGGGGGCTTGAGGAAATTGGTGTTCAACTGGCAAGCTTGAACTCGTAAGAACCTTAAAACTTCTAGTTCTGAGAGTAGTTATACATGAGTAGTTTTTTGTGCATAATCCTTTCAGGTTTCACTGCACACGATATGTACAGGTATTTGGAGGTTTCATGGTTTTTTTTTTTTTTCTTTTGCTGTGGGCATAGATCAACAATGAACTCTGCAATACAGATCAAACCTTATATTTGTATTTACAATTGGTCTTTTCCTGTACACAACTAAAGGGGAAGCGTAACTAACTTAGCACTCTTGTGTTCGTAAATCATAAGGGACCATTATTTTATTCAAGATCCCTTCTTTACAAAAAAAGCTTCATTAAAAAATACATTTGGTTTTGCTGTTCTAATAGTACAATATTTCAACTTAAACCAGCTAAAATATTTGGCACAGAATATTTTATTGATTACCTCCCACAGGGAGCTTACCTGAGCTACACCAGTGCCTACCCTGAAGTCCTGGAGCCCTCTCTACCAGCACCCTCCATCTTTATCTCTGTCCAGTGTAGTTCTGGCCAGGGCAACTTTCACTTTCACTTTTCTCACACTGCCAGCAGCCTGCTTCACAACTCTGCAGTTAATGCTGATCTTTAATTTGAAAGGAACACATATGTAATTTATTAAATAAAAATATATCATTAGGGTAAAGCCACACGAGGAGATTCGGGGAGATTTTGTTGCCTGCCGCCTAATCGCCTCAGTGAGGCAACTTTGGGCAACTATTGAAAACGAAGTGCTGCGTGTGCATTAGCGCAGGCGACTATGCATTGTAGCCTATGGGGAAAAACGCAGAGGCAGTTCGGGGAGATAGTCGCTCAAAAGACGAGGCAATTAGTCGCCAGGCGACAAAATCTCCCCGAATGTCCTTGCCCTTAGGCTTATTATGTACAAATACTGAGTAGTTCAAAAAGGTAACACTCAAAGCTTACAATCTAAAAAGAGATTTTTATATATATATATATATATATATATATATATATATATATATATATATATATATATATATATATATGTAATAAATAGGTAGTAAATGATGCACTTTGGGTCTTAATGAAAATCAAAATCTGCAAAATTTGTATTAGTTAATATTTTGGTCCCACAAACAGACCTTTCTCAAGGCATACAAGAAGGGTTCGTTAATGGAACCAAAACCTTTCTTCTAATTATTCTAACTGCTACCTATTAACCTATACCTGCTACCTATAACATTATATGTCTATTATGATGGCTCCTGGCCAATTATTTGCCTTCAACTTTGAAAGCACCCTTTGCAAGTAAAAAGGAGGAATATGTGGTCAATTACTTATTGTAATAAATGTAAATGAAGGACAGTGCTCCAACTATGTTTTTACAAATTAATTTCAAACATGTTGTGTGGCTCAAGCCGGACTTATCCAGGGTAGCCATGTGTGATCACAAGAAGTCTTGATAGTGTCCTAAAGTCATGACTGACCTTGGATACAATTGTCTACTTTCTGGCTAGAGGGGGCCTAACTGTCCTCTATGGGTGGGTTGTGGTAACTGGGAGTTTATGTAATTCAAATATAATAAGCATGACTTTCTGTGCTGCTGCATTGTTTTATTTTGACCCACATTTCACTGGCTTCTTTGCTCTTCTTAGTTTACTCAACTAGCTTCCTCTTCTTAGTTTACTCAACTAGCTTCCATTTTACAGTTATGTGCAACTCCCAGATTATTCTCTAATTTACAGCACCAACTTTACCTGGATCTACACAAATTCCCTGTGTTTGCCACTCCTGGATGCACAAAGACCCATTCCTGCAGTACCTTAATACTGATTAATAACACCCATGGCCTTCATTCTGATGTATTAATTAATGAGAGTTAGATCCACGTTCCTTATTCAGAAAGTTCTCTGACCTCTATGTACTTTACTGATGCACCCGGTCTACCTCCTTCACCTCCCCTTGTACTAGTTAGCCTTCTCAGTTTTTTGTAATATAATTCCGGAGTCCCACCCCTTCAATAGTTAACTTGTATTTCTTCTTTGTCTTTCTTGTCTGACAGATGCTGTATACCTAGTCATGAGCCGTTCAGTCCACACTACCAATAACCTGTTGGCATCTGTAGACACAAGTTTGCCGCAGCTTCTAGGGGGAGGGATATACATTACATTATACAAAATTCCCGGACCAGCATTTCCCTTTGGGACGTGGTGTCTCTTTATTTAAATTTACATGATACAGTATGTTTTGTCTGTTGTTGTTGTGCTGTTTAAATTAAATGATGTTTTATTTTCATATATATATATATATATATATATATATATATATATATATATATATATATATATATATATATATATATATATATATATATATATACTATAGACCAGGTCCGTCAATATTTATTCCATAGACCGATAAAAGATTATAATATGTAAGATTATAAAATGTAATAGTAATATAATCGTGAAACATGCTGCAATAGTCACATACCTTTTCAAATGGGTCATGTATATAAATAATTGACGATGATTTAAATTGTCATACTTGTCTGAATTTTTAACCTGTAGTCTCTGTGATGCTTCTTTATTTCCAGACAGCTTCTTTTTTTTTGATTAGTTGCTATTCTTTCTTGCAGACAGCCTAAAATGAGGCGAAAAGGACGTTGGCACAGGGTTCCTGCTCCCCGTTCCTCTACTTCTCCATGTAGTATTAAACATTCTCCAACTCGGGAAACCTTGACATACGCCCAAGCTCAAAGAATGGTTGAAATTGAAATAGAGGGTCGTTTACACAGGATCAGTATTTTTGATCCTTTGGAGATTGTTTCAGAGGATGATCTTACTGCTCAAGAAATTAGTGAATGTAATAGCAATAAAGAAAACAGTGAGCAGCCTCCCCAGATTTGTCTACGATCCAAGAGGCATAAAGTAAATACAGGGAAAAAGAAAAGTGAAGTTCTTCCAACTGTGCACGGCCACACTACTACCAGCGTTCTCCCAGAGCCCAAAGTTCGTGTTATAGAATGTAGTCCACCATCTGCTCCAAACAGGTCTCCTAGCTATTACCAATTTCTGGACAAATCAGCTGAAGAGCTTGACAAGGAAGTAGAATATGATATGGATGAGGAAGACTATGCCTGGCTGGAAATGATTAATGAAAAACGTAAAAGTGATGGATGTTCTGCAGTGTCCCAAGACATATTTGAATTTCTTATGGACAGATTTGAAAAGGAATCTTACTGTGAAAACCAAAAGCAAGGTGACCAGCAGTCTTTGATCGATGAGGATGCTGTATGCTGTATTTGTATGGATGGTGAATGTCAGAACAGCAATGTCATCTTATTTTGTGATATGTGTAACTTAGCTGTACACCAAGAGTGTTATGGGGTGCCATACATACCAGAAGGACAGTGGCTTTGTAGGCATTGTCTTCAGTCTCGTAATATACCCATTGACTGTGTTTTGTGCCCAAATAAAGGAGGTGCCTTTAAAAAGACTGATGATGATAGATGGGGTCATGTTGTTTGTGCTCTATGGATACCAGAAGTTGGATTCGCAAATACAGTTTTTATTGAGCCTATTGATGGTGTTCGAAACATTCCTCCTGCAAGATGGAAGTTAACTTGTTACCTCTGCAAGCAAAAAGGTGTTGGTGCCTGTATCCAGTGCCATAAGGCTAATTGTTATACTGCTTTCCATGTGACCTGTGCTCAGAAAGCAGGTTTATATATGAAGATGGAACCTGTGAAAGAACTGACTGGCACTATCACAACATTTTCTGTTAAAAAGACTGCGTACTGTGCCGCACACATGCCTCAAGGTTGTGTTAGGAGGCCATTAAATATTTATGAGGAGCCAGAATCTAAAAATGGCATTTGTAGAAAAGGTTCTGAGAAAAATATCCGATCAACATCAAAAGCTAGGAGGAAAGCGAAGAAAGCAAAAAAAGCTTTAAATGAAACTTGTAATGTTCTTCCAACAGTCACCGTACCTGATATCCCACCTCAAAGGTAAGATCCTAAACTAACTCATTGTTTTTATATTATTTCATTGTCTTGATTTGCAGAGTTACATTTTCAAAGATAAAATATCCATTAATGTCAACATGTGGCAGTGCACTGTTTTGGTTGATAATCCCAATGCTGGAATGGTTTCTCCTCCATGGTAGGCAGTTGCCAGCAGGTATTTTGTTTACTGTAACCCTAAACCTCATTTACTATGTTATGTTTTCTCTGTTGGTGTGGGATCACTTTTCTTGAATCCTTCTATCCAGAAAGTCCCAAATTACAGGAAGGATGTGTACCATAGAGTACATTTCAAATAATCCTGATTTTAAAAAAAAAAAGAATTTTTCTGTAATTCTAACAGTACCTTGTATTTAATCCTAACTAAATTGCGTAGATCCATTTTGATGACAGTGCAGTCGTATGGGGTTAACTTGTTTAAATTATTTTTAGCAGACATTTCTCTGGAAAAGGTCTCAAGCAACCTGTTAAGTGAGGTTCAATTTTTTTGTTGGTCAGTTTAAGGTAACAGGTCTGGTTAATCCATTTTGCACCTGTAAAAAAAAAAAACATTTGAATGTCATTGTGAATGCTACTAATCTATATTGATTTGTTTTCTTCAGAGTAAATAAAATCGTTAATCAAGTATCTATTCCGAGGAAGAAGCAGTTCATTGAAAGAGTTCATAGTTACTGGATGCTAAAAAGACTTTCAAGAAATGGCATTCCCTTGTTGAGGAGGCTCCAGTCAAGTTTACAGTCGCAAAGGAATATACAAGAGGTATATGCTTTTTTACAAATATTCATTTTATTAAATATAATTATATAAGAAACGCATGTGGTAGAAAAATTATACAAAACACAATTGGCATATATACAATTCCTCTTTTAATTTTTCTCCAGCGGGTTTACATGCACTAGTTAATGCCCTGTTGTCACTAAGTAGATTATGTGCTGTGGTCACTAAAAGTCTTGGAATAACAGGAAGAGTGTTTTTTAGCAAAAAAAAAAAAAACCAAGGCTTTGAGTTGGCATCCCAGTGAGAAATCATATGAAATTCAGCTTTTCATTGTATATTGTCTTTAGAGTGAAGATGATGAGAAAGTACAGGCCCTGAAGAAGAAATTGAAGTACTTGCAGCGTTTAAGACATGACCTAGAAAGAGCTCGATTGTTAATTGAACTCATCCGAAAACGAGAAAAACTAAAGCGTGAGCAGGTATATTAGTGTATTTCTTTATCAGAATGTTTGTTTTTCACCTTTTGCCAGGTGAATGTTTGTTTTTCACCTTTTGCTACTTGATGGGTGATTGAGAAAATTAGGCAACACAATATCATTTTGTTTTGTCTTTTTAGGGATAGGTGTAAAGATATTATATTCGTCATTACAAAATTTACAAATGCAGATGTCATACTGCTGAATTTGTACGCTTCTGTTGCAGGTATAAGACCCCTTATCTGTTGCAGGTATAAGACCCCTTATTTGGAAAACCACAGGTTTTCTGGATTCCGGGTAATAGGTTCCCTACCTGTACTATAAGGGGGTTATTTACTAAAACTTGACATTCTCTCTTTATTAAAAAAAACCCTCTTAATTTAACAATAATTTTTATTGAAAAAAACGATGCTAAAAACTGTTGCAACAAAATCAAACCTTAATTAGAATTGTGTGACTTTTTATTTGGAGCTTGAACTGTGCGACTTTTTCGAGTGTTCACCCAAAAGACTTTAATTATTCGGATTATCAAAGTATAACCAGTGCTAAAAGCCGGAAACTTTTAAGAATCATGAAGGCAAAAAACATGTTCCAAAGGTTAAAGGGACAATCTGCCATTGACTTAAATGATTTTGACAGGTTTTAGCTGGAGTATTTTCAGAATCTAATTGTTTGCAGCCTCAGGGTATAATAAATCTGGAAAAATGAAAATTCTCAACAAATTTGAGTTTTTTTCCCTTTAAAATTCAACTAGAAGAATTTGAGTTTTAATAAATATGCCCCTAAATGTAACTTAATGCATAATATGTATGTTGAAAACAAAATGTAGCCTTGTGAAGCCAATAAAATAAATACATCTCGCATGATTTTACACAGGGTGTGTCCTGAATGTTCCTGGGCTCGATTTGACTCTTATGGTTTATAGGCCCCCTGTCTGCTCAGGCTTCATTGACATCTATGCATGACATAATTATTTTACTATAATCCTTTTTGGACATGCAGTATGATAAACAAGTGGTCCCCTACATGTAAAGTTGCACGGTTTATTCCTTTGGAGGTTGTATATTTAGGGTTGGACCTACATAGACAGTTTTTCCTCATATTCCCATGGAAGGCCATACTGCAGTTGGGGAACTTTTGCTTTAAATTACCACAGATTCTATGTTGTTCACTTCACTTATAATAGTTGATTCTGTGAATGTTTAGGTAACCCTTATTTTAAATCTCTTAACTAGGTTAAGGTTGAACAAGTAACTATGGAACTTAAACTGACTCCACTCACTGTATTGCTACGATCCCTTCTTGAACAGCTACAGGAAAAGGATCCAGCTCGCATATTTGCTCATCCTGTTAATCTTTCAGAGGTGAGTATTTTTATTTTTTAGGAGCTATTCAGGTCATCACAAATAATTTATTTTCATTGGCAGTAGGCCATCAAGTTCAACTGTTCATAACAAAAAGGCAATAGGACATCAAGTTAAAGGAGAAGGAAACCCCCTGGGCGCAAAACCCTTCCCCTGTGTTTACCCTCCTCCCCCTGGCCTACCTGTCCCCCTGGGCAAATGCCCTTAACTTGTTACTCACCCCTCTGCGCAGATCCTGTCCACGGAGTTCACAGTCGCCATCTTCTTCCTGCTTTGACCGGCGCATGCGCAGTAGGAACAGTTACCGGTACGGATCTACTGTGCATGCGCCGAATGTCACAAAGTGAAATCGGAAAACTTTGTGACATTCGGCGCATACGCAGTAGATCCGTACCGGTAACTGTTCCTACTGCGCATGCGCCAGAAGACGCCGGTCAAAGGAGGGGGGGGTCAACACAGGGGAGGGATTTTGCGCCCATGGGGTTTCCTTCTCCTTTAAACCCTACCAAATGATATATACACACATACTTATACAAGGATATAATCATATATAACCAGAAATTACAGAGTGTGTACCAGGTCTTTTAAATAAAGCTTGCAACATTTCAGTCTTGGTTACAGGGACTTTTTCAAGATCTTATATTATTAATTATATTATTAAAGTAAAATTATATTATTAAAGATTTTGAGATTACTGTGGCCTGCATATTATGCCTGTCCTAGACTCTTCAACCAATGACACACATTGCTAATTGTCACAGGCCTTTTTTTTTGAGTTTACAGAACGCCAGAAAATACCCTGCCATAGACAATATAGATAGAGAATTGCCTCTGCTAAAACACTCAAATCGTATAATCCCTCAAAAATGCCTTTGCATGCAAATTTGAGCAAGTATTGGATTTGTGTGTTTTATCAGAGACCATTCTCAGTGTTGTCTATGGCAGGGTATTTTCTGGTGTTTTGTAGATGTGACAAGTAGTATCGTGTGTCATTGCCCAAAGGCATTAATAGAGTCTACTTTACAATGAATTCCTTTATAAGTGGTGATATGTCAATGGATTGATACCATAGATGTGCTAGTCTCATTTCTTTGTAGTTCAGCTGGTATCCAAAACAGTTGTATGTTTTATAAAGGAACTGCTTCATGTACCCACAACAAGATGTGTTGACAAGTTACATTTTCCCTGACTGGACAAATAATCTGAGATCCTGCCAGATCGGAGGGTGGTCTGTCAAAGCAGCCCCATGACCTGACATGCATTTCTAATCAGTTTGCCAGACCAGATCTGCCCAATGCTAAGTTTTGTTTCTTCATTAAAACTTATTTAAACTTATTTTTTCCCCTGATATACAGGTTCCAGATTATTTGGACCATATAAAGCACCCTATGGATTTTTCTACTATGAAAAAACGGTTGGAAGATCAGAGATACAGAAATCTGAATGGATTTGAAGAAGATTTCAACCTTATTATTGAGAACTGTATGAAATACAATGCAAAGGATACAATTTTCTATAGAGCCGCAGTACGGTTAAGAGATCATGGAGGTGTTTTATTGAGGCAAGCTAGAAGAGAGGCTAATGTGATTGGCTTTGATGAGGAAACAGGGATGCATTTACCTGAGCAACCAAAAATTGAACCTCCACCACAGTTTTCATGGGAGGATGGTAAGTCATTTGATTACCTTCCACCTTGCGTATTGTGTGTGTGTGTGTGTGTGTGTATGTGTGTATACACATTCTATCACAAGAGGATTTCCAGCACACTTCAAATAGAGTTCTTGGTACCTGGGTGCAGTGTCCAAAAATTAAAACGTAGCAGCGAAGAAGGGTCTGCACACACAGGACTTAATAATCAGTAAATGGTTTTATTCAAGTGAAGGGAGACCTGTCGTTTCAGTCAACAATCTAACCTTTATCAAAAGTGCATATCAAACACAGAGTGACCTTTTTAACCCCTGGAAGCAGGAAAAGGCGGAAGTTACATCAATCAATAATACACGACGTGTGCAAACAATACATATATACAGTGAAATACTCATACAATGAAAAATCATATAGTGCAGTGTCAATATGTTGTAAAGTACTACGTAACTAATTGCTGGTGGTAGTGTATACGCTGTCATCGCTTACTGGTGTAACAGGAATGTAAAACCATTACCGTCTGTGTCTTTATAAATGCATAATTGATAGGGTTAATGTATGTATGCTGTATATATCAAAAGTGGACACATCCATTACATAAATATGCACAGTAAAACAGTAGCCCAGCTATAAGGAAATATATCCAACTTGCTTTCTCAATTCAGAATGGAGCCGCATTCCAGAGGATATATTCCCAAAGAAAGATCCTATTTACAAGTTATTCTGAAGTGAGAAAGCCAGTTTGATGACTGGTGAAATGTCCAAGGAAAAACCACAACAAATCCAGTTGACTTGACTTATTTCTACAGATGTACTGAAAAAGTTAGTTTTGTTTTACTAATTGGCTACAAATTGTTGTTTGTCTGGATCTCCTTTGCTATGGCCAGTAGCAGTTTGGTAGTAAAGAAATTCACAGGCACTCAGAGCCAGTTACAGGGTATAGGGTTCTCCCTGCTTGTAAATGCTGTGCTACTGAATTGGGGAGGGAGCCAGTCCCCCTGTCACTGAGCAGCGGGCCTCACTATCCCTGGGAAAGCAAGGGTGTGCAAAAGCTTCCTATTCAGAGGATTGGCAGCAGTAGTTTGCACATAGACTGCAAAGGGTAACAAAAAAAATTTATCAAGCATATGTGTGTATTAATGTATTAGCGAAGTAAAATTACCTTTCAATAATTTAAAAGAGCAACCCTCTAAAACATTCTGTATCTTTATCTCTCTAGTTGATAAGATGCTTAATCCCAATAACCGAGCACACATGACTTTGGAAGAACAGCTGAAAGAGCTACTGGAAAAATTAGATTTGACTTTTGCAATGAAGTCAAGTGGATCCAGAAGTAAACGGCTGAAGTTGCTAAAAAAAGAGATTGCCAATGTTCGTCAGATGCTATCTCAACAGCATGTACAGCCCCCACAAATAGAATCTGGTATTGGAAGTTTTGAAGAAGATGGATCCATTCTGAATGATGGGGAAGAAGATGGTAAATATTAAGCCTTTTATTTATATTTAGTTTTTATCTAAATAGGGCAAATGTTATTTTCAAGTAGCCTACAGCACTTGAATTTTGGTACTTGACAATGAATCTATTGTAGGTAGATTATAGGTAAAATTTTCTAAAGGTGCCCATACATGGAGAGATCCGCTCGTTTGTCGATGTCACCAAACGAGCGGATCTCCCTCTATGCCCACCTTGAGGTGGGCAATATTGGGCTGATCCGATCATGGGCCCTAGGGCCCAACGATCGGATCCTAGCAAACGGGCGGTCGGATTGCGGGACTGCATCAACGAACAGATGCGGCCGCGATCTGACTGGATTTTTAATTCCATCCGATCGAGAGTCGGGCAGATCTCGATCGGGGAAGCCTGTCGGGGGCCCCCATACACGGGCCAATAAGCTGCCGACTCGGTCTGTCGGCAGCTTTTATCGGCCCGTGTATGGCCACCTTACGCGCTCCCCTCTTTTATAGAGCTTCTCAAAATATATAATGTACCAATATACCTCAGTAATAGAATAGATAAGAGAGAGAGTTAAACAGCGCTCCTTTTAAACTCTTTCAATTCTTCATACATATATAAAAATTACTTGTTAGATGTTAAAGGTGCCCACAGTTGTCACTTATGTGTGCGTGAGATATCCAATATGTTGGAGCCACTTCCAGATGGCAAGAGTACTATTTGCTTCTTTACATAGTGGCATTATTTGGAAAGTTGAGACATAACTCAAGCCATTGTAGTTAAGGTGCCCATGATGCCTTCGATTTCTTGAACTATGTTTCAATAATCTGCACCCTTTTTTTTAATCTGCTGTTCTGCAAATTGATATCAGTGATCTAGCTCTCAGTGGTTGATCATTTCTTCCTGACCCCTCTCCTGAAGGAATCGGATGCATGAACTTATAGGAGCTACATGTTTGTTGTAAAGCACTGCTCTGTTTTGTACTAATAAAGTATATACTGGTGGAAAAAACAGTGAGTGGAGGTATGGGCTAATCTGCTTGTGTTGCCTTCCATTGACTTTAAGGGTTTTGACTACTGGCGTCAAGGGAAAAATATCCGTATCAAAACACTGCCTGCATATTGTCACTTCTGATGGCATCAAATGAAATGGGTAGTGGCTGACCCACATGGATCAGTGATAGGTGAACCTCCTCTGCATAATGCTCTCATTAAAGGAAAACTATATTATATCCCCAAAATAACACTTAAGCAACAGATATAGTTTATATCAAATTAAGTATCATAATAAAGAATCTTACCAAACAGATATATATATTTAAGTAAATATTGCGCTTTAACATCTCTTGCCTTGAATCACCATTTCGTGATGGTCTGTGTGCTGCATCAGAGATCACCTGACCAGAAATAGTACAATTCTAACAGTAACAGGAAGAAGTGTGGAAGCAAAAGACAGAACTGTCTGTTAATTGGCTCATGTGACCTAACGTGTGTTTGTTTGTGTGCAATGTGAATCCTAGGTTCCCAGGAGGTGGTCCTTATTTTTTTAAAATGGCAATTTTCTATTTATGATTACCCAATGGCACATACTACTAAAAAAGTATATAATTATGAATATGCTTTATTTATATGAAACAGGGTTTTACTTATGAGCTGTTTTATACAATACATTTTTATAGAGATCTACATTGTTCTGGGGTATAGTTTTCCTTTAATGTTTTTGTTGCCTTGGCTTGCATTTCACTACTCAGTGTGCCTGACTCATTTAATATCTTGAAGAGTGGTGATGGCCATTTTAGCTGGCACTTATCACTGATAAAACACCCTGTGTGCTATAGCCTTGAAACTGCCAAACTTGTGGTAATTAAAATGCTTTAAAGAATAAGGAAACCTTTTTGTTTAAAATCCATAAAAAGACTCTAAACAGCCCCCAACGTGACATACCTCTTGGATGGAGGCTGATGTCTTTTCTAAGAATCTAAACCTGGCTGTTGAAAACGGTAACTTCCCTAACTAGCTTGATGGTGCTGTGACCGGCCTAAACCCACTGGGGTTTTTTTTCCTAGTGTCCCTCCGACAAAGTCAGACCCTGCCTCCTGCTCAGATTGAAATCAGTCAGGCATGTGCAGCGCACAGCTCTTTTGACAGACTTCCTCTTTAAAGTGGAAGAATGGGTCCATAAACTAAAGGGGATGAGCTTGTCATTTGGGGACTGTTTACAATCTTTTTATGGATTTTGAAATTAAAGGGATTTGTTTTTATCCTTTAATGCACATTTCTTATGCAGAGAACCCCCTGTATATGCTGTATGAAATGCCTTTAAATTACTGGTGGTTTCAAGCATTTTAGCTAAAACACGCTATTATGTCGCACTGTATGACATTAGCTTCAATAAGCTATTAATTGGCCTGGCCTGTACAATACAGTTGATAACATACACTTGTTAAAATGGTAAAGGGACTTCCAATAACAATATCCCCACATCCTAAATACATTCTACACTGAGACAGTGAGAACTTTAGCCCCCAAATACATTATGTACAGTTAGAGAGAATGTGTCCAGATACTCCCATTCCCTTTCAAAAAGTAGGTTGCCTGAAGGCTGCTGCATGTTTTCCTATCCTACAAGATAAAATGTAGTTCCGAATTCTAAAAAGACGTTGGTGCCATCTTGATGCGAGGCTACACACATACAGGAGAAGAGCAGAGTGCTATGGTCAGAATCAAACTTAGCACGCAAGTGCTAACCACAGAAATTCAGTGCCATGTTTCTTCGTTCCTATGAATGTACTTAATTTACAATTATCAATTGATGCTTATTGCTGTCCTTAGATGGCTTATTTATAGAAAGCATGTACATTCTGTTGCCCACGATTAAACGTATTGCATTTAGTTTGAGAACAGAAAATTTACTGTGCAGGGCATTTTTGCAGTGTAAAACAAAGGTAAATCGATGGCTGATATACTTTGTAATACTTACTGTTTTTGAAAAGCATGGCAAACATTCCATCATTTCCCATGATAATCTGGAGAAGAGGTCCATTCACTGTTTTGCAAAATTCAGATCATTACATGGTGACATGGAGAAAACATTAGAACAGCTCTGTCCTTAGTGCTAACTTTTTTGTATAGGATGATACAGAATGGGCCGACTGTATTATGGTTGAACTTATTTAGTTTAATAGCCGAGTTCCTGCACTGATTTTTCTAAAAACAAATACTGACGCCAGAAATTAAACTTTTTACATATATCATAATATCTCTTTGCATGGTATGTTTAATGTTGCCATAAAAGTATTTTCCAGATGCTATTAAATTACCTTTCTGATCCCCTATGTTTCTCTGTCAAGGGGTTGCCATATTTGTGCAGCAGAAGTCCAATAGTGCTAGACACTCCGAAAGGTTGAGAAGGGACAGTCAAGTTGGCAGAACAGTCAGGTTTAAGAACTACAAGTAATTATTACAAAGGAAGACCTCTCAGTGAAAAATGATCAACATGACCTATAGGTAACTTTTAATGCACATTTCTATTTTTCAGCGCAGTTTTTTTAGTGTCAGTATCAAATTAAGGTTAACCATTATATTTGCACATACCTGTGCAAAGTATGAGAATATGAGAAGATTTATTGAACATTGATAAACAGTAAATGTAAATAATATTTATACACATATTTACCATTATTTTGTCATGTAATTCTTCAGGCTATTAAAAATGGGGGCAGATGTATTTTTAACTGTAACCCTCTGGAAAGATCTATTAAATGTTTGCAAAAAATTACATGGGTGTTGTAGCGGTAAGAAATGTTCTGTGTTTGCGCTTGACAGACATGTTGCATTCTATGGCAAAACCTTGTACAGTACAGGTATGGGATGGCTTATCTGGAGACCTGATGTTCATAAAGCTCCAAATCACAGGAAGTCCATCTCCCATAGTCCTTTTTTTTTCTGTAATGATTTTGCTTTTTTTATCTGTAATAAAATAGCACCTGGTACATGGTCCTAATTAGGCTGCATCAGTCCATGTTTCGTGTATAAATGTTTTTAGTAGCCTAAATGTATGGTGATGCAAATTATGGGAAAAAAAACTCTTGTCCAGAACACATTGGGTCCCATTGTCCCAAGCATTTTGGTTAATAGATCCTATACATGAATAGTTAACAGTTCTTTTTACAAATACCTGAAGGAACTTGACAAAGACTAGTTCAGATGTTAAAGTGGCATTAAATATGCAGTGCCCAGTATATAGGAACTACTGGGCAGTAGCTGCACGCTGTCCAAAGCTACAAAGTTTAGTTGTTCAAATTAAAGTATCTGTAACGTATGGTTTCCCAAAACCTAGCGCAAATCCCAAGGTCTTACCCTACATAGACCCCCCCCCTCCCTGCTCCTCCCAGCCTAGCTGTTACCACTCGTAAATGCCCCTAACTCTTTTACTTACCCCTTGTGCACATTCAGGGCATCGGAGTTCAAGGGCGCCATCTTATTCACTTCGATAATCTTTGGGAAGATCGGTATATCCGCGCATGTGCAGTTGTCGCAATCTTCCGTTTCGCGACAACTGCGCATGCGCCGAAAGTAACGGAAATTGCAGAAGCGTCAGAAGAAGAACCGAAGATTACTAAAGAGAAGAAGATGGTGCCTGTAAACTCCGATGTCCTGAATCTGCACCAAGGGGTAAGTAAAGAGTTAGGGACATATACCAGGGAGGGGGTCTATGTAGGGTAGAGGGGTAGGGTTTTTTTTTTTTTTTTTAAATTATAAGGATTTAGTTCTCCTTTAATATCTATTGCTGATCTGTGGTAGTAAAAGTGGAGTAAAAAAAAATCCGGTTATGTTGCACATAACAACCAATCAGCAATTCGATTTCAGCAACAAAAGCAGAGATCTGATTGGCTGTTATGAGCAATATCACTGGTAATCTTTTATTCCACTTTTTACACAGCATGATAAGTAGACCCCAAAATATAGATTTGTACAGAAGTTTCTAGTCAGGAAGCAAATCAGCAGTTGGAATTCGGTATTGATTAATTTCAGTTTATGTAACAAATGTATAACAAATGCCAGTTATACATGAAGTGGTACTGTGTTGGGGGGAGGTATTTTAAGAATTTGGGATACATGATGCATTGAATAACTCACATTGGCTACTAAAGCAAATAAAGTGCAGTCTTGCAAAAAAAGGGCATTAACTTGAGGGAGGAAAGAATAAGTTGTCTCTTTATAATGCTACTGTAAGGTCTCACCTTGGGTATGTAGTGCAGTTTTGGGCCACGTCCTTAAGACGTGGCTCAGCACTGGTATCCTGAGTTCAGTTCCAGCTTGGAAACTGCATGGAGTTACTATATTCTCCCCTATTTTTGTGGGTTTCCTCCAGCACTACAAAAACAGGCAGGTTAATGTGGGGACCTCAGATTGTAAGCTCCACTGGAGCAGGGACTGATTCAAATGATGTACACCAATACAGTGCTACGACAATGTGCCTGCCCTATGTAAATAACAATAACTGCTAAGACTGTAACTAAGCATAATAGCTTTTCCTTTTCATTTTATTACTGTCTCTTTTTACACTGGAGCAGAGCAACTAACTTTATGAAAAAGTGTGCAAGTGTGTGTATATGTATATATTTTTATCAGCTGCCTGCTAACGGCTTGTTCGTGACACCCAATAACTTATGAACTATACCTACCATAATCCTAGAGAAAGTTTAAGAGAATGTTCTTAATATATTCATTATTTAGTATGGAATTTGAGCGATTGTCTTGTTGTTAGTACCCTGCTGTCATTCAAAACTTTGTGTAGTTTTTTTTTCCATCACTGACTGCAAGTAGGAGGTTATTTAACAAATATTACAAAAATGTAAATATTAAGCCATATACCCTGGCTGCTAGATATACATTTAAATTAAAGGTTTGGAATTAAAAATGCATACAGCATAAGGGTTCGGGCAGACGGGGAGATTTAGTTGCCTGCACTAAAAGGGAGATTGTCGCCCTGCAGAAGAGGCGATTAGTTGCCAGGCGACTAAATCTTCCCGAATCTGCCCGTTGAGTTTTTTTGATGGAGAAAAATTTGATTTACACAAATAGAATACGATTCGAATTTTCAGGTCGGAACCATTTGATCAAATTTTATCCATTCAAAATTTTTCTTAAATAACCTCCCAGTCAAATTGTGTGTATATTCGAATTTAAAAAAAATTGAATGAATTAGAAATTCGACATTTGATAAATGGGCCACTAAATACCCACTTTTTAAAACTGATCCTCTCTGCTTTGCCACATACTCATTGAGGTCTGAAGCATAGTTATAAGACAAGAACTGCCCATAACGCATGACCCCAAATAAATACACATAAGCAAAAGTGATTTAGAACTCTAAATTAATAATAAATAGAAGTGCCATTCCCATTTTAACTAATGGTTACTGCGACAATGTTTTCTGTGCTAGCATTGATATATGCTAAATATAAAACTTATTTTAAGTGTCAAGTAAAGTTGAATCTTCATAATATGGTATGAAGACTATATATTCATTTAACTTAAAGGTCATACTCTTAATACACTCTTCTTTATTACTAAGTTTTAAAACATCTATACCCTACATCTGTAACCCAGTGTGTTGCTTGTGCACAGCTATTATGGTGGTTTTTAATAACAGTCTCTGGGCTTTAAAACTGAATGCTAAGGGACAGCACACACAGAATTGTGTCTTGATTGTATAGGAAAAGTAATTGTAATTTAAAAAAAAAAAGTTTGTTGAGCAGTTTCCTAAAATTTGTAATTTGCCTTAACTAAAACACACATTTGTTATAGTGGATATATTACAAATGGAAAATTAGCTGCCAGCAGGTTCACCTGCCTTGTATCATAACTTAAGTTTATTCACATGTGTTTTACTGTGTTAAAGACAGAAATACAAATTACACCCTTAGGGGCCGATTTATCAAAATGTGAGTTTAGATTTTAATAAACAGAAACTCATCCACATTGCATGCATTCCTATGGGATTTTTGGAACTGTATTTAACACATGGCTAAATAACTTTCACCCATTGATAAATATGCTTCTAAAAATCCCATAGGAACGAATAGAACATGGGTGAGTTTTTATGTATTAAAATCTAAACTCACATTTTGATAAATCTGCCCCTAGAGTTATGTTTGATAGATAACTTTTATAATACAGTTTTCAAAAACCGCACTTTATTTATAATTTTTCAGGAGATAAATCTCCCCCTAAACTTGAACCATCCGATGCATTACCTCTACCTTCAGACTCGGAGACTAATTCAGAACCACCAACCCTCAAACCTATAGAACTCAATCCAGAGCAGAGTAAGCTTTACAAAAGAGTCACATTTGATAATGAATTGCATAGCGCTACTATTCAAAATGAAATGATAAATGGACACACTCCAGAAAATTTACTTAAGGACAGTAATCTCAATGATTCGTCAGATTCTGAAGTAGCGGAATCATCAACTGATGTAAACAGACGTACATCTATTCTCTTCCGCAAATCAAAAAGTGTAAGCCCCCAAAAGCCTTCAAAGAACACTGAAACACAGCCATCCTCTCCACAGCTAGGGACCAAAACCTTTTTGTCTGTAGTCCTTCCAAGGTTGGAGACACTCCTGCAACCAAGAAAGAGATCAAGGAGCACCTGTGGAGATTCCGAGGTTGACAGAGAATACCCAGTAAAGCGACTGGATACAGGTAACAAGCTTTTCTCCATATATTCTGAAAACAAGGATATTCTTTAAATATCAGATGTACCTACTTAACAACAATGTACCCATTTCATGATGTCTATGTGACTATTAATCATTCTGTAAATGCTTAGTAAGAATTCACTTTCTAAAATTAGCTAAATTACCATAACTTTGGATTTGACTGTGCCTGGGTAAAATAATAGCCCCGTAAGTCTTTGTACCGATGAGGATGAAGACAGCTCATTTTTATCTTCCATACTTAGGAACAGTAATAGATGATAGTGATTGCTTCTCATACACCAATTCATATTGCAAAAGATATGTTGGCTTTTAAGCTTTTTATTTAGTGATGCTAAATATGGGGTGCCCAAATAGTTCTGTATTGCTGATGTAGCAACAGAACCCCAGGGTGAGCATTTTTGTGCTTTTATATGTAGTGTTAAAAGATGAACATCAGTAATATATATATATCTATAGCTATATATATATATCTATCTCTCTCTCTCTCTCTCTCTCTCTCTCTCTCTCTCTCTCTCTCTCTCTCTCTCTCTCTTGAGTGTTCATTTTTCATGTCCTAGCAGCTGATAAAACTGTCATCATTAGTTGAGTAGAGCCAAATCAGATGTATCCTAAAAGTGGTCCACAACAAGAACATGCACAGAATTGCTACAATTATAACCAAAGATCTAAAGGAGCTGAACTATTTAATGGACATCAAAGAACGCTTTTAAGCAATGCTTTTCTACATGCGACTCATATGTTCCAAATACATAGTTACAGTATTTTAGTATATATATTTAAAATACAAATAATATATTGTTAAAATACAAATAATCAGAAGCCACCAGGACATAAATACAACAAATACATTAGACAATAGGCATTATTTAGTCAAAGCACCCTGTCTTTTGCATGTTATCCCACAGGTTTTCACAAGATTTAGCTGTTGGCAACTTGGCACTCCTAGAATGAAAGTCAGAATTACACCTCTCTTTAGGCAATATTTGTCATGCTGTGAAGGGGGTTGTTCATAAGCCTCTCTGTGTAAAGTGCTGCTGTGTTAGTCATTAGTGCTGAATTAAACAAAAGGAATTTATGGACAGCAGGTAAGCATCCTTTCAATGTCATTTAACTTGCACATTATTCCAATTCACAGGGAGCTGCAGGTGCAGCAGAGCCCTACAATAACCCTCTGGCTATGGCACACATGAAGTATAGGGCTGCCTTGTGCTTGACAGCCCTGTGCTAAGCACCTTGCACTGAACTGGCATGAGGTTTAGCACACAGCTTTCACCCCAGTTGCAATTAGTCTTTGTTTGCTCATTAAAGTTGGCCATTCACATTAAGATCCGCATATTTGGTAAGGTTGCCAAACAAGCAGATCTTTGCATGATGGTTGGTCGCCTGATTTTGGCTGGGCCAAATTGGGTTATCTGATCATTTGACCCTCAAACCAACAATCAGATCATAATGGGGCCTATGCAAGCCTGTCATGAGATTGCATTATTACCCAAATGCAGCCCACGCCTGATATTAAATATTGGGCAGATATCCAGCCACGGGGTGCCCATACACAGGCAGATAAACTAATGACTCAACCTGACTATTAGTAAAAAGGAACCAGCAGCACACTGTGTTTAAGTTGCAAAAGTGCACCAAAAATGTATTTAGCCCACATCATACAATTATGATGATTAGACACCTAATTGTATGATGTGGGCTAAATACATTTTTAGTGCACTTTTGCAACTTAAACACAGTGTGCTGCTGGTTCCTTTTTACATATTGTTATGACCCAGTGCTAGGAGCGGGTCCTCCAGTCCAGCGTCCAGTGTGTATCAGTGAGGTGAGCGCTCCACGTTAATCTTGTCCTTTCTGGTAACTTTGTAGCAAAGCAATCCTATTTCTTTTTAATCTATAGATTTTTTAACGTAGACCAGGTATGGTATCTTTGTGACCTTTTGTCATAAGTTTGTTTTGATTTCTGTTAAAGCTAGGTCTTAGAACATCTTCTTGTAGCCATTATCTGTTGTGGAGCCAACCATTGTAGGGCACGTTGTATGCAACTTTTATTAGGTATATGAACATAGTAATTCGGACACACGTCTGAGTTTCTAAGGCTAGATAAAAATTAAAGCATCTGCACACGCTGCTTAATTGGTAGTAGGAGTTTAGCCCCTTTTTATAAAGCATAGAAATAGTAATTCCAACTGCTATGATGTGCCTTGCAGTATCCATAAACATTCCAAAGATTCAAAATAGTCTGAAAAATTTGTGTAATTTGATAACAGGAATTTAAAAGTTCAATTCATCCTGTAAATAACATTTTAAAGTTTGACACTTATTGGTTGGTAGTAAAGTATAATGGTTTAAAGAAGAGACCCTTCTACCATTCTTACCATAGGATAGGCTGAAGCTGGTGTTGTATTGGACCAAAATGTTTTTTGTTAAATAATTTTATACATAGGCAAAGTCTGCATATTTAAAAATTTTAATACTGTACTTTATAATTCGTTCCAAAATATCTGAAAATAATCCCCAGAGCTCATAATAGAATGCAGAGTCTCAATTGGTATCAAACTTTTTTTGGGGTTAGGTCACACTGCCAGCAGAGAAGACACTGACTTGTCCCATGTGTACTGTAACTGACAGGAAGAAAATCTGCCTGTCATTCAACATACAGGACTGATTTCAAGCAGACAGATATCACAAGCATTTTCTGGCTAACTGCACAATGGCAGCTGTATGCCGTTCAAGACAGGTATTTGCACAAATAGCTCTTACAGCCTGAATTGTCATTTTTACACTTGCATAGAAAATACCATGCCTGATCGCCTTAACAGCAGTTTGCCCTTTACACTGCAGAAGTTGTATTGTACAAAATTAATTTAATTGATACAAATCGCTTTATATGCAGACCATACAGCTGCTGTAAGAAAAGAGTATGGTTTCTATACTGCTGTAAATACCAGCAGCAATATAGTAACATCCAATGTATGACAATTTTCTTAAAAGGCTCTATTCGCAGCTGCAAATAGAGTTGAGATGAATATAAAACACACAGATTCACAGTGGATTTTTTTCTAGGATGCAAATGAAATATAGATATATATTTTTTATATATATTCCTTATAATGCAATGTTAATTTTTCAAAATACCTAAAACTTATGTTTTAAAATAATTTGTTGAAGGGTTATATTTTGCATTCACAAATGCAAAATTTGTGTAGATAGAATTTCATTTAGTTGGTGTCTGTGAGCTTGATACCTTTAAGCAAAATCTTCCATGTATGTAGGTAAACAAACTGCATTCAGCCTAATTCAGTCAGAGAAGGGCCCGTAACAGCACTAAATTAAGAACATTTAATATTTACATATACTGTAATACATGTAATGATCATTTAGTCTGCACCATTTAAATAATTTAGAGATAGATTCTAGGAGGAACTGTGACTACTGCCACATAACACTGTTTATCTGCTGGTGTAGAAACAGCTGATTCACCTCCATCCACTTCCTCTTGTATCTGCACCAACAAGCATTGCATTGTCCTGTATGCAGAGGCATGGAGCTGGTTTTGTTGTGATATTTGTGCATATTATGCATACTTTCCAGTTTTTGCAGCAAACTCTGCTCCATGTGTCTGCACAGAGGCCAGTACTGTGTCATTTAGTGCAGATACAGGAAGGAGCTGATTAACTGTTTCTTCGCCTGTTAATATACTAGAAAGCAGAAACATGGTTTGGACGAATCATGGTTTACTTGCAATTTATGTAATTGGCTAAAAAAAATGTATTTCTGGAAGTATAGATAGTACATTATGCACCATTTTTACATAAGCCATAAGGGGGTATATTTTCTCCCTTAATGATATCAATTTTGTATTCAAAATTTTGTAATGTTTCTTAAAATACTGTTATTGCTTATCCTCCTTATATTACATTTTTGTTATGATATCTACAATAATGTTAACCTCAATGAGCCCTTGACTGTTTTCTTTTTTCCCTTCAGCGTTAGCCCAAATATAATTGCTAATCTTTGTGTAAAATAAAAACTGTTGGGCTTAAGTTATTATTTTGTAACTTGGATATTAGTATGCAGTACATTTTATAATGATCTTGGCTATTGTACGTTATTGTGTTGAAACATTGCTTTATGTTTGGTGCCTTGATTTATTGCTGGTACAGGTATGGGATTCCTTATACAGAAACCCTGAATTACATGAAAGCCATGAGTCATGGAGTCAACTTTAAGCAAATAATTCAGCTTTATTTTACATGATCCTAACCAAGTTGCAGTAATCTATACTGTGGCAAAACCAGTCTATTTAATGTTTAAATGTTTTTCAATAAAGGTATGGCGATTGAAATTAGAGGAAAAGTCTAAGCTAGGTCCCAAGCATTCTGAATAATAGATCCCACACGTATACTATGCATTCTAAAATGTTTATTTGCAATTTTGTAAAAATGTTACTATTTTCAGGAAGATCCTCTGCCTAATGTCTCTACATTTGTAAGGAAACTAACAGGGCCATTGATGCTATCAAGTTGATTTACATTTAAATGTTATATCTGTTTGCCTAGCATCTGCAAATGTTTTAAATAGTGTGTGTGCATGTGTAATACTATCTTCATTAACAAATGTCTGCTTCCACTTTTGGTAGTTGTACATGCACACCAGGAATCTGTACTATAAGATGCTGTTTTGTGGGGAAGCTAGGTAGGGGATATGTGCAAGCAAAACCTAATACATGGAGAGCTCCTGCCCATACGTAGTAGTGTTGCTTTAGTTCTGTAAATATTTACAGGTTTTTGCATCTTAAAATATATATGCATTTCTAGATAATTACCAAATGTTTCTTAAGCAAATGTCAAAAGATATTTTTGTATCAAATCTGTGATGGAATCGAGCATGTGAGCAAAAGTGAAACTGTTGAAATATCTCGTGGTGTGCTTCTGATGTAAAATCAATCTTGTTTCATAACATTTTAAAATGGTTTCCTTTCTTTCACCTATTAGAACCCTAGCAAGCATTGCCTATGAGAGACCAGGTTTTTGTTAAACACAACTACATGAACAAGGATCAACTATTTATAAATGAAACCCCTCTGTATAAGGTTACCAGTAGTGATGGGAGAATTTATTCGCCATGCATGGATTCACATTTCATCACCCGCGAATGTTTGGCGAAAATGCGCTAAAATTTACAGATGAAAAATTCAATGCAACAAAAAAAAATTGTTACGAGTCAAAATTGGTGCGCACATAAAATTTTTTGCTCATCAAAATTATTTGGACGCCCATTGACTTCTTTTGGACAAAGTAGTTGTGAATGTAAAAATTGTTACTCGTAAAAAATTATTTTGATGCCCATTGACTTCGATGTGTTTTTTTTGCCATTTCGCTAATTTTTCGGGACCGATTCACCCATCACTAGTAACCAGGAAAAAAAGTAGAGGAAGTATAAATTCTCAGGTTTGGATCTATGTTGCAAAATGAGCCTCTTCTAAATACACTAATATATTTATTTTATTTCCTATGGTACATGTGTACTGGTCATGCTGCTAATGAAACAGCCCAGTTTATCTCAGTTTTGAATATTACCTTTATTAAAATCAATACAATAATTAATATACAAAAAATGTAAATATGGAGCTATACGTAAAGGTGGCTAAATATTTTGTCCCGTTCACAACTGCAAGTTTGCTGTGTGTTTGTTTAACATCATAGGCTTATATGCTTTCTGTGTGGTAATCAACTATAATGATTAGAAGTGCAGTGACTTGTCTTTTACTATCCCTTAAAGGAACTGTGACACCAAAAATGGGTGTTTAAATGAGAAGGAACAAATGAACAGGATTACATAACAGATTAGTTGTGTATTAGACTACAACTGCTAACCTATTATAGTTTATGTAATCTTTTTGGCTTGAATGGCTGCCCCTATGGCTACACAACTAGAGTAGTGTTTCGGAAGCAAACACATTTCTTTAAAACACATTTTTTAGAGTTACTGATCCTTTAAAGGAGGAGCAAATGCTAGATCACGGGGGTGTCAATTTGAACAATCTCATGACACAGGCCTGGCGATCTTATTCACTGAAAAATGTGCTGACCCTGGCTACTATTCTAGTAAGAACTGAGCCTCCATCTGCTTTTCTTTCCCAGGAATCTCATGTGACTGACCTGGGCTGTGCACATTTACAACTGGTAGTAAAATTGGTAGTTTTAGGGGGGAAAGCCAGCGTTCTGTGCATGCACACAGGGCAGAGTGAAGATCCCAAGACAGGAAAGAACAGGGTTGGACTGGGGGAAAAACCCTATGGGCCCCGCAGGCCCAGACCCCCTCCGCACAGCCAGTAGCCGACTTCTTTCCTGACCTCCAGGGGGAGGGGAATTGGCAGCTGGGCAGGGGGGCATTGATGTGGAAGCCCTCGTGCCCCCCCCCCCCCAGTCCAACACTGGGAAAGAATGAGGGGTGGTTTTGCTGCACTCAATAGAATATTAGCAATTTAACTCTTTACTGCCCCCCCCCCCTTTTTTTGAAGTATGACATTTAACAAACACTGGAAACTCATGAGGGTACATGAATACAAGTTTTTTGTAAGCCGCTCGACTACCCATCCCCCACCTTGCTTGCTTTCTGTAACGATGGTTCTATTGTGGACCATGAAGTGGCAGCCAGGCTTTTGAGTTGTAAATTGATATTTAGGTATGGTATCTGTTATCCAGAATGCTTGGGACCTGGGGTTGTCTGGATAATGGATCTTCCTGTAATTTGGATCTTCCCGTAATTTGGATCTTCATACCTTAACGTCTACTAGAAACTCAAGTAAACCTTAAATAAACCCAATAAGCTGTTTTTTTTTTTTTTTAACAGGTTTCCTTTTTATTATTATTTTCAAAAGGTAGGGATACAGAAAGCGAAAAGGGGGGTAGGGGAATGTCAAAGAAAACAAGGTACAATAACATCATGTCACACACAGCTTACAATCAAACGTACAGCAAAGTTCAGTACATCAATGCGAAGAACCCCCTAAATGAATAACCAATAAGCTGGTTTTACTTCCAATAAGGAGTAATTATATGTTAGTTAGGATCAAGTACAAGGTACTGTTTTATTATTACAAAGAACAAGAAAATGATTTTTAAAATTTTTGGTTATTTCATTATAATGGAGCCTATGGGAGATGGCCATTTCCTAATTTGGAGCTTTTCTGGATAGGGTTTCCGGAAAAGTTGCTTATATTATCAGAGGGGTTGTTCACCTTTAAATTAACTTGGTGGAGGGTGATATTTTGAGACAATTTGCAATTGGTTTTAATTTTTTATTTGTGTTTTTTTTTTGTTATTTAGCTTTTTATTCAGCAGTCTGGTTGCTAGAGTCCAAATTACCCTAGCAACCATGCATTCATTTACATGAAAAACTGGAATATGAATAGGAGAGGGCTTTTATAGAAATATGACTAATTTAAAGTAGCAATAACAATAAATAGTAGACTTACAGAGCATTTGTCTTTTTTAGATGGGGCCAGTGACCCCATTCTTATAAAAAAGAAAAATACGGAGACCATTTGAAAAGTAGCTTAGAAATAGTCATTCTATAACATACTGAAAGTAAACTTAAAAATGACCCCCCCCCCTTTAATAGTGTGAAATGCATTGACCTATGATATATTCAGTTCTGTTACTGAAAACACATGCCTCTATGTTGCAGGTCTCTCAAATGGTTACGGAGAAGCAAACAAGGAAAAAGAATGTACTATAACTCCAGGAAGAAAACTGGAGCCTCGAAGAAGATGTGCATCAGAGTCAAGCATCTCCTCTAACAACAGTATCTTGTGCAATCCCAGGTACTATTATTTGAACGCTAGCTATGTCCTATATAGCCACCTATTTAGGGTCAGGGCACACAGGCAAATTCGGGGATATTAGTCGCCCGGCAACACATCTCCTCTTCTTCAGGGCATCTAATCTCCCCAAACTGCCTTCCCACCGGCGATTTACATTTTAGCCGGCGGGAAGGCAGGTGTGATTTGTTTTCCGAAGTTGGATGTTCGGTTGCACTAGTGGAAAAATGCTGCCTAGTAAAGCTTCTTTCATGAATTGCAGCAACATGATCACAGGCAGGCAAAGGGTTAATATAATTATGCTTATGTTGTATATCCGTATTGCTCATTCATCCCCCCCCCATATGAGTTACCAATTTCCTGTCAGGTAACCTTATAAATAGAGATTAGCAAAAAAAATAAACTTGAAAGACTTCAGTGCATTATCGCTGTTTCGCACATTTTTAGACTTAACCGGTCAGATTCACCCATCATTACTTATAAATAAATAGGTTTAAGGAGTATCCTTTTTTTTCTTCAGACCTGCAGACCACTACATGAGAACCAGGTTCAGTCTGGTGAAAATCAAAACACAGATGAAAATTGATGTTTAATCTGCTATTTCTACAAATGATGATTTTGCAACCTGATTGTGGGATTTCAAAACTTCTCACATTTTTAGCTTTTTCCTAATTTAAAATAATGGTTGTATACCCTCTATTTTCAGTAGTAGCTCACTTAACTTTTTGCTGATTTAATTAAGAGATAAATATTTTTTGTTATTTCTTGCACTAATGCAAGAAGTTAAACCACTTTAACCTTCTGACTATCTCATGTCCTGCTTCAACAGAGTTTGCAATAGAGTAAACAGACAATTTACCAGTCACTAGGGATGCAACTAATCCACTATTTTGGGATTTGTCTGAACAAGTCCTTTGTGAAAGATTTGACTGAACCCTAATTTGCATATGCAAAATTGGGGTGGAAATTGAGAAAGCAAGCTGCGTGCACAGCTAAAAACATTTTTACTTCTTTGTTTTGTGACAAAAAAAAATCACATGATTTTAAGGATTTGGTTTTGGCCAGGAATGAGTGTTTGGCCGAATCCTGCTGAAAAGACAGAATACTGGCCAAACAATGAACCAAATCCTGGATTTGGTGAATCCCTACCGTTTACTGATAATAATGAGTGGAATCTTCTCTCGAAGGCTGCAGTTTAGGAAAGTGAGAGGTTTGTTTCTACAAATCTTATTTATATTTGAACAAATTACCATCTTTAGAGGGGTGGGGGAGCCATTTCAATTTGTTTATTAATGACTGTAGGCACATCAATATGGGAATCTTTTTGTATTTGAGGTATTAAATTTAAGCCCAGTTGATGTATACACTAGGAGCTTTTTTCCTGGTTCCTCTACCAGACTCTCTCTCCTGCCGTTACTCCTACCAAGATTTGTTTGTTTGGCTATTAACTGTTGTTTGTGTATTATCTATCAGCTTTGGCTTGCCAAAATGTGGGAAAGGTAAACCAGCTCTTATACGACGACATACGATAGAAGACAGAAGTGAATTAATATCTTGTATAGAAAATGGAAACTACGCTAGAGCAGCAAGAATTGCAGCTGGTATGTTATTTTATAATTAAAATGTTCCCTTTTGTGCAAGAATGTATTAACTTTCTATTAGTTTATAGATCTTTAACTTTTTTCAGTTAATGCTCTGCATAATTTTTTTTCTGACCAGATAGGGATAAGTTAACTGAAAAAAACAGCTTCACACTACTAATCAAATAAAATTAGCTTATATCGAATGATATTTTATTCCGAGTTGGCATAACTGACTGTGTTCCCATTTGTTGGTCTCTGTATTGGACCATAATAATGGTATACCTGACCTAAATCAATTTGAAACTTAATCAGAGATTTGATTATTCTGGCTGGTAAATACTTTTGGATAAGAACCACATTCGACTTTATATGGTCATGGAACTCCTCCGTGACTTATAGTGTATTCACTTTATTTCTTGGATCTTCCCTAGGCAGCACAGTGGTGAATGGGTTAATGCACCCTTCCCTTCAGGAGGCAAGATGACAATGAAAAAAAAACTATCCAGGTGGGGTGATGTCCCCTCAGCCCTCCACTTTTCTGCATTAACCCCTCCTCCATCAGTTCTTTGCCTCGCTCCCTCTACAGTACAACCATCACATCGCTCACAGACACATCGGGCCTGCAGCATTCAGGTGTTCCTCCTCAGCTCTCCTTCAAACCTGACCGGGTAAGACTCATTACCCCAGGACACTGCAGGAAAGAGGAGGGCTGAAGGGGACATCCCCCGCCTGGATAGTTTTTATTTTTTTCATTGTCATCCTGCCTCCTGAAGGGAAAGGTGCATTAACTCCTTTGTCCCTGTGCTGCCTTGATGGGACTCCGAGAAAGGGATTTATTGGTTAGTATTACAAATCCCTTGAGACGTGGGAAGATATGTGGGAGTAAAATGCACTGTTCTGTTTATACTCTGGCTTATGTAACCTAGCATATATGCTTGGTTTGTGTTTGAGCACAGTGTCTTGTACAAACCAGAGGGACTGACTTTAATACTAAAAATGGCATTATTTATGTTAAATGAAAAGACTTTATTTGTAAGAAAGTGGTTGAAAGTTGTGCTGTTTGTGATATATATATTTAGCGAGATCTGCAGTGTTAATGGGTATACTTTCCCTTTAAGGTATTTGATTAATCTCTGCTCTCTTAACAGTGATTCAGTAGAGAATATATGTATATCATTTTTTTTATTTTTTATAGAAGTTGGGCAGACGAATATGTGGGTCGCTGCAAGTACAGCTGCGTTTCTTGAACCTTTAAAAGTGATTTGGGCTAAATGTAGTGGATATCCTTCCTATCCAGCTTTGGTATGTTACAACGGTAGTGCTTTTCTTTTTATTGGCCAAGCTAGACCTCTTGTTGGTCCACCCATCCCCATTTTGAATTTAAGCATGTGTTTACTTGCCGTCGTAAGAAATAATTTTATTTTGTAAACTGATTACGACAGCATTTACAAATGTTTCTTTTCTAGATAATTGACCCTAAAATGCCTCGAGTTGGTTGCCACCACAATGGTGTTGCAATTCCTGTACCTCCCATGGATGTACTAAAGACTGGGGACCAGATGCAAACCAGGGCTGAAGAAAAATTATTTTTGGTTTTGTTTTTTGACAATAAGAGAAGTTGGTAAGATCTTTACTTTTTTTTATAAACTTCTATTTTTTTATATTTATTGATTTATAATCAACTATATTAACTCTCTGTTGAAAGCATGCTATAATTGAATTTTACATGTTTTTAAATTGTGTTCACAATCTTTTGAAGTGCTGTGGTGTTTGTCCCAGTGATGTGGCTTTAAATCTTGTACCAGGATTCAATTTACCTGGCACAGATTTAAACTGATTGTTTCAGTGGAAATCTGTAGTGTGCTTTTTGGAATTCTGATTTTGCACTCTTCAGAAAACTTACGGCTAGCTTAAATATATTGCATTGGCAGGCATAGCATTGGGAAAATATATATATATATTTTCATAAAACCTTCGTGTTGAGGTGACCTGTCAGCTTGTAGTTAAAGCTGTGTGTAAGGTGCCATTGTTCTTATTAAACTATTTGTAGTACTTTAATGATTATATTAAAAGAAGAAATGGCCTTGTGACATAGGAACATGGCTTAAAATGTATGGTGTGTATGATTATCTATAATTTAACAATACGTTCCAGTAAGTGTAGATGCAGCAGGGGCACTTCCCTTTGTTTTTCTATAGACTTTAGAGAGGTACCACAATTACTATTGTAAGCATGGATATTCTTGCACAATCATGCTATACCTTAGGGCTGTCCAACATGAGGCCTATGGACTAGAATACTTTTGAAGTAGGAGGTAATTGTGTCAAAGCATTGAACATCTTGGACAACAACATACCTGCCATATAACATGATTTTCACTATGTTGCTCTACATTAATTTTTGTGTCCTTCCTTTAAAATTCCAATTTAAAAAAAAATGCTTAATTGAAATGTTTTGTTAGTATCCATTTGAAATTGACTGGAATGAGCTTAGCATGTCAAAAGGCTTTGAACTAAAATATAACCTGTTTACCCTACAGGCAGTGGCTTCCGAAATCCAAAATGGTTCCTTTAGGTGTTGATGAAACAATTGACAAGCTGAAAATGATGGAAGGACGTAACTCAAGCATTCGAAAAGCTGTTAGGGTTGCCTATGATCGGGCAATAAATCATTTAAGTAGAGTTCAAGGAGAATCCGTTAGTGACTTCAGTGATATTGATTAAAGAAGGTGCTACAAAGACGCAACTTGCCTCATGTACTCTTAAGCTTTACTTAGAACCTCTTTTCTTGGAAAGAATGCATTGACGATAAAATTCCTAATCATTGGATGGGCAAAGACGTTCTGTAATGGAGCATGAAAACTCTTGCTACCGTTCTGCTGATTTTATCAAATTCATATAGATTGGAGTAGCTTTCACTAAAGATGTTGAAAATTATGTTTATAGTGTTCATATTGTGTACATATATGTATATTGGGAAACTTAACTTATTCTGACTTTGAGGCAGTTCTTGCTTCCTCTTGGCTTTTTGTCTGGCTTTTTTTTTTTTTTAGTGACAACAAATGGTTGAGCCTTAGCACCACTTTACTACATTAAAAAAGTGTTTTGTATTTGTCAACTAGATTGAAAAAAAAAAGTTATGTTGGAAAAAAAATCTATTTAAATAACATGTATTGCTACCTGGTGTGTCCATTCCCATATTTTGACTACTGTACGTAAAAGAATATTTTTTAATTATATAAAGTCCTTGCAAAAGAGTTCAGTGTATCAAAAATAATTTTATTCACACCAAACATTGGAAGAACCCACTAGTATTAAAGCATTGTATCGGATCAGTTATGAGTAATATTTTATGTTTTAATACGATTATGCCATAAATTATAGTGTAAATTACCATCTAGGAACATACTTTCTATATTTTTCTATAGAATCCTTCTTAAATAACTATGTAAGCCTAGTATTTCCCTGGGGGTTCATGGTGTGTGTTTTTACTTTCAATACTGCTTACAGTTGCACTCAAAGCCCAAAGTTTTAAATTTCTTTTTAGCATATGATTGAATTTTATATTTTTTTTTTAATTTACTGCAATTATCCTTTTTAAATGTTCTGAAAAAGTTTTCAGCACATTCTTCCTTTTCAAAATCCCACTGCCTTTTCCCCAAAGATTGTTTTTTTAATGTATAAAAAATTAATTTAATTATATATGTGCCTGAGTTATTTGAAAAATATTAATTTGTTTAAATCGAGAATTTAATTTTGAAAAGTTCTATTAATGTATGTTTTATTAAAGGCACATACATATGGCAACCTACTTATGAAAGAATATGCATCAAAATGTGTTCTTGAATATGTAACTGCTTTTCTGTGTTATTGTTTTTGTTTTGTCTCCCTAGAAGGACAGGCAGTTTATGTAACCAGTTATACTTTAGAAAAGCTTGGTAGCAATAGAAACTTTGGATACATTTTGTATGGTACATGTGATGTATATAGCCTTAGTACATTTTTTATTTTTAAGACAAGAAGCATTATTAGGGATATACATATATGTATGATGGTTTTCAGGAGCTGCATTTTTATATGAAAATAAAAAGTCAAGATTTTGATGAACTGTTGCATTTTGCAAGCTACTGATTTAATGGACAAGAAAAGGTAGATAATGATAACAGAAAGGTCATCATAAATTTGCTCAGTCCAACTTACAGCACTGCTATATCTCTTCTGTCATCACAAGATATTGTATATGCTGCTTCTCCATTACATATAGGTGAGGGCATCATATTTGCTTCTTTCAAATCCACGCTTCAGCCCTGGGCAAGAACATCCGCAATACTTTTAAATCATAATCTTGGGCATGCCCCTTTAATTCAGCCATGATGCGTAAATCACATGGTATGCCCAGGGATCATCATTCTTCATTACTGCCACATGCTGCTTATATTACCATCTGATTTCCCTGCTAATGTTCGTAAGTCAGTTGAGCAGGAGGAGATACTGCACACACGGGTACCATTGAATGTCATCAGTAGGAGTGGTGAGGAGAACCAAAATTGCTGCCATAAAAAAAAAGAAATGGGGTGACTTGTGGAGGTCTTTGCTGTTTATTTTAATGATTTGGGGGCAAATTCTAGTAGTTGTGATTCAGACTGTTATGATTCAAATCTACGTGCATATAGTTATTTGGAAAAGCTTCATTAAGTGTAATATATCTAAACCTAAATTAAACATTCTCCTCACCCATGAAGGTACAAAATATTCAGTAGTAATAGAAATAATTTGCTGGCAAATGTGCAAAATCATTTTATGGACAACAAGGGCATTAATGAATTATTTTGTACCCTAATATAGAAAGCCTATTACAGTGGAGCCCACATGGTACATAATTGTTCTGCGTATTTCCAATTGATCCTTGGCATTCAGTTCAGTTTCAAAAAGCAACCATGCTCCCCTCCTACAGGTCACTGATTGGTTATCGGCTGATAAATCGGTGGAAAACAAGAAAGCTGCAAAGCAAGAAGTAGTGTTCTTGCTATTCTGTTAATCACTCAAGCCTTTATACATTTATGTTTTGACTGATCTACTTTATTGGAAACATTTTTTATTTTGCACAGCCTATCTATTTACCCAGTTTTTATTTTTATACTGAACAATTCCTTTAAAGATAAATTATGATGCCTTCTTTATTTCATATGTGTTATTCCTTCTGTAAATCTATGCTGTTGCTGCTGTAATGAACCTTAAAGGGGGTGTTCACCTTTAAACAATTTTTCCAGTTTAGTTATTTTCAGATTTTTCACTAGAAATAAAGACTTTTTCCAATTACTTTTACTTAGTTTTTATATGTGATAGTTTTTCTAATACTGAAGTGTAAAGTTAAATTTTATACCCTCTAAAGCAGCTCTGGGGGGGGGGGGGGTCACAGACTCTTTAACTGTTCTAAATTGATACATTTATGGACAGATTGTCACAATGTGAGTTTAGAGCTTAATAAATAAAAATTCACCCACTTTTTATTCATACCTATGGGATTTTTAGTATCGTATCTATCAAATGGTGAGTTCTAACTTTCACCCACTGAAAAATACAATTCTAAAAATCCCATAGTAATGAACAGAACATGAGTGAGTTTTTATTTATTTAGCTCTAAATTCACATTTTTATAAATCTGCCCCTTAGTTGATTCATTTGTTATGTTTGTACCTGCTGAGCTGAATCCCTGAGATTCTGTAATGGCAGCTGTTAGAATTGATACTATACTTGCTAATATTTCACAGATACTGCTGAGAAATGTATGAACTAATTGTAGCAACTAATGTAGCAAGTTGTAACAATTCAGACAGAGTGCTGCTGGATCACTGAGCTGCTAGACTGAGACACCAGACACTAACATTAAACTTAAAATTTGGAATAACTATTAGAAGTAAAAAATGGAAGGCAATGGAAAAAAGTCGATGTATGTGGTGAACAATCTGAAAACAACTAAACTGAAAAAGGTCATTGATATTCTGAGATCATTTGCACTTTGGTTGACATTTTATATTACTTGTAGTTTTTGAGTTAACTTTTTTGGCTTATGTGCACAGACAGGTGGAGGCAATGCTGGTCAGTTCATTCTAAAGATGGACAGAAGGCTGCATGTTGCGTTTCTCCAATGGTGTATTGAAAACAAAATGTGGCTTATTTAATAATACTGGGCAAAGTGTCTGGCCCTAGTTTGAAACAGTATCTATCTATTATATTTTCTGTACCATTGTCTCTGACTTCTGAACCAATGCTGCAAGGCAGTGAAAATACTGAATAAAAAGCTAAAGAACTGGGAAAAACTAAAAGGAGTCAACCAGGATGAACCTAAATAAGCTTAGGAATATATAATATAAGCATCTTTGTATTGATCAGGATATTAAGATATTCACAGTTGCCTACATTTAAACATAGAAGTTAAAACTGAATTAAACTGGAAACTTGTTCTTCACAGCAACAATGATAGTATACCAGCCCAGGACATGGGCAGAGGAAGAATTCTTTTCAGGTCTGGACTGGGATACAAAATAGGCCATGGCATTTTAAGTAGACAGAGCCTCAAACATCTGCAAATAGGAGATGCAAGAAAATGGCGGAGCCTTACCCAAACAACGGTGCCCGGTTGTAGAGGCACAAAATGCATTGGTTTTGTAGCACACCCACTACTGTCACCACCATGTATGTCTAGAATAAAGCCGCATTGTTATTTAAAACACATGCCTCCCGTGGATATATCCGCGGGGAAAAGTTTTGTGTATACATTAGAGACTCACACAGCCCCCACCAAGGCCAAAAAATACTTTAAATCTATCAGTAGCCCCTTTGGCATTTGCCAGAATGCACAGATTGCCAGTCCGGGCCTGCTCCTTTAGTGGGAGTGTGATAGTGTTGTAAAACGTTATAGGAATACTGTCACGGCAAGTCATGAGTCATACATCATTTAACAGAACTAAAGCAAAGTCCTGTACTAAAATACATTTCTTAAGAGCAATGTTTTTTTGAATTTGAGGCAAGCCATATTTTAATTTCTAAAGTCTCCTCAACCTGGAGACATACTGTATGCTCCGATAAGCTACCACTATTCTGTTTTGGGCTAATAAACATCCTTTATTTTACCGGCAAAACTGTCCATACGTACCTTCCTCATTACAGCTTCCTGAATCAATCACTATGGCTTTTTTGCTAATAAAAAAATATACTCTTTATTGCTACAAGGAATTACTTCCCATGACCAAGTGTTTTTATACAGGTCATGGAAATCCTCAGTAACTTATAATATCCTTATATTTTACAACTGGGGGTACTTTATTTATTATAATACACAAGTTTCAGTGAGTCATGTGACAGAAATGACATCAGAACTCACCGTTTATAAGGATATAATTTACAAGATATTCATAGCTTTTGTGTATTATATATAAGTAAATAATTATAAAAGCTTATATGATCTCCTTTAAACATTTTCGTATGATTTTAAAAGAATGAGCTCGAATACATCGAATAGGCAGAAGGAGCATCCCAAAGGCTTTACTAGATCCAACTGTCAAATCAAAATCAGACTCCCAACCAGAGCATGAAGAGAGACAGAAGAGACATACTGTAGATACTGAAGAGATCCTGCATCCCTGTCACTGTAGTTCACCAACCCTCCAATTGATTCTCCTCTGCATGCCCCTGATGCTACAGTATGTGCGCCACACATATTGAGTTATGTTTAAATAAGCCACTTCCACACCCACTGTTATTATAAGCCTCATCCACCAACAGTTTCTGGTTTCAATGATCTTAAAGGAAAACTATACCCCCAAAATGAACACTTAAGCAACAGATAGTTCATATCATATTAAGTGGCATATTAAAGAATCTTACCAAACTGGAATATATATTTAATAAATATAGCCCTTTTACATCTCTTGCCTTGAGCCCCCATTTCGTGATGGTATCTGTGCTGCATCAGAGGTCACCTGACCAGAAATACTTCAACTCTAACTGTAACAGGAAGAAGTGTGGAAGCAAAAGACACAACTCTGTCTGTTTATTGGCTCATGTGACCTAACATGTATGGTTTGTTGATATGTTTGTGAGTACAGTGAATCCTACGATCCCAGGGGGCGGCCCTTATTTTTTAAAATGGCAATTTTCTATTTATGATACTACTAGAAAAGTATATTATTATGAAAATGGGTTATTTACATGAAGCAGGATTTTACATATGAGCTCTTTTATGCAATATCTTTTTATAGAGACCTACATTGTTTGGGGGGTATAGTTTTCCTTTAAAGCAAAGCCATTTTGTTATTTCTATTTTGGTATTTCTTTGTAATGAAAAATCTGATGCCTATTATGCATAGGTTTTCCTAAGTATGTGGCCTGTAGAGACCCCAAAATAAAATGAGTGCATATGACTTTCCTTAGCTGCCAATTCCACTTTTTCAAATTCACCACTGTGTACCGTGCGTCATAACACAACCCCAGCATATTCACCCCACATTATTTAAAATCATTCACCATCCTCCATATGCTACCATTCTCCACCTTTGTTTTCTCTTTTTGTTTCCCATATTTTGTTCTTCTCTCCTGTTGATTAGAACTCTCTCCTGATGCCTCCACCTTCAAACTCTTGCATCCCCCTGAGAGACTATAATACACAGAATAAATGAAGTACACAGAAAATCGGGAGGTGAGGCAACCAAGGCAGGAACACTACTGCGGAGCAGGCAACTGCGCTCTCTCTTCAAAAGTGGAAATTTGGTTCTTAAAAGTACCAGGAGCGACTTTTTGCCGCCCCTGGAAACGTATCTAGTGCTGCCACCTGAGGCGAGCGACTCGGCACGCCTCATTGGCCGAGCACCCCTGCTCAGATCTATCTCTCCTAATCTCAATCCAGAACTCCTAACTGAATCTCCTCCTGCCTGTCCGCTATCTCTACTTGGATGTCGCAACCTCTCTAAAACGGAAGTGGTTCTCTTTCTCCAACTAACACCCGTAACATCCCGGAAGTATCTATAATAACTAACAATTCCACTATCACCCCATCTCCCCAGGCCCGGTGCCTTAGAGGTATCCTAGATTCCCTGTCATTCACTCCTCATATCCAGTCCCTTATTAAATCATGTCACTTCCACCTAAGGAACATATAAAAAATACGATCATTTATCACTCAAAATTCTTATTCACTCTCTTGTCATATCAGATCTAGACTATTGTAACTCTCCTTTAATTGGCCTTCCCCTCCAGAGACTGTCACTTCTCCAGTCCATAACTAACACTGCAGCGAGGCGCATAAACCTCAGCAACTGCTCCTCCTCTGCCTCGCCATTCTGCCAATCCCTACACTGGCTTCCATTACCTTTCAGAATCAAATTCAAATTAATGACACTGACATTCAAAGCACTTCATAACTCTGCCCCTCCCTACATCTCTGAACTCATCTCTATATACTCACCCACTCGCTTACTACACTCCTCTACTGACCTGCTACTCAACTCTTCTCTCATTACCTCCTCACATGCTCGCATTCAAGACTTTGCATGGGCTGCACCCCTCCTCTGGAACTCTCTCCCACGGTCTGTCCGACTTTCTCCCAACCTTGCTGCTTTCAAGAAATCTCTTAAAACTCACGTATTTAGAGAAGTCCTTTAGATTGTAAGCCCTTTTGCACAGGGCCTTTCTCACCTTTTGTACCTGTATTGGTTATGATGTATGTAACTGCATATGTAATACGTATGTAATTCATGTGATTTAGCTGTGTAAACACATTTACTTTACATCGTTGCAAAATATGTTGGTGCTCTATAAATACATGTTAATAATAATAATTAATTCAAACCTCAAGGTGAAGCATTAGCATGGGCTATCCCTTTCACTAAACAGCGGAAGCCACTGCTTAATGATTTAAATGGGATTTGGCAGAACTCTCTATTTTATAACTCCAATGCACATATTACTGCTCAATCTGCTTTAGTAAAATTGCCTCTGGGTCAGTTATTTGCAGGGCCAGACATCTATTTTCAGGAAGGGGTTAGCTGGAATATTAAAGATGAACTAGTTCTTTATGAAGACTGATTTTTCTGCATGGAAGACAGCATGCGTGAAAAATTGAAAGTGACAGGAAAAACATGAGATAAACAGATGGACTGGTCTTATTAAGGCCATATTGACAGTTACATGTGAAAATGAAAACAATAATAATTGGCAAGCCCAGAATCCTGCAGATACCAATCACACTTCTGTTGAGTGAATGCATAAAGACATCTAAACTGGGTAATACAATTGGTTTAAGAGGCACTATACTACAGTTAGGTTTTTTTTTTTTTTTTACTAAAACTCGAGTTTTTCTCACAGTTTGGCAAGAAAAAAATTTGAAGAAACACCCAAATCTGAATCCCCTTTATTTATTAATAAAAGTTCTTGAAAATATTGCTGCAAAAAACATTGACTTTATCAAATAGTTGCCTGAAAAACTAAATTTTTTCAGATTATCGAATGAAAACCAACACAAACAGCCCGAAACTCTTGAGAACCCTGTAGGTAAAAAACATTTTCCAAAGGTTCGCTAGACAATCAAGTTCAGTGAATTTCAGCAAGCAAAACAACTACAGATGTAATGTTACTCTTCAGAAAATGATACCTGAAGCTCATGCCTGATTGTGATTTGATCACCAGATTTACCAAAACTACATATCTGATGACAGTAAGTCTCTACTTAAACACAAACAACTTGTAAACAATATTAGGCTATCCAATGCGATTAAAAACTCTAACTGAGATTTCCCTGCTGTTGGAATACCCATAAGTGCAGTGCAGTGATCCCCAACCAGTGGCTCACAAGCAACATGTTGCTCACCAACTCCTTGGATGTTGCTCTCAGTGACCTCAAAGTCATCCCATATCTGGCCAGTCCTACGCTCAATTTTTATCTGATTCTATTGCTTCATTATACATTTTACAAAGTTTTACCTGCAACTTACTAGCTGCTTTCAAAGTAAAACTTCCAAACTTGGCTGCCCTTTTATTAGACACCAGTGGGATCACCTGACTATAGCTGGGAAGGGTGGGAGCTACAACATGGAGCTGGTCACTGCTCCTGTATAACTATAACAAACAATTCTTAATGAATCAGATAAAATTGAGCATAGGACTGGCCAGATATGGGATGACTTTGACGTAGTTGGCCAGCTTAAATATATTGCAATATATGGACAAACAATCTCTGTTTTGTTTAAAGGGTAAGGTATTTTTTAGTAGCAGTATGCACAAAATATCTGTCTTAAATATACTGATAATGGGTTGAGTGCAGAGGACTCTTGTATTTGTCTATATATATATATATATATATATATATATATATATATATATATATATATACACACATATATACAGTATATATATATATATATATATATATATATATATATATATTTGATTAGTAATTAATACAGATAATTACTACATGGCAGCACAGAAACCAGTGCAACTAGCATCAGAATTTAATAATCAGCCCTGTAGCATCAGCTTGTATTACAGACCAACCTAATTTTCTGCTTGATAAATTATGATAACCCCTAACCTTAGCTTTTCAACAGCTGCTCAGAGACCACTGAGCATGTGAGTTAAGCAGATATTTTCCAAGATGGTGACCCCCTGTGACAAGTTTGAGGTCCTGGATCATTGCTGCTATTGAGAAGCTGAAACCTTAGGCTGGGGCAATAAGTTCGGTATATAAAATATGGCATTTTTAGCTATATTCATTTTTAGGATTTAGTTCTCCTTTAAGCTGACTATCCAGCACTTCTGAAATGGTGGCTGTTATGTGGGGTTCCTCCCTCCTGTTCCATTTCAATTTCTTTTCTGTTGTAAGCTGATAAATAAAATGTCTTTTTCTGGTCACATTAAATAAAAACTATTTCTCCTGGTCCTTCTATATCTTTCAGTACAGTCTGAATTTTCCTTCCCTTTCTCACCTAAAATGATTCCTTAACCTATCCTTAGTGATATCCCTGGAAGGCTGTGTAGGGCAGGGAATTTAATGCTTGGAAAAGCTGATATCCTTAGAAGCAAATTGTTGGTTTTTTGTTTTTTTTTTGCAGTTGAATGTAAAAGGGAAAATTTATGTCAGCAGGTCAGGAGTATAACATTGGTTTAGATTGGAGTTAATGTGCAAATTATCCACAAGATGGCAGTGTTGGTCTTCAGGTGTCTCAACACTCAAGGACAACTGAAAATGCTCATTGAGGCATTGTTATAATAAGATATTCAATAACAAAACTCAGCTTTTTCTATAAACAGTTTAATCAATGCACAAGCCTGTATACAACTGTATTTTCCCCATTACACATTTTTACAGCTGAGGAATTCTTTGTATGCACAGGGAGGACAGAAAGGAAGTTATTTTTAGGAAAATAATATAATTACAAATGTGTAATTCAGCAGAAAGGAGATTTAGCACATGCAAGCACACATTGCAACTTCAATGGTATGAATACAAACAATATGTAATATTAAAGGGTTAAGGCCCCCCCATTTCTTTAAGGAAAATTCATGGCCTGTAAGAAATGCAAAATAGGAATATTCACAGAATCTCTAGTGTTAATGGAATAACAGCCAGTTTTAACCAGCCATGTAAAATAACAAAAATAAAAACCCTTGCCAGGCTGCCGCAAAACTCCATACAGCAGCTTAAGCTGGGGAGTAGACCCTGAAGGAAGTGGGTGATTGATTCCTCGCTTACCCAAACCTTCCTGTTGTTATTTTGCAATATACAATACATTCTTACGAAAAGAAAACTAAGTGATACAAACAGAAGAAAGCAAACAGAAAAAAAATAGATGGCAAATCTGAAGATTTCAAGGATAGGAAGGTAGGTAGATGATATGATCAAGCAATTTTGCTGCACTTTAAAAGAAAACAACATCATAATTAAAAAGAAGTAGGCAAAAATGTTGTACATTATGTTTTGGGCTTCTGTACCAGCCCAAGGTAGCCCTTTAGCAGTGAAGATCTGTGTCTCCAGAGATGCCCCAGTAGCACATGCGCTGTACTACTGTCAGTTACTGAGTTTAGGGTCTGACTCAAAATATACAGTAAACATAGAATTTAAATGCCAAAATATAAGGCTAATTAGTAATTAATACAGATAATTACTACATGGCGGCATAGAAACCAGTCATCATCTTATATTACAGGCCAACCTCATTTTCTGCTTGATAATTTGCAACAACCCCTAAGATTAGCTTCTCAACAGCTGCTCAGAACCAACTGAGCATTTGAGTGTCGCTTATACTTTCCAAGATGGTGACCCCCTGTGACAAGTTTGAAGTCCTGGATCATTGCTGCTGTTGAGAAGCTGAAACTTTAGGCTGGTGCAATAATCTCAGTATATAATATATGCCATTTTTGGCTATATTCATGTTTAAGGTTTAGTTCTCCTTTAAGGTAAAAGTTAGGTTTAATGCCTTGTGAATTCACTAAATAAATTGATATGAATTAGAAAAATATGCCCCGTCTCATACTTTTGTGGGAGGTTTTGATGTCTTTTTTTTATGATCAGACCAAAACTCAAGTTAAATTTTGGTTTATTGTGGCTGTTCTTTTTACTTTTTTAATTATATACACTGAGATGTATGTATTGTACTCATATACCTAGAGTATTTATTAAAACTCATTCTTATTTAAAAAAAATTAGGTCAAACTCCCAACCATGAATGGCATAACTTTACTAAAAAAATAAAAAAAACACAAGCGGGAAAAGTTGCGACAAGATAGTTTAAAAAATATGAATCAAGCAAGTTTTTTTGAATTGTCACTCAAAAACCCACAACATTTTTGGATTGTTGCACAAAAATGAGTGTCAAAATGCCCAAAATCCTCAAAGATCATGAAGGCAAGAAACATGTTCCAATTGTAAAAGGGACCTCTGCCACTGACTTCTACATGACTTTGACAGGTTTTAGCTGGAGTATTTTCGCATTAAGATTGTCGCAGTTTTGCTGCATAATAAATCCTGAAAAGTCACATTTTTTGTCTGCAACTTTTTCAGACAAAAAGCCCGACCAGAATAATTTGACCTTTAATACATGTGCCCCCAATCTCTGTAAAACATTGCTAAATATATCACGTTGTATACAGTCATATTTGGGAACCCCTCTTAATTCTTTGGCGTTTTGTTTATCATTGGCTGAGCTTGCAAAGTAGCAACTTCCTTTTAATATATAACATGCCTTATGGAAACAGTAGTATTTCAGCAGTGACATAACATTTATTGGATTAACAGAAAATATGCAATATGCATCATAACAAAATTAGACAGGTGCATAAATTTGGGCACCCCAACAGAGATATTACATCAATACTTAGTTGAGCCTCCTTTAGCAAATGTAACAGCCTCTAGATGCCTCCTATAGCCTTTGATGAGTGTCTGGATTCTGGATGGTGGTATTTTTGACCATTCATCCATACAAAATCTCTCCAGTTCAGCTAAATGTGATGGCTGCCGAGCATGGACAGTCTGCTTCAAATCATCCCATAGATTTTCCATGATATTCAAGTCAGGGGTCTATGACAGCCATTCCAGAATATTGTCCCTTTTCCCTTTGCATAAATGCCTTTGTAGATTTTGAAGTGTGTTTAGGGTCATTGTTCCCCTGCGGAACTTCAACTTTGTGACTGATGCTTGAACATTCTCCTGAAGAATTTGTTGATATTGGGTTGAATTCATCCAACCTCAAATCAAAAGCACAGAAGCACAACTTGCAATTGGCCACCTTAAATACCTTTTCTCATGATTGGACACACCTGCCTATGAAGTTCAAGGCTTAATGAGCTCATCCAACAAATTTGGTGTTGCCAGTAATCACTATTGAGCAGTGACATGCAGATTTTCACAGATTTAATTTAATACAACTGAATACTGCTTCACTAAAAATCTTTGTTCAGAAAACACCCCAGTACTCAGATGTTCCGGGAAAATGAAACACATACCACTGTTATGTTTTTTGTTGAAAGTGGAGTAAATTATTATGCAAGCTGAGAGGGGTTCCCAAACTTTTTCATATGACTGTACATAAATGCATTATACATATAGGAAAGTATTTCTGAGACTTGATGGCAGCTTCAAATGTAAAATCATTAGCAAGTTCATTAGTCCTATATTATATCTCTGGACTTAATATTAATCTGTGACTATTTTTAGTAGCTATCTGGTACTTACAATTACAGATATTTCCCTTATAAATTTTCGATAAATATTAGCACCAGTTAAAATATGGAGGTCATACTATCATTGCACACCTCACTAACTATATAATACCTGCAAGGGTGACATTTGTGCTGGTGCATGTTTCAAGTCATGTATATAGTTGTATTGTTAATGTGTGACACTGACCTTTTCTTGTGTGATTGAGAGTGGGCTACATGATTAATTATTGATGTGTTCAGGCCTTGCGTGAAAGCAATGGCTGCATAGACTGCATAGAAATAAACATTGTTGTGCTTGTATTGATTCAATCAAGCACCTATGATAGCAATCGTTTTCTCTCAAATACAGTGTCAGACAGAATGCTTTATTGTTCACAGTACAGACGTGATGCTTAATCAGCGAAGTACAGTACTTTCTTTTTATTGTCACTTGGACTCAAGGGAAGGACCTTGCAGAAGAGATATTTTAATGTATGCAACCAGTTGGTTGCACCAATTTTGAAAATGTACATGTGTATACAGGTATGAGACCTGTTATCCAGAATGCTCCAGAATGTTTACGACTTTTTGGATAACGGATCTTTCCACAATTTGGATTTTCACACCATGTGGCAGATTTACTGGCAGTTGCTATCAAGAATTTCGCCATAATTCCCATCCGCAGGGACATAGCCAGTTTACTATCAGGTGTAGAGGAAATTCGCTAGCGAAGGAGACCATTAATATCACAGTTTGGCACCCTATCGCTATCAGGTTAACAATCCTTACTCTGGAAATTCACTAAAGTTTGAATGTTAGGCTTAGACCTGGCGAACTGATCAGATGAAGCTATATCCTCCTCAGTCTTATGTCAGTGACATCACATCCTGTATGCCAAAAAGTCATAAAAGTTCTAAAAACGATGGCATTTTTTCATATTTTAAATTGGGATTGCCTCCTTAAAAATGTTTGTGTTAACATTTTTTCCCAACCATTTGAGGGGCATGCCACATTTGTTTTAGGGTGGGCTCATGTCTAGGGCATTAGATGATCTATTTTGTCTTTTTTTATGCTTCCTTGGACATGTGTAATAATAAGTGACCACATCATACATTTGCACCAACATCTCAAATAAAGACATATATACAGCCTATATGTACCTGACCTGCGCGCAAGTGTACTATCGAAGTTCGCTAGACAGAAATGAAGGCTAGCGAAAGTTTGCTATCAAATGCACACGCTGATGAATTAACCCTAGCAAAACTTTGCCAGCATTCTCCTGCAGAGGCGCAACTTTGCATTTAAGTGAATTAGTGTAGTGATAGCGATTTTGCTTCCAATAAGGATTCACAATATCTTACTTCAGATCAAGTAAAAGTGTCTGTTTTAATACTACTGAGAAAAAGGAAATCATTTTGAAAAATTTAGATTATTTGGATAAAATGAAGTCTATGGCATATGGCCTTTGCATATATCGGAGGTTACTGGATAATGGGTTTCTGGATAAAAGATCCCATACCATTAATTCATTTTACATAGTGAATAATGTTCACTGTTTCTCTGCAGTCTTCCTCTCTCCATCAATCGACAACAGAGATACTACACCACACATGCACACTCACAAATGCCACAATACTTATTTTAGGTACTTTCCACAGATAGATTGCTGTATATCTCAAAGACCATAGGTCATTGAGGGGAAAAAACAGATAAATAATATAGTGTAGTATTTCAAATTACATTTTTGCACATGTGCAAGTGATCTGTTAGTGATCTGTAAGTGCTATTTGAGGGTGGAGGAGAGCCCTTTTTTGATTGCCGGATTGGGGAGACACTGTTCGTTTTAGAGTTTATGTGACTTATTTTAGGTGGAAACTAAGTAAAATGTGGAGTCTATGGAGAAAGAAAAGCATACAGTTGGGGGTGTCATTCTTCAAACCCCCCTACATTTGCGTGTATACAGAAAAACTGGAACTGCGATAAGGTTCATGACTATGAATTTCCAGGCTTGAGGAAGTAATATAAACACTCATACAAATCATAATTGTCATTCTAACCATGTCGACAGAATTAAGCTAGCAATATGTTGTGTATTTCAGTGTCCTTTGTTTGAGGACACTCAAATATACAACATAAGTATGGGGAACACACTAAAGAATGTTAAATAATCAGGATGAACTAAATTAACTAAGACTTTCTACATTTTTACCTGTCCCTATAACCTCCCCTTATCTGAAAATTAAATTAAGTTAATTATTTTGTTGGTTATTTTGATAACACAGCAGCCATTAAGGCGAGCTGCAATGTCAAAGTGCCTGAAAAATAACAGAAACATCTCATAAGTAACTAGAATTCTCTGCATAAACAACCTGCTCTCTGTAAAAGTCACTTATTTTCATTAAATCAACTGTGCAGATGTTTTCCTTGACACATCTTGCAATCATTTCTGGTATTGGCATGAAATCAGAAGAGACCTTGCCCAAGGGGATCACCAAACGATACAGGAACTATTTATCAAGGTCTCTGGTTGCATTATAAAATGAGTCAAGGCTGCTCATGCAGCCCTTTGTCTGTCTGTGATCCTTTTATATTTGAGAGAGTACTGATATGAATTATAAATTCTACCCACATAAATCATTGATTTTCATATGTATCATACCTGCAGAGAAATTGTTATTCTGAAGAAAAAGCCTTATTTAAAGGAACTATATTGAATTGCTATAAGTCAACCATAAATTCTATATACGTATCAGGTTACACCATTTCTACATCAAAATAGTTTATATACAGTACAAGTTAACAACACTATGAGCCAACCACTGCGGGTTAGGGTTGGGTTCTGGTCAGACTGGGGAGGTACATTCCTCCATTGCTCCCAAGATTCCCTGTCTTGTAACCAGAGGCGCATACAGAAGTAGTGTGCAGACTGATAAGACATTGGTATGGGTTAGGTGCAGGCCCTACAATGGCAACATTTTTAGGTTATTGGGTCAGGTGTGGCTTAAGGATTTGTGGGTTAGGGTCAGGTGCAGGTTGAGTTTTTTTTGCTCCCATACATAGGGGGTTATTTATCAGTCCGAATTTATCTTAATATTATCTGCTACAAACTCAAATCCGCTTGGGTTTTTTACGCTTAATTATTATTACATTTTCCTGAAAATTTGCTTTGCGGAAAAAAATCAGATTTTTTTCAGATTTTTGCCCAAAAACTTTGGGGTAGTGCACGAAACCCAGCGCACATCAAAAAATCATTGGGACTTCTCCCATTGACTTATATGCAACCATGCATACAGGTCTTATATGCCGAGTTTTCAGATTCTGACTTTTCTCTGGGTTTAATAAATCCGATAAATAAAGTCTGATTTTATAAAAAAAAAAAATCACAAATTTTTCGTGATTTTTGCATTCGGAGTTTAGTAAATAACCCCCATAGTGTGCTAATTTGCTGATGCCAGATACCAGTAAAGTTACCTATTGAAAATATAATAAAGTACGTGGCATCCATTCAAAAAATGTAGCAATAAAATATAATAAGATACACAAAGAAATTCACTACCATAACATTTGAATAGCCTTTATTGTAATAGGCTGTGGTGTCACATAAACTCCAATGCTAGGCTAGAAAATACGAACAGCTCTCGAAGCAATGTAGGTGGTTCTTCACAGTCAGGACAGTGAGGTTGTGGAATGCACTGCCGGGTGATGTTGTGATGGCTGATTCACTTAATGCCTTTAAGAATGACTTGGATGATTTTTTGGACAGACAGAATATCAAAGGCTATTGTGATACTAAACTCTATAGTAATTGTACGAGTATTTACAGTATAGTCTATATGAGTGCATGGAGGGGTCAGTGTGTGAATGTATGTGGGTTTCATTTGGAGGAGTTGAACTTGATGGACTTTGTTTTTTTTTCGATCTAAATAGTTTAATGACCAGTATGCATAGGATTACCAAACTATACATGCGGAATGATTTACATTTACTGCAAACACACTGCCTGCTTTAAAGTGATACTGACTCTAAAAAATTATTATTCGAAATATGAATGTACCATATATCAAAAGTATCAAAATTACGTATAGTTCATGTTGATCATTTTTCATTGATAGTTCTGCTTTTGTAAGTAATTGTTACATGAAGTTCCTAAACCTGACTGTTTTGCCAACCTGACTCTCCCTTCTCAACATGTCAGTTAGAGTTGTAGTACTGTAGCTCAAATATGGCAGCCCCCTCAGAGAGGAACATGGGGGATCAGATGGGTAATGTAAAAGCTTCTGTAAATACTTTTATAAATAGCATGAGAAGACAATATTATGATAAATGTAAAAAGAGGTTTGATTTCTGGTGTCAGTATCTCTTTAAGACAGAGGCCTTTTAGACCTTCTAGGGTGTAGATAATGCCGGTTTTATGCACTTTGTTCACTGCCTTGTAAATGCTCTATTGACAACAGCAGTCAATGCACACTTGTCTGCTTTATATGTGCCATAAAAGCCACAGTCAAAATTTAACCCCCCAAAACTTAAAAATGGAATTTCACTTACGTCATGAAGTCCCACCATATAAGGGTCATATTGCCCCACTCACAAAAGGAGGTAGAACCTGTAACATAATGAATCCACATTAACCATGATCTATAAGACCACATGACTTTTCCCTTACCAATGTTATACATTTGACATAGCAGTGCAGGAACCAGCACTATACTTGGAAATAACGTGTACTGGCATACTAAGAACATATGGAATTTACAACATGAAATGGTAAGTGAAATTCCCATTTATTCCACGTCACAAGGCTTGGGATCTAACAACCCATTCTGGTCAATAATGTGAACATTTAAATTATCTTTGAGCAAGTTTCATTATTAGACAGAGGACTCTTACCTGTATGAATTCAAAATTTGGATTTCAAATTTTTAAACTCACCATTTTATTTCAAAATCTACTTTATAACGTATCCTATGGTAAGACTACATTTACTTTAAATCTTACAATCAAATCCTTTCCCTTTCTTATCTTCTCTATTTTTAGTAGCTAGAAAGTAAAATGCATCCTAATGTTGGTCATGGTCTCTTATTCCTCTCATGTATTTCTCAGCATGCTTCTAACAATTTGAGAAATCAAAGTAACCTCATTTATATTACCTTCTAGCCAACATGTTTCCTGCCACCGTTAAATGTGCGATTTGAAGAACATGCTGTGTGTGAAATAAGCTCACCTGCATTCAAGACCTGTTTCCTCTCCAGTTTCTTGGCTTTAATAGTAATCATTGAACACTTGCTCACCCACCTCATATAGATTATCCTGTTGCCCTATGCTAGATATAGTTATTAGCCAAACTCACAGAAGTGGAAACAGATGGTGTGGTAGGCTGTGAATATGACACAGATTCCCCTTTGTCTAAGCTAAACTTTCTATAAACATACCTTTTCTAAAATCATCAGAACAAATCCTCTTTTTTTCTGTATACTGAAGATGTAGCATCTTCCAGCTCAACTAACATCCTGCTGTTTATTCTACCAAGATCAGTTGTTGTGTACTGGGAGTACTTTGTACACTAAAATCACACTGCCTAATTAGTAGAACATACGCAATCTTAAATTAAAACCTAGGTATTTCATATGCAGTGTAAATAATACATTTTATTTTTGGAAAATGACCGGTAACTAAAGTGTACCATTAAAGGAACAGTAACACAAAAAAGTGAAAGTGTTTTAAAGGAATGACAATATAAGGTATTGTTGCCCTGCACTGGTACTTCTGGTGAGTTTACTTTAGAAACACTACTATAGTTTATATATAGAAGCTGCTGTGTAGCCATGGGGACAGCCATTCAAAGCTGAAAAGGCACAGGATGCACAGCAGATAACAGATTAGCTCTGTACTATACAATGGGATGCTTCAGAATTTATCTGTTATCTACTGTGTATCCTGTGCTTGAATGGCTGTCCCCATGGCTACAGAGCAACTTGTTTATATAAACTATAGTTGTGTTTCTGAAGGAAGCACACCACTTTTACTAGTGCAGGGCAACAGTACATTTTATTGTCATTCCTTTGAAAAGCTAATTTTTTTGGTGTTAATGTTCATTTAAGTGGGAACTTCTGTGCAATATCCAATTGGCAATCTAAGGGGTCAAGATCTTACTCCCATCTGCTGTATCTTGCTCTTGTGAGAAGAATAGGGATATGATTGTAAATACCTCCTTATCCCCAAAAAATTAAAAGATGGAGCAAAATGCCAATTAAGATGTAAGCACTACCAAAGTATAAAATAGTTCAGTAACAAAAAATGAATAATGAAGAAGGAGAAAGAACTCACAGGTCACCCCAGTCGGTGGGTGCATATATATGAAGCAAAACCAAATTGTGATTTTTTTTTAAAAAAAATCAACAAAAGTTAAAATACAGAAAAAAATTTTTGGACATGAGAGACAAAAGCCTAACGCGTTTTGTGCCTGCTGAAGCACTTACCCATAGGTTGTGAGTAAGTGCCCCAGCAGGCAGGAAATGCATTAGGCTTTTGTCTCTCATGTCCTGAAAAATGTTTTTGTATTTTTAATTAGTTTTTGTTGATTTTTTTGTTTTTTACCTCTTTATTCCCAACTAAGTTGTAGAGGTTACTATTGACCTCAGTCATTATCTTTTGGCATTGTCATTCCAACCAATGTAAAACTTTTATTTACACGTGTTTAAAAAAATTTTGGAAACCTCTAAGTTTAGTATCCAAATTTAGTCAGCATTATAGCTACTTGATAGTGTATGTGTAGCAATATATATATATATATATATGTATATATATATATATATATATATATATATATATATATATATATGTAAATTATTAAACAAGTGTTTCCTCATTTATATTTGTTTCACACTTTAATCTTATAGGTCAGCATGCTATATAGTATCTCAGTTGTTGAATTTTAGTTTTTTTCACAATTTGACGTGTAAAAAAAGCTGGTGAGGTTAATAGTAGTCAAGGGGAATTGTCGCTAACAACTTTATTTATATTTCCAGTTTATTAAAAAAGTTGTGTTTTTTAGTCTCAATGAAAATGAATGGAACAATTTGATTCTCGGTGGTATGCAACTTTTCTTTCTGAGAAAAAACTTGAGTTGGAATATTGTGGTTTATGCTGAAATAATCTCGTATTCGAGAAACAAGTCATGTGAGTTTTGTCACCATTTTTCACTCGCCGCTCACACTCTCTCTATATATATATTTACCCAGGGTAACACCTAGGCTGGGGGGCAGCAGGGAGGGGGGGTCTATATAGTGTAAGGGGTAGGGGATTTTAATAAAAAGGGTTTGGTTCTCCTTTAAGAATATGCAGAAGCCCATTCCTTTCCCTTGCCTCATTGTAAGGTATAAAGAAATCCCCTACCCCCCTACCCTATATAGACCCTCCCTGTTGCCCTCCAGCCTAGGTGTTACCCTTTGTAAATGACTCAAAATATATCTACTTAGTTTCCAGTTGATCAGTTTTTTTCATTATAACTTACAAAGCACTGGGTTCACGCACAGATGCACAATGCCTTTATATTGTACTTTCCTTTCTTTTAACTGCTTTACATATGGCAAAACAACAACCAAGGTTGCTGTAATACTAAACAGCCTTTTATGATTTCAAGGAAAACCGCAGTTTCTTTGTGATTTCTTTTGATCAATTTTCAAGGTTGGAATGAAATGAATAGTTAATTTTGTTTTGAAAAAAATGCCCATCCCCTGCTGTATTTAAATTCTTTTTCATTTTTGGTTTCCTAATATATTTGATTGATATGCTATAATGTTCTCCCCAAAGTATACAACTCATTGTGATCTCACCTCAAGAAAAAATGTTGATAAATTATTTAAAATGAAACCCCTCAAGCCATCGTGTTGGTAGCATTCTCCACCAGCAGTTACTGTTTCAGTGTTTTAGTGTAAATGTGCAGGCTATTTTTTGGTTTCACTGCATTAAAAATTTTTTTGTTATGACTGTATCCTTCTGAGGAAAATTATGGAAAAACATGTTTTTTTTCACATTAAAAACCCATGCATTCATAGCAAAATAGGAAAAATATGGTAATCACAAATATGCTTATAAAGGCATAAATAAATGCGTTTCGGAAAGCACTTTGATGTAAAAAATAATTAGCCTGATCCAGATTTTCCAGTGTGGTAAAATTATGCAAGCATCTGATGTATTCAGAATATATTTTAGAGTGGGCTTTTAGAAGTAGATAATTTCTGCTAGTGACAATTTCATGATATTGCTTCTAGCTTGTGACCTCCTGTTAAATAAAAAATATTTTGACAGTGTTTGAGGAATACAGGTGAAAGCAGCTTATGCATCAAATATGTTAAAGTTACTGAAACAATGAAGTACCCCACAAACAAAACAAGAATAATATATAAAACATATTATACGGTGTACTGTATATACCCGAGTATAAGCCAAGTTTTTGTCAGCGGTACCCCACCCGAGTATCTGAGATTGCAGTCACTTTTAATCATTCCTATACCAACAGTACACTTGGGGAGAGACTGCAATATCCCACAATGCCCTCTGTTGGTTATATGAAAGAATAACAGTGTGCCCTCTGTTGGTTATATGAAAGAATAACAGTGACTGCAATATCACATAGCGCCATCTGTTGGTTGTATGAAAGAATAACAGTGACTGCAATATCACACAGCGCCATCTGTTGGTTGTATTAAAGAATAACAGTGCGCCCTCTGTTGGTTATATGAAAGATTAACAGTGACTGCAATATAACACAGCGCCCTCTGTTGGTTATATTAAAGAATAACAGTGACTGCAATATCACACAGCACCCTCTGTTGGTTATATGAAAGAATAACAGTGCGCCCTCTGTTGGTTATATGAAAGAATAACAGTGACTGCAATATCACACAGCGCCATCTGTTGGTTATATGAAAGAATAACAGTGACTGCAATATCACACAGCGCCATCTGTTGGTTATATGGAACAATAACAGTGACTGCAATATCACACAGCGCCATCTGTTGGTTATATGGAAGAATAACAGTGACTGCAATATCACACAGTGTCCTCTGTTGGTTATATGAAAGATTAACAGTGACTGCAATATCACACAGCGCCCTCTGTTGGTTATATGAAAGAATAACAGTGACTGCAATATCACACAGCGCCCTCTGTTGGGTATATGAAAGATTAACAGTGATGACAATATGAAACAGCACCCTCTGCACATGGTAGTGGTACAGTGGGACAATGCACACAGTAATCCGTTTGGCAATTCTCTGTCACCATCAACTTTGCAAAGAAGTCCGGTTGATCGCTGGGGGGGGTCGCTTTGGCAGAATGTGCGCTGCTGGGAGACAGGGCTGTAGTTGTGTCTAGGCTTATACTAGAGTCAATAAGTTTTCCCAGTTTTCGTAGGTAAAATTAGGTACCTCGGCTTATACTCGGGTCGGCTTATACTCGAGTATATACGGTATGTATTTTGTGACTTCCCTCAATATTCAGTATATTGAGGGAAGTCACAAAATACATACGTATAATATTGTTTTATATATTATTCTTGTTTTGTTTGTAGGGTACTTCATTGTTTCAGTAACTTTAACATATATTCCTCAAACACTGTCAAAATATTTTTTTGTGAGCAAGAAAATGTAGAAATGTTTTTAATCAACCCTGTATACACTCCACTTGACGAATCATTAGGAGATTGCTCAACCTATTGCTATCATCTCCAATCTCAATCAGTTTACCCCTCGGTTTCTTGAGCTGAAAACATCCAAGCCACTTTGAGAGTTCCTTGTAGAGGCAGGAAACCTTTCTATCGTGTGCAGTGCTAAAAATGACTTCTTCTAAGGATCTTCTAAGTAGAATTAAATATTTATTCAAAGGACAGTCTTCCTATGGAAAGAGAGATCCAACATGTGAGCTGGTTGGAATGGAGTGTCTGCACCACCCATTAATTACAATATACTTTAGTTTCCAGGTCCCAACTCTAAACAGAAATAAACATATTCACTGCTTATCTTGGGAAATTAAAGGCAAAATACCCAATTTCACCTTTTTCTTGTATTACTTGATCACAATATATTATATTACATTAAGACCACATCTCTCAGCCTATTCTCATACCAGCTAAGCTACAATAAGACCATCTCTCTCAGCTGGGCCCTTGTGATGTTGTGTGGAGGATGGGGGTGGTGTTGTAGAGCTACAACTTTCAACATTGGACAATCAGGTATTTAGGATGGCAGAGGTCTTTCAACAGCAAAAGAAGTTTTTGTTTAGCATACACGAATAAGTACTATGTAATATACAGTAATCACTGATGTAGATGGGTTGCAGAAATAATTAAATACAGAGCTAAACACTGCCACCACTGTGGAGATGGCTTGGTAGGCTTAAGATACACCTATATGGAATAGGAGCTAGTGGTCTGGATCCCCTTCAGCAGAAACTTCAAGGAGTAGATAGTTACCCTTAGTCCCTTTCCAAACTGTGGTCCATTCATAGTAATAACTGGAGAGTGCTACTTCCACAAAGCTGCTCTTGCTAAGGTAAACTGCAGGGGTAGATTAATGCACAGGTTTAACTAGACTGTAGCCTAGGGGTACAGTGTGATCAGGGACCTATCTAACTTTTTAAATATTCTTCCAAAACTTTTAATATTTGTGCTGGGTCCTGGGTGCACCTGAGACTATGAGAGGATAGAAGGTAGGCAAGGCTTGTGCATGCACCTGGATGTGTGAATATCCAAGCACATGTCTACCCTAGTTCTCTACACCAGGTTGGGTTCGGCGCATGCCATTGACATCACTGGCACGTGCCAAACCTGACTCTGCATAGAGAACAAGTGTGCCTGGAGAGTGACACAAATGCTGAAAGAGCTGTTCCAGTAACATCTGGTGCCTTTGCAGGAATTCAATTTTGTAAGACTTTTAGAGGAAAGGTTTATTGCTATAAGTTTTAACTTCACGTTCCACCTGTAGCAAAAAACAAAAATTATTAATAAATAATAAAATGGGGTGGGTTAAATATATATAAATGAATGAAATAACTCTAAACAGTACAACAAATATCAATGAGCTAAGTGATTATAATTAAATTATAATTAGCATAATTAAAGTACATATACAATAAGAAATTTTACATAGTTTCATGCGATAGACATTCTATTGAATAGAAAATATTTCTAATTTCAACATTTATCGAAGCGAGAGAAGCTGGAAAGGGATTAACAGACTTTCAGTGGAATGCAAAATATAATCATCATATGTCACAATTCATATCCCTTGGCTTCTACAAGTAGATCCCACAATATCCAGCAATAATACTGAAGCTTAGATGTGTGGAATGTTTATTAACCTTTTGTTTTGTATTTGCTGCATTTATTTCATCCTTTTAACAATAAAACAACTCTGATGAGTTATATCATTTAGCCATACAATTTTTTACAACATTTAAATTCCCAGAAGCCCCTGAGCAGATGACCATATAGAAGTAGGCCCTTGTTAGTTAATCGATAGGAATGACCACTGAGTGTGCAACATATTCGTTCTATATTGCCAAATATTGCAATATGTTTTTAGTTAAAATACAATGAAATATGATTAATATAATTACACATATGATTAAGTCCTTACAGAAGCAATAAAATGTTGGGTGAATCTTATTTTAGCAAAGTAAAATATAATTGTCTTACATTGCATGTCTCGCTATGATGAGTATTTCCCAGTACAAAGTGAATATATAAGGCTGGAGGTTCAGCCAATGCAATTTATGGTATAGGTTTACAAAAGACAAAAATGCCAAAATGTATATTTTATGACCCAGGATTTGGACTATTTCTAATGTTACATCAGCTGTCCTTCTTTTTATGTAAGCATGGGATGAAAAAAGCAATGGGTGTGCTGCCTTAAGTAGGCAATAGTTCTGGTCAGCCCTCCAACATCTAAGGAATAGGTGGTTCTTTGTAGTTGGACAACATGTATGTCAAGTTTTGGCCAATGTAGCATTTGCCCTAAGACTTGTAACCCATAACAACCAATTTTGTTTTTTTTATCAAACAATACTGACCAATACAATATGTCATAGCTGTGCATGGGGTCTATATATACTAGTGTGGCCATACTAGCCACACTGGTAAAACTTACACTTCCTGTTACTAACTGGCAACAAAGATCATTTAGGAAAGTTAATTAAAGGAGAAGGAAAGTTCTGTTATGCTTGGGGGTACCAAAAGTTAGGCACTCCCAAGTGATCGCATATACTTACCTGAAAACCCAAAAACCCGACCGGCTATTTCGTTCTACTATGTATGCATCAGCCCTGGGAAATTTGAAGAAAAGAAGAAGCAGGAAAACAAAGCCCGTGGTTTCAGGTAAGTAAATGCAATCACTTGGTGTCCCTAACTTTTGGCATCCCCAAGTAAAAAGGCTTTTCCTTCTGGTTTAAGGCCCTACATTGTCCCTAGCACCATGACAGGCTGCCTGACTTCCATTGTTCTGTCCTTACTACATGTTACCCTGGGGCAGTGTGTAACTTGGCATACAGCCAGGGGCGGAACTACCGGGGGAGCAGGGGGTGCGAGTGGGCCAGGGCCCGCACCCCCTCAGGGCCCCCCGGCAGTCCGCCCGCCGCATGTTCGGCGGCCACTTCCGGGTTTACGGAGGGGGGCGGGGGCCCGGCTGCGCGTCCTGCGCCAGGGCCCGCCCCCCTCTAGTTCCGTTTTTGCATACAGCTAAACTCATTCCCTCATTAATCCACTGAGACAGATTGTTGAGCTTCAAATGTATTAACAAAGGGAAAGGTGTGAAACTGGGAAAACAGAAAAATAAAAGTGTTTACTTTACTTTACTGCATAAAGAATGAGAGGCATCTGTGTGAAAGTAAATCCTAGATGCCCGGTCTTATATAGAGGTGCCAAGAGGTAATGGCAAATAACAGGTTAAAACTTGTATAAAGGGTACAAAATAGGTAAAAAAAATCTGCGTTTATAAACCAGGTTTGGGGGGGGGTAAGTAATAACTACCAATGATGCTGCCATGATGGGGTAAGATTACTGCAGATGGCTGTTAACATCCAGTCCAGTGCTTTCTAGTTACATTTAACATTTGTATATGTCTACAAAACACTACTGCAGTGGCAGGTTAATCTGCGTCAAGATACTGGTCTTAAACCTAAAGGCAATTGAATGCATTTGATCACCCTGCCACTGCCTATACAATTTGCAAAGAAGGAAGACCTGTCAGGGGCAGAACTTCGCCTGATCTGTTCTTTTACTTCTTTATTTAAAATGAAGGTTAGTGGCAGGTCGGGAGAAGGGGACATCTGATTGTTCGTCCGATATTGCAGGTAAATCTGCACGTCTATGGCCACCTTACGTTTGCCCAGGAGCAGTAACCCATAGCAACCAATGGGATGTTTGCTTTTAAACAGGTGATCAGTAAATACTATCTGCTGATTGCTTGCTATGGGTTACTGCTCCTGGGCAAACATAGTGCCTTTTATTACATAACCGCCTTACAATCTTTAAATAATGACCTTATTATTGTACTTTTCTCCAATTCCTGACACATTGGGCCAGATTCAATTCAGCGACAAAGCGTTATCCAATGGTTTCATGAAATAACCATGAAAACTCATGGACAACATTCAGTTTGAATCAAACATTTCTTCTAATTTACTTTCAGTTTTTACCATAGACTTCAATAGAGTTGTTATGTTATACACAGTGAGATAAGTTTTTGTGAATTGAATTGAATCTTAAATTTAATCTCATCTAATAGTATTAACTTCATACACCTTTTTCTTACTGAACTGATACCTTATGTGGCTGTAGAGTCTGAGTATCCATTTATTATCGTTAGAGTTAACTTTTCTTTCTAATAAAAAAAGGTTATACATGAATGTGAAATGAAGGTCTAAGTCTAATCCTGGCAGTTGGGTGAAACAATTTTATGAACATTTTTCCAAAAACTTTTAAAATAGTGAATGTTACCATAATGCTGTTTACTTTGTTTTTATGCATTCTCTAATTGGTAATCAGGATGTCACATGCTGCTTTGGAGAGGTTATTCCAGACAGGTAACTGCACCTTGATTACTCTGCATTATAGTTTTGATTAAGAAGTAACATAATAAGAAAACAATTATTTAAAAAGAACATCTTGTGTAAGCATTTGGGGTTCTCTCTCAAGATTTTCCCTTCTCACAAATTCCTTTTAATACAGCTTGTACATCTTCAGGCGTTACTTGGGCTACTTGGGTTATTTCACTCACTCTTATTTCCCCTCGAATTCCTCTTTCTCAAACTTTCTGTTACATGAACATCACCAGAAAGTATTCAGGGTTCTATCTCAGGATTTTTCTTTCTTTCCATCACTTTCTCTGTTTCTTGTATATGCTTTCTAACAGCATCCCAAATTCTATTAATTACAGCATATATATATATGGGAGAGATGTGAGGTGAATTTTCAGGGCTGCTATCTCTGGAGTCACAGTTTCTTACAGTAAATTTGCTTCTTCTTCTCTCATTTTTAGTTATTTTCATTTAATCTGCATTAATTCCTTCTGAAGCTCCTTATTTATTGGTTCTTTGGCTTCCTCGTTAATTTTAAGTACCGATTCAGTGTTGTAACCACAGTCCTAGATATAGGAAAAAGTAGAGATAGAAAATATTAAACATAAAAAATAAAAAACATTAAACTGCACAAAAAAATTAGCAAGTAAACAAATGGAACATATGTCTTTCTGAGGAAGGACTATTGTTTCCTATTCATATTCTTAATCCCAGACCAAAATTCTATTGAGCTCTTGGTGATTTTGAAACTCCATATGATTTACTTTATTCTTATACAGTCTAGTGCCATTATATTGTCTTAGAATTCTTGCATAAGTGTGAGATTATGCAGTCAATACAATGATAATATGTTTTTTATTATGTTCGCTAAAGATGTCATAGAAAACCGTGTAGCAGGCATTATCATTGAGACGGAGGACCAGATTTAAGAATGCTTGACCACACAGGTCCAAAAAAAAACACACAAAAGTTCCTTTAAATAAACATAAAAGAAGGGGTGTGCTTTATACTGCCTGGTAAACAATCAATGGAAACCAAGAGAGCTGCAAAGCAGGAAGTGGTGTTCTGGCTATTATGTTAGATATCCACTCACTCCAGCCTTTATCCAGGCTATTACTGAAAACATTTTTTATTTTGTACAGCCTATTCAGTTTTTATTTTTATACCAAACAATTCCTTTAACTTATGCCCTAGATCTACAGAGAACTATGGCTATGGCAAAGTTGATACATCTGTCTTCTTCAAGAGGGATGCTGACAGTGGGACTTTAACGAACAGTCCCACTGTAAAAGTCTGACAGCCTCTGACTTTTAAAGCTTAAAGGGATACTGTCATCGGAAAAAAATTTTTTTTTCTCAAAATGAATTAGTTAATAGTGCTGCTCCAGCAGAATTCTGCACTGAAATCCATTTCTCAAAAGAGCAAACAGATTTTTTTTATTCAATTTTGAAATCTGACATGGGGCTAGACATTTTGTCAATTTCCCAGCTGCCCCTGGTCATGTGACTCCGTTATTTCATATTGCATTGCTTATCCGGTTGGAGTGGACAAAAGATCTGATTACAGATCTGTTTCGCAAATCCTCAGACAGAAACACTCTGCTCCATTATAATTCATTCCATCCTATACAAACTAGGAAATCATTACTCAAATCACAATTTGTCCGCGTTAAGCGGATAGTGACAGAGGGTAGTCTGCAACAGGAGAGATTGGATGAAATGGAAACTAATTTTTTGCAGAGAGGTTATCCCCCAGGTCTCCTTAAAAATCAATGTGAGGGAATTGAGGCCTCACATGTAAGTCTCCAATGTGATAACAAAAGAGATCTAAAACGTATCCCTTTTGTCTCTAAATTTAATACAGTGAGCCAAGAGGTCGCTAAAATTATATGAAAACATTGGGGTATATTAAGAGATGGGGTTCCTGAGGTTGAATTTTTCCAAAATATGCCACTCATGTCATACAAAAGGAATAATACCATTGGATCCACATTAGTCAAATCAGATTTGGGAGGAAATTTAAGGGAAGAACGCCCTAGAAACAATGGTACTTTCCCTTGCCTGTCGTGCAATTGTTGCTCTAATGTTTTTAAAGGTGATGTTGTACATCATCCATGGAAAGGTTTTTACATGCAATACTACATTTGTGGTCTACGTGATAAAGTGCCCATGTGGCCGACTATATGTAGGGCAGACAATCCGTGCCATTAAAGATAGAATACGTGAGCACAAATCTGCAGTGAAACTTAAAAAATTAGATCAGGCGGTTTCTAGTCATTTTGCTGAAAAGGGTCATGGGGTCCAGCAATTAAAGTTTCAAGTAATCGACAATATTCCAAAACTTCGTCGCGGGGGCAAACGTGTTAAAATGTTACTGAAAAAGGAAGCTCAATGGATACGTCGCCTAGAAACGCTGGAACCCCATGGCCTTAATCGCGAATATGACTTGCATCCCATATACCGATAGTATTTTAAGGATTGTTTTTATTTTCACTATTATCAGACCATTTTTTTTATAAACATTGGTCATTTTGATTGTCTTGCAGATACTGTACTGTCAAGCCTGGGTTAGTGAGTCCAGATGTGAGGAGGCACGGAGTGGCCAAACAGTCCCAGATAAGCCAGAAGCGAGGTACCAAGGAGTAAGCAGAAGAATCGTCGAAGCGGGCCAAGGTCGGGGCAGGCAGAGTTCGTGCGTAACCAAAAACAAGCCGGGTCGGGGGCAGGCAGATAGCAGGCGAAGTCCAGTAACAGGCAAGGGGTCAAGCAGGTAGAAGTCAATCAGAAGTCCGAGGAAACAAGCCGAGGGTCAAAACGAGATCAGGAATCAAATCACATCCAAGAGCTAGGATTATAACCAAGCAAGGATCCTCTTCCAGAGCGTCCTTTTAAAGGCCGTGTCTTGGCGCCAAACATGAAGACGCCAGCGTCATCAGCGTCATCACGCCGCACGCCGTTGTGTCAGTGGGTGTTTCGTCGCCCGCGTCCACTTCGGCGCGCGACAGTTTTCGACGCGCTCGCGTCCGCGTCCATGTTGACGCTCGTGCGCGAATAGACCTTACATTGCCCCCCCCGAGGGGTGGCCTCCGGACACCTCTGGATGGTTTCTCAGGATGACTCTTGTGGAAAGCTTTGATGAGCCTCGGAGCATGGATGTTTCCTACCGGTTCCCAGGAATTCTCTTCAACAGAAAACCCCTTCCACTTGACCATATACTGCAACTTCCCCCAACGAAGCCGAGAATCCAAAATTTGTTCCACTTCAAACTCAATTCCTTCTTGACAAACGACAGGAGGAACAGGAACAGGATGTTGGCAGGAGAAAGGACTAGAATAATATTTCTTCAATAAGGAAGCATGGAAAACTGGGTGGATCTTCATGGACCCCGGAAGTTCTAATTCAAAGGTAACTGAATTAACACATCTTTTAATTGAAAAAGGCCCAACAAATCTTGGGGCAAACTTCTTAGATGGATGAGGAAGGCGAAGATTGGTAGAGGCTAACCAGACCTTGTCCCCGACTTGAAAGTTTGGATCTGCTCCTCGTCTTCGATCAGCAAAAACTTTAAATTGGAGTTGAGCCTTGCGAATCATGTGTTGGAGCATTTCAACGTTCTCCCTCAGAAATGTAAGTCTATCCTGGACCGAAGGAAGGGAAACTTCTGGAAAAAGACCAGGAAACATGGTAGGGTGAAATGCAAAATTAGAAAAGAAAGGCGTCTGTTTCGTAGATGAATGAATGGTGTTGTTGTAAGAAAATTCAGCCAGAGGAAGAATTGAAAACCAATTGTCCTGCAAATAAGAAGAGAAAGATCGAATGTATTGTTCTAAAGTCTGATTCGTTCTCTCTGTTTGTCCATTAGTCTGAGGATGGCATGCAGAGGATTTAATTAACACTATTCCCAGAGCTTTACAGAGAGCAGACCAGAATTTGGATGTAAATTGCGTGCCTCGATCCGAAATGATTTCTCAAGGCAATCCATGAAGCCGAAGAATCTCTTTGATGAAAACATCCGCAGTCTCAGAAGCCGAAGGAAGATGAGGGAGAGGAATGAAATGAGCCATCTTTGTGAGACGATCCACCACCACAAAAATGGTATTATGTTTATTGGAAAGAGGAAGTTCCACAATAAAATCCATGGAAATGGAACTCCAAGGTGCCTCTGGAGGTGGTAGTGGTTTCAAAAGACCCATTGGTTTAGAGTGAGAAATCTTAGACCTGGCACAACTCTCACATGAACGAACGTAAGAAATACAGTCTTTCACTACAGATGGCCACCAGAAGAACCGCCTCACCAAATCTAAAGTCTTCCTTATTCCAGAATGACCTGCTAAAGGGTGATCGTGCATAAAACTCAATGCTTCTGCTCGAAGTGAAGGAGGAACCACGATTCCTTGGTTGAACAAAAGGACACCATCCTTTACATGTAATGACTTAGAATCAGGATAATCTTCAACAGATTGCTGGGTCTCCTCCACCTTCTTGAGAAAAGAAGTTTGAAGTAGCAGAAAGTTCTTTGAATGAAGAATGGTAGCTGGAGGAGTTGTTGATTCAACTTCAGAAAACTGACGAGACAGCGCGTCAGCCTTCACATTCTTGGAACTTGGTTTATAAGTAATGTGAAATTGAAACCTCGAGAAAAACAGGGCCCAACGAGCTTGGCGAGGATTTAGGCGTTTGGCTGATCTTAAATACTCAAGATTCTTATGATCCGTAAAAATTAAAATTGGATGTAACGCACCTTCCAATAAGTGTCTCCATTCCTCTAAAGCATACTTAATGGCCAATAACTCTCGATCACCCACACCATAATTTCTTTCAGTGGGACTGAGCTTCTTAGAGAAAAAGGCAACTGGATGAACACTGTCTTTATCTCCAGATCTTTGGGAAATAATTGCCCCAACCGCATCTTCAGAGGCGTCAACTTCGAGTAAGAAAGGCTTAGAAGATTCAGGATGAATGAGAATTGGGGCAGAAATAAAGAGTGTTTTCAATTTCTCAAAAGCTTCTTGGGATTCCGAAGACCAGAAAAATTTCCTCTTGAGACTAGTTAAGTCCGTGATTGGTCTGATTATGGAAGAAAAATTTTTGATGAATCTTCTATAAAAATTAGCAAAGCCCACGAACCTTTGCACCCCCTTTCGATCCTTAGGAGGTGGCCACTTAAGAATCGCATCCACCTTGCTTACATCCATGCAGACCCCCGAAGCAGACACAACGAAACCCAGGAATTCAATGGAGGACTTCTCAAACTCACATTTGGGAGCCTTCGCATAAAGCTTATGTTTCCTTAAGCGTGAAAGAACCTCTTTGACATGTACACGATGTTGTTCGAGAGAAGAAGAGAAAATTAAAATATCGTCCAAATAAACGACAACAATTTGATCAAGCAGATCACGGAAAATATCGTTCACGAAATGTTGGAACGTAGCGGGGGCATTGCAAAGACCAAATGGCATAACCGTATATTCGAAATGCCCATAACGTGAACGAAAAGCTGTCTTCCACTCATCTCCCTTGCGGATTCGAATCAAATTGTAGGCCCCTCTCAAATCCAATTTTGAAAAAATCTTAGCTTGACTCAGCCTCTGGAAAAGTTCTGAAATAAGGGGTAAAGGATATCGGTTTTTGACCGTGATTTTGTTAAGATCTCTGTAGTCAATGCAGGGTCTTAAGGAATGATCCTTCTTCTCCACAAAGAATATTCCTGCACCAGCGGGAGATGTAGAAGCTCGGATAAACCCCTTTTCCAAATTCTCGTCAATGTATTTCTTCAAAGTCTGAAGTTCAGGCTCAGAGAGCGGATAAATTCTGCCAAACGGGATAGGAGCTCCAGGAAGAAGATCTATAGGACAGTCATAGTCCCTATGGGGAGGAAGAGAATCAGCTCCTTTTTCATTGAAGACATCTATAAACTCATGGTAAACAGGAGGAACTGCTTGAAGTTCACCTTTATCCAGAAGAATGAACTCCTTCAAACGGAGACTTGAATGACAGTTTAGTAGACAAAAAGAAGAGTTAAATATCAGAGACCCAGTGTGCCAGTCAATAGAAGGATTATGAAGTTTCAACCAGGGCAAACCCAGGATCACAGGAAACAACAAGGAATCCATCACATCAAACTTTATTTCCTCATAATGTTTAACATGGGAAGCAACAAAAAGTGGAGTCTCATAAAGAATTGAGCCAGAAGACATCAACGAACCATCCGCCAATTTAATACTGAGTGGCTGGGATTTGGGAAGTAACGGAAAATTGTGCAGGGTAGCAAAAGTCTTATTCATGAAGCAGCCACAAGCCCCAGAGTCCACAATGGCGTCAACCTCAATCTTTCTTGAACCCATCTGTAAAGAAAGACGAATAGTCACAAAAGAGTTCATTGGAATTGAGGAATTATAAACTGAAGATGATTTAACAGACGTACTACCCTTAGGGCGAGTTGGGCAGACTCGAAGGAAGTGACCAGATTGGCCACAATACAGGCACAGATTTAAACGTCTGCGGCGAAGTCTCTCCTCAGCTGACAAAGCTCCCCGAGCCACACCAATCTGCATAGGTTCGGACTCTGATGAGACAGCGGAGGGGGCTGGTTGATGGATGGGAGGCGGAGCTACAGGAATGATCCATGAAGGAGACGATGAAGAATTAACTGGCACCTTCTCAAGCTGTCTCTCTCGCAGTCTTCGGTCAATTTGAACCGCCAGCTGAAACAACTCCTCCAAGGTATCAGGAATACCTACTCGAGCCAACTCATCTCTAAGACCGTCGGACAGCCCAATGCGGAATTGTCTCTTTAAAGCTCTGTCGTTCCACTCGGTGTCTGGGGCCCAACTCCGAAACTCGGCAATATAATCCTCCACTGGTCTCTACTTTTGGCGAAGAGCTCCCAAAGCAATTTCTGCAGTGTCAATGCGGTGAGGATCCTCATAGATTGCACCCAAAGCCTGAATGAAAGTCTCAGTAGTAGCTAGGACAGGACTGTCCTGTTCCATCAAGCGGTGGGCCCACGCTTGGGGTTGTCCTTGTAGAAGGGTGATCATGGTTCCCACACGAGCCTGCTGAGTAGCATATGTTCTAGGCTTCAAAGAGAACAAGAGTTTGCACCCATTAATAAAAGTCCTGTATGTGCTTCTATCCCCCGAAAACTTGTCAGGTAGAGCCACTTTGGGTTCAGAGGAGGATCCAGAGCCGGCCCCAGAATCCTCAGGAGACAAGAAGGAAGGACCCGAAGCAGAACGCGGATGAGTCACTGGTTCTTGCAGAGCCTGTAGCTGATCTTGCATAACCTGATAGCCGCCTTGTAACTCATGGACGGCTTGAGCTAGACCAGCGATCTGCTGAGAAATAGTCTTCAAAACCGACCTCTCCTCTTTGGACTCCATTGGCTTGGTTATACTGTCAAGCCTGGGTTAGTGAGTCCAGATGTGAGGAGGCACGGAGTGGCCAAACAGTCCCAGATAAGCCAGAAGCGAGGTACCAAGGAGTAAGCAGAAGAATCGTCGAAGCGGGCCAAGGTCGGGGCAGGCAGAGTTCGTGCGTAACCAAAAACAAGCCGGGTCGGGGGCAGGCAGATAGCAGGCGAAGTCCAGTAACAGGCAAGGGGTCAAGCAGGTAGAAGTCAATCAGAAGTCCGAGGAAACAAGCCGAGGGTCAAAACGAGATCAGGAATCAAATCACATCCAAGAGCTAGGATTATAACCAAGCAAGGATCCTCTTCCAGAGCGTCCTTTTAAAGGCCGTGTCTTGGCGCCAAACGTGAAGACGCCAGCGTCATCAGCGTCATCACGCCGCACGCCGTTGCGTCAGCGGGCGTTTCGTCGCCCGCGTCCACTTCGGCGCGCGACAGTTTTCGACGCGCTCGCGTCCGCGTCCATGTTGACGCTCGTGCGCGAATAGACCTTACATGTACTATGAGATTCAAACCTTTATCGTGATGAATACAATTACCAGGAAATAAGTGGACACTTTACCATATATTACAATGTATCTGACAATGTTGCCTTTATGTCTTTTTTGTATCAATTAACTTTGATTGCTCACCCATAGAGGGCGATCTAATGTACGAGTATAAAACTTTGCAATCTGCAGTAGTTCATTAATTTGACAAAAGGCCACATAGGCCTGAAACGTTGTTCGTTTGAGATCCAAGCCAGAAAATCCAATAAAGGCTTTTTAAGAGTATATACGATTTGGATGGTGCTGTGATTTCGTATTGCATATGTTATTATTATGTCTGACATAAGGAAACAGTAAATGTGCTCTAATTATTTTCTTTGAAGGGTTTCGATCACTAGGTCATCAAATAATTTTAGGAAGACTTAAAACTCAAAAATGAGGAGGCTGGAATCTCACTTTGTCTGATCTACAGAAACCATATACTAGTAGTTGTAGTAGATAACAGAATTATGTATGAGAGTTCAAAGGGGAGATTGAAGCCCTGTTATTCACCATTGTTGCTGTCAGATATTAGCATGTAAGATAAAAAACAGATCAAAAGATCTCACAGTAGAAAGGAAATTGTTCAAAGCAATAAAATGAAAAGAAGGTGATTGGAAATGTACGGTACTGAAGAAAAATATAATGTGCCAGATAAAGATTATCGCCTGCAGTATCTTGATGCAGAAACTCCTTTGAGAAATTAATGATATATCCTTTAACCATGAAAAGTTGCTGATAAATTGATTGTTAGAAGAACATTCGCAGATGTTATAATTCAGTACAGCATCAGGTGTCTGTAAGCGGCAGCCTCAATAAAATGAGACCATTGAGCATTTATTGTTCTCTTGTGCTTCCCAAAACAACATTTGCAGTGTAGCAATATGCAACCAACACTCTGGTTTTATCCTCATGTTATATGAGGACAATTAACCACAAAAGCCAGCAACTACAGTAATTAATCTCAGATAGCGTCTCTGAAAAGGAGACAAATACTAATTTTGAATTCAGTTTCCTTATTAAATAACACGATTATTATTATTTCTTTTATATTGAAATTTTTTTTATAAATTGTGACTTTTTAGGAAACAGTTTGCAGCAAGTGAGATAGCTCTTCTATAAAAGAACCCCCTTACTTTAAAAGGTAAAAAAAACGTAGAATTAAGATAATAAATTAAGTCAGCGTTTTTGAAAATTTTGCACCTTTTTCTATTTTTGTAATTTTTGTATATTCCCTTTTTTTGACCTGTGTATAACCACTTTTGGGTTAATGATGCGTAAATTATGCTAATTAATTGACACGTGCATTACACTGCGTGGGGTGTTAAATTGCCTTCTCCTTCACTGACCTTCATGCTTGACAAACGGGTCCTATCCCGAAACGTTGCACCTTTCTGCTTAAAGGGGTACTGTCATTGGAAAAAAACATTTTTTCAAAATTAATAAGTTAATAGTGCTGCCCCAGCAGCATTCTGCACTGAAATCCATTTCTCAAAAGAGCAAAAATATTTTTTTTATATTCAGTTTTGAAATCTGATATGGGGCTAGACATTTTGTCAATTTCCCAGCTGCCGCAAGTCATGTGACTTGTGCTCTGATAAACTTCAATCACTCTTTACTGCTGTACTGCAAGTTGGAGTGATATCACCCCCCCAGCAGCCAAACAAAAGAACAATGGGAAGGTAACCAGATAACAGCTCCTAACACAAGATAACAGCTGCCTGGTAGATCTAAGAACAACACTCAATAGTAAAAACCCATGTCCCACTAAGACTCCTTCAGTTATATTGAGAAGGAAAAACAGCAGCCTGCCAGAAAGCATTTCTCTCCTAAAGTGCAGGCACAAGTCACATGAGCAGGGGCAGCTGGGAAATTGACAAAATGTCTAGCTCCATGTCAGATTTCAAAATTGAATATAACAAAATCTGTTTGCTCTTTTTGAGAAATGGATTTCAGTGCAGAATTCTGCTGGGGCAGCGATATTAACTGATTAATTTCGAAAAAAAAAATTTTTCCCATGACAGTATCCCTTTAATAAAAACGCAATGGCTTGACCCTGCTTGCACCTGCCTTCAAGTGCCAGTGAATTTTTCCTTGAAAAAACTTACTTTGACATAACTAGATTTCTGAAGAAGAAGAAGGAAAAAGCACTAAACAATGAAAGAGAATCATATCACGCATAATTGTTTTATACTGAAATTATGAAACAATCAACATAGCATACCATTGTCCACTATAGGCTGAGCCAGAAGGAAGTAGTAGATACATTATTTCAAATTGTAAGCTAAACAATAAAAAAAAAGACTTTAATTAGTAATTTAACTTGTCTAACGGCAAATTATCGAGATATGATACCCAGGGGGTTATTTATCAAAGGTCGAATTTTAGAATTTTTTAAAACTCTTTTAAATTAGAGTTTTATGTACAATTCAAATGGTATGTTATTTATGAAAAAATTCAAATGTCTAATGTCAAATTGATAGAAGAGACTCGACCCAAATTCGAATTGAGTTTTCCCCTGAAAAAAACGTTAAATCTTGCCACGTGAATTTTTTCTCCCATTGGAGTCTATAGGGCATCATTTCCGCAGAGAAACTTGGCAAAATTTTGGCTCATCACTACTATTGACAACTTCTAATGGTTCAAGGGACCTCTGCCACTGAAGTCTACATAAACTTAGCAGCTTTTAGGTGGGCAACAATCGAATTAGAACTGTTTCCAGGGTCGAGGTGTGATAAATCTCACATTCAATTTAAGTTTGAGCTTTTGCTTTTAAATTCAAATTTGTGAATTGACCAAAAAAAAATTTGAAAATTCAAATTCGAATATACCATTCGAACCTTAGTAAATCTGCCCCTAATTTAACATCACCAAAGCAGTAAATAACTATTTCATTATGTATCATCTAGAGTGAGTATGGATTCAGCATCAAATAATGCATGTTTTTATATATTTTACAATACATTATGAGATCTATTAATCAAATAGTTAAGTGATTATATATATTGTACTTGTGAAGAAAATGTGTGTTGCAAATGCAGCTTAATAGAAATGTATAAATACAAATATAGCCTAGCCAAATTACATAGGATGCTTGAGAAACCCTGGTTATTTCCAGTTAGCAGATGATCTCCCACACACATACTTGGGTGGTCACAAGCTTTTCACTCCTGATTGAGTCAAGATTTCTGTTTCTCAGACAGATGTCAGGTGCTGGAATAACTAGTTGAAGCCTCTGAATAAGTAGCAGTCAAGCTGTATTGGCATCTCTTGCTCTATGTGTCATTAGCTAGAGTATGTATAAACTAACAGTGTTGGTGGTGTTTCAAACTGAATTTGTTTCATAGATGGAGTAATTGTAATAATGAAAGTAACATTATAGCATAATGCCTATGATTTGTGTTAAATGAGACTGAAAGTAGTGTGTGTGTGTGGGGGGGAGGGGTTGGTGGGCACTACCAATTTTTCTCTTGCAAGGGACTTTAGACATAGAACATACAGTATGCAGTTGAAGGTCAGTGGAAATTGAATGCAGGAGAAGATTCATGCATGCAAAAAGAGCTGCTAAAGTCTATACTTGGTAGCAGTCCTGTGTACTGGCCGATGTATCTCTTTCTACATTAGTCTTCTTTTTCAGTCTGGCCTGGCAGGCACTGTTCTTCAGTCTACTTTCCTGGCTATGGTATCTAGCCTGGAATTGCTAACTGTTCTACACTGAGATCCTGCTTTTTTCTTTTCTTCAGGACTGTTTCTGCCTGCTAAGTATTCCTCTGTAGAGACAGGAGACTTGTCTTACCATTTTCTTTGCAGTGATATTATATCTTTCAACAAGGTATTAAGTCAGCACCTATCCCTTCCAATTCGCTTCAATCTGGTGCAAGTCCAACAGTTTCCACCTCCAACGGGTTTCTTTTTTTTAAAACGCCTTTATTGAGACATGGGCTCTGACCCAGACAATCGGCAATGTTTCAGACCGCCATTGGTCTTTTATCTTTAGCATGTTAAGCTTATTGGGGCCAGCTATCCCCATTTCACCTTTGTGTTCTCAGCAGTTTCTAAACTCTACCAATGTCTTTTTCAAGGCATCAAATTTACTTATTGACCCTTCCATTAACAGTTGGTTTCAAGACTGAATTAAAATTCTGACTTTTGTCTCAACATTTTAGACAATACTGTGACTGCATATTTATCATTTAAAGGAGAACTAAACCCTAAAAATGAATATGGCTAAAAATGCCATATTTTATAAACTGAACTTATTGCACCCACCCAAAGTTTCAGCTTCTCAATAGCAGCAATGATCCAGGACTTCAGGGGTCACCATCTTGTAAAGTGTCTGGGACATACACATGCTCAGTTGGCTTTGAGCAGCTGTTGAGAAGCTAAGCTTAGGGGTCATCACAAATTATCAAGCAGAAAATGAGGTTGGTCTGTAATATAAGCTGATGCTACAGGGCTGATTATTAAATTAAATTCTGATGCTAGTTGCACTGGCTTCTGAGCTGCCATTTAGTAATTATCTGTATTAATTACTGATCAGCCTTATATTGTGACATTTATAGTCTATAGTATGTGTACTGTATATTGTGAGTTTATCCCTAAGCTGAATAAATGTGGCCATACACTGAGAGATCTGCTCGTTTGGCGATGTCGCCAAATGAGTGGATCTCTCTCCGATATGCCCACCTTGAGGTGGGCAATATCGGGCTGATCTGACCGTGGGCCCTAGGAATGGGAACGGGCGGTCGGATCGCGGGACCGCATCAACGAATAGATGCGGCCGCGATCCGACAGGATTTTTTGCCGACTCGATCGAGGAAGCCCGTCGGGGGGGCCCCATACACATGCCACTAAGCGGCCGACTTGGTCTGTCGGCAGCTTTTATCGGCCCGTGTAAGTGACAACAGCACAGAGCATGTGCAGTGAATCAGCAGAAAAGAAAATGGGGAGCTACTGCGGCATCTTTGGAGACACAGATCTGCACTGATAAAGTGCTGTGGCTGCCTTGGGCTGGTGCAGAAGCCCAAATCATAATATACAACATTTCTAGCCTACTTAGTTAAGCTTTAGTTCTCCTTTAAAGAAAATAAAAGATACATTTTATACTCAAATGAAGATCATATTCATTTTCAGCTTAGTTTTCATAAAACACTGTTTACTCTCAGTTACTTTATTCCACAGCATCTGTGCTTTTCTCCCTGTAAAATTAACATGCCTCTCAATGAGTCATCTATCCAACTCTTCCATTGTTTCATTCTCTTGTATGGAGATCACGATCCCATTGTTACTTCAGTTAACTTTGCAGATGGCTTTTCTACTGTGCTGTGCAAGTACAGAAACACAGTCATGGTGTTATGTAGTGTAAAAAGAACAAAATATGGAATGGTTTATGATACACTTACCATCTAGGGCAAAATAATTGTTTTTACAAGTAGAACTGATTACATATTATGCAGAAAACTGATGACTATTTTCTCAAAGAAAAAATGGGATTTTGCGCAAACACTGCATGAGCTGCAGTCCTCTACAGGGAGCTCACAGTGGATCTTGACTTGAGATATGTGCTTGTGATAATTAAACTAAACACAAAACATTCATCTCAAAGTACTTTCTGCTCAGAGTCAATGTTATTATCATGTTCTGAAGCATATGAGCCACTACTACCTGGTGAGTGATTTATTTATGTTGTTCTAACCTTTGATTGTTTACATGTAATTTGCTTTCTGAAAAATATATTCATTGTTCTACAAAATCTACAAGTGTTTTTAGCTCGTTCCAGTCATGCTGCATACCTCCCAACTGTCGCTTTTTCAGCAGGACAGTCCCGCTTTTGACAGCTCAACCCGCAGTCCCGCATTTGTACTGAAAAGTCCAGACTTTTCTGCACTGAACAGCCAGAAAAATATACAACGTTTCTAACTTAATTGGCTTTTGGCAGAGAGCCCAGAACAGCCACCAGGTGCAACTAAGATAGGTTTGTAGCAATTTTGAAATAAGCAATTAAGTAATTGTAACAATTTAGATAAACAGGTCTCTTGGGAGAAGTTAGACTCACAGCTTAAAGGGCAATTCAACTTCATTAGCAAAACTGTAATAACTGAAAAAAAACACAAATATGTTCAAAATTTCTTAACCTGCCTAATTTTGGCATGGTCAAAAAAACTTTCCCCGCACTACACTCAACAATTTTTTTTGTCCCTCTTTTTACTTCCAAAATGTTGGGAGGTATGATGCTACCTACTGCTTATGCCAAGTTCAACATGTAAAATTCAATATCAAGATTTCCATCATTTGTAAATAGCTGGTCTCACACCCTAAACAAGAAGAATTATTTGCTACAGTCGGACATGAATGTAGAGTGCAAGGGCTGCTGATGGGTAGAGATCATGCATTATGTAAACCCACTGTGAAATGATTTACATGTGAAGCTACTGAGCCATTTCATCAAGTAAATAGTTACGGTATGTATGGCTTTAAAACCTAGGTTATTTCTAGGGGTAAAAAATTTGTTTGGACAGATTGAACATGCAGGGTCTTTCCCTGTAAATTTGCACACAAGGCAAACATTCTTACCTTCGGCAGCTACTATCAGATACAGTTATGGGATCTGTTATCTGGAAAGCCATTATCCATAAAGATCTGAATTACGGAATGGGCATCTCCCATAAACTCCATTGTAGCCAAATAATCCATATTTTTAAAAATGATTTCCTTTTTCTCTGTAATAATAAAACAGTTGCTTGTACTTGATCCAAACTAAGATATAATGAATCCTTATTGGAAGCAAAATCAGCTTATTGAGTTTATTTAATGTTCACAGGATTTTCTAATAGAGTTAAGGTATGAAGATCCAAATTACAGAAAGATCCATTATCCAGAAACCCCCTGGTCCTGAGCATTCTAGATAATAGGTTCCATACCTGTACAAAAATTTTCTCCAGATACTGGAGCAAAAATATTTGTGCCGGTTATAAAATACTGTGCAAAGGAGTGCAACTTGCACCTACTAATGAAAGGGCAGCACATGGGTAAACTATGGGCACATACAGGCCCTTCATATTATTCATCTGGTGCAGCATTAAGGCCAAACTCTTGGCGACCCCCCTGGTGCCAAGGTTGTACCAGCTTACCAACTCTTCTCTGGCAGTGCCTCCACCTAATGGGGTCCTGGAATACTCCTGAGGATATTCCCATTAGGAAACAAATCAATCACACACTTTATTATATAACAATATAACTTTATATAAAATAAGTGTAATTTTAAAGGGGAAGCAAAAGGTAACATTTCACACACAAATGCATTTAAAGCATGACCCACTACCCTAGAACATTTTGCAGTCCAGTCATGGTGATTCCCCACCAGGCAAAGTCCCCCACCACTCCTTTTGGCAGCCCAACAGTTCCAGCCCTTGTCCCCAAAAGAGTACAATTCTAGGTCGCGCTACCTGCCCACATGCTTTCCCACAGGAAAGGGTTGCTCCCACGTGGCAGGCTCACAAACAGCCTGTTTCCATAAACAAGAGATCACTGGATCCTCATCCTTTCCTACCCTTCACACACAGAAACATCCTAGATCCTCTTTCTCTACTATTCCAGGCAGACTCACATAGAGATGAAGCAGGCATCCAGGTTTATCCAGCTCCCAACGCTGTCTATAGCGAGAGCATAAAACAACATCCATGCTGAACTGCATCTCTCACCCACCTCCAAAGGTGAATACAGAAATCCGGCATCAAAACTCGAAACCATCTTAGTTGAGTTATCCAGGCACTGTAGGATCCTGCCCAGCCTTTGACAGTCCTATTGCACTCCACTTAAACCTACATTTTGCCGGTGTTGTCACTATATCCTAAGTGAAACAAAGATCTGCAGCAGATAACAGCAATCACTGTAACCTGAAACTGTAATGGCTGACAGAGCACATGGCATCCCCTTTTAAATGGTTGCACAGCACCACCTTGTGGTTCCTTTTGGGATCAGCCATGCTGCACCAATCCAAAGGCTCTGTCCCTGGAAAATTCAGGCAGAAAACCCTATCTCAGGCCATGAGGCAGGGGAGGGGCCCCTTAACCCCTTAAGGTCCCTACACATGCAAAGGGAGCCATGTACTTATCACCTGGTCAAGGAAGTGTAGGTGCAAGTCACACTATCAAAGCAGACATAACAAACAAATTGGCCCATTTCACTAGTATACTGTAGATGAGTGCAAATAGGCAAAAGTGCATTGTTCATGGCATTTTTTTCTGCTCCCATTTTAGTATCCAGCAATCATAAATGCTTTAATATATAGTCATGAATTCTGTGCCAAAGGACTGCAATACCTCTACATATTTTGAATAAATATGTAATTAAATACCATCATTATACAGAACATAACTGGACAGATTCATTTGGATGCAGTCCATATGTGTAAATGAAATTAGATTAGTGATTTGCATCCACTTGGGAAAGCCCAGTTTTATTTTTTTCCATTAAAGTGCAAAATTATACAAATTAGGATGATGTCTTAAATGAATGAAACAGGTTTTCATGCATTGCAATAGCCCATCATTCTATCTGAATATGTCCCACGGATTACTTTATTCTAATGTCATAATGATCACTAGCCAGCCTACTAAAATACAATTAACAGAATGTTTCAAGGAGAAACACATTATTACAAAAAAAAAGTTAAAGCACATTATAGGGCACTAGGGCATCATACAGATATAACATGTTTTTACTAGTATATACACATTTTTTTGGTAGAGGATATACCGCATAAATAAGAATATCTGGAAAGCAGCATATACACATTTTAAATGTATGCATGAACCTTTTTATGAATTAACTTCTGAAATGTACCACAAAGTTTATACTGTTTTCATAATATAGTCAGAGCATGAATCATGTAAACATTTACTGATATTCATTCATTTTTTTCCCTGCATATTTCTTTAATGTATGATACCAATGCAAATATTTATTTCAGGTATTTCTGTTCTTCAAATGTCTCTTCATCTCTTATTCTCCAGGGACAGAAGGAGTCAGGTGAATCTCATCATTATTCTTCTGTTCAAGGGCAAACTTGTGATAGACAGGGCTTAATGTGTATCTTGGTAGAATTGAATTTGATCCTCAGGGCTGGGCCAGAGGGCTTCTTTTGTTAGATTTGTTACATTTACTCTCTTTCCCACAAACAAAATTACCTCATGAAGCCTGCATTACTCCAAACATCCCAAGATCCCCCTTTCTTGATTTTAGTCACATCGAAACTGTTTAAATTGTCAGTGATGATTTGTGGAGAGACAGGGATTAAGCAAGAAGGAGATTAACACAGTTGTCTGTCTTCTAAGAAATAATACACCTGCTGACAGTAAGGGCATTCTGCAATTTACATAACTGAATTTATGAAAAAGCTTTTCGGTTGGTATTAAGTTGGTTTGTGCCTTTGACAATATAAACTGACCTTCTTTATACATACCTAAAGAACTCGGCACCCTCATCATTGGAGTCTATGATACTCTAGGCAGTGGCTAATGTGGACTGTGTATTGTTTATATAACAGTGGAATAAATAAGAATGTTTCCGTTTATGAATATCTATAACGATGTACTAGAATTGTTAATGAAAGTGACAGTTTCTGATCACCTGTGTTAAAAAGTACAGTATCAGGTAGAAATATTATGAAACATAAACAAATGGAAAATTGTCACTATATTATTATACACAGAGCTGGATTAAGACTAAACAGGGCCCTAGGCAAGGTAGTGCTTCTGTTCCCCCCCCCCTCGAACTACCTAAAGTTGTAAAAGAAGCACTGCTATGCTAGCTCATACCTCCTAACATGGAAATAGAAAGAGGGACAAAAAAGTTGCCATGCGTATCACGGCAATTTTTTGTCTATGCCTATTTTTCTGGTCACACCCCTAATTACCATGTTTACTTTACAAAATTTTGCAGGTTATGAAAAGTTTGAACATATTTCTGTGTTTTTTTCAGTTATAATAGTTTTACACAGTCCCACTCCCAGAGACCCTTTATAAATTACTTTGCCCCCAAATATTTTTTTTGTTGTTTTTTGTAGGTTTTTTTGTAGTTTTTTTTCAGTTCTGTCTGCCCCCCTCCCTGCAACAGTTCAACAGTCCCACACACTGCACCAGCAGCCCCAAAGACCCTTTTCAATTTTACCCCCAGATCACTTTCAAATGGCTACAGAGCAGCCTGCCAGCCCCAAGCTGATACATTTTTCAATGAAGAGGAAAACTGGTCGATGAACAAGATTCTAATGATTGTGGGAGCCTGGGAAATAGGCACCTCCAGGTAATTTTCACTGTACACCATTCAGAGGTGAAATATGGAGGAAGCAATGCTTACAGATAATATATTGTTCTATAGTTAAGGGGCCCTAAATGATTTTGCTGTGGGGCTGATCCCAGAGACATGGAGGCCGAGGTGCTACTGTCGGAAGGCAGAAGACTTCACCGCAACGCCACGTCACCGTGCCGCGAGCCTGCGACGTTAGGGGGGCCTGGAACCCGGAACATTTTTTTGACTGTTATCCAGGCCTGGGCCCCTAGAGCTAGGCGGCCCTATGCAGGTGCCTAGCTCTGGTCCTGATTATACAATTACACATTTATTATTATTAACTATCTCCTAAAAGTTTTGAGACTTTTATTTGATTCTTGACTTTTGTATTATTAGAGCCATTTTGAAGGCATCAAGTAAAGGAAGTACAGGATGGTGAAGGCAGTATGAGCAACAGAAAACTAATACAGGAATGGCATAGAGTCCATTATAAGCAAATAATAAAATTTGTAATAACGAAATAGTACCTCTGTAAAACAATGATTCCAGCAGCACTCCGATATGTGAATCAATGATTATTTATTCATGCCATTAGCATAGCGACGTTTCGGGTTATTCCAGCCCTTTATCAAGCTCCAGCTTGGAGCAAATGGACCATTTCCAACTCAGTAGAGGTGCTACACCTGTATCATTGTTTGTATTTGTTTTCCCAATGTACAATGCAGGAATTCATTGTAGGTAAAGCACTAATGCTGTAGCAGGTAATTTCATTTAAATAGAAAATCTAATGTTATCAATTGTGTCCAAAAAGATCAGCGCACACACTGTAGGTGCATTTATGCCATATCACTATGGATTTAAGCTCCTCATTCACCTGCCTAGCTTGTCTTGTAGAAAAAGATAGTGTCACTTTGTAAACATTCATGATGCAAAGAGTTTAGTCTATCTCTTCTTGATGGATTGGTGTTTCTGTTATTTATATAAAAACAACTTTCCTGATTGATTCTCAGGTTTTTAAACAAATTATCTAGATTAATAAAACAGCGTAACTGTCTATGTTTGTTTTTACATTAAATAGTCTCAAATGAGTAAAATGTATCATAGCACAGCCAATCCCAGTTTTTATATATAATGGTAAAGCTTAATATTTCAGGTCTATAGGGCGATGAATGGACCCATCCATTTTATGTTATGCAAGCTAGTATCTTTTTCAATTTTATGCTGTGTGATTTATGCTGTGTGATTTTAACCAATTACTAAACCCCCAATTAAAGGGGATATAAAGGTAAAAAAATAAAAGCCCATTTTTTCTTTATTTAATAAAATCTCCAATAAACTTTAATTAAAAAATGTTTACCGTTTTTATAAGAAACCTGACTGTATGCAGTGAAATTCTCCCTTTGTTTTATTTGCTGTGGATAGAAACGGGATAGTTAGTCGGTCCCTAACTGCTCTGCAGGGAAACTGATCATACTTTCAAATGGCAGGGGGAGTCCCCCCACCTTACTTCCCAGAACTTGAGCAGCTTTGTTTCCCTGTATAGCAGCCAGCGACCGTGAAGAGATTTGTATCCACAGACCCAGTGCAGTCTGCATATTCTGATTATTAATCAGTCTTGCTGTATCAGCTTCTATGGTAGATATTATTTGACTTATGCTGTTTTTATCATTTATAATGATTCCTCAGCTTAGCCTCGCAACTGAAGCCTGGATCACAGTGAGCATGTGCGTGGTCTTGCAAAGATGTTTAACATTGTTACAAGATGGTTACCCCCCCGGCGGCCAACTTTGAAAGCATAAATCATTTATTTAATTAGGCTTCTGGTGCTGTAAGTTCATGCTTATGTTAAGTATACTAAATACAGCATTTCTAGCATTATTCTATTTTAGACTTTAGTTCCTCTTTAAGAGAAAGCCTTCTTGAATTATGTGGCGGCCATTCTTATAATTATAAAGAATAAATAATCAATAAGGAAAGGAATAGGATTGTTCAGATTACAGTTGAGTGTTCAGAATGAAACTGTCTATAGTGCAAAGGTTACAGAGCTTACACTAATTATAAAATATTAGTCAATACTGATCCAAGTAATAGCAAAAGATAATTAACATTTGTCAAAATTGCAAGGACTCATGCGTGTATTTTAAATATTGTTTCTCAAACTGTGAGGCCAGCCATATTGTGAGGTTCTTTTAAAATCCAGGGAAGATTAAAAGCAATTCTTACACATTACATGTGGAAGAAATATTTTACAGAGTTGATTGGTCAATGTTACTTAAGATAGATAAAATCAATGTTTAGATTTCAGTTGTTCTAGCTACGACTTGATCTGTGGAGGCAGAGTAAACATTTATGTTATTTTATGCTTGAGGACACCTGTATCTCCATTAATGCAGGAAAGTATTTCAAGAAGCCTTGATTATGACTACAATAAGAAATATGAGGCCTTGTTGAAAATAAGTGAGAACCACTGCTTTAAATAATCCTGTATTCTGCTCATTTTTATTCTGTGTTTATTAACAATTTATTTAAGTGAAATATGTTTTCAAACAGTATTTTGCAATGTTTCTCCATTTGCCACTAATATTTTGAGTTTGTATATATATATATATATATATATATATATATATATATATATATATATATATATATATATATATATGTTTTTATGGACTAAAGTGCACTGGACTATATGACAATGCTGCATATGTTTTATAGTGCATGTACCCTTGTTTTAATCAATAACTAGTATATTACTTGTATTTGTTTTTTGCAGGAGGTGTAAACACGTAAAACATTATTTTGAAAAATGTGAGAAACAATAAAAGGCCTGAGGGTTCAACTTCATCTGCATTTACTAGTATGATTACTTATAACAAGCTCACATTTTAAATACACTAATGATGTTGAAACTAGGATAGATAAAGATGATGCAGGCTAATAGGAATGTAAGCATCCCATAAATAAAATCTAATATGCTTTTACTGGCAGCTGCTATTTGTTTCCACTGTAGTTATTTGACAATCCATATAAATGCTTTAATCAGTTTTTGTTGTGTGTTAGAAAACAGGTCTTATTAACCGGGGAAATGTCAGTTGAAGGCTGTAGGGACAGGCACTAATAAGGTTAATGAATAGTTGGCCTCAGAAGCAACAGATGGCCTTAGCAGAGCTAGAATTTTAATGGCATTTATAATGCCTGGGGTCAGCTGCAGTTTATCTTAATTTTAACTCATTTAAAAATATTCTAATATTCCCTGCAGGGAAATGAAATTTCATGCAGGATTGTTTATGGAATATCAATGTGTTTCTCAGCTTTTTACATAATGCTACATGGTCCCAGAGTAATTTTCCTATATAGTCTGGGATCATTTCTAAAACCAGATTACTTTTGAACAAAGTCATGGCATAGTCATTTTTTTTTTAATTATTTTTATTTTGTTTTACAAAGAAAAAGAAACAGAAGAAAATCAAAATACAGCCGCTTTTCCTATTTTCCATGAGAACTCTTACAGAAAGTAATGTGTTGCACGTAAAAAGCAGCGTCAATAATGCAAAGATACAGATTACAATTATTGCTTTCAACAATAAGGAAAATAGGACACCAATAGTAGTTAGACAGAAAAGAATAGACAGAAGTGGTAAAACAGTAACCAAAGAAATGTATCCATAGGGGGTGCATACTCAGTGAAGAATATAATCACATAAGAATATAGGTGTGTTTTAGGGAAAAATGGCAAATCTAGGGTGCTATCCTCCCTACGTACCCGTATCTAACCTATTGCTGATAGCCCTCTATATTGAACCCAGGGGCCCCAGAGTTTATGAAAAGAGCGCAAGTCACCCTTGGTAAGTGAGGAGAGCCTTTCCATAGACATATAGTTATCTAGTCTGTGCTTCACCTCCTGTAAGTTTAATGAGTTGGTTTTCAAGCCTTGGCAATAGTCTGTTTGGCTGCCATAAATATACAGCCTACTAGCTGCCAAACCCATTTGTTCCCACCTCGCACTCGTCCATGTAGCAGAGCTTCCAGAGGGGATTTCCTAAGTATAAGCCCAGTGATGCTAGTTATCATTGTATATACCCTGGTCCAGAACTGGGCAGCCTTAGGACAATGCCATCAAATATACTTACTTTCCATACCGTGGCCCAACAGTAGTTATCATTGTTTAACAAACAAACATTATTTTTGAGAAAAAGTGTTAAATAACAAACCATACTTTCTGATATATTATCGGATCTCATAGATTTCATTTGCACCCAAAACATGTGTGTTAGAAATACTGTATGTATAATATACAAAATACCGCATGCAAGTAACCAAGCCTATTAATCTGAAAGGATATTTAAAGAGTATCATTGCTGAAGTAGAATAGCTGTTCATGACCGATAAGAAGGTTAGTGGACATTGTGAATACCTAATGGAGATAATGCTGTTTAAAATAGATACCTTGTTAGAGTCAACTTTTAATGTGCATCTCCACCCACTGGTGATCCCATATGATATAGTGTAGAAGAAGTGTAGGAAAATGTATTAGAGCCTCAAAACTGTGGGATCATGGTGGTAATCAACAAATGAATGAGGATTATTGTGACCAGAATGTATCTTTTTTGTATCATTTTGAACAAATGTAAACACAACCACTCCATCCTGCTGTGAGCCAAACAGGTAATAGAAATAACAAGTAGAGTGAAGCGCAAGGATAAGCAGTGAGTGTTCTGTAGCAGAAGCAGTAAGGCCCTATGGGCCACTTTCCCCCCACTTAGTTCAATGCTGGTATGCTGGTTTGGGACTATGTCTATGTGGATTATTGTCTGTATTACTAACCCTTTTTTTCAAAAGAAGCTGAAATCTTTTGCAGCATAAATTACATAACTTTGCAGTTTCAGAGCAATGGTACAAGCGTATAACCACCACAACACCTAATCATGGTAACAGACCTAATAATTGGCTCATCTCACACTTATTCCAAACACTAAAGCCATTTTTAATTTACTTAACTTACATAATTTCTGACTTTCCTTCTGTGAATTTGTATTTCCCAATTTGCTACCACAGTGGATCCTTTGACATCAGACATTGCTCCCAAAATCCTTAATGTACATTCATACTAAACACCCCAAGTTGATCCTGCTCTCATCACCTAAAAGTGCCGGCTCGTACTAGACATGCACAGGTTTGGAACAGTATGTTTCATCTGAGCATGCACTAAGTCTAAGTCAGACAGTCAGGATAGAAAAAAACAGCATAAGTGACATATAACAATAAAAGAAAGGGGCACAATTACTTTTGAGCTGCAGGAAAAATATTTACACATGAAGGCACTGGGTAAACAGGTTTTGCTTATTTTTATATGGCCTTCCACCTGACCATTATTAATACTGATCATTATTAATACAGGGGGTGTTCTTGTCTTTTAAAAAGCATAATAAAGTGGATAAGGTACCCCTACCAAGGTAACTTATAATATCTAACAAGGTGAAAATGAGGTGACTTCTTTATAAATTTTCGTTGGGGTTACATTATTCATTATAATCTACAATTCAATGTAGACAGTTAAATCAAAATGTCATTCTCTCTCTTATGTGCTACAAAACCAGTAACTTATAGTATAGCAATAGCAGGCTAAAAGCCATTTTCCCTCCCTCTCCTGTCTCCACTGCATTTGTTATGTTCATTTCCATTTCTTGCCCTGTCTCCATTCCCTCCACTTTCACCCTTTAACCTGACCTGTCTCCATCTCATGTCCATTCCTGGCAGTTCTCCAAACCTTTGGTGCAGGGAGAGGCAGTGAAGTCCTGAGAGTGGGTATGGCAGGCGGTGTACTGTAATATGTGATTGTCTGCCTATAAGTAATATACAAGCTTGGATCTGAAAATGCTGTTGATTAAATGATTATACCTTCATACAAGACTATTAAAATATATTTTGATAACTAGAACAAGAACACCATCAACAATTTCCATCACACTTGTATTTGAAAATTGGAAGCAACTGTTTCTCTAGACGTAAGGTGATTAGGCAAGAACCATGCAGAAGAAAAACGATGGTTAATTATGAATCATAACAAAGTATTATAACAACAAATCAAAACTATCATTGCAATTCTAACAGCTGGTAAAACATCAGGGATGCTTGCATAAATAATTAGGCGGCATGAGGAAGAAGGAGATAGTTGCTAGACTCGTATCTAACGGTCTTACAGCCGCATCTGTATTCATATAATCCTTTTCAATCATAATCACAAGGACCTTGAAGTGCCTTAAATGTATTAGATCTAACTTCTTCAGTTACATTTTCAGAGATAAGGTATATTATTCTAGAATACTGCATTTTTTGGTTATAAATGTATAATGTATATTAACCCCCTGAGTGGAAGACATTTGCAGTTGTTACATAGTTCTTTTTGAAAAAAATCCTAAACCAATATATTTCATGGAAGAAAATTTTCTGTGGGTTGATTAAAATTCGTATTATCCAGACTGAGATCACAATTCTATATTCCTTAGACACAACTTACACACAGGCATACCTGTTGATACAGAAATACAGATATATATTCCACCCTCCTATGCCTGTTTCCCATATCTTATGCAGGTTCCTTTTAGTTTACTTTTCTTTTCTATTGAGCATGTCACTCAGGTAACTATTGCTCACATTAGCCATAGGCACACCAAGGTAGTGGCTGCAGTATGCACCAAAGATTGTGTTTGCCAAGTTCATAGACATATGGATGATTTGGGTGCTTAATTCTGAATAGGAAGATGTGTTTATTTGATGCCATGTAAGTGATTAAGTTGCTGGTCCGGGACCACCCCTCTTCTCTCCTTTCTATCTCTTTCTCTCTCTTTCCTTAATTTTACTTTTATCTAATTTATTTTTATCTGATAAAACTCAATAAAAAGAAGTTTAAAAGAAAAAAGATCTTGTTTGCAGGAGGTCTGGTGCTGGGTAGTTACACCACTGATTAGTGTGCTCTTCTTCCAAAAACATCCTTCTATCCCTTCTGTACCCAACTGTCACTTAATATTATTTCATGGGGTTCCAAGGAGCCAAATATGAAGAGTGAAAAGAGTGAAAATACTGGAGTTCCACATAGAGTAGAACACCACTAACTTTATGTTGAATAGGCCTCTTCAGTGATACTGCTATGGGAATTTTTTTTTTCAAAACGAATTAGTTAATAGTGCTGCTCCAGCAGAATTCTGCACTGAAATCCATTTCACAAAAGAGCAAACAGGCTTTTTTATATTTAATTTTGAAATCTGACATGGGGCTAGACATATTGTCAGGTTCCCAGCTGTACCCAGTCATGTGTCTGGTGCTCTGATAAACTTCAGTCACTCTTTACAGCTGTACTGCACCCCCCTTTCCCCCCAGCAGCCTAACAACAGAACAATGGGAAGGTAACCAGATAACACAAGCTAACAGCTATCTGGTAGATCTAAGAACAGCACTCAATAGTAAAATCCATGTCCCTCTGTGACACATTTAGTTACATTGAAAAATATATACAGTATTTTATGCTTGATAACAGAGAAAGCTCCCACTCTGAAAGATGTACTCTCATATTTACATAGCTTATGTATTCAAGAAGTTCTTAGATTCAGAATGGAAGATTTTTCTTTAAGGAAAAAAATAAACAGAAGGTAATCAATTTATGTAGAAACCTTAGATGAAAAAAATAAATAATTTATACATAAACTCATGGGGAAGGCTGATTCATAATTCAGCAATTAAACTGGGTTGTCGTCCCATTCATTTTATTTTTAAATTGTGTTTACTAATTCTCTCTTTCTGAATTTTAAAATTCATGTTTTGTTTTGAGCAATCGTGAATATCAAATAAATGAGAAACAATTCAATATAGTTAATATTTGTTTATTATTCATGTAAAAATCTGTATGATATTCATTTGAAATATGAAACTGCATATTTATTTACATGCTGTTAAACGGCCATATTGTTTTGTTGTAAAATTCAATTAAAAGAATTTGAAAAAAAAAAAGGAATTTACACAGCCATGGTTTAACTTTGATACATAATGGTATCTTATCTTTAGCTGAAATTGGAAAATGCATTAAGAAAAGTATTGGACAAGATAGAAGGTTAAACTTCATAAAATTATATTGAAATACTGTACTGACTTTTGAGAATTAAAAACGTCTTTTGATCCTTATGTAAAACTGTTCCCCACAGCTCTTGCTACTGCAAGCTGGACAAAATTGATGCACATTTATGCATTAAAATCAACTTAAGCAACATCAAATATTGTTCCTTTAATGGTATTTAAATGGCAAAAACTGCTTGATGTAGGCCCACATTTGCTTAAACGTTGTACTTTTGTAGAGAGAAATTAAATGTTAAAATAAGAAATGCCAATTCTAGATAGAAATGTGGCAGTATTTATAAAACTGGAAATTAGTGCATTAATGGAGAACCAGCAGTCATATGTTGATGGACAATTGATATATTTGCTAGCCTCACCTATGGTCCTGTTAATTGCCAACTTTACTATATTCCCTCAGGATCAGTTACTGATAGTAGCACACATCTCCTTAAGGCTGTAGAGATTTTATCTAGTTTATTGTATATCTACCTGCTGAAACTGGAAGTATTTTTTATGCATATACAGACCACAGTATGTTAGTTTTACACTTCCTTCTATTGGCAGGTTTACTAAAGGGCAAAGTGGCCATCACTAGCGAAATTTTGTCAGAAATCCCATTGGCTGGGACATTACAATTTACTAACAGGCGTAGAGGACAATTCACTAGCGAAAGAAACCGTCGCTAGCGCAGTTTCGTGCCCAGACGAATTTTGCTCAGGCCAACATTCGATTTTCATATTTTAAAGCGCGATTGCCGTCAAAAGTTCTAACTATTAAAGATTTTTATATTAACATTTTTTTTCCAACCATTTGAGAGTGGGCTCAAATCTAGGGCATTTTAGTGAATTAGCATAGTGGTCATGAACTACGCCTGGCTAAGTGGCATGAAGCGTGGCAGAGCCTTCGCTAGCGAAAATTCACCCTTTAGTGAATTTGCCCCTATGCTATGTCTTTATCCCAATTCTTGGATCTTCTTCCATCAACCGGGTTTTTTAAATCTTTGGCTGAGTTAACAATTAACATGGCATCTGGGTGCATGACCTCAGTTGTGTAGCTTAAGGAAGGCAGTTACCACTACAATGAAAAGCCAACACTCCAGACCAAAACAGAAAAAGACCGGAGTCCCAGTTTATACATCTACAGTCTATGCTTCTGAGGAAGTGGCGAGACGCCACGAAACGCGTCAAGTGTGGGGGAGGTCATATCCATACATGTCCTGAGGTGTTGATGGTTTTACGCTTGTTTCAATAAAGAAGGTTTGATTTTTCCAAAACCACCGTGTGCTCCATATCCTAATTGCTAAATTTATACATCTACATTTACAACAATGTGGTGGCTGTTACGAGCGTTGAAAACTCAGCCTATTTCATTAATTTCAGTACTTTCTTTATGTACCTCCTAAAACAGTCTGACAGCCTGCTCCTGCGCTGCACTTTCATCTGTTGGGATAATGCAATAAAAGTTGCAATGTTTGCAATAACCCATTGCAACCAACCAGCAGGTAGAATTTACTGCTCAGCTGTTTAAATGCAAATATCTGGTTATTGTGGGCTACTAGATATTTGCACCTTTTGCTATATTATTATATTCATATTTTAATATACTTCTTGTGTAAAGAAAAAACATTACCAGATTGAATCACAGTGATTGAAAATTTGCAATTGGTCAGCACTCACCAAACATTCATGGAAGAAAATCAATAGGATGCACCTGTAGAACTGTTCACTTCAACCCGCTGATACAGTATCAATATAGATGTCACAGCACCTTATATAGAGTTAATTAAAAAGCATTTACATTGCATCAGGCCCAAACACAGCCCTTTCTCAACTTGAGAGTTTTTAAATTAACTCTACATAAGGTACTGTGACATTAATACTGAATCACAGTGGTGTCAGATTCAAAGACACAATGGTCTTTGTGAATGTTGTTTGCATTACCAATCAATACTACATTCCCCCATCAAACTAAAGAGATCTAAGTTACAGAAAGATCCATTATCTGGAAAGCCCCAGGTCCAGAGCAGTCTATATAACAGGTCCCATACTGTATTTATCAAATTAACAGATAAAAACTTGCCCATAAATATTTTTTGAGTTGTCTGGAATACTGAATCCTGAAGGCTCAATCAATGACAAATAACAATATTTATCGAATCAATTGATTTTACCTATCAATGTGGGTTGTTTACAATTCTCCTGAGCATAAGTGCATTCTGGAAGCACTCATGCATGGCTAAATCACTGCTGTTTATGTATAAAAAATCTGGTGTGAGCATCAGAGGCCAACCTTTCCTATCACAGGGCAGGCATAGGTATATGGCCGGCATCTTCTGCCACTTTCTAACTTGTATGCCTGAATGACAGATAGGACATAGCTTTGGTCAGCACTCAGCAGACAATTCAGTTAAGATAAACCAAATCGGCAGCTGAAGGCTGTGAATGGATTGAAATTAAGATAATGTCTAAGGTGAGCACAGTAAGCCATAAAAGCTTGGGAAATGGTTGGGATGAGTAAACATGTATGGTCAAGTATTTGCAATTCTGCCTTACTTTCCCAGAAAAAAACTCCTTCATTTGGGGTAGTCTCTACACACTAACAATGGACATTAAACAACTGTTTTTTTTTTTTTTTAATATAATTGACTTTTGTAACTTTTACAGATCCCAACTTTAGGTTCCATTGTATACATGGTAATGGTAATAACTATTGAATCAGAAATCTCCAAAAACTTTCCCCTTGGAATCAATCATTTTTATAGATGATAGAATTTTTTAAGTTATGCGGTGTGCCATTATTAAATTAGGTGAACGGATGTACCATGAAAGCTTCATTGTCTTGTCAGAGGTTTTTAGACTTTTTTGGTTTAGGTCCAACATTTGGCCTGGGATTGCCTTGTCTAAACAGTCTGAAATGTTACAGATATGAAAACATTGTTGTACAGGTATAGGATCCTTCATCCTGAAACCCATTATCCAGAAAGCTATCAATTACAGAAAGGCTGTCTTTCATAGACTCCAAATCCAAATAATCCAAAAGATTTCCTTTTTCTCTAAAATAATTTCAAGTACCTTGTACTTATCCAAACTAAGATATAATTTATCCTTATTGGAAACAAAACCAGTCTACTTGGTTTATTTAATGTTTACATGATTTTCTGGTAGACATAGGGGGTTATTTACTAAAACTGGACTTTTTCTCATTTTATTAATCCCCTTAATTTAACAATAATTATTCTTGGAAAAATCAATTCCAACTATCCAGCTTTTTAGATTTGACGCTCAAATCATGCAACTTTTTAGAATTAAGGTTCGATAAACTTTAATTTGTAGAGTTTTTGAAAGAAAACCAGGGTCAAACCCCATATAATGGTGAAGGCAAAAAAAGTCTTTAAATGGCTAAAGGGACCTCTGCCATTGACTTTTCCATGAATTCGACAGTGTTTTCAGATTTTTGCTGCTTTGGGGCATAATACAATTCTAAAAATTCAAGTTGTTTTCACTAAAGAACTTGACCAGAGAAACTCAACCTTAAATAAAAAGACCCTTGTAGGTATGAAGATCCAGTTTTTGGAAAATATCTGTTATCCAGAAATCCCCAGGTCCCGAACATTCTGGATAACAGGACCCATACCTGCATTAGCCACTTGTAAGTAACATTAGGCATTCTTTAGCACATAGAAGATAAATTGTTTTCTGTGACTCGCCAGTAAATTGTATCATGTAAAAATCTAAATGCAAGAACAGATGCAATCGTATTTCTGTATCCAGTTCAATTAATTTATCCTAAATTGAGTTATTTTTCTTGTATCACAATACATAGGTGCTAATTAATTTGAATTAATCTCTCTGCAAATACAAACAAATCACTTGAGCATTGGTGTGCACATTTCTACATTACTTATCCATTACTTACACCTTGTAGTCCCTTTCTGATGCGTACAATAAATAATTTATTGGGGAATTCTCAAGAGAATGTATCCTTTCAAAAAAAAAAAATTCAAATTAAATATATATTGCAATATAGCTGTGAAAAATAACACAATTTCATTTGTTTTATATCTGTTACCTTAAAATATACCTATTTTCTGGTAATGCAATGTTAATGTTGTATGATAAAATATGATATAAAGGCTTATGCAGGTACACATTATTTCTTTGCTCTAATCATTTGCTGCAGAAGTTTTGTTCTGTCACTAGTGATGTTACAGGTAATTGCAAAGCTATGATTGATGACATGAAAGCATTCTTGCAGAACCTAAGGGAATGAAGGTTATGTTCACTCTTAAAATCAAAATTTGCTGTTTCTTTTACATTATTTAACTTAATGATGCTTTCACAGAACTTTTATAATGCCTTCATAATGTATTATTTTAATAAGTAATAATTTGAGTACTAGCCCTCATCTTTGGGTAGCTTAAACCAAAAGGAATATAATTATAATAATGTGTAGTAGAGAAAGGTCCTAATATGAACTAAAATGTTGGATACAATTAAATAAAATAATCCAGGAAAGTCCAGATTTCTAATATCTGTTCACAGTTCACAGTTTGTAATTATTATTTGTAAGTTATTTACTAAACTCCGAATGCAAAAATCCCGAAAAATTTGTGTATTTTTTTCTAAAATCAGATTTTTAAAAAATACCGAATTTTTCGGAATTTGTTAAACCCCGAAGATGGAAAAGTCAGAATCAGAAAATCCGGCATCTCAGACCTGTCGAGGTTGCATATAAGTCAATGGGAGAAGTCCCAATGATTTTTTGATGTTTCATGCAATACCCTGAAATTTTCTGTCAAAAAAGTATAAGAATCTGAACGTGAAAATCTGATTTTTTTGGGAAACTAATAAAAAATAAGTGAAAAAAAACGAGCGGATTTGATCAGAGTTTGTAGCAGAAAATGTTGAAATAAAATCGGACTTTGATAAATAACCCCGTGTGTGTGTATACTGTATAGGTATGGGATCCATTATTCGGAAACCCATTATCCAGAAAGCTCTGAATTATGGAAAGGCTGTCTCCCATAGACTCCATTATAATCAAATAATCCAAATTTTAAAAAAATATTTCTCTTTTCTCTGTAATAATAAAACAGTACCTTGTAGTTGATCCAAACTAAGATGTAATTCATCCTTATTGGAAGCAAAAGCAGCTTATTGGGTTTATTTAATGTTTAATTTATTTTCTAATAGATTTAAGGTATGAAGATCCAAATTGCAGAAAGATCTGTTTCTGGTATACCCAGGTCCCAAGCATTCTGGATAACAGGTCCTATACCTGTATATGTAAGCTGACACAATATCTGGTCATTTCATTAAAGACATTTATATATATAATATATATCCATCTTAGACTAATATTATCCCTGTAATATTCAAAGACCTGCAAGTCAGAAAACATATGCATTTAAACATTTTATATAGATGCATAAATGTTTACATTTAATGTGTGTTCTCTAACATATATGTTATTATAAAAATAAAGAAATTATGTGGAACGATGAGTAGATATTTAGACAAACTTACATGATAATGATGCAGAAGGATGTAGCTTCTTGTTATGTTTTACTGAATGGCAATAAATCTTCTTTGAAATTAATTTCTGTACAACATCTGCAATTGCACTGATCCCTCCTGAGGTTTACTCAAGCCCTAACATTAATTCATTACACACAGTAAGGAAAATATAATTTGCGCGAATGCTTAACAGGTCTGATGTTGAATCAGTGGTATTTACTGATAAAGAATCTAACATTAGACAACACATTTTCTCCATTCTGTGTGAAGAGTTAAATTTATTGCTGGCATATAGATGGCACTGTTGGACAGGGAGATGATTAACAGATTCACTGTATAGTTTTCAGTATAGTAAATAGTATACAATAAACAGTAATTTCCTATGTTTATACATGCATACACATATATACGTATATATATATATATTTTCTTTTTTTCCCCCCACCGTTTTTCCAAAAGATATTATGGTGTGAGTTGATTTATCTATTGATTTGGAATTAATCTCTTCTCATTAAAAATGTAATTTATGTCACATGAAGATTTAGCATGTAAGCAAGTGCCTATACTTTCAAAAACATGTTTTTTTAGTTACAAAATTATGATTAATAAAATTGGCTAGCCACTACTTCCTGTTACACTTTCGTATAGTGATTGGAAGCCCAGGTCACTGGCTCTTTGACTTCTATCTTCTGGCCAAAGTGAATGTCTGCTGGGTAGCCTGGATATATTAACATAGGAATAAGTTTTGGAAAGGAATTCAGGCTACTATTCTAAATCCTGACCATTGATACTGGAGGGGATCTGGACCACTACTGGTAGTTCTAATGTTGTGTCTTGAAGTCTGATAAGATGTCTCAACAGTGGTGCATGTTACAATTGAATATTCAAAGTGCTTGTATGTATAATCATGTGGTTGTTTGCAAATAAGCATCAGCTCCTGTTTAAGAAGCTCTGGCATCTCCTATACCTCATTACCAGCAGCCCTCCTCCCCACCATCCAGCAGAGAAATGGTCCTTCACTCAGCTAGCAGTTGTATTCTGGGCCAAGACAGGGTTAAAATCATATCAAAAGAACTTCCTTAAAAAAATCCATCAAGAGATGAATTTTAAATTCATGCATTTAATACAAATGAGTCTCAGTATATACACCATGGAAAAATGTAATTCATCACCAGGTCCATATGACTTGTCCCTAATGCAAATTAAGGATTTTTTGCATTTTCACCTCAAGTAACAATTGTCACATTCTCTCTAGATAATAAGCTTTTGCACAGTGGCCATCCCCTCATCTGTCTTAGTATGTATAAGCTATGATGACGAACAAGTTCCTTATTAGCTTAATTTTAGCATTTTCAAGTTACCTCAAACAACCTTGTCACAAATACTGGTAACAAATGTACATGGGCTTTCTTTCTTGAGAAATAATATTATGAACATCACATTATTGCAGGGTATTCTATATATTCTCTCTGTTCAAATGTAAGGTAACCCAATCATTAACTAAATAGCTTTTACCATTATATGTATGGGTTTCATTGTCCAAAAAGCTTGTTATCTAAAAGACTTCAGAAATATTGCCTTTCTTATTGAGGCCTCTTTTTACATTTTATTTTGATTGATCTTTTTCTCAGTATTAATAATGCAACAACTTGTATTTGGTGGGAACTAAGCAGATTCTAAATCCCTGGTGTATTGGGTTTCTATTCATTCTAAAAGCCTTTTGGTAGCCATGAGGTATAGTGCCCCACATTGTCGAAAGACTCCTTATTCAGGTCCAACAAACGCCAGATAATTGACTCCTACATATACTAATCATTTCTGTTCAGCAAACAAAAGTAGGTCCTGATTTATGAACCCTCAATCATCTGGGTTTGTGCAATCACTTGCAGAAACTGCACATGTTCTCTGTGTCACCCAATGTACTATAGGATTAGAATAGTTAGTAGACCAGCTAGAGGCTCAACTGAGAGCAAATACTTATTAGCCTAGGCTTACCTTATGATTTAAGGTCATATTTAATATTTTTTATTGTGCACTATTGATATATTGTGAATATGATATATGGCTGTGTAATGCTCCAATACGTTATTGCTTTTTATAAAGACAATCTTTTTTTATATTTTCTACCATCTTCAGTGTTTAGTATTTTTATTAAGTGCAAAGGATCAGTATCAATACATTTAGTGAATGTTACACCCCTACGGTGGGGGGGGGGGCTTGTTATGTCCTAGGACCTACTTGACATTGCTCTCTTTAGCTACCAATTGAGTGCTCTCTATTTTCGGTATTATCTTATACCTTGTTCAGTAGTTAGGTTTATTTATTCAGTCAGTAAATCCGAATAATTTCTTTGAGAGTCTTACATGAACAAATATTTCATTGATTCACCTTGTAAAATTGCTCGTGCTCAAGTGCATTCATTTTGCACAACCTTTCCATTGTATTGTATACATTTAAAGCTTTTTGTGACCATATAAAACTGATTAGTCTTGATATCTTTATTTAATATGCTTATTAAGTGTTAACACTTTTACAAATTAGTCAATAAAGGGAAAATCAATTGCATAATTTATTTTTGTGCTATAAATTGCTACACAATGGCGCTAACATTGGATTATAAATGTTAAGTCTCTTCACATGTTTGGGAGTTTTCATTGTAAGAAACCATTATTTCCTTAGCGCAAAACTCTGTGAAGCACTGAGATGAGTGTGCTATGAATTATCTTTATAAAAATAACTGTAGACTTTGGCAATAAATATTGGTGCTATGGTTTTGTGGTATGTAGATGGTTTTTAGTCCAGTTGAGTCCAATTTGTTTATCACTGATTTAATACAATGCGTCTGTTCTAGTGGCAATCACATCTATGCTCAACAAATGTATGTATTATTACCACTAAAAGACACTCCAGCTCTTACTTTTAGCTGTTTTTCTCTTGTATCAGTGTCTCGCAGACTAACTAATACTGAAAGGAATCTAATTGTAATTATTTGCTACCAACCACCCATTTTCATCCCAGAACTCCATTCTTGGGATTGTTCTGTAGCAAATTCCTTGGGGTGAATGGACTGTGGCTAATGAGAGAAAGTATCATTACAAACACAAATGAAAAAAACACTCAGGCTGCTATAGTTCAGCCCTATTGGTCACAACACACACAAAAAAAAAACAACACCACAATGTCATTTTTAATTACATTTAACATTCATTCTGATAAAATCAAGTGCAATGTCCAGGTATTGTCAGATAATAAAAAATGACACCGTTTATGGGATCTGTTTAAAAGGAAACCTCTTGTTTCGTACAAGAAGGGAAGAAATGTGACAGATTATTTCGTTAAAGCTGGCGTTGCTGGCACTGGTTATATGGTTTTCTGTGTGTGCACTTGTTTAGTATGGCTGTTGGGTACTAAATTTAAAATGCATGCCCTAGGGTTGGCTTTGGTTCCAGTGTTTCGTCTATTCTTGTTCATTCAGGGAGGCTGATTTATTTCAAACTTGATCATGGAAAAAATAATTTCTATTGGACTTGATGGAGCATATTTTTCAGATAGGCTGATTTGTTTAAAACTTGATCATAGAAAAAATAATTGTGATCAAACATGATCTCGAATTGCATTACTCCATTCCTTTTTTGAAAACTTTCAAAAAAACTTTCAAAAAGACTAGACTTTAAAAATTTGACTTTTTAGAAAAAAACAGAAAAATAACAAAGCTTGTATTTTGAAAAAATACCTCCCATTGACCTATGAAGTTTGACAGTTTGTTTTTATGATTCTACAGGAGCCACTTTATACCAATAGCACCACAACTTTTTCCTTTTTGATTTGGAGTGCAGGAAGTCTATAATGTCTTAGATATGTATATAACTCCACCTTTTATTAAATGATTTCCAATCCAATAATAAAGAGTTAACTGCATAACTAAAAGGTACATGAAAAATGTTGTATTTTAGGTGCACCTAAGATAATTGAAGCTGACTCAACAATAGAGCATGTTGTCTTTCTATTCCATCTACTACATCCACTACTATTGGCCCAACATCTGCAAGAGCATTTGGCATTGAGAAACTAACAGGATAATTATTTTTACAAAAACTGGCAAAAGGACTTATCTCATTGAATTCCAAAACGCACATACCTTACTATATGTTTAAAAAGAAGCTACATAATTGTACTAGCCTTTTGTCAGCTCTGTTATGAATAAGTGGATTCCACCTGGGTAACAAAATTTCAATCCATAATCACAAAATATGTTCCACAGTGTTTAGAAAGGCTTCCCATTCACAGATATACATTGTATGTGCAAACATTGAACCAAAATAAGGGATGGGGGCTTTGTGTTAGCGGCTTTGTTTTGTAGGTTCAGTCTTTTCAAACACAGGATCTAACTGAAGCAAATAGAAAAATGTGCAGAATAAAGACATATATTTTTAGCATTCATCCTGCTGATTAAGCCTACCCTGTAGGAATTCAAAATTGCAGCTGCTTGGGGTTGGGTTTGGACAATAGCACTAGTGATTATTCTACTTTCATGAGTAGTAGTAGCAGCTAGTGCACAGGTTTGCCTTACATATATATTAAATATCAACATATGAGCACAATTCTTTCTTTAGGCTTGAAATGTATCGCTAGCATCTTTGCAGCTATTGGTACACTTTTTTTTTTAAACTGCTGATGCAACGTTTGTTTTATTTTCTTTGTATCAATGCACAAGGCACAGATTACAGATTCCCATGTAAGGCAGACTTTGCAGTACAACCTTATACATTATAAGTTTCATGCATTTTGCCTTCCAGCTCATATTAAAAAAATATTTTATTGAGTGGAATGAATGCAAATCTACTGCTCTACAGATGCACGCACACTCACCCATGTGAATCAACAAAAGCAATCATTATCTACCTATAAACACCCTTGCTTGTTTCTGCTACATTTACTGCTGCCTTATTCTCATCCCAGCTCACTCATGCTTGTTGCATTTTTTAAATGATAAAAACTGTTGCATGTCAGAAGGCAACATGCATTACTGTTTTATATCATAGCCACCAATTCTTTGTCTACTCATTTTACATACCAGTGTAGTCATGGGACAAAGCCCTGCAGTACTCTACTAACAACACTGGTCCAATTAGAAAAATGTTCCATTTACTGCCACTCTTTGTAGTTTATCTTTTAGCCAGTTCTCTATCCAGGTACAAATAATATGTTCCAGGCCAACATTCCTTAATTTAACCATTAACCTTCTGTGTGGCACTGTATCAAATGCTTTAGCAAAGTCAAACGAAATTTAACTTACCGTAATTTCCTTTTCCTTCAAGTCCATACAGCAGCACATTACGGGGTTAACTCCCCCTCCCCACAAGTAGGACGAGCATGGACCAATAAGCTTTAAGTAGGCGCCTCCTCCCCCACCAACCCGTGTTATAAAAAAGTACACACACACAACTGCATGTAATATTTATTAGGGTGGGCAAAAAAAGTGCTGCTGTATGGACTTGAAGGAAAAGGAAATTACGGTAAGTTAAATTTCGTTTTTCCTTCACGTCCTATACATCAGCACATTACGGGATATAGCAAGTAATAGGGTGGGATAATCACATCAATTCCCTTGAAGAACAGTTTGGAGCACTGCTCTACCAAAAGCTGCTTCCTGCAAAGCATCCACATCCAGCCTATAATGCTTGGAGAAAGTATGTAGGCTTGACCACGTTGCCGCTTTACAAATTTTATCTGGTGGAACAAGAAGACGCTCTGCCCAAGACGTTGCTGTTGCCCTTGTCGAATGAGCCTTAATGAAAATTGGAGGAGACAATTTTGCAGCTATATAACAAGTCTGAATAGCATCTTTTATCCATCTAGATAGGGTTAACTTTGATACCGCCAGGCCTTTATTCTTCCCCGACATAGCAACAAAGAGATGTTCGGATCTCCTAAATGATTCTGTTTGAGAAAGGTACCTCTTTATCACCCTGCAGACATCTAAGGAATTATACCTCAGTTCTTCCTCTGTCACTGGTTTAGAACAGAAAGACGGAAGCCTAATTTCCTGGCTTATATTGATCCTGGACGGCACTTTGGGTGAGAAATCAGGAAGCGTTCTGAGTACAACTTGATCTGGATAGAACTGCAGATAAGGTTCTTTAGCTCCTAAAGCCTGAATTTCACTAACCCTTCTCGCCGAAGTTATCGCCGTCAGAAAAACTGCCTTGAAAGAGAGGTGCTTTAAGTCGATCCTATCCAAAGGCTCGAAGGGAGGATCACATAACCCCTCTAAGACCGTGTTCAAGTCCCATTGAGGAATCGGGTCTTGGACCAATGGTCTTAATTTTTGTGCTGCCTTCATAAACCTCTGAATTAGAGGAACAGTGGACAAACGGATGCCTAAATAAGCTGAGATTGCAGAGATCTGCACCTTGAGTGTCCCAGGTCTTAAATTCTTGTCTATCCTTAATTGTAGGAGAATCCACATTCACATTTTCTATGAGGCACCATTCCTTAAAGACCTTGACTGTCCTAGAATAGGCTTTTGAAGTAGAACTCTTCCTGGAATGAAGAAGAGTACTAATTACTCTCTCAGATAGTCCAGATGATGTTAATAGGGGCCTGTCAACCTCCAGGCAGTGAGCCTCAGGCGTGTTAAATCCGGATGAAGTGCCTGGTCTTGAGAGATCAAATCTTTCACCTGGGGAAGAACCCAGTAATTCCCGTGGCACATCTTCATGACCTGGGAAAACCAGACTCTCTTCGGCCAGTAGGGAAGAACTATTATTACGGATGCCTGATCCTGGCGAATCTTCTGGATTACCCTGTTGATCATAGGAATCGGGGGGAAGATGTAAGCTAGTCTGAATCTCCAGCTGATTATCATCGCATCCAGAACCCAAGGTTGGTCCTGCTGGACTAGAGAGCAGAATCTGGGAAGCTTGGTGTTCTTCCTGGTTGCCATTAGGTCCACTTCCGGAGTGCCCCAAAGGCACATCAACTTCAGGAAAATATCTTCTTTCAAGGACCATTCCTTGGGATCCAACCTTAGTCTGCTCAGACGGTCTGCCAGAATATTGTCTCTTCCCTTGATGTGGATCGCTGATATGGCTAATAGATTGTTCTCGGCCTATAAAAGAATTCTTTGAGATTCTTTGAGAAGAATATGGGATTTTGTTCCCCCTTGACGATTCAGATACGATACAACAATTGAGTTGTCGGACTGTATCCTGATCGCTTTGCCTTTGATGAGCTCTGCAAAAAACATTAGGGCATTGAAAACAGCTCTCATCTCTCTGAAGTTGGATGAGAGAGATTTTTCCATGGCATCCCACACACCCTGGGCTGAATGACTCTTCATATGAGCTCCCCAGCCCAAGGCCGATGCGTCCGTTGTTACTAAGTTCCATTCCGGTTCCAGGATTGAGAGTCCTCTGAAAAATCTGTCTGTCTGGAGCCACCACTCGAGAGCATTCACAGTGTCCTGGGAAATTATCCAAGTGGAATCTAATGACTCTTCCGTCCTGTCCCAGTGAAGCAGAACTTCTTGTTGAAGAGGACGCATGTGTAATCTCGCCCATGGGACAGCTTCTATTGATGACGCCATCAGACCTAATACCTTCATCATCTGTCTCAAGGAGACTGGATATGGCCTCATGAGGTGTATTATCTGATTCTTCGTGTTGTGAATCCTCTGAGGAGTCAGCGTGACATACATAGTTTCTGTGTTGAGACACATTCCCAAGAATTGCTTCTGTCTGGATGGAAGAAGAGATGATTTCTCTTTGTTGATTATCCATCCAAGATGCTGCAGGATCTCTAAGGCTCTTGTCAAGTGTTTGTGAAGGAGAGACGCAGAAACCGCCTTGAACAGCCAGTCGTCCAGATATGGAACGACATGTATGCCCTCCTGTCTTAGCACAGCCACAACTGAAGCTACCACCTTCGTGAATATTCTCGGGGCTGACGTGATCCCAAATGGCAACACCCGAAACTGGAAATGATAGAGCCGATCCTGAAGATACACAGCTATCCTCAGAAATTTCCTGTGACCCGGAAACATGGGTATGTGGAGATACGCATCTTTGAGATCTACTGTGGCAAGGTAATCTCCGGGCTCCAGAATCTGAAGAACCGATCTTATGGTTTCCATCCTGAAGCGTTTTTTCCGGATGAAGCGATTGACAAACCTGAGGTCTATAACTGTTCGAAAAGACCCGTCTGTTTTTGGCACCAAAAAAACAATAGAATAAGTGCCTGATCCTTCCTCCAAAGGTGGAACTTTTTCGAGCACCTTTTTGATGCAAAAAGAATGAATTGCTTCTTCTAAAGCTCTTTGTTTTTGAATAGAAGCAATTTTGGGAGTGGGAAGATATCTTGCAGGAGGGAATTGGTGAAATTCGACTTTGTATCCTTCCCTGATCAGGTCTAGGACCCATAGATCCGATATTAGATCCTGCCAGTGTTGAAGAAAAAAAGTCAGCCTTCCTCCCACCTGAAAACTTCTGGCGTCAGAAATCCCACTTTCGGCCTGAAGGGAAAGATCTGTTCTTTCCCCTATTAGCCCTTGATCCAGTCTGAGACCTGGGCTGATTCTTCTCTTTTTCCTTCTCACTATATCTTGGCTGTCTTGCCCTTGCTGGAGACCTCTTTTGCTGACGAAAAAAGGAACCTCTCCACCTAGACATCTGCCTATCCTGGGGCAGAGTCTTACCTTTATCATCAGACATCTTCTCCATAAGATTGTCTAATTTTGAGCCAAAAAGGTGGCCCGGTTCAAAGGGCATATTGCACAGATTAATCTTAGAGGTATTATCTGCTACCCAAGGCTTCAGCCATATCGCTCTTCTCGCTGAGGTGGAAAGGGCCATGGTCCTAGACGCCAATTTCAGAGACTCAATTGATGAGTCACACAAAAACTCGGATGATAATTTAATCACATTCATTGACTTAAGAAGTGATTCTCTTGAGACCTTATTCTCAATATCATCCTCCAACTGGGTCAACCAGTTTCTCATAGCTCTGGAGATGGCCGAGGCGGCAACCAATGGCTTGCATTGGGCCGAGGCAGAAGAATAAATGCGTCTCAAAGAGCATTCAGCTTTACGATCCATCGCGTCTCTCAATCCTGAACCATCTTCCACTGGAATTGTAGTTCTCTTTGAGAGCCGCGCAACTGCCACATCCACCACTGGGGGAGCTTCCCAAGACTTCGCTTCATCGTCAATTGGGAACAGAGACTTAAATCTTTTATTTAAGATTGGTGCTTTATTAGGCGTCTTCCATTCAAACTGGATTAGGTCCTTAATAACAGGATGTAATGGAAAAGCTTTACCTTTCTTAACGGATTCCTGAGACTTATCCATATCAATCACTTTCCCTTCTTGAGCCTCAATTGCTCCCTTAACAGCCTTGATCAGCCTAGAGACATTATCCGCTTGAAAGAGGGATGTGTCAATTATCTCTTCATCTGAAGAAGAAACAGCTTCATCAATCACAAAAAAATCACCTTCCCCAACAGACGAGGGAGTATCAGGAGTCGATGGTTTAGGAATATCCTTAAGGAGGGATTCTTTGAACTCCAAAAAAGTATTCTGGAGCATATCTTTAAACCACTCCATAGTTTGCTCTGGCTGACCAGGAAGAGGATCCTCTTTAGCAAGGCAATTCTCACAGCGACCCCTAGGATATGTATCCGGGAGCGGGGTCTGACACTCTCTACAGGCAAGATGTTTAGACTTCGATGTTCTTTTCCCCTTGGCTTGCTCCATTTGGCTGGACATCTAAAAAACAAACAAACAACATCTCCTTGCCAGACCTCTTTATCACCCACTGAGAGATGAGAGAAAGAGAGAGAGAGAGCTGGATAGTACAATGAAAAACAAAGCTGCACAGGCTACTCACAGTACCTCAGTATGCTTTGCAGGTGGCTGCAGCCCCAGGCAGAACGACACCGTCAATTTCTTTAACTGCAAAAGGGCATTGTGCCCTGCAATGAATGGATTTTTAAACCTGCCGGTTCTGATGACGTCACCGGCGTGCGCAAACCCGGAAGAAGCGCTACTGCGCGTGCGCCCGCTCCATTCCACGGACTTGCAGCCGCAACCTTAGGAAGAGAGTTTCCTGCTCTCTTCCCAGAAGAATGCTACCCGTTCGGTAGTTCCCCCTGCGGTCTTCAGAGCTCTCAGGCTCCGGCATCCGGATCTTCAGTCCTCTGCTCCCTACCTGCAGGCAGGTAGGACGAAAAAAACACGGGTTGGTGGGGGAGGAGGCGCCTACTTAAAGCTTATTGGTCCATGCTCGTCCTACTTGTGGGGAGGGGGAGTTAACCCCGTAATGTGCTGATGTATAGGACGTGAAGGAATAAGTAAATCACATCCACTGTCATCCCAGAATCGAGGTCCCTGCTTAACTTCTCATAAAAAGAAATTAAGTAAGTCTGGCAAGATCTACTAGGCATAAAACCATTCTGGCACAAACACATAGGGGCACATTTACTCAGCTCGAGTGAAGGAATAGAATAAAAAATACTTAGAATTTTGGATTATTTTTTTGGCTACTTCGACCATCGAATTGGCTACTTCAACCTTCGACTACGACTTCGAATCGAACGATTCAAACTAAAAATCGTTAGACTATTCCACCATTTGATAGTCAAAGTACTGTCTCTTTAAAAAAACTTCGACCACCTACTTCGCCAACTAAAACCTACCGAGCACTATGGGAAGGTCCAGTGTGGCAAAAGAAGGGAAAATGGTTTATACCTCCATTTATCCATTACAAGTACTGTATATGCTACATCACTGATGTCTGGCATTACAAATTGCATTCATATTACCATAAATGCAATATCATGTTTGTTTTTATAACTTTTTATAAGGATACACAAAATAGGAATTGTTAAGGAATTCATTAATAAGAAATAGGTATGCAATACACATGACACAATGGCAATGATAAAGACATATAGTATATGCTTCCACTATGTGTTATATGTGTAGTTAATTGTAATAACATGTTTTAATGACATTTTAGATCATGTTATCTTCTAGTACAATTCCCATATTTCTATATAATTCCCCTTCACCTTTTCTCCAGTGGAAAGAAAATAATGGTCACTCTTATTACACATACAAAAATGCTAATTCTAGGCTTGTATTACAAAGAAAGTTTTTTTTTTTTTTTACTATAGCCAATCAGAAAATATAACATGAGCAGTGTTAGTGACTACACAACTCCAGGTTATTTTAAAGTAAACATTCCAAATATTCACAAAAAATTCCTATAAGAAATAATGATTAACTACTTCTGTGCTAGAGACTTGCTTAGCAATATTAAATATATTTTATATTCAGTGTAAATGATGCACGGAGCTTGTGAATTACCAGTGCCATGAGTTCAGCATTTGCAGATTAACTGACATAAACACAGTGCTTGAGGGAAGGAATGTATGCATAATTTTGGATTTATAGGTAAAAGTGATACATTTGCTTTACCAAGATAACCAGCGCTAAAGAAAAAAACAGATTTACACATTCCAGAATTTGCTTGTGTCTTATGTTAATGAGTAAATAATTTAAAAACTATCTATCAATGTCAATACTCTGAAATTTGAGAGTTTTAGTCCATAAGATAATAAATGCAGTCCTTACTTATAGGGCATTCGTTTCATTCAGCCATTAATAAACATCAAGAGGATTGTACAATTTGTCTCATCTTATCTGTAGACTTTGTAGAAAGCACTTAAATACTCTATGGGGCTCATCTGCTGGTTCAGGGCTTTCCATAGGGTTCTGTTGTGGAGGGAAGTCTGGACTGAGTTCCACTGGGTGCTATAAAACTTAACTATGGCAGAAAAATATTAGTAGTATAACAGTATCAACAAGCAAAAACAATGGCAGTCAGTGCTCTTGGGAGACATAAGTGAAATAGGGGTCACCACACATTATATTACAGTCTATGGCAAAGTTTCATTATGTCGGGTCTGATTAACAACCTCCAGTATAGAGTACGCTTGGGTGCAAGTCCTTAGCCAGGCTTAAGTGTCTCTAAAACACTATCGGGGGAATGTAATAAAAGTCGGTAACGGAAAAGCTATTTGCAATGCGAAAAGTTATGCCTTTGCGCAAACACATTTTGCACAAACGAATTTGATATAGCTTTTGCAAACCCGGAAACTGTTTAATAACCACTTCCAACAGTGGAAGACCATTTGTGAATTTTATAGTTTTCGCGCAGTAAATGTAATAAAAAAGTCGTTATGTTTGCTCCAAGAGATTACGACACCTTCAAGCACTTCTTAAGAGTGTGCAATTAAAATTCGCAATGCGTAATTAAAATTCGCAATGCAATAACAGTTTAAGGAACAATATTACATTGCGAAATGTGGATTTTTATTCTTATTGATGCAAATCTTTTGCTCTTTGCGACTTTTATTACATTCCCCCATATATGACTATGAAGATTTTCATTCATCCAGGTCATAGTATATCTAGTATAGGTCAATCTAAAAACAACTGGACTTGCTGAGTAATCAATGAAGACGTTTCACTACTCATCCGAGCAACTTCTTCAGCTTCTGACTGGTGTGGGAAGTTCTCGGCATATAAACTCTTCCACTAATCCATTTACAATGGCACATTGTAACTCTTCAAAGAGGTGACATCTGAAGAAACTCACAGAGGTGTTGATTCTGTGTAGTTGTGATAGGATTATCCAATGTGTCATGCAACTCCTAGATACAGGTGTTACTTGTGAGAGTTGCATGAATGGATGTGTGAAGTGTTCTGAATCCGCCGGGGTACAGATGTTAGAACAGCATTGTATGTAGCAGACTTTCTACACTTAAAAGACAAGGGACACTCCTTTGAAGACAGCAAGGTCCAAATCTTGGATAAAGAAGACCGCTGGTTTGAACGAGGCGTGAAAGAGGTGATTCATGTCAAGGTGGAGAGACCATCTCTGAACAGAGGTGGGGGCCTTCAACACCACCTGTCTGCTACATACAAATCAAATTTTTCATGATTTATTAATGCCAGATCCTGCTAAAAGTTTGAATAAAAAAGTACTCCACTTAAAACCTGCCAGGTCATGTAGAAGTCAGATGTCCCATTTACAATTGAAAGATATCATGATCTACGCTGGGTTTTAATGACCAAATAATTTGTAGTTTTCAGGTGATAATCCGAAAAGTTCGATGTTTTCGGACGTCAAATCTGAAAAAAACATACGATTCAGATTTATTTTTTTGAGTCTTTTACTGTACATGTTTTATTTGCAGTAAATGTATTGATAAATTGGGTAGAAATGTGCATGGGAGTTTGGTCAGAGTGGTTTTCAGAAAAGAGTGAGAAATTTTCGGATTTTAGCAAACCCCCCACCATCTTTTATGTGAACTGCAGTCCAATAAACTGCAAATCAGAACTTGCTCATAGTAAGCTAATTTCTAGTTTAAATATTGCCATCATTATAATATATATAAATGGACAGCAACTTACTCAGTACTTTACAATAATTACATAACAAACAGATCAGAATCCTAATACAGTACCAGAAATGGGCCATTCTTGTAAGAGCTTTTAATCTAAAGGGATGGGGATCAATTGATGAATTGCTGATAATTAATAATGATATGCTGACTTATAATTCCAAGTGCAAACAAGCTTCATGTTCTGTCTAAGTTGGACTGTTTAGATTGTTACCTAATTTTACAGAGAAAGGAAATTCACATATTTAGGGGTGAAGGTCAAAAGTAAGAGCCCTTACAAAACAGCAGAGCTAGATGGGTTGCTTTATTAAAGCTCATTTTTTCTAGCTGATTTTTTTGTTAGTGAAAAAACTCACATTTTTCGAGAAATTTTTTTTTTTTTGAGATTATAACAACCATATGAAGTTGTTTTTAACTTTCATGAATTTTGGGAATTTTGGGACATTTGATGCTGGTATTTGCTTGAAAAATCGATAAACTTGAGTTTTTAAAATGGTAATTCGATAAAGTTGTAGGTTTTAAATTGAAAATCAGATTTTTCAAGTTTTTTGTGTGTAAACACAAAAAAATTTAGTTTTTTTTATCCGATTTTTTTCTACCTGAAATATTAGTAAATATTTGTGGATGGGAGAGTTTGTTTCTGGTAAAGTATGAGAAAAAAGCCAATTTTAGTAAATAACCTTCTTAGAATTTTATTTGAAAGATGATAAGAAAAGAACAAGAAAAAAACCTGGATTAGCAAGCCGCAAACAAACATTTAGGGGCAGATGCACAAAGCCTCGACTGTTTTTTTACTTCGAATTCGACCTTCGATTCGAACGGTCGAGCAATCCTCCGATCAGGTGAATAGTCGAATTCGATGATCGAAGTGGACAAGTACGATTATCGAAGGATGTATTAGTTCGCCTATTCGACTATCGAAGGATGCATTAGTTCGCCTATTCGACTATTCGACTACACTCGAAGGATACCTTATTTATCACATTTTCCCCCGAAGTTTTCTTTGTACCCCATCTTTGACCTACCGAAGTTGATTTTGGACTTCGACGTTCGAAGATGATCGAATAGTCGAGGAAAAATAATCGATCGGTCGAGTTAAAAATCGTTCGACTATTCGATTTCCTACTATTTTCTTTGCTGGTGCTCTCCACTGTAGTGGGTGTATAGTGACACCTATGGGATCACTTTATAAACTGTTTTTTTAGTTCTGGCTGCACTAGAGGTTTGGTAAATTACATTAAAATAAATACTGACACCAGAAACATGTTTGTTTTTGCATCTATCAGAATATAACCTAAGATTTTCAAGTATCAATGGCTTAAAAGATTATATTTTAGTTCTATTTTTTTTAAACATCACTTCAAATATTAATTGGCCCTATCTATCCTTACGCTTCACTAAATGGTTAAATGTTTTAAAGCTGCATGGAATGCTGGGAAACACTGGCTTACTTATAAAAACCCCCACCAGATGCCATTTGGCTTAGATTTTTTTCAGAATGGACATTTTGCCAGCTGCCATTTTTGAGGCCCAAGAGCAGGCTGAGGAGCAGGAACACCTTGTCCCTGCTAGGATCAGGCAGGATCACTTCAGGAGACCTGTACTTTGTTTGGACGAGTTGTCTGATGATGAGCTTGTGAGGATGTTCCGTCTGAGTCGTGCCGCCATAGTGCAGGTTTATGGTCTCATCAGTGAGGCCATTGAACCTGTGACGGCACGGTCTCAGGCAGTGCCTGGGATGTACAAGCTGCTTGCAGTTTTGCATTTCCCGGGCACTGGCAGTTCCAGCTGGTTTCTTCACGCCTCATTGGCATGAGCCAGCCCACCTTTAGCAGGAGACTAACACAAGTGCTCACGGCACTACTGCAGCACTCGCAAAGGCTCATTTCCTTCCCCTCAACTCAGGCAGAGTGGATAAGATTGAAACAGGATTTTTTCCTAATTGGCCAATTTCCAAATTGCCTAGGAAGCCTTGATTGCACTCATGTTGCACTCACACCACCTCGCCATCACCAGGAGCGCTACCAAAATCGTAAGCGCTCCCATTCCATCAATGTGCAGGTGGTGTGTGATTCCAACATGCGCATCATGAGTGTGAGATCTGGCTTTCCTGGAAGTGTCCATGATGCCACTATCCTGCGTCAGTCAGCTCTCCATGGCCTCTTTACCCGAGGAGAAATGCCGGACGGCAGGCTTGTGGGTAAGTTCTATTTTCAATTTCATACAAAGACACTTCAAATATTATTTTAAAGGTGATATGTATGTATTTTCAAGAATTGTTTCCCTTTTTGCAGTCTGGCTACAATAGATGCACTATGCATCTTGGGACCTGTAGTTTAGTTCAATCAGCTCACTTTGTTAGGGCTTTTAATTCTTGCCACCTGATTCAGTTTACAGGTGAGATGTGTTAAAGGGATGATTTCTTAATGGATCTGCACACACACAATTATTTGCATTTGGGGGGGATTACCTCTTTTATTGTGCGACCAATGCTCATTTGAACCTGGGTGGAGTCACCTTTAGAAAACATATTGGTAAGTGGCAGAGTTTGTTTAGCAATGACCGGCTTTTGTGTGGCTACTTAAATTTATTTTGATTTGTGTTAATGAATTTTTCTTGTTTGATCTACACGTATGGCTTCTTCTGTTTTTTTGTTTCAAATGACATTACCCATGTTACTATTTTGGACAAGCGCCTTGGCAAAAAAGAAAAACAAACACACCCAGTAATGTTTTAGTGGCTTTACTGACACAATCTTTGTCAAAATCCAAAAAAGTTGAACAACAATAAAAAGACAATATATATCTGTATAAAGTTTGTTTGTTTTTGGAACACACAATATTTATTTTAAACCATTAAATATGTACCTTAGCTGGAAGCCACAGGAGGAATTTGGTCTCAACATATATTTCAAAATATAGCAGCCCCTATAGACCACTAAAGGGCAAAAGCTTTACAAAGCATTTGTTGCATGACATTGATAATGCACCCCAGGATTCATCATGGCCAACTTTACATTAAACAGTATCCAAAAATTTGGCCCTTGATAACCTTGTGTCCAAAACAATAATATAACAATCAATATGATCTACAAATGACACTTGTCACTATATGACAATTTGGCCAGTTTAAAAGTATCAACAATATGAGATTAGTGCTGGCCAGGTAGAGTGTTGGACACCCAACATTGCTTGATAGTGCAAAGTAACAACCAAGGCTTTGTGCCTTTAAGGCATATCATACACCTTGGACTTGCTATTTAATGAGCACAGGTGGAGGAGGAGGAGGAGGAGGTAGGCGTTAGCACCTATTATGAGTGCTTGGTAGCCAAAGTAGGCCAGAGGTAGCCAACATAACTTCTCGTGCAAAGTAACAATGCTTTGTGCCTTTAAGGCATATCATACACCTTGGACTTGCTATTTAATGAGCACAGGTGGAGGAGGAGGAGGAGGAGGAGGAGGTAGGCGTTAGCACCTATTATGAGTGCTTGGTAGCCAAAGTAGGCCAGAGGTAGCCAACATAACTTCTCGTGCAAAGTAACAATGCTTTGTGCCTTTAAGGCATATCATACACCTTGGACTTGCTATTTAATGAGCACAGGTGGAGGAGGAGGAGGAGGAGGTAGGCGTTAGCACCTATTATGAGTGCTTGGTAGCCAAAGTAGGCCAGAGGTAGCCAACATAACTTCTCGTGCAAAGTAACAATGCTTTGTGCCTTTAAGGCATATCATACACCTTGGACTTGCTATTTAATGAGCACAGGTGGAGGAGGAGGAGGAGGAGGTAGGCGTTAGCACCTATTATGAGTGCTTGGTAGCCAAAGTAGGCCAGAGGTAGCCAACATAACTTCTCGTGCAAAGTAACAATGCTTTGTGCCTTTAAGGCATATCATACACCTTGGACTTGCTATTTAATGAGCACAGGTGGAGGAGGAGGAGGAGGAGGAGGTAGGCGTTAGCACCTATTATGAGTGCTTGGTAGCCAAAGTAGGCCAGAGGTAGCCAACATAACTTCTCGTGCAAAGTAACAATGCTTTGTGCCTTTAAGGCATATCATACACCTTGGACTTGCTATTTAATGAGCACAGGTGGAGGAGGAGGAGGAGGTAGGCGTTAGCACCTATTATGAGTGCTTGGTAGCCAAAGTAGGCCAGAGGTAGCCAACATAACGTCTCGTGCAAAGTAACAATGCTTTGTGCCTTTAAGGCATATCATACACCTTGGACTTGCTATTTAATGAGCACAGGTGGAGGAGGAGGAGGAGGAGGAGGAGGTAGGCGTTAGCACCTATTATGAGTGCTGGGTAACCAAAGTAGGCCAGAGGTAGCCAACATAACTTCATAGTGCAAAGCACAAGGTACACTGTTTTCACTTTGACAGTTGCAGAATATAGGCCATTGTTACATGAATGCACATAACATGTAAACCACATAAATACAGAGCTTGATTAGCATATGGAACCTTTGAAGCAACACTGCACTAGTGATAAATACACCATAAAAAAGTGTAGTCATATGCTTGCAATAGAATTCATTGACCCTTACATTTTTTGGCCAAGTGAATGTGTTCGGCAACACTGCAGCATCGCCATAGAAATATGTTAGAGCAAATGCACTTTGATGTTTGTAAGTGCTTTTCCAGATGTTATTGGAAAGGGCGCCAATGGGTGTTAGATATGGCACACCTTGGTGCTGATAACACCATACATATATACATATGTTAGAGCAAATGCACTTAGATGTTTTGAAGTGCTTTTCCAGGTGTTATTGGAAAGGGTGCCAATAGATGTTAAAATGGCACCCCTCAGTGATGAGAATGGAGCACAGTGTAAACAATGGGATGTGTTGTTTGGGAGTCAGTCCCATTGCTGGGTAACGGACAAAGTGATACCTGAAGCGTCAATAGGGCAAAGTTTGTTACCAGGAGAAAAACAGGCAAAGAGGCCAGTGTCAGATGGAAAATGACACAGACTGGAGCTAGGGACGTTTGTCCCCTCGGACAGGACCGTCTCCCCTTCTATGCCCCCTTTCCCTCCGATGTTGAGGAGCTTAAGGGGGTGGAGGGGGAGCAGCAGGTGGACCAGGGACTTCACCCTCAGCAGAGCCCCCTGGTCGATGAGGCTGGGCTGCCATGGCTGCCACCAGGTCCTGGAATCCACGATGGATGGTCCCCTGGGTCTCCCGAATATCCCTATGGATTTGGGCCATCCACCGCCTCATCCAGAGTTCCTGGCGGCGCTGCTGGTGGAGCATAGGCTGCATGGCAGACATCATCGCGTCAACGAGCCCCGGTTGTGCCGCAGGTTGCTCACCCAGTCGCCGTCCTTCCTCCTGTGGTGGTCCCCCAATTGCTGCAGCAGCAGCAGTGGCAGCAGCACGACCTACAAGAAAAATCAGATCTAAGTATATATATTGGACATGTGCATAACCCACAACAAACAAGCGAATCTCTCTCCGATATGCCCACCTTAAGGTGGGCAATATCGCACTGATCCGATTGTGGGCCCTAGGGACCAACGATCGCATCCTAACGAATAGGAACGGGCGGTCGGATCGCAGGACCGCATCAACGAACAGATGCCGCCGTGATCCGACGGGATTTTAGTCCCATCCAATCGAGATCCGGCTGACTTATGGCCAGATCTCGATCGGGGAAGCCCGTCGGGGGCCCCCATACACGGGCCAATAAGCTGTCGGTATGTTGGCAGCTTTTATTGGCCCGTGTTTGGCCACATTTAGATTGGAGGTGGTGTTTTCTTTTGGGGGGGGTGGCATAAACACAACATTGGAGTGAAAATTTCACACCAGTCTGTAGCTTGGAAAACAATGTTTTATTTTTTTTTTAGACAAAAAAAAGTTTGAAAGGACATGTAAACCCTCCCTCCCAGTGAGGAGGAGCTTCAGATACCTGCCACTGGTTTTTAAAAGGTTAACAGTAAAGTCTGCAGTATCCCCTTAATCACTTAGAATTCCTTCTCCTCTTCTAACTCACTCTGGCCCTCCCTCAGGAATTCCCTTTGGCTGTTGGTTAATGAGCATGCTCAGTTCTTCTCAGCTCAGATTACTAAACACACCCTCCAGTCTAACAGCCACTGAGCAGATATCATTACTGGTTCCCATAGAAACTCTGCTCTAGCTGTCTGATCCTATTTTATTCTCCTAACCACCTCTCCTGAGCTCAGCTTAACCAATACATGGCATCTTTGGTGACACACAGACAAATAAAGTAAGGGGTTATTAGTTATAAAATTACTCTTACGTCTGGGGGGCACCACAGGTATCACAGCTGGTGACTGGGCGCGGCTTTCAGCTCGGTGTTCTGTAATGTGAGATAGGACATTAGTAATGCTGTAAACAAGTCGAGGAAGCAACTACATTGGCCACAACATTGAACATGTCTGTACCTTGAGCTTCCGGGGCTCTATCATGATCATCAGCCTCACCCTCTTCCTGGGGTTGCTGAGCGGCGTCGTCCTGGTCCTGGTCACTGCCCGAGTCAGGCCGCGATGTTTGCGGCGGTACTGCAATTGTGAATAAAGAAAACAAAAAAAGTATTAAAAAAACAAAATCATATGGAATTGCAAGAGACCTCCCACATGCTACAAATCTATTTGATTTCTCATTCCAAATACTAACTCCAATGGAATGGTACAGCAAGTGAGATGGAATGGTTAAAACTTAAAGGAACAGTAACATAAAAAAAATAAGTGTTTTAAAGTAATGAAAATAGTGTTGCCCTGCACTGGTAAAACTGCTGTGCTTGCTTCAGAAACACTACTATAGTTTATATAAATAAGCTGCTGTGTAGCAATGGGGGCAGCCATTCAAATAAGAAAAGGCTCAGGTTACACAGCAGATAAGCTCTGTAGAACATAATGGAGTTATCTGTTATCCACTATTTAACCTGTGCCATATAGACTTTTTTCAATTCCTGTTCCACAGCAGCTTGTTTATATGAACTATAGTAGTGTTTCTGAAGCAAACACACCAGTATTACCCGTGCAGGGCAACACTACATGATATTTTCATTCCTTTAAAACACTTATATTTTTTGGTGTTACTGTTCCTTTAAATACATTTGCAATGGTGCGAGCAGGAGAGAATGTAATATATGACAATACTTGTGATTTTAAAGTTATTTAGCTTTTTAATCAGCAGATCTAAACTTTGCAGTCTCAGCAATCTGGTTGCTAGGGTCCAAATTAGCATAGCAACCATGCATTCATCTGAAGAAGAGACTGGAATATAATTAGGGGATGGTCTAATTAATAATATGAGTAATAAAAACTCACAATAACATCACATGTGTAGACTTACAGAGCATTTCTAGACCCACATTTTAAAGCTGGAAAGAGTCCTTTAATTTTAAAAATAAATAATGAAGGACAACTGAAAAGTTGCTTAGACTTGGCCATTCTAGAACATACTTAAAAGTTAACTTAAAGGCGAACCACCCCTTTAATGCAGTTTCAAAACATTTGTACTATAGTGGGGAAATGGTTAATAAAGAAATGGCTGCCATTTTGTCTATGTTACAGCTGCACTTAATAACTAGTAATGAACAAACAGCAAAGCTGTAAAGAAAAGCACAAGAAACTCCTCTAATGCAAAACAGGAGCAATATTTTAGCAAAGAAGTGAAATGCTAAAGGGGAAATTAGACATTTATCTAAATGATGTGAATGTGGAAAAAAGGAGTCAGATGTTTGTTTCTATAAAAGTCAACTTACTTCTCCAGTCTGTGTCCAGTCCTTCACTGCCCTCTTTGCTCAAAATGTCCAGAAGCCGGCGCTCGTAGGGCTTCAGTCTGAGTGGAGGGACTCGCCCTCCGCCGGTCTTCTGGGCTTTAGCTCTCCTGGTAACCAGCTTTGCCCTTAGCCAACGCTTCAGGTCACTGAAGCGCTTATACACTGTGGGCCGATCCCTGTGTAAAGCGCCCACAGTGTTCACCTTGTCCGTTACCTGCTGCCAGTGGTGTTGACGTCTGGCAGCACTGATACGATGGGACCGACTCCCAAACAGCACATCCCATCGTGCTACCACCTCGTCCACCAGTGCTCCATTCTCATCACTGGTAAATCTTCTGGCCATTTTATTGGTGGGGCCCTCCTCTCCTCCGTCATCATCACCCTCCTCCTCCTCCTCCCGTCTCCTCTCTGAGGCAGTTGGTGTTGCCTCCATCTCCTCCTCGCTGCTGGGCAGCCTCTGTGTCCTCCTCCTGGGTGAGCCTCTCCGAGCCCTGGGTGGGGTGCGTGACACGCTGCGTGCCCCAGATGGCGAGCGAGACACGCAGCGTGCCCTGGGGGACTCCCTGCGTTGGCTGGGGGACACCCTCCCTACACTATGCTCCTGCCCCCCTGCCCTACGCTCCTCCCTCCCTCTACGGGACCCCCCTGCCCTACTCTCTTCCCCTCTATGGGACCCCCCTGCCCTACGCTCCCCCTCTCTGCGGGACCCCCCTGCCCTACTCTCCCCCTCTCTACGGGACCCCCCTGCCCTACTCTCCTCCCCTCTACGGGACCCCCCTGCCCTACTCTCCTCCCCTCTACGGGACCCCCCTGCCCTACTCTCCTCCCCTCTACGGGACCCCCCTGCCCTACGCTCCCCCTCTCTACGGGACCCCCCTGCCCTACGCTCCCCCTCTCTACGGGACCCCCCTGCCCTACTCTCACCCCCACTACGGGACCCCCCACCTGACCTACTCTCTTCCCCTCCCCTACGGGACCCCCCACTCTCTTCCTCCTCCTCCTCCCCCCAGGAACCCCTCCCAGTGACTCCCCAGCCTGTGCCCCCCTCTCTCCCCCTCCTGCGACGACTAAGATCCCACATAGTGTGGGATCCAGCCGCCGTTGGCACCTCCCCAGGGCTGGAGAGACGTTCCCCCTCCTCCTCCTCCTCCTCAATCCTCCTCCTACCAGCCATTTTTTGCAAAAAATCAATCCTGCCTCAGACACCTCCTCCACCTGTGCAGTCTAAATAGCAAGTGCGCAATTAGGCCGAAAATGCACCTAAAATGGCCTCTAGAGGGCTTCCTGTTTGAAAAAAATGTCAAAAAGGAAGTGGGGCATAAAAACTTCGAATCGATCGATTCGAATACAAGTGGGGCAATGTTCACTTCGATCTTACTTCGATCTTATTCGACAGTACGCTACGACCGAATACTTCGAATCGAAGGCACTATCCCTTCGATCGCAGGATAAATCGTTCGATCGAACAATTTTACTTCGGCCGGAAATAGCACAAAAATCCTTCGACTTCGATATTCGAAGTCGAAGGATTTCAATTCCTAGTCGAATATCGAGGGTTAATTACCCCTCGATATTCGACCCTTCGTGAATCGGCCCCTTACAGTACAAAGAGATTTTTTAAACAATTATGTCTAAAAAAAAGTTTCTCAAAAAAGAAAAGAACATTTGTGGTTTACTTTATAGCTTTTGGATGACTGTGATCAAAAGGAACACTCTGAACTTATTCATCTTCAAAAGTTGACTGCAATGAAGTTGAGAAAATGTAACACAAATATAATATCATAGCAGCTGTTTTACAAAATACTAGTTACTGAAAATGTAAATAAGTTGCATTTCTGGATACAGTCTAAAATTATTTTGTACCAGTCATTCATTTATGGTAATGTTTGCCACAAGACAAAATGTATGCTTATTTTTCCTCCAACTTCACTTGATATATTTATATGTGGAAATTATTTCAGTTTGGTTTATCAGAGTATTCAATTCTCACTGCGGTATTGTAACATTACATATTTCCAGAAGTATGTAAATCTTTACAAGATGAAATACAAATGGATTTAACTTTTTTTAAAAAGGCTATTAAAGCTGAACTTCAATCTGACACGGAAGCACATTAAAATCGTACTTTTTAAATGTTAAAATCCCTTAACATATATTTATTGTTGGCCTGACTTGTGATTACAAATCCTTCTTTTTAAGGTGACCTATTAAGAAGGGTAAACATATTTATGTGATGCTCATAGTTATTAGATAAACTATTTACTATATTATATAAAATCTGTCTCTGTGTGAGCTGAGAGCAGTGGGCATGGCCCTCACCCATGCTGCAGAGAGAAGTTCATCAAATAGTAGTCCAGTAGTGATGGACAAATTTATTTGCCAGACACGAATTTGCAGTGAATTTCCACATACCGCCGCTGGCAAATAAATTTGCAAAACTGCTGTGAAAATTATTTGGTGAAAACTTTCAGGAGATATGCAGGAAAATAGGCAGAGGTAAAGGTAATAGAACATAAATGTACAATTTCATTCATATATAATAGAACCCCCAGTTTTACATTTTTCAGGGACCATAAAAAACATGATGTAGAATCTGGGAAAGTGTAAAATCAGGGAAATTCATTATGCATTATATATTGATGGGACAAAAAACTGTGAAAAATGGGCAAAACTTAAAATCAGGGTATGTAAAATTGAGGCTTCACAGTACTGCAATAGCTAATAGAATTTAAAGGACCAGTAACACCAACATTTTATAATACTGAATCCCCCCCCATAATGCTATAGAAGACATACTCTTCCTTTGTTTTTTTTCCAAATCTTGAGCTTGAATCTGACTTGCAAAGTGCCCCATAGCAGAACGGCGAAAAGGTGATATAGTAGCTTGATAGTAGTGTGCTGAACCAGAAGTCAGCTTCCCATAATGAACTAAGCTTTTTTCAGCATGTGCAGTTTACATTTTTACTCACAACATTACCCCCTTAAGCTGTGTGAAGGAAAAGAAACATAAGTTTAAACTGTAGATGCTGAAAAAAAGCTTAGGGGGCATATTTACTTAGCTTGAGTGAAGGATTAGAATGAAAAAAATGTTGAATTTCGAAGTATTTTTTTGGCTACTTTGACCATCGAATTGGCTACTTCGACCATCGACTATGACTTTGAATCAAACGATTCGAACTAAAAATCGTTCAACTATTCGACCATTTGATAGTCGAAGTACTGTCTCTTTAATAAAAACTTTGACAACCTACTTCGCCACCTAAAATCTACCGAGCACCAATGTTAGCCTATGGGGACCTTCACCATAAGCTTTCTAAACTTTTTTTGATTGAAGGAAAATCCTTCGATCGATAGATTAAAATCCTTTGAATCGTTCAATCAAAGCATTTGTGGTAAATCCTTCGACTTCGATATTCGAAGTCGAAGGATTTTACTTCGAGGGTCAAATATCGAGGGTTAATTAACCCTCGATATTCGACCAATCGTAAATGTGCCCCCTAGTGTTTAGGTCATCAGTGTGAAACTAGAAATTAGATTTCAACAGTTACAAAAAAAAAAGTAAAGGTCTGACTGGGTGCTATGACCAACATCACCGGTAAAGTTTCACTCCACGTGTATACCAGGTTCTTGGTAAAAAATTTTTTAATCTAAATTCTGCATTTAGCACCTGTGCTCTTGATGAACCATTTTTGTTGTAATTAACCTACCTGTCTGTAGATCAAGAGTAAAAAGGTTAAATAAGTTAAAAGCTTAAATGGCAAGAGTTGCAACACTGACTGAAAATATATATACATTTAAACAAGTCATTTGACATAAAACATAATATAAATAAAACATCAGAATAGATACAGTACGTGGTAGATACGTGGTCTCATACACACTAAAAGTATATATCATTACAATATATTTGGGAATTTTGGTCTACTATAAGTACACATATACAGTTATTTCAGTATATCTCCTTATTTTAATAGTATATAAAGATTTTTAATTAATAATAATAATAATAATACACTGGATTTTTTATTAATGTTATACTAAAATGATAATTGCGGGGCACCCAGTAGGGATCCTCCTGATGTAATGTATATAAGGAAATTGTAATGCTACATTTGTAAGCCTATGATTAAGGGAGTTGTTCCTGAAACACATCAGACATGCTCAGTCAGCAGTCTGCGGCAATAATTCTAATTTCCATCATACGGATGGAAATATATTGATTTTTTTAAATTTCATATATACATTTTTGTAATTTATCAATGAATATCAATAACTACTGAACTTTTTACATTTTACCTTTAAATATAATCTGGATGCATCAAATCAATGGTAAGTTTTTGGCCAATCACACAGATACAAGTCTTTGCTGCTTACATAGAAGTAACAAGACATCACTGAGGATCTCCACATAGCAGGAACAACACTATCTTTTTTCTTTAGCCTTTACAGAAGTATATAATAAAAATATGCCCCCATTTTGTACATTTCCATATAGAGTTTCTGTTACGTGAAACATAGATATGAAAAATTAGCAAAAAAATCCTAATAAATCTTGAAACTGGAATTTCTGGAGTTAAATATTATCCAATGATTTAAGGTTCTATGAGCACATTTTGCAGTACATGTTAAGCATAGTGAAACACATTACTCTTTACTCTTCCTTTAACACATTGGAAAAGCTCTAAAATACTTAGAAAGGTAGGTAGTCCTTTTCACACACAAGGGTTATTTTTACAATTATAATGTATGTCACCAACAGGTATTTATAGAAATACTATCTACCACAGGAAAAACTTAAAATTAGAGATGTGCATTGAGCCTGAAGGCTCTAATTTAAAACCAGTTCTCAATCAACAAAGGTCAAAGTGCTTGGCATGGGAAAAACTACTCACTAACTGACAGTATAAACGACTAACAAAAAGCTTTCCACACAAAATGTGTTTTGCAGTGTTTTGAAATGGTAGTTTTATAGATATTTTAGAATTGCACAGGTCTGTAGGAAGGTTTTTAAGGTATTTATGTGTGAATGCTGATACTTTATGTTTTAAACTCTTTTAATATACTGTATAGGGATAATATATATTATATATGGAAAGCTGAGCAGATCATTTCCTAATTGCACAGATAATTGTGTTTTGGGCTTAGGTACCAAAGCAAAAGTAAGTGAGGTTTAGTAGGTACAATGGTGTTTTTTTTATGACAAAGAATTGTCAAATGATACAATTATAGAATGCTCTCACTTATGTATATGAATGTAGACTAGAAAAGAGAGTAAATATTAAATACATGCAAATATTGTATACAAAGCAATAGGCGTTATGGAAAGCATTTGAGAACAGTTACATGTTCTACACCACAACACACAAAATGTGGTAAAGTCAGTCATGGTGTAAGAGGTACAAAGTTAAGCACCCCCCTAATAAAATTTGTGTAATAAAACAAGTTCAGCACTTATTTACATTTGTTTCCTGTAAGACCATATTTGCCAGGAACACTCCTTGCTCTGCTACTGCAGAGGGAACTAATGTGCACAGCCAAGGTAGGAACTTTTACATGATGCACCAGTTCCCATATGCAGGATTAAGAAAATGTTCCTGTTGTCTTTTAGGTAGTAACCCTTAGTCTAATGTTATACAAACTGATTGAAAACTGTTTATAGTTCACTTCAAAGTAGTTTTATACTGTCTCAACCACATACAACTTGCAGTGAACTAAAGCAGGCAGACAGTTACACCTGCAGAATCAGTGCACATGTTGCACAGTAGTTTATGCTGATTACAGTTCATTTACGTTGTCTGATAGAAAGTGTACTGTTTTATAAAAGCCACACTAGTATATTTATAGGATTGCTATTTGTTATATGTTATATGTATTTCCAGAACAGTATTATTACAGCATATTGTTATATTACCTGTATACTGAATTACTTGTATAGAAGTATATTTGTTTACTTAGTTTAGAAACATTTACATGATGCACCCGTTCCCATGTGCAGGATTAAGAAAATGTTCCTGTTGTCTTTCAGCTCCCTGCAATAAATGGAATTACTTCTCTCTTACCCTACCCTCGCACTCTTAACTCATTTTCAAAATTGCACACCTTAATGCTCATTAATCAACATGTGCATTTAGGTAATTGCTGCAGGCTATATGCTGGTGTGCAAGGCAGTCTTCTACTTATAGAAGAACGTCAACATGAGCTCAACAGGACCATGTGCCTACTTTCATATACTATGAGTGATGAGGGTAGGGGGCTGGATTTGGACTCCTATGGTCTTATTTATCAAAAATTCGATTTGAGGTTTTCTACTGTGAATTAACTCAAATGTTTGCTTCTTTATTAAAAAATCAGACTATGAAAGAGTTGGTTGAATACAATTATGAAAAAGACTCTAATACCTCAAATTTGTGAGTTTATAAGCTCAAAAAATGCAAAAAAAATGAATACAAAAAAAGGGCTTGAATTTCAACATTGATAAATCAACCCCCCTAGGTGTCAAAGCATCCCTCATAAATACAGAATTGCTGAAAAGAGACTGCACAGTATTCATCAGGAAAGCATAGGTTAAGCACATAAACCAGTGTTCAAAGTGTTCCATATGCATTGCATATGGGTATTGTACTGGTTTTTGTTCGGAAAAAATATATATTATATTGCAGGTGAAAGTAGAAAAAATCAAAAGAGAATACTCACTTCTGCCCATTGAGGGCTTAAGGGAAAGCTACTCTATCACCTTACAAAGGGAGAAGTATTAAAGACCAACAGGTAATTTAAGTGCAATTGTGCAAATTTCCAATTTATTTAGGTACTTGTGTGCCTTACACTTCTGCATAGTTGTGCTTGGCAGTTCTTGGCCTGTCCTACTTTCTGTTTCTGATTAAGGGCAGTGCACCTACAGATGTAGAGGAACCATGGATCTACCATCACCTCCATAGGTTGTTATAGCTCCAGGGTTCCCAAAGTGGCCTGTGTCTATAGATACAGGCCTGCGCCTAAATAATTGAGAGCACACTCCATTTAATGTAATGGATGACAGCAACTGTAGTTGTATTTTCAGAGCAATTATGTCTCTTCTATATTAAAGTGCAAGTGTGTAAATTTTGATGCATCTACTGATGCAAATCCCACTGGCCACCATTCTAACAAAAGTATTATACTATTTTATTCTGTTTCTGATTGTATATATGGAGATTTGTTGGAGAAAACAAAGGTGGAGCTTGTAAGAAGTATGATTGATGGATAAGAAGTCAACTTATCCTGAGCACCTATTCTGTCAGCACATAATATTTTTTAAATAATTGCAGCCAAATTATTTTAACTTAAACCAGTAGAGAATTTAGCACTGGTGAATAAATTCCATGTACCTGTGACAAGTTGAAAGACATGACAGAAGTATGGACTTACTGTATACACCTCTTAATTGTATACAGTTTATGCATTATTGGCGCAATGTGCAGAAAGTAACCTGCAATCTCTACTTGGTGAAAGGGAAAATGCAGGACACTCTTGAACCCCTAATGCTGCAATGATGGTGCAAGAAAGTTAAAATGTAGGGATGGCCTGATTCCACTATTTTAGGATTTGGCCAAATCCTGAATCCTTTGTGAAAGATTTGGTCAAATACTGAACCAAATCCATACAATATAAGGGGGAAAGAGAACCACATGTGCAGTGGTCGACTAAAATCATTTTGACTTCCATATTTGTGTGACGAAAAGGCGTGTGATATTTTGGATTAGGATTCGGTTCAAGCAGGCACTTGGATTTTGCTGAATCTGAATCCTGCTGAAAAAGGCCAAAATTTGGCCAAGTCATGAACTGAATCCTGGATTTAGTACATTCGTATTAAAATGGCAATTGATGTAAGCCATGAAAGTTTGCCTATCCAAGCAAATGAGTATTATTACATGAATATATGTATATATATATATATATATATATATATATATATATATATATATATAACAAACAAGGGAAAGTTGCGCTCACCACTATTTTTTAAAACCATTAGGCGGGGGTGCAATGAGGGTGTGAACACAAAATACATATAGTCAAATACAAGAGGTCCTCTGCACTCAACCCATTATCGATATATTTAAGACAGCGACATTTTGTGCATACTGCTACTAAAAAATGCCTTACCCTTTAAACAACACAGGGATTGTTTGTCCATATATTGCAATATATTTAAGCTGGCCAACTACGTCAAAGTCATCCCATATCTGGCCAGTCCTACTCTTAATTTTCATCTGATTCATTAAGAATTCAATTGCTTAATTACACATTTTACAAAGGGACTAAGTTTTACCTGCAACTTACTAGCTGCTTTCAAAGTAAACCTCCATACTTGGCTGCCCTTTTATTAGTAGGGATGTAGCGAACGTCGGAAAAAAAGTTCGTGAACATATTCGCGAACTTGCGCAAAAATGCGAGCGGTTCGCGAACGGTTCGCGAACCCCATAGACTTCAATGGGAAGGCGAACTTTAACATCTAAAAAAGACATTTCTGGCCAGAAAAATGATTTTAAAGTTGTTTAAAGGGTGCAACGACCTGGACAGTGGCATGCCAGAGGGGGATCAAGGGCAAAAATGTATCTGAAAAATCTGCCTGTGTGTGCTTGGAAGAGATAGTGTAGGGGGAGAGCTGTTAGTGATTTCAGGGACAGATGATAGTAAGTTTGCTGGCTAGTAATCTGCTTGATACTGCTCTGTATTGGAGGGACAGAAGTCTGCAGGGATTTGAGGGACATTTTAGCTTAGGTAGCTTTGCTGGCTAGTAATCTACTGTTCTCTTTAAACAACTGCCATACGTTGACCTTGTAGGCATTGTTTGCCCAGTTTTTTTGGACGCAGCCACTGAAGCACAGTTGCCAGAAAAAATATGCCATATAAATGCTGAAAATAGTCATTTTTCGCCATACGTTGACCTTGTAGACATTGTTTGCCCAGTTTTTTTGGTTGCAGCCACTGAAGCACAGTTGCCAGAAAAAATATGCCATATAAATGCTGAAAATAGTCATTTTTTGCCATACGTTGACCTTGTAGGCATTGTTTGCCCAGTTTTTTTGGTCGCAGCCACTGAAGCACAGTTGCCAGAAAAAATATGCCATATAAATGCTGAAAATAGTCATTTTTTGCCATATACGTTGAGTCAACGTATGGCAAAAAATGACTATTTTCAGCATTTATATGGCATATTTTTTCTGGCCTCTGTGCTTCAGTGGCTGCGGCCAAAAAAACTGGGCAAACAATGCCTACAAGGTCAACGACGTTGACCTTGTAGGCATTGTTTGCCCAGTTTTTTTGGCCGCAGCCACTGAAGCACAGAGGCCAGAAAAAATATGCCATATAAATGCTGAAAATAGTCATTTTTTTGGTCGCAGCCACTGAAGCACAGTTGCCAGAAAAATTATGCCATATAAATGCTGAAAATATAAATTTTTTTGGTTGCAGCCACTGAAGCACAGAGGCCAGAAAAATTATGCCATATAAATGCAGAAAATATGCATATTTTTGGTCGCAGCCACTGAAGCACAGTTGACAGAAAAATTATGCCATATAAATGCTGAAAATATAATTTTTTTTGGTTGCAGCCACTGAAGCACAGAGGCCAGAAAAATTATGCCATATAAATGCAGAAAATAAGCATTTTTTTGGTTGCAGCCACTGAAGCACAGAGGCCAGAAAAATTATGCCATATAAATGCAGAAAATATGCATTTTTTTGGTTGCAGCCACTGAAGCACAGAGGCCAGAAAAATTATGCCATATAAATGCAGAAAATATGCATTTTTTTGGACGCAGCCACTGAAGCACAGTTGCCAGAAAAAATATGCCATATAAATGCTGAAAATAGTCATTTTTCGCCATACGTTGACCTTGTAGACATTGTTTGCCCAGTTTTTTTGGTTGCAGCCACTGAAGCACAGAGGCCAGAAAAAATTAAACCAGTAGGGTTTGCACCCTAGTTTGTAATGGTGGCGGAGGGAGGAGGATGCTAAAGGACAGCTGTGTGTGGAGTCATGAGGCTTGAAGAGAAGGACAGCTGCATAGAAGTCAGAACAAGTCTTCCGGCGTGCAGTAACCCTCCGAGATCCACCCCTCATTCATTTTAATAAAGGTCAGGTAATCGACACTTTTGTGACCTAGGCGAGTTCTCTTCTCAGTTACAATCCCTCCTGCTGCACTGAAGGTCCTTTCTGAGAGCACACTTGAGGCTGGGCAAGACAAGAGGTTCATGGCAAATTGTGACAGCTCCGGCCACAGATCAAGCCTGCGCACCCAGTAGTCCAGGGGTTCATCGCTCCTCAGAGTGTCGATATCTGCAGTTAATGCCAGGTAGTCCGCTACCTGCCGGTCGAGGCGTTCTTTGAGGGTGGATCCAGAAGGGTTGTGGCGCTGCCTTGGACAGAAAAACATTTGCATGTCTGACGTTACAGACTGGCCAAAGGGCTTTGTCCTTGCAGGTGTGCTCGTGGCAGGATTACTGGCACCTCTGCCCCTGGAATGTTGATGAGTTCCTGAAGTGACATCACCCTTAAAAGCATTGTACAACATGTTTTGCAGGCTGGTTTGTAAATGCCGCATCTTTTCGGACTTGTGGTATGTTGGTAACATTTCTGACACTTTATGCTTGTACCGAGGGTCTAGTAGCGTTGCGACCCAGTACAGGTCCTTCTCCTTAAGCCTCTTGATACGGGGGTCCTTCAACAGGCATGACAGCATGAAAGACCCCATTCTCACAAGGTTGGATGCAGAGCTATCCATCTCCGCTTCCTCATTATCAAGGACTGCATCATCCACGGTCTCCTCCCCCCAGCCACGTACAAGACCAGGGGTCCCCAAAAGGTCACCACTAGCCCCCTGGGAAGCCTGCTCCTGTTGGTCCTCCTCCTCCTCCTCCACAAAGCCACCTTCCTCCTCTGACTCCACTTCTGGCACCTCTCCCTGCGTTGCAGCAGGTGCCTGGGTTCGTTCTGGTGATTCCGACCATAAATCGTGCGCTTCCAGCTCCTCGTCACGCTGGTCTACAGCCTCATCTGTCACTCGTCGCACGGCACGCTCCAGGAAGAAAGCGAAGGGTATTAGGTCGCTGATGGTGCCTTCGGTGCGACTGACCATATTTGTCACCTCTTCAAAAGGTCGCATGAGCCTGCAGGCATCGCGCATAAGCACCCAGTAACGGGGGAAAAAAATCCCCAGCTCTGCAGATCCAGTCCTACCACCCAGTTCAAAAAGGTACTCGTTGACGGCCCTTTGTTGTTGCAGCAGACGTTCCAACATAAGGAGCGTTGAATTCCAGCGAGTCTGGCTGTCAGAAATCAAACGCCTGACTGGCATGTTGTAGCGCTGCTGAATGTCAGCAAGGCGTGCCATGGCTGTGTAGGAACGTCTGAAATGGGCCGACACCTTTCTGGACTGGGTGAGAACGTCCTGGAATCCTGGGTACTTGGAGACAAAACGTTGGACTATTAAATTTAACACATGTGCCATGCAGGGCACATGTGTTAAATTGCCCAGTCTCAACGCTGCCAACAGATTGCTTCCATTGTCACACACCACTTTTCCGATCTGCAGTTGGTGTGGGGTCAGCCACCGATCGGCCTGTGACTGCAGAGATGACAGGAGTACAGATCCGGTATGGTTTTTGCTTTCCAGGCACGTCATCCCCAAGACAGCGTGACAACGGCGTACCTGGCACGTCGAATAGCCTAGGGGGAGCTGGGGGTGCACAGGTGTGGAGGAGGAGAAGGAGGACCCAGCAGCAGAGTAAGAAGAAGAAGAGGAAGAAGACGAGGTAGAGAGCGATGGAGGAGTAGAGGTGGTGGCAGAACCGCGTGCAATCCGTGGCGGTGACACCAACTCCACTGTTGTTGTTGTTGAGCTACCCATTCCCTGCTTCCCAGCCATTACCAAGTTCACCCAGTGGGCAGTGTAGGTGACATACCTGCCCTGACCATGCTTGGAGGACCATGCGTCAGTAGTCATATGGACCTTTGGCCCAACACTAAGTGACAGAGATGCGGTAACTTGGCTCTGCACATGTTGGTACAGGTGTGGTATTCCCTTTTTAGAAAAAAAATTGCGGCTGGGTACCTTCCACTGCGGTGTCCCAATTGCTACAAATTTGCGGAAGGCCTCAGAGTCCACCAGCTGGTATGGTAAAAGCTGGCGGGCTAAGAGTGCAGACAAGCCAGCTGTCAGACGCCGGGCAAGGGGGTGACAGTCAGACATTGGCTTCTTACGCTCAAACATGGCCTTCACAGAAACTTGGCTGGTGGCAGATGACTGGGAATGGGAACAGGTGGTCAAGGTGGAAGGCGGAGTGGAGGGTGGTTCAGACGGGTCAAGGAGAGCAGAGGTAGAGCAGTAAGATGCTGGACCAGAAGGAGTGTGGCTTTTAGTTTGCCTGTTGCCTTTGAGGTGTTGCTCCCAAAGTGCTTTGTGCTTGCCGCTCATGTGCCTTCGCATAGAAGTTGTACCTATGTGGCTGTTGGGCTTACCAAGGCTCAGTTTCTGACTGCACTCATTGCAAATTACAATGCTTTTGTCAGAGGCACACACATTAAAAAAATCCCACACTGCTGACTTTTTGGAAGTGTGCGATCTGGCGGTAACAGTAGAAGTTGGCGGCATTGGCGGCAATGGCGGGTGCGTTGGCCGGCTGAACACAGGTGCCGATACATGTTGTTGCCCTACTGATCCCTGCGGGCTGTCCTCCCTGCTTCTTCTAAGTCTTATTCTCCTACTGCCTCTCTGACTCTCCGTCTCTCCATCTGAACTACCCTCCTCTTGCTCTCTTCTACTAGGCACCCACAAAACATCAATCTCCTCATCATCATTCTCCTCAGATGCATCAATTTCTTCTGACACATCACAGAAGGAAGCAGCAGCGGGGACCTCCTCCTCATCACTCATCATTATGTCCATCTCTGTCGTGTTCTCTGCCAGAATTAAATCTGGTGTAACGTCCTCATCTCCTTCATCTTCTTCTGGCAATAATGGTTGCGCATTACTCAGTTCAAGAAACTCATGGGAAAATAACTCCTCTGACTCCAGTGAAGAAGGGGCACCGGTGGTGGAGGAAGTGTTACGTGGGGTGGCCATAGCAGTGGAGGATGAGGAGGATGTTTTGGTAAAGTTAGAAACGGTAGAGGATGGGGTGTGCTGTGTAAGCCAGTCAACTACCTCTTCAGCATTTTGGGAGTTCAGGGTCATTGGCTTTTTAAAACTGGGCAATTTGCTAGGGCCACAGGATTGCATAGCAGCACGGCCCCTAGCACGGCCTCTGCGTGGCGGCCTGCCTTTGCCTGGCATTATTTTTAAAAAAACAACAACAACAAAAACTCAGTTGGTTTTTCTGGAAACGATAATACACACAGCTAGATGGCAGTTTGAAGAAAACAGTGTGCAAATAATGCCTACAAGATCAACGTATACACTACTACAGCGGTGGATACGGATTATGTAAAATATATGAATGCTGCTTGAAAAAAAGTAACTCAAGTGGTTTTTCTAGAGACGATAATATTATCAATATTTAGACAAAATGTGAACAAGCTCACACAGCTAGATGGCGGTTTGAAGAAAACACTGTGCAAATAATGCCTACAAGGTCAACGTATACACAGCGGTGGATACGGATTACGTAAAATATATGAATGCTGCTTGAAAAAAAGTAACTCAAGTGGTTTTTCTAGAGACGATAATATTATCAATATTTAGACAAAATGTGAACAAGCTCACACAGCTAGATGGCGGTTTGAAGAAAACACTGTGCAAATACTGCCCACAAGATCAACGTATACACTACTACAGCGGTGGATACGGATCTCGTAAAATTTATTATGGCTGCTTGAAAAAAGTCACTCCGGTGTTTTTTCTGGAGACGGTAATATTATGGATATTTAGACAGAATGTGAACAAGGTCACACAGCTAGATGGCAGTTGGTTGAATAACACACTGGGCAAAAAATGCCTACAGGGCAAATAATGCCTAAAAGGTCAACTTATACACTACTACAGCGGTAGTAAAATAAAAAAAAGTAAAATAAAAAAAAAATGAATATTAAAAAAAAAAAAAATTAAAGTTGGTGCTGCTGAACTACTAGGAGCAGCAGATTAGCACACCAGTCCCACTCCCCAACACTGCTAGACTAATAGCACTGGGCTCTTATAGTAGTAGTAGTAGTAGTAGTAGTAGTAAAACAACAAAAAAATAAATAAAAGCAGTCCTTACAAGGACTACTGTTATTGCAGCAGTCAGCAGATGAGATCAGAAGCAGGACAGCTGCCCACTGCAGCTACATACAGAGCACTGCAGCAGAAGGTAGATTACTAGCCAGCAAAGCTACCTAAGCTTAAATGTCCCTCAAACCCCTGCAGACTTCTGTCCCTCCAATAACAGAGCAGTATCAAAACGATTACTAGCCAGCAAACTTTCAACTGTCCCTGAAATCACTAACAGGCAGCAGCTCTCTCCCTACACTATCTCAAACACCCGATGTTCGCGCGAACAGGTTCGCCGGCGAACAGTTCGCCGGCGAACAGTTCGCGCCATCTCTATTTATTAGACACCAGTGGGATCACCTGACTATAGCTGGGAAGGGTGGGAGCTACAACATGGAGCTGGTCACTGCTCCTGTATAACTATAACAAACAAGGGAAAGTTGCGCTCACCACTATTTTTTAAAACCATTAGGCGGGGGTGCAATGAGGGTGTGACCACAAAATACATATAGTCAAATACAAGAGGTCCTCTGCACTCAACCCATTATCAATATATTTTTAAAAAATAGTGGTGAGCGCAACTTTCCCTTGTTTGTTATAGTTATACAGGAACAGTGACCAGCTCCATGTTGTAGCTCCCACCCTTCCCAGCTATAGTCAGGTGATCCCACTGGTGTCTAATAAAAGGGCAGCCAAGTATGGAGGTTTACTTTGAAAGCAGCTAGTAAGTTGCAGGTAAAACTTAGTCCCTTTGTAAAATGTGTAATTAAGCAATTGAATTCTTAATGAATCAGATGAAAATTAAGAGTAGGACTGGCCAGATATGGGATGAATTTGACGTAGTTGGCCAGCTTAAATATATTGCAATATATGGACAAACAATCCCTGTGTTGTTTAACGGGTAAGGCATTTTTTAGTAGCAGTATGCACAAAATGTCGCTGTCTTAAATATATTGATAATGGGTTGAGTGCAGAGGACCTCTTGTATTTGACTATATATATATATATATATATATATATATATATATATATATATATATTGCTGTTTGATTAAAATTTTAGCTTAATATGTAGAATACAGAAACAATATGCAACACGAATATGAAGCTGCAGAGATGTAGATCATTTATTTATGAAATGGTATATTAGCTTAATGTATAGTGTCACTTAACAGTAATACGATGTGGAAGCTACACAATGTTGCTATTTTCTCCTTGGCTTATTTTTTTTACATTTGAGGGCAGCAAAGTTAATAACTTAAATTCAAGGCGCAAATCAAAGATTAGGATATAATTTATTTCCTAAAAGAAACATAACAGCACTGTAGGGTGCTTTGGGGAAATACCATTTTTCACTTGGGCGCAAATTTGTCTCACAGTATTTGTTTCTTATTCTGTATTGAACGTGTGATAATGCGGTACTGAATTTACTGATGCTACTCAGCATGACTTCCCATAACAACAAAGACACAGCAATCTACACCTAGAAATCAAAATAAGAAGTGATAGAAGATTAATTATCTACTGTTGTGCTACTCCTTACAGAATACAAAAAAGGGCATAACATAACATCATCTTACAAAACAGAGAGCTCTACTGACCAGTCAAAAAAAGCAGTACGGAGTTGTCTATGTTACACTAAGATGTAAGTATAAATTCATTTCTGAGGTACTGCCTTCAAATTAATAAAAATCAGATGTACGTTTCCACTTTTACAGAAAGCCTTTTCATGGTCAAAGGCGTCCTTGCACATGATACTTTTCTTTGGAAATGAAGAGTAAGATGTAATAAATAGCATTCACTTGAGGGGGGGGGTTGGGGTAATATGAAGAACAGAGGAAACATCTGCATTAGGGATCGGTGAATTTTTTCGCCTGATTTAGCCGTGGAATTGACGCCCATAGACTTGTATGTCGTTGTGCGACAAAAAAAAAGGCGTGCGTCAAAAAAAAATGTGCACACCAATTTTTTTTGACGCCCATAGACTTTAATGGGATTTGGAGGCATTTTGCCAGCGGTATATTTTTGGCGAAACGAAATGGGTCAAATTTGCCCATCCCTAATCTGCATATATTTTGCCAAATGGAGCAGTGTAAACTACATTTCTTTGTAGTATATTTGTTTTCATCGACCATATATTTTCTGGTGATGCCATTTATTACTGCTCCCAAAAATTTCACATAGTAGGTAGGGGCAGTAAGTTTGGTGCTTTTTTGCCACTTATTTTACCTTGTCAATGTCTTGCTCTTTCAGATGCAGGTTTATTTTCATGGTGGCATTAAAAAGGATTCACTGAGGATTGTGGATTAGATACAACATTCAGAAACACTTAATCCATTTTGACTACAACCCCATAGAATAAATATAGTATATCATAGGTTGGATGTCATATTGAGTTGTAGTTAAACTGTATAAAACTACTAGTCATGAAAGTGGGCTTGGTGTTGGTAGTGGAAATCCCCTGCTGTGGCCAACTATGTGTCAGAACTAAATTGGATCTGTGAGTCCTTTGTCCCATGTGGAGTGAGCCCTGGCAGATTCCAGATTTGGTCACTGTTGTGCAAGAAGTATAAAAAGCCGAGTTGCAATGTGCTCAGGGTCCGTCTACTTCCTATTCTTTTTGGCCTACCCTTGCAGCTGAAGGCCCCAGACTATGGAGAGAAATCACATGGGTGATGATGCCCTTGGTTGGCATAACAGGACCCCGATAATCATTTGGAGCTTGGAAGCAGCAGAGACAGTAAATTCACTGCCTGGTAATTGACTCTGGTGAAAGAGGCTGGTATATGCTCATACTCCGTATGAGTGTTGAAACACGCCTGATGATTTAAGATCCTGTTAGATGCTGTGGATACCTGTACCAGTTCTGGGTGAGCCCTCAGAGAGTTTTGGCTTCAGGAAAGTGTATTGAAAGGTTCCAGCATGTGTCCCCTGTGTTAGGACAGGTTGTGCTCGGTAGACTGCTACATGGGGGCTATTGCCTCTTTCCAAAGGAGAGGTATAGGGGGCAGGTAGTGCTTCCTGGGATAAAGAGCTCTTGGGCTGTGTCTCCACTAGGAGTGGAGTTTAGGACTGTGTCCTGGGTAGAGACTGTGCCAGGAGTTGGAAGACCACATGGGTACTCCAGGGCAGGGTTGATATTTAAATGTAATTGCACTTGCATTTTCCCAGTTATATAAATTTATTTTGGTTATAACATGTATGTGTTTAATTATTGTTTCCTAATCAGGCCACTGGTAGGTGTTTCCCTAGAACCCACTAGGTGGAAGCACAGCCATTGAGAGAAACTCCCAGTATCCTTCATTTAGCAAAGGGAATTCAGGAACTGTGTATGGTAAGATATTAATAATATGCATCCTATAATACACGTGGTGTCAAAATAGGGTTGTAAGTACAACAAATGCAGTAAATAATAATAATAATGGGATATTTTCATGACTTTCCATTTGCTACACTCAGCTGCCCTAGCACTTGCTTCTGCACAGGTTGCCTCTTTCACAGGCTTCTCTCTGGTTCATTGGCACTCTCAGGCTCCAGTAGCCTCTCACACTATGGTAACAACCAGATCCATGTTCTATATTAGACACACAAAAAAAACATAGGTGTGGGAGCACACCTCTTTTACAGACAATAGCAATTCTTAACTTCCACAATTATCTGGCTTAGAGGGAAATTTAACCCTGGACATTTTTATGGCAGGCAGGTATGTTTGGAAACCACACTTTCACACAACATCAAGGCTGTCTGTAGGGTATCACTCAGCTGGAAAATGTATCCTTAAAGGTTATAACTCTCATTTATAAACACAGTGCAATGTACAAGTTTGGATACAAATCTTTTTTTCTACCCTTTCCCAAAATGTCAGTGTAATTGCAAATGCACACATCCTGTTATTTTAACAGCAATGGTCATATGTTGCACCAGTACAAACAAAAATGAGGACCTTTTTCAAAAATTGCACACAAATTGCAGTGCATGCTATTTACACATACTTGTGACTGTTAGGGTTACAAAAGTGGTCCCTCAAGCACGGTTTTAAAAAGTTTGAAGGCTTGATAAATCATGATTTTTTCTTGTTTATGCTTGTTTATTGTAATTATTTTATATCAATGTAGTCTACTTTTTTCATGCAGCAGTCAGAGAAATTTAATATCTTAAGGCTCATTTATGAATGAAAGTGCAAGTGTCTAAGCTCAGTTGGATGTAAGTGTGTGCACTTATTGATGCTACTCATTAAAGATACTTATGTCTAAATATACTCCTTACACATCTGCATTGTTGTGTTGTGTCCAATCCTTCTTTTCGAAGATTGTGTGCAAGTGGTCCTGCTGACGCAATGGAACCCAGGTACTGCTGCCAATCTGAGCTTGGTAGTATTTCTAGGCTTCATCATTGGGTGCAATAAGTGCACAACAGGTACAAAAGTGGTCCCTCAAGCATTGGTTAAAGAAGTTTGAAGGCTTTATAAATCATAATTTATTCTTGTTTATGCTGTAGTTTATTTTGATTATTTTGTACTTCTGATGAATGTTGGAGCTGTGCCCTGAAGAATAAAACAGGTTTGTTGTGCTCGGCTAGGATTAGCTTGGGAGCTCAGCCTGAGCATGATGTCACTGTGGATGCCTGACCCATCTGTGTGAGTTCCCGGGGAGATGTGCCTGAGGGAGGCTATTGAAAAGCTCCAGCGTGTGTCCCCTGTGTTGAGAACAGGCATTGTTTGTGTGCCTGCTACGTGGGAGGCATTTGGTAGCACTACATGGGGAGCTCTTGAGGAAAAGTCACTGTGACTCTCTTTGTCCACCAGGAGTGAAGTGTGTTTACGACTTTGCCTGGGAAAGACAGTACCAGGGTTGGATTTACCACAAAGGTAAAGGGCAGGGGTGATATTGATATTGTTATTGTCTTCTTAATTCACTTAGTTCAATCATTTTTATTGCCATAGATGTGTTTAATTATTTGTTCTTAGTGGGGCAACTGGAGGTGTATTCCTGGATCCCACTAGGTGGAGGCACTGCCATTGAGAGAAATTCTCAGTACCATTTCATTTAGCAAAGTGGATTCAGGACCTGTGTATGGTAACATATTGATGATGTACATCCTATAATACATGAAGGGGTTAAAATAGGGTTACAGTTTCAAAAACCTCTAAAACCACGCCTACTTGAATAAACCCAATAGGATTGTTTTGCTTCCAATAAAGATGAATGATATCTTAGTGTGGATCAAGTACAAGGCACTGTTTTATTATTACTGAGAAAAAACAATTTTAAAAATCTGAATTATTTGATTAAAATGGGAGACTGCCTTCCCCATAACTCAGATCTTTCTGGATAATGGTTTTCCAGATAATTGATGACATACCTGTATTTTGAAGTGAAATACATAATATGAAATACAGAATTTCAATGCTAGTATTTGTCAAAGGGAGTCAGTAAAAGGCCAAGTAATTCAAATAGGTCCTAATAGTGACAGTTCTATACTAACCAAATAATTGTAAGTGAGAATTTTATATATGTTTGAATAGAAAGCAAACCCTTTAATTGTCAGCTTAGTAATCATTTGTATAAATAATGCCAAAAGACTGAAAAATAATATCTTTATAAAACAAGAAGAGATTTTAGAAAAAAAACTATTTTAATCTAGAAATATATTTGATACAAATAGGACATGGCTATTTGCAGATAAGGTAAATACAAAAGGAAAACAAGTTGACATTTAAAATCCACTTAAAAAATTTTAATCTAATATAATTTGCTCATCGGCATTTTCCAAATATAGTGCTTTACAAAAATAAATCATATTTCACATAAATTATGTTCACCAAATGTAATCATCCAACTCTGCTTACTGAGCACTTTGAATATTATTACTTTTTCTAGAGACTACAGAATTTGTGCATTATTTTACATGATTTAATAACATAAAAACTGTTGGGACAGATGAGATTTTGCTATCTCAACAGTCACAGGCCTTACATTTTGATTCAGATACCTCTCTGGTTTTAATCCCGTCTGAAACTGAATTGTGAACTGAAATGGTAACAACACCCAAAAGGGTCTTTTTGGGATAAAATGCATTACAAAAGAACAATTACCCCCAACATTTTCCCTTGTGCTTTGACTAATTATAGTGACTACATACAATATTTTAGCAAATACGGGCCCCCAGCATTTTGATGGAGTGATAGAAATGCAAACAAATACATTTATTTGTAATGTAATGTAACAAATAAAAAGCCAGCAGCATTATGTATGATCCTCAGCTGCAAATACTGTACCCTGAGACTGGAGCCCTAAACCAACCACAAACCATTGAAGGTCCCTGTCCCCAGTGAAGAAGGATTAAGAGGGTTCAAGGGATACACAAAAATTGAAAGGTCAATAAAATGTTTTTCCTTTCCTTTACATTTTCCTATGTATATTTGTAATACAAAGAGAGTAATGAACAGTTATTTTTGTCATGTTGTTGTCTAAACTCATATGGGGTTATGTAGTACACGATGAGGCTTATTTATTAAGGGTTGAATTGTAGTGGTTTTATGGGGGAATGTAATATTCGTTGCTGACACAAAAATCTTCGTGTCCCGAACGGAACCCAGAAACCAGAACCAATGCTAGACTTCCTGGTCTCGGCTCTTGCTTCCAACTTTAACAGCCACCTTTCACCTCGGGAGGAGCCCTTGGCTAATTGGATGCCGCCAGGTCTTATTAAGAGAGGAGCCAAGCTAAGGGTTCTGGACGAGCAGAGGGGCACGATAGTTAGCAAAGTCTTTTTGGGCAGTTGGTCATAGTTCAAGGAGCAGACAGAAAATGCAGTCAAACCAGGCCGGGTCGGTGCCGGCAGATTCGAGGCAAAGTCAAGGGTCAAAACCAGGATATCAATCAGAACAGTTAGACAGGCACGGGTCGGAATACGGATTTCAGAATAGTCGGTTACCAGGCAGGGGTCAGGATCATAGAAGTCAGATTAGTCAGGCAGGCAGGGGTCAAAACAGGAATCAGATACAGATAACAAACAGGAATAGCACCCAGGAACTCTCAGAGACGAACCTTACAACGGGCAAGGATCAGCAGATTGAATTCCCTTTAAATAGGATTTGAATTTCACCGTCATTGTGCGCTGACGTAATCACGCCGGCGTTCAATGCGCCTATAAAAAGCGGAAGTGCGCGCCATGCGCGCCCTAGTATCTTGCCGGCTAAGAAGAGGATGGACCATGAGGAGAGCTTTTCGGCCGACCCCCTAGACCACCAGGGTGAGTGATTCTCACACTTGGCAATTCGTATGCAATGCGAATAAATGTTCACAAAGTGAACAATTTTGCCTTTATGAATACTTTGGCCCTCAGGCAACAGTAGGATATCGATTGGAAATATTATAGGTGTATAGAATTAAACAATGAAAAAGTTGTTTTCTCCAAAACGTTTGCTCGGAAAGTTTACGCTACATTCAAGAAGGTGTTAAAGCCTTATAAAGAATATTATATTTCAATAAGCTAATTTTTATTCTCAAATTTGTTCTTTCTTTTTTAAACCATGACTGAACTCACAAACTCTAAAACCAGGAATGTCATTGAATTTATTAAAAGATCTGAATATAAAAAAAAGAAACGAAAAAAAGCGCTGAATGATGCCAAATATATGAATACCTCTAAAAAAGCTTTCGGACGATTTCTATCAAAAAAATAATCAGATCAGCGCCGTTGACTTATATAACACCTTAACAACTTTTACTTGGCATTAGAAGTTTTGGTGGTTTGTACGCTTAATTGATCTCGAATTTCTAGAACTTTTAAAAAATATAGGAAAACCATGGAAAATTTTGGGAAAATATTGCAAATGGATTGTTAGTAAATGGGGCCCTTGGTTTGATATAAGGTACCAGTAACCAATCAGCAGTAGCATTCAGTGGGTACATGTTTAAAAACAATCATCTAATTGGTTGCTATGGGTTGATGCTCATGTGCAAGCTTATTACCTTTTATTACATCTGGGGGGTAATTGTCTTTTTACATGATTGGCCACAATCTTCTATCAATTCATAATTTCCTTACAAGATATCTGAAGGGTGTGGACACTCTTTGTAGCTGCCATAACCCCCTGCAAATCTGTGGCATGCATTAATCCAAAAGTACTGAGGAACATATAGGGGGTATTTATTAAAACTCAAATTTTTTTCATTTTTAAAATAAAAACTGCTAAACACAATTTGGCTTAATTTATGAAAAAATCAGAACAAACATTTTATGTGCCAGAAAAGTCACAAAACAATTGTGCAAAAACCACCATTTTTTCAGATTTTTGAATAAAAACCGGTGTCAGAAAGCCCAAAAGCCTTGAAAATCATGAAGGCAAAAAACATCTTCCAATTGTAAAAGGTACATCTTCGAGGGGATTTTTTTTCCCTGTAAAAATTCTGATTTTTCCCCTGAAAAATTGGACAAGAAAAAAGACTGAGGCTTAATAAATAGGCCACATAACAAAAACCTGACAAAGTAAAGGCACAATTCTGATTCTAAACATTTGTAAGTTGAACGCTAATCTTGGTTTCCATTATTATGCCATTTACCTGTAAATATCTCCATATATAGTATTGTTTACTAGACTCATAAAATGTAGACCCAGTCATGGTTATGAAAAAGTTGAACACTTTGGAGTGGAGCCTAAATGTGTGTTGACATTACATCATTACATGGTTCATGCAAATAAAATCCTAACTCTTTCTTCGCTTAAGTGGTGCCATGACTCTTCCAAGCTGTTAAATTACTTGTGTCCGAGAATATTTTCAAGGAATGTCTTCTGTTTGGTAAATATATTTTGAAAACAGCAATTTAAGCTAAATTCTGCATGTGAAAATTATAAGGATAAGAACATATCTCAAATAACAAAGATGCATTATGCAGGGAACCTAAAATAAGAAACGAGTAAAACATAATTCATGGCTTTGTATGTGTTTGCACTTCTGGAAGAAGCGCAAACGTTTTCATGTGTAACTCATAGCAACCAATCAGCAAATTCATTTACTATCTACCAGAATTATTTGTGCCTTGGAGTGCTGTGCTCTGTGTTTTGTGCTGGATGCACCACAAACGTCTCAGTCAGCACAAGACACCAGTGTGTAACCCTATTTTGACAACAAAGGGCACATTTACTAAGCTCGAGTGAATGATTCGAATAAAAAAAAAACAGAATTTCAAAGTATTTTTTTGGGTACTACGACCTTCGACTTTGATTCGAACGATTCGAAGTAAAAATCGTTCGCCTATTCGACCATTTGATAGTCGAAGTACTGTCTCTTTAAAAAATACTACATACTTCGGCAGTTTAAACCTACCGAGGTACAATGTTAGCCTATGGGGACCCTCCCCAGCACTTTTCTTACATTATTTTGATTGAAGAAAAATCCTTTGATCGATCACTTAAAATCGTTCAAATTGTTCGGTTCGAAGGATTTATCGTTTGATCGAATGATTTTTATTTCGATCGATCGAAGGTTTTGCACTAAATCCTTCGAATTCGATATTCAAATTCGAAGGATTTAACGTCTGTGGTCGAATTCGAGGGTTTATTAACCCTCGAAATTCGACCCTTGATAAATGTGCCTCCACATGTATTATATTATGTATATCATTAATATCTTACCATACACAGGTCCTTACTCCCCTTTGCTAAATGAAAGGGTACTGGGAATTTCTCTCCTACACCCACGGGTGTATCCACAGGTTCCATACTAGGAAACAATAATTAAACACACCAGTGCTGCAAACAATTTATAACTTTATATAGGAATAAAGAAAGACAAAGCAAGGCAGATTGCAATAACAATATCAATTATACTCCTGCCTTGGCATACCCCTGGCACAGTCTTTCCCAAGGAAAAGTCCCATACTGCACTCCTGGTGTACACACAGTCACAGTCCCAAGAGCTCTTTACCCCATAACCCACGTAGCAGACTATCGAGCACAACCTGTCCTCACAGAGGGGACACATGCTGGGACCTTTCAATAACCTTACACTCATACAGAGTGTATAGGTATCCATCTCACAGGATCTTTAGGCCGGTGCCAACACTCATCCGGAGTATGAGCACTTTCCAGGCTCTTTCACTGGAATCCATCTCCAGGCATCTCTGTTTGTTCAATCGCTCTCATAATTATTGGGGTCACGTTATCCCCGAGCCCACCAAGGGCATTGTAGTTTCTCTCCATAACCCGGGGCCTGTTGTTGCAAGAGCCCTAGCCAGAACAAATCACTCCAGCCTGAAGTAAAAGAGAAAGTAGACTGACCCTGAGCACATGGCAGTGTAGCTATTTTAAGAAATTATGCAACAGTGACACCTTCTGGCAAAATCTGGAATCTGCCAGAGCACACTGTATTAGGATCAAAGGACTCACTCCCTCTCCCTTATCCAATTTAGGTCCAACACTTACCTAGCTACAGCAGGGGATTTCCAACCATGTATAGATTTTTTAGACCATAATCAAACTTAACCCTATGGGCCTCTACAAGTTTCTAAGCCTATTGTGTCCTAATGGGTGCAATTTAGCTATCAGTGCACACAGAGTTCTACATACTATTGCATTGCTAAATGATATGTTTTATTATGGGTAACTTTGCTTTTCTTGTTTCAATTTCTAACATATCCATCTTTTTTTTTATAGTAACTGCCAGAATAAACTATTATTTTATTTTAATTAAGATTAAATAAAATTCTATAGGTTCAAGCTAAAACAAAAAACTTTTAACTTATGTTATTACTGATACTTTGATTACTAGTGGGTGACCTGGGCAAATCAAGTGAGCTACCTTTTAATCCATAGGCAATATAAGTATCAGTACTGCTCTTTTTCTCTGCCCATTCCTCTCTTGGCTCTGAGTCAAAAAAGGTTTTATTTTTATTTGAGGTTTAATTTTATAATTTATGACTGTGACTGAGAGTATCATAATTTCTCAGCAGTGGGGAAATCAAATGTCTTTCTAGAAGGGATTTTGGGATGAAAGTTACTTAACAATTATGGTATAAAGCATACAATCTAAGGAATAAGGAGAACAATTGATAAGTAGAAAGTCTGTAGGGGGATGATTTGTTTCCATGTGTACCTTTAAACTTTTTTTTATAATGATGAAGTATATTACTTAGGGGGTTATTTATTAAAATTCGACTTTTTCCCATAGTTTCAATAAAACACAGTCAACCTAACTCTCATACATAAATTTTGCTAATTTCATTATAATTCAGGTCAATATAGTGGGATAGAAAAAAAAACTAGAAAAAAAACTGTGCATCAAATCGAATTGTGCAGGTTTTAGCTAAAGTATTTTGTGATTTGGATGGCTTGCTGCTTTGGGGCATAATAAATCTTTCTAAATTTTATCTTTTTTAAAAAAAAAAAAAATTGAGTTGTTTTCACAAAACAAATTCGACCAGACAAACTCGACCTTTAATTAATAGACCCTATGTTTTCAATTATTTTTTTAGAAACACATGTTAGGGCCACTAAACTCCACTGTGCTATCCCTGCACTGTCCTTGCAGCTGCGAGCCGGCTCGTCTTATACTTGATGCAACGGTAAACCATCTGATATCATCTCTCCAAGCGTGCTGATCAGGGAACTTGCAATGAACGACACTGTAGGCTTGTGTGTTGCAAAACAAGTTCAGTTTATTATGGGTAGTACTACAACTTATATAGCATAGTAAACAAAGAGATTCCATTGTGATGTCATACACAATGTGATTACCCTATATTTCGTAATATTTGAACACCTGAGTGGCTATAGTATGTTTACATAGTGTACAACTTATGTGTATTTGATAAGAAGCATACTTGTGCAATCAAGTGTTCAGGCAGGAAAAGACATTAACCCCTTGCAATCCCTTTCAATCCCCCTTTTAGTCACATAAGTGACTATACGCGAGCAGCATGAATAAGCTTAAGTTGCAAGCCCTCAGAAGAAGTAATTAAAGATGAAGTTAATTTCCTGATATAGGGAATTATACAGCAGAAAAGAAATGAAACAAAAATTAAGACAATCGATAAAGTGACACCAATCTGAGCTAAGATTTTTTTGCCAATGGAGTCATACCAGAAGGTGGTAGTGCCATCACTTTGTTTGATTGCAACTTGTCGTTCGTTAGTAGACTGTCCTCCTAAGGTGGCGATGGGGTTTGATCGTTCATGGCGATGGAGTGTTGTATTGCTCTTGAAAAACTGGTAACAAACTGATCCCAAAGGGCTGTGAGGGTTTGGGTAACATATGCAGTTAAGGATTATCATAATCGGGAAAAATAGAAAAAGGAAAGTGCCAATTATGCACCATAGTGCATGTTTTGTGGACTTCCTCATCATCATCGGTGGTAGGGGTGTGAGGTCCTGAGACGTCATCTTCGGGTCCTTCTGTGACGGATTTGGTGGTGGTGTCATGTTCCGTGTTGTCAGCTTTACTCAGTTCCGGCGTTGGAAGTGTTGGCGCGAGTTTCACTCGTGAAGCGTGGATCCAATGGTCGCTGGCATCGGTAAGGACTGCTGTCCGTGTGATGGCAATCACTGTGACTCGTGGGCCAAATGGGAATCCCCCTTTTCGATAGCGATGGAGCTGTCGAACCACAACAGGATCGCCTGGGCGAAATGGATGGGTCGGCTCCTGGGGGGGGCAAAGGAAAAGACAAAGAAACATCACCATAGATGCCATTCAATGTAGTAATAAGATTACGTACATACTCCTCCTGAATTAGATTAAGATCAGTGTGTTGGATGACTAAGGGGCCTTTGACCCAGGGAGTGGGAAATGGGCGTCCCATGACAATTTCAAAAGGAGATAATTTAGTAACTGAATGTGGTGTCATACGTATTTCAGCTAGTACTGCAGGTAAAAAGGACTTCCAATTAGTCCATGTGGCAGATGTGGCTTTGGTGAGCTTATCCTTTATGGTGCGATTCATTCGCTCAACAACACCGGCACTCTGTGGATGGTAAGGAATGTGAAACTTCCATGTGATTTGTAAGGTGGAAATTAGAAGCTGGAGGACCTTACTAACAAAAGCTGGGCCATTATCGGAATTAATTTGTTGCGGACAACCAAATCGGGGTATGATGTCATTAACTAGGAACTTAACAACGGTTTTGGCGTCCTCGTGACGGCAAGGGAAAGCTTCTACCCAGCGAGAGAAATGGTCGGTAAAAACGAGCAAATATTCCTGTAGTTTGCCAATCTTAGGAATATGAGTAAAATCAACTTGCCAGTGAGAAAAAGGTGCAATTGGGGGAGGCAAATTTTGGTGTACTTTGTGTGTTCCTAAGGTGTTGGCCCTAAGACAGGTGAGGCAAGTTTTAACAAAGGTAGAACAATGCTGTGTGAAATTCTTTGCGATGAAATGTTTTTGCATTTCAGCCAAAGTGAGCTTGGAACTCTTATGGCCAATGCCGTGAGCTTGAGAGATAAGTAGGGGTAGACTGTTTTCGGGGATACCCACTTTGCCTTGGATGGAATAAAGACCAAACTGGTCAAGGCTAAGATTTTGCCGTTCCCAAAAATGCAGGTCAGTCTGAGTGGCAAATGTTTGTAAATACTGTAAAATGTGACTGTCTGGACAACTAGGAGGTGTGTGGAGAAACATGGGGATGACAGTGGGAGTGGCAGAGGATGCAGTAGTTTTGGCAACCTGGTCTGCTAGGGCAGTACCGAGGGAAATCTCGTCAGTTCTGTTGGTATGTGCCCTGCAATGGATAATTGCAATTTCGGAAGGAAGTTGGATGGCCTGTAAAAGATTATCAATGAGGGCAGGGTGTGCGATGGATTTCCCATCTGTTGTAACATAACCTCTTTGTTGCCAAATTTTGCCAAAATCATGAACTACCCCAAAAGCGTATCTACTGTCACTGAATATATTAACGGGCGGTTGGCAAACAAGTGACAGGCCCTGGTGAGTGCTATAAGTTCTGCTGCTTGTGCAGAATTAACAGGGATAGACTTAGTCTCAAGTACAATATCAGGGAGTTGGACAACTGAATATGCTGCTTTGTAGGTGTCATCGGAAGGCCTGGAGCAGGAACCATCAACAAAAACGTTAGTAGCATGTGACAAAAGAGTGTCAGTTAGATCGAGTCGAGGTGAGGTAGAGTAGTGGATAGATTCAACACAGTCATGAGGATCGAGTATAAAAGCATTAGTAGGGTCAGACAGATGTAATAGAGCATGCAGTATGGCAGCAGGCCCTTGAGTGTTGATTGCGTATTTGATCTGTAAATTTGCAGTACCTAATAGAATAACTTCATAGCCACTTAATCTTTGGGAGGTCATGTGTTGGGTGGTAATGTTCTTCAATAGGTGTGTAACCTGATGTGAGGTGTGCAAAATAGTATTGTGGCCTATTGTGACAGACTGTGACAGTTCAACAGCCATAGCACTAGCTGCTAAAGCTCTGAGACACGCCGGCATCCCCTGTACCGGAAGCGGCATTACTTTGGAAAAATAGGCCACAGGACGAAAACTTCCCCCAGATTCTTGAGCACAGACCGCAGCCATGGTTTTACAGGTGTCCTTGACATACAAATGAAAAGGTTTAACATAATTAGGTAAACCAAGCGCAGGTGCTGTAACCAATGTCTGTAGGAGAGAATGAAAAGCATTAGTCATTTGTTCAGTCCATTGTACGTAAGGTGGTGCATCCTTTTTAGTACATTGTCTTAAGATATTGTCAAAGTACAGTTCGGTATCCATTGACGGCAATAGTTGACGATGCCAAGGAAGGACAGCATTTCCTTTGGAGTTTCAGGTTTTTTTATCTTAGTCAGTGCTTGTACTCTCTTTGGGTTTATTTGTCTCTGGCCGTGGGAAAGAATGAATCCCAAATATTCAACAGTCTCAGCCCCCATCTGAGCTTTATGTTTAGCAACCTTATGACCCTCTGCTGCCAGATGTTGCAGCAGTGAGGTGGTATCATGGTGGTTAGCTTCCTGGCTTGGACTACACAACAATAAATCATCAACATATTGAAGCAGGACAGAACCATGGCCGGGGGCCCATGACTTAAGGGTATGCTGGAGCACCAGGGAGTAAGCCACTGGTGAATCCACTAGGCCTTGGGGGAGGCGTTTCCAGGTAAGTTGGAACCCCTCAAAAGCAAAAGCCAAAAGTAACTGTGTCTCAGGGTCTACTGGAACCCAAAAAAATGCATTAGATAACTCCAAAACCGTGAACACCAAAGCATCACACGGAATGGAGGTAAGAAGAACCATAATGTCTGGCACAATAGGTGCAATTGGTATAATTAGTGAATTAATAGCTCTTAAATCTTGTACAAATCAAAATTCGTTGTTCTTCTTAGGAACTGGATTGATGGGAGTATTGTAAGGAGACACAACACTAGTGAGGATTAGGGATGTAGCGAACCGCCGACAATGTGTTCGCGAACGCCGTTCGCGAACACCGGCAAAAATTGCGAACAGTTCGCGAACTTCGAACATCCGAAAATCGTTCGATTCGAACGATCGAACGATTTCCGTTCGAATCGAACGATCGAAGCCATTGGATCGAATGATTTCATTCAATCCAATGGCTTCGATCGTTCGATTCGAACGAAAATCGTTCGATTTTAGCGATCGAATGGTCGAATTGTCGAACGATTTTGACGCGAACGCCTATTGGCGAACGTCGCGCGACGTTCGCGAACTTGCGGCGGACGCGAACAGTCGAAGTTCGCGCAAACTAGTTCGCCGGCGAACAGTTCGCTACATCCCTAGTGAGGATATCCTGATTAAGGAATATCTGTATTAACAAACGGATACCATCTAACTTTTCCTGTGAAAGAGGGTACTGTTTTATGTATACTGGATGTGAGTGTGGTTTAAGTAGTGCTTTGTAAGGTGTACAGTCAACAAAGCCCACATCAAATTTGTCATTAGCCCATACAGACAGAATGGAAGGGTTAGTAAAAAGGTCGTTAAAATTTAGAAAAATAGAGTTAGTTTCGGAAACAAAAATATCTGCAGAAAGGCCCCCATCAGGGGAAATTCTGATGGATTGAAATCCTAACTTGTGGAATAGATCTCTGCCTAACAGATTTTCGGGGCACCCAGGGATGAGTGTAAATGGGTGTGAAATGGTACGGGTAGAGCCTGGGCATACAATAGGTAAAGGTGGTGTTTGGAAGGTGGGAGTTAGTACCCCGTTAATCCCAATTGAAGGTATCGATCCGTGTCTGTCTCCCTCATAATATTTTGTATTAATGCAGGAGGTGGTGGCTCCCATGTCCACTAGGAATAATAAATCCACTCCTGCAACGTTTAATACAATGTATGGGTCTGCACTGAATGAGGATGAGATGACAGGGAAAAGTGGGGTACAACCTTCAGGGCAGCCCTATGTAGAACCTGGCCAGTTGATGGTGTGTCTGGGAGTGGAATTTGTCGAAGTCTGGGGTTGTGTGTGAGGTGCTTGTGTTTGAAATGTTGGGGCTGGGGCATTAGGGACTGTTCGTTGATTTTGAAAAGTAGGACACGGTGGGCAGGGGCATTGATTACGCCAGTGGCCAATTTCATGACAATTAAAACATCGAGTATTATTTGGTGAAGTATTGGAGTTATTGGGAGAACCCCAACTATTATTCTGATTAACCCAATTACGTCTACCTCTTCCTCTACCACGACCTCTATTCCAACGACCTCTGCCATATCCACCCCTTTCAGTGTATTGATTATTAAAACCCTGAGGATTATGAGAATACATTTCTGTAGTACTGTTTGGACCAGAGAGAGTCCCATTTTGGGTATTGTATTCTGGACTAACTACTTCCATATACGTGCCTTGTACTTTCTTATCTGTTCTAATGAGGTTTTCATAACAACTTGCTGCTTCTTTCTCTATTACTCTTTTCTCCTTTCTTTTCTCCTGAGGTGAGTGTGGGCCATTCTGAAATAAGTTGTTTAGTAGTAAGACTAAATTGAGGAGTCATGTTTCCCAAACATGTTTGAACCTTTAGTTGCGACATGTTTCCCTCAGAGGAAAGGGCGGCTTCCTCTTTCCATACTTTATAGAATCTTTTGACAAAGTCACTTGCTGTTTCATGCGATTTTTGCTTACATCCCAGAGCGATCGACATAGACTGTCGATCGGTCCATAAGCGTTTCATTTCCTGTTCTACCTCCACATGATATCTATGCCTGCTGGGGTATTTAATGGATATTGAGCAGCATTCATGGCGTTAACATTAACAGGTACTGAGATTGAGGGAACATTAGTCCAATCCCATCCTGATTCAAGATCGTAGCCCAAGATCCCATCAATAATCAATTTTATATCAGACTGATGCATACATTGTCCTAGACACATTCTTTTTAAATAAACAAGACAACCCCCGGGATTCTTTCTGGGATCAGGGGCATTAGCAAGTATATTTTGTAAATCTGTGGGGCTTAAAGGTTTCATTATGAGTTGTTCACCAACAGTAAGAAAAGGATACTGTTTTGTAACTGGATGTTGATCCCCCCTTTTTTTAGGTTCTTTTTTTCTTACCGTCATCTTCAGACGGTCAGGAGTGATATGAACTATTTCATAACCTGCTTGAGTGATTATACCCATATCTTTTTCTAATTCGGGCATTAGGGGTATCTCGATTTCATCAGTATCTACTGTATCTAAGCCAGATAGGGGGAAGGCCGGCAATGGGTAGGCTGTAGCTTCAATCATACGGGGTGGGGCAGGGACAGGCATTGGTTGTTGAACCAATGGGGCTGCTTGGACTGGTGCTATAGGGGCAGCTTGGGGTACTATAGGAGCAGAAGCTACAGCAATGCAAATCTCGTCATCCTCCATGGTGTCTGGTTTATGTGTCAGATTAGGGTAGATAGCCATGTAAGGGGGTGGGGTAGTATTAACAGTTTCATCACAGGTTGTAGAGCATTGTGAATTGTGTCGTTTAAATAGTTTTAAAACACCAGTTTTTCATGGATTGTAGTTCTTAGGGAGGGAAGGTGTAGAGTACCAACCTGGGGCAATCTTGAGCCAATTTTCCCCACCCGGTGTCATATATGTATAATCCCATTTAGGGTCACCTTCTTTCTTCTGAACACACATTTGATAAACTATATTCATATAATATAAATCATTAGCTCCATCACGTGGAAAAGGATTGTCTAGTTCTAAATGTTCACACCAACCTGCAAGATTATCTACCCAGGGGTCAACATAAAATAACATCTATACACATACTGTTTGCAAGTCTCATTAAGGAGGGGCGGTGGTAAATTTTTTAAGTCTTACCACCCATCTTGATTCAAGACAAGTACAGTCTACAAATAAGATTAGTAAGTATCAAAAAAAGAAAAAGAAGGTATAGGATAGACTAATTGGTGGTGTAATGATTAAATGTAACTCACAGTTTTCCTAACGAGAACTGTTTATTTGTTCTTATATTATAGGCTGACTCTCTGTTCCAGGTTTATTCACCTATTGCCTGGACATAAATCTAAACTTTTTGCAGGAAAAATAGCCTCGAACTCTGAACACGCAGAGTTTATACGTCTACGGTGTATAATGGGATAAGAATAGGCTGAAGGAAGAGAAGTGAAATAGAGTCAACAGAAATATTGGTTAATCAATTATGTGGACTATCGAATTCAATAAAAAAAACAAATATATCAATACCTTAAATTCTTATCAAAGAACGTGTCATGTACGATTGCAACGAAACAGAGAAGCCAGGGCTGAACTGAGATCAAGGTCCCAACAATACCCGTTAGCAACTCGTGATCACTCTTAACGCTGCAACTATTCACAGATATATTTTAAAACACAAATACACAAATACACAAATACACAAACAAGACAAGACAATAATACGCATGGAAAGATGAATCAGTCAGTAAGAAATGGTTCCCGTGCACAACCTGAGTATCCCTATTTTACTATACTACCATGGGATCTCTATAACCCGTCTCAACCATACATGAGACAGTCTCAACCATACATGAGACACTTTAGCTGCAAATCATGCCCTTGTCTCAACCATACATGAGACAGTCTCAACCATACATGAGACACTTATTTAAACTAAAGAACCTGTCAATCGGAAAGAGCCAAAGGTAAGAGAAAACACCGTCAGTTCAGACAGTGATTCTACTTACCTCTGGATTTCCAGCCGTTCCACTTCTGACACCAGAAAACTGTTAGGGCCACTAAACTCCACTGTGCTATCCCTGCACTGTCCTTGCAGCTGCGAGCCGGCTCGTCTTATACTTGATGCAATGGTAAACCATCTGATATCATCTCTCCAAGCGTGCTGATCAGGGAACTTGCAATGAACGACACTGTAGGCTTGTGTGTTGCAAAACAAGTTCAGTTTATTATGGGTAGTACTACAACTTATATAGCATAGTAAACAAAGAGATTCCATTGTGATATCATACAAATGTGATTACCCTATATTTCGTAATGTTTGAACACCTGAGTGGCTATAGTATGTTTACATAGTCTACAACTTATGTGTATTTGATAAGAAGCATACTTGTGCAATCAAGTGTTCAGGCAGGAAAAGACATTAACCCCTTGCAATCCCTTTCAACACACAGACAAACAAACAAAGCTGAGAGGTCAGATTTCTCTGTACTAATAACATAATATTTTGAATAAAACAACAGGTGGTCCCCAACATGATAAAATGCATGCAGCATTAACAATCTTTACAGGTTGCAAAGTTATTAAAAATATACAGCTCAGTACCACTTTGGATTAGTGCGCCATCAAAAAAAAGAAAGATAGACATTCATCAATATTTAGACAAACTCTTGTAAATAAAACAAGTAGTGTGCTTGGAATGTATAAATAGTGAATGCCTTACAAGAAACAGTAAAAGCTCATCATTCATTCCATTGCCTTATTGAAGATTTAAATCAAACATTCTGGCATTCATGGTCAAAAAGAATAATGCCTCAGAACAGAATATTACAGAAAAACAACAAAATTACTTTATTTTTATATGAAACAGTGGGGACAGTGGAAACAAAGAGGGCATGTCCACTCATATAAAATAACTATTGGACCTAATGCTCAACAATTGAAATGTATGTTATTAAATCTCAGAGTATTGCTTTGATCGATGCTGTCTCATAACACTAACAAACAGAACAAGCAAGATCATATCAAATAAAGAATAAATAAACCATTTGAAAAATTGTAACAACATTTTAAACTTCTAATTTATTTTGTGTTCCTGAATTATGTCAAACAATTTTATATGTAATTTATATTAAAAATATATATATATAACCAAAAACATGGAGCAAATTAAGATAGACACATAAGAAAAAGTAAATGTGAAGTTACTTGGTACTATTATCTAATGTCCCATTGTGTGAAGTGAACTATAATGTACCAGAGAACTAATAATTGCAGCATTGTGTATATAAAACAGCAAGCAAATTATTTTAGAATTTTGCAACTTAGCCAACTTATCATTTGATTAGACCCCCATGCCCACTGGATTTGTCACTCATGCTCTATTGGGGTCAATCACATCTCTCCCCTCCGGCACATACCTCTCTAACCCACTCTGGGATGCTGATCTGCATATATAAATTAGAGGTATCAATCTCATTTCCTTATTATTATTTCAATAAGATGATAGCAATATGCATAATCTAAAGATGGCACAAGCAGGGTGTATTGGGCACCCTATGGGTCAAAAACAGAGATCTAACCATGGCTCACTGCTTGCAGTAAAATATAAATGACCTTTTAAAATGTTTTAGAAATGGGTATATGTTTAATGGTCCCTGATTTTTTGATGTGGAACACACATCAACAGTATATCGCCCAGTTTTAAAACATGCTGGGACATTCCTTAGAGATAAATGGAATACATAACCTCTCAGGCAATAGCCTGCATCAACATATTTTCCACAACTTTATTTTTATATTTATAAAGTATAAGAGCATTTCATTCATTTGTTTAATCTCCTATATGTGATCTAGTTTATAATCAGTTAATTCTGGCCCAGAGAGTGTTAATTATGGCATATTAAACCAAAATAAATTGGGAAAGAATAAAAAGAACTTTACCTATAACTTATTAGAAAATGATCCCAGTTTATGTGACTCACAAAGGTATAGTTCAATTGAAAAATCTGTCTGTGAAGAAGACAGACAACCCCTTTCTTTAGAGTTACGCCATAAAATGTTCCCGCCTATTATCCCTTCATAATTTCTGTGTAATACAAAGTGCTCCAAGGACCATGGAAAAGATTTTAGAATAAAAAATAAGGAGAATAACACAGTATCCTCCAGACACTTACTTTAGCCTCAGTTATACCTCTGTGTCTGAGTAACAATTAGAAAATTATTTAAAAAGGTTTTTTTTAAAAAATAATTGCTGAGGTTGAGTCCTTAGGCTCCATGCTACCCTTGCACATGTTTTGCTATCCAGCTTTATCAAAAGCCGTAGTATGGCATATGTGACATTTTGACTTTATCAGCTTTATCAAAAGTCATATAGTGGCATATGTGCCTTTCAATTAAAACAATAGGAATAGATATTCCAATTGAAAACACTGGTGGTTAAAAGCAGGTAAGCAAATGTTCCATAGTGGTGCTTGTCTGTGAAAAGTGATCAGTGGCATTTTAACTGACATGACTCTCCAAGGCAGCCAGAAATTATATGTGCCATACAGTTTGTCTTAACTAAAGATTTTTGCTCCAGAAGCACCAGCCTTCAAGAAAGGAATCCTTTTAGGAATCTCCCTTTGAGGTGTGTGTGTACTTTAGAAAATGATACTTTTAAGTATATATTGATAATATCATTTATATTGATAAAATTATATAAAAATACCCATCTTTACATAATGAATGATTAATTCATAGAATAGCCTTTGATAAGGTGCCAAGTAATACAGTAATAGAGTGATATTTTAAATTCAATTCTAAGGACCTACAATAGCAACAGAACCCTAGATTAACAAAGTAGTTGAACCAACTGGTCCTTTGTACCATCCAGTCTTATTTTAATCTGCCAATTAAAGAAACAGACCTTTGTAGAAATTTATTCTGAGATGTAAAGTAGTTTGGCCATAACCCATGTTCAAGGATTGAATAACCAACCACACTGTAGTAAAATAAAAAGGCAATATTTAGTAGATTATCAGATGATCTTGTTCAATAAATATGACTATTATACTTTCTATATGTCACATTACAAACTACTCTTATCTCTACTCTTAACAATGGCATCACTTCAAACATTTTCTTTTGTAAACCTCATTATCCCTTAAATATTGTTAAATATTTTTAGACATTTCCGTAATCTTTAAGTATTACATTTCACAAAATATTTTTTTTCTACAGCTGCACCAAATACTTTAAAAATATTCCTTTGTTGGAATTTTAGTTGTTACAATTCACTCAGCTATAATTGAAATGGGAGGTAGATAGCAATTACTGGAAATTACTAGCAAGTGAACATTGAAGGATAATGCCACAAACTGTTAATTTGTTTGGAGGGAGAGTCATTTGTTATTTACTTTATAACTAATCAAAATGTGCATGCCAATACTGAAGGTGGTTTTGGATTAAAAAAAGTTGCTGTTTATTCCACTAGAGAGCAGTTATTGGACAATTAGCAGTATAAATAGGCAAAGACCGCTGCATGCTTTTCCAGATTACTATGATTTCCAATAAATATTCTCTGCCATTTCTACATGTGCATTTAGCAAATAATGAGCCAAATTCAATTTGGTGAGAAAAACTAATTTCATTTATCATGTGAACTCTACTGAGAGTCTATGGGGAAATCAGGAATTGAACAAGGAGATAAGTTTTTCTCACTAAATTGAATCTGGCTCAATATACTAAATTCATTATTTATAGCCATAGTAAAGGCAAGAAAAAAAAAACAAGGAAACATGTTTAAATAGTTGCCCCTTTTAATGCCATATTAACAAAATATTTGAATCACCTATTGAATTAGTGTTTAACTGTGCAAACATGATATTTGGTAAACTTTTGTGTTAAATTTTGTGTTTTTCAGGTTGTTAAGGATCTTCATTGTATCCACTATATTTTCCTATTACTTGCAATATGAGGAGATATGCTTTGTTGCAATTGTAGAATTTTCTGTTTGTGTAATATAAAGATTTTTCAGCATTTCACTAAATTCTAGAACCTATTGTAAGATTCAGAATCTGATAAATTCTTGTAGGAAATATATGCAATAAAAGCCAATAAATAAAAGTCATATACTGGGAAAAAAAATGCAGAAATATAAACCTAAATGTAGCATTTATCAGTGTAATATTCTTCTTAAAATTGTTATTACATGGCTAATATTAATTGCTCCTGGCACTCTTAAAAGCACTTGGTTAAATGTGGCATATTTTTGGTTCAGAGAGTATGACATTTTCAGTAAGATTATTTTTATTACACACTCAAGTTTATGTGCGGTATAACCTGGGCAGTGCATGTAACTGAGATGATGAAAGGCAGCAGTCATGTTGCAATGAAGAAAGGAAGAATTAATAAAAGACAAGGATACAACAGAGTCTGAGAAAGCATAAAGAAATAAATGACTTCTAATACCTGTCAGTGGTCAAAGGTAGGCAGCTAGCAATGGCAGGTCTGTAAAACAGGCAGAGGGTCTTGACAGGCAGCAAACAAGGAATATCCGGGCAAAGTCTGGGGCAGGCTGAAGACAGAAGCAAAGTTCACTAACAAGCCGAGGTCAAAATCAGACAAGAATCAGGCAGGGAACTGGAGCGGGGAACAAGGGCACAAAGCAGGGAACCAGGCAGGACATGGGTAGGAACCAGTAGGGACTCAGGAAACAGGCACAGGAATTACAGGAACCGCAGGCAAGATCAGCACTCACTGTTGTGTGAGACAAGCTTATCTAGCCCCTTTTGTTGTATTGTGAAATTACAGACACATGGGCTGAATGAGAGGAGGTGATGAGAGCATAACAAATGGTGACTTAACATTATATGAAATACTCAGTCCCAAAGTATACTAGGTAAAAAAGAGCTGTGTCTTGTACTCCCACAATCCTTCCTGTTACAGTTTGACCTGCATTATTTCCTCTCAGGTGATCTCTGAGATAGCACAGAGACCATCACAAAATGGTAGCTCAAGGGAAAAGATGTAAAAAGGCAATATTTAATGATATGTATATGACAATTTGATAAAATACTTAATAGAGTGCTTCAGGCAGATTTAGCAACATTATCATTTTAGTAATTTTAGAGGTTTAGATGTTTTTGAAACCATAAATAAACTCAATGGGGAAATTTTTAATATTTATTCACAAATGGTTGTATTTCCCATGTTTTTTCTTGAACGCTGAAATATTGCACTGCATCTTTTGGGAATTCACATTGTGCACAAATATTTGCAAATAAGATGGGTGTATGCTTGAGTATGGCCTCTTTCCTATGTCAATATAAGCAAATATAGCATTGACAGTCATTTTTTATTAATATTATTTTTCCTGACAATTCCTAGTGAAAAAAAATCAGAAATCCTCTAAAAGTCTGAATTTATTTGTATTTGATTTGTATCTCAGTTTTTTGTGTTCTTTACTTAATAAATCTTGAATTTTTAGCGTTTTAGAGAAATAGAAAAAACCCCGCATAAAATAGACATTCAAATGTTAGTAAATAGGCCCCTTAGCATGGTGTAAATTATATGTTATAATTTTTGAAGGTATAGTTTACCTTTATTAAAAGTAAGTACTGTACTTAAATACATATTAGCGAACAGAAGTTATAGGACTTGAAGAGAATGTACTAAAGGCTGAATCTGGAATCAACGGTAATAAGCAATCTGTTGCAACTGACTGAGTCCATTTAAACTTTTACTATTGATCTGAGTTTACTAATACATCAGACACGTCTGCAGCTGATAAGAAAATATGGATTTTCTTTTAAAAGGTGTATTCATTTTCACTATTTTGTTCTATCTGAATTGTTCTGGCAACAAATGCTGTTGAATTTTAAAAAGTATTTAAGGCATAGAATATTATTTTGCATTTGCTAGACCAAAAGGGTTAATGTATATATTTTATAGAAAGCATTTTTAAACACATATTATGTTAATTAAATATATAGTACCATGCGTGTTTAATATTTTTTATGTTGGATTATTAAATATGTAATATTGGTAATGATATATAATATGTTTTGTGTCATTTTTAATTCTAACATTGTACAGTATAGAAAGACGCATTCAAATAAAACTCTCAATGGATATTCACTCAATAGTATAGTAATATGCACGTTTCTTATTCATGCAACCAAAGTCACATGCTTTTAAGGGTTTAGAGTCAATTCAGCAAGTCACCTGATTCAGCTGAATCCTGCTGTATTCCTATTGTTAACAAAAAGTCAGCAGGCTCATTTATCAAAGATCACATTTTAGTTGTTTAAAGGGGGAATGTAATTAAAAATCACATGTGTTATTTAAAATGAAGTTTTTGCGAAGGTTTAGCATTGTTTGCAATGTATAATCATTCACTGGCAAATATTACATCTCTAAGAAAAAGTTATTGTTAACACTTGCTCTGGAGTTTATTAAATATTTAGTCACAAAATACATTTTCTGATTGCAAAATGTTATTACATACACTGTGAATGTTCTTAAAAAGTCATTTGGTCTCAAACATAGCGAGGAAGTTGTTGAGGTCTCTAATCGGTCAAAAAGGATACCAACATGGTTACTTACATTCACAATGGTCTTAGTTATCATTTTTTGCGCAAACAAAACATATTACATTCCCCTATTAGAGTTTTTTGAAACCCCAAATAAATTTACTTTCTCTAAAATCATGAAATTTATTAAAATATTGAAAATGAAAAAGCATGAATGGGAAACATTTTTCCAACTTGCTGTACAATACCTTTGACAAAAACATTAAAAACATCCCAAAACCTCAAAAACCACGAAGCAAGATCTTCCAGCTGTAAAAGAGACATCTGCCATTGACTTCTACATGATTTCAACAAGTATTAACTGAGGTATTTTCATACTTTTCATACTTGTTGCAGTTTTGTTGCATAATAAATCCTTGAAAAGTGCGAAAACTGAAAAAGTCTACGTCACTGAAGCTCTCTGCTCTGCGAGTATAAGCAATATGACCAGATTATTCTCATCAATTCTCATGCCTTGCCTAGAGTTATGGAGTTAGCTCTGTGATTGGTAGAATTGATATTTGTAACTTTCAATGTCTTCTTATTGAGGAGTGTGTTGAGAAATATATATTGGATCTTTGAACTTTCTCTCTATATGTATTGTTAAACTGTCTCCATATATGATCATTATATTTTGTACCACCCATCAGTTTATAGAAGGAATAGTAGGGCCTAAAATGGTTCTAGCATCTACTCTCCCACACACCACTTAAAATAATCAGCAATTACATTTGTATACTAATTATTTGCCCACTGAGTTGCAGACAGGAAAGGGATTACTACTAGGCATGTAAACTTTTAATTAATTTGAAAGTTGCTTAGAAATATTTGTTCTGTTCCAATTTCTTACATTAGGCATGCCAAACACAATTAAGCTCTATCATAGTATGCAACGATTTTCTGGCTAGGTAAATTGAATCCCAAGACAAATCTCAATAGCACAACATTCATTCTTAATGTCACGATAAATTAAATTTGTACAAAGTCTTCCTTATAAATGACTCTATAAAAGTATTCAAATTCCCTAGTTAAACATTTTGGGATTTTTACGAACAGCAATTTTGATGTAATTACTTTTGATGTTTGTATTTAACAAAAAGTTTCTGCACAATAAATCACGGCACTTTTCTTATCGTCACTCTCTAGAGAAATCACATTTTTATCAAAATTGGATCCAGTTCTCTCCCATAGGATTCTAGACTAGATAAGGGAGTTACCAAATCCTAATTAATGCTCTAGACCATTACATATTGCCTTCTATACAGTGAGCAACATAAGGCTTAAATGGCAGATTTATCAAAATTCTTGTTTGTGGTTATTTTTTACTAGATTTGAGAAAAGCAATGTGAGTATTTTTAAAACCATTATTTGTTAAGGAAAAAGGGAAAATTCACCACAAGAAATATGGGAAATAACAGATGGTGAGGTTGTGTAGATATGTATGGGAATATTCTCCAACAACAATATTTATTTTACCAGTTTACTGCTGCTCCTTGCATATGTGGCCAATTGATGGACAAGTGACAGAGCATGTGAAATTTTTCCAATAAGGCAATCTTCCAGCCAGGCGAATAAAATCAAGTAGAGACTTTATTTATGTACACATAAGAAGCATCTGTACACATTTTGGATTAGGAACACTATGGGGCACATTTACTATGGGTCGAATATTGAGGGTTAATTAACCCTCGATATTCGACCATCGAAGTAAAATCCTTCGGCTTTGAATATCGAAGTCAAAGGATTTACCGCATTTAGTTAGGATTTTAATCCATCGATCGAACGATTTTCCTTCGATCAGAAATTACTTAGAACGCCTATGGGGAAGGTCCCCATAGGCTAAGATTGGTGCTCGGTAGGTTTTAGGTGGCGAAGTAGGTAGTCAAAGTTTTTTTTAAAGAGACAGTACTTCAACTATCGAATAGTCGAACAATTTCTAGTTCGAATCGTTCGACTCAAAGTCGAAGTCGTAGTCGAAGGTCTAAGTAGGCAAAAAAAAAAACCATAGAAATTGGAAGTATTTTTCATTCTAATCCTTCACTCGAGCTAAGTAAATGTGCACCTATTAGTTATATGATTGAGGGGGTGATTTATCAAGGTTCGAAACTGAATATTTGCCATGATTCAAATTTTTTTGCACAAAAACTCACAAATTCATATTATACTGTATTTTCAAAAACTTGATTGTCCGGTATATACTAAGCAAAAAAACTTGAAATCTTTAATGTAAAAAAAATTGATATCTTAAAGCTGGCAAGTTCCTATGGGAGTTGCCCTAGAAAAAAAAGGTAGAAATTAGATTTTTGATAAATCTGCCCCTGTGTGTACTTAACACGAAGGGGCAGATTTATCAAGGGTCAAAGTGAAAATTTTGAATTTCAAATTCAAATTTTGAATTTCAAATTTTAATTTCGAATTAAAAAAATCAAATTTTCAAGCTTATTTTAGTGTAATTAGATTTGGGAATAGTTAAAATTCGATTGCAGTTTTTAAAATAATTCGAATTTCAAAATTTCAAATACAGAAGGGGGGTTGTGGGAGCACTCCTTATATTTAAGCTGGCCAACTACGTCAAAGTCATCCCATATCTGATTCATTAAGAATTCTATTGCTTCATTATACATTTTACAAAGGGACTAAGTTTTACCTGCAACTTACTTGCTGCTTTCAAAGTAAAACTCCCAAACTTGGCTGCCCTTTTATTAGACACCAGTGGGATCACCTGACTATAGCTGGGAAGGGTGGGAGCTACAACATGGAGCTGGTCACTGCTCCTGTATAACTATAACAAAACATGTTGGCCAGCTTAAATATATTGCAATATATGGACAAACTATCCCTGTTTTGTTTAAAGGGTAAGGCATTTTTCAGTAGCAGTATGCACAAAATGTCTCTGTCTTAAATATATTGATAATGGGTTGAGTGCAGAGGACCTCTTGTATTTGTCTATATGTATTTTGTGGTCACAGCATCATTGCACCCCCGCCTAATGGTTTTAAAAATTAGTGGTGAGCACAACTTTCCCTTGTTTGTGAACAGTTGTGAAGCATACTTTAAAAAGCAAGAGAGAAGAACTAACTATTTTCCTCTAGCCTGCCTTCTTTTGAGGCTTGCATTTCCTGCTGAGAGCTTCATATACACATTTCTGCTTCCTTTATACTGTAGGTTTGGGAGCTGCAGTCTGATTATGATCTTTCTTAGTGTCTGTTGAATGTAGATTTACTGTAACTTGTTCTGTGGGGGGAGATGATATAAAGAAAAGTGTAGCTTCTTTGGAATAGATGATATTGATTTGGGGAAATTAGAAATGAAAAACAGAGGTTGGGCATCAAGGGTATACATATATTATAGGTAGAACTGCTGTCAAAAGCATCACTAACAGCAAGATGTAGTGCTGTGGGAGTGACTGTGACCAGTAAAGGAGCCTCCCAGTAGCAAGAAAAAATACTTAAAGAAGGTGTTACTTATAGTATAAAAGGATTAGAACAAAGAATCCCATGAAAAAGTGTTAAATCAAAATCTATTCTGCTTGATAGTGATTTGTGGGTTAGTAAATTGTGCAATGGTTTATATAGATGTTTTGCTGTTATCCCTGTGATTGCCTTTGAGCTCAAATTCAATATTTCCTGCCATTATCAGATTTGCTAAGTGACAGCATACATGGATGGAGACAGTTTAAATATCAATTTACCAATTCAAAATAGGTTGTATCAGGTTTACAAAAAGGTGCTGGGGAGCAGCATTCAGTGACCTTCACATATTGTTTCTAACATGTGCGTTCCGTTTTTCTCTCTTAGGTTTGTTATTCTTCAATGTTAGGATGTTGGAGATACAGAAAGAGCATTATCATATAAATGAAAGAAGGACAATAAGCAATAGGACAAGAATAACTGTTTGCAGAAATGATATTTCTAATATTCTGATGTATTAAAAACATGTAGCTTTTGTGCAATGAAATTATGGTCTTAAAATAGAAAAAAGTTAGATAAATGAAATGTTCTATTCCACTGGCTTCTTTATTCATGTCTTTGCTTTTCAGGGGATATTTTTGAAATCTTTTAATGTTTCCATTTTCAAGATGATAGCTAAGCGGTGCTACCTTGTACAAAATCCTGAGCTACATTGCTCAAAAGTGCAATTCTAAATGTTATGACTTACAGCAGGCATACATAATTGCCTTGTTTTTGAATAGCAATGAAAAAGAAATATAAGAGCCACTAGAACACATTTCAGAATTACTGTACAGGCAGCCTTTGTAAGCCCGACAGCAGCTACCTGAAAATGTATATAGCTCATGCAATTCTCTAACAGGCACCCTAATTAATCCTCTGTTGGGACAATTGCTGCATTTTATTTGTATGAATTAAAGGAATAGATCAAATTTAAAAAAGATAGTTATTGTTAATAATTTTAAATCACAAAATTAAATTTAAACAGTCAGAAAATGAAAGTCAAAATACCAGCTTTTAGCACAACTGTAGTCCTGCAACCATGAAAGTCCTGGACAAACCTTAGGAAACGTCAAAGTGCAGCTGAAAATGCTGCTTTGTCCAGCTACTGTATGTGGATAACTCTAACATTATTTGTTAATTGTAGTTTAATGAAATGAAACTTAATTCCTTTAAATGAGAAGGAAAGGCTGTTCACACTTGGGGATGCCTAACATTTGTATTGTATTTGTATTGACTTACCTGAAACACCGGGGCCTGTGCTCCTATCAGCAGAAAACTGCACCGGCCTGGGGGTTATACCAGTGAGAGATCTTCCTGCTTCCCCTTTGTTAGTGTGGTTGCGCATGCACAGTAGAAGGAAAAGCCGAAGTTTAACTAAAAAGTCGGCTATTTCGTTCTACTGCGCATGCATTTGCTCAGGGAAATTTGAAGAAAGAAGAAGACGGAAGAAGATCTTTCCGTGGTGCTTGCTAGAAAAATCCAGGTCCGGATCAGTTTTCTGCCGATTGGAGCACCGGTCCAGGGTTTCAGATAAGTCAATACAATCACTTGGAGTGCCTAACATTTCCTTATCCTTTAAACTATTACAGAGGTGCAAGTGCAATAGCAACTAAAATGTTATTAATATCCATGTTTATTTTACTACAATGTATAATATTTTTTTAGAATCCAACACATGCAGCCAAAACTTGACAAATGCTTGTGCCCAGTGTTGGACAGGCAAAGATTTGCACTGGTTAGTGAATTGCACATATTTGGCTGCAAAATGTCCCATCATGCTATAATAGGAACAATAGGCAGTGCATATAGTTAGAATATGCAAATAAAGCACAGTAATTATTTTTTGTTTACTGAATGTATAGCAATGTGTTTGTACTAGAAAAGGGTTCACATTACACTTTGTAACTGGTGTGTCAAGGTAGGCTCAGTGAGCAGAACTGTCCTGTTGCAGAGCTCAAGTCCAGCAAGCAATAGGTTCAGTTCTGTGCCTCTTTATTGTTCCTACCACTGCACCTATTCTATGACTTATTCTAAGTAAGCCCTCCATTCTTTATGATTACAAGGGGTATAGAGATAATATTGTGTTAAAAAAATGAGGACATTTTGTTTAGGTGGTATTTTTTTATTTAGATACATAGGCCATATTGTGACTACAGGGGAGCTGCTGCCATGAGGCGAGTTGAGAAACTCGCCTTAGGTGGCAGCAGTCTCCAAGTTACCGGGGATGGCAAAAACCATTCCTGGTAACTTTAATAGCCTAATTTCCTGTTATTAAACCAGAAATTCGGCTCTTCTAGTGCATAGAGCACCATTGCACTTTCTGCACTAGTAATGGACCCACTTCTGCACAGAATAGTAAGGGGCACAGAATGGACCCTGTGTGACTACTTTACTAAATGGTGATTAAATGTTTGGGAAATGTGGCTGCAAAATTTTCATTTTGAGTCTGCTCTGTTCAGAGAAACTGATGCTACAGTTCTAATTAATAGGGGCTCATTTATCATTATTAGTATTTGTTTGTCAAACTTTAGTTTTCCTTTAAAAGAATCAATGGAACACCGTCATACATACACTAACGTCCAAGATACAAATAACAAATGCAAATTGTCCCATACCTGTGCACTTTCAAAGAAAGTCAATGGTCTTTGAGAATATTTTTTTGCATTTTTTCGAAACGTATTACATTCCTCAATTTGATTCTTAGTACAAAGTTGATCCTGGGTCTGGTCTTATTGCCATCTTGGAGTCATGGAGGAAACCCCCCAATAGTAAACTGGAGAGGCTTCAGCAAAAGCTGCATATTCATAAAGCCTTGAATGTGGAGAAGATGGGTCATGATGAAGAAAGCATGAAAGTTGTAGCTGAATGAGGGGAGATTGCACTTGCTTATGTGTTCCAGGGTTGCTGATCATGGAATTCATATAGATGTCTGGGAAGGTTCACATTCATCCAGGTCATAGTATATTCATCCAGGTCATAGTATATCTACAGTAATAAGTCAAATCAACTGGACTTGTTGTATTTTCTTTTTCCTTGTAGATGTTTCGCTAGTCATCTTACTGGCATTCATCTTCAGCAAGTCCAGTTGATTTGACTTATTACTATAGATACATATAGAAGTCTTATGGCCAGAGAGAAAACACTAAAAGCCAAATTAATTTGGAGCTTTATTTCCCTTCAATAAGTAGAACAAAAGAGAATAAAAAACTAATTTTAAACTGCAGGACACTCACCTATAAAAGTTTTATAGGCTAGGTGAAAATTGTTACAATATTAGCCTTAAAATGTAATTTTGGCCTAATACACTTTTTTTCATCAATATTTGTATTGCTTTTTAAACATGCAATATATACGAGAACCAGAATTTGTCATATTATCAAAAACATTACAATCATTTTGAAATAAACATAAGTAAATTACCATTACACATTTGTACAACTGTATAAAGTTGACAGTGAATGTACAAAATAAAATCATTACAGGCTATCGTAAGCCAATGTGAACCTAATATATTGCATTAGTTATCAAACTTTTATCCTTATATAACTATTGGCCAATAAAATTAAGTGAGCTACCTATATAGTTGGAACACCACTTCATCCCAGAATGCTAAATAAAGTCTAATGATTTGCAGAATTGATCACATAAGGTTGACATACCTCAAAAGTAAAATAATATGGCAGAGGATGGGAATCAGATAGAAAGGAGCTGACTAGTAATGGGATCACAACACCTATACTCCAACTAGGGTTGTCAAACTTTTATATATATGACTGCCATGCTAATTTTTGTTTTTTTATGATATAATAAATATTTATTAAAGTTAACTGTAGCATTAACATATATTAGTGCACTGCCTCTATTTACAAATTACACATGGACAAAACGAGATGGCAGTTTGTAACCCTGTGCTGGAAATTCTAAAAGGTTTTTATACTAATAAACATACAGGTCCTCCTTGGTAATGAATGCATATGAATAGTTCTGTCTCTTAACCTGTATTAAGGTATAAGATGCAAATAAACTGTATATGAAGCCTGAAAGTTATAGTTAAAATGGTTATTTGCCTTTAGCTAAACAACCAGAAAAATGCAGGGGAATGTATATAAAAAAAGTAATTATAAAGATTTTATAATTGATTCAAGAAGGTTGTGTCAGTGAAACGCATTATTGTAACTTTTTTAAAATAGTAGCTATCTAAATAAATTATAGGAAACTCTGTTGTTCTGGGAAAGGGAGTTCTGAGCCATTTCATTATTAATCCCAAGATTTGAAATGTTAAAGTGCTCTGCATCTGCTTCAGGATTACCCCCTACTCATGTAATAATGTGTGCAGATCCTAATTTGTTTTCTATTTTTTTCCATCCGTCAGAACAATTGATAGTTCGTAATCCAATCAAAGTATAACTGATGATTTGAGGCTCTCATTTCCTTCCAATTTTGCACTTCATTTTGTCCACAGTGCTTTCTGGCACTGTACAGCCCCAAACCTTTAAGTGAATCAGACATTTGCAAGAAGCTTGCCAAAGTCTATAAAACCTTTCTCCATAAGAAGCAATGGAAAATGCTAAGGACAAAAGATCCACTGACAGGGATATATAAAAAGATTCCTTATCCGATAAGTAGTGGAGACAATCCTAATGCTATAGCAGTTTCTGCAGTAGTGCATTGAAATAATAAATAAAGGTAATTGGCTCCTAAGAAAAGGGAATTACCTAATAACTGCAGTTAGACTTTACTGCTTCTGCTTCCAGGCCTGGACTGGCAATCTGTGGGTTCTGGCAAATGCCAGAGGGACTGCTATAATTTGCCATAGACGGTCATTATTTATTGGGCTGGTGGGGGGCTGCTTGGGCCTCTGTGTACTTGGAATGCCAGGGCCTATTTTGACTCCCAGTCTGGACCTGTCTGCTTCCATTACTGCCATATAAGGGGGAAATTTACTAACCTGTGAAAATTCACCAGCGACGGATACACACCCATCGCTATACTTTGTCAGGCGAAAATTTTCTCAGACAACGTTAATTTACTAAAATGCGAAGTTTCGTCCAGGGAGCCAAACGCTGGTGAATTTTCGCTAGCATTAAGTCGGCAATCAAAGAGAAGATGCGCTAGCATTCAATTATGCCTAGCATAACTTCTTTAGAGGTCTTCGCTCAGGCTAATTTGCATATGGCTGGAAATTATGAAGTTTAATGGATGTATATGTTGCAGCAAATACATTACATTACACAAGTCCAGGGAACCTTAAAGGAAAACTATACCCCCAAAATGAATACTTAAGCAACAGATAGTTTATATCAAATTGAATGACATATTAAAGAATCTTACCAAACTGGAATATATATTTACATAAATATTGTCCTTTTACATCTCTTGCCTTGAACCACCATTTTGTGACTGTATCTGTGCTGCCTCAGAGATCACCTGACCAGAAATACTACAACACTAACTGTAACAGGAAGAAGTGGGGAAGCAAAAGGCAGAACTCTGTCTGTTAATTGGCTCATGTGACCTTACATGTGGTTTGTATGTGTGCACATACAATGGCAATTTTCTATTTAAGACTACCCAATGGCACATACTACTAAAAAAGTATATTATTATGATAATGGTTCATTTACATGAAACAGGGTTTTACACATGAGCTGTTTTACTCAGTATCTTTGTATGGGGGGTATAGTTTTCCTTTAATAAAGAAAATATAGTTGTTATAATGCCCTACACATGAGCCCACTGTATAGTTTGTGTTCCATATGTTAGAAAATGTATGGGGGAACCTGGATACCCAAAAAACATTTTTAAGGCTATCACTCTGAAAAAAAGGAAAAAACACCAGCATTTTTTGGGACAATTTTTCCTACTAAAAATTGAGGAAGTCGTATGCACTCCATTGCACTTCGCCATGGTCTGAGCTGGTGAAGGCAAGTCTGGGGAAAGAGGTAACGTTCAGTTAAATCTGCATCTTAGTGAATTTGCGGAGTTACGTCCATTCGCCAGTGAGAAAATTGCCTGGAGTTAGATTGCGAAGCCACGCTAGCGTCTACTGTATCTCCTTCGCTAGCGAAGTGACGCCTGCGCCCGTTAGTAAATTGGCAAAGTAACGAAATGACATCACGCTGGCGAATCATTGCCAGCATTAGTCACTTCGCCCTTTAGTAAATGTGCCCCTAAGTTGGTTGGCTAGTTATGCAGATCTTAATTTATTTTTTATTAAAAGTGTTTTAGATTTTCATCTTTGTGTAAATGTTGAATTTAATTTTCATTGTAATTCTTTTACGTGGTTATTTACTAAAACTTGAGATTTAAAAAAAAAAAAATTGACCTAACTCCCAAACCCGCATGCCCTTAATTTACCAATAATTATTCTCTATAAAATCGGTGGGGCAAAAAGATGAGACAAAATTAAGCGTCAATATGAATCGTGCAACTTTTTTAAATTGTCTCTCCAAAAACTCAAATTTATCGAGTTGTCACCCGACAAACTCTATTTGATCAGTTTATTCAATGAAAAGCAGTGCAAATAGCCCAAAACTATTAAGAATCCTGAAGGTAAAAAACATGTTCCAATTGTTAAAGGGACCATCTGCCATTAACTTCTAAATTATTTAGAAAGGAGGGGTCAGCCAATTACTATTGGGTACCGTTCGGGGCAATGCTTTTTGCTCTAGATGCTACTGGGAGATTAGGTAAATGTGGGTTAGGATGAGATTTGGAGTGTAAACTTAAAAAGGGGTTGCTCCCCTGTAACTGCAATATGCTTATGTAATACTGAAATACTGCATATTTTATTTACTTTTAATTTTTTTAGTCTGAAAATTGCTGAAGGGATGGCCTGCTGCTCAGTTTTAGATTCTATCATTGTATGAAATTGTTTCAATGTGAAGCTCCACACCAGCACAGTCTAATGGATCCTAGTTAATATCACACACACAGTTGCACACGTTTTAATCATTAAATTAGTATTTAAATGAAACAACTTCCATATTGGCTTTTGTTTTGAAGCTCATGACTGTATTTTACATAGTTACAGTACATTAGTTGATCTGAGTTGAAAAAAGACAAAAGTTCATCAAGTTCATCACCTCTGAATGATTCTCAGTGCATAGATATAGACTTACCTACACAGACCTATTTATACAGTTACATATATAAACTATATACCTGAATACACATAGTTTTACAGACCTATCAATACATTTACATATATAAAACTACATGTAAACACACATATATATATATATTAAACTAACTGCAGATCTTGAGATCACTAGAAGTTATCATCAGAATCTGGATGATGGTATTCATCCCAGATTCTGGATCCCAGAATCTGGGGTGAATACTATCTGGTCCTGGACCATTGTTTATTTTCACATGTTCTAGTCTCTTTTGAATTGGACACCAAGTTTTGCTGCAGAAATGATGCCCATAGACTCTAATGGATGAAAAAATTTGTTGAGCGTCAAATATTTGTCGCACAGATTGTCAAGCATCAAAAAAATTTGTTGCCCATAGAGTTCAATACATTTTGACAAATTGTTGTTTAGTGAATTTTCAAAAAAATGGGTTAGATTCGCCCATCATTACCTGTAAAAGTCTTTCGAATACAAATGCAGGGTACAATTTTGTGTTTTGTCAATTTTCATGCATCATGCATGAAAAGTTGGATGCAACTTAGTATGCACTGCCAATACACTGGAATTCTGGAAGAAACCTGTGTGTTTTGATCTGAGTAACTTGTCAGCGACTTTAGAAATTAATGATGATGATAAAAGGATATACGTAGCAAATAGTTTCAAAAATCTCATCAATCTGTCTTTTCTAAGTGAGGATTTCTGTCTGTTGTTGAGTTGTAGTGTTTCACAACTGGAGGACATGTTGGATCTGCTTCCCTAAAAATACCCTGCAGGGCAATTACTTAATCTGATAAGAAAATAATTCTGATACATTTATTTAGTTAACTCAGTTCCCAATACAGTATGTTTATATTCACTGGGAATAATTAGTTCACTATATAAATGTGTCAGTAGTTTTGTAGTTCCCTTTCTCTAACTAATGAAAGAAAAGCAAAGTGATTTGTAAGTCAAGTTCATTGTTTTAATGATCAAGTCGTTTAGCAGACTAAGCAATAATCTTAGGCCTTAACATTTCCTTAACACTATGCTGGCAACTTATTGCTGCTGTGTCACAACTTCTTGGAAACAAGGACCTAACAAGAGCATTCATTTTGTGGTGGCTGAAAACATTAATGAATAAACTGCAATTACTTTGCAAATTAAATTCAGTCCCGTAAATCAAATGCTTCAATGAAGGCTTTTTGTCAAGACAAGATCCAACTAGAGAGATAAATAACAGGTAAGCAAGATAACATATATAGAAACACTTTTAGGTTAGGGTCACTTAACTGAAATACACTGGCTGATTTCACTTCCTACAGCGGGCTGTAGCCTCCTCTCTTTTTCTCATTCGGAAGTGTTGAATCTGCGAACAGACTCCGGTTCAGGCAGGAGCTGATTCAACAGTTTCAAATGAAAAAAAGAGAGGAGGCTACTGGCCGCAGTAGATGCTGAAATCCACCAGTGTATTATGCTAGTTGATTTCAGCCCTGTGTGGACCTAGACTTATTTCTCCTTGTTGGAAAATGTGACAATCCACCCCCACCTGCAAGGATGAGGAACGTGGTCGTGCGTTAAGGGAGGTGTATGCTGGCGGTCAGTTTCAGGAGTGGAGAAGTTCACAGCTGGGGTGGAGGGCCCCCTGAGGTGGCAGCTTGAGTGGGCACGGGCACCCTAGTTCATCACTATGCAACAGGGACATGCATAACACAAAACCTCCTTGTTTGAGCAAGTTATCAAAAGTAGGGCAGAGGTTTCACCTATTTACTGCTGAGAACAACCTTCAATCAGTCCAGGAATGGCTTACCAGGGTTCTGAAAAAAAACTGGATCTAAAAAAGGAAGTGTTTCTATTTTTCATGGTGACCTCTGAAATCTCTCTCCATTACATAAGGGGCAGATTTATTTTGTGGTGTAAAAAACTGTGGGATAATTTGCCACACATAATCAAGCTTTGATGTGTACAAAATGGTGTAAAAAAACTACATACTTTTTTATGCATGTTTCCTTAGAGTGACTTCTGTTGGAACTTACTTAGAAAGTTCTACACAATGCAAACAGCAGCAAATCTTGATAAATTTGCCATTTATTGTCCACAGCTTTCTACACCGTTTTTTTTCAGTGAATTTCATTTTATACAGCATAATAAATATGACTCTATGTGTATATCTTATATTTTTTGTGTGATTGTGTATTTATTTGTGTCCATTTTCTCAAGAAGCACTACTACATATTATTCTACATATTACACTACTATTTTATTTTATATAAATAAGCCCATGTGCCCAATATAAAAAAATTAAATATGGCTATAGAGGACATATTTATATTAACTGTATATAATACAGAAGAAGATAAACAGGAGAACTATAGAATGAAAAAAACTTTGTAGGTACTGGTTGAACAGACACAAACAAATAAAAAAATATATTTATAATAATACCACTTTATGGTGTTACAGATCCTTAAACATATAATCATTTTACTTGAATGTTTTGTTATCAAATATTCTTATCATTACAATGAATAGATATGGAACCTGCACAGTAAAAATAGTATTTTATTGTGCATAATCATACTTTAGGAAAACTTTATTATTCAACTAAGAATGAATTATAATTCAGCATAGGGTTATATTTTGATCAATGCCCTTGTATTTTGTAGGTCTGTTAACATACTGTGTACAAGATTAAGGTATGTCTTATTCACTTGATCAAATGTGTTTTCCAATAATTACATGGCAAACTAGATGTCTTGCAATTATTTTCAGTCACATGATTAATTGCATGCAAGATAGCAGTTTCTTTAATGATTAAATTCAAATGTCAGACATTACTGTCTCTATTTTTGTTTAAATACAAAATTAAGGAGCCTCAACATCTTTCCTAATTTACTTGCCATCAGTAATCTGATTACTGGGCTCTGTGATCAGTCTGAGCCCCAAGGGACTTAATTAAGAAAAGTTATTTGTGTAAATGAATTACCCTGTTTATTATCTTGATGATATAATTAATTGTATAGGTTACCAGGAATATATGAAAGAGAAGATAAAAAAATAATTGCAACCTGCACAGATAAGAAATGTGTCATTAAAATGAATCTACAAATTCCTGTTTATGATACTGTCCTTCAATTAAAATTTGCAACCTATATTTATTTTTTCAGCGATTAATGCCTTACAGTTCTATATATTAATATAGACTAAAGAAAAGTTAACAGACACACACCCTGAATACTCCCTGCAAGGTGCTCATACCACAAGAGGCTACCCATAGGTCTCCAAAAAGTAAATGCAAAATTAGAAACGTTGAAAGCACACTGTGTACAAAAAATAAAGTTTTATTTGGTTAAAGAATTTTAATCTGTTATCCAGAGAGCTACAAGTTACAGAAAGGCCATATTCCATAGAGTACATTTTAAGCAAATAATTGAATTTTGTTTAATTATTTGCATTTTTGCAAAATGTATTGATGGTAACTAAACTGCAAGAATCCATATTGGTGGCAAAACAATCCTACTGGGTCCCAAGGCCCCAAGGATTCTGGACAGTAGATCCTATACCTGTATCTTTTAACTACTTACAAGTGAAAATATTTGAAGAATGCTTACAGTACTCACTATAAATATATAGCAAACCAAAAGAAAGTTAATTTTTACTGATGTGGAAAGGCTTTGCTTGTTAATGGTGTGAAATGTTTGTTTTCTTAAGCAAGGATGACAAGTTGGAACATGCACAGGGGATTAAAAATGCCAGTGATTAATAGTAGTGTATTTTAAAGACATATGACAGTGATTCTAATTTACATCTACAGTTTATAGTTACTTAACAACCTTTACAACTTCCACTATGCCACTGTAAGAACTTCAAGTTAAAATGAAACTTTATACTTCAATGGTACCGCTCTGGAGCGCCGATCAAGGCAATTACGGAGTCAGGCGTTTGGATATCAAAAGGTTGGCTTTGCAATGGAGGGGGATAACAACTAACGCGTTTCATGTCAGCAGACCTGACACTTCATCTTCACTCTGATGAAGTGTCAGGTCTGCTGACATGAAACGCGTTAGTTGTTATCCCCCTCCATTGCAATTTTAATGCGCTTAATAAAGCCAACCTTTTGATATCCAAACGCCTGACTCCGTAATTGCCTTGATCGGCGCTCCAGAGCGGTACCATTGAAGTATATGTGAAGCCGGCTAGAAGGAGCCGTTGTATCGTGAGAGCTGCGACTCAGCAGGAGCTGGCGTCTTACGGGTGAGCTCCGCCATTAGCCACATCGTCTTTTTGTTTGTTGCTAAAATGAAACTTTCTACATAAATTCGTGTTTCATGTTTGCATTTAAATTCTATGATGCTGTTATATCCAAAATATTATATGGTTAGCCCAATATATATTATATAATTTTACAATTAACCTTGCTCCATTTCCTCCTGCTCACTTTCACCTAGCAGTGAAAAAACACTGGTAAAATAAGTTAAAGATATCTTAGAGTTACATGCCCTGTGTGCTTTGAATTATGTGGCAGATTATACAATAAGAATGTCAGTGGGTTACTCTTGCAGTTCACATAGGTTGCATTTTTATTCAGTAGTGATTTTATGTAATGGCGATCCAATGGCAATCTCCTTAAATCTTTATTTATGATCTACGCTATCTTATTGCAGGATTTACAGCTTTGATATTATTTAATATACTGCATAGATTTTTACTGAATGTAATCTTGTTGGGTTTAGATGATTCTTCTCATATTCACATACATTTGGTTTATATAACATTTAGTTTATGTACCATTTGGTTTACAGCTGTATTTATCATAGTAATAGTAGTATAGTAATTACAGCTACTGCAGCCTCTATAATTTGTATGCCTGCCAAAACCTGATTTCTTGTCCCAAGTCAAGGCACTTATTCATTCCAAATACTGCAAATCTACTTAGTAGCTGTAAGGAATCTATACATTTGGCATCCTTCTCTAAACCTGAAACAATATTGCTAAAAAAGGGTAAAAATAAACAACTACTTTTACAATGGTGTGTGGTTAAAACACATTAGATTTAAGGGGTTATTTACTAAAACTCAATATTTTCTAGTCTATCTTTTTTAGTGAAAGAGATTTATTATTACCCAAAATGGCTAAAAGTCAGAATCCAAAAATACTCCAGCCAAAACCTGTTGAATTCATGTAAAAGTCAATGGCAGCTGTCCCATTAACCATTCAAAGATGTTTTAACCTTCACGAATAATTGCAGTTTATTGGTGACAAACTCGATAAATTCGAGTTTGTCTAGTGTCAATTCAAAAAAGTTGCACAATTCAAATTGACCTGACTTTTTCTACATGATTTCTTTATAAATAAGCTAAATTTGGGGATGAGAGTTGAGTTTTAGTTAATAACCCCCTTAATGTCATTCCAGAAATGTAGAAACCATTCATTTTAAAGTGATAAAACTGGGATAAAATATTAAAAATACAATTTAATGAGTTAAGCTGTCAATTAACTTTGACCACCTATTTCACTTGCCGATACCCAGTCAAGGCATATAGGACAAAAGACATGGGAATTAATTACCCTGATCAATTCTTGTCCTCAAAGTAGGGTTCTTTATCCAAAAGCTCTGAAAACAGAGCTTTGATGAGTGATGGTGATGAGCGAATTCATTCGGCAGGCATGGATTTGCAGCAACATTATTTGCAAAACTGTGTAAAAATTTGCTGCAACAAAAAAGTTGCGCTTGTAAAAAAATATTTTGCCGCCTATTGACTTTTGCACATTTTTGGGCAAAGTGAAATGGGACAGATTCGCTTATCACTAGTGGTATAGGATTCTAATTTAGGCATCTCATTCTTGATCAATTTCATAAAATATGCATTGCTAGAGAGACACTTTTTAATCGTTTGAATAGTTAAAACATGGAGAAAACAGGGGCAGAGCATCAGGTAATTTGATAAGATTAGGGTTGCTTACACTGTGACATTCTAAGAGAGTTGTTGCCAGGTATTAAAAGTCTATTACCCTTGACATTAACACATACTGTAGGTTTCTACTTTATTTGTGAAGGCTCATTCCGATCATTCAGTTCTGCACTAGTAAACTGTCATTAATATAGTGTGGAGATTATTAACATCTATCATAAGTTACAATTAGTTCTACAACACATCTACAAATAAATATGACATATACCTACAGTATATACTGTGACCTTAGGTTACATAATCATCTATACCTCTGTTGATCACTATATCTGTAATGAAGAAAGTATAAATTCATAGTATTGCTTCCCGTATTTTCTTTTACAATGATTTGTGAAATGCTAACATTTAGGGGCCGATTCACTCAGCTCGAGTGAAGGGTTCGAATGTAAAAAAATTCGAATTTCGAAGTTTTTTTTGGGTACTTCGACCATCGAATTGGTTAAATTCGTTCGAATTCGATCGAAGTCGAACGAAATCGAACGATTCGAAGTAAAAATCGTTCGACTATTCGACCATTCGATAGTCGAAGTACTTGCCCTTTAAAAAAAACTTCGACCCCCTACTTCGGCAGATAAAACCTACCGAAGTCAATGTTAGCCTATGGGGAAGGTCCCCATAGGCTTGCTAACCTTTTTTTGATCGAAGGATTTTCCTTCGATCGTTTGATTAAAATCCTTCGAATCGTTCGATTCGAAGGATTTAATCGTTCGATCGAACGAGAAATCCTTCGATCGTTCGATCGAACGATTAGCGCTAAATCCTTCGACTTCGATATTCGAAGTCGAAGGATTTCAATTCGAGGGTCGAATTTCGAAGTAATTTTAACTTCGAAATTCGACCCTTCGTGAATCGGCCCCTTATAGTCTATCATAAACTATTTTGTCACATTAAGTCAGTCATGCAGTACAATGTCTTTTTGATGAGATGTTTCTAAATTAAATGAATCTTCATATCACATATTGATAGTGCTAAAATTATTGGGTAAACAAACAACTTAAAGATTCTAAGGTATAAATCTACCACTTAAACATGTTTGTTTCCACAACACCAAAAAGTTTTTGGAAATTTGAATTAAACATGTATTTAATATTTGCATAGACTTAGAATTCATTTTGATGAAAACAGCAGATCCAGGCTATCATCCAAGGTCTCCATTTTTTATGTTGTCAGTTTAATAACAGCCATAAGGACAGGCTGCATTCTCATCATTTTGTCGACCTTGTAGAGTTACTGTGCAATAGTGAGGTAATATGGTAGTTTTATAAATTAAACTAAAATTTGCTGCATACCTTTTCTATAGTTTACTACATTGCCTATAGGGGGAAAACAAAGCAAGGAAGTTAAAAAAGCAGTATATTTATTTCTCATATCTGATGACTTACTTAAACTTGCAAATGTACTGTATGTAATTAAATTCTGGATATGAATACATTAACAGTTTTTATAAACTGCCAACATATTCCAGCTCTGTATAGATCAAGGGTGTACGAATCACACATATTCTTATCCTCACAAAACATTCCCTTGACCTTAGCTCTCCCACCAACTAACGTCCAGTTTCCATTCACATTCACATTCCCTTTTATTCACATCCAAATTGCTGGAAAGGCTTGTTTATGACAGGTCCAGCATCTCACTCACAACTCCCTTCTTGACACTCTGAAATCTGGTTTCCGCCCAACACACTCAACTGAAACTGCACTCACCAAAGTAACCAATGATCTTCTCCTGCCAAAGTCTATGGGTTATTTATTCCATACTTGTCCTTCTAGATCTCTCTGCAGCCTTGGACACAGTAGACCACCTACTCATCATAGACATTCTATACTCTGCTGGCATTTGTGACACTGCTCTTTCATGGTTTACACCTTATCCTTCTGATCGTTCCTTTAAAGTTGCTTTCTCTAACTCTACAACTATGTTTCCTCTCTTTGTTGGAGTTCCGCAAGGCTCTGTCTTAGGCCCTCTGCTGTTCGCACTTGATACTAATTCACTAGGAAAACGTATTCATTTGGACTTCAGTATTACCTTTATGCTGATGACACCCAACTCCACTTGTCTACACCTGCTCTCTCCCCTTTGTTCTTTCCCAAGTTACAGACTGCCTTTCTGCTGTCTCCTCCTGGATGTTGCAGCATCATATGAAATGGAATCTTTCTAAAACAGAACTCATCATATTTCCTCCAAGATCTTACCCTGTCCCTCAGATCTCACTTACAGTTAACAACATCACCTTTCATTCAACCACATAGGCATGCTGCCTAGGAGTCATATTAGATGCTCATCTGGCTTTTTCACCACACATCCAAACACTTGCAAAATCTTGTCGTATTTGGCTGCTCAACATTGCCCGAATACAACTGTTTCTCAGTTCAGATACAACCAAACACTTATCCAGTTTCGTATTATCTTTTGCCTTGATTACTACAACTTACTCCTTGCAGGTATTCCAACAAGTCACCTTTCAAAACTCCAATCTGTTCTAAACGCTGCTGCTAGACTAATTCATTTTATCTCACCACTTAACATCATCTACTCCCCTATGCATATCCCTTCACTGGCTTCCACTCTCCTTTGGAATCAAAATTTAAACTACTAACATTTACATTTAAGGCTCATAACAATGAAGCCCCTCCCTATATTTCATCTCTGATCGTAATACACTCCTTCACGCAACCTTCACTCTGCTTCTGAGCATCGCCTCTCTTTTCCTTTCACCCTTGTTTGTTCACTGTTTGTTATAAACTAATATAAAGCACTGCATAACTTGATGGTGCTAAATAAATAAATCTTAGGTAACAAACAAAATAATAACCAATACAACCAAAACAACAATGATGTAACAATAATGACTAGTAATGTTATAATTGGGGAAGATGAATCTGAAAATAGTATTTAACTTACATTTAAACAGTCCACATTTTGAAATGACAAAGAACAAAATTAAACCTAATTGTGGAAAGATTCTGCACTGTATCTGAAAGGTTGCGAATGTGATTAACTGTGGCAGGTCTCATGTGTTCGGCTCATAAATCTCACACCTGCTAATGCATTAGAGATGGCAGGTGTAAACATGATGAAAAAGTGCAATTTCATTATGTCATGTGAGATTAAGATAAGAAAATTAAATCTGGTCTTGGGTACAGAATAAAGTATTCTAAGGTAAAGCGTTGTCATTAACTTAACTTTTTATCTGTTAATATTGTAATGTTATCACTAAGTACCATTGTTAGCAGATCTTAAAATTGCACACTATAATCATGATTATGTAAAAGTTACTAAACTTGGCTGATTTAAACAAAAGCTTTAAAAGGGAAAAAAAAAGCTTTTTAGTAAAAAAATAACCCTCGAAAAGTTGAATTAGCAAACATTAGAAGCATGTCTTTATAAATCAGATAGAGTACACATTCTGTGATGTGATTCAGTGTCTTTTTAGGAAACATGCTAATCTTTTACAATTACACAATGCAAACATCAATGGTGTTTTTATGTTTGTAGTACTATTTCTGTTTTACTACTTTTTTTACTGCCTTTGAGTAACTGTTGTACTTCCTAAAATGGAAACTATAGTATTTGCAAGTAAATATGTTATAAATCAACACAGATTTGACTGCAGTCAGGTCACATAAAAAGATGTTGCTCCAAGTACACATGAATGAACAGGAGATGGCAGCCATCAGTTTTATTTAAAGAGTCATGTGTCAAAGATAATGAGTATTTATGTGTAGAGTATGGTTTTATGTAAAGGAGTCAAAATTTAGAACATTAACATACACACTTTAAGACATGTTCATTGATGCTTAAATGTCTGCAATAGATTAATAACAATGGAATCTGTACAACAGAGATAGATAAAATCTAATTTTGGCTACACCATAGAGATATGCTGTGGTACAGGCGTGGGATCCAAAATTCGGAAACCTGTTATCCAGAATGCTCCAAATTACAGGAAGGTTATCTCCCATAGACTTTAGTTTAATAAAATAATTCAAATTTTTAAAAATGATTACCTATTTCTCTGTAAAAACAAAACAGCACCTTGTACTTGATCCCCGCTAAGATATAATTAATCCTTATTTCAGGAAAAACAATACTTTGGGGGTTAATTAATGTTTAAATTATTTTTTAGCAGACAAGGTATGGAGATCCAAATTATGGAAAGATCCCTTATCCAGAAAACTTCTGGTCCAAAGCATTCTGTAATTCTGGATAACAGGTTCCATACTTGTATAACTAAAAATCACATAGCTATTGTTTTAAGCAGCAATGAAAATGTCTATATGGGACGTGTGCTAATGTTATACAGCGATACCCTGATTTTTAAGTACCCTGCAGGTTTCCTGCATTTTACATTTTTTATTTGTGGTCCCACCAATTTATAATGCATTTCAATGTGTGTATTTCCCTGGTTTTACATCATGTTTTCCAGGATTTTATATAAAAGTACTGTCCTGATGTTCCCAGAAATTACTGTTTGTCCCCTGTGATTGTTATTATTAGTCAAATAAAGAGGTTTAACATACTAAACAGATGTACTGTATGTTTTGCCGTGGTTCTCTCTGTAAATAGTCAATTCCAATAAGTCTGTTCCTCATACAGTCCTGCACCAATCACTTATTGCTTTTTTGTGCATGTGACTGGCAGAGAGGCACATGCTGCAATGCTTAACTCTTTGTGAAGCAGTAAATATTGTATCTCAAAGTAAAACTGACTCCTGTGCTTATATCCTTTCAGTAGTTGAAGAAAAAGTTGCTTTAACTTTAATTTCCCTGATTTTACATTTTCCCGGATTTTACATATTTTTTTATATTAGCAGCACTACAAATAAATGAGAATTTAAATTCACAGACAATTGTGATTTCATGTGTTGTTCACTTATTGGAATAGTGTACGAGTAGTTTCCCTGCACAACAAATTGCTAAATTTTTGATGGTGCCACTGTATCATGATACAAAGCAAAATTAGGAGCCACACACACACTTGTATTCCTTAGGTGTTTAACCCATTTATTTTGGTGTTGAGGAACAGGATTATGTTTTGGATAGCAACTCCACCCTTTTTCACTTATAGAACACATTCTGAATGGAATTGTCTAAATATGCAGTAAAGTATACTTTTTGTATATTCATTGTTCATAAAGCGGTGCCATAAATTGCCAATCTAACTCATGTTTTAGAACCTTATTTTTTATATTATTGTTTGATGAAAAGCTTTGCTGAATACACAATAATGATAGCTATAGAAATTTGAAAATAAAAGTTTTCTAATCATTTTGGACATGATAGGTACTGACAGTAAATACAGTAAATGTATGCAAATCCTTAAATACAGAGACCCCCCCCAAATCTCTATTATTAGCAGAAACTTTTTCTATGTTATGGGTTGAAGTTTCCTTTTTTTATATAGTAGAATTTTTAAAAAATAATTAATTAAACAACTCCTTTTTCTTTAATTTACCCAAACTGTAAATATTCGGTTATGAAATAACTTTTTTCCTTATAATATTGCAGAGTTAGTTTTAGCAACAATTTCTTCCTTCATTTCACACCTATCAACCCAGTGGCTTATTCAATCCAAAAATGTTATTGGTATATATTACCAGAAATTTCAATCCATAACAAATTTCATAGAAAATAGTTTTATAGTAACAGTAACACCAAAAAAGTGTTTTATATAAAAAAGCTGCTGTGTAGCTATGGGGGCAGCCATTCAAAGCTAAAAAAGGAGAAAAGGCACAGGATACACAAAAGATAACAGAAAAGATCTGTAGTATACAAAGGGATTCTGCAGGATTTATCTGTTATCTGCTGTGTATCCTGTGCTTGAACGGCTGCCCCCATGACAAAAAATTTGACTAGCAATAAAAAAAATTAATTCAGACATTGATAAATCAGTCCCTTGGTTTTTTCAAGTAAAAAACCTTTAAATCTCCTGTGATACTATAACTACTCACAAACCTAAATAAACATGTATTGGCATATCATGTGTTATGACCTGCCTATACTTAAAGGGATACTGTCATGGGAAAAATAATTTTTTCCAAAATGATTCAGTTAATAGTGCTGCTCCAGCAGAATTCTGCACGGAAATCCATTTCTCAAAAGAGCAAACAGATTTTTTTATATTCAATTTTAAAATCTGACATGGGGCTAGACATATTGTCAATTTCCCAGCTGCCCCAGGTCATGTGACTTGTGCTCTGATAAACTTCAATCACTCTTTACTGCTGTACTGCAAGTTAGAGTCATATCACCCCTCCCTTTTTCCCCCCAGCAGCCAAACAAAAGAACAATGGGAAGGTAACTAGATAGCAGCTCCCTAACACAAGATAACAGCTGCCTGGTAGATCTAAGAACAGCACTCAATAGTAAAAACCCATGTCCCACTGAGACACATTCAGTTACATTGAGAAGGAAAAACAGCAGGCTGCCAGAAAGCATTTCTCTCCTAAAGTGCAGGCACAAGTCACATGACTGGGGGCAGCTGGGAAATTGACAATATGTCTAGCCCCATGTCAGATTTTAAAATTGAATATAAAAAAATCTGTTTGCTCTTTTGAGAAATGTATTTCAGTGCAGAATTCTGCTGGAGCAGCACTATTAACTGAATCATTTTGAAAAAAACGTTTTTTCCCATGACAGTTTCCCTTTAAATCTGTCTCCAAAGGTCTGTAAGTCTTAGATGTACACAATGCATATAATAGACTTACAGATGCTATATTTTCCCATTTAATTTATTAAAGGCTTAAAACATTGTTTATCTAAATCATCTCTCTAAAGAATGGCCCCTTTACATATCAGTGAACCCTGAAAAGACTGTGCTCAAGAAGGAAGAAAAGTTGATTACAGTTCCCTTTTTTACACCCATATTCACAATTACACGTAATTAAAATCATCCATTAAGGGTTACAGAGAGGATAATGAGGAGAACTCCTTTGTTCAGCACCATGGAGAGGGGTAGGTTCTAAGCCTTGCCATGATTAACATTACATTTTATTCTTAAAATGTTGGTCTTTTGTGTGATCCTTAAGCAAAAAGTAAAAGAAAACAATTTACCACCTGGCACTTTCTCTTCAACAATTACATATGAGGTTGCCAGGTCTGCTGTATTTTAGCAAAATTATTTGAAATGTTAAAAATAAGCATTAGCATTGTGACATATCTTAAGCAAGTCTGACTTGTAGCACACTTTTACAGTATCTAATATGCTTCTGCATAAATAGTTTTGTGATTTAAATCACCTAGTAATTATTTTTAAAGGTTAAGTGGATTTAAAAATTGAGGCTAGCAACATAAAGTTAATTAGCACATTAAGGCTAATGAAATATTAAAAAGCAGCAGTAGAATAAGTTATTATACCTGCAAATGTGTTAAAATGAAGTTTTCTGAATTAACATATATCTAATACTCTCACTTTGATAAAACTTTGCTTAGAAAACATATCATTAAAGTATTAATGAACAACAATCAAAGAGCTATGTTGTAAATGATGTCATGTTGCCTGGTGAAAGTTCACCTTCATCAACTGCAAGGCATTTGACATGTGGAGGGGGTGCTTGCTTAAAGGGGACCTGTCACCCAAATAAATTGTTCAAAATTCTATTTTATCACATTAGTCAAGCAAACTGAACTTTAATTACACTATATAAATTATTTGTATCTTGTTTCCTTTAATCTGAAATTCATAATTATAACAAGCAGGCAGGAGCCATTTTGTGGGCACTGTTATTAAGGCTAGCCTTGCATTATCTCAGAATCTTGTTTGTGCACCAGAATGGGGGACCCGATGTCCATTCCCATGCCCTGGCTACACAATTAAATGGTGAAGAGAATGGGGGAATGTGTGGAGAGCAGTGACATCTAGGAAGTGCTGAATGGAAAGTGAAAGTAATTGTCTGCCCCGCCTCTATGCCCAGGGCATAGAGAGGGACACACAATATTTGATTGACAGCTGAGATGTTTAAATGAGCTTACAACAGCTATGAATGCTTTAATAAAAAATAGAAATTGGATTTCATGTTTAATTTGAAAAGGACTTTTATTATACAGCTTTTTGTGTCTGGGTGACAGGTCCACTGTGTGCACAAAATGGCTGCTCCCTGCTTGCTATAATTTTGAAACCCCAGACTGAAGGAAAAAAGATTCAAATAATTGATATAGTGTAATTAAAGTTCATTTTGCTTGACTAATTTGATAAAATAGGATTTTGAATATTTTTTTTGGGTGACTGGTCCCCTTGAAAGTTATTACTTCTTTTTTCTGTTATTGCAAATAGAGTGGTTGTTTTCTAGCATTGAAGTTATTCTGCCATAAGTCTGGGGATGTGTCCATGATACATAATGCTCTATGCATTTCAACCACTGTAGTATCCTTAATCATCAGTTATCTTTATCACTAAGGGGCAGATTTACTAAGGTTCAAGTGAATTTTCGAAGTTAAAAAAGTTCGAATTTCAAAGTAATTTTTGGATACTTCGACCATCGAATAGGCTACTACGACTTCGACTTTGAATTCGACCATTCGATCATCGAAGTACTGTCTCTTTAAAAATCTTCAACTTTAAAATACTTTTCCAAATTAAACCTGCCTAAGTGAAATGTTAGCCTATGGGGACCTTCTTCACACATCGAAGTAAAATCGTTTGATCGTACGCTAAAATCGTTCAAATCGTTCGATTGCCAAATTCGGTGAAAAATACTTTGATTTCGATATTCGAAGTCTTTCAATTCAAGGGTCGAATTTCTGAAGTATTTATCACTTCAAAATTCGACCCTTGATAAATCTGCCCCCAAATCTGTCCTTAGTCATACAAGCTCAGATGGAATAATCTACTATCTTTGTATCCAGGGGCGTAACTATAGAGGAAGCAGACCCTGCAGTTGCAGGAGGGCCCAGGAGTGTAGGGGGCCCAGTGAGACCCTAATTAATTGGCAATTTTAATATATCTTGGTAAAATAGGCCAACTTATAAATATTTTGGGGCCCTAAATTGAATTTGCTATGGGGCCCAGTAACAACTAGTTGCGCCACTGTTTGTATCTCTGGCAATTAGCTGAGATGGAAGGAAAATCTTCACAGGGCATGTTTCACCAACTGTACTGTTCTCCTTACTTAGAAGAAACCATGACATTCTTTTGTTAAGTTAAAATAGCCTTAAGATTGGGAATATATTACATTTTACATTGTGTTAATACTGTTTAAATTTTACATGGAGTCTTTCAGGTTAAAAGCAAAATATACTTCACAATACAGGAAAATTAAAACAAGGGCACAGAACCTACAAATATGCATTTTATACTATAATACTTTAACATCTGATTCATAAATGAATGTAAATCGATGCTGAGGGAGAGGGCACTTTGGCATTATGTTCTTCTGTATATATACATTATTTCTTGACTGTAATTAGTGGTCTTTTGTAGTCCCTTCTGCTTCAGTTTATAAAATACATTAGTTTACCTATAGACAAGTTTAATATAAAACAGTAGAGGCCATGTACAACTGCACTGCTACTATATTTTATATACACAAGCTGCAGTGTAACCATGGTGGCAGCCATTCAAAGCTGCAAAAGGAGATAAAAGGAGCTGAAAAGGCACAGCTTACACAGCAGCCTATAGTCAGGACCAAGGAGGAAGCTTAGGGTCAAAGTCCAAATTCCCAGTATCCTGAAAAGGGTCAGACGTAAGCGTAGTTCAGGCACATGTTCAGCAAGGCAGGCAGCAGGAATCAGGGTCAAGCCAAGGTCAGGAAGTCAGAAAGCTGGAATTCTGGAATTTAGGAACCCAGAAACACGATATAGCAATTCCTATATTCAGGCATCAAACTCGTGATCCGGAAGTCCTTTCACGGGCGCGTGACTTCATCATGCTGTGTCACGATCTGTTATCTAGTGTTGTGCTTGAATGGCTGCCCACATGGCTATACAGCAGCTTGTTATATAAACTATAGTTGTGTTTCTGAAACAAAAAAAACAGTTTTACCAGTGCAGGGCAATAGTAGATTATATTATAATTTTTTAAGGAATCTTGATCTTATATAGGGATGTAGCGAACGTCGGAAAAAAAGTTCGCGAACATATTCGCGAACTTGCGCAAAAATGCGAGCGGTTCGCGAACCCCATAGACTTCAATGGGAAGGCGAACTTTAACATCTAAAAAAGACATTTCTGGCCAGAAAAATGATTTTAAAGTTGTTTAAAGGGTGCAACGACCTGGACAGTGGCATGCCAGAGGGGGATCAAGGGCAAAAATGTATCTGAAAAATCTGCCTGTGTGTGCTTGGAAGAGATAGTGTAGGGGGAGAGCTGTTAGTGATTTCAGGGACAGATGATAGTAAGTTTGCTGGCTAGTAATCTGCTTGATACTGCTCTGTATTGGAGGGACAGAAGTCTGCAGGGATTTGAGGGACATTTTAGCTTAGGTAGCTTTGCTGGCTAGTAATCTACTGTTCTCTTTAAACAACTGCCATACATTGACCTTGTAGGCATTGTTTGCCCAGTTTTTTTGGACGCAGCCACTGAAGCACAGTTGCCAGAAAAAATATGCCATATAAATGCTGAAAATAGTCATTTTTCGCCATACGTTGACCTTGTAGACATTGTTTGCCCAGTTTTTTTGGACGCAGCCACTGAAGCACAGTTGCCAGAAAAAATATGCCATATAAATGCTGAAAATAGTAATTTTTCGCCATACGTTGACCTTGTAGACATTGTTTGCCCAGTTTTTTTGGTTGCAGCCACTGAAGCACAGTTGCCAGAAAAAATATGCCATATAAATGCTGAAAATAGTCATTTTTTGCCATATACGTTGAGTCAACGTATGGCAAAAAATGACTATTTTCAGCATTTATGTGGCATATTTTTTCTGGCCTCTGTGCTTCAGTGGCTGCGGCCAAAAAAACTGGGCAAACAATGCCTACAAGGTCAACGTCGTTGACCTTGTAGGCATTGTTTGCCCAGTTTTTTTGGCCGCAGTCACTGAAGCACAGAGGCCAGAAAATATATGCCATATAAATGCTGAAAATAGTCATTTTTTTGGTCGCAGCCACTGAAGCACAGTTGCCAGAAAAATTATGCCATATAAATGCTGAAAATATAAATTTTTTTGGTTGCAGCCACTGAAGCACAGAGGCCAGAAAAATTATGCCATATAAATGCAGAAAATATGCATTTTTTTGGTCGCAGCCACTGAAGCACAGTTGACAGAAAAATTATGCCATATAAATGCTGAAAATATAAATTTTTTTGGTTGCAGCCACTGAAGCACAGAGGCCAGAAAAATTATGCCATATAAATGGAGAAAATATGCATTTTTTTGGTTGCAGCCACTGAAGCACAGAGGCTAGAAAAATTATGCCATATAAATGGAGAAAATATGCATTTTTTTGGTTGCAGCCACTGAAGCACAGAGGCTAGAAAAATTATGCCATATAAATGGACAAAATATGCATTTTTTTGGTTGCAGCCACTGAAGCACAGAGGCCAGAAAAATTATGCCATATAAATGCAGAAAATATGCATTTTTTTGGTTGCAGCCACTGAAGCACAGAGGCCAGAAAAATTATGCCATATAAATGCAGAAAATATGCATTTTTTTGGACGCAGCCACTGAAGCACAGTTGCCAGAAAAAATATGCCATATAAATGCTGAAAATAGTCATTTTTCGCCATACGTTGACCTTGTAGACATTGTTTGCCCAGTTTTTTTGGACGCAGCCACTGAAGCACAGAGGCCAGAAAAAATTTAACCAGTAGGGTTTGCACCCTAGTTTGTAACGGTGGCGGAGGGAGGAGGACGCTAAAGGACAGCTGTGTGTGGAGTCATGAGGCTTGAAGAGAAGGACACCTGCATAGAAGTCAGAACAAGTCTTCCGGCGTGCAGTAACCCTCCGAGATCCACCCCTCATTCATTTTAATAAAGGTCAGGTAATCGACACTTTTGTGACCTAGGCGAGTTCTCTTCTCAGTTACGATCCCTCCTGCTGCACTGAAGGTCCTTTCTGAGAGCACACTTGAGGCTGGGCAAGACAAGAGGTTCATGGCAAATTGTGACAGCTCTGGCCACAGATCAAGCCTGCGCACCCAGTAGTCCAGGGGTTCATCGCTCCTCAGAGTGTCGATATCTGCAGTTAATGCCAGGTAGTCCGCTACCTGCCGGTCGAGGCGTTCTTTGAGGGTGGATCCAGAAGGGTTGTGGCGCTGCCTTGGACAGAAAAACATTTGCATGTCTGATGTTACAGACCGGCCAAAGGGCTTTGTCCTTGCAGGTGTGCTCGTGGCAGGATTACTGGCACCTCTGCCCCTGGAATGTTGATGAGTTCCTGAAGTGACATCACCCTTAAAAGCATTGTACAACATGTTTTGCAGGCTGGTTTGTAAATGCCGCATCTTTTCGGACTTGTGGTATGTTGGTAACATTTCTGCCACTTTATGCTTGTACCGAGGGTCTAGTAGCGTTGCGACCCAGTACAGGTCCTTCTCCTTAAGCCTCTTGATACGGGGGTCCTTCAACAGGCATGACAGCATGAAAGACCCCATTCTCACAAGGTTGGATGCAGAGCTATCCATCTCCGCTTCCTCATTATCAAGGACTGCATCATCCACGGTCTCCTCCCCCCAGCCACGTACAAGACCAGGGGTCCCCAAAAGGTCACCACTAGCCCCCTGGGAAGCCTGCTCCTGTTGGTCCTCCTCCTCCTCCTCCACAAAGCCACCTTCCTCCTCTGACTCCACTTCTGGCACCTCTCCCTGCGTTGCAGCAGGTGCCTGGGTTCGTTCTGGTGATTCCGACCATAAATCGTGCGCTTCCAGCTCCTCGTCACGCTGGTCTACAGCCTCATCTGTCACTCGTCGCACGGCACGCTCCAGGAAGAAACCGAAGGGTATTAGGTCGCTGATGGTGCCTTCGGTGCGACTGACCATATTTGTCACCTCTTCAAAAGGTCGCATGAGCCTGCAGGCATCGCGCATAAGCACCCAGTAACGGGGGAAAAAAATCCCCAGCTCTGCAGATCCAGTCCTACCACCCAGTTCAAAAAGGTACTCGTTGACGGCCCTTTGTTGTTGCAGCAGACGTTCCAACATAAGGAGCGTTGAATTCCAGCGAGTCTGGCTGTCAGAAATCAAACGCCTGACTGGCATGTTGTAGCGCTGCTGAATGTCAGCAAGGCGTGCCATGGCTGTGGAGGAACGTCTGAAATGGGCCGACACCTTTCTGGACTGGGTGAGAACGTCCTGGAATCCTGGGTACTTGGAGACAAAACGTTGGACTATTAAATTTAACACATGTGCCATGCAGGGCACATGTGTTAAATTTCCCAGTCTCAACGCTGCCAACAGATTGCTTCCATTGTCACACACCACTTTTCCGATCTGCAGTTGGTGTGGGGTCAGCCACCGATCGGCCTGTGACTGCAGAGATGACAGGAGTACAGATCCGGTATGGTTTTTGCTTTCCAGGCACGTCATCCCCAAGACAGCGTGACAACGGCGTACCTGGCACGTCGAATAGCCTAGGGGGAGCTGGGGGTGCACAGGTGTGGAGGAGGAGAAGGAGGACCCAGCAGCAGAGTAAGAAGAAGAAGAGGAAGAAGACGAGGTAGAGAGCGATGGAGGAGTAGAGGTGGTGGCAGAACCGCGTGCAATCCGTGGCGGTGACACCAACTCCACTGTTGTTGTTGTTGTTGAGCTACCCATTCCCTGCTTCCCATTCCCAGCCATTACCAAGTTCACCCAGTGGGCAGTGTAGGTGACATACCTGCCCTGACCATGCTTGGAGGACCATGCGTCAGTAGTCATATGGACCTTTGGCCCAACACTAAGTGACAGAGATGCGGTAACTTGGCTCTGCACATGTTGGTACAGGTGTGGTATTCCCTTTTTAGAAAAAAAATTGCGGCTGGGTACCTTCCACTGCGGTGTCCCAATTGCTACAAATTTGCGGAAGGCCTCAGAGTCCACCAGCTGGTATGGTAAAAGCTGGCGGGCTAAGAGTGCAGACAAGCCAGCTGTCAGACGCCGGGCAAGGGGGTGACAGTCAGACATTGGCTTCTTACGCTCAAACATGGCCTTCACAGAAACTTGGCTGGTGGCAGATGACTGGGAATGGGAACAGGTGGTCAAGGTGGAAGGCGGAGTGGAGGGTGGTTCAGATGGGTCAAGGAGAGCAGAGGTAGAGCAGTAAGATGCTGGACCAGAAGGAGTGTGGCTTTTAGTTTGCCTGTTGCCTTTGAAGTGTTGCTCCCAAAGTGCTTTGTGCTTGCCGCTCATGTGCCTTCGCATAGAAGTTGTACCTATGTGGCTGTTGGGCTTACCAAGGCTCAGTTTCTGACTGCACTCATTGCAAATTACAATGCTTTTGTCAGAGGCACACACATTAAAAAAATCCCACACTGCTGACTTTTTGGAAGTGTGCGATCTGGCGGTAACAGTAGAAGTTGGCGGCATTGGCGGCAATGGCGGGTGCGTTGGCTGGCTGAACACAGGTGCCAATACATGTTGTTGCCCTACTGATCCCTGCGGGCTGTCCTCCCTGCTTCTTCTAAGTCTTATTCTCCTACTGCCTCTCTGACTCTCCGTCTCTCCATCTGAACTACCCTCCTCTTGCTCTCTTCTACTAGGCACCCACAAAACATCAATCTCCTCATCATCATTCTCCTCAGATGCATCAATTTCTTCTGACACATCACAGAAGGAAGCAGCAGCGGGGACCTCCTCCTCATCACTCATCATTATGTCCATCTCTGTCGTGTTCTCTGCCAGAATTAAATCTGGTGTAACGTCCTCATCTCCTTCATCTTCTTCTGCCAATAATGGTTGCGCATTACTCAGTTCAAGAAACTCATGGGAAAATAACTCCTCTGACTCCAGTGAAGAAGGGGCACCGGTGGTGGAGGAAGTGTTACGTGGGGTGGCCATAGCAGTGGAGGATGAGGAGGATGTTGTGGTAAAGTTAGAAACGGTAGAGGATGGGGTGTGCTGTGTAAGCCAGTCAACTACCTCTTCAGCATTTTGGGAGTTCAGGGTCATTGGCTTTTTAAAACTGGGCAATTTGCTAGGGCCACAGGATTGCATAGCAGCACGGCCCCTAGCACGGCCTCTGCGTGGCGGCCTGCCTTTGCCTGGCATTATTTTTAAAAAAACAACAACAACAAAAACTCAGTTGGTTTTTCTGGAAACGATAATACACACAGCTAGATGGCGGTTTGAAGAAAACACTGTGCAAATAATGCCTACAAGGTCAACGTATACACAGCGGTGGATACGGATTACGTAAAATATAAGAATGCTGCTTGAAAAAAAGTAACTCAAGTGGTTTTTCTAGAGACGATAATATTATCAATATTTAGACAAAATGTGAACAAGCTCACACAGCTAGATGGCGGTTTGAAGAAAACACTGTGCAAATAATGCCTACAAGGTCAACGTATACACAGCGGTGGATACGGATTACGTAAAATATAAGAATGCTGCTTGAAAAAAAGTAACTCAAGTGGTTTTTCTAGAGACGATAATATTATCAATATTTAGACAAAATGTGAACAAGCTCACACAGCTAGATGGCGGTTTGAAGAAAACACTGTGCAAATAATGCCTACAAGGTCAACGTATACACAGCGGTGGATACGGATTACGTAAAATATAAGAATGCTGCTTGAAAAAAAGTAACTCAAGTGGTTTTTCTAGAGACGATAATATTATCAATATTTAGACAAAATGTGAACAAGCTCACACAGCTAGATGGCGGTTTGAAGAAAACACTGTGCAAATAATGCCCACAAGATCAACGTATACACTACTACAGCGGTGGATACGGATTACGTAAAATATATTATGGCTGCTTGAAAAAAGTCACTCCGGTGTTTTTTCTGGAGACAGTAATATTATGGATATTTAGACAGAATGTGAACAAGGTCACACAGCTAGATGGCTGTTGGTTGAATAACACACTGGGCAAAAAATGCCTACAGGGCAAATAATGCCTAAAAGGTCAACTTATACACTACTACAGCGATGGATACGGATTACGTAAAATTTATTATGGCTGCTTGAAAAAAGTCACTCCGGTGTTTTTTCTGGAGACGGTAATATTATGGATATTTAGACAGAATGTGAACAAGGTCACACAGCTAGATGGCTGTTGGTTGAATAACACACTGGGCAAAAAATGCCTACAGGGCAAATAATGCCTAAAAGGTCAACTTATACACTACTACAGCGATGGATACGGATTACGTAAAATTTATTATGGCTGCTTGAAAAAAGTCACTCCGGTGTTTTTTCTGGAGACGGTAATATTATGGATATTTAGACAGAATGTGAACAAGGTCACACAGCTAGATGGCTGTTGGTTGAATAACACACTGGGCAAAAAATGCCTACAGGGCAAATAATGCCTAAAAGGTCAACTTATACACTACTACAGCGATGGATACGGATTACGTAAAATTTATTATGGCTGCTTGAAAAAAGTCACTCCGGTGTTTTTTCTGGAGACGGTAATATTATGGATATTTAGACAGAATGTGAACAAGGTCACACAGCTAGATGGCTGTTGGTTGAATAACACACTGGGCAAAAAATGCCTACAGGGCAAATAATGCCTAAAAGGTCAACTTATACACTACTACAGCGATAGTAAAATAAAAAAAAGTAAAATAAAAAAAAAATGAATATTAAAAAAAAAAAATTACAGTTGGTGCTGCTGAACTACTAGGAGCAGCAGATTAGCACACCAGTCCCACTCCCCAACACTGCTAGACTAATAGCACTGGGCTCTTATAGTAGTAGTAGTAGTAGTAGTAGTAGTAGTAGTAGTAAAACAACAAAAAAATAAATAAAAGCAGTCCTTACAAGGACTACTGTTATTGCAGCAGTCAGCAGATGAGATCAGAAGCAGGACAGCTGCCCACTGCAGCTACATACAGAGCACTGCAGTAGAAGGTAGATTACTAGCCAGCAAAGCTACCTAAGCTTAAATGTCCCTCAAACCCCTGCAGACTTCTGTCCCTCCAATAACAGAGCAGTATCAACACGATTACTAGCCAGCAAACTTTCAACTGTCCCTGAAATCACTAACAGGCAGCAGCTCTCTCCCTACACTATCTCTTCAGCACACACAGGCAGAGTGAAAAAAACGCTGCAGGGCTTCGGTTTTTATAGGGAAGGGGAGTGGTCCAGGGGAGAGCTTCCTGATTGGCTGCCATGTACCTGCTGGTCTGGGGTGAGAGGGCAAAAAAAAGCGCCAACAATGGCGAACCCAAAATGGCGAACGTCGCGCGACGTTCGCGAACTTCCGGCGAGCGCGAACACCCGATGTTCGCGCGAACAAGTTCGCCGGCGAACAGTTCGCGCCATCTCTAATCTTATATATTAATTGGCTGTAACCGAGCATGTACAGTGAACACATGTATGTGTTCCCTTGGGTTGTGTATGAGCATAGTGAATCATGAGCCGGGGGGGAGGGGTGCCCCTTAAAATTGCAATTTTATATTTAGGATTACCCAATGGCACATATTTCTAGATAAATGTAACGCTTTCTTGGGCTATCCTGCCAATGAGGAGTTACGGGTGTCCAGCTAGTGGAGTGAGCATGGGTTACATGTGAATCTACACCCTGGGCAGAGCCTTCGCCAAATGGAAGCTTCCCCTTTAAGATGTTGTAAAACTACAATCCACAGCCTAATTAGTGCAAAAGTAGATGAATTGGAGGCCAGGAGGTTCTTTGATAGTAAACAAGGGAACAGGTTTATTATGCCAGAGGCAAATGACATCAGGTTTTACTCCCAAACACGTGTAGGATACAGCAGATGAAATCACAGTGGACAGAGAAATGATCACAGTTAGACAGATATGATTCCTTGAGGTATCAGCAGACAGGTGTACATCAATTCCCATTTAACCGACGTTGCCAGTGAGGGGATCGGGATCGATCAGGTAGGGTACAGGCAGTCCTTTGCTAACCTAGATGCCTATCAACTGAGTTCCCTGCTCTAAAGGCAAACAGGCCTTGTGGGAAAGCTACTTCCTTCTACAAATCCTTTTTGGAGCAACAACTGCTCTTTCTGCTAAACCTCTCAGTCTCACCCTCCTAGAGAGTCTATAACAGGAGCTCACTATGCTAGCTGTTCCTCATTCACGGGGTTGCCTGGTCCCTGACTTTAGCACCAAAGGTGTCAGTTCCCTTTGGGGTAATATGGCTTACTGGGGCCTATGGTGAATCCAGGCTCAATGGGAATCACCTAGCAGCAGCACCAGGAGCCAAAGAGGAAGAGGCCACTCCCTGCACAACACATAGCAACATATAGCAATGTGGCAGGGGAGTGTCATTACACTCTTTGTCCAATAGATGAGCTGGTTACACTTAAACTGTTGCAAGGACTTTGCCCAATAACAAAGGATAAGAGAACTACATAAAGAAAAGTAGGGGATTAACTATATAAGGATATCCTATGGTCCCTACATAAGTATACTTTTATGAAAATGAATTAGTTAGATGAAGTATTGTTTTACATGTAGGCTGTTATATTAGATATATTCTTATAGAGACCTGCAATGTTCAGAGGTACAGATTCATTTTCTTATTTTCAGGATTTGTGATTTATACCATTTACAGTGATTAATAACATTTAACACTTTTCTGGAATCATAATTTGGCAAAAGGTACAGAAGTGAGTACTTACTTATAGGATGCTGGTGAATTTTTTTTAGTGTAAGTACTGTGTATACTTAACACGTTACATAGTTTTGTTCTTCTCATTTATAGTTTTGTTGTTTGAAATGATAGCCTTATTATAAACCCAGAGAAGGAATTGCAAAAGCTAATCTTGATGGGATCTTTATATTTTCATATCTTGCTCATTTAGCTATTAACGTAAGTATGTGTGTAACATTGAGGGCTGCATTACCTTTAGGTTAGTGCTTATAGATAAATAACTCCTTCTGTATTATTTCTAATGTTATAATTCATTTAACAACACTTCCAACATACTGTAAACAGGTTAAATACATATATTTTTTAGCTATAATATACAGTTTTATTGTAAATATATTATCTATTGCAAAAACATTAACTATTTGGGTCTATTAGGTTTATATTGTTTGTTATAATGGTAAATGTAAATTAAGTGATATCATTTGTTCCACTTGTTATAAGATAAATTAGGCCTTCAAAAGACTAGCCTTTTTTGAAGTAGGACACAAAATGTTTCAAGATGCCTTTCAAATCCTTTAAAACCCTGCTAGATTACACACTTCATTAGCCAACGAGCTCTTATTTTAAAAAAAAAAATCCTGTTGCAACCTACTTTCGAGTTAGGTATCATTGTTTGACAATTTTGAAGGTGAAGAGCACAATTCAAATGTAAATACTGCCATCGATATAAGAAAATAAAAGCACTGCTGTATGGTATAATTTGCAAAGTATAAAAGCTACTATCATGAATAAGTATGAATGAGTAGACTAATTATGATGCCTGCAATGCAGAATTTATTTGTGGTGGTATTTTATGTATAGTGATAAAAAATAAAATAAAAACATGAGGTAATCACGTTTATAAAATGTAATAAACATGGGGCAAATTATGCACCAAGGCAGTGCTCCATTGTAACCAAAACAGAATACCTTTCATTATTTTTCCTGCAGTATATTAATCAAATCTACTTGTTAATTGGCTTTTATTTGTTGCTGCACTTGTGAAAAATATCTCAATGTTAGAAGAGAAACAGTGAATGGTGTTGGTCTTTAACAGGTAATATTGCAAAGTTACTGAATTAAAGTCATGTAAAGCCTTATTGTAACTTGTAGAAAATAAATTAAAAAATATGAAATTATAGTTTCCAACTGTTTATAAAAATGTCAGGTGATCAAAGTTTGATTAGCAGTTTGAGGCCAATAACAAGAAGTGTAAATACCTAGCATTTTAAAAGCCAAAATGAAAGCAACAATGCATAAAAAAAATTACAGTTAAACTTGGGGGCCGGTTTAATACTGCTCGAGCCTTTCTGCTTGAGCAGTTAAGAAAACCCCACATGAATTAAGGAACTCACGCAAGTGTTACCCTACTTACATCCCTTCTGACCATTCTGACAGTTTAACACTACACTTATGGAGCTTACTTTATAGCACAGTACAAACCTAAGCCACTCCACAGTGGTATTAGGGGAGATTGGGTACCTGGTACTTGTGAGCACAGTTGCTTACATCTAGTGTGATCCAGGAATTTACCTATGGATGACCCCATTTGGAATAATAATACCAAAACACGCACAGTAAAAATAAATAACTCTTTATCTAAAAAGGAAAGGGCAACTAATACATGAAACCGTCCTGACACAGTGGCAATAGGGGCCTCATTAACTAAGTCTGTCTACTCAAACTATCTTATTAACTAAAACTCCGCAGGCAGGCGGCACTTCTGGATGGATTTATTAGGAAAAAGGCTGCTGTATACTGCCTAATGTGTTTCAGGATTGTATCCCTTAATCATAGGCTCTCTTATTAACTACACAAGGTTTTGGAAAAAAACTTGTTAGTTAAGATATTTGTTCCCCAAACAGGCACCTAAAAGCTTTTTCTTATTTAAGAAAACCTATTTGGGGGAAAAATACCTTGCGTGTGTTCCTTAAAGGGATCCTGTCATCAGAAAACGCATCAGTTAATAGTGCTACTCCAGCAGACTTCTGCACTGCAATCCATTTCTCAAAAGAGCAAACAGATTTTTTTATATTCAATTTTGAAATCTGACATGGGGCTAGACATTTTGTCAATTTCCCAGCTGCCCCATGTCATGTGACTTGTGCCTGTACTTTAGGAGAGAAATGCTTTCTGGCAGGCTGCTGTTTTTCCTTTTCAATGTAACGAATGTGTCTCAGTGGGACATGGGTTTTTACTATTGAGTGTTGTTATTAGATTTACCAGGCAGCTGTTATCTTATGTTAGGGAGCTGCTATCTGGTTACCTTCCCATTGTTCTTTTGTTTGACCACTGGGGGGGGGGGGGGGAAGGGTGGGAGGTGATATCACTCCAACTTGCAGTATAGCAGTAAAGAGTGATTAAAGTTTATCAGAGCACATGACTTGGGGCAGCTGGGAAATTGACAATATGTCTAGCACCATGTCAGATTTCAAAATTGTATATAAAAAAATCTGTTTGCTCTTTTGAGAAATGGATTTCAGTGCAGAATTTTGCTGAAGCAGCACTATTAACTGATTCATTTTGAAATTTTTTTTTTTCCCATGACAGTATCCCTTTAACTCTTGTGGTACTTCCTTAATGACTGCTTGAGCTGAAAGGCTTGAGTAGTATTAAACTTGCCCCATGATGATGGAAATATTGATTTGTGGGGACTTATTGGAATTTTTTACACCGTTAGCGATACAATGACCAAAGGCATGTAGCGTTTAATATTTTAGAGGCATGTGTCTCTGCTCTGGCTTAAAGGTTTTTGGAAGAGGATTCCCTTTCCAGCAGGACACTGATTTTAAACACCTATTAAAAGCCTTTTTTCTGTATTCACTAGACCTCATGTCCTCTAAATAACATTTGAGCATTTGAAAATGGCAAAATATATTGAAATGTCACTTGATTGAGAAATAATAAGGATTTTTACATTTTGAAAAAAATGTTGAATTGGCAAGTTGCGTGCAAAGCAAATTGTGGACATAGTACAAATTTGGACATTTTAACTTAAGTAGCTACTAACTAACCATTAGGGGCAGATTTACTTATGGTCAAATATCGAGGGTTAATTAACCCTCGATATTCGACTGCCGAATGGAAATCCTTCGACTTTGAATATCGAAGTCGAAGGATTTACCGCAATTCGTTCGATTCGAAGGATTTTAATCCATCGATCGAATGATTTTTCTTCTACCCAAAAAAGCTTAGAAAGCCTATGGGGACCTTTCCCATAGGCTAACATTGACTTTGTTAGGTTTTACGTGGCAAACTAGGGGGTCAAAGTTTTTTTTTAAAAGGGACAGTACTTCGACTATCGAATGGTCGAATAGTCGAACGGTTTTTAGTTCGAATTGTTCGATTAAAAGTCATAGTCGAAGGTCGAAGTATCCCATTCGATGGTTGAAGTGGCCAAAAAAACATTCAAAATTCGAAGTTTTTTTATTCTATTCCTTCACTCGAGCTAAGTAAATGGGCCCCTTAGTATAAAACCAAGATGTTCCATCTGTCTTTATTTGAAAAATCTATTTGCATACAGTTTAAATTAGAAAATTAAATATACTGATAAATACATTTACACAGTTTTTGTGGGGGTTTGGTGGCTGACTGTGGAAATCAGACAAGTCAAAAAAGCAATAGTGAATAGTCGCAAAAATGACATCCATCAACTCCAATGGTGAAAAGAGTTGTTGCGCAACCAAGAAAATGTTGGCGATGCAATTTGGAGAACTTTTGGAAATGGGTTAGATTTGCCCACCGCTAAATAACAATGATCATTCCGCCCATGTTCCTGATAATACTTTAAGGGCATGCTGACTTTATAGGCTGTTTACCTGGTTTTAATATGCCCTTTATCATACAGCAACTGTACAACCCAAACAACTGTATATGTTGAATATACTGTATACCATAAATGCTGCTGTTCTAACAGAAATTACTTTTTGTTGCATACGATCAGGCCTATGCTAATGTAAACATGTTGGTGCCATTTATAAATTGCTTATTATTTGTTAAAAAAACATTGGCTATCAATATATGTTCTTTGTAAGATTAACTATATACATAGTACAGATATAATAAAATCTTCTTAATTTGTATGAACACTGGGCTATATCGTTTTAAGGTGGTGCCCTAGCAACAAATAAACACAGTTACCAATATTATTGCATATGCCAACTTCGTACATTAACTCTGAAATATATAAATTCTAACAATGGAGAGCTTTAAATGCCCAAAAGATGGCAGTAGAGCATATTGTAAAGAGCACACATCTGTATTCAGTCTTTCCCGGAGGCTAGTAGCCTGCATTCTAATACAGGGACAAAACAAACCAGGTAAACAAGGTTCCTTTTTATATCTTTGTTTTATACAAGGGTATGTGCATATTTAGAGACAGAGAGTCAGGGGCAGATTCATCAAAGGTCGAATAGGCTAGTTCGACATTCGAAGTTGAATTCGTAGGATTTTTAACATCGTATGATCGTACTACGAGACAGTACTTCGGTTATCGAATGGTCAAATAGTTAAAGCATTTTCGATTTGAATCGAAGTCGAATTTGGCCTATTCGATGGTCGAAGTACCCCAAAAATACTTAGAAATTCAAAGTTTTTCAATTCAAATATTCACTTCGAATTCACTTCGACCCTTAGTTAATGTGCCCCTTAGTGTGTGTTTGTCCCTTTTCTTATTGGAAGCAAATTGCAAGCATTGGATCCTGTCAGTACTGGAAAATCTAAACATCATAGCAGCAATAATTATTGTAAAGTGCAATATGACTCAATGTGGACAATCAGGTTAATAGTGTATCTCCAAGATTTAAATCTCACTTCACAGCAATATGACAGTCCATCCATTATTAACAGTTACATTTTAACAGTTTTCTCCATGAAAAATGTGCTTATGGACAGCTCATCCAAATATTATTATTATATTTATTTATAATATGTATTAATAAATCACCAACATTTTCCACAGTGTTGTACATAAGGATACATCATTTACAAACAAATTGATATGTTAGGTAATTAGACTGGTGCCCACAGGCTTACATTCTATAAGGATGGGGATAGTTGATATACAATATGACAAGATTTTAAAGTAGCATTTACAACAAAATGCCTGGGATATTTGCAATCTGGGCAATTTGGGTATATGCATTGGCTAAATACTACTAAAATTAAGATTATATGAAATTTGTTAACTCTTTGGGGATTATTTACTAAAATCAGATTTTCTCATTATTTTATTAAAACAACTTTGACCAAACTTCCATTCACAATTTTAGCTTATTTATCAATAAAATCATTTTAAAAATTTGGTGCGGGAAAATACTCTATAAACTCTTGATAAAACACTGACTTTGTTATCATAGAAAACCCAGGGCAGATCAGGATATCTTCCATTTGTAAAAGAGATATCTGCCATTGACTTCCACATGACCGTGGCAGGTTTAAGAAGGAGTATATTTGATTTGGACTTTTAGCAGCCTCGGGGTATAATAAATCTTGAAAATTTTTAGTTTTGTTTCCCAATGAAAATTTTTTATTTTCACCTTTAAAACTGCAACCAGAAAAATAACCGCCTTTGTGTAAATGCTGAGACAATAAAAAGTATTGGGAATCTTTCCTAACCCTGTAACACAGATAAGAAGCCATTTCATGGATGGATGGCTATTTCAGTGGCAACATTTAGGGGCAGATTTACTAAGCTCGAGTGATGATTCTAATTTCAAAAAGTTGGAATTTTTAAGTAAATTTTTGGGTACTTCGACCATCGAATAGGCTATATTCAACCATTTGGCTTCGATTCGAAGTAAAAATCGTTCGACTATTCGACCATTCGATAATCAAAGTACTGTCTCTTTAAAAAAAAACTTCGACTTCATACTTCGCCAAATTAAAGCTACCGAAGTGCAATGTTAGCCTATGGGGACCTTCCAGAGCAAGTTTTTTTTTGTGAATAGAAATCCTTTGATTGATCGCTAAAAATCGTTCAATTCAAATGATTTAATCATTCAAACTATTTTTATTAGACCGCAGGATTGGCAAATTTGTTGAAAAAACTTGAAGTTTTTTAATTAGATGGTCGAATTTCGAAGTTTTTTGTACTTCAAAATTCGACCCTTCATAAATCTGCACCTTAAAGATATTTAGAGAGACTATCAAACCAAAGAATTGGTTACACATGCTTTAACCTCCTTTAAAAGACAAGAGGGGAGGATAAGGCCTGTAGAACTAATGCTTTGGTCTTGGCTCAAGAAATGCTACCATGCAGGGAGGTGGCAGCCTATGAAAAATATGACCCTAGGTAAATGGATATAATAATCATATGGAGTTGGCATGGTATAGTGGCTTGCCAATTTTATGATCATAACTTTGTAACTAAAAAAACCCTATTTTTGAAATTATAAGCACTTGCACAGATAGTAAATTACTAATAAAATAGGAGACTATGGAATGTGCATTGCTTAATTCACTTTCTTTTGTATGCTTGCACCCTTTGAATAGACTGAAGTGTGGAGAAAAAATAGGTATAGGCAACACACAATGTAAAAGTTAGAAAGCCTTTATTTTAACATTTCAAGACATATTCGTGCAAAAATTCACGATATCTATTTTCAATGTATAAACTTCACTTATCTGTTAGAGTTTGAAGTCCAGTTTCACATGCATTATATTGTATTCACATACATACTGTAAAAAGAATAAAACAACAATTGAAGTCAATAATTTACCTAAAAACAAGAGAAAGACCGTATAGCATGTTTAACCCATTGGGAGCGTGGTGGATTAAAGTTTTCGGTCGCTAAGGCAAAAATCATTTGCATTTCTTTCGCAATGTGAATAAATGTAAGGGTAAGCTAAACATAGGCTGGTTTCTGCCACATCTTCACTGTAGTGCTGTTTTCTAAAGCACATCTATACAAATCACACTGCAACTTGACTTTTTAATTATTAATGAGGGAATTTAAATAGTTTGTTTTACTGAAAATTCTTAATAGAAAAATGCATTCCTGTCAATGGACAGCAAAAATAGCTGTAATAATAATACAGTGGAACCCCACTTTTATGTGCCCGCATAGTGCATTTTCCTGGATAGGACATCTTTTCTTCAAAGCTCAGCACATGTGAGCCGCATTCTTTTACGTTTTCATGGATTTTAAATAGATTTTTTGCAATACCTGAGAAAGCGTAAAAGTAGGGTTCCAATGTAGTTTTAAAAGTTATAAAACATTTAAAAGAAAAGATAATCAATGAATCAATTAACTAACTGAATTGTAACGGTATGGAGTCATAGAGAACTGTCTACACTTTAATACACCCTTCAGTGGCCATTTATTTAAAAATAAATAGGGTGTGTAAGTTTATAACAGAATCTGGACAAAATGATCTCTATTCATACAAAAGTAAAGGCTTTTACTATGGCAAATAGAAAATACTCCATATTAAGAAAATCAACCCTTCTATAAATCCACTTGTGGCTGACATTTTTCTATATTCGGAGCAGTTATTTAACTTTTTTTCATTCTCACATTGCTCTTTTTTCTATTCCGAACAATTTTACCATATTCCACGATGTTAATAAATCCACAGGCATGGTTTTACAAAGCTGCATGAAATTCTGAGATCAAAGGTCAATCTTACTGGACACTCCTGCAGTGGTAGGAATGCCAGCAAGGCCACCCTCTGAAACCTGCTGTGATTAGAATCAGCTTGAATACTTTAGAACAAAATCAAGCAGTCATGAAATAACTGCAGAATTGATTCATTTGTTAATTTGACTGCATACACCCAGTGTTCTGTTTATTAATGCAAAATAAATCTTTAAATAAACATTTTTGCAACTAACTCAAAAAAAGAACTATGAGAAATAAGGTTGTATTTTCTAATGAAAAAGTGTAGCTATAATAACGCTATCTTATGTAAAACCCTTTACAGTAGTTAGCTAGCATAGTTAGCACATGCCCCTCGTAAATCAAAGTCTATTTTTGTCTTTTAAATGAAACTAACAAAAGAAGTCAAACCTCAGTGTGGAATTGTATTTACCTTGCCACTCCTTCCTATAATATTATGTAAAAAGCTTATATGTCTGCTGAGCCATGATTTGTTGCAGTCAGCACATTTAGCTTTCTTTTAGTTCTTTAAGAAAAACATCATTCACAAAAAATAACGAGTTCAAGTTCAACCTATGTATTATAAGGCATTTGGCATATTCAAAATCTTAGAGGGATAACCCCGCTTCTCTGATAATAATTTGTTATATCTTTATTTTTCTTTTTAAAAGGACAGCCATAAGCCTTCATCCAGATATCGTGCTCACTCTTTTAGGCCGATGACCTGGGTGTTTAAACCCCAGGTCCTACGGTCCTGGATTCGCACAGTCTTAAGACAATTTCTGCAAATATGGGAAAGAAGCCTCAGTCACCAAAATTGACGAATGGCCCGGGTGCATCGCCCCGAACCCGTAGCTGAAGGTGGTGTACAATCAAATCATGTATGTTGGCAAGCACTTCACAGTCCACTCGTCGAGTAAAAACTTCAAGTTTATTTCAGTAGAATAAAAACATATTAATCCTGACTCATTTTGTTTCACAGATACGTAGTCATACTGACTACGTATCCGTGATACGAAACGCGTCAGGATTAATATGTTTTTATTCTACTGAAATAAACTTGAAGTTTTTACTCGACGAGTGAACTGTGAAGTGCTTGCCAACATACATGCTTTTAGAAAAACAGCCACATTTATGGTGATGGATTGGGAAGTATATGTGTTTCAGCCTGAAGACCTTTAACTAATACTATATTAGTATACCAGCTAAAGGAGAGATAGAGAGACTTTCATGTAATATGTGCTTTGCCAATGAGTAGCAGAACCCTATCTTCAATCTTGTTACACAATTTACACAATTTTCACACAAGGGCTACCAATGTTTTATATAATGAAATCACTTATTGGACATTCAATATGTAATTAGGGTCATTGTGAATATCCCTTTTGATATCAAATATCCCAAGACTGATGTCAAACCCACGTCTCATTAGCATATCTGCTTGAGATTCGTCATCAGTTCAGTGGCCTTACTTTTAGTTTTAGTTTAAAACTAAAACTAAAAAATTCTAATTCTTATTCGAATTTACCATTCTAAACCATAAAAAATCTGCCCCAATCTTCCAATGTATGCATTGGAAATAAAGTAGACAAAGGCATAATTTAGATATGGGGCAAAGAACTTTTTATTATAAAAAAGGACTCTGCAAAACTCTTTTTTCCTTTTCACTTGATATTTTCAACCTCCAAATAAAGCTGACGGGGCATGTTACCCCAAGACCAGAAATTTACAATTAAAATATATGTAAAATAATGTTATAACCCTTTCTTAATATATTAATGACTGTCTATTAACACACAAACATTTTATTACAGGCATATTGAAGATTTTAACTGTTATACAGAGTGTTTGTTTACCTCTTTGTACTCTGAAAACAGAGTATCTAGAATTTATTTAATTGAATAATTGCATGCTAATTAGGAACACTATTAAAATTTGAATGCAATATGTTACAGTTGTCATTGTTTAAGTATTTCATAAGATAGTAGTTGAAAAGAAATGGCAGCATTACAAATATAATAAGATCCAAAAAGGAGTAATTTGTATTTAAATATATTTAACTTATTCTAATTTATACATCATTGTTGCAAAATCCTTAAATATTTGATTGGCCAAGAGCTAAAATTCTCAGTGCCCTTAGAAAAGATATAGATATGTTAAATTTGTTTTAATCTAATACTAACTGCTTCTTTCTGATAAGCAAGAGGCATGTCATGCATATAATCTTTATTTATTAGAACCCTAAAGCTTCAATCCAAACTAAAAAAGATATTTTGGGCTATAGTTATTTCAGCAGTTTTTTTGTGTAATTTTACTTTTCTGAAGACTAACATATATGTCACTTCCCATTGCCCTAATCATTTTTTTGCAAATGCTTTATGATTCATTTTGCATAAAACTTTTAATGTACTGTATCGTAATCAGATAATTATTTGTTAATACATATTTATATTTAAAATTGAAAATATGAATTATTAGAACAGTCATATTGTATGTTAAAAACATTGTGCACTGTAAAAGCATATAATACTTACAACATACACAGAAATATAAATATGCACACTGCAGAACACAAATCAAAATTGTGGAAAAATACAAGAAGATTGTTGTATTGAACAACAATATATGGCTAAGATATCCAGACACTTGCCTGTCTAACCTCCCATGTCTTTTAGTTAGGTTTTAGGAAAAACATCAATTAAACACAAGTGATGTGCAGGTCTACCTGCAGATGGGACAGAATCAGGCTAACAAACCTCTCCAGGCATGGGTAGCAGTTCTAACTTTCCCCTGATGTTGGCTTCACTGCCCAAATCCCAACTCCTTTGGTATGCATTTACACACACATCTCATCCTTTTAAGTGATTTCTCCAATTATACCCCACCTACCGTTGACATCACCAGAAGGATATTAAAGAAATCACAAATTTTGGGAAGGTTTGGATGAAAGCTGGAAATTGTGGGGTTAGGGTTTTTATAATAAAAAGTTCTTTGCCCCATATCTAAATTATGCCCTTCACTGTTTGGCACTGATGCTGGGTCATCAGGCCGGGCTCACAGTTGTTTTTTTCCAGCAAAAAAACAGCCTTCCCCAAACTTTTACTCTCATTATTATCACCAAAGCAAAGCAATGTTGTACTTACCTTGTTTTGTGCATTAATGTGCTGAAACAAGAAAAGGCCTTCCAAAGTTGTTGTCACATAGGAAGTGTGGACATGTCATGAACGGTATACTGTTGCACTAAAATTTTTAACAGGCAGTCCTTGCCTTAACCATAGGTTTGCCAACTATTTTTTCTGCTGCCAGGGAGGCATGGCAGATGATGTTGGAGGCAAATTGGGGGCAGGGCTGGTTACATCAGGACAGGACTGGTGATGTCAGGGGCAGGGCTGATGATGTGGTAATCAACAATTGACTGATTGTCATGTTACTATTCCTAAATCTAGACAGAAAGTTTTCACCCGGACAGCCATTCCAGACTGTCTGGGTGAAATCCGGACAGGTGGCAACCCTACTTAGCCATTATTTTTCCTCCATAAAACATGACATTACATTACAGACAGAATTACACATATTTCTTCTGGTATCTGCCAAAACCAGAGCTGTTCATCAGACAGATGAGTCAGATGGTGAAGTACGATCCATTGAATGAATTTGCACTGCTTTACCATTTGATTCCAGTGGCAGTAATATTTGCACCAATGTAGCTGACCTCTGTAATGTCTGTTTATGCAGCTCAAGTGCTGAGTATGGGACATTGTTGTTACCTAGTCAATATAGTTAATTTGAGTTAAAAAACTCAAAACTTAAAAAGTATTCATGAAGATTGTCCCTTCTGTGAGATGCCCCAGCATCAGTCACCCATATTAGTAAAGGAAATAAACTTTGCTTCTCTGTAAAAGTAAGCAGAGACATATTATTGTATATAGATACAAAGCAAACATGGCTCTACAGATTGAAAGGAAATCATGATATAAGAATCATTTCTCAACCTCTTTTAGGCTGGCAGAGTGAGGTAACCTTTGTTAATTGTGAAGTAAGGGGATTCTTCAAGTTTTCTTGCCACCTAAAACCTGTGTGATTTGTATTTTTTTAAAAGCACAATCACAAAAACTGATCATAGAAAAAATCACGATATCTGAAAAACAAAACCAAACAGAATTACAGCAAAAAAGTAGGGATGCACCAAAACAGAATCCTTAAAATCACACAACTTTTTATCACACAAACAAGAGAGTTACAATTTTTGGCATGGTTCTTTCTAACCCTTCCTTCATCTAATTTGCATAGGGTTCGGATTCAGTTTACAATGCAGCCAAATCTTTCATGAAAGATTTGAATTAATATAGACATTGCTTGTGCAATTAGTAATGGTTTAATTTTAACATTATTTTACATAATACATACAAATCAAATAAGATTTCAGTTGTTTTATTTATTGTATAGTTTTTCTAGCACATTTTTGTAATGGGGTTATCCTAAAATCCCATAACTTTCAGTCCTTATATAAGCTATATAAAAGTAGCTTTAAGCTACTTATGCACCGTAATACAGCTTTTATTATTTTGCACCAAAATGCTAGGATTGTATTTTGTGGCAAATAACATTTTGTCATTGAAACCGAAATGTCTTTAGACTGACCCTGTAAGGAACATTATATTGATTTTCAACTCCCATTATTACTGCACTTTACCTGCCAATGATTCTAGGTCAGCTCAATTTTCAGGAAGGTCTGAGGTCAACACCTAGATTTACTCATATCAGAAACTAGAAAGATGGCTTAGCTGTGAGATACAAATATTTGCTACAGTGCAGGTACAGCATTTCTTTGAGTCTTTCTTTGTGTTTCAAGTATCTTTTTTATTGTATAAATTATAATATAATGAAATGATGGTAAAAATATTTTTTAAAGGGGAATTATTGTGAAAATGCAAATTGAATATATGCATTATCATGTTGAAATATGAAACTTTCTAAATATGATCAATTAAAAAATTGTAGTTTCAGAAATAATCAAGCTCTAATACCTGTATATCTTTTTTAGGCAAAAAATTGCTTCAGAAATGGGTCAGACATTGTAAGATTACCTGGTGGTCTAGTAGAACAGTGGTGGGGATGCACGCTCCAGCCATCATGGGGATGCCCGCAACATCTTTGTGCACGTCAGACATGCGCCCAATTGTTAGTTTCTTCAGCACATCGAAGTGTAACTAAGCAACAATGCAATAACGTGACGTACATGATGATGTCACATTGGCATGAAAATAAGGTATTTAAAGGGGACCCATCACCCAAAAATTTTTTTTCAAAATCCTATTTTATCACATTAGTCAAGAAAAACTTTAATTACACTATATAAATTATCTGAATCTTGTTTCCTTAAGTCTGGGATTTCAAAATTAAAACAAGCAGGCTGCAGCCATTTTGTGCACACTGTTATTAAGGCACGACTTGCATCATCTCAGAATCTTGTTTGTGCACCAGAATGGGGGACCTGATGTCTATCCCCATGCCCTGGTTACACATTTAAATGATCAATATTTGATTGACAGCTGAGTTTTTAAAATGAGCTTAACAGCTATGAATGCTTTAATAAAAAATAGAAATTGGATTTTATGTTTAATTTTAAAGGACAGATGTTTTGTATCTGGGTGACAGGTCCACTTTAAACCAGTTCCCAACAGAGTTTCAGTGGGTTTCAGGTCTAAGTTTCATAGTTCCTAGGTGCACTTTTGAATTGTTTTCCTGTTACCGACTTTTGCCTGTTATTTGACCTTGCTTGAACTCTGCCTGGATTGACCTATGCCTGTTATCTGACCCTTCTTGAACTCTGCCTGGATTGACCTATGCCTGTTATCTGACCCTTCTTGAACTCTGCCTGGACAGACCTTTGCCTAATATCTGATCATGAGTGAACTCTGCCTTAACCGACTCTTGCCTGTGTATTGACTACATTGTACTCTGCCTGAGCTGATCATTGCTTCCTCCTTACTATGCTTCTGTGTAGTCATTACATTAATTGACTGGTGTTTCCTCCTGCCTTCCTATCCACTAGGATTTGGTCCCTTTGCTCACCAAGAATGCTTGTCTTGCTACTCTCACATTAAGTCCTGGTGGCATCTGAGTAGCAGAGGGCTCCTACCAAAGCCAATGCCATTTGCTATAGACAGAAGAGTGAGTCTTGACCAGGAGATTGACAGTTTTGGGTATAGGGTGCCAATCACAACAGTAATTGATTATATTTAGAAAATGTATTATTTTAGTATGATGCAGCTTATGTTAAATATTCATTTTTGTGATAGTTCTCTTTTAAGTAGTGGTTGAGTATAGTTGTCAATACTATTTAATGGACATGGTTCACATAGTTTTATTTCATGCGACCGTAAAAAGGCCAAGAAAAAGTCTAATATATTTCTTTATTTTTTTTTAATTAAACTGAAAATACAAGCATGCATCATCTACTGTATATAATAATGCCCCTATTATAACTGAATACATATTTAAATAATTTAGTGAGTTGAAAAACTCTAGCCCATTATACATACTGTACCTATGAACAGAGTGTGTAAAAAAAAAGGCTAGACCCAATTATATCCTAAATTTAAATGTTTGAGAGATGTGAAAAGTTTTTACTCTGTGCATACAATTTTTTACAACCCTGTTCTACAATTTGTTTTAAAGGAAAGTCTAGTAGTAAGTTCTGGTTGCAAAGTTTTTGAGTATCTGTTATCATTCCTAATTCATCATCTGTTTTTCGGTTACCTATTTAAATAGACTTTTATCCTTGATCCAATATTGATTTTAGAAGTAGTTCATGCCAAGATTATCACACTGAATATGCTTGGTAATAACAGGCCTTTGTCCACTGTCAGTCAGCCACATCTCTGGAAATGTACAAATACTATGTTGTGCGGCATAGCATTAACAATAAATGTAAATATACATTATGAGCTGCCTTGCATGAAGTAATTTATCACAAACTGTAGCATAGCCTTTATTTTATCCCCATCATTTTTCCAGCCTAAGAAATGTTTCAGTGGCCATATGATATCTATTTTGATTTTAAAAATTATGAACTTTACAAATCAAATTTTTTTTCTCTATCCCAGTTTTAGAAAAACTGCCACCTAAGACCCACTGGCTTGTAAAAAAAGATAGCAAAGTAGCAAAAAAAGCAATTGATAAAGAAAAATCACATATAAATGTAATTTTTCTTAGACAAAATATGCTCTCTAAAAATGTATATAGTTTTTTCCTGTCTATCTGAAGCAAAGTGCTGTCCTATGTTACATCTTAGTGATCAAAATTAGAAAATGAAATAATATTTCCTTGCTTTTGATAGATCAGTTCCAGACACAAATAAATAGCATGCTCTGGGTAGGCCAAAACAGTAGTTTCTATAGATGTCAATAGGAATTGTCTCAAAGTACTTATTTATTTTAGTACTGAAAATAAATAGTATAATGTGATTCTCGCTGGTATGTGATTTTTTTCCACAACAAAACATGAACATGACTATCACGTTTTTCTTTAAATAAAAAAACACAAAAAAAGTTGCTGTGTTTTCTCTAATTTTGATAAACATGCCCCAAAAGTTCTCTGAAAGGTTAGTTGGAATTGAGAAAAGAAAGCATCCACAAGTCAATGTTATCTTTCTCTCAGCGCTAAATGCATTTTCCAGTTAATGCGGATGCATCTGGTTCTTAATATATTACTGCTAATATTCAAAAACTTGTAAAACATCCTTATAGACATTCAGAATGCTATCATAACAAATTGCTTCTGACTTTTCTTCTGCAGACCATTTGCTTATCTGTCCTAACATGTCTTGTCTTGTTCACCTAATAAGTACATGTAGTTGTTAGCCGCTGCCACTAATTTCCAGCTACTTCATTTGCCTTTGTAGTGTATGTGCACCAGGTTGTATTTTCCATCTGATGGGATTTCTGATTTATTATAAAATACGTCACCATTGAAGAGTCATACAAATCTGTTTCCATTATAAAATCTTAATTTAAACGTCAGTTTCCACAAGGATAACTCAAACTGTTTTACTGAATGGTTGCAATTTTTGGCTAATGTAAAAAAAAAAAAACCTTGAATTTAAGCTTTGGTTTCCACATAACATTCATACTTCTAAATAGTCATTGGAGCTACATAGTTTCACTGTTAAACAAAAAAACACATTAGAGCGGATTCTTTTGAAAAAGGTTAAAAAGATTGTATCAGGAAAAAAGCCTTGGTAGGGGTTTTCAGAAATAAGAGAACAACTGTAGTTTATGTGAAAACGATTCCCTTTTCCCCAACCTCTCCAAAATTTAAACCTGGTGTTTGGAAAAGAGGTCGGCACCGCTCTTCTGTACATAAATGCAAAGGATTACCAAACACACAATGGCAAGTGTAGCGGGATGAAGCTCTGCATGTTTATTTCATGTCAATGATGTAACGTTGCTGTGGTAGACCCCTTAGTCACTTGCCATTGTGTGTTTGGTAATCCTTTGCATTAATGAAAAACTGTAGTTCAACCATAGATCAGTTAATATAAATGATGTCATATGAGAAGACTGCAGAATTAAAACAATTAATTTCTTGGAATATATTTTCCTTCCTATGTTAACTGATCCAGAAATATACTAAGGAAATATTGCCTTTATCTGTTTCCTTTAGCTTCCTTACATAAAACATCTTAATCCTGTTTATACAGTACAGCATGCTGAAACTAAAAACATTGAGCTAGATGTATTGATTTTTTTAATATCAATATGAAACATTTAATTTTGTTTTTAAGTCTGGATACTACAATATGCATTAGGTAAATGCTCATCAAAATATACAAGTGGCTGAAAATCTTAATGGTATATAGATGTTTTTGTTGAAGAATGTTTCTCTCACCCTCATTCTAATCAAAGTTCTTTCATGAAGGGATTATTGTATTAATCAGTATTAAAGAATCAGGCACAATAACACCCATCACTCGTGTTTTTCCAATCTAGATCCAACATATTGATCTACCAAGCTTTTATTCGTGCCTAAACTTAAATTGTGTGCTGTTAAAGTTGCTGATTGGATCAATAAGTTAAAAACAAAATATCTTAACAAGTTATCTTTACTATATAATTTAAACAAGTAGGATTTTACCCTCATGATATGTTTCTAGAGAATGTCATGTTTAAGCATGTCTGTGTGTTAATATTATTATTTATACAGTGCCCTCCCACATCAAACAAATATATAGGTTTTACCAGAACAAATACACATTGTTGCAATCATATTTTGGACGTAAACAATAGTAAGGGGGTGGTCTGCTCATCTGAGCTTTTCACTTTAAAAAGGACAGTAAAGTGAGACATAAGAAGGGAGTAACAAGTCTGGTCCTCATAGAGGTCATAGAGGTCCCTGTCAGTCATGAGTTATAAAAATACAGAAATCAATGTTAATGTACAGTACTGTATGTACAGGAGAAGAATGAGGTGGCTTGTAAGATGGACAGTTTCCTTAAGGTTTAAATTATAGGCTTGGATAAAAAAGTGGGGTAAATGTAAATGGAGGTTCTGGGATTGTGTAATCAGATGGGGAGGTGTCACATTAAGCAGCCTTGGTGTGCTCTTCGGCCTACTGGCTACTCAGGTGCCACCAGATCTCACTGTATGTAAAAACTCATAAATAAAAATTTAATAAATGAGTAGGAGTCAGTGCATAACTACCTCAGGGAACAGTATAATAACTACCATACATCAGACTGCGCAAAAGGGCCTGGGGCATAGAGGCCTGGTCTACAGGATCTTCTGTATTGAAGTCTGCGGAACAAGAAAGCAAAATTTGCAGTCAGCAAGTGATTGGAGGGAAGGTGAGTGCCCAACAGGGAGAGGGGCAGATGGGGTGGGAGAGTCTGTGTGTGTACATGGGATGGAGCAAGCCCTGAAGATTGTTTGTGGTTGGAGGGGGCCCTGCCAATCATAGTTATGCCACTAATAAGGAAACTGATGGAAAACTCTGAGCATCTTTGGCCAGACAAACAAAATCTCTCAAAATTAATGCCTTTTGCACAGATCCTCACTCCCCAATGATGACAGAATGAAGAGAAACAGATGCTGAGAGAGAGGGAGTGAAGATAAACTTGATTATTTCAGAAACGGTACAGCATTTTTAATTGTTTAAATTTAGAACGTTTGTTATTTCAGTATGATGAAGCATATATTACATATTCATTTTCGTGATAATTCCCCTTTAAACTGGCATTTCTTCAATTAAAATCAGTAATAGAATAGGAATAGACAAAAGAAAGACCTATGAATGTATAAAAGTGGATGTTGCAGTGGTGTCTAAGTGCACATTATAATCAAACTGTGCTAAATACAACAAGCAGTAGGGAAGAAGAGGGTGGTATATTGAAAGCTACCCAGTCTTGAAGTAGAACCCTTGAGCTAAGTTAGGGGAGGATATATAGGACTTTTAAGTTTTTGTTGTAGGCACCAAATGCACTTCGTATACTTGCAATGATGTTTTCGCCAATCTTCCAATGAAGATCTGCTACTCTGTTTTGCAGATAATTAAGCGCTAATCTGAGAGCCTGAATTTTTGTTCTTGTGTTTTGTACCAAATTATTGTCTTGTATTGACATGATTTAACAATGAAATGCTAAACTAAACCTGCTTATACGTTGTCTGCTTGTGCTAACTGCTTGGCCACTTTGATCATGGCTATTACATCTCTCACCAAGTCTTAGAAGTTGTAAGAGTCACTTGTGTTGCTGCAGATCTTCTACCATAATTAAATGCCTATTTACAATTACTTTTACATTCCTCTATTTTACCAAACCCCAAAATCTTTTCTGTTTTCTATGTTCTCATTCTGTAGACTTAACAGAGTCCCCAATTAATTTGCCACATTTCATTTGTGATCAACATGTAATCCCTAGTAATTGATTGTTTGCAAAAATGTAGCTAACTGATATTATTAAATGCTAACTGATATTATTAAATGCTAATGAATACATTTGCTAATCTCTCTTGGTCTTATTAATGCTAGAAATAAAAAAGTGATTATCTGTCTAAAAAATTAAAAAATGGACAGAATATACAAAAGTTGTATGGGAAAGTTCTGTTATTCAACCATATTGGAGGAATGAAATTATGTTGTTGAAAATTTTTCAGGGCCACACAGACACAGGTAGGAAGTCATTTTATTTGTTGGCAGAATTCAGGCACAGGTTAAGACAGGCAACAAACAGAATAGTAAGGTACAGTAGGAGAGTTAGAAATAGAATAACAAGAATTATAAATTTCACATAGTGAGAACAAACAGGCATGAAACCCAAGCAATCTTTTATTTTAAAGCCGCAAAGTGATGAGATAATTGGATGTGACCATGGGTGCCACCATTTTGCATGCAGTGGAGTTCCTGACAAAATACCATTGTGCAGAATTTTATTATTTCATGCTTGTAAACATATGGGGTAGTTTGTCAACACTGGGCATAGTTCATAGTAACCCATATTAACCATTGAGTGATCAACATTTTTAGTCAGCTGCCAGTCCTCCTCACCAAACTTAATTATTGTGTTGCCGTGCTGTCTTTTCTTTTTTTGCAAATTGCTGTGAGATCCACATTGCCCAAGAATATTAGCAAATGTCAGCAGCGTTTAGAACAGATTGGAGTTGTGAAAGGCTACTTGTTGGAATACCTCCAAGGAGTAGGTTGCAGTAATCAAGGTGGGAGATAATAAGAGACTGGATTGTTTCTGAATTGAGATTTGGTCATATTCGTACAATGTTGTGCAGCTGAATACTACAAGCAAGTGTTTGGATGTGTTGTGAAAAAGACAGATGAACATCTAAGATAACTAGGCAGAGTGCCTGTGTGGTCCAATAAGAGTCGATGTTATTAACTGTGAATGAGATCTGAGGGACAGTGGGAGATTTTGGAGGAAATATAATGCATTTATTCAATTTCATGTGGTGTTCTGACATCCAGGAGGAGACAGCAGAAACGTCTATAACTTGGGAAAGCACAAAAGAAGAGAGATCAGGAGTAGTCAAGTACAGTTGGGTGTCATCAGCATAAAGGTAATGCTGAAGTCCAAATAACTGAATACATTTTCTTTTCTAAGTAATATAGAGTGAGAATAGCAGTGGGCCTATGACAGAGCCTTGAGGAACTCCAACAGAAAGAGGGAACATAGTAGTGTCATGAGTAGTGTCATGAATGCCAACTGAGTATAAAATGTCTAAGAGGAGTGGGTGGTCAACTGTGTCAAAGAATGCAGAAAGATCTAGAAGGATAAGTATGGAATAGTGACCCTTAGACTTTGCCATGAGAAGATCATTGGTTACTTTGGTGATTGCAGTTTCAGTTGAGTGTGTTAGGTGGAAGCCAGATTGCAGGGGTCGAGAAGGGAGTTGTAAGTGAGATGTTGGACCAAGCATTTGTAAATAAGCCTTTCCAGCAATTTGAATTGTGAAGGGAAGAAGGGAAACTGGATGATAGTTGACAGAAGAACTGGGATCAAGGGAAGGTTTTTTGAGGATAGGAGTGATTACTGCTTGTTTGTATAAAGATGGAAAAGTACCAGTACAGATTGAAAGGTCAAATAGGTGGGTAAGTGCAGGAGAGAGTGTATCAGAGATTGGATAAAGGAGTCAAGACTGAATGGGGTCAAGGGAGCAGCTTGTGGGGTTTGAGCAGGCTAGAAGTTTGCTGACTTCGTCTAGTGTTGTGGGGGTGAAGGATTACAAAGTGGATGTGAGTGGACTGCAAGATAATTTGTCAGAGATGGTTGTCAGATGGTATGCTCAGTCTAATGAGATTGATTTTTTCTTTACAAAAATAAGCAGGATCTTGGGCAATTACATTAATGGGTGGAGGGTGCGGAGGGGGCATAGTAGCGAGTTAAAAGCGTTTAAGAATAGAGAAGGGAATAAAGCAAGGTATTGATAGAGCTTGATTGTAGCAGGATAGCATAAACTTGAAATGGATGAAGTCAAGATCAGTTTGTGATGGGTGAATCTGTCCCATTTCGCTTTGCTGAAAAATTCACGAAACTCAAAAATAAACAAAACGCTAAACGTGAAAGATTTGTAAAACACATTGAAGTCAATGGCCGTCAAAATTATGTAGACACACAACAATTTTTACATGAGTGATAATTTTTACTTGTGTGACTTTTTGGTCAAATGCATTAAAGTCAATTGGTGTCAAAATTAGTATAAAACAAAAAAACACAATAGGACATCATCCCCTAAAAACAGATAATAAAATACTTAATTGGTAATATTAAATATAATTAAAATGGTTATGCTTATTAGTCAACACATATGTATTAAAAACACATTTAAACCCTAAGACTCCTGTAAGAAGTAATAATGTTATCACAATACTGTAAATAACTGTTGTTAATACTGAACTAAAAAGTCCACCAAGTATTAATACAATGTCCAAAAATATTGTCACTCCTACTTGTAAGATTGATATATGTAAATTTCAAGGAGAGATGCATCAGCTACAGACTAATTATGTATGTACCATTGGGATTAAGCTTATTTCCTCAAGAAGTGTTCAGTATAAGTCAAAAATAATGTCTTGCATACCAAAATTGGTCTATTTGTAAAATATGGATTTACCTAGCTAAAATATGTTTTAGGATCGTTATATGTTCATTTATGGAAGAGATAGGAAAAAAACATGATCAACGTGGAGGTAAATGAAAAACTAAGGGTGTGAATTTTAGTTGGTGTTCAAAAAAACACACGTCCATCATGTTCAACCGTTTAACTCTATTTTAACCTGCCTAACTGCTAGTTGATCCCGAGGAAGGCAAAAAACCCAGGCTTATTTTGTTTACAGATGTAATCATGAGCAGTGATGTCTGGATGAGATGTTCAGTGTTTGCAGGGAGTTTCCAATCCAACTGCTGTCCAACTCTGTCTAACTCTATGGGGCAGATTTATTAAGTGAAGTGAATGTGAATTTTCACATTTTGTTTTGGGCAAAACTCTTAAATTTGAATTATGAATTATCCAAATTTGATTCGAGTTATTTGAATTTGAATTTAGAGGTTTATCAGCCCTCAACACCTCAAATTTGACTTTTCGCCATCTAAAACCTGCAGAACTACTGTATAAGTCAATTGGAGAGATCCTGCGATCATTTTGGTGATGTTTGTAGCCTTCCTAACATTTGAGATTTTATAATTCAAATTCGTTTGAGTTTTAGGGTAATTAAAATCATTCAAGCTTTAAAAGTTTAATTTTTTTAATAGTCGAATTTCGAATTCATGGGAATTTAGGGGAATTCAAAATTCGACCCTTGATAAATGTGCCTCCCCATGTTGTACTCCTGGACTTTAAATTGCTAGACTTGAAATTGTTAAACCTGCCACAGCTCTCCTGTAAGGCTCATCGCTGCCATGATGCTAATTGTGTGAAAGAACAGTATGTCAATTTGGAAAGATTCTTTAAAAGAACAGTTATTATGACTTACATTATTTGTTGGTTAATTATTAATTCCAACAATTTCTTGGAATTGTGTTTTTAAATTTTTATTAATGCGAACGCTTTCTTGGAATTGTCCAGTCTTTTTTGTACAGGAGTTGCCTGACTACACTTACTTAAAAAAAAGAACAGTTGGCTTGGCTAACTTATCCTTTGCTAAATATATATGTTTTTCTTATTGTAAATATTCTGTGTTTATGTGTTACCGTAGAAGCTTTGAAATACTGATAAAAAGCACAGTGTTTTAAATTAGAAATGACTGGTGTTACTATGGTTACCCACTGAAGCATATTTTTTAAAAGTATCCTTCAAAGTGATGAAGCTTATTTACCCAAAAAAAAACAAAAGAAATCCTGCCTATCATAGTTCAGACTGTCTTAGATTTCCCAAGTCCTTATTCATATCCAAATGAAGTTGAAAATAAGAAATATAACATTCAAGTATAGAAAACATTTGAGTTCTTTCACACTTAATTAATCTAGTCATGTAAAAGGCACTATTAAGAGCGAGAGTTTTTTTTATCTATAATGAGCCTTTTTACTTCTAATTACTAGCATGTAGGTCAATAATTAGGAAACTCATTTTCAAAGACAAATATTTATTCACATTCTTCTCATAATTAGCTAAATCTATAGATGGCTATGTATATGATATTGTGTAAAGCGCCATTTTGTTGCATATTTGCACCAGTGTTGTGTATTTAAAAAAAGTACTATAAGCAGCTACATTTTACAAAAATAATAATGAACAAATAGAAAAAAAATAATGCTTACGGATTTTAGCTTCAGAACAAATTTCAGAACAAAGAGAACTCACCTGAACACCAGGTAAAATAATAAAGGAACGCTCTGCAAAATAAGTTGGAAATATTTTATACTCAAATAGAACTACTCATATGAAGCACAAGGGTTATAGATTCACAGAAGGAAGGCTAAACCTTCTCAATTAGAAAGCACTGGTAAGGCCCCTATCTAGTGTATTTATGGACTACAGTACCCAGAAGGACATTATCAAATTAGAGAAGGCCCAGGAAAGAATGACTTATAAATAAATGACATGGAATATCACAGTTATAAAGAAAGGCTGTTCAAGTTTGAGTTTTTATTATATAATTAAAAACATGTGCGCCTCAGTATAAGAATAAGGCCCAATGTATTTTGTGTTAAAAACAAACCCTTTCATCATAGGTTCATGATTAAATGTTTTAAATTGATATAGAAAATAAACGCAATCACATTTTTTACAATGAATGACAATTTTAAATGCTTCACTGTATGTCTATTAACTTCTTTACATTAGACCACATAGAGTATTGTATTGTAGCATTGCATGCACAAATAAAAATATACTGTACACACATACATAGGATGGCCATTAATAGTTTTACATTTGTTCCCTAACAGAATACATTTGGAACAGTAATGGTTTATTAGTGTTTTAAAGGACCACATTTTAATCTGTTTTAAATTGAGAACCAAATGTCCAAATCTATGGGCTGAAGTTATGCTCCTAAAGTGCAAAAGTTTACTTTATTGAAATTTAAAATCGAGTTCCTCCAGTCTATATTTGTTTTGGCAAACATTAAATAAGGTAATATTGTAGACATTATTACCTTGATGTGGTAGTACTTGCAAATTTGCAATTCATTCTGGATCCCTTGAAGATACTAGATGCAATATAGTTTACTTTCTGGTTGGGTGCTCAACAGTCAGCGATGATAATCTGTCAAGTAGCACAATTATAAACTAACCAGTACCATTGATCCAGTCCTTATTTCGGTAATTCTAAAAATGAAAGTGTTTGAAAGGAATGACAACATAATGTAGTGTTGCCCTAAGCTAATAAAACGGGTGGGCTTGCTTCGGAAACATTACTAAAGTTTCTATAAACAAGCTGCTGTGTAGTCATGGGGCTGCCATTCAAGCACATGCAGGGGTGCTGCAGCCATGTGGTGAGTTGAGAAACTCGCATCAGGCAGCAGCAGCCCTCTAGTTACCAGAGGCAGCAAAAAGCCAAGAAGGAAAGGTTCAAACTAAGTAAGCTTTATCAGAAAGGTCTATACAAATACACCAATAAACCTCAAAGTAATGACGCAGAGACCTCAGTCAAAAGAAACACCACATTTCTTTCCTTCTATTGTATACACATGGGCTTCTGCATTACACTTCTTTCTTTCAGCTTAAACCTCCAGGACATGGCATGAGCATGCTCAGTTTGCTCCTCTATTCCTCTCCCTCCTCCCCTCCCTTATGTAATCTGAGCCCAGAGCTATGAGCAAGCAGGGAGAGACTCAAGCAGTGATGTCACACCAAGCTAACATGGCAGCTGCTATCCTAAACAACCAGATGGAGCTTCTAGAGATGTTTTCTCTGGTATGGTAAAGCATTCTACATAATAAATATCGCATTCTAGCTTGCACTATTGCGGCAAATCTACTACCATTCTTCCACTACCAGTACTAGTGTCTATATTTTGCAGATCCTTCATATATGATATTCCCAACCACCAATGCACACAGATTCTACCCCTTAAGTTTAAAATATTCTTTATTTAATATCCATCCTCCTGAAAAATTAGCCAAGTTATCCAAAATCTTTTTTTTCTTTTTTTTTCTGCTTGAATGAAGGGCCACTAGTTTTAGTCTCTCTAAGATTATGATGGCTCCTTAACATAGTACAGTATATGGCACTGGTGATATCTCTGATATAAATACATGGGAAATCCCAATTTTTAACATAGCATCTACAGTATTTATGTTGTTGGTCTTTAGTGGCGTTTCAAGTTTTTATCATTCTCTTTCCCTAAAGTCAATTTCTTGTCCTATTCAGCTATTTTTAAAATGTTACAGTTTGCAAGAATGATTGTGCTGCAATTATACTGTTACTGCTAAACTGCCTGCATTAATTGAAGCTTCTTTTTTCTGCAGTTAACATTTATGAAATAGATGCTTTATGGAGCACATGTATAATCTCAGTTGGTGCCAACTATTACCTTGTGGTAATGGAACAGCAAACTGAGCTATTAAGGAAGGCACCTAATGAGCATGCCACTCTCACAATGAAAGAACACATGCCCTTTCTGTAGAATGAGCCCTGCAAAATACTTGTTATGCTTTATATGTGTAATAGAGAATGGCAAAGATCTATCAAAACTTTAATCAACAGAAAAGTTTCCCGTTTAGGTAATATATCAAAGAAAATACAATAAGGGGCATATTTACTAAGGTTCAAGTGTATTTAGGAAGAAAAAAAACTTTTTTCAATTCGATGGTCGAATTTCGAAGTATTTTCTACATTCGAAATTCGACCCTTGATAAATCTGCCCCTATGTGTATCTTAACTACAATTTTAGTTGTTATTGAAAATAATGCATAATATCAAGGTGTGGTGTGTAATTGTTATATACCCCATTATCAGTAATTTTACATGTAACCTTCAGTTGCAGGACATAGTTTGCAAAGAACAGGACACACTAGTTCAGGACAGAGCAAATATAAAATCAGACAGATTGGAGCAGGATTAAACAAGTGTAGAACAGGATAAAATGGATCAGGAAATAGTAGTGTAGAACAAATAGTTGGGTTAAAGCAGGTATGCCCAAAGTGCGGCCCGGGGGCCAATTGCAGCCATTTTTCAAATTTACATTGGCCTTCAGCCTCCATCATGAAATTTATAATAATGAGGTCCCCCAGCACAGTGCGATCAGGAATCCCATAGCAGTAATATTAAAGGAGAAGGAAAGGCTAAAATTAAGTCAGTTTTATCAGAAAGGTCTATATGATTACACCAGTAAACCCTCAAAATAATGCTGATCTGAGTCCTCTGTCAAAAGAAACACCACATTTTTTTCCTTCTTTAGTGTACACACGGGCTTCTGTATCAGACTTCCTGTTTTTAGCTTAAACCTCCAGGGCATGGCCTTGAGCATGCTCAGTTTGCTCCTCTCACTCTCCCTGCTGTAATCTGGGCCCAGAGCTACTGTATGAGTGAGCAGAGAAACTCAGGCAGGAAGTGATGTCACACAAAGAAAATATGGCAGCTGCTATCCTAAACAAACCGAGAGAGCTTCTAGAGCTGTTTATTCCGGTATGGTAAAGCATTCCACCAAATAAATTGTGTTATAGCTTGCACTATTGTGGCTAATCTATTGGCAATAAAATGCTTTGCTAGCTTTCCTTCTCCTTTAAGGCACATTAGTGAAATGTTCTGCCACTTGGTCTATACTGCTGCCTGTGTGATGAAGGTCACATGACTTGGGGCAGCTGGGAAATTGACAATATGTCTAGCCCCATGTCAGATTCCAAAATTGAATATAAAAAAATCTGTTTGCTCTTTTGAGAAATGGATTTCAGTGCAGAATTCTGCTGGAGCAGCACTATTAACTGATTCATTTTGAAAAAAAAAATTTTTCCCATGACAGTATCCCTTTAATACGTTTTATTACATACACTGCACACAATTCCTATCCTACGGTCGTGTGAGGCGCAAAGTGTTCGCAAAGGCAACATTTTTCACTTTGTGAACATTTATTCTCATTGCAACTGAATTGTGAATGATTTTTGCATTAGCAACCTTAATTTCCCCATTCAGTTTTTATCAAAGGAGAAATTGGAATGTATACACATCTCAGGCAAGATAGAAGTCTACACTCATCAGGCAACTGTGAGCAGCCTTTCTGGTCCAGTGGTTAGGGAAAAGCAAAGAGCTCCCTGGTTTGAATCCTTGTAGATCCTGAAAGAATGATAAAAACAAGAAGTCATGGTCATGTTCATGTTCAATGCCACTTTCCTATGAACCCATAGCTGGCAGATGATCTAATTAGCATCAAATAAAATGGTTAGTCTTATTCTGCCAACAGCAAAGGTATTCATTTTCACCTTTATAATACTGCCTTTATGATACTGCTGTGCCTCACGTTCAACATTTATAGACCAGTGCTTGCTAAACTTTATTTCCCCTTTAACTCACTTATAATTCTAATCCATGCTGCTATTTTTTCCTAGCAGAACCTTTTTAATAAACACCTTCTAAAGAGCAAAAGATTTAATTGAAAATGTACAAATAGCTAAACAGAATTCTTAAAATATATCTTAAATACAAAACTAGACAGAAACAAATGTATATCAATATTGTTTATTCAATTTCACAAGAGCAATACACATCAAAGAGCTTATTTATTAAAAACTGAAAAAAATTTCAATAACTTAACAGTGTGTGTTATAAGGTTTAGCTTTTTCCAATTTAGGAATTTTTGTTTCCAAAAGCCTTTGTTTTAAACAATGAAAAATGACATGATTTATTATTTAAACAGGTGCAAAATGTGTGCTAACAAATCGTCCTAGAGTAGATTTGTTTTGTGTCATTTGAAACCCAATATAGCACCTGGTGTTCATTTCAATAAAGACAGAGAATTCCCCATCTTTAATTCATTTCTTTTGTACAGCTCACTGATTCTCAGATTTTAGAGGATCAATCAAAGGGTATTGATTTGAAAGAGGTATACAAATCAAAGTTGAATGAACACATCTGACTTGTTCATAATGCATGGTCAGCTTTGGGGAAGAGAAATTGGGAAATAGGGTGGCTGTGATAAAACAGTTGGACTGTGACTTGAATAAAGCAGATAATACTGGCAACAAATCAATGATAGGCCAGAGTGTTCCATTTCATGCCTTCTTGCACTGGACAGATTTAGAAATCTAGTGAGGGTTATACAGTGCTATTACAGTCTATTTTGTAAGTTAGCACACACAGAAGAAATAGCTTTTTCCCTAACGAAATAATGCTGAATTAATTGCACACTGCAGGATAGAGTTTTAATTAACAAAAGACAAAAAGAATATGCATGTTAGCCGCATTTGCACATATGTTTACAAGTTTTGTATTTATCATTAAAAACGGTTTGTCTGAGTATTTCTCTGCTAGCAAATGTATTGTACAGTATACAGTATGTATGCGGAAGGGTTATTTGAGTTAAAATACAGCTGAAATAACTGAAATATTACATGTTACGGCAAGTCATAGTGCATAAATAATACAATAAGAGGCTGATATCTGTGAAAAGTGGATAATTCAAGGATGGGAGCAGAGGGAGTAAGTCAGGTGCTCAGTCTTCCTAAATATATTATAGAGTGAGCTATTTACATATAGCAACTTTATTGACCAATGGGAATTCTGCTTCCCTGTGGTCTGAAAGATTGGCCTTGTCGATCTTTGGAATTATGTTTTTTTTAAAATGTCATACCCTTAGGTGGTTATATATCAAGGTCCGAATTTATCTCAATATCGGCTGCTACAAACTCCAATCTAACCTGCTCCGGTTTTTAACGTTTATTTAGTATTACATTTACCCGAAAATTTGCTTTGCGGAAAAAGCTCAGTGAATTTCCCCCGAAATATCTGAATTTTTTGGAGTTTTCACCTGAAGGCTCCGAAAACATCGTGAAATTGCCAGAAACCCCAGACACTACCAAAAATCAATGGGACTGTTCCCATTGACTTTTATGTAACCACGACAGGTTTGAGATGTTGTATTTTTATATTTGGGCTTTTTAGCCCTCAGGGTTTAATATATTCCGAAAAATGTGTGATCTTTTTAAAAGTCCAATTTTATAAAAAAAAATCAAGAATTTTTCTGATTTTGGGGAATTTCGGGTATTTGGAGCTTTGGATACAACTTCATTGTGCTGCTTTAAGGTATATATTTCCTAATGAAAACAATTTAGTTCATTCTTTTGCCCCTCACTGGACTATAGCAAGCTAATTTTATACGATTCAAGTACACAAAGCTGAACCCCCACCTTGGTTTCTTAGCTTCAGGTTGTTAGTTAATTTTAAATATGCAGGTTAGGATAAGTGGCAGGTCCAGACATTGGCAAATCCAAATTGTGAAAATGGCCCTTAACCCTTACCCTTTAGCTCTTTTGCAGTTTGTAGGCTTAAATTGCAGCAGGCATGATGATGTACTGTACATTTATTTGTGTATTGGTCAAACTTCAGAATGAGGAAGAAGAGTTTAACATGACTGAAAGGGAATAATGCCATATAAAAGTTGTACAGAATTGCTTACAGAGACTGGAAGACATAGAGATGGTGCCTTGTTATACAGTATAGATGCCCAAACAGTTTTTTTCACAGCTCTTAATTCATATTGATATGAATGAAGCTAGGAATTGTTGCCTATGTGTCTTCCTCTTGCAAAAATGCAAGATAACTTAATCCCTTGCTGAAAAGAGCAATAATCAAGTATGAATACAAGCAGAAACCAGGCAGGATTCAAAAATCATCAGTGATAAAGGAATGCAAATGTGTGTTTCAATATGAAATACATTTGTATATCTGTGCCCTGGGTTTATTGTATCTTATGAATAAAGTACCTATTTGCTGTAAATCCATTGCAATGTTTTCTTTTTTCTACTTCTAGATTCATTCTATGATTTGTATTTGCTCTCAGCCTGCTGAATTTGGGCTGATGCTTTCATAAGCTTTATGCTGCAGTTTAAATCTTGCATATGTATTCTATGGTCCAGTTTACTTGTATTGTGTTTCTTGTGCAGGATTACCTTTAAATTGAGAGCGCCTCACAGAACTTCATTTTCTGTAGTTCACAAACACATTACAAGCTTTGTAGATGCTTTCTTTCAGGGTGAATGGAATTGCGTTAGTTTCTGAAATGCAAATTCAGAGTCAGCTCTCCAGTATAACAGACTGCAAGCTGTGTGATCTATAAAGGGTAAGCTAAGTGCTTGGCTGTGTCGTGCATACCCTATGGATCACCCATTGTGAAATCTCCCATCCTGGGATTTTTTAAATTCTGACTAATTCCAGGAATTTAACCAACATGTTAAAAATATATTTTAGTTTGACATTCAGCCTCTCGACTAAAATGGTTTTAAAAACCCTGCTGACACTAAATTGCAGCATTGTCATTAAAATCTGCACATTATGCAAAACAATGGTCCATACTAAGAAACAACTAACTTTTCTACCTACTGTGCAGATTACTATCGTACAGAGGAGAACAATGCTTGCTTCACTAATGCAGCAGCCCAGCACAGTGTAAAGGATCTAGCTATTCACATGATATTTAAATACACAGTGTATGAAGCTATTAGTTCACATCCTATAATAAAATCTTCAATTTTATGATTATTTCGATATCAATAGTTTTGAGGTGGTAGTACATTATAAAAGAGCTGTAAAAATCTCTACAGGTGTTTGTTTTTTCAGTCATGGATTTTTTACTGCAGTTGCTCATTTATGTAACTTCACCCACTGTATTTGCCAATTAAGTGAATTATTTTTAATTGTTGTGCAATCACGTTTTGTCAAGCTATGCTCATAGATACTGTATATGGTGCTGAAATAAAGCAACCTTTAATTTCCATGGTCAGGGAAATTTCAGGTTGTAACTTTTCATTTTAAAGTAAGTACTGCACTTTGTATACAAATCATTTGCTTAAAGGAAAACTATACCCCCCAACAATGTAGGTCTCTATAAAAAGATATCACATAAAACAGCTCATATGTAAAACCCTGCTTCATGTAAATAAACCATTTTCATAATAATATACTTTTCTAGTAGTACGTGCCATTGGGTAATCATAAATAGAAAATTACCATTTTCCCCTGGGATCGTGCGATTCACTGTGCACACAAACATACCAACAAACCATACATGTTAGGTCACATGAGCCAATTAACAGACAGAGTTGTGTCTTTTGCTTCCACACTTCTTCCTGTTACAGTTAGAGTTGTAGTATTTCTGGTCAGGTGATCTCTGAGGCAGCACAGATACCATCACGAAATGGTGGTTCAAGGCAAGAGATGTAAAAGGGCAAGATTTACTTAAATATATATTCCAGTTTGGTAAGATTCTTTAATATTTCATTCAATTTGATATAAACTATCTGTTGCTTAAGTGTTCATTTTGGGGGTATAGTTTTCCTTTAATTGTGTAGCCAGGGCATGGGGATGGACATCAGGTCCCCCATTCTGGTGCACAAACAAGATTCTGAGATGATGCAAGGCTTGTCTTAATAACAGTGTCCACAAAACGGCTCCTGCCTGCTTGCTATAATAATGAATTCCCAGACAGAAGGAAACAAGATTCAAATAATTTATATAGTGTATAGTTAATTTTGCTTGAATAATGTGATAAAATAGGATTTTGAATATTTCTTTAAGGCAGTTCTCACAACTGCTAAAGTTAATAGACTTTCCTATCTGTTAGTTTTAAGAGCAGATATTTATCCAAGCACATCAATGTGGCCATTCATCAGAATGTATTCAACTTCTTTAAGGAGTCAAACTGCATTACGTGCTATAGGTTGTTAGAGCACAGTGGCAGCACATATTTCAACACCACAAGATTTGTAGGATCCAACAAAATCGAACCCCCTATAGCTAGAATGTAAAGATTAGACACAATCAGCATTTATCTTGTCGGATGAAGATGCATGCTGCTTTTCTATCTATTGTGTGGATGTAGACGAAGTATTCTTGACTTAATAAGTAGCCACAACGATAGCCACAAGGATTCTGCCTGATCCCTCTTAGAAAGACTGTAGTAAGTAGAGACGTGAGTTATGGTGGCCAGTTTGTGCTATGTTACGTTTCAGATGGTGGTGATTCATCCACTTTGATATTTCTAGGAAACAATTTTGCATCTCATTTTAGCAGGTAATGAAGGGGTTGATGTATATTTATATCAGCATTCAGATGATATTTAAAGCCTAACCAGCAAATGAGATCTCTCAAAGAAATAGTGTAAAATGCGATTAGCAACAGGCCAAGAACAGAACCTTGAGGCATTCCCACTTTAACTTATGATGAGGTTTTGTTAGCATAAATAACAAGTAAACTTTTTTTTTTAAGTCTCTAAAATATCTCTAAATACTGCCTAGAATAACATCCACTGCATTTTAGCTAGTTCCTAGTGTAATGTGAAGCTCGGTCTCCACCCCCTTTTCTTTTCTTAGCTCTCCTTCTTATTTTCACTGTGATTATCTTCACAGTTATAGAAAGAAGAAGAGTTTAGAAAAGTAAAGTGGTGGGGCTTCTTAGTAGACCAGAAATTTGCTAAAATGATCTGCAGTTGAGCTGCTTGTGATTTAAAACTACATGCGACTGAATGCAGGGAGAAAGATACAGTATGTTATTCTAATGAGCTGTTTAGAGTCTATTTAGGGGTTTTAAGATATTAAAAATATTATTTATCCATTAAGAGACAAAGAATAATTTATTTATAAGGTGTGATGAGAATTAGGATGCAGTCTGATTACATACATCAAGTGAATGTTGCCTTCAGAGTAGTCAACTATATTAAAAGCAGACACTGCAGATGATAGGTCAAGGAAGATTGAAACTGCGCTATCTCCTTGGGCAACCTGAAGATCATCTGTAACTCTACACAAAATTGTCTCAGTATCATGTTCATGTTGAAAGTCAAATTGCAAAAGATCAGCTGTGACGAAAGGAAGTCAAAGGATTTTAATAGAAAGTGGTGGAATGGAGATGGGTTGGTAGAGAGACAGGATGGGTCAAATGTAACCTTTTTAAGAATAAGCATGCCAAAATTATGTTTGATTAAATGCAGAGTGAGTGGGGATGATACAAGAAATCTGGAGGCTTCAGAGAGAGGCAGTTACATGATCAAAAGAATATTGAAGAAGGAGGCTTAAGAAGTGGGTTAGTTTGTTTTATTACAGGTAGTAAGCAGCTTGTGGATGGAATCGAGGGGCATGTTCACTAACATTGGAGAGATTTCTGGAGATGTTGCACATGGCAATTAGTTTTAAACAACCACCTACAAGTTACAAAACAAAAGCAAAGATCTGATTGGTTGCTATGGGCAGAAATCTCTCCAGATATTTACCTCCAATATTAGTAAAACTTTCTACTAGTCAGAAAAGTCCTGAGAGGAGTGCAGAAAGTAAATTATTCTGTAGGTGAGCAATTTCTAATGAATTCAGTGTACTTGTGCATGGAGTTTCCACCACATACACTCTGCAAATTGTGTACCGGAGCACAATCTTGTTTTTTTACTTTTGCCAGGGCCCTGACATTTGGCTGTGAGTACTCTGAGCCTGCAACTGTACATGTGAGTCAATGGTGGAGGAAAAAATGTGGATAATATTAGATGAATCATTGAGGGAGGAAAGACTGTTAGGGTATGAGTTAGGATAAGATATTTCAATTACACTCACACCTAGGAAATCAGATACCCTGAGGATATCATCATGGGCACAAGGAAACAGCTCAAATACAGAATCATACAACTATATCTGAACTACGTTTTTGCTGATTTTACTATTAATATAAGGAAAAAAACATTCTGTTTTGCACAGAAAAAAAGATAAATGGAACCAAGCATTATGTAGCTATTATATGAACCTTACAGTCAAGGAGTCAAGGAGATTAAACAAAGCAAAAAGCTGAACATGAAACTGGAACACCTAGATATCACAACTATTTGTATCTATAACTCTACAAAGATTATGCTCCAAGGAAGCAAGCCAAACCATTAAATGAACAGTTCAAGAAACAGCAACTCTCCCAAGAGATACAAGCCCCACAAAGCAAAACCTGTGAGCCTAAAAGGAAGGTCATACATTATTGGAGCCCAGGGACTAACAACAAAGATAAGACAACAAAAAACAATGTTAACACTTTCAGAGTCATTCCCACCATACTGAAAAGAGACTTTAGTTAGTTTGGGGATTTGGACAGGAAATATAATCCAAGTTTAGAGATGTTAATTTTTTGATTGAGCAGATAAAGAAGTTAAAAGAGGAACAAGTCATATATGCAAGAAATAAACAGACAGCACCATGTACAGTAAATATAAAACAAACTCATCAGCTACAGCGAACAGCTACAGAGATTAGTGTATATATACTGTAGCTTCTAACAATAAAATCCAGCTACAAAACACAATAGAACCAAAATCAATCTGGGGCAACAGCTGTAAATTACATAGTGTCACTATCAAAAACCAGAAGCATCTTGCAGGGGAGACAACAGTAATGTAAACAAATGAGGAAATGTAAACAAAAAATAATTAATGGAAACAATATGAACAATGCAAAAATGTTTCCTTTGTGTACATTTACATAGTTTTTGTGAATCTGCAAATGCAATTTACAGATGCAGCCACTTTGGTTTGTCTGTTTGACACAGAATATCTAAACACAGATATCCCATTTATCTCATTTAACACAGAAAACTGCGTCACAACATCCCATCTAATTACAGCATTCACCATTGTGAACAATGGAGCTTTGGTATGCTAATGAAAAGGTTAAATGCATTAAATGAGTTAAGATGACTTAAGATAACACAGTTTCTTCAATTACCCCTGAGTCATGACGCATTTAACTCACAAATCCAAGTGGCTTCATCTGTATGTAATAAATTGTTTTCTAACTGTGTGTGCAACTGCGAGGGTTCGGTAGAGCATCGTTGAAACATTGGAGGCATATTCAGCTGTTGTTTCTTTTTTCTGGACGGTGGTACCATCGCCGAGGTCTATGGAACTATAGCTCGGTCCCGTATGCCTGTACTTGATGTTTGTTGCTCAGAGTTTAGCTGGAGGAAGGGCATGGTTTGTTTATACAGAGGGCTTCTCAGTGGACTGAGTGTGTTTGTACAAATCAGTAAGTAGAACACGTGTTTAATATTAGTTCAAACTTTGCTCTGCAATAATTATAAACAAACATACTACGACAAACTTCTCAATCATGATAACAGCAAAAGGAAGGTTAGCACAAGAACTATGGGGTAAATTCACTAAGGGGTGAATTTTTGCCTGCGAAGGCTTCACCACATTTCACGCCACTTCGCCAGGCGCAAATTCGCTACCACTACGGTGATTCACTAAAATGCAGTTACCTTTATTAGAGATGTTGGAGCAAATGCTTGAAGTGGCCCCTTATTATTAAAAATGTTCATGAAAGCAAAATAAAGGCAAAAGAGATCCTCTATTGTCCTAGACATGAGCCCACCCAAAAACAAATGTGGCATGCCACAAAATTTACTCATTACAGCTTTTAAAAACAATCTAACTTTAACTGGGAATTGCATTTTTATCGAATTTTCAAAAGCGGCGGCCACTTCGCCCTTTAGTAAATCTGCCCCATGAATTAAACTAATGTTTGAACGGAGATATACACTCAGACCACATGAATTGATTATTATGCAGGCTGTGGTGGGTGTGGGGAAGATTGAGTCTGTTGTACATTAGTGCATTGTTCTTAACAGGGAGCATTGATATATAACTCAGTAATGTAATCACCTATCCACAACAGTGACAGCTACATACAAAACATTAATGATTTTTCTGTCACACTACATTTCAAGTAGTGCACAAGTGAGTACATTTTTACACTGTCACATGTCAAAGTGAATTTAATAGTGGACTGTGCCTTATTAATATAAAACAGTTTGACATGATACCAGATCCCTTCACATGAAGAATATGTCTTCCATAAAACTATAATAATGGTAAATTTGTGGATTTGCTCCTCTTCTCATTCCTTGCACCTGTAAGTAATGCTATCTTGGAATATGAATCAAATTTTTATGCTTCATGATTTCATATAGTTACATTTGAAAATGGGCCTTGAGCTGAAGTCACGTATTACACAAGTGAATACATTCTAAACACTTTGCAGCTAGTACTGCTTCTGCTACCGCTCTCGTTCCAAAGTGTGTATCTATTATACCACTAAAGTATTGTCTTTAACGATCACCAAATTTATTGATCAAATTATATCGATATATATTTGGAAGCTCAGATAGTGTCTATGAGTGGCCTCTGGGTTGATCCTTTCTACGGGAAACAGATTCTCCGCTATCTGTCTTTAATGCACTGTAATGTACTTGTAAAGAGTATCATGTCCCCTCACAAGCATCTTTTTTCCAGAGAAAGCGACCACCAACCATGACAGTCTACTATCATAAATTAAATCTTCCATCCCACTAACAGGTTTAGTTGCATTTCTCTGCACTCGCTCTTGCCCAAACTGCACTGCATACTCAAGGTGAAGACTTACCACGGACCTATAAGGAGCAAAATTATGTTTTCACCCCTTAAATGAATGCCCTTTTTATGCAAGACAGAACTTTAGTTGCTTTAGTGGTCACAGAATGACACTGCCCGGAACAACTTGTTATCTACAAAGCCCCCAGCTCATTCTAATTTCTTTCAACAAGGATTCCCCCAAAACATTACCATTTAGGACCTAACTCACATTTATTTTACTGAACCTCATTTTCCAGTTTGCTGCCCAGTTTTCTAATTTAGTCAATGCACTTTGTAAAGTGGCAACATCCTGCATGGAACCTATCATTTTGCACAATTTAGTATCATCAGTAAAAATAGATACATGAGCTTGTTCAATTGGACCTATGTAAACGTAAACTAGGGATGCACCGAATCCAGGATTTGGTTCGGTATTCTGGCACGATTCGGCCTTTTTCAGAACGATTCGCATTCGGCTTCTGCCCAGTTGAACCGAATCTGAATACATTCTAAAGGGGTGGGGAGGGAAATGCGTGACTTTTGGTGACAAAACAAGGAAGTACATTTTCCCCTTCCCACCCCTAATTCGCATATGCAAATTAGGATTCGGATTCGGTTCAGCTGAAAGATGTATGTTCTTAAACAAATATACATGATTGCACAGATTAAAAGGAAACAACAACAATGTGTCTCTGTTAAAAGGCATCAGTTCCCTAAACCATATGAGTCTCACTTATAATGCAACTCCTCCCTAACTATGTGACATTGTGAGATGATGGGATTTGGGACTTGAAGTTCCTCTGCTTTCCATAGGGGGGTGGTACACAGATTCTCTGGAAAGCAGAAGGCCTTCAGGTCCCAGAATACATCACTTAACAACAAGGTAAGGGTGAAATTGCATGTAAAGGATGTTTGGAAAATTGCTCTTAGTGTCATAATTTTCTTTTAGTCTATGGAAAAAGTACATTTATATTTATCTATGGCATTCCAGATAGTGTTCATGCATTTTTTTCTAAATAAGCTCAAGTGAATAAGCTCGTGTCAAAAAGAGGGATATGTTTTCCCTTTAAGGGAGAATATTTCACAAATTAAGTTCTCACAATAAAAACATTCAGATATTATAATGGAACTTCCTCTCTTCTGATCTGAATATATGCCCTTTTGTTTGCTGAAAGGACCTACTGGTAAATTAAGTATCAGAAAGTTCAGGTGCATAACTTTACATTTATCAACAAGGAAGCTCATGCTGTGGGGCTAGTTTAGGGACTGGGGTCCTTATTAAAGTCGAGGGTCGGATGAATTCAACCCAATATCAACAAATTCTTCAGGATAATGTTCAAGCATCAGTCACAAAGCTGAAGTTCCGCAGGTGTTGGATATTCCAACAAGACAACACTTGGAACTCTACAAAGGCATTTATGCAGAGGGAGAAGTACAATATTCTGGAATGTACAATATTCAGGCTGTCCATGCTCAACAGCCATCATATTTAACTGAATTCGATAGATTTTGTATGAACAAATCGTCAAAAATTCCTCCATCCAGACAAATTATCAAGGCTAACTGAGGTGTCTAGAGGCTCTTACATTTGCAAAAGGAGGCTCGTAATATCTCTGTTGGGGTGCCCAAATTTATGCACCTGTCTAGTTTTGTTATGATGCATATTTTCTGTTAATCCAGTAAACTTTATGTCACTGCTAAAATACTACTGTTTCCATAAGGAATGCTATATATCAAAAGGAAGTTGCTACTTTGAAAGCTCAGCCAATGATAAACAAAATGCAAACTTTTTTATATGACTTGTTAAAACCCATATATATATATATATATATATATTGCCAAAAAGCAATCTATCTATCTATAGTTTTAATTTAATTGCTAGCAGATATTTGCACGGAACTCTTCTTTTAGGAGGCTGCACATGACCAGAGGTAAATAGTTAGGACCACAATATTGGGTTTATGGTGACATGGATATAAGTTCTTGATGATGATCTTACCATTATAATTAAATCCCCCTTCTTTTACAACGTTTATGTATTTGCAGGCAATGAATAATTATTAAAACACAGGATCAGAGAAGGTTCACTAAGTCAACCCTTTTTATGTTACATTTGAAATGTTTTGCCTGATAAGTAGCATGAGTAAGCCCTGTAACTCATTTTGTTGTTTGTCAGTGTGAAAAAATGGAACTGCAGCTGCCCACACAGCAAAGTAAAACTAGATAAGGGAAATAGTTAAGGGCTGTACCATGCTATAAAGGTGACTGCACTTCTGGAGAATTATATATGCTCGCTCTCTCTCTCTCAATATACACCCCCACCACAAGTGTAAAGATGCAAGCAATTGTCCATGGTTAATGAGAGAAAAGCCAATGAAGCAGTACTAGCTGCTAATAAATGTGTTTATTTACACAACATGTTTCTTGCTCAAGGCTCTTTATCAAGTGGCATTAAGGGCTGTGTCATATAGCAGTAATCTCTTATGGAACTGTTTTTGAATTTATCTTGCATATGGAGCTATTCTGTATTGTAAAAAAACACCTTTAAGCGCAAAAAAAGTAGGTGTAAGTGCAAGGCCTCACCTGCTGAGTTTGATGGATGAACAACGATGGGGGTTGTCATTAGTTCTTACATTACAACTTAGATGAAGTGACCCTATTTTAAAAATCATCTTAGTGTGTACCTTCTACTGAGAAACACTGGTGAGGGGTATACACATGACCTACCGATTCCTTCTTTCTTAGATTTTTTTTTTTATATTAATTGTGATCTGTTGATGGTTCAGTTTAACCTTGAAATGATCTACCAATTGTATTTATTTCAATTGAATTTTTTTTCCACTGAGATGGTGTCTTGGCTTTACGCAAATACTTATGTGTACAAGAATGAGGAATAAAAATAGTTCTCATGTTGAAATAAATGTTCCATGAAAGGTACAGCTCAAACATGTTATCATTTACTGTGTGCTTAGGATTCCCATAGTATGATTTGGGATATTTGTTTTTTTAAAAGACCAAATTTATCTGTTTCATGCAACATAATTATATTTATTCATATTGATACTAAATGTCAGTCTTTTGTAGCGATTTATTTCTTCAGCTCAGTTTCATTCAAAACTTGCACTACTTAACATTGTCAGCCCTTTTAGTTTTAACTGAATAAAGGTCAAATAATCAGACATCTAAAAGGACAGCTCATTTATCATCCTTTGCTAAATGTGTCAGTAGCTAATCTTCGGCACTCGGTGATTGTGCCACACAATGAAAGGTTAATAGATTCAAAGTACTGGCTTTATCTCAACAAGCCTGTAATGATGGCTTAGTGCAAAACATTCCTTTTTTGTTCATTTGAAAATGTGTATGTGAATATAAGCTTTAATTACAAGATTTTCGATGGAATCTTGGAAACAATGTCCTAATGAGGTCAAGGTACTTTTAACATAGATCTTACCACAATGTTATATTAAAGATATGTGTATTTATTGCACAAAAGCTCTATGGGACAGGTGCCTCCTTCCACCTTTGTCTTTAACATTGCACTGTGTATATTTATATTTTATTATTTGACTTCCATGTTAGTATGATTAGTGTATTGTAAAAATGTACAGCTCTGTGTATACAAATAGATTGATAGAAAATATATGCATACAAACTGATGGAATAGAATATGGTGGGAAAATATCTGCAGAATGTTTCAATTACTGTTGTATTAAACATTAACATGTTACATTATGGGGGTTATTCATTTTTATTTTTTTATTTTTGTTTTTTTTCTCAAATTCAACCTAGCTCCCATATATGAATTTGACTAATTTACTAATATTTCAGGTTGAAAAAATCGGATTAAAAAAAAGGAATCTTTTGAGTTTTGACAAGGGGATTCCTCAATTGACCCTTCGCCTTCAGCCTTCCCATTGAACCCCATTGTTACATACCATAATGAAACACCAGGAGCCAGAAATGGTGTAAAATGGCCACAACATTTATTAACATTTTATCAAATAAATAGGACCTTGCCAGCCTCACCCCAAGGCAATATTCAAAGCCAGAATTCCATAAGGGATCGCTACTATGCTCTGCCGCTTCTCACTTAAAATCAGCACTTTGTCATTATATCCACCATTGAGTATTAGGCTGCCTCTACCTACAGAGAGGATGGCCCAAACTCTACTACGAGCATGAGCTGCATCTCCTACCATGAGAGAAGTTCAGCAGCCCTGCTGTCGGTCTGGAATCTGCAGTGTGTCGATGATAGGAAAACCAAGCAGGCTGTATCAATCAACCGACTGTGCAGTCACAGGAGAGAACCTCCTTTCTCCGTCTTCAAAATTTACCTCGGAATACTCTGGCACGTTACTGCTGCTGTGACAAATAAAATCTTAAAATGTATTTTCATATATCCACTGTTTTGATCCAGAGGAAGGCAAAAAAACCAGCTTGAAGCCACTGGCAATTATGCCTCAAGAGGGGAAAAATTCCTGACCCCCATGGCGATCGGAAACATTCCCTGGATCAAATCAGTGGTAAATGCTTTTTTGTGGTTGCATAGTCAGTATTCATTATTATTATCATTCCTTTTTTATAGATACTTACATTTTCCTAAGATCTTTACAGAGATTACACATCACTCAAATCCATCCCTACACAAGTGGAATGTTAAATCTAAGTCCCTTTCACCTTCACACACACACACACTATGGTCAATTTATTTAGGAGCCACTTTACTTACCTGTATGTTTTTGGAGTATAGGAGGAGACCAGAATACTATGAGGGAATATATAGATATATGAACATACTTTTTTGTCTTTTTTTTAATCTGGAAAAATCCCTTGAGATAAACTGGGCAATCATGGAAATTAAAGTCCAAGTTGTTGCGCATCAAAATTGGCACACACATAAAAATTGACGCACATCAAAATTACCCATTGACTTTAATGCAATTGGGCGAAAGAGTTGCGAGTATAAAAATTTGCTTGTGTCAAAATAATTTTAACTCGCATTGACTTCAATGCGTTCCACAAATTTTTCGCAGTTTTGTGAAAAATAGATGCCTATATAATAGATAATTACATTTTTTTTAATTACAATAGAAACCTACCCTGCTGATTTTTTTACTACCTGCATAAATACTGCGGTAGAGCTGTAGGGTAAGGGGTTGGCCAGCGAATTTCTGGAGAACGTGCTGGCGCTCATAGATGAAGTGACATTGCACATAGCAGAAGTGACATAAGATGCAGCCGTGGAGGACTCTGTAAAATATGGTGCCTTGGGTGGCACCGGGCCTAAACACAAAGCCCATTATCTTCCATTTGGCACATGCATTGTACCCCACATTTTAAAGTATATTTTATATTGCAATACTTTATTTCTTGATTTATTATAATGTTTAATAAAAATATCTACTTATCAAATACTACTAATCATATTCTATGCAAGATTAAAGTTTCACTTATAGATTAGAGTTTTGATTACATATGGTAACAGTACCATGCAAGCAAAAAAAAAAATGAAATTGTTCCCTGAGATACTAAATGGTTTGGCAATATCAGAAGAACTTCGAATTTCCATTATAATTTCTGTCACTAGAATGAATTGCTTTAACCTTTTCCATTCTCATTACCATCTTTGGCCTGAAAATAGATTAGGAAGGGGCAATTTTCTGTTCTCTTAATAATCTGTCATGAGAATGGATTATTTTTGTATTTAGTTCTATTCTTGAAACTATCTATTCACTTTAAATATCACTATCGATTTTTAAACTTTCTAAAAAGTAATTGCAACTCTATTCAGAACCATATTCTTTTTTATAATTAGATGAAATGGATAGCTGCTACATTAGCTTCTGTTATCAAAGATGATAAAGCATGCATCAGATCAGCACTATTTTAGTATAATAATATTTGAAATTCCTGCCTTATTATCAACAGACTCCCAACCTGCTTTACGCACGTTTTATATTTTAAATGTAAGCTAAGTATTCTATATAGGAAAAGATTTACTAATGAATGTATTTGGTTTGAATGAAATTAATATTAATGTGTTCCAGGTGGAAAGCATTTGTGATCCTTCCTGAATGTCTGTTTCAAAGCAAAAATGAAAATGTGTAAAGCATGATGCTAGGCAGGTACATCTTTTAAGAAATACACACTGAAAAACAAAATTTGTGATAATGAAACCTTAGGTTCATTTTATTTTTCATTTATAGTAAGCCTTAAGGCTAGCAATAGCTATGATACAATTAAGTAGTGTTCTTTACATTGTTACTAATCTAGTAAGTAGATGTATGTAGTGATAACTGCAAGGAAATGCTATAAATACAACTGAATGGCTATAATTTACAGTATATGGCAAATGTTTTATACACTCCATACACCGAGAAGTTTTTCCATATTTGTTTATCTATTATTAAGTATGATAGAAGATATTCATGATGTCTAACAGTGCCTCAAACTTTACAGAATAATTTCATATAGTCAGAGATGACCCTACAAGTAGTTGAAGAATCAGAGAAAGTTCTGGGCATTCAGCAAACAAAGTCAAAATCAGGCTGATGCAAAAATCCACAAACCAGGATACAGGTCAAAACCAAGATAATCAGGTACTGGATAATCAGGTCAAGATTCAGGTTCAGGCTTAGGATATATGCAACAGACAGCCTAGTCAGAGTTAGGGATGAACCACAGAGATCAGGCCAAGATTATGCTTAATGGTAAACAGGAAAGTTTACCAGAAACCTTTTAACTGCCTTCCTAACTCAGTAGTTCAGGTAGGGTAATTAACAATCTGCAATTTCTTTGCCAGCTAAAATATACTATGGGAAAACTATCCCATGCTCTATAGCCTCAATTATCTGGTACAGTAAAGGAGATATAGCAACATACACACAAATGCACGTGTAAGTAATGACATATTAACTTCTATGAACATACAGTATACAGTGAGAGGGAGAAGTATTGGCACTCAAAGTACAGTAAATACAATGAGGCTCAATGGGAATTTAGACCCCATATACAATAAATGCAGTGATAGGCAGTGGGAACTTTAGCCCCAAAAACATTAAATACAATAAAAGGCACTCATTTCTGCCACCCCTTCCCTTACCCTTCCAAAAACAGATTTACTGATGGCTGGAGAATATTTGACATTGTAGAGATTAAAATGAAGTAAGAAATAATTTGCATTGCTAAAAGTGCTCCCATCTCCAATCTAGTGGTGGACATGAAATAGCACTCAAGTCGAGAAACACATCTTTGCTATTACATGACTTGAGTCATATTGAGGTACATTGAGAAGGGCTGATAGCTGCCTCAGAGCAGTTATATTGTGTAGTGCTTGCTCCTTCTCAAAGCTCAGAATCTTTCATAATACACTGAAATGGTGGCCTCTGCACCAATATTACAGTTAAAAGAATATATTTGTTAGTTCAAGAATAACATTTTAAATGCTAAAGTGAATTATATGAAATGTAAACAATGTAATTTAGAAATAAAAAAAATAACCCATAAAAATCATGACCGAATCCTTTAAAATCAAGAAAACATGGTCGAACTCTAGGGAGTAAAACACAGAAACCGGTTACATTAAATTTGCCGCCAGGTTAATGGAATATATTTCTTATTCCTTTGCTGCAGGTGGATTGGATTATGAGTGATATTTGAGTGTTAAATTCAGCATTTACCTATTTTTTTAGGTAGATGTTTTTCCACTAACTAATCTAGACATTACTGATTAGTCATTTTTGAATTACAGATACATGAAATTACTTACTTACACACCTTGGTGCTGCCCTCTTTGAATGAACATTGGCAATGCATTGTCTGCTTCTTTAAACTAGTATACATATATACTAGTGTCCAAATCTGGGTAACTCTTTTTCAGTTATAGACAAAGCAACATTCATAATCCAATTTATTGCCGCTGTAATACATAACATCAGAAACTGGATGAGCGAGGTAAAAAAATGTAAAAGGGCAATATTTATTATGTACTGTATATGTCAATTTGGAAACAATTTAATAGGGTATTTATTATGATATCAATCGTCTGGTGGTTAAGTAGTCAGTATGAAGGTAAGGTTTAAAAAACAGCAACATTGTGCAGAAAAAAAATCACATATTTTTTAGCTTCACTCTGTTCTAAATGTACCCTGTAACTTGAGTTAACTATTATCAACATTAAATCATTCCATTTGAATGTATGAGTACACTATGCATTATTGAGAATTATTTTTGTTTTGAATGCACTATAGATCAGTTTTAATAACTGCGTACATTTTAATAATATCAAATTTTTTTGTGATAAAAGCAATAGTAAAATTATCCAGGCTAATTTAATTGCCCCATTTCTTAAAACCCCTCATTATTATTTATATTTATTAGCAAGCTATTAGATTTTATGCTTTGCCACTCATGCAGAAAATATTTAAATTACTTTTACATGAATGGTTAGCCACAGAAAAGTGTGTGTTTTTCTTATCCCTTTTGTTGAATTAGTTAATTGTTATTGCCCTCTGTTTTACCTTCAGAATGGTTTCCTCTGTCTTTTATTTTATAATATCTTATATACTAATATAATCAGACATCTAGATATATTTTTGTCATATGTAGCACATAAGCTTTAATCAAACTTCACATATGCAACTGGTTTGAGCCTGTCGTAAGAAGTCATTATATTATCACATAATTCTGCACTGAGTAATGGTGTTGGTAAAGGCTTAGATGGTTGGTTATTACTTTAGAAACATCACCTAAGCTGTAATTAATAATCTTTACAGCCAAAGTGAATGGCAACACTTTCTGAGGTCCAACAAGAACATTTACTCTATTATACTTGCCACCAGACAAGGACATACATTGCAGACTGACCACACAGATAGATGACTGGTTGCAAGTCAGCTGACGTTTATGATCGCTCAGAAGTATTTTTTTAGCATCCACCTGACCAAGAGCTACACTACCTCATAAATCCATAAGTAAAGAAAACTATATCAGATCACAAGGTCACAATGTGGAAGCAACATTTTTGAAACCTTTAATCTGTTTCTAAAGTGGCATTGAACTATTTCATTTTAGAGTTTTAAAATATACTTTAATTATCAATATGGGATCATTTAAGGAGTTGGTGTAATTGTTGATGCTTAGGTGCATCAACAGCAGACAATGAAGTATAAATAAAATATATGATATATTATATAATGCAGGACACTATAAGGTAGATTTATTAAAATTCACGCTAGGGAATAGGGATGTAGCGAACGTCGGAAAAAAAGTTCGCGAACATATTCGCGAACTTGCGCAAAATTGCGAGCGGTTCGCGAACGGTTCGCGAACCCCATAGACTTCAATGGGAAGGCGAACTTTAACATCTACAAAAGACATTTCTGGCCAGAAAAATGATTTTAAAGTTGTTTAAAGGGTGCAACGACCTGGACAGTGGCATGCCAGAGGGGGATCAAGGGCAAAAATGTATCTGAAAAATCTGCCTGTGTGTGCTTGGAAGAGATAGTGTAGGGCGAGAGCTGTTAGTGATTTCAGGGACAGATGATAGTAAGTTTGCTGGCTAGTAATCTGCGTGATACTGCTCTGTATTGGAGGGACAGAAGTCTGCAGGGATTTGAGGGACATTTTAGCTTAGGTAGCTTTGCTGGCTAGTAATCTACTGTTCTCTTTAAACAACTGCCATACGTTGACCTTGTAGGCATTGTTTGCCCAGTTTTTTTGGACGCAGCCACTGAAGCACAGTTGCCAGAAAAAATATGCCATATAAATGCTGAAAATAGTCATTTTTCGCCATACGTTGACCTTGTAGACATTGTTTGCCCAGTTTTTTTGGACGCAGCCACTGAAGCACAGTTGCCAGAAAAAATATGCCATATAAATGCTGAAAATATAAATTTTTTTGGTTGCAGCCACTGAAGCACAGAGGCCAGAAAAATTATGCCATATAAATGCTGAAAATAGTCATTTTTCGCCATACGTTGACCTTGTAGACATTGTTTGCCCAGTTTTTTTGGACGCAGCCACTGAAGCACAGTTGCCAGAAAAAATATGCCATATAAATGCTGAAAATATAAATTTTTTTGGTTGCAGCCACTGAAGCACAGAGGCCAGAAAAATTATGCCATATAAATGCTGAAAATATAAATTTTTTTGGTTGCAGCCACTGAAGCACAGAGGCCAGAAAAAATATGCCATATAAATGCTGAAAATAGTCATTTTTTGCCATACGTTGACCTTGTAGGCATTGTTTGCCCAGTTTTCTTGGTCGCAGCCACTGAAGCACAGTTGCCAGAAAAAATATGCCATATAAATGCTGAAAATAGTCATTTTTTGCCATATACGTTGAGTCAAGGTATGGCAAAAAATGACTATTTTCAGCATTTCTATGGCATATTTTTTCTGGCCTCTGTGCTTGAGTGGCTGCGGCCAAAAAAACTGGGCAAACAATGCCTACAAGGTCAACGACGTTGACCTTGTAGGCATTGTTTGCCCAGTTTTTTTGGCCGCAGCCACTCAAGCACAGAGGCCAGAAAAAATATGCCATAGAAATGCTGAAAATAGTCATTTTTTTGGTCGCAGCCACTGAAGCACAGTTGCCAGAAAAATTATGCCATATAAATGCTGAAAATATAAATTTTTTTGGTTGCAGCCACTGAAGCACAGAGGCCAGAAAAATTATGCCATATAAATGCAGAAAATATGCATTTTTTTGGTTGCAGCCACTGAAGCACAGAGGCCAGAAAAATTATGCCATATAAATGCAGAAAATATGCATTTTTTTGGTTGCAGCCACTGAAGCACAGAGGCCAGAAAAATTATGCCATATAAATGCAGAAAATATGCATTTTTTTGGACGCAGCCACTGAAGCACAGTTGCCAGAAAAAATATGCCATATAAATGCTGAAAATAGTCATTTTTCGCCATACGTTGACCTTGTAGACATTGTTTGCCCAGTTTTTTTGGTTGCAGCCACTGAAGCACAGAGGCCAGAAAAAATTAAACCAGTAGGGTTTGCACCCTAGTTTGTAACGGTGGCGGAGGGAGGAGGACGCTAAAGGACAGCTGTGTGTGGAGTCATGAGGCTTGAAGAGAAGGACAGCTGCATAGAAGTCAGAACAAGTCTTCCGGCGTGCAGTAACCCTCCGAGATCCACCCCTCATTCATTTTAATAAAGGTCAGGTAATCGACACTTTTGTGACCTAGGCGAGTTCTCTTCTCAGTTACAATCCCTCCTGCTGCACTGAAGGTCCTTTCTGAGAGCACACTTGAGGCTGGGCAAGACAAGAGGTTCATGGCAAATTGTGACAGCTCTGGCCACAGATCAAGCCTGCGCACCCAGTAGTCCAGGGGTTCATCGCTCCTCAGAGTGTCGATATCTGCAGTTAATGCCAGGTAGTCCGCTACCTGCCGGTCGAGGCGTTCTTTGAGGGTGGATCCCGAAGGGTTGTGGCGCTGCCTTGGACAGAAAAACATTTGCATGTCTGACGTTACAGACCGGCCAAAGGGCTTTGTCCTTGCAGGTGTGCTCGTGGCAGGATTACTGGCACCTCTGCCCCTGGAATGTTGATGAGTTCCTGAAGTGACATCACCCTTAAAAGCATTGTACAACATGTTTTGCAGGCTGGTTTGTAAATGCCGCATCTTTTCGGACTTGTGGTATGTTGGTAACATTTCTGACACTTTATGCTTGTACCGAGGGTCTAGTAGCGTTGCGACCCAGTACAGGTCCTTCTCCTTAAGCCTCTTGATACGGGGGTCCTTCAACAGGCATGCCAGCATGAAAGACCCCATTCTCACAAGGTTGGATGCAGAGCTATCCATCTCCGCTTCCTCATTATCAAGGACTGCATCATCCACGGTCTCCTCCCCCCAGCCACGTACAAGACCAGGGGTCCCCAAAAGGTCACCACTAGCCCCCTGGGAAGCCTGCTCCTGTTGGTCCTCCTCCTCCTCCTCCACAAAGCCACCTTCCTCCTCTGACTCCACTTCTGGCACCTCTCCCTGCGTTGCAGCAGGTGCCTGGGTTCGTTCTGGTGATTGCGACCATAAATCGTGCGCTTCCAGCTCCTCGTCACGCTGGTCTACAGCCTCATCTGTCACTCGTCGCACGGCACGCTCCAGGAAGAAAGCGAAGGGTATTAGGTCGCTGATGGTGCCTTCGGTGCGACTGACCATATTTGTCACCTCTTCAAAAGGTCGCATGAGCCTGCAGGCATCGCGCATAAGCACCCAGTAACGGGGGAAAAAAATCCCCAGCTCTGCAGATCCAGTCCTACCACCCAGTTCAAAAAGGTACTCGTTGACGGCCCTTTGTTGTTGCAGCAGACGTTCCAACATAAGGAGCGTTGAATTCCAGCGAGTCTGGCTGTCAGAAATCAAACGCCTGACTGGCATGTTGTAGCGCTGCTGAATGTCAGCAAGGCGTGCCATGGCTGTGTAGGAACGTCTGAAATGGGCCGACACCTTTCTGGACTGGGTGAGAACGTCCTGGAATCCTGGGTACTTGGAGACAAAACGTTGGACTATTAAATTTAACACATGTGCCATGCAGGGCACATGTGTTAAATTTCCCAGTCTCAACGCTGCCAACAGATTGCTTCCATTGTCACACACCACTTTTCCGATCTGCAGTTGGTGTGGGGTCAGCCACCGATCGGCCTGTGACTGCAGAGATGACAGGAGTACAGATCCGGTATGGTTTTTGCTTTCCAGGCACGTCATCCCCAAGACAGCGTGACAACGGCGTACCTGGCACGTCGAATAGCCTAGGGGGAGCTGGGGGTGCACAGGTGTGGAGGAGGAGAAGGAGGACCCAGCAGCAGAGTAAGAAGAAGAAGAGGAAGAAGACGAGGTAGAGAGCGATGGAGGAGTAGAGGTGGTGGCAGAACCGCGTGCAATCCGTGGCGGTGACACCAACTCCACTGTTGTTGTTGTTGTTGAGCTACCCATTCCCTGCTTCCCATTCCCAGCCATTACCAAGTTCACCCAGTGGGCAGTGTAGGTGACATACCTGCCCTGACCATGCTTGGAGGACCATGCGTCAGTAGTCATATGGACCTTTGGCCCAACACTAAGTGACAGAGATGCGGTAACTTGGCTCTGCACATGTTGGTACAGGTGTGGTATTCCCTTTTTAGAAAAAAAATTGCGGCTGGGTACCTTCCACTGCGGTGTCCCAATTGCTACAAATTTGCGGAAGGCCTCAGAGTCCACCAGCTGGTATGGTAAAAGCTGGCGGGCTAAGAGTGCAGACAAGCCAGCTGTCAGACGCCGGGCAAGGGGGTGACAGTCAGACATTGGCTTCTTACGCTCAAACATGGCCTTCACAGAAACTTGGCTGGTGGCAGATGACTGGGAATGGGAACAGGTGGTCAAGGTGGAAGGCGGAGTGGAGGGTGGTTCAGATGGGTCAAGGAGAGCAGAGGTAGAGCAGTAAGATGCTGGACCAGAAGGAGTGTGACTTTTAGTTTGCCTGTTGCCTTTGAGGTGTTGCTCCCAAAGTGCTTTGTGCTTGCCGCTCATGTGCCTTCGCATAGAAGTTGTACCTATGTGGCTGTTGGGCTTACCAAGGCTCAGTTTCTGACTGCACTCATTGCAAATTACAATGCTTTTGTCAGAGGCACACACATTAAAAAAATCCCACACTGCTGACTTTTTGGAAGTGTGCGATCTGGCGGTAACAGTAGAAGTTGGCGGCATTGGCGGCAATGGCGGGTGCGTTGGCCGGCTGAACACAGGTGCCGATACATGTTGTTGCCCTACTGATCCCTGCGGGCTGGCCTCCCTGCTTCTTCTAAGTCTTATTCTCCTACTGCCTCTCTGACTCTCCGTCTCTCCATCTGAACTACCCTCCTCTTGCTCTCTTCTACTAGGCACCCACAAAACATCAATCTCCTCATCATCATTCTCCTCAGATGCATCAATTTCTTCTGACACATCACAGAAGGAAGCAGCAGCGGGGACCTCCTCCTCCTCCTCATCACTCATCATTATGTCCATCTCTGTCGTGTTCTCTGCCAGAATTAAATCTGGTGTAACGTCCTCATCTCCTTCATCTTCTTCTGCCAATAATGGTTGCGCATTACTCAGTTCAAGAAACTCATGGGAAAATAACTCCTCTGACTCCAGTGAAGATGGGGCACCGGTGGTGGAGGAAGTGTTACGTGGGGTGGCCATAGCAGTGGAGGATGAGGAGGATGTTGTGGTAAAGTTAGAAACGGTAGAGGATGGGGTGTGCTGTGTAAGCCAGTCAACTACCTCTTCAGCATTTTGGGAGTTCAGGGTCATTGGCTTTTTAAAACTGGGCAATTTGCTAGGGCCACAGGATTGCATAGCAGCACGGCCCCTAGCACGGCCTCTGCGTGGCGGCCTGCCTTTGCCTGGCATTATTTTTAAAAAAACAACAACAACAAAAACTCAGTTGGTTTTTCTGGAAACGATAATACACACAGCTAGATGGCAGTTTGAAGAAAACAGTGTGCAAATAATGCCTACAAGATCAACGTATACACTACTACAGCGGTGGATACGGATTACGTAAAATATATGAATGCTGCTTGAAAAAAAGTAACTCAAGTGGTTTTTCTAGAGACGATAATATTATCAATATTTAGACAAAATGTGAACAAGCTCACACAGCTAGATGGCGGTTTGAAGAAAACACTGTGCAAATAATGCCTACAAGGTCAACGTATACACAGCGGTGGATACGGATTACGTAAAATATAAGAATGCTGCTTGAAAAAAAGTCACTCCGGTGTTTTTTCTGGAGACGGTAATATTATGGATATTTAGACAGAATGTGAACACGGTCACACAGCTAGATAGCAGTTGGTTGAATAACACACTGGGCAAAAAATGCCTACAGGGCAAATAATGCCTACAAGGTCAACGTATACACAGCGGTGGATACGGATTACGTAAAATATAAGAATGCTGCTTGAAAAAAAGTCACTCCGGTGTTTTTTCTGGAGACGGTAATATTATGGATATTTAGACAGAATGTGAACACAGGCACACAGCTAGATAGCAGTTGGTTGAATAACACACTGGGCAAAAAATGCCTACAGGGCAAATAATGCCTACAAGGTCAACGTATACACAGCGGTGGATACGGATTACGTAAAATATAAGAATGCTGCTTGAAAAAAAGTCACTCCGGTGTTTTTTCTGGAGACGGTAATATTATGGATATTTAGACAGAATGTGAACACGGGCACACAGCTAGATAGCAGTTGGTTGAATAACACACTGGGCAAAAAATGCCTACAGGGCAAATAATGCCTACAAGGTCAACTTATACACTACTACAGCGAGGGATACGGATTACGTAAAATTTATTATGGCTGCTTGAAAAAAGTCACTCCGGTGTTTTTTCTGGAGACGGTAATATTATGGATATTTAGACAGAATGTGAACACGGGCACACAGCTAGATAGCAGTTGGTTGAATAACACACTGGGCAAAAAATGCCTACAGGGCAAATAATGCCTAAAAGGTCAACTTATACACTACTACAGCGATGGATACGGATTACGTAAAATTTATTATGGCTGCTTGAAAAAAGTCACTCCGGTGTTTTTTCTGGAGACGGTAATATTATGGATATTTAGACAGAATGTGAACACGGGCACACAGCTAGATAGCAGTTGGTTGAATAACACACTGGGCAAAAAATGCCTACAGGGCAAATAATGCCTAAAAGGTCAACTTATACACTACTACAGCGATGGATACGGATTACGTAAAATTTATTATGGCTGCTTGAAAAAAGTCACTCCGGTGTTTTTTCTGGAGACGGTAATATTATGGATATTTAGACAGAATGTGAACACGGGCACACAGCTAGATAGCAGTTGGTTGAATAACACACTGGGCAAAAAATGCCTACAGGGCAAATAATGCCTAAAAGGTCAACTTATACACTACTACAGCGATGGATACGGATTACGTAAAATTTATTATGGCTGCTTGAAAAAAGTCACTCCGGTGTTTTTTCTGGAGACGGTAATATTATGGATATTTAGACAGAATGTGAACACGGGCACACAGCTAGATAGCAGTTGGTTGAATAACACACTGGGCAAAAAATGCCTACAGGGCAAATAATGCCTAAAAGGTCAACTTATACACTACTACAGCGATGGATACGGATTACGTAAAATTTATTATGGCTGCTTGAAAAAAGTCACTCCGGTGTTTTTTCTGGAGACGGTAATATTATGGATATTTAGACAGAATGTGAACACGGGCACACAGCTAGATAGCAGTTGGTTGAATAACACACTGGGCAAAAAATGCCTACAGGGCAAATAATGCCTAAAAGGTCAACTTATACACTACTACAGCGATGGATACGGATTACGTAAAATTTATTATGGCTGCTTGAAAAAAGTCACTCCGGTGTTTTTTCTGGAGACGGTAATATTATGGATATTTAGACAGAATGTGAACACGGGCACACAGCTAGATAGCAGTTGGTTGAATAACACACTGGGCAAAAAATGCCTACAGGGCAAATAATGCCTAAAAGGTCAACTTATACACTACTACAGCGATGGATACGGATTACGTAAAATTTATTATGGCTGCTTGAAAAAAGTCACTCCGGTGTTTTTTCTGGAGACGGTAATATTATGGATATTTAGACAGAATGTGAACACGGGCACACAGCTAGATAGCAGTTGGTTGAATAACACACTGGGCAAAAAATGCCTACAGGGCAAATAATGCCTAAAAGGTCAACTTATACACTACTACAGCGGTAGTAAAATAAAAAAAAAGTTAAATAAAAAAAGAATGAATATTAAAAAAAAAAAATTAAAGTTGGTGCTGCTGAACTACTAGGAGCAGCAGATTAGCACACCAGTCCCACTCCCCAACACTGCTAGACTAATAGCACTGGGCTCTTATAGTAGTAGTAGTAGTAGTAGTAGTAGTAGTAGTAGTAGTAGTAGTAGTAAAACAACAAAAAAATAAATAAAAGCAGTCCTTACAAGGACTATTGCTATTGCAGCAGTCAGCAGATGAGATCAGAAGCAGGACAGCTGCCCACTGCAGCTACATACAGAGCACTGCAGTAGAAGGTAGATTACTAGCCAGCAAAGCTACCTAAGCTTAAATGTCCCTCAAACCCCTGCAGACTTCTGTCCCTCCAATAACAGAGCAGTATCAAAACGATTACTAGCCAGCAAACTTTCAACTGTCCCTGAAATCACTAACAGGCAGCAGCTCTCTCCCTACACTATCTCTTCAGCACACACAGGCAGAGTGAAAAAAAGCTGCAGGGCTTCGGTTTTTATAGGGAAGGGGAGTGGTCCAAGGGAGAGCTTCCTGATTGGCTGCCATGTACCTGCTGGTCTGGGGTGAGAGGGCAAAAAAAAGCGCCAACAATGGCGAACCCAAAATGGCGAACGTCGCGCGACGTTCGCGAACTTCCGGCGAGCGCGAACACCCGATGTTCGCGCGAACAAGTTCGCCGGCGAACAGTTCGCGACATCTCTACTAGGGAATCCTTAAGAATTCCCACTGGTATGAATTATGTTTCAGTTAGTTAACAGTGTCCTGAATGTAAGGAAATAATTGATCATATTGACAAATTTATCAGACCACGATTAATGTGTCAATAATGTGTTTCAGTATTTATTACATTTAACGTCTTATAATTTGATTTGTACTTGACAATTGTTTATTTAATTTGTTAGATATAACTGCTTTGCAATTTAAAAAGCATATAAAAACAATTTTGAAAAAAAAAAACCTTCTGTTCATTGGTTGTTAAGGCTGATAAGCAGTATACCTCTGAAAAGTATTTATCCCTAATGGCAGGACAACTTTAAATAAGAAGTTTAGTATGATACAGAGAAAAAATTGCAACTGGTTTGCATTTTCTATGCTCTGGTCCATTTTACCCTAGTAACCAGATAGTTGAGAGACTGGAATCTAAATAGGAGAGGGCCTAAAAAGAAAGATATCATATCCAATAAAAAGTAATAACAATGTTGGGTCATGGATAACCCATGATTCATGTAGAGTAATTAGCCCATTACTAAGTATTGTATATGGTGGTTACAGATGGCACAATAAAAAGCTGTATTCAGATGTTTTACCATCTGCTTTTGTTTTTAGAAAAGGAGAACTAAACTCTGAAAATGAATGTGGCTAGAATGCCATATTTTATATACTGCATTTATTGCACTAGCCTGAAATTTCAGCTTTTCATTAGCAGCAATGATCCAGGACTTCAAACCTGCCATAGGGGGTCACCATCTGCGACACATACATGCTCAGTGATCTCTGAGCTGCTCTTGAAATTATCAAGAAGCTTTAAAAGGGAAAAAACATTTTTCAGAGGAAAAAAAATGAATTCTTTTTTATTTATTAAACCCCGATGCTGCTAAAAGTCCAAATAAAAAAGTACTCCATCTCAAAATTGCCAAAGATATCATGATCATGATATCATTATCTCTGCTGGGTTTTGTACAATAATCTGAATAATTTATGGTTTTCAGGCAATAATCAAAATAAATTTAAGTTTTGAAGGCGTCCTCTGAAAAAATTGTACAATTTGGATTTTTTCATGGTCTTATGGAGTCTTTTCCCACACCAGATGTATTGATAAATATGGTAAAAATGTGCATGGGAGTTTGTTTTAGGAAAAATAGTGAGAAATATTCCAAAGAATAACATTTGTGGTTCATTAGAAGTGTTGGTGTTGTTAAGAAAAGACGTGCTTTTAAAGCTTTCAAGTTAGCTGGGACAGTTGAAACATTTACCAGGTACAAGGAGGCCAAAAAAGCATGCAAAACAAGCTAAAATTTAGATGGCAAAGGGTATTGTGATGAGAAGTAAAAAAAATCCAAAATTATTTTTTAAATACATAAATAGTAAAAAAAAAACAGGAAGGGGTGGGACCATTAAAGTTGGTTGATGAGAACATAGAAAAAGCAGAGACTCTGAACTGTTGTTTTTTTGTACTTGGATAGAGAACTGGCTGGAGGATAGATTACAGTGGTGCTAAATCACACATTTTGTAATTGGACCAGTGTTGTTAGTGGAGTACCTCAGGGCTCTGTACTTGGTCCTTTGCTTTTTAACTTGTTTATTAATTACCTGGAGGTGGACATTGAAAGTATTGTTTCTATTTTTGCTGATGATATGAAATTATGCAGAACTACAAGTTCTGTAAGTTCCATGAAGGATGCTGACACTTAATAGAATGATCAGACTAAATTGAAAAACTGGGCCTCAAACCAGAAAATGAGGTTCAATGTTGATAAATGCAAGGTTATGCACTTTGGCAGTAATGATATAAATGCAAACTACACACTAAATGGAAGTGTGTTAGGAGGGTCCTAAATTGAGAAGGATCTAGGGGTTAATTGTCTAATTACCGGCAATGTCATTATGTGGCTACTAAAGCAAAATAATGTACTGTCTTGCATAAAAAAGGGCATTATCTCAAGGGATGAAAACATAATCCTGCCTCCTTATAGGTCCCTTGTAAGGCCTCATCTGGAGTATGCAGTGCAGTTTTGGGCTCCAGTTCTTACGAAGGATAATAATGAGCTGGAGAGAGTGCAGAGACGTACAACCAAACTGGTTATAGGGGTGGACGGTTTAAATTATGAGGATAGATTGTCAAGGTTGGGGTTGTTCTCCCTGGAAAAAAGACTCTTGCAAGGAGTCATGATTACTCGTTATAGATGTCATTATAGACAGATAGAAGGAGATCTTTTTTCCCTTAAAATGGATCACTGCACCAGAGGTATCCTCTTTAGACTAAACACTAAAGGAATAGAATTTTCAAGTGAAGAAGCATAGGTGGTTGTTTACAGTGAGGACAATAAGATCGTGGAATGCCCTGCCAGATGATACTATTAATTCCTTTAAAAGGGACTTGGATGATTTCTTAGACAAGCATACTATTCAAGTCTATTTTGATACTAAAATCTACAATTAATATAGATATGGGTTTATATAGTTTATGTGAGTGAATGGAGGGGTCATTGTGAGTGTGTGTGTATGAATATGTGCTGGGTTTCATTTGGAGGGGTTGAACTTAATGGACTTTGGTCTTTTTTCAACCCAAATTAATTATGTAACAATGTACCTATTAATTTAATTATGTTTCACAGAAACTAGATCAGCAAGCTATATGGAAATCGATCCATCATCAGCAGATATGCCAATCACAAAAGCATTAAACATGTGTTGTCTAAAAATGTGTTCACATACACACAATATTTTTGTAAATTATATGTAGTTAAATTTTGCTCTTTTTACAGAAGTGCTTTATCAAGCAATGTATTTTGAGTTCAGCAGATATGCTCAGATTATGCACAGACTTTATTTTATTATTCAGATTATGAGTAGTTGTAAGTATAGATAGAGTATTCATCTTTAAAAACGTGAAAGAAAAATTTAAATTTTCCATTCTGTTCTTTGAAAGGAACTCAAGTGAAATGTGCCATTGTTGTACACTTTATAATAACTCTGTACATCTGTAAGAGGGGTCAGTAAAATTCTAGAAGACATTTTAGTATGATAGCTTGACCTTCAAGGATAGAGAAAATTGTTCATTGTGCTATAATCATTTAGTAGTTTTAGTTAAAAGACTATTTATGATACATGATTAGGTTGTTTTAAACAATTTATTTGTTAGGAGACAAAGGGGCACATTTACTTAGTTCGAGTGAAGGAATAGAATAAAAAAACGTCGAATTTAGAAGTATTTTTTTGGCTACTTCGACCATCGAATTGGCTTCGAACCGAACGATTCGAACAAAAAATCGTTCGACTATTCAACCATTCGATAGTCGAAGTACTGTCTCTTTAAAAAAAACTTTGACCCCCTACTTCGGCAAGTAAAACCTACCGAGGTGCAATCTTAGCCTATGGGGAAGGTCCCCATAGGCTTTCTAAGCTTTTTTTGGTCGTAGAAAAATCGTTCGATCGATGTATTAAAATCATGGATTAAAATCATTCGATTCGAAGGATTGAATCGTTCGATCGAAAGATATTCGAAGTCGAAGGATTTACCTTTAATTAACCCTCGATATTCGACCGTGTGTAAATCTGCCCCATAGTGTTATGAAATGATAGTAAAACACAATTCCCGAACTACTTGGCTTGGATCACATAGCAGGATAAAACTGTAGAAATGCAATGTACATGTAGTAGTGGTGCTTTTTGACATATTGAATTGGAAAAGCTGTTCATTTTAATTTTTAATGGTGTAATATACCCTTTATAAAGAATTAATTTTGTACATCAATGCACTGAAAAGAAACAAAAAGAGGTTTAGACAATACAATATATATGTTCCTTAAAATGGTGATGGCCAAACTTAAGGTGTTTCATAAATGCTTCCAAAATAGAAAAAGCTTTGCAAACTAGGAATTATGCTGAAAGGCATTTGAGTCAACTGGAAGGCAAAATTCAATGCTGTTAAGGTGTTTTTATCTCTGCACTGCATTGTTAGAGAAGCTCTTTTCTATTATGTTACAAATGTCCTTCAAAAAAACAAAGGTTCTTATGTTGCAACTTTCATTTAAACAAAGGTTCCACTTGTCTATCAATATCTTTTCTCCCAGTTGCATAGATAAGAAAATCTCCAATTCTAACGGTAGTGGACACAAAAGACCATATTCTTTTTTCCTGCCAAAAAAGCAATACTGAGAATTTTGTCACAAAACTCTACTGGTGAAGAAGTTTGTTCATTCCTACTTATATGTTATTTTAGTGTTATGCAGGCTGGCTTGGTGGGTTTGTTCAGCACACACTTTTCTAGTGGATCTGCCCATGGCCCTACCCATCCATGACATTAGCATTGCCCAATTTTTTAACATTCCTCCCTAGGACTTCATGCTGTCCAGCCATCCATAGACAACAGCAATGAATAGTTTGCATGTGGGTATATAAGAGATTATTATTATTATTATTATTAACATGTATTTATATAGCGCCAACATATTGCGTAGCACTGTAAAGTAAATGTGATTATACAACTACATCACACGAATTACATATATAGAATATATGGAGTAACAAACATCACAATCAAAACAGGTACAAAAAGGTGAGGAAGGCCCTATGCATAGGCATACAGTCTAAAGGGAAGGGAGTAATACACAAGGTGTGGGAGTGGGCAAGATCGAAGTAAGTGGGTGAGAAATGTGGTACTGTATGTGGTGTTGCGTTTGGTAGTTAAGCAGAGTGAGGGTAGGCTAAAGAAGTGCGTTTTCAGAGATTTTTTGAAAGCAGAAAGGTTGGGAGAAAGTCGGACAGATCGTGGGAGAGCGTTCCAGAGGAGTGGTGCAGCCCTTGCAAAGTCTTGAATGCGAGCATGTGAGGAGGTAATGAGAGAAGAGTTGAGTAGGAGGTCAGTAGAGGAGCGTAGTAAGAGAGTGGGTGAGTATATAGAGATGAGTTCAGAGATGTAGGGTGGAGCAGAGTTGTGAAGTGCTTTGAAAGTCAGTGTCATTAATTTGAATTTGATTCTGAAAGGTAACGGAAGCCAGTGCAGGGATTGACAGAATGGCGAGGCAGAGGAGGAGCAGTTACTGTGGTGTATGAGCCTCGCAGCAGTGTTCATTATGGACTGGAGAGGTGACAGTCTCTGGAGGGGGAGGCCAATTAAAAGAGAGTTACAGTAGTCTAGACGCGATATGAGGAGAGAGTGAATAAGAATTTTGGCAGCGTCTTGGGTGATAAATGATCGTATTTTGGATATGTTCCTTAGGTGGAAGTGACATGATTTGATAAGTGACTGGATATGAGGAGTGAATGACAGGGCAGAATCTAGGATAACCCCAAGGCACCGGGCCTGGGGAGAGGGGGTGATAGTGGAATTGTTAACTATGATGGATACTTCGGGGATGCTACTGGTGTTATTTGGAGGAAAGAGAACCATTTCAGTTTTAGAGAGGTTTAATTTAAGGTAGCGTTGCGACATCCAGGTAGAGATAGCGGACAGGCAGGAGGAGACGCGAGTTAGGAGTTCTGGGTTGAGATCAGGAGATGAGAGATAGATCTGAGTATCGTCAGCATAGAGGTGGTAGTGGAAACCATACGAATTTATTAGTTTGCCAAGGGAGGAAGTGTAGAGGGAGAATAGTAATGGTCCTAGGACAGAGCCTTGAGGAACTCCAACAGAAAGAGGTAGAGGAGAAGATGATACTCCATTGTAGGAGACACTGAAGGAACGATTGGTGATGTAAGAAGAGAACCAGGACAGGGCTGTGTCACGAAGGCCAAGCGACTGGAGGGACTGGAGGAGGAGAGGGTGATCTACAGTGTCAAATGCGGCTGAGAGATCAAGCAGTATTAGTAGTGAGAAATGATTGTTAGCTTTAGCGGTTAAAAGGTCATTAGTTAGTCGAGTCAGGGCAGTTTCCGTGGAGTGTTGTGGCTTAAAACCAGATTGTAGGGGGTCTAGCAGGTTATTGTCAGAGAGGAATGAGGTAAGTCGGTTGTAGACTAGGCGCTCAAGTAGTTTAGAGATGAAAGGTAGCAGAGAGATAGGTCGGAGGTTGTCAAGATTGGAGGGATCAAGAGAGGGTTTGGGGGTGGGGGTGACAAGAGCATGTTTTAGTTGAGAAGGAAACAGTCCAGTTGAGAGTGAAAGATTAAATAGGTGAGTTAAGGCTTTGATTAGACCAAGATTGGTATTGCGGAGAAGTTTTGAGGGAATTGGATCAAGCGGGCAGGTGGTAAGGTGAGAAGAGGCCAGAAGCTTTGAGACTTCCTCATCAGTGACAGGGGTGAAGGAGCACAGGAGAGACTGGGGAGTGTGGTGGAATTCTAGGGGGGTTGAGTAGTGTAATGTCCCTTCTGATAGTGTCAATTTTGTTTTTGAAGTGCTCAGCAATATCTTGAGCAGAGACAGATGTGCATGGAGGGGGTGGAGAAGGGGAAAGGAGAGTGTTAAAGGTGGAGAAAAGTTGTGCTGGTTTTTTAGAAAGGGAGTTAATGAGTGAAGTAAAGTATGTTTGTTTGGCTTGGAAGAGGCTGGTGTTATAGGAGCGCAGGGCAGATTTGTAGCTCCAAAAGTCTGATTCTGAACGGGATTTGCGCCAGCGACGCTCAAGTGCACATGAGTGTCTTTGGAGCTCTTTTGTATGAGCAGTATGCCAAGGTTGAAGTGGTTTGGGTCTAGAACGTTTAGTTTTTATAGGAGCAAGCTCATTTAGGGCAGTGGTGAGAGTACTATAGTAGACAGAGGTAGCCACATTAGGACATGAGATGGCTGAGATATTAGAGTGAAGATAGTCAAAGGAAGAAGAGAGATGTGACACGTCTACAGCTTGCAAGTCACGGTAAGTACGTGTTTGGGGAATAGCAGGGGGTGAGGAGGGAGTTAGTGAGAGTTGAAATGTGAGCATTTTGTGATCAGAGAGGGGAAATGGTGAGTTAGTAAAATTGGTGGTTGAATATGAGATCCAGAATATGAAATCCAGAGTGTTACCACTGGAGTGAGAGGGGGAGTCTGAGCACAAAGATAAGCCTAGGGAGGAGGTTAGTGAAAGAAGTTTAGAGACAGAAGAGTTGTTAATGTTGTTAACGGGTATATTAAAGTCACCTAATATGATGGATGGGATGTTAGATGAAAGAAAGTAAGGAAGCCAGGCAGCAAAGTTGTCCAGAAATTGTGCAGTTGGTCCTGGTGGTCGATATATAACAGCAATGCAGAGTGAAACAGGAGAAAATAGCCTAATGCAGTGAGCCTCAAATGAGGAGAATGATAAAGAGGGAACAAGTGGAAGAACTTTAAAAGTACAGCGGGGAGAGAGAAGCAAACCTACCCCACCTCCAGGTCTGTTACCAGGTCTGGGAGTATGAGTAAGGTGTAGGCCCCCATAGGACAGGGCAGCAGGTGAGGCAGTGTCAGTAGGAGAAAGCCAGGTTTCAGTAAGTGCGAGTAGGTTAAAGGAATTTGCAATGAAATGGTCGTGTATAGCGGTGAGCTTGTTGCAAACAGATCTGGCATTCCAGAGAGCACATGAAAGATTAACTGGGTTTTTGGGTATAGGAGTAAGTGTTCTATACTGTTTGAATTTGCTCCGGAGAGAAGGAGCTCGTGGCCGTGTTATAACTGGGATGGGGTAAGGGCCAGGGTTTGGGGAAATGTCCCCAGCTGCCAGCAATAGAAAGGAAAGAAAGACTAAGTGAGAGTGGGATTTATAAGTCCTTGGTTTGTATGAAAAAGAGGAGCTTTGTGGAATAGCTAAACAGAGTACTTTATAAACTTCATGTGTGGAGAGGGAAGGAGAGGAGAGAAGAGAGGCTGAGATTTGTATAGAAGTGGGATTTGCCGGTGGAGGTAGTGAAAAATGCTTTATGAAGCATGAGAATGAAAGAAGGAGAAATGCAGGATAAAGCATGTTTGGAGTAAGAAGTAACAAACTAGCAGGTACAAGCAAATCTGTTTTCTTCTTCTCCCAGATGGTTCACAGTTGATTGCAGGGGAATCCGGTTCATTTTGCCTTGTCAATGCCTTGTCCAACTGTATTGTTTAACTGTCATTTCTTAGCACTTGTGAAATTTTAGCACTTAGCAAATGTTAGCACTCGTGCCATGCCCCAGACACGAGTGCCATCCCCAATACTGGGTCTGAATTTATATGTAGCTGATTGGGAAAACCAGAGCCTAATTAATCAATTAATCAATTAGACAGCTAGCAAAGGGCAGAGTTTTACAGACACCAGAACCAGGATTGGGGCTATAAAAATATCTCTTGTTCACGGGGGAGTGGACACAGATGTGTGCTTGAGATATTATCAAAGAACTAAAGTAGAATAGGCCTGACAGACAAAAGTTATTGGGGTTAACAAATACAAGTAGGGATATAGCAGAATTACCAGAATAAAAACAGTTGCAGTATATGGATATGGCAGTATATGGATATAGCAGAATTACCAGAATAAAAACAGTTGCAGTATATGGATATGGCAGTATATGGATATAGCAGAATTACCAGAATAAAAACAGTTGCAGTATATGGATATGGCAGTATATGGATATAGCAGAATTACCAGAATAAAAACAGTTGCAGTATATGGATATGGCAGTATATGGATATAGCAGAATTACCAGAATAAAAACAGTTGCAGTATATGGATATGGCAGTATATGGATATAGCAGAATTACCAGAATAAAAACAGTTGCAGTATATGGATATGGCAGTATATGGATATAGCAGAATTACCAGAATAAAAACAGTTGCAGTATATGGATATGGCAGTATATGGATATAGCAGAATTACCAGAATAAAAACAGTTGCAGTATATGGATATGGCAGTATATGGATATAGCAGAATTACCAGAATAAAAACAGTTGCAGTATATGGATATGGCAGTATATGGATATAGCAGAATTACCAGAATAAAAACAGTTGCAGTATATGGATATGGCAGTATATGGATATAGCAGAATTACCTGTAGGAATGAGAAGAGATAGGAGTTAGTTCCATGGAACTGTCTTGTTTAACTGTCATTTCTTAGCACTTGTGAAATTTTAGCACTTAGGAAATGTTAGCACTCGTGCCATGCCCCAGACACGAGTGATGACAGACTATGTTGGAGATTGGGTGGGGGTCAAGCACCACTGGTACTTTTGACTAACTATTTATACACAACTTCTGGATTTATAGCACAGTGTAAAGTAAAAGACATAAATAACAGTGTAGACACAGTACTTTATTTGATCAAATTTCTAAAGATATACAGTACATGAATTAAAAGCAAATATGTCTTAAAACTATGTCTCTTTGTGGCCACTTATTGAAACAGTTCAGTGTAACACTGAAAACTGGGTAAATTGATAGCAGACCCAGACAGACAATCTGTGGGTTCAGGCAAATGCCAAAGGGGCTGCAGGAAGATGCCATATAGTTAGACAGTCACTATGTATTGGGCTGCTGGGGGGCTGTAAGGGTCTCTATGTGTCTCAAGTGCCAGGGCCGTTTTTAAATCCCAGTCTGGACCTGATTGATAGGCTGTGCAAAATAAAACATATTTCTAATATACTGTAGTTAGTTAGCCAAAAATGTAATTTATAAAGGCTGATGTGACTGGATGTCTAACATAACAGAACATAACCCATCTTTCTGCTTTTTAGCTTTCTAACTTTGAGTTAGTCTGCGACTTATGGGGGGCAACATGGGACATAACTGTTCAGTGAGTTTGCAATTGATCCTTAGCATTCAGCTCAGATTCAAAAACAAACATTTATGACTCATGTGGCCCCACTCAATTGATTGGTTACCAGGCAGTAAGAGATCTGCAAGTAAAGTAGTGTTCTGGCTATTATGTTAGACATCCAGACACTCCAGCCTTTATACATTACATTTGTGGCTAACTAACTATAAAACATTTTCTATTTTGCACAGCATACCTATTTACCCAGTATTTATTTATATACTGAACAATTCCTTTAATAACACATTCTTAATTTTCTCTTGTGCTAAGGGTTTTTCCTAGCCACATTTGACTTACTTTAAATCTTGAAATACAATATTTTTGTGTTTTTGTGATTTTGGAATTTCTTCCCTGCTATAGGAACATCTGTTGAAAGTTTATGCTTTAGCTATTTGTTGGATTATGCATATTATTCAGACATCTACACAATATTTTTATGCATATCCTTAAACATTTTTTACTAAGCATATAACTTAGACTTTGCGACCCATTTACTATCAATCGAATTGCAATTTTTTTCACCATTTTTGAAAAATGTGTGTTTTTTCTATATTTCTGATAAGCTTTAAAAATTAAAATTTTCCATTTTCATAAAGTTTTATTTGAGTAAACACTACAAAATTGTTTGTTGATGTCACTTTTGTTACTTGACATTGATTTTGAAGTTGATGCAAGTTTTCCCACATATTTCCTCAGTTATGAAAAGTGAAAACTTGAAGAATTACTCCATTTTTTAAAAGACATTCCAAACATACATTTTTATGTAATTCCATAGGTTTCTATACTAGGGGGGTCTATCCCAGTTTTAAATGCTGATATGGGCAGGCGGCAGCGCAGTAGAGAAATTTACTCCCAGGACCACACCCAAAATGATATTCTATGGCTCCAACGTATTGTGATGCACCAATCTCCCAGTTATAATAGATGCTTGTTAGGGTGCAAACCCAAAGCGGCGGTGAGTTAATCCGCCCAAATACATATAGAAATCCAACTGCGTTGCACACCTTCAGAAAATAAGCTCCAATTTTAAAACATAGCCTTTATTCGCTCCTTAAAAGAGTATGAAATACACCGCAATTAATGTAGCTCATCCTGACATTAAATTCACTATGACTGCTAGTTTTCAAACTGTTTCATTCTTAGACGTCCTAGTGACACGTACTCAGACGGGTTTTGATACTCGTATTTATACAAAACCTACTGATCGAAATCAGTTGCTTGCATATGACAGCTTTCACCCACCTGCAGTCAAAAAATCTATTCCTACTAGTCAATTTACAAGGGTTAGCAGGATTACCAGTGATAGTTTGGCGTGTGAACAGGATCTTGAGACTATGAGCATGAAATTACGAAATAGGGGATACCCGAATGATGTCATTCAGAAAAATAAGTAAAAGGTGAGGGACAGAGAAAAGGAAGGAAGGCTTAGAAAAAGTACAATCAAGGAAGAAAGATTAGCATTTGTCACGCAATATAGCTCAGCCAGTTCAGGTATTAAAACAACGCTAGATAAACATTGGCATCTATTACGTGAAGCGTATCCATCCATTCCTACTTTCCAACAATGCCCAATGATGTCATTTCGTAGAGGTGCGACGATTGGAAGTAGGTTAGTACGGGCAGAAGTCAGTGCATCCCCTAAAAAAGTTCCTTTTTGGGGACCCAAAAAAGAGGGCATGTATAAATGCAAAGGCTGTGCCCAATATCGTTTTGTACAGGTGGGTACACGCTTTGAAAATCCACACACGAAACAACATTACCAGTGTCCAGACATTGCCTTGAGTTAGGTCATACATCAAATGATTTAAGATTTAATATATATATATATATTTAAGATTTAATATATATATATATATATATATATATAATTCTTCCATGAGACAGATATAAATCAAAGCTTATCTTTGATGTCAAGAATATTCTAAATTTCACCAAATGGGAGTAGCCAAATACAATGGGTTGCAAATAATGTGGCGTTATACACAATGACCTAGCCAATTCAGCAGTTGAGAAGTGTTAGTTAAATAATACTAAAAATAGAGAAGGCGGCCAGTGGAGCATTACTAGGAATGGTTCACTAAATAGTAATAGGTTATTAAAATAGTAAAAAATATTATTACTATTCTTGTCAGATACATTTTACTTGTTTTCATGTGGTAATTTGAATAAAACAAAACTCACAGAGTGGTGGACTTCTGCTTACATTCAATAAGAATCAATTAGAATAGAAACCCTATAATAGGCACTATTTTTATGAACCATAGCAGTGCCGGTAGACAATCAGAAGTTATTGATTTGGAAGAGAACTTGACACTCAATGAAGTAAAATAATGTATTTAGAAGACTGAAGAGAAAACTGAAATATTTATCAAATTCAAAATGGTTAAGATTTAGAACATATTTTGAAATATTTGTATGACCATATCTCCTGGTGTGGTTCAAGGATTATAAACTTCCCTTAAAGGAAATCACATTATCTACTCTTAGCGTAGCAGCTTTAGGGAGACAGCCCATGGGTGCCTATATGGTAAATACAAAGACACAGATTGCTTTGAGGGGGTTACTAAACATTATCTAAACATTATCTTGATTATTTCAGCAATTGTACAGAATATTTAATTGATTGCATGAGGGGGCATATTTACTAAGCTCGAGTGAAGGATTTTGAAGTTTTTTTTGGCTACTTTGACCATCGAATTGGCTAAAAAAAAGAACTAAAAATCGTTTGACTATTCGACCATTCGATAGTCGAAGTACTGTCTCTTTAAAAAAAACTTCAACTACCTACTTCGCCACCTAAAACCTACCGAGCACCAATGTTAGCCTATGGGGACCTTCCCCATAAGCTTTCTAAGTAATTTCTGATTGAAGGAAAATCGTTCGATCAATGTATTAAAATCCTCCTAATCGTTCGTTTCGAAGCATTTAATTGATTTTTCCTTAGAACGTTCAATCGTAGTAAATGCGGTAAATCCTTCGACTTCGATATTCGAAGTATTTTACTTCGATGGTCGAATATCGAGGGTTAATTAACCCTCGATATTCGACCAATAGTAAATGTGCCCCATAGTCTCTTTCATGAGATGAAGTTCATCTTCATTTTTAATTTATGCTTTAGTTCCACTTTAACAATATTATACATTAACTCATGTGCATTTATACTGGTGCAACATGAGAAGCTGCTGATTTTAACACATCTTTAACACCACTTTTTACTCAAAAATGTATGCTCTTCCTAAATTTATTGCATTGAAAAATAGTTATACCATGGACTGTTTTTACAAAGGTGTGTAAAAATCGTTTACACCAAAGGCAAATAGTAATGTAAAAGTTCTATTTATAAAACTTGGTTCTCCTTACTCCTGATTTTGCATAGTCATGTTTAGCAAAGCAGCTGCCAGAACCCATTACAAAGTTAAAAGTGGATTATTTTATAAAGCTGTATATATTATTTTACACAAAAAGTAACACCATTATTTTACACAAATTTATACACATTTTTTTAGTGTATACCATTTGGCACACTTTATAAAAATGGCCCTTAAAATTAAAGCATTTTACACTGCATTTCCCCATTGGAGAGCTGATGATTCTCTGAAGGTTTGTATTCTTTCCTTCAATATTTCAAAGGCTTGGATAATACTTTTGCTGAGACTCATTCAGTGAAAGGATTACAGAGCCTACAGTGCTATTACAAAACATCATAGTAATCTGCTACAAATCAGAACAGAAAAAATGAAAAATAGAAAAAAAGAGAAACAAAAAAAAAAACCTGGAATTTTACAAAACACTTTTTAAAACAGTGTAACCTTACTAATAAACTATTTTCTACATGTTTCCTAAATATAGAATTTTATGTACCATACACCATTTCGTTTTTATCTTTACCAAAACAAAAAATATTGTTCCCTAACCAAAAATTCCATATTTATAGTGTTTCCAAATAGTTTGCTAATGAGAACACTTGTCAATTAGAATACTATAATAGGCACATGTAACATGCAAACAGCACTTTAAGCTACAGTTATTTTTTATTTTCTCAATTCAGTTACGATTTTTTATTTATTAATAGCATTTTTGAATTAAAAAGGGATACAGAAAGTAGAAAATAGGGAAGCAGATACAAAAAATATATTTTTCGGATTTTGCAAGGGACAATTGACATAAATATTTTAACATAGGCATTTTACATATCGCGGCATATTTTGTATAGCCCTAGTACCCCTATCTTTTTTCTAGTTGTCAGGGCTGGATTTACATTGCGGCACCCATGGGCCCGCTGATGTTCGTTGCCCCATTCCCTCCCTTTTTTTACGTAACTTTTCATAATTTGGACCGGAGCAATGGGGATTGGTGCATAGGAAATTTAAAAAACGTTTTTATCTCCTGCACATTCCCAGTGTTTCTGAATCAATGTGGGTGTGGTTGGGCAGCATGTCGCCCCCTAAAATCCTGCTGCCCTAGGACCGGACCTTGGTGGCCTTGTCCGGTATCTTTTACTTTTGTTCTGAAGTATGTGAATTATCTCTTCCAGCTTTCTAATTTCTTCAACTAGCTGTTGCGGGGGAGCCGACTTTTTCCAATGTCTGGGGATTAAGGCTCTAGCTGCATTTAACAAATGCAAAGTAAGTGGGTCTGATAGTATTCTGTTTTTTTCTCTTACTAAGCCTAGCAGAATTAATGGTGAATTTTCCTTCAAAGCCACGCATTTGTGCCATATGTGGGCTTGTGTCCCCCTATATTGGCCGCATCTCCAACAGATATCTGGGCTCTCTGGAAATATCCTTTACATTTTAACTGGGGCAAGATGCCATCTTGTTACTAGTTTATAATTCATTTCTCTCACTCTTGCCGCTCTAGATGATTTATGTGTTGAGGCTAGGATCTTATTCCACATCTGAGGTGTAATTATAATTTTTAAATCTTTTTTCCACTCCATATGTGCTGTGTCTTTTTCAAGAGATATGTTTGAAATTAATATTTTATATATAGTTGAAATTGCTTTAGTAATACTTTCTAATTTTTGTGAATATAGTGTTGTAATTGGCAATTGTTCCAGATATCTCTGGAATGTTTTCCCCATTTCTTTTGGATCTCTTCTAAAATTATTATTCTATTGTTTTATAAAATCTCTAATTTTGTGGGTCTACCATCTATTTCTTGCCATCTTTTGAATGCACCCCACTCTAGGCTTGGGAGGAACGAGAAATTATTCACTAATGGTTGTAAAATAAAGGGGTTCTTAGACAGATTTAACTTTAATCTATTTTTATACTAAATCATGAATGTTGGAGCAATGGAGCAAGGATGTTCACTTGCAGTTTTGGGTAAACTCTTTAAGTCAGTCCAAATATAGTTTTTCATTGGCTTCTCTAAACATTGCTGTTCCAAGTCTACCAACTCCTTCTTCTTATGACCTGCAGACCATAATTTTATTTGTGTTGGGTGTTTTGAAAAGTAATATAGCTGTATGTCTGATAAGGCTATACCTCCTCTTTCTTTTGGTAATATTAATTGTCTGTATTGGATCCTAGATGGTTTGCCTTTCCATACAAATTTTATAATTAGTGTTTTGATTTTTTTTTTTAAAAAAAGGCTTCTGGTATTGTTATTGGCATTGCTTGTAAATAATAAATCAGTTTAGGCCTGCCCAATTCAGTTAAGATTTTGTGAAAAATAATATCTGGCATGCAAGCATTTAGGCAACCTTCAATCATGAATGGTCAGAAATATGACAATGCCATTTCCCATAGTGTTTATTAAAAATATTTTACCAATTTACCAATAGTTCTTCAGTAACTATAACAAGACACTAACATGTAATTAATGATAACAATAGGATTGAAGAAATGGTGAGGGACCTCCACTGCACAGTGTTAAGCCTTTATTATGAATTTGCTGCACAGTTTTTAAGACTTTATTAGGCAGTGTTGTTTTGGGTGTAAACCTTTCTCAAGTGGTATTTGGTTTGCACACCATCTTTATTTTCCCCACATGGGTTCACTAAACAATTCAGAATCTCATCTCAACATTTCGTAAGTTTATACCTACAAAATCATTTTACTAAACTTTTTACAGAGGAAGATGACAGCTTAATCTAGAGAATTAAATAGCTACATATGTGTTTAATTCATATTTTAATTTTAAATAATGCATAGTATGTTTTACTTCTGCAGACATAAAAATTTGTGTTATCAGGCTACAACAAATATTATAGAAGGCACATTTTGTAATATGTATTTTGCTTGCACAACAAGTGACATTAATTCACTTGAACCTTGTAACGTAAAGGTCAGTAAGATGCAGTATTTGTTTATTTGGAACATGACTGACACATTAAAGTTTCATAATTATAATTTTTTAAATGAATGCAAATTAACTAATCAGCCGATGCAGTAGTGTGTGATAAATGTGAAGTGAAGCAAGAATTTTCAATGAGGCATTCATTAGCATGCATTGGTTTCAGTATTATGATGATGCAAAATTAGAAGTTTATTTATAAGTATTTGGAAAAAGGACAGTTTAAAGCACACATCCCAAATTCATGATTTAGAATCATTGATATGCCTCAGGTAATTGATTAAAACATTATATACATTTCAATTCAAAGATAAATATTTCTTAATTAATTTGGGCAGTCATAACAATGTTTTTGTGTTTTTTTTCTTAGCTTGCAAAATTCTGCAGACGAGAGGTTTCAGAAATCAAGCATATATTTTATAATCCAATATTTCATCAGCTCCCATTTACCTATACATAAACCCCACATAGAAGAGCAAATGCCATAAAAAGAGCAAATTAATGGTAGCTACCAGCATTTTTATTATATGCAGGAATAGGGGTTACAAAATCAGTGTTGGACTGGGACACCAGGGGCCCACCAAAAAACATTAGACCAGGGGCCCACCAAAAAAACCTTAGACCAGGAGCCCACTTTCAGTACTATTATTACAAAGTGATGACCCTGCTTCTACTATACAACTCAGGCCATACATGGAGCATGGGGTCAAATTTACTTACCTTCGAAGTTGCACCAGCATTGGCTTCACCGCACTTCACCAGGGTGCTGCTAATTCACTAAAATCCGAAGTTGTGCTGAGGGTGGCGAAAGGTAGTGAAGTTGCGCTAGCGTTAATTCATCAAGCAAAGTGAAGTTACGCTAGCGATGCCTAATTTGCATAGGACGCCAAGTTAAAGTACAATGGACGTATATGTAGCAGCAAATACATTACACTACACAAGCCTGGGAAAGTTTCATAACATAAAATAAAGTTGTTATTTTGCCCTATTCTAGTGCCCACTGTATAGTTTTGGTGCCATATGTTAGGAAATGTAGGGGGGAAGGAGGGCACCCCAAAAAATGTTATGATCTTTTTCAGCCTATCACCCTTAAAAAGTAAAAGACACCAGCGTTTTTTTGGGACTTAGAAAAAATTTAAACTGTTTTTGAAGCAAGCCCTATCTACTCTATTGCACTTCGCCTGGTCTGAGGTGGTGAAGGCAAGTCTGGTGCAAGAGGTAACGTTCAGTTAAATGCACAAGTTAGTGAATTAGCGTAGTTACGTCCCTTCACCATAGCGCAACTTCGTCTGGCGTAAGGGTGTGAAGTAGTGCTAGAGTAGGTCCACTTCACTAGCGAATTTATGCCAGCGCCCGTTAGTAAATCAGCAAAGTAACGAAATGACGTCACGCTGATGAATTTTCGCTAGCGTTAGCCACTTCGCCCTTTAGTAATTTGCCCCATGGAGTCTTCTAGACTACCCTTCCCAGTCAGACATCCTTAATTTGAACTACGTGGTGTGAGTCACTTGAGACCCAGCAATATGAATTACAGTCAAACCTCAATTTTACATCCCTGATTTTCAGTTTTATCTCACTTTACATTGTTTTTTGTGGTCCTGCCTATATGTGATGCATAATACATTTGCCTGATTTTACATTTTCCCTGATTTTACATGTTTTTATTATGTTTTTTTTATTGAAAAACATAAAATAGGGGTTCTACTGTATCTATACCTCCAATAAGAAAGTCTGGGGGGGGGGATGAATTGAGAATACAGTATGACTTACTGTATACTGGAAAGTTAATAGTCAAAACAGCCCTCTATTAAAGGGGTGGTTCACCTTTAAGTTAACTTTTAGTATAATATAGAATGGCTAATTCTAAGCAATTTTTCAATTGGCCTTCATGTTTTTTTTTTTATAGTTTTTAAATATTTGCCTTCTTCTTCTGAGCCCATCTAAAAAAGAAAATGCTCTGTAAGGCTACTAATTTATTGTAATTGCTACTTTTTCTAAATCATCTTTCTAGTCAGGACCAGATCTATTCATACCCCATTCTCTTATTCAAATCAGTGCATGGTTGCTAGGGTAATTTAGACAAAAGTAACCATATTATTGAAATTGCAAACTGGGGAGTCGCTGAACAAAATTGAATAATCCAAAAATCATAAAAAATAAAACATGAAAATCAATTGCAAATTGTCTCAGAATATGACTCTTTACATCATAAAAAAGTTAATTTAAAGGTGAACAACCTCTTTAAACTCCCAACATTTCTATCTATATGATTTGTTAGACTGTGTTAATGTAACACAATACTAATGATTGCATTACCTAAGTGGCTTTTCTCTGCTTACCCAAACTACATAAGTTACTCTCCCACTTTCTACAACAGAGTGCAACCTCAATGCTCTCTTCCACAGATGAGGACTAATCAATTCAACCTGTACTGTATTTTGCAGCCTCAGGAAGCATAGCCCTGTTATTCTCCCCATTTATTCTGCATCATTTATTCTGAAACATACCTTCCTTTTGGAGTGTGTATATATATATATATATATATATATATATATATATACTGTATATATATATATATATATATATATATATATATATATATATATATACTGTATATATATATATATATATATATATATATATATATATATATATATATATATATATATATATATATATATATATATACACGTGGGTGGATCCAGTATAAAATGTAATGTTATATTACAACTTGTATCCATATGTATCTGGATTATTTTTAACATAGATTCAGGTATGTGTTATAAACACATAACATTTGCACATTCTGCAAATATGACTTATTAACCAGTTCAAAAGTTATTTGTATTACTTTATATATCCTTTAAAATGTTTCCCATCTATGATTCCTTTAATGTAAACATCCCAACCTAGAGGAGCTAGTAGAATGTTTGCAGCTGCTTATTGTAGAGTGATCATTTGTGTTGCATTTCAAAATGCTTTTAGTTTTCTCTAAAGGAAACACTTGAGTTCAGTTTTAATTTGAGTCTGTGTAATCTGAATCACTTCAAAATAATGATGAAAAAAAAAACAATCCAACAGAATGATAGGAATTATATTGAAGGTGAAAGTAAAGTTCACTTTGGAGAACCACATTCGATTCAGTGTATTTTATTTAAACACAACATGTTTCGGACAGACATGTCCTTCATCAGGTGCTAGCTACATTGTGAGTTCACCCAAACTATTAATTTAAGCCTATACACCAACAAGTTCATCAGCTCATCCAATTTAGCCAGACGAATATAATTACATAAAAATATTGCCCAGCAGAATACTGCCACCTTGTGGCCTACTCCAAAAGGGCATAAGGAAATTGCACCAATATTATACAATGTATCAGTGAGGACAAAATTCACATAAATAGTTACTATAAATAGTACAAAGATTATTATATGAAATAGATACAATAAATAGTACAAAAAGTATCATATGAAAAGAGTATCACTGATCATACATACAAAAAAGGCAACATAAATATTTCAATCTAAAAAAGAACAAAGTATAAAAGATTATAGAAAGCACTTAAAACTAAATGCATCATTTATCCCCCATGGTTCTAATGTATTCAAAATATCGATCTATTTAGCCTCACATTGAAGAAGCATCCTCTTTCTATCTCCACCCCGTAAAGGCAATTTAATTTCTTCCAACACTTGCCATCTTAAACTCGCACTATTGTGTTTATGTTCAAAAAAATGTTTACCTACGGAGGTATGGGTTTTTTTTTTAAATTCTTTATTTTAGTTTTATATGCATCATCAAACATACATATGTAAAATACTACCATTGTACAGAAATATAGCATGTATCCCAAATCGGTAATAAACATACAACACTGTATAGGCCCAATATGACATCTTGAAAGTCTGTGCAATCATTGTCAAATGCAAGTCGGTAGCATATACATATATAATAGAATAAAAAAAAACAAAACAAAATAGAAAAATGAAAAAGAAAACAGACTAGCAGAATAGCTAGCTGACTAACTAACTGAAATGGGCAGGCAAATTCCAATTTCACCGATATTTTGAAAAAGAGAGAGGTGAGTGTGGTCCACTAACCAATGTAAGCAGCAATATAGCTATGGGTATGTGGAAGCGAGAATGAGCAGGTATGTGAATGAAAAAATGTCTAATTGAGTGTCAGGGGTCTCATTGGCACAACCGTGGTACCTACAATGGAATCATGATATTAGAGCAGCAAATTCTGGGGATTCGGAAAACTGCACCCAATAGAACCATTTAAGAGCTAAGTTCTTCTGCTGTTTTGGTTGACTACTATCCGACTTAAACCGTTCAAACCGGTAAATCTCATTCACCTTGAGTGCCCAGTCCTTGAGTGTAGGAATTGTCGTCGAGTTCCAGTGGAAAGGTATCAGCATTTTAGCAACAGTCACTAAGGTGGAGAGAAGTGAATTTTTATATCTCGTGGCAGACATCTCGTTGTGATGTAGTAGAAAAAATTGCGCCGAATCCGGTATATGTAAATCTAGGCAAGATCTGTTTAATCTGATTCCAAAACGTTTGTAGGTTAGGGCAAAGCCAAAAAATATGCGTAAGAGTTCCGTTAGGCTGGCCACATCTCCAGCAGACGTCCGGGACAGTAGGAAATATTTTGGAAAGCATATGAGGTACTCTATACCAATGAGACAAAATCTTGAAATTATTTTCTAGCATCCTGGTACATCTAGAAGATTTGTACGACTTTATGACAATCAACTCCCATTCCTCATTGGTAAAAGTGCACTGTAATTCCGTTTCCCACTTCCTTTTATAGTTGTGCGCGGGCAGACGGGCGCTGCCCAATAACAACTTGTAGATTTTGGCTATTTCATGAGGGGTACGGTCTAAAGAAGTGAACATTTGTTCAAATAAAGTATCATCCGGTCCTGTATCATCAATGATTCGCGTTCTATGCAAAAAATGTTTGATTTGGCAGAGGCGCAAACTTTCAATTGCATTTATGACTTCTGGTGGTAGTATATCCGCCATAGGCTTAATAGATCGTCCGTTAAGCAATTGGTAAGCCCAAAGTGTGTTTGTGGAAGTCCATTTGTGAAAATGAATGGGTTGCATACCTGGGGCAAAATCTTTGTTATGTAATAGTGGGGTGAGTCTAGAGTGCTCATTTAAAAGTTGCTTTTTGAATTTAAGTGCATCCCACGTGTATATGATCTCCTGTACAATCGGTTCTGGCTTATAGTACATAGAACGACAACGTTTGGGCAACCATATAAAAGTATCCAGCGGTACTTCAAAATCAGCCTGAACAACTGCAGTCCATAATTTAGCATTCGGAGATTTCTGTAGGTCAAGCATTCTTTGAAGAACTGTGGCCTTGTGGTAGTCCCAAAAATCAGGTGCACTTAAGCCTCCATTTTCTTTTGGCTGAGTGATGTGCGCAAATTTCTGCCTTGCTTTCTGACGTTTCCAAATGTATTGCGAAATAATAGAGTGTAGTTCAGTAAAAAACGATTTAGGAATTCGGAACGGAATCGCTTGAAATAAATAAAGGAAGCGTGGGAGAACATTCATTTTGACAACGCTAATACGTCCAAACCAGGAAAATCCCGGCTTGTCCCAGTTCTGTAAATCGGATTTCACTTTCTGAAGAAGTGGGAGAATATTCAGAGAAACCCCCTCCGCTGTATTCGCCGATATCTTGAGTCCGAGATAGACGAAAGAGCTGGGTTCAATCGCAAATGTACAGGATTGTCGAACATATTGCACATCAGACTGTGGTAGCGATACATTAAAGAAGCTAGATTTCTGAAAGTTGATTTTCAAGTCGCTTAAAGTCCCGTAGTCAGCAAAGTCCTGCAAGATTGCTGGAAGAGTGGTTCTCGGATTCGTAACAAAGAATAACATATCATCAGCATACGCTGCGGTTTTATGACAACGACCATGAATTTCCACTCCCCTCACACTTTGATTTTGTCGAATCTGCTGCAGGAACGGTTCTAGCGTAAGAATAAACAGTAGGGGGGACAACGGACAGCCCTGCCTCGTTCCATTGTTAATCCCAAAAGAATCCGACAATGATCCGTTAATACGGATACGAGCCCGTGGATACGTATAAAGGATTTGCACAGAACGTATAAAAGTAGGGCCAAGGCCTACCCAGTGCAGGCATTTGAAGATGGTCTGCCATTTGACCCGATCAAACGCTTTTTCCGCGTCGGTGGATAGTAAAGCCAGCGGGATGTTGTGTCTCTTACAGTAATTCATAATACTATAGACCCGAAGTGTATTATCTCGCGCCTCCCTCCTAGGAACAAAGCCGACTTGATCCAGGTTGATAAGTTGTGGTAAAAAAAGTTTTAACCTCTCTGATAAGACCTTCGCATACAGTTTGGTGTCCACATTGAGGAGGGATATTGGCCTATAACTGCGTACATCTAGAGGGTCTTTTCCAGGCTTATGTATCAGAGTGATATTGGCTTGCGTAGCATCTATTGGTAATTTGCCAGTGTCAGCCGCTAATTGAATATGTTTTTGAAAATGTGGCAAGAGAATCTTGGAAAAATGTTTATAGTATAAGCTGGTAAAACCATCCGGTCCCGGTGCCTTGTGGATCGGAGTGCGTTTAAGAGCAAATTGCAATTCCTCCAGTGAGATTGGAGACTCCAATGTCGAAAAGTCCTCTGGGGTGATTGGAGGTTTGGAAATCTTTTGAAAATACAAGTCCAATGCACTTGTGAACTCTGGGTCCCCGAGACGATCCGTACCTTGATCAAGGTTATAGAGAGATTTATAAAACTCACGAAAAATCTGCATGATTTTAGTTGTGTCGTGCATAGTTTTCCCAGAAGAGTCTCTTATGGACATAATGTGATTCCTCCTTTGTTTGCTTTTTAAGGCCGAGGCTAGTAATCGACCGCACTTATTGCCGTGTTCAAAATAAAGCTGTTTCTGGTAGAAGATGGCTTTTTTGGTGTAATTGCTCAATAAAGCCTTTAGCTCTTTCCGAATTCCCGTGAGTTGCTCCAGTACATCCGCTGAGGGTTGACATTTGTGTTGACCTTCCAGCATAACCAGTGTCTGCAACAATTGATCATACTTCTGTTGCTTTTCACGTTTTTTAAATGTACCCAGTTTGATCAACTCTCCCCTGATGACGCACTTGTGCGCTTCCCATACCATTTGAGGATTAGAGGTCGGAGTGGCATTCTCTTTAAAGTAGTGTTCCAATACTTCGGAAATGCGTTGAATGATGGACGCGTCTTCCAATAGATGTTCATTTAGCTTCCATTGCCAGGTGTGACCAGATGGGTCCTGATTTAAAAAATATAAAAAAACTGGAGCGTGGTCCGACCACGTAATAGGGCCAATAGAAGCCGAAGAGCATTTGGGCAAATTATGATGCGGTGTAAGGAAATAATCAATGCGAGAATATTGTTGGTGTGGGTTAGAGAAAAACGAATAATCACGTGTCTCAGGATTAAGTAGTCGCCATGCATCTACTAAGTTATAGCCGTGTAGGAGCTGTCTCAGTTGAACTAGAGCAAGAGGAGGGACACTAGACTGGTTCGAGGAACAATCCAATATGGGTTCAATTGCAAAATTGAGATCTCCACCAATAATCAAGGTTCCCTCTGCAAAATGATCCAACTGTTGAAGTAGAGATTTGAGGTATCGCTGCTGTCCCGTGTTGGGAAGGTATATTGAAGCAAAAGTGTACGTTTTATTCCCCAAAAGACCTTTAATCGCATTCATATGCCCTAATTTATATGCGATCTGATCTAGATGAAGCCATTGGACACGATCCGACAATATAATGGCAGTGCCTCTGACCTTAGATTGCTGAGGCATGCTAGTATAAACATGTCGATATCCCTTTATGTAGATCTTAGATGTCGCCAGTCGTTTGAGATGCGTTTCCTGCAATAGAGCAATTTGAACCTTACTTCTTTTAAGCTCTAATTTTAAACTATTACGTTTTTGAATTGTATTGAGACCCCTGACATTCAATGACATAAGACATAGTTTATCACTCATGGTTAAAAACATTGTAAATTAAGCTAGCACATCTGCTACAATGGTCCGCACTGCCCGTGAAAACAAATCGTATCTGCCAGTAATCTGCCCAAACTGCAAATAGAAAAGCACACAAACAAAATAAACATAACAATTGAAAAACATGAGCACTCCCCATAGATAACTCAAGAGTTGTAAAACAGGATATCATATACAATGGGGGAAGTTAATTATACGAACTCTGTGAACCCCCTAATCCAAGAAAAAGGAGGAGGTTATTTGACTACAGAGATGTGGAGTGGGGGAGGGAAAGCTAGAGTTGTCAAAGAGCTGTCTTATCCACAGCTCCTAGTCTCCGTTCAGTAGTGTAGGTCATGACCACAATAAAGACCTGGGAGAGCTGAGAGGGGCAAAAAAAAAAAAAATTTTTTTGTTCTCTTTTCCTTATTTTTTCGTTTCCTTTCCCCTTTGGTGGGAACAGCAGTAGTTAGGTATGAGGGAGAAAAAGGGAAATAGAGAGAGGAAAAAAAAAAAAAAAAAGGAAAGGGGGGGGAAAGAAAAAGGGTAGGGAGGATGGTATCCTATGAGAGCAGTGACCCTATTAACATTCATAGAGGCAAGACCATAGGGGACATAGTGTATACGATACCCAATATTCAGTAGAAGTCCCATGACAGGACCCCAAAAGTTCTCAGTCCAGCAGGTGAGGATTGTCCAAATATCCTCAAAGAGGTAGTGCTATGCAGACATCAAGCTGGGATCACCTTCAATCAGGGGGTGGTTTGGTTGAACCTCTCCGTCTCTTCGCAGGCGTAGACCACTCTCTGGCATCAAGTTCTGGTAAATCCTCTCCGCCATAGACCAGCGATCTCCATTCTGCCAAATCCGGCGCAGTAATCCCAAGATGGTTGCAAAACTGGGGAAGATCATCCGGTTCCTTCAGGCTCACGAATCTGCCGTTGAAGTTGACTGTGAGCGCAAACGGGTATCCCACCTGTATTTGAGGTTAGCCGCCGTAAGCAGCGTCGTCAGTAGGGATGGGCGAATTTTTTCGCCTCGTTTCGCCAAAAAAATGACGCCCATAGACTTGTATGGAGACATGCGTCAAAAAAAAAGACGCGCGACAAAATAATTTCGCCGCGCGACAAATCTTTTTTGACGCCCATAGACTTTAATGGGCATCTGCGACATTTCGCCGGCGGCGAATTTTTGGCGAAACGAAACGGGTCAAATTCGCCCATCCCTAGTCGTCAGTGGGCGTAATGTGTGTCTTTGTTGCAAAGTAAGCCACGCCAGGTCTTGGTATATGGCGATGTTATGTCCTTCAAAGGAAATTTGGACCGAGGCTCTTGTCTTTCTCAAGATTTCCTCTTTAAGTTTATGACTGTGTAAACAGCAAATGACATCTCTAGGTTGTTCCCCACGTTGTTGAGTGTTAAGTGCCCGATGGGCGCGGTCAAATTCAATCACCGTCTCCGGTGGCTTATCCAATAGGGGGTTAAAAATATCACACAAGGCCTGTTCCAGGTCTGGCGGTTTCGTGGACTCCGGAATACCCCGAATGCGTAAATTATTCCTGCGGCCCCTAGTATCTAGATCTTCTAGATGACGTCTCATGAGATAAATGCTTTTATGATGAGCATTCACCCGAGTCGTAGTACTCACGATCGCCTGCGTGTTAGTGTGGATCTGTAGGTCGACTTCCTCCATTTTGGCACCAAGATCCTTTAGTGCGTCTTTAATCCCCGCCAGCTCGGCTCTTTGCGAGGCTTTAATAGCTTTAGCCATATCCGCTAAATCCGACTTGGTCGGAAGCGCAGCCAGTAAGTCATGAAGATCTCTGCGATGCAGACGTGTTGTAGAGCTGCCAGTCGAGTCAGTCGGACTGGGGCTGCGGCATGGAGCGTCCGCCATCTTGGGTCGATGCGCACCAGGCACCTCGGTCTTATCGAAGAAAGAGGATACCGATGGGGTTTTCGTCTTTACCGGGATCGTTTTAGGAGTCAAGTAGGTCTTCTTCTTACCATCCTTGCCCATAGTAAACAATATCCAGGACTGTCTGCTGCGTAAAAGCTAATTATTTGCTACACGGAGACCGGAGCTGTTGACCCGTGCGCCTGTTCAGCACGGCATCCGGCCACGCCCCCCCCCGGAGGTATGGGTTTTAATATTCAAAGGATTATAATTGAAATTGATTGCTTGGGTTCACCTATCCTTATGTGTACTTTTCTTTTCATTTGACCCACATGGGCATTTCAGGCCATATACCACATGTTCAGAATTACAAGTACAATAATGCTTAATCGGTAACCTGTTTCCTTTTACAGGATGTATCACATATGCTCCCTTAATTATAGAATTTCAATTACTACAATTTAAGCAAGGGAAGGTTCCCATCTTAGGTGGACCAATAAATCGAGTATTATTCTGGGTGTATGTTATATCAGATTTAACCAATTTATCAGCCAAATTAAGTCCTCGCTTGTAAGAAAAAATAGGCCTTTCTTTGCAATATCTGATTAAAATTGGATCTGTCTGTAACATTGGCCAATATCTGTGTACAATTCTCTGAATTTCTTTACTATTGGGACCAAAAGTGGAAACAAAGGGTATACGCTCATTTTTAGTAGTATCATATGGATTTCTATTTCCTTGTAAAAGAGAAGCTCTATCAATTTTTAGTACATCGTCATGCATTCATCTAAGAGATTCTCTATTGTACCCTCTTTCAACAAATTTGTCATTAAGATTATTACTACTCATTATGTATTTGTGGTCATCTGAGGTAATTCTCCTGATTCTTAAAAATTGGCCCTTGGGTATGCCTTTCAATGTACCTGGAGTATGAAAGCTATTCCTAAGTAACATATTATTACATTCCGTGGGTTTAGAGTATAGATCAGTTTCTAATTTATGACCCCGTTTTGAAACTTTCCCATCCAAGTAATGTACATAGTCAGTATTAAAATCAGCTGTAAATTTAATAGTGCTATGTTTCAAATTGATAAGCTCAAGGAAAGTTTTAAGGCTACTTTCATCACCACTCCAAATCAAAAAGATGTCACCCACATATCTATAGTAACATTTTATAAAACGATGAAAATCCATATCACCCAAAATGATTGTCTGTTCAATAAAATGCATAAAAATATTTGCATAGCTAGGGGCAAGGCTACTCCCCATAGCGGTCCCCTGTGTTTGTATATAGAACTCTCTATCAAAACGAAAATAATTTTTGCGTAATACAATTGTCAGTAAATCAATCAAAAAATAAATCATATTATGAGGTGTATTGGTAGAAAGAAGTGCTTGTTCTATATAGTGGATCCCCTCATCATGTGGGATAGATGTATATAACGATTGTACATTTATACTACATAGAATCCATTCACCCGACAAGAGAATTACCTAGGAATTATATTGTGCCTTCAATTATAAACATTCTTTGACAAGATAAATAGTAGCGCAGGCATATTTTTTATCTATCAGGATAACTATTTACAGAAATTCCACCCTAACTATGTAAATAAAAACACATGCAAATTGCCATTGTAGCTGTCATTTTTACACTATGAAGAAAAATTGCCATAAAATGTAGATTTTGTTTTCCTAATGTGATTTTCTCCTTCCGAATGGAGGTGGGGTGGGACTTGACACTTGACAAAAATACACATTCATTAAATCACATTAATAAAATAAATGATTTACTCAATTTCACAGAGGAAAATTGGGAACATTTGAATTGTTAGGTCTGTTGCACTTGCTTTACCCTTCATAAATCATTTGCTCCACTTTATTCTCTGGCCCTTTTGAGCCTTTTACTCATTCCCAAATTAATTTACGCTAGTAGCATATCACTGAATTCCTATGCACAGTTTTACAATAGGGAACAAATGCTGACAGTTGTTTTCTAGGTACAGTAGCAAGATTAATAGACATCTCAAATGCCCTTTTTAAATAAATATGATTAAATATTACACATTATACAACTTCTAGATATGTATTTTAAGTCTGATTTAGTAGAGTAACATAAGAGAAATACAGTAATATACCATTATTTTTTTATAGCTACACATTAGAATTCATTTATATACTCTACAAATACTTTTTATATACCACCTGGACAGCATCATACTCTATACCTGAACCTCATAGATGAACTTGATGATCATATAATAAAGACACAAGGGGAAACCATGTGCTTCTCATCAGTTTTTGCCAGATGCTACTACCAAGGACTCCAAAGAGGAGAGAGTCACATGCGGAGCCATCACTAAATTGAAGTTCTAACATTGCTGCCCCTTCAAATGCACAAATGGGGAATTCAATGTTTTATAGTATATATTAGAGTTTATACTATACTCCCAAAATTAATACTTAAGCAACAGATAGGGGCAGATTTATCAAAGGTTGAGGTGAATTTTCTAATGAAAAAAATTCAACCATTCGCCATCTAAAACCTGACGAATTGCTGTTTTAGCCTATGGGGGACCTTCTAGAACCTATTTGAAGTCAATTGATGGACTTTGAAAAATCAAAGTTTTTTTGGGAAAAAACTTTGAATCGAATACTATTACTTTGATTTGTACGATTCAAATTCGGCCAAAAAAAACTGACCTATTCAATCAAAAACAGACCTATTCACCCAACAAAAAAACTTAGACTTCATTTCGGTTGGTCATTTTGAATTCGAATTTTGACGTTTTTCCAATTCGGAATTCGACCCTTGATAAATATGCCCCATCGTGTATATTAAATTCAGTGACATATGAAATAATCTTACCAAACTGGTATATATATTTAAGTAAATATTGTTCTTTTACATCTCTTGCTTTGCACCACAATTTTGTGATGGTCTCTGTGCTGCCTCAGAGATCACCTAACCAGAAATACTACAGCTCTAACTGTTGAAGGAAGAATTATGGAAGCAAATGACAAAACTCTCTTAATTGGCTCATGTGACCTAACATGTATGGTCTGTTTGTGTGCACCATGAATCATATGATACCAGGGGGGTGGCCCTTATTTTTTAAAATGGCAATTTTCTATATATCATTACCCAATGGCACATACTACTAGTTTATTTACATGAAGCAGGCTTTTACATATGAGCTGTTTTATGCAATGTATTATTATAGAGACCTACAATGTTTGGGGGTATACAGTAGTTTTCCTTAAAGACCATGTTTTCAGAGTTAACTATTACTCAGCATGGAGTTATTTTTCAAGACAGACCTTCATGTGTATAAATATCTATAAGGTTAACAATCACAGCCGTTTATGCTTCCTAAACATACCACATCTCAATAGTGATGGGTGAATCTGTCCCATTTCGCTTTGCCGAAAAATTTGTCCAAATACATTAGTCAATGGGTGTCCGAATAATTTTGACACACAACAATTTTTATGCGCGCAAAATGCGGACGTTCACCGCGAATCCATGCCTGGTGAATAAATTCGCCCATCACTACATCTCAACATGTCAACTGTCAGAACACCCATTTCAACATTTCCCAGTGTTCATGGAATCTGGGCTGTTTGGAGAGATCTTATGTTGGTATTAACCCCCAAAGGAATACTGTTATTGGAATACATCTTTTTTTCAAAATGCATCAGTAAATAATGCTGTCCCAGAAGACTTTTTTAATATTTAATTTTGAAATCTGACATGGGGTTAGACATATCGTGAGTTCCCAGGCCATGTGACTTGTGCTCTGATAAACTCCAGGCCTCTTTACTGTTGAACTGCAAGTTGGAGTGATATCAACCCCTTCCCAACTCCCCCCAGCAGCCCATCAGCAGAACAGTTCCCAAGTATATATAAGAACAGCACTCAATAGTAAAAATCCATGTCTCACTACGACACCTTCAGTTACACTGAGTAGGAGAAACAATAGTCTGTCTGAAAGCAGTTCCATTCTGAAGTGCTGGCTCTTTCTGAAAGCACAAGACTAGGCCAAATGACTTGAGATGGCTGCCTAAACACCAATATTATAACTAAAACAAAATACACTTGTTGGGTTAGGAATAACATTTTACATGGTAGAGTGAATTATTTGCAGAGTAAACAGTGTAATTTAGAAATAAAAACGACACCATAAAAATCGTGACAGAATCCGTTAAACTATGCTTGCATATTTCAACTTACCCCACTGGACATATGATACAGATTAGGGGATCAGGAAAAGTAGGTATATTTCTCCCTCCCTTCATTATTTATGTGGAATCTCAGTTCTGCACCAATTCAACCCCAACACCATAGCAGCAGTTACTGGATAGGATAACTGGAATCCTTAGCTGAAAATACAGCTACAGGTACATGCTCTTAAATTATTTTTATTTATTTTTGCAGTTTTCTCTGTCCTAACACTCCAAGTTGACTCACTGAAATCAATGTACTCAACCGAAAACAGATTGAAAACTATATTTTAAGTCATAGATATACATGAGGTGCTCTGTTACAATTACAACATCACTGATCTATTGAAGTTATAGTTCTATGCCTTCTGCTTCATTGCTGTTTTTTTTTTGTACTGTATATGTACTGTCTATGTGAAAATACAGAATACTATTCATGCAATGCAATTCATTTCTTTAAATAAGCTATCCATTTGAATTTAATGTAATGGGTGTTCATCATAATTCTTTTACACACACCACTGGCTAATCTCAAAATGTTTGGGCTGGACGTTTAGGAAGAGATTGCATAAGCCTGGTAAACTTTCTAAAGGAGTGCCACACTATAACCTTACTTGTCTCTTCCAGGGCTTGAATATGCAAAACAGAGTATGATTTTTTTCTCACTCACGTGCAAATCTAATTATTTTCAAGGGATGGTTGGGAGAGAGAGAGAGGTAAGATGGCCACACGACTAGTGGTGAATTTCCGCAAATGTTTTTATGAAACTGCTGTGAAAATTTGCTGTGAAAAAATTTGCTGCAACCAAAAAAATTGTTGCACATCAATATTGCCGTGCGCATAAAAATGATTCTGAAAATTGTGACAGATTCGCTCATAACTACACACAACACTTCTTTATTTCTTTTGCTTTCCTGGTCCAGTGCATTTTTTTTTTGAAAAGGAGCAATGACTCGTTTTGTGTAAACAGAATTGTTTAAATTTAATATGTAGAGATGAACTATATATCAAAATTTATTTGTAACATATTAACATATTATAATTATTAATTAATATATTATAATTATTTTATTTGACTTTCAAAGCACTTCATAACTCTGCCCCACCCTACATCTCTGAACTCATCTCTATATACTCACCCAACCGCTTACTACGCTCCTCTACTGACCTGCTATTCAACTCTTCTCTTATTACCTCCTCACATGCTCGCATTCAAGACATTGCAAGGGCTGCACCCCTCCTCTGGAACTCCCTCCCACGGTCTGTCCGACTTTCTCCCAACCTTTCTGCTTTCAAGAAATCTCTTAAAACGCACTTCTTTCGAGAAGCCTACCCTTACTCTGCTTACTACCAAACGCAACACCACATACAGTACCACATTTCTCACCCAGTTAATTCGATCTTGCCCACTCCCACACCTTGTGTATTACTCCCGTCCCTTTAGAGTGTATGCCTATGCGTAGGGCCTTCCTCACCTTTTTGTACCTGTATTAATTGTGATATATGTAACTCCATATGTTCTATGTATATAATTCATGTGATTTAGTTGTATAATCGCATTTACTTTACAGTGCTACGCAATATGTTGGCGCTATATAAATACATGCTAATAATAATAATAATAATAATAACATGATTTGTAATTGCATATAAATCTAACATTCTAATGACTCATTATATACGTTTCCAGTTTTTTTTGGCTGCTGGATAATGGTGGAGATTGTGGCCTTTATAGTAAGTCATGGTATTGTTTTGTTGGCTGACCTTTGAGTTTCATTAAATAAAAATACAGTTGGCTTTAGTGGAGAATATTAGTTATCATAGCAAAATATATTACTATATATGGAAATTATTATTCCTTCATGCTTCAAAATAAATAAATCGGACAAATGTTGGTCTGTGCATACAAAAAGTATAATTTGTGCATACATTATGCAAAAATACAATTCCACTGACTGATTCTTTTTAAAGCTGCAAATTAGTATTTCTTGTAATTTGCTAAATGTCAAAACACTTCCATTTTACATCAATTTCCACAGTTAAAGCTATTAATGGAATATGCCACATGCTGCCATGCAATGAGTTTATCAAAAATATTACATCATGTCAAAGCAGGCAGTCCTGCAATATGTTTCTAAAGGAAATCCATTCTAAGAGACAGGAATAGTGATAATAACAGGGGCCATTGTATTTGGCTGTTTACAATGCTGACATTTTTTTTTTATTGGATGATGAGGAGTAGAAGGTAGAACTATAGTAAGGATAATTCAGCCAAGTCTACAGAATACAAATTGAAGACTCTTAGAGACCCATTTATTAACAGGTGAATTTTAGTGGTATTAGAGATTTTTGAAACCACAATTAAACTAATTTGGGGGACTGTAATATTAGTTGCTGACGCAAACATAATTTGCATTTTGTTCACAATGTGAATAAATGTTTGCAAAGTGAACAATTTTGCCTTTGCAAACACTACACAATTTATTCGCAAATTGGTTCCCTTTGCGAATTTTATTACATTTACCTAATTTTCTCTAAAACAACGAATGCCATGAAAGTTATTAAAAGATCTGAATATAATAAGCACAAATGGTAAAAATGCTAAACAATGCAATAATAAATACAAACGCCTCTAAAAATTTTACTTTTTCAGACAGTTACTAGTGAAAAAAAATCAGAAAACCTATAAAAGTCTGAATTGATTAAAAATTGATTAAAAAAATTCATACACTAAGGATGGCCCAAAGTTAGAGCATAGAATGGGGGCTTGAATTTCATATACAGGTATAGGATCCCTTATCCGGAAACCAGATATCCAGAAAGCTCCGAATTACGGAATGGCTCCCATAGACTCCATTTTATCCAAATAATCCAAATTTTTAAAAATGATTTCCTTTTTCTCTGTAATAATAAAACAGTAGCTTGTACTTGATCCAAACTAAGATATCATTAATGCTTATTGGAAGCAAAACCAGCCTATTGGGTTTATTTAATGTTTAAACAAATTTCTAGTAAACTTAAAGACCCAAATTACTGAAAGATCCCAAGCATTCTGGATAACAGGTCCCATACCACTGTATATATGGATTGATGTTTAGCATCTGTGGGGAAGTAGTATTCATTCATTCAAGAGAATCTGGAGTTGACAATTCACATATTTAAAATCAGATACATAAACAATATGCATGATTATTGGCTGATTACTAATTCGTTTAGATGCATAGAACATTTTTGATTTCAAAATTATAAATAGGTTTAGCATTTTGCAGCAGCTTTGCAGAAATTTAAACCAAACATGCATCGCTTAGTCTTAACACTTACCTGAAGTTTATTTTCTGTATAATAGTCATATGAAACAATGTTTTACAAAGCAGCATTTAAACCCTTAGTATGACATTTTTAGGCTCTATAACATCATGGAGAAACCGTGTCACCTTAGTCATAACTACATCTCCACATGCATCATTTCTGTACTAAGCATATTTGGTGAATTTCTAAATAAAAGTTTGCAAGTGAACTAAATTCATGAAGAACTGAATCAATATAATACTGCTTTAATGACTGCCTTTTTTGTAAGTCAACAAATATTCAATTAATTAACCAGTGATTAAACGTAGCTTCCTAGAATTAATCACAGCCTATAGAAGCAATTGTCCTTGTGTGGCTCATTAGAACTGTGTTTGCCCTTCAGACAAGAAAGAAGCAAGTCAATATACTGTAAAACTGTGATCTCATTTAAATGCATACTGAACAAATACCGCCTTAAAGTTTAATTTACTTACTCATAAACCTTTGTTTACTCAAACTTTTACTTTTTTTTACCAAAACAAACTTGCAAACTGACAGTGTCAATAAAATATGAGAATTCAGTAACTGCAGAAATTAATACTTTAGACATAATATTGGCCATAAACCATACATATTTTCCATCTCTATGGCTTCTAAACTGAATGTAGCATACCCAATTAATGTTGTGACTGATTTCCTTATTGATATACTGTATAAGGGCTCAGTTGCTAAAGGATTGCAAAGTGATAAATGGCAGTTCCCATCTTTCCCAGTCTTTTACAGATTTCCCGGAATTCTGTGAATTCAAGAGCACAATTTTGTGTGCTGCTTAGTAAACTGTACTACTTTTGCCTGTGGGAGGACAGCACATGGGCACTTTCATGGCATTTAAATTCAGCTGCTGTACTGCAAAACTATGTACTCACAACCTATGTACCCAGTGTACCCAAGTATTGGACTCCCTTGCACTAGTATAGGCTCAAAAAATATATTTGTGCAGAGTGCTAGCATAGATTAGGGTTACTTTCCCGTGCCATCAGAGTAGCTAAGCGCGCATACACTCAGAGAATACACAGCTTTTTCCAGGAGAATGGCGACACACTGCGCATGTGGCAGGGCATCCAGGCTATCACAAACTACAGGTCAACACCATCTTCCTGTGACAGTGACGCCTACATTGCAGATGCGCTGAACGACTTCTATGCACGGGTTGAAGCACAGAACAATGCAGGAATAAGGAAGACCATCACTCTGCCTAGTGACCAGGCACTGCATCTGACGGTGGCTGACTTGAGGATGACTCTGGAAAGAGTTAATACACGGAAGGCTGCAGGACCAGACAATATCCCTGGAAGAGTGCTAAGAGAATGTGCAGATCAGCTGACAGATGTTTTCACTGAAATCTTTAACATAGTAAAAAAATAGAAAAAAATTAAGCAGGAAGGGGTGGGACCCTTAATATCAGAGGGGGGTCAGCTGGTTGATGAAAACAAAAAAAAAGCACAAATTCTGAACTCATATTTTTCATCTGTCTACACAAATGAGGAACCAGTAAGTGAAAGTTTCCTTCTTAATAGTCCCAATTCTAGTAATACAACTAATGATGCATGGTTCACACATGAAGAAATTCAAAAGAGACTAGAACATGTTAAGATTAACAAAGGTCCGGGGCCAGATGGTATTCATCCTAGAGTAATCAGCGAGCTTAGCTCTGTGATTGCCAAACCAATTTACTTAATTTTTCAGGATTCATTGAGATCTGGCATAGTGCTGAGATACAGGCAAATTGCTAATGTGGTGCCATTATTAAAAAAAGTATCCCATTCTCAGCCTCAAAACTATAGGCCAGTTAGTCTGACGTCAGTGGTTAGGAAAGCTTTTTGAAGGGTTAATAAAGGATAAGATACTGGACTTCAAAGCAAATCATAATACTATTAGTTTGTGCCAGCATGGCTTTGTGCGTAATAGATCTTGCCAGACTAACTTAATTTCTTTTATGAGAAGGTAAGTAGAGACCTCGATTCTGGGATGGCAATGGATGTGATTTACTTAGACTTTGCTAAAGCATTTGATACAGTGCCACACAAAAGGTTACTGGTTAAATTAAGGAATGTTGGCCTGGAAGATAGTATTTGTGCCTGGATAGAGAACTGGCTTGAAGATAGACTACAAAGAGTGGTGGTAAATGGAACATTTTCTAATTGGACCAGTGTTGTTAGTGGAGTACAGCAGGGCTCTGTACTAGGTCCCTTGTGTTTCAACTTGTTCATTAATGACCTGGAGGTGGGCATTGAAAGTACTGTTTCTATTTTTGCAGATGATACTAAATTGTGCAGAACTATAGGTTCCATGCAGGATGCTGCCACTTTGCAGAGTGATTTGTCTAAATTGGAAAACTGGGCAGCAAACTGGAAAATGAGGTTCAATGTTGATAAATGCAAGGTTATGCAAGTCATACACTAAATGGCAGTGTGTTGGGAGTTTCCTTAAATGAGAAGGATCTAGGGGTCTTTGTAGATAACAATTTGTCTAATTCTGGGCAGTGTCATTCTGTGGCTACTAAAGCAAATAAAGTTCTGTCTTGCATAAAAAAGGGCATTAACTCAAGGGATGAAAACATAATTATGCCTCTTTATAGGTCCCTGGTAAGGCCTCATCTGGAGAATGCAGTGCAGTTTTGGTTCCAGTCCTTAAGAGGGATATAAATGAGCTGGAGAGAGTGCAGAGACTAAATTGGTTAGAGGGATGGAAGACTTAAATTATGAGGGTAGACTGTCAAGGTTGGGGTTGTTTTCTCTGGAAAAAAAAGGAGCTTGCCTTATAGACAAATAGCAGGGGACCTTTTACCCATAAAGTGGATCACTGTACCAGAGGCCATCCCTTTAGACTAGAAGAAAAGAACTTTCATTTGAAGCAACGTAGGGGGTTCTTCAGGACAGTGAGGTTGTGGAATGCACTGCCGGGTGATGTTGTGATGGCTGATTCAGTTAATGCCTTTAAGAATGGCTTGGATGATTTTTTGGACAGACATAATATCAAAGGCTATTGTAATACTAAACTCTATAGTTAGTATAGGTATGGGTATATAGAATTTAATTAAAAGTAGGGAGGGGTGTGTGTATGGATGCTGGGTTTTCATTTGGAGGGGTTGAACTTGATGGACGTTGTCTTTTTTCAACCCAATTTAACTATGTAACTATTTAACTATGTAACGATTGAATGTTGTTCATAGACTTCAGCTCAGCATTCAACACTATCATTCCTCAGCATCTGATAGAAAAGCTGAGCCTGCTTGGACTGAACACCTCCCTCTGCAGCTGGGTTCTGGACTTCCTAACTGACAGACCTCTCAGTCAGTCAGGATTGGAAACATCATCTCCAGAACCACCACACTGAGCACCGGAGCCCCTCAGGGCTGTGTGCTTAGTCCTCTACTGTTCACTCTGCTGACGCATGATGCACAAATCACATCATAATGTTTGCTGATGACACAACTGTGGTGGGTCTCATCAGCAATAATGACCAGTCACCATACAGAGAGGAGGCGCAGTGGTTAACACACTGGTGCAGAGCCAACAACCAGTCTCTCAATGTAGACAAAACAAAGGAGATGGTTGTTGACTTTAGGAAGACTAGAAGTGACCACCTGCCACTGTACATCGACGGCTCTAATGTGGAGATCGTCAAAAACACCAAATTCTTTGGTGTCCACCTGGCGGAGAACCTCACCTGGTCCCATAACACCAGCTACAAGAAAGCCCAACAGCACATCTACTTCCTGCGCAAGCTGAGGAAATCCCATCTCCCACCATCCATACTCAAAACCTACTACAGAGGGACTATCGAGAGCATCCTGAACAGCTGTATCACTGTCATAGAGTGCAAGACCCTACAGAGGATAGTGAAAACTGCAGAGAAGACCATAGGTGTCTCTCTTCCTTCCATCACGGACATTTACACCACTCACTGCATCTGTAAAGCCACCAGCATTTTCGCTGATCCAACACACCCAGAAAAAATCCGATGGCACACAGCACTACAGGAAATCTTCCAATTTTTATTTCAAAGCAGAGTGCAAATGCAAAAGCACACTCCATCTGACCTTACTATATACCACAACGTTACACAGCCACTGTATGCCATTGTATGGATGAATAGCCGTTGGATACAGTTTTTCCCTATAAGCACATCTGCACTTTGTCATGTTCTTAATCATGTTCTTGCTACTGTCATGTCACAATGATAAACCCATTATGTCTAACGTTTAGCATTATTTACTTAACATATTACATCTGCTGAGTGTGCACTGTATTGTCCTGTCCCTGCACTATGCTGACCTGTCTTGCAGGAGTTGCATGTTTTTGCACTTTTTGTCTGTTGTCTGGTACATCTATGTTGTGTTGTGAAGCACTTTGGTCCTAGAGGAACGTTGTTTCGTTTCACTGTTTACTGTACAAACGTATATGACAAGGAGGTAGGACCTTTACCACATCCAATCAAATATAAACATGACGTCTAAGGTCACCTGACTACCTCCTCACCACTGTTACACATTTAACAAGCAGTACAGTAAGCAATATTAATAACTTGGGATAGGACTAGAAGAAAATTAATTTACAAATAAAGTTACGTGAAATTCTCATTTTCTTATACAGCTTCCATGTCAGTACAAATGGGATCTACCATGCAATGCCCCCAAGGGAGTATGGGATGAGAAAAATTACATATCAACTTTCTACCAAGGCCATGACTAGCAAGGCCAGCATTATAGCCATGAAACAGAAGCTGATACAACATATAACCCCAGAAAAGTGGAGGTGTAAATGCTCTACAAGCCATAAGTATCAGAGTGCCCTCGGACCTGAATAGCAATTAAACAACAAAAGTTACAATTACAGCTCTGAACTAGAGAATATGACATATGAAGACACTCAAGTAACAGAGCAAAACTTGTTCATTCCCTGCTGAGGGGTACCTTTCCAGGCTACAGAGATTTCCTGTTTCACTTCTTCACTTCACTTGCCTCTAAACTCCTAGAATGTATTGTGTTCTCCCGTATTACTAACATTTTACACACCCATAATCTGATGGACCCTCTGCAATCTGTTTTTTTTTCAGCCTGCTCACTCTACAGAGACTGCCTTAATCAGAGTTACACATGATCTTCAGGTTGCTAAAACCAAAGGTCACTTCTCTATCCTTATCCTGCTTGACATATCATCTGCATTTGGTACGACTGATCACTGACTAGACAAAATGGAATTTACGAAATAAGGTAAGTGAAATTCTCATTTTTGCTGTGGATTCTGTTTTGTATTTTTTATTTCCCTGATAACTTGTCTGCAAATATGAGGGAATGGTTAACATAACATATAGGCAACTTTTGTACAGGTGTCAGGGTAACATTAATATAAAACAAAGGCAATTAAAAGCACTGGGAGAGGCTTTTGGCAATACCACATCACTTCACTAAGTATCTCTGCTGCTTCCTTAATTCCAACTCTCACACAAAGTTGGTCAGTGCTGCAAAATATCTAAAAGGGAAGGAAGTGAACATAGGGCAATACTGTTTTATGTTAAATGTGTTAAGAAAAAAGATTAATTAAAAGATGTTCAGGAAAAAGGTTTTCAAGAGAAGGAATACAATCCTCTTATCGTGCCAAAAGCTGACAAAATTAATAGGAACTCCCTACTGAGGACCAAAACTAGACTTACAAATATTGAGATTAGCAGCAAAATTCCATTTGTCATTAAATACAGTGTTTTATTGGACAAAATAATTAACATCATCAAAAACACTGGCAAATAATTAAAACAGACCCCATCCTAGGAAAACATGTTGAATCAAACTATATATTTTCGAAAAAACACATCATTAAAGGGCATGTTCAGAGGTCCTGATAAAAATGACCATCCCAACAGCAATTCGAGTTTGAAATGCACATTCAAATGCTTTAATAAGAAATGCAAAGCCTGTCAGTTCATAGCTTCACATGACTTTCAGTATACAGAATTGGGCTTTCCAGAAGCTAAACTGTTCTATAATTGCAAAACAGTATTTGTGGTGTATGCACTAATATGTGAACGCAAACTACAGGTGTGGGATCCATTAACCCGTTATCCAGAAAGCTCCAAATTATGGAAAGGCTGTCTCCCATAGACTCCATTTTATCCAAATAATCCAAAGTTTAAAAAATGATTTCCTTTTTCATTGTAGTAATTAAACAATACCTTGTACTGGATCCAAAGATATAAAAAGATATAATTAATTCTTATTGGAAGCAAAACCAGCCTATTGGGTTTATTTAATGTTTACATGATTTTCTAGTAGACTTAAGGTATGAAGATCCAAATTACAGAAATATCCTTTATCTGGAAAACCCCCAGGCCCAGAACATTCTGGATAAGAAGTCCCATACCTGTATTGTATATTGGTAGAAGAATTAGAGCAGTGGGCAGACACATTCTAGAGCATGTAAATAATATATTAAAAAAAAGGACAAATCACAGTGTCCCAAGACATTTTAAAGAATCACATTGTGCAGACCCAAGGAAACTAAGTTCTGTGGTACTGGAACACATTAAACACACATATAAAGGGGGAGATCGACTGAACAAATTAAGACAGAGGGAAACCTACTGGATATACAAAATGAACACATTAAGTACAGGAAGCCTCCACATTGACCTCGATTTAGCTGCTTTTAATTGAAATATTCTTAATACTTACATTTGTCCCAAACAGACACTACTATAATTTTACATTGTATTTTAGAAGTGTTTTTGATATGCATTTTTATATAAACAATAAGAAGGTGTCGATATATAAGTGTGGTTATGCAACAAAATGTTTCAAAATAATATGGGGAAGAAGCAGAAATGTCAATTTTCTTTGTATCACGATTGTTTTTACAAATGTGATTGTAATTTTAATGTTTACACAAACTCATTTTAACCTGTGTTACAACTATTTTGTGCTAACTAGAAAGTGTCTAAATGATGATAAATATATCCATTACAAAGCCCCTAGACAAAGAGTAATGTACCTTGCATAAAACTACAGGGGTCCCACAGAGGATATGGGAGTTGTAGAATAAAGGCTAAGTAGAAAACGGTAAGCGGAGACTTATGCTGCAAAAAGATATTAAATTGGGAATGCGTAGGAAAGGACAGCGTGGCACCAATTGCTACTCCCAGAACACCACCATATCTCCAAACAGCAGATCCTTCTGAGAAATCCGGACCTTTACCTTGGAATGTGATGTGGTTTTGATGCTGAACTGTTTGTGAGTTGGCGTTCTTTGATTGTTTTTAAAATATTTATTAAACCGAATTACTGTATACTATTATTTTCTCTTTTATCTTCACTTCATTTATTGAGTAATGAATGAGCTTTTGAACACAAACCAAATATGACATGCATGCTGAACATTGACTGTTTGTAAGTACATGCCCAAAAGGGAAGCACCTTGGGTAGATCCAATTAACCCTTTTTTCTGAATACCTTTTAACACTATTGTGGCTGGATTGCCCTTATCAGACAACATAAAGCAGTATTGCCCTATGTGCTCTTCCTTCTCTTTTCTCTTTTAGAAATTTTGTAACATTAATATAATACTTTCTTATGCAAAACTCTGGTATGAGCATATGAAATAACATTTTGTGTTTGCAGAAAAGGAAAGGGATCTGGGCACACCTGCCATTTAGGCATATTGTTTTTACTTTTTTTTTCTGAAATGTTTTCTTCTGCAACAGATTTGTAATCAACAGTCTGACTTTGAGCTTTAATATTATTGTATCAGCCACTAATATAGTTCATTTCACTTACTTCTGGTCACTGAAAGTAACAGAAATCATCCATGGTCTAAATAATTGATTTTGACAGCATAGAAATGAACTGACAAGATGATTGCAACAGTAGATGATACAGTGTTAGTGCACCTGTGACTGTAATATTCCATTTGTTATAACAGCAGAGAGATACAAAGATGATGGACAAAATGACAGAGACCTGATTTTAAGGATAGGACAGAATATTAGTCTTACATATCACAGAATTAGCGCTGTCCTGGCAAATCTACGCCTGGCGAAGTGTTGTGCTGTGAGTGAAGCCGTCGCTGGCGAATTTTCGGAGGTTAGTAAATTTGCCCCATAGTGTGGTCACACAGATAGAAACAAATGAGGAATATATATATATATATATATATATTTTATTATTAATATTTTTTTTTTTTTACACAGACACATATAGCATGATATTTTAATGCAAACCCATTGAGGCAGAATTAACATAGCCTGAAAGTCTAACTAACAGGGTACATTAATATCTTTTCAGTAGTGAGACTTCAGGTGAGCTCTACTCCTCAAATATTGTCACAGCAGATGCCATAGATATGTTTTCCAGAAACACAACCTGTTATATCTGTCAGGTTACTCTATCAAGAACATACCATTGTAAAATGTTTTTCCTCAGTAGAAGATATAAAGGATGACTCGGATAATTAATGTATGTTTGGATTCCAACCCTACGTGTTGTACTTATATTGAACCTAAATGCATGCTACCCTTTCAACTTACAGATTTTCACTTGTTCAGTGGGCTAAATGTAAACACACATTTTGAACCAAAATATCACAGTATTCTTCTCTACTCAGCACTTCCTTGTGGTTGCTCCATGTCCAAATCCTAAACAAGACAATTGATCAGATTATCATGTTTGATCATAACAAATAATAGCAGTTTATTCTGACAATTAATGGCCCATGTTCTTCTCACTGAATAGAATTGGCTTCATCAGTAGTGATGAGCAAATCTTTAGGCTTTTACTATGAAATCTGCCGGTTTGGCACAGCAATTTTTTTTCTGAAAATCCACACCAAATTTCTGCCATGCATTTTGTTTAAAAAAAAGCATGAAAAATATCATTGTGTTCTGACACTCATGCATCATAGTCTGGCATGAATCAATAAACAGCCTTTGTCTGAATGAAACCCTGGACTTATAGGGTATTAGGACTTGCAAGCTTGGAATTCTAACCCGTACACCACAGAACATGTGATGGTCCTTGTGTGTTAGAATATATTGTATATTTCTTAGTGGCTTAAAGTTACAAAATTCAAGATTTCTAAAAAATTTTCCTACAAAGCGGAAAAGAGTTTTTCTAACAATATAGGACAATGTTTATGCTATTGCCTTAACTGTGACTCTATGACTCCAACAACCAAGACAGCTCTTTATATTGCAAGCTGGAAGGAAGCAGAATAGGAAGGCAAACAAGTCAAGAACAATGAAACATTGATAACAAAAGGACAAGCTATACGGTCCTAGACTGAAAATGAGTAGACTTCACATTTTATCATTCTTCAGTAAGAGTTAACCCTATTGAAATGCATTAATATGGAAAGCTAGTTTCATCAGCACTTTCAGCCATTATTTCTTGCATTTTTCATCAGTAACTATTTTAAGGTAAGCATTCTCATTGCAAGGGGTCTTCTTATCACAAACAATTAGTGTTAGTTTGAGCACAGAATTTTATTGACACTTTAATCATTTGTTTCATGGATTGGGAAGGAGAGCACTTTTGATTTACTGTCATCAGGAAAGGTGATAAAGATCAGTTGGCTGATAAATGTTGCAGGTAAAGGTGCTGATCAAAGCTATCCTTTCAGTTGTTTAGCACAATTCTTAAAGATTAATTAAAATTGACATCCACCTAATGAGACTCTCTTAACTGCAGCCTCCTCTAACCAGGCAGAAAATACAAGCTAGTCTAATCTAAAATTATTTTAAGCAACAAGACCTTAAAAAATAGACAAACACTGGCACAATTATTTACTTGCCGAAGCAAATAATGCATAGCATTTCTCATTACATTTTAGAGCAATAATTGTGTAGCAATCTGCAATTACTGAACCTTTGAATAAAAGACAGAATAAACCCTTACATGTTCTGCATTGCCATCTTCTTACTGCTCCACTGCAGATCAACTGTGGATGACCTCGTTCAGCTGCCTGGTCCAGGCATAAAAAATGGTGACTTGTTTATTTAAAAAATGTTTTTGCTTTCTTGTTATTGAAAACACACTATGAATCTGTGCACAGAAACACATTTTTATTTAATTTTCTTTTTCTCCCCCCCCTCTTCCACATAACAGTCATTGTACAATGTGACTATTTGACCAAGAATCTGATTCTTTCTTTATTTCATTGATTAAGGTGGTTTAACTGCATTTTAATACTGTATCATGTGTTTGTCTCTATTGCTGACACTGGTTGACAAGTGGCTTAGGTAGAATACTTTACCCAGTGATCACATTATAATATCATTTTTTAAAAATAAATGTAAGTGATATACAACCATTTGTATACATATATACAACTCAGACATGTTACATTTTTGGAATTGCTTAATTTAAAATCAACAGGACATATATTTTCCAAATTGATGTACAGGTATGGAATCTGTTATCAGGAAACCCGTTATCCAGAAAGCTCCAATTACGTCTCCCATAGACTCCATTATAATCTAACTTTTTAAAAAACATTTCCATTTTCTATATAATAATAAAACAGTATTTTGTACTTGATCCAGGCTAAGATATTATTAATCCGTATTGGAAGCAAAACCAACCTATTGGGTTTATTTAATGTTTACATTATTTTTTTAGTAAACTTAAGGTATGAAGATCCAATTTATGGGAAGATTCATTATCTGGAAAACCCCAGGTACCACACATTCTGGATAACAGGTCCCATACCTGTATCAGATAAATTATATGAGAGTTTTCATTTTTGACTGATTTGTTTTTTCTTTGTATTAATAAGACAGAACCTTCTAATTGATATTAACTATGCTGGCATACCTTGATGATGATGATGGCCAAAAATCCTATTGTTTTTTTAAAAAATATTTTAGTGATTTTTAGTAAGCTTAGCAATTTTGGATGCCCATAGTTATTGTCAAATAATGACTGTTTTTCTTTTTGACAATGGAAAAAAATGCATGACTTTTAAATTATCTGAAATTAAATGTATAAATGAAAGCAATCTCTTTCTGTTCTTTATTATCATCTTTTAAGTTTGGCTTCTGTTTTTCTTCTTCCTGGAGGACAGGATGAGGTAGCAGGAATCAAAGGAACAACAATAGCAGGAAACAGAGCACCTAGGACCAAGCAAGCTTGACCTATAAGTTTAGCAAACTAGGGAAACATACACAATCTCCTCCAGTTAAGACTCCATTTACCATAATGCCTTCCACGCTTCTGTTTTTCTTCTTCCCAGGCCTGTTATCACAGAACGTAGACAAATACTTTGTGAGAATTAGGTCAATGTTCCACTCTAGGTTTTTTCTACCTATGTAGAAATACAGAGAAAAAAATACTAATGTTCTGTCTTCTGCTTATTGTTGTGTGTGCACTGACAGCACAGCATCAGCCTGTCAACATACAGGGAACAGATTTATATTTGAAAATGAACACTTTAAATTAATCTTCTCTAAGACAGAATTGGTTCTCTCCCCCCCCACCCAACAACCATAACATCCCAGAAGTGTCTATCTCAGTTAACAAATTCATTATCACCCCACCTTCTACTCAGACCCAGTGCCTTGGGCTTATCTGCCCTGTCCTTCACTCCTCATACAAGTCACTTGCTAATTCATGTCACTTTCACCTAGGTCATTTTTGTGAAAACAATAATTTATCACCCAAGATATGAAAAAAATTCTAATTCACTCTCTCATCATGTCATGTCATTCTGCAATTCTTTATTAATTGGTCTTCCCCTCCAGAGACAGTCACCTTTCCAATCCATTAATACTGCCCGTAGGCAAATATATCTCAGCAAACTCTCCTACATTTCCATGCCACTCTGCCAGTTCCTGCACTAGTGTCACATATGGCAAACCCAAACCCCAGGGGGAGTGGCTAGAGTCCTGTCTAGGTCTGGTCTTCTGCCTATAACAGCCACCTTGGCTTTGGGCCTGGTCCTCAGCTACTCAGGTGCTGCCAGGACTTACTGTAAGAGAATACAGTACTTCCACAACAGCTGCAGAATCATGAAAGAAATACTAGGTCAGGATCGCAGAGGTCACAACCTGGAGGACAGAAGCAGGTAGCAGGAGTCAAAGGAACAACAATTGCAGGAAACAGAGCACCTAGGACCAAGCAAGCTTGACCTATAATGGGTTGTGTGTGAGTGCAGAACAGTGGTTATATAGCCAGACTAATGGCTAATACAGAGCTCAAGCCATGCCTACTAGGAAATACAAGGATACCAATAACAGTGAACCATTGCCTTTGTTGTCTACTTCTATAGCACACTATTATAAGAGCCTGCACAGCAACCTACCGTTACAGGTTACATCTAGCAGTTTAGTGATGTAGAGTGCCTCACTTATCTCCTGCTACTCAAATCTTCACTCGTTACCTCTTCACACAGACATACAAATTCAAAGCTTTGCAAGAACTTCACCCCTTCTCTTGAATTTTCTCCCACATTCTGACTTTATTCCAAACCTTCTGCCTTTCAAAGGTCTCTAACCGCACAATTCTTTAGAGAAGTTTACCCTCATCTAGCTTAACAGCTTCACTGGGCACTTTATGGTACAAAATGCAATGCCCAATTTCACATCTCTCATCTTGTCAACTCCTGGTCTTTCCCATCCCCACTGCTTGTACCTCAACTCCTTCTCCTTTTGGATTGTAAGGCCTTTTTAGGCAGGGCCCTCTTATATAGGTTCATAGTTGTTTTTTTTAATTTTGTACACATAGGTTATTTATTCAGCTATTAATTTTTCTGGTTTGGCTTTTAAAGCAGAAAATACAATTTTTCCAGAGAAAAACTAGATTTTTCAGGATTTAGTAAAGTCAGACCTGCCGAGAACATGTAAGTAAATGCAGATGCCCCGTTAAATTGGAAGATTTTCTGAGTTGCGCTGGCTTTCCAAAAAAATTGTAGATCTCTGACAATTTTACGGAAAAAAACAGGTTTCGTGCTCAAAATCCCAAAAATTGCCGGATTCTCATTTTTCTGCACAAATTTATTAATTGATAAATATAGGGGGAAGGTCAGTGCGGATTTGGTCAGAGTCGTTTTCAGAAAATAGTGAAAACTTTTAGAATTTTGATAATTAATCCCCTCAGTGTATAAACCCTTTAATTGTACAGTGACTCCCTGGTATATAAAAATCAGACCACTGCACCAAGTACACTGAAGAATCTCCAAGGAAGTACTTCCTGCCACGTGGACCACGCCAGGCAGAGAGAGACGCCGTTGTAAAACCACAGCAGAGACCCGGAGGGAAACAGGCAATTAATCTTAAGGCATCTATAAACGTACAGCTCAGTAAGTTAGACCGCCCACACTTGCCTCAAAAACAATCTGGCTATACTTCATCATAAAGCTCTTAATTTCAGTAGATCACTTTATATCTAACAACTCTGGAAAAAAACTATATCACACAATAGAGCACCTTTTTTTCTACCTAGGAACTGGGGAATCAGTACATCATTTGTCAGTGCACTAATTTTGAACTTACTATTGCTTCTGATCCAGTGGAGAAGTGGGTCCACAATATATCGGTGCTGCTAAATATATTCAATATCGGACTTCGCACAGAGTTCATATCTGACTATCTTTGGTAAAATTATTACCAAGCAAAACTGTTCAATATTTTTTTTTAAATTTGAGGGCATTCCATCATGGGAGTCAGTGGACTAATGGTCTTTACTGTGTCTGTTATACCCTTGTTTAGAATCGATATGTTTCAGGGTCTTGTGTTTGAACAACTAATAGTTAAATAAATAATTTACATAAGATATTGATTTAACCTTGGGTATGGTGCATTTGAATGCTTTGATAAATGAATCTCAGCATACTGTTTCCTATTAACAATGACAATACAGAAACAATTAAAATTCCTGATGTGCCCCAGCACTAGGATATTGGAGCACCTGCTTAATATGATTACCCAGTTTTTGTTAACATACGACTTTGCTCCTTAGTTGTGTTCAAGGGTATTAATCAAACCTCTTTGTGTATTTCATAACTTCTACTTTTTCAATTCATTGGTTCTGTCTGTTTAACTGGACCTAAACAAATCTGAAGAAGATCAATCTGTACACAGGATCTTACGGTTTGTTAAGAGAACTTTCCTGACTGTTGTGTTTCTTTGGGGAAATCGCTAGCAGAACAATATTGGCATTTGTGTTTATAAAAGGAAGGGTTTATTAGAGCAGTAACAATTGCTCCATTTATTATCCCCAGACAGATACAAAACATGTGTGTTTTTATACTCTATGTGAATTACTTAATCACAAATGGTCCTAGGGTCAGAGGAAACACGACCAGTTTCGAGCCAATTTTTCTTCTTAAAAAGAAAAAACAAAAACTATTTTAAAAATTCCATTTTGCTTTGGAAGAATTTCACAGATCTCAAACAAATATCCAACTAAAAAATAAATCTGTGGTCCATTGTATATAGTTTTCAAGGCAAGAATCATAGATTCTTTTTCTCTTTGACTCTCAGGCTTAAAGGCACGATTCAGTTAAATATAAAATTTAAACAGGGTAAATAGATGTTAGATGTTTTAGGCTGTCCAAAAAAATGTTTTTAAAATAGTAAATTAGTAGAAAATGTCATTTATAAAGGCTGGAGAAAGCACTACATCCTCCTTTGAAGCTTTCTAACCTGGTAGCATTTAGTAACCAAAGACTGAAAGGGGACTACATGGAACATATCTGTTCAGTTAGTTAGTTTGCTTTTGAATCTGACCTGCATGCTGAGGAACAAAATCTAACAGAACAGTTATGTCCCATGTGGCCCCTTTCAAGTAACTGACTAACTAAGAGGTTAGAGAGCTTCAAAGGAGGAAGTACTATTCTGGCTATTATGTTCGCTATCTGCACACTCCAGCCTTTGTAGATTATATTTTTGGATCACTAAATTAGATTTGTTTTATATTTTGTACAACCTATCTATTTACCCAGTTGTATTTATACAATTTATTGTTCCTTTAAGATAACAGAACAACTGATTTAAATTAATCCAGTGGTGTTAGTGTAAATATATAGTGGTTTAGTTAACATAATGCAAATATTTCAATAGAGCTGCATCAAGAGTCTCTCATTTTTATTATTCCTTCTCAAATGTCTTTGCTACATATCCCTCCATATGATATACACACCATATGCACAAGCATATGCACTCATTTAAGCACTTGCTCTCTTCACTTATTCTGTTAAATTCCCCTGTAAACCTTAAATTACTCACACCATCAGTTATGAAATAAGAGGAGCTAAACTTGCCAAGCAAAAAGCAATATTTATCGGTAGTTGTTGGACTACAAACATCTTATTGGTTGCTATTGGTTACTGCACCTGAGAAAACTGCCTTTTATTGCATATGTGTGTAAAACCCTTCAATGACACCAGTCGGTACTCCCTCATACTTAAATATATAAGCACTGCATCTGAATACTGCAAAAGACATTTAATACAGTTACTATTTGCTCACTTCACAAAAATGGGAAAACTCAGTGTATGTTCCATTCACAGGCCATACAAATTAGTAATCATAATTTTATTTATTTGTAATATGTACAATTACATCATCTGAAAGTATACAATAACATATTACCATAGAAATAAAATAAATATTCACTGTAGCCAGTGTCACAAACCCGATAGCTCTGCTTGGCATTGTAACATCTTTTACAGACATTTAGAAAATGTGATTAATTACTGATATTGAACATTAATTATAGAGGCAAATGCTTTTTACTTCATAAATTGGCTTGTGAGAAAGTAATTAAACAGACTCTATGTGCTCAATCAGCAAGCAAATACTTTAGGTCTGATAATGTCAGTAAATTCTGGCTTTCTTGAAAATATAATTTTATCATAAAATCTGTAATGTGTGAAGAACAATTAAATAAACGATATGAGAATCAGGTGAATTAGTAAGACTTAACAGGTCTGCCAGTAATGTTATTACAACGTCATTGCTAATTAATTGTTACATTTACAGAATATTATAGATAATGTATGGCATAGTATAATAATTTATTGTACATAAGTGGAAGTTAATAAGTTGTATTTTAGTTGCTGGATGTTCAACAATTTCTTCTGTGGTACTGCACATATGGTACAATATTCAATACTTTGTAAATACTTCAGATGCTCTCATCCCTCAAGGCTCAGTGTTCCGCCTTTAGCAACCACCTTTGGCTTCAGGAGGAGCCTTCAGCTACTCAGATGCCTCCAGGTCTTCATATGAGAGGAGCAAAGCAAGAGGTCTGGACAAGCAAAGGGCACATTTGTTAGCAAGTTTTAGGATGGAAGGCAACACCAACTTCACAAGAAATAGACAAAATAGTGAAGTCAAGCAGGCTAAGGTTCAGGTGGAGTTCAAACAAGATCAGAGATCAGACAGGCCGGGGTCGGTACAGGCAAAGTTCAAGCAACGTCAGGCAGGCAGTGGTCGGTACAGGCAGAGTTCAAGCAAAGTCAGACAGGCAAGGATCAAAAACCAGAGGATATTAGACAGATAAGCACACCCAGGAACTATCAAAATAGACCTAACCGGCAATGAGTTTTGGCTCGAGGCCTCTTTCTACCTGGTCCTGGTGCACATTGATGTTAATTAAGCACACCTACACTGGGAATACCATTCATTATTGCCAGTTATATGCTCAATCATATGCATTGTTTCATTAAAACTTTTTTACAACCTTTACAAATTTTATTACAAATCAAAAAATAATTTGATTCGAACAGTGACCAAATGATGGACAGGATTCACCAAAGTCATAGGCCAGTATATTCCCAATTATATTTAAATGAATGTAAAAGTGAGCACACTTTATTAACATAACTTTGAAAAGTGACAAGATTACTTGGCTGCTACATAATGCAAGCCGAACTTCTGAAAATACAGGGGTTAACTATCCTTTGGTTTTTATTCTAATAATAAAGAAAATACAGCGATTCACTGCCACTGCTTTACCACACAAAAATCAAAATATAAATCTTAAGATCAATTGCTCACATAGCTTTGTAATCGATTAGAGCAAACTGTTTCACCATTGATCTGTAAGATAGATCAAAAGTAAACAATTTGACATGTCATCTGCTGGCAAAATTTCCTTTTAAATACATATCCAGCCATAAATGAAACTGAATCTATTCTGATTAAAATGCATTTTAGCAGAAGCATCATATTTATAGAACAATAAATTATATGTTTTTATAATAAAAGAAGACAATGGTCTTTTTATAGCTTCAATGAACAGATACATTTGCTCCCAGCTAAAACTCTGCTAATACTCAGGTTAAATGAATCCTATATACTGTAGGTACAAAATAAAACATACCGGGATGTATCTCGATCCTAATTGGTATATGCAAATGTATTAATTAAAAAAACTTCATTGAGATCATTCATAACACCTGAGGGCACAAATACAAAAGACTAAAAGGTGCAACAGTAGACTGATGCATCCTGACACTCCTACCTTGCACCTCAGAATGACATAGGATGGTTTACAATGCAAAAAATTGAAGAAAAAGTACCCCACTAGCTTCAAAACTCGCTCAGCAGTCTCAAGTGATTTAAATCACTTAAATCACTTGAGACTGCTGAGCGAGTTTTGAAGCTAGTGGGGTACTTTTTCTTCAATTTTTTAAATTATTAACTGGCACTGACCTAGGTCAGACCTCAGCTTCTACCGCAGGGTAATTTTATTCAATAAGGGATCACTTTTTGTTCGATTGATGGTTTACAATGCCCCACACTGTGTACAGAATAAGGCCGCAATTGGCCTTTTTTTGGCACTTTGCACATTGCATCAGGCAGTGCTCCACTCAAGAGAGGCAGGCACAGGGAGACCCCATGGAAGGCACTTGTGGATACATACATGTCTCCCCATGCCTGCATCTCTTGAATAGAACACTGCCCAATGCAATGGGCAAAGTGCAAAAAAAGGCAGATTGCAGCCTTTATATACATTATAAATAGGTCCTATCATCTTTAAAAAACTATTTTCACATTGAGTTATCCAAAGTTTTAAAGTGATTCAAGTAATTTATGAGCTAAAGGAGAACTAACCCTAACCCCCTCCACTGCACCTCATCCAAGCTCCTTACCCACAGCATCTATTCTCCTTAGCAGTCTTCTGTCTCCAATCCTCTCGGATTCTGTCAGTTGCTGATTCGGATCTTGCGGGAGCATGAGCAGTAGAAGTTGATTTAGTACAAAGATTGAACTGTGCATGCTCCTCCAAGATTAGGTTGCTGGAGGAAATAAGAGTATCCAATATAGACAGAAAATGGAGCCTTTGAACCATGTTGCACAACTCTGCAGATTTAGATTTGGCAGGTTAGCAGACAGGGAGACTTCTAAAAATGACACAAGCTGTGGGAAGGGAGCTTGAAGGGGCAGTGGAGGAGGTAAAGAAGAGCTAGGGGTTAGTTCTCTTTTAAATGTAAAATTTGAATGATAAAGAAATTCTGTGAAACAAACTGAATTTTGCTCCTAAAAAAAAAAAAATTTCATGGCACACCCTATAGGCTGAAGTTTCCCCTATGGGTTATTAAGCATTTTCAGATAACTGTCCAGTCTCCTAATTCCCTCCCTGCTCTACCACATGTTCACCAATAAGTTGTGAAAGTCTGTAGTAAAATCCAAGTTTAGTGGGTGAAGGCTATACAGGTACAGGATGTGTTATCCAGAAATTCTCGGGACCTGAGTTTTTTTCCAGATAAGGGGTCTTATATGGAACTATTGCATACATGTAAATTTAATATAAGCTTCATAATACTGAAATGTGAACCTTCTAATTATAAAAAAAATGTGTGAAATTACTCTTCAGTATCCCCTTCTCAATATCTGTACTTCTTCATTCTCTTCTGATGCAAGAGTTGAGTGTCAGCTTTTCATTGATGATCTAAGATATAAGGGGGCTCTCCTTTCTAGCAATGTGTTAAAGCTCACTCAAATAGCGATTCCAGCACAAACAAAATCTAACTAAAGAACTGACTTTGTAAGATATCCCGCCTGTAGAGGAACAGGATTTCTTATGATTTTGAAAGAGTAAGCTGTAATACATCTACTAGGCAAAAGGAGCACCCCCACAAAAGGCTATATTAGACCTAAATTTCTATCAAAATAAGACTCCTAATCCTTCAGGAAGAGAGATGGAAGAGAAACAGATGCAAAGGGGTTATTGAAGATGAGCATGATTATTTCAGAAATGGTTAAGAATATTTAATCGCTTATCTTTATAAAATGTCTTGTTTTAATATGATGAAGCTTATATTTAACATCAATGTTCATGATAGTTCCCATGTATGCAGATGGAGCCATGTTCTGCCTATGGACCTGACAGTTTTTTTTTTTACATGTATTGTTCAGAATTTGTGTAGCTTCTTCTTCACATATATGACTATTTGTGAATATGTGGCTCCTTTGTTGTATGTTTGGATGTGAATGGATGTGACTGGAACTATGGATTACAGCCTTAGTGACATTATGGGGTGTACGCTGTCTAGCTGTGTTGTGTCAGAAAGCTCTGCACATTGAATCAAGACCATATCCAGCATAGTGGAACTGAACAGGGGTGTATTATAAGCATTACCAATGACTAGGGGACAACTCTAAACACGTTTTTCGAAACAAGGCCCACAACTTCTAATTTTACTGAAAGACTAAGGATATTTTGAAGCTACAATGGAACACTCTAACATTTCACCAAACTATAGATACATATGCCATTGGTTTGCATGAACAGTTGTACAGAACAGTTTTTATTTGTGGTGTAGTGGACCCAGGAGATTAGAAGAGATAGATAAAGGAAATAGTAAAGAAAGAAGACATAATCAAAAAATCAAACAAAAATATAAAACTTTGCAAACAGTCCCCACATAATCACTTTTACCCAGAACATTGCTATTCGGCAGGCAGCTGTAGAGTATGGGAGGCACAAGTTCAGTCCCCAGCTGTCAGGTTAGGTGGGTATAGTCACAACAAGTACATAATACAAATTATTGAACAAAACAGTTTCTCGCTCCACTGGAGAAAATTAAATGAACTAAGCCCTATTCTACATGCAGGCTCAGAAGAATAATAGTCTAGTGATCCCCAACGTGGACGTATTGTTCATTCCTGGTGTATTGCTCTATATTAAAGGAGCTTACTGTGGACTTATAGCTCAACCATACAAAAATATCCAAAGGTTTGGGCTTTTTATTTGTCATTGTTTTTCTACAATTTGTCCAATGTTCACTTTAGAGGATTGAACTATTTATTAATTTCACTGATTTCATGTATTCTTGTCCAACCCAATAATTAGGGATGGGCGAATAAATTCGCCATGGTTAAATTCGCGGCGAATTTCTGCGTTTCGCCGCGGGCGAATTTTTCGCGAAATTGCGGCAAAAATTCGCCTCGCGACTCGTTTCGCCGCGCGTCGAAATTTTCGTCGCGCGACGAGCCACGACGCCGCTAATGCGCGTCAAAACAAAAAGACGCGCGACGAACTAAACATCACCCACAGCAGCCAATAAGATGTGAGCCATCCCTGAGCCAACCCACTGGCTATATAAGGAGCTGCAGAGGCGGCCATTACTCGTGGCGTTTCTGGTAGAGGTAGAGAGAGCAGGATAGTGAGAGATTTGTGTGTGATTTAGCTAGTGGAGTTTGTGTAGAGAGCTTTTTTTTTTTCTGAGTCAGTGCAAGTGGAGGTTGTGGATTTCAGTTTACTGTTTTCCCTCTTCTGCTTGCCTGCTCACCACCCAATAGCCCTTTTTAGGGCTAACTGTCTTTGTCTTTGTCTGTGCTGGTGTGTGTACTCCTTGTGGGTGCACACTTCTGCTGAGGGGATTTAGTTGAGGGTTTTATTTTTTTCTCCTTTCCTTCCCCGAAATATCCAAACCCCCCCCCTTATATATATATATTTTTTTTTAAGTTTAGTTGCCCAATATGACGGGCCGTGGGAGAGGGGGGATGGGTGGTGGTGGTGGGAAGAAGGGTGGGTTAGGGATGGGTGGTGGTGGTGGTGGGAAGAAGGGTGGGATAGGGACGACCAGGGGCTCAGTGTAGGCACTCAGACAGAGCATGCCTACTACGACCAGACTGAGCTCCTGGTCACCCTAGTTCATCAAGTAAATGCCATGCGGCAAGAGCTGGGAGAGGTTAGGGACATTGTTGACAACCTCCAGAGGGTTGTTGCTCCTCCTCCTCCTCCTCCACTTTAATTTATTTATTATTTGTTACAGCACCAGTTGTGCTATATGTTGTGAATTAAAAAAATTTTTTATATCTCTATATTTTGAGTTCATTTTTCATTTGACTAAACTAATACTCACATGGTACTTGGAATTGTTTGGATTCTAATAACACAACGATGACTATTCTTAATCGGAGTCATTAAAATTACATTACATAGTATTTCAGAATCATTACAATTACATGATGTAAATATAAGGTTCATTCACATAAACATATGGTTTATTCATTTTTATCTGAGATACAAAGCATCCAGATACTATCTGTTCAGATTTATTAGTTGTACTTGTGTTAGTAATCTACTATTAGATATTTGAAGTACAGATGGTACTTTTTGGTTAAACAGAGATATAGAGTAGTAGTAGATACCATTACCAGTTGACCAGAGGTAATGTGAAAAAATCCACAAACGTTAAAAGTTTAAGAAACTTGCAAAATGGGAGCCATTTTTTCAAGATAGGAGTCCTCTAACAATGCAGGGCATGTGTGTAGCAGTATACTAAGTGAAACACGCATGTGTATTGGTCTTCCCATGGAGTCCAATCCAATTCAGCACATTCAGACACAAAGCAAAAGATACCATGTTCATTTATCATCACAGACTACAAAGCTTGAAACTAAGGGGAAAATTTTTATTTGTAGGCCCAAAGATGAAAAAAGGTTATACAAACAAAACACCCATAGAAGATGGGCTTCATCAAATTGCACTGCGCGTCAAAAATAACGTCGCGCGTTATAACACATACTTGCGTCCGCGACAAAATATTTTGACGCGCGACAAAATCGGGCCGCGCGACTCGTTTCGCGAATTTTTCGCCGTTTCGCGAATTTCGCTGGAAATTCGCGAATTATTCGGCGAAGCGAAACGCGACAGATTCGCCCATCACTACCAATAATTAATTAGGGTGAGATTTAAGAACTTTGAGAATATATTTTAAAGTTGCATAAGATTGGTTTAGTGGAATGTTCAGTTTTATTTTTCATGGGAAATTTTTTTATTATGTATTATTTTATGTATGTATGTATAGTTAGTAGGCAGGTCTGTCACTTATTTACATGCCATTTTCAGAATTACTTTTTTTCAGATCTTTTCAGTTGTTCATTGATCTGCCAGAATGGCCCCAAGTTGATAGCTTTAGCATGGGTGTCAGGTGGAGTTTTTGCAAACACCTCAAAGTTATGTGGCATGTATAAAAAAGCACTTGACCTATTTTTATTTGTCCACAGGCTGCTTTGGTGACTTTAAACAATCTGTTGCTATTTAAATTATAGTAGGGGGCACATTATCCTCTATATAATCTTTGTAAACCTTAGGAAAATGAACTGGCCCATGGCCCAAATTTGTTGCAGGTCATCTGTGAAAAATGCATGTTATCAATGCACATGCAATTCTGCCTTAACATGTATATTACATGGGTAAAGGTATGAAATGTAACTAATGCCTACCTGCCTGCCAAGATATCAGTATAACCCTGCAAAATGCATTTGACATAAGTCACCCCCTTTAAAATGAAAGGTTGGCAACACTGAACAAAAAAATCTAATTAATTGTGTCTCGGTCTGTGTAGCTCTTCTTGAAAACCATTTGTAATTAATTTCTGAAGAGCAGATTATTTATCTAAGACAACGATATACCATAGTACAGTATTGGTTCCTAGGCTAGTGAATAATAGGTTGTAAAAAAAAATTAATGTTGCAAGGATGAATCCAAATTCTGTTGGGAAAGATTATTTTCTGCAACTGCCTGTTTAAGCACATATAATCAGACACAAACTACCACTTATTACAGTAATTATTTTCTTACAATGTAATTTTGATGTTAAGCATAATTCATGGGAATAAAACAGTTTGACTTCATTTTTAGATATATAGAAAGAAAAAAATATATAAATTATTTTATAAGTGGACACTAGATTGCCCTACATCTATATTCTGCATGCATTTGAGTCCTAAAATAAAGTATTCTTTAATTGTAATTGATAGAAGGATCATCATTACACTTTTTGCACTCACTGAAAACCTGCCTGAAATGTTCCTCAGAGTGTTTACATTTTCCATTCAGATGGATATGAATTAATTAGGACTGAATTATTATTTTTAAAATCTTTGTTAATAATTCACCAGATGTGCTAAGCTACACTAATATGAGGATGTGCAGATGGCATGGCATGCAACTTACAGATCAACCACTATGATTTTTGCTTTTTACATCTGAGTACATATCATTTGTTTTAATGGGAGCAGGAATAATTTAAAATTCAATACTGAAACACAAGGGCATTTGTTGGTTAATTGCTAAAAAAAATAATATGCACTATCATTTTCATTTTCAACCAGAGCTAAAAGATTATTCAGAATAAAGTAATATGTTTGAAATTGTGATTTTTTTTGTTACTGTTTCATTTTAAGCATTATTAATGTGAAGACCTCTCATTTTAAGCAATAAATATTGCCCCAAATCTTCAGTTGCGTCTGATTTTCATTTCTGCAGATCAGTTAAAAAGTAAGGTGTCATTTAAATGGTTTCAATTAGAATGATTTAAAGTACAGGCCTTAACACGTTTTCCTTATATAGACATTAATAAGCAATCTTTTAAAAATGTTTTTTTAGACATTCACCACGGGCTCTTCCCCGAGCCTTCAGCTTAGGGGAGCAAATATCACTCTGTTGCTTGTAGAGCAGGCACTCAAACAGCAGTCCTCCAGGCAATTACACTTAATAAAGCAGGTGTTTATTAAAGTACAGATATATATTAAAACCTTACGCATTTGATGTTCTCACAGCACTTAATCATAGGCTACTGGTGATTCACAAGTACGAGGTATTTAAGCTGTTAACCACCAATCACATTTGTACAAGAATTAACCAATCATAGGGTACAAATGGAAATTTACCAAGCTGAATGGTCCAAGAGTTAAAAAAGGCAGCCCATGCCATGAGGATGATATGAATCACATGACCCACTCTTAGGGTTGCCACCCGGCCAGTATTTTACCGGCCTAGCTGGTAAAACACCTGCCAATTTGTATTACAAATTTACTGGCAATGTAGCTGCCGGTAAATTTGTAATACCCTTAAAAAGACCCCCTCGGCCAGCCCCCAATCCCCTGTAACTCTTACCTTGTCCTTTGGTTCTTGTCCTGGCCGCGCCCTGGCCCTGCCCCTTTGTCATCATGCCATGCCCCTTTGATATCACACCACGCCCCTTTTTGTACCCGCCCCCACCAGCGGAATTTTTGTTGGCAAAAGGTGGCGACCCTACCCACTCTAGGTAGACATGTTTGTACTCCCTTTGTGAAGCAAATCTTCATCAAAAACAACTTATTATAAATATTCAACTATTAACAATATGACAATACAGCAGTTAAATATAAAAACAAATACATTATGCTCAAAACAAATTTTCAAAGCAATTACAGGTGTTCATAGTTCTGTATTAGGCCCATTAATTAAGTTACTGAAATATGTTAATGTATGCTTTAAGTTACACAAATGTTGAGTACTGAAATTGTTGTTCTAGAAATAGCATGATATATCATGCTCGTTATACATGCCTCTTGGGAATCTTGTACCCAAAATAAAAATCCACTTTGTTTCTTGATGTAATATCTGTTTACTCAGATCTCTACTTCTCTTATTAATAAACAATGTGACTTGGTTAAACATGGTAGGTTGCTTTAAATAAGGAGCACATAGATGTATAACCTGCCAATATATTACTATTGGGAATACTTTCACTTCTTACACTACAAAACGGACATATAAGATAAAACAATACATAAATTGTAACATCAGAAATGTAATGTATCTAATTTCTTGTAAAACAATCTTTAGGACAAACAAGTAGATCCTTAAAGGAGAGAGCACAAGAACATATAAATAATGTGCAGGGTTGGGCCATGGCATTTTAGCTTAAAGGGGCTTCAATCAGTGCCCCCCCCTGTACCAAAGGCAGTCAATTCCTCAGATGTCCCCCAAGTCCCTAATCTGTACCTGTGCCAGCAACTATCATATTGCCCCCATTTGTACCTGTGCCAATGGCAATCAATCCATCAGATTGCCCCCTATATGTGCCAGCATAAGCAAAAACATCCATCATATTGTTACCCCCAATCTGTACCTATGCCAGTGGCCAAAAGAATCTATCATATTGCCCCAAATTTGTACCTGTGCCAGCAGGAGCCAAATATCCACCATATTGCCCCAAGAATCTGTGTACCTGTGCCAGCAGGCTTCATATAATCACATATACCTGAGCCAGCAGCAGCCAATCCCTCATATTGCTCCAATATGTACCTGTGCCAGCAACAACCAGAAAATTCACAATATTGCCCACAAATATGTACTTGTGCCAGCAGCTGCCAAGAGGGAGGCGAGGAGTGCTTCTGCCCGCAGTATGAATTACAGGCAAGAGGGGGTTGGAAAAGGTGGTTTATAAAATTGAAAAAATATTAAAGGCCAAGCAAACCAGGGTTTAAAAAAAAAAGAAAAAAATTCCCCTTAAAAGTGCAACCCCCCATGATTGCGCCCTAGGCATGCGCCTACTCTGCCTACCCCTAGTTCTGGCCCTGATATCTGATAGCGAGATCTGAAATAAATGTAGCCAGACATTTTTCAGAGTATACCTTGGTTAGTTTAGGTTATTTCTCAATACAAGGCATTTGAAAGAGTCTTTATCAATAAGAGAGGTGGAGATCTGAGTAAAAAGGAACCACGTCAAGGAACAAAGTGGATTTTTATTTTGGGTACATGATTCCCAAGTGGAATTAATAAGCCATATATCATAATACAATATAATATTATCATAACAAAAGCATGAAGGTGATGCCCATGGCTTACTTTACAGTACAAATCAAACTTTCTAGTCTCTGAGTTCTCTTATTCAGATTTTCATGCTTTTTGTGTAACATATTTTTCTTGTTCATATTTCTTTTAGAATGTAACTGCTCTTGTCCTGGGAATTGCTGATGTCCTAATATATGTAGACAATCACACCCAGGTGTTGAGCAATAAGTTGTTAAAAAGTTGAATTAACTAATGTGAATTTGTCACAAACAATTTTGATGAATATCAGCTGTCACATGGGCACTTTATATTGGGTCACTTTATGGGCATATGCGATTTTTGTAATATGAGAGACTTGTTATATTTGGTTGTTATACATGTACACTGCACTTCACTGAGATGGCTGGGAATTGTGTCTCATTATTGGGAGGTGGGATCTAAATTTTAACCTTTCTCCTTAAAACACTTATTTAAGAGTGATTGTTACACAGTATTCTAGGCTTGGTAAACGGCCAGAATAGCATAAAGCGTGGCACAAATAAAAAAATTTCATTTCACCATTTGATTTGCACCCGGCACTTCAAAAGCGGAACCAAGCTTAAGTGTAGCACTGTCACTACTTTTACTGCTTTTATTCAGATTATTGTTTCCCAATATCAGAGGGGAAAATCAATCTTACTGTAATTTGCTTTTCCTAAACTGAAGCATGACAGTGAGCACTAATTGTTCAACCCCTCACAGTGTGAACTGACTGGAAGACCAGTACAAAAAGAATGGATGGATTTTCTTGCATGGTTTTGCCATAACTGGCGATTCATGGCATCTTCAGAATTCTGATGTAGATAGTGACCATAATCATGTTTGACCCCAAAGTGTAGCTATTATAAAAATCTGGCTCTTCTATAAGGTCTGCCTAAGAAGTCTGTGACATTTCTTCTGCCATATGATTCATTTGATTTGAAACTGGTTTAGGGTCCATCCGAGGACTTGACACAGAAAGGGGTTTAAAACTGTCAGTAGTTTAGAAATGCCTAAACAATCATCAGTTATGTTGTTGTAGTTTTGTTTGAAAAAAATCTTCTGAGAAATCCCTACCTCTCCTCTGGCAACCCACTCTCCTGTCCTCATACATCCTTCTCCCTGCTGATTACAGTTTTTGTCTTATTAACTTATAATGAGCATGAGATAAGCTCCCCCTTATATGGATCTTGTGTGCCTCCCAAACTACTGAGGCTTAAAATGGCAATGTTTAATATAGGTATAATTAGTATTAATACCTTCCAACCACATCAAATTCAAAGTATACTAATGCCCCACATGAAGTTAGGTTGTGTTAAATATAATATCAGCACAAACTCTCCTCATATATGGCCTTCATGTCAAAAGCTTTGGGTTTCCCAAAGGGGTCCTGATCCACATTTTGGGGAACTCTGTAATGGCATAAGGTTATTTTGCCACCTTCCATCAGCAGCCCTATGGGACATAAGACAGAACCTGCATTACACACAATATATCATTTTCCCGGTTCCTCCACTGTGGCTTTCTTCTTCCAGTTTATTTTTAGCAGACATTATTACTATGCATCTGGTTGCAGGTGCTGGTGCTTATGCAAATGGAATAGTGTACACCTCAAAGCAGCACCATCCATGGTTGTACCCTGAAATAAGATCAAAGGAGGGCCTGAAAGCTAATTTAAAATGCTTCAAGGACTGCATCTTTAATGGTATGTATATGACTGCAGGTCATAATAATTGAAATAACTTATCTGCAAATTATTCCTTCTTAATCATTATTTGTTTATATAACACCAGCAATTTATGCAGTGCTTTATATTAATCTATAACAAATAATTTAACAAACAAGGTTTACAGAGTAAAAATAGGATCAAAGGGCCCTACTCGCAACCCTTCAGGAATAATAATGTAAAAAGCCCTTTAGAGAAATGAAGCAGTTACAAAAATGTTATCTGAACAAATGTATTAATATCATTCGGACACTGGGGATTTGCCCTATTGCCAGAAGCCCTGAAAAATACATGAGTGTGATAATTAATGTCCTTTGTAATATTGTTTAGCTAAAACCAGTGTATAAAAAGTCATCCTTCTTGAGTTTGTTTGCAGGTAACTTTAAAGAAAATCCACTCTGCTAAAAATTTGTTTATCAACTGTGATTTTATGTCAGCATAAATATTCCCCACCCCCATCTGAGCTTAAGTAGAGAATCACATGTTTATGCATAAATCATTGCAACCCATTTGTTTATCAGTCATGAATACTTTATCCCAAACAATTTCATTTATTTTATCCCTTTCAAGAATATCTATTATTCCAGGGAAAGCTTTTTACAAGTTGTTCTTGCAAATGCAATGCACACAATTTATAAAACATTACCATGACTAATGTTGCATTTCAAAATAAATAAAATATTAGGCTATGCAGAACAGCAATTAGGAATCTATTTAAAGTTAAAGCACATCAGAATACAATAAGTGGCACACTTTCAGACTTGTGACCTTTAGGTTAATTGCAATGCCATTGCATGGATGAGCAGAGTTAGTATTAGTTTTGCCATAAGGGTGCAAAAGAATGGCAGAAATAGGAAAAAAAAAATCTTTATGCTAAATGTTATTATTTATAATATTCTCTAATTCCAGAGATTTAATTCTGGAGAATTAGTGATGGGTGAATTTGTTGCGTTTCACTTCGCCGGAAAATTTGTGAATTTCCCACGAAATTCTTGAAACAACAGAAAATTTTTGAAACACAATTTTGGCGCTTGTGTCAAACAGAGTCCGAATAATGTTGATGTGCGAAAGTTTTGTCGCAAGCAAATTTTTTGATGCCAGCTAATTTTCACCCATCATTATAGAGAATTAAATTTTTTTTTAAAGATTCAGTAATAAGTTTCTATGATTTTATAAATAAGAACATCATGGAATACTACATTTTTGTATATGAAAATAAAGGCAGCACATTTACAAAATAATTGCAAAATTAAACCATTAATGAATTGGCACCTTGGGATTTGTCTGGGGTGTGCTGGTTCTACAAGGGATGGAAGGAAACTTAGGAAACAGTAGCTCACTAGCTTATCATTTACAAAATAAGAACATTTTTAGAGTTATTTTTTGTACAGTGAATTTGCATTTGAGTTTTTCATGTTCTGAATGGACAACAAATATGTCTATGCTCTGCTAAGTAGGCGTTATTTATAACCATGTCTGTGCTTGGAAGACCTTTTATTAATAGATTCCTCCTCCTTAGGCAATAACTTGTCTAACCAACCAATGCAATTATTTGTAATTTCAGTCATTAAAGAAAAAGTGAGCACATATATTTTAACTACCAAACAAAGCAAAAGCATGTCTAACAATATTATTTAGGCCCCTCTCATTTAAGTTTCACTTTTCAGCTATTTACAAGATCTTGGGGATCATTATACTGTATGGCAATGTGTAATTTTTAAATGCAAACCATCTTGATGCAACAAGTTGCTAAGGTGTGTGTATGAATGTGCAGTGAGTTTTGCCCCATTATACTGCTTTGCAGTTTCACTTGCATTTGTAAATGAGACCTCTAATCTGTAGCAAAAATAGCTCTGCATCTGCTATGTCACTTTAACAATAACTATGTCTCAGCAGCTTGGTTGTGCTGTAAATGAGTGGTGTGCAAGGTATAACTGAGAACAGGAGGAGGAAACACTCAGAGGACGTAAATACCATAGATGACTGTTGAGCTACACCTCCCCACCAATTGCATAGGGCAAAAAGGGGATAAGACAACTAAAATATAACTTTTATTAACCCACTCTAAAAATATTGAAATTAAGAGCAAGTAAATTATAGCATAAATTTTAGGACATAATCCTGACTCTATAGGCTGATAGAAAAGTGCCATATGTTCTATGCAAAAAATAGAGCTTTTGCATACCTAGACTCATTTGGGGGTTTTAATTGTGCATTTTAAATATAAACAACAATCGATGTTACTGTAACATGTTTTTGGATCATCCAGACCAACAGGGTTAATCACCAGCTAGTATACAAGAGCATGGATTACACTGGACTCTAACACTTAAGGCAGGGCCTTCGCAAAAGGAAGTATTGAAGGTGTAATGTAGTGCAACTACAACTCCCAGAGGATACTATGCTTTAACCAATAAAAAAAATGGGTGCCAGGAGGTTCTTGCAGTCAAACAGAACAAACTTTTATTTGTCAAAGACAAATGATCCACAGGGTACTTACAACAGTAAAGAGGCATCAGAGGTAGACTCTCTTCCCTCCAGGCAGAAATACCTCACACGTGGCCTGGATCTCACCCAGTGGAGTGGTCAGGGAGGAGAACCTAAAGCCTGACACCCTATCCACTGTGTCCCTTCACTGTAGGCAAATCTTACAGCCTGGGAAGCTACTTCCTGCTACACCTCCTTGATGGAGCACAAAGCTGCTCTTTATAACTTCCCTTACTGTCTTGCTCTCCTAAAGAGTCTATAACAATTATTGTATATTTCTGCCATTCACTAGACTCATTCACAAGGTCCCTGCTTCCCGACTTATCTCTCTCTCTAGAGGTTCAGGTCCCTCTAGGGCTCACAGCTTTACTGGGCCTTGCTGTACCCAGGCTCGCTGGAAACATCCAGATGGTTCAGACACCAGGAACCAAAGAGGAAGATCCACCACTTCTCACTCACTATACCAAAGTGTGAAAGAATGTGGTCACAGCTCCTCCTGGCCAATAACTGGGATATGCAAATTACATCTAGCTACATGGATATCTGCCCAGCAACTACGGAGATCAGGGGCACATTAACCCTATGGGTCCCTACATTACTTAGGATAGCAATTCATGTAAGAGACAAGGAAGACACCGAAGTCAGTGTCTGGTATGCAGATATTCTCCAGGGCAAGGAAAGGGACTTTAGTAAGTGGGATTGCTAAAGCTGACCAATGTCTAATTAATACTACTAAGTCTCTGTTTTGATAAGTGCCATAGAAATCTGATCCTATTTGGACAAATTTGTGGAAGAAAGCAAGGAATTTTTGATCAGGTTGCTTCCACACTGATAATATTTGGGGCATATTTCACTAGTTCTGGTGCTACTTAGCACAGAAATTCATTTGAGAGATTCATTTGAGGTAACTGTGGTGTGTAAGGGTCCTCAATTTACTTTTCAGGCAGGGGCTTTGCTTAATGGTATTACCTACTTACAGTATGTACTACTTATTTATATCTGCCCACAGTGTCAGGGTTTACCCTAATATATGCACTATATAACAGACCTGCTTTACTGGGCAATAGTATTTGCGGAAGGAACAACTTAGTGTGTTTTTACCTATTTTTAATATGAATATTTTAGAGTAGGCTAATAAAAGTTAAATTGTAGTAATATTATTCTGTTTTTCCCTAATGCAATGGTTGGTGCAGTGCATCAATGGTCTCCTGTGGCCATTACTCCTTCTGTGCTGTTCCTGCTCCTATTTTTAATTTATCCTATAGCCAACAAAAGCTTCCTATGCTAATGGTACTGGTATTGAAGCTTCAGATCCAAAGCCGAGAGAATGCAAAATGTAAATTTTAAGGACAACAAAGCCAAAAGAGGTAGGGCTAAAAATGGTGTGCCTTTTGCATAGGGGTTACTGAACCAACCAATGGAGATACCTATTCTTCTTATGTGTTTCAACGCACCTACTTGCTGTTTGCAGTGTTTTTTGTAATTACTAACTTATAAATTAGGGAAAATACTGTTACTCTGGGTAGAAGTTAAGGTTTAACTAAAATAATTAAATTACCAAGCACTATGTCTGAAGGTGATAACCTCTTAATTAATTAATAACATTGCAAGTGACATCAAGCAGGACATACCAATAAAATTGGAGAATCTAGAACCAATCTAAAAAACCTAGTAGGTTTGCTGTTTCCAGTTTAGATACACAGTATATTAAGTCTCCATATGCTAGTACTAATTACTACTTGGCTCTGATGCACATGATGCCCTGTTCTATGAGGTGTAATTAGCATTAGTGATGGGCGAATTTATTCGCCAGGCGTGAATTTGCGGCAAATTTGCGTGATTCGCGGCCAGCGAATAAATTCTTGAAACGCCCGCAAAAATTCGCCTGAAAAAATTTGCCGGCGTCAAAAAAGGGCCGCCGGCGTCAAAAACTAGATGCCGGCGCTGTTTCGTGAATTTTTCGCCATTTCGCGAAATTCGCAAATTTTCCAGCGAAGCGAAACGGCGCAAATTTGCCCATCACTAATTAGCATACTGCATTGTTTTGTAGGAGTCAACACAGTCTACTAAACGAACCTAAATGTATTACTAATACCGCAACATGCTGATTTTAAAAAGATAGAATTGTTCACCTATAAAATGCAAGTGATGCATTGAATGTAAGTATCTACATGAACATAAGTATTTATGTAGAAGGAAATGTTTTCTACATTCATCTGGATTTACTATTCATTTGCAAAGCAATATGTGACTATGTCCTGGTGGGAATGTAATGGTACAGTATGTATCCTTATAAAGCAATTACTAAGAGGCAAAAAGTTTTGTAATAACCTGTTACAAACCTTAATGAAAAAAATAAATGTGTTTTGCAATGTGTCCTTACAATGCCAAGCTAATTAGTAAATGTTTTTTTTTTAAAAAAAAGCAGAGTAAAACATTATTGGTCATATGAACCAATCTTTGCTTTTGTTTGTTGAAATCTAATTGCTGATCGGTTGCTATGGGCAACATCACCAGAAATGTTAAACTCCACTTTTTACACAGCATGATAAATAGGGCCCTCATTGTACAAAACAAAGGCAGTGAGGGAATATAAATAGGTATGGTATAATTTACCAGGGTTGTTCACGTTGGAGAAGAGGCGCTTAAGAGGATATACTGTATCATAACTATGTTTAAATATATAAGGGGATCATATAATAATCTCTCTAATGCTTTATTTACCAGTAAGTCTTTCCAACTGACACAAGGTCATCCATTCCGATTAGAAGAAAAGAGGTTCCGCCTAAATATTCTGAAGGGGTTTTTTACAGAGAGCTGTGAAGATGTGGAATTCTCTCCCTGAATCAGTTGTACAGGCTGATACATTAGATAGCTTTAAGAAGGGGTTGGATTGCTTTTTAGCAAGTAAGGGAATACAGGATTATGGGAAATAGCTCATAGTACAAGTTGATCCAGGGACTAGTCCGATTGCCATTTTGGAGTCAGGAAGGATTTTTTTCCCCTCTGAGACAAATTGGAGAGACTTCAGATGGGTTTTTTGCCTTCCTCTGGATCAACTGGCAGTTAGGCAGGTTAAACAAAGTTAAATGGTTGAACTTGATGGACGTGTGTCTTTTTTCAACCTAACTTACTATGTTACTATGTACTTAGCACTAGAGGTATTCTTTTTATTGACTATGCATACTGGGTAACCTCTTTAAGCGGATATTCAATTCATCTTACATTTACCAGGATACAGTAAAAGAACATTTTAACAAATCAATAACTATGAAACCACTAGCAAGTTAGATAGAGGAAGCATTATATTTCTAAAGCAAGGTACAGAGCATAATAGCCTAACCCCGGGCAGAAGTGCTCACTACACTCTAGTGCATCTGCCTGGGGTGATAGTAAATGACCCCTAACATAATTAAGCAATCATTTTTCTACATGCCCACACAAGAATTCTGTATTTAGCATGAAACACCACGAAGTACACAACAAAATGGTAAATGATTACATATTCAGACCAGTACATTTTTCTGGCACAACACAAATCTTTTCAATGTGAATGTCATAATATACTTCAAAATGGCAGCCTTCTATTAATGTCAGTGTTTCAGGGAAGCTTTCTTTGTACATGATTTCTGTGAAAAACGCCTACAGTGTTTTTTAGGCAATTGTATCAAATGTGGAGATTGAGGACATGGATAATTGAAGACAATACTGAAATAACATTTTGGAAGGACAAAAAGAAAGAACATTGCGCTCTAGGTTTGATTTTTGTTTTGATATTTTTTTCTTTTAGGGAAAGAAGGCAATATCTATATACATGCACTGTGATGCCAGTTCACCAGAGATGTCATTTAATAAAAAGCCTAATGATTATTTAAAATTCTCTGTGTGATTTGTGAATGATTAATGACATCTGATCAACAACATGCAATAGTAATTGTAAAGTCAAAACTGCACTTTCATGCTACAAAAATAATTGGATGGAGAATACAGTATGTCTAAAAATTGTAGCTGGGGAATAATTGGGCAGGGCGGCATCGGCCATGCATACATTCAAGAACAAAATGTAAAAATAACACATTTTACAAACAGCAACCATATGTTCCCCTATATTTATGTAGTACACACACATTTTATGTAACATTAGGCAAAGATTGTTTATTATTAAAATCAGTCCCTACCCAAGTGGAGCTTGCAATCTAGATACCAATGATATACTCTAGGGTCAGTTTCATCAGGGGCCAGTTAACTTGACTGTATGTAAATGTGAGAAGAAACATGTGCACACATTGGGAGAAGCTAGAAACACCTTGCAGTGTTCTGGTCAAAACTGACCCCAGAGCTTTCCAAGGAGTAGTGCTAACCATTGAACCACATGGCATTGTGCAGTCTTTGTTAGCATTCCTGTTTCCACTGATGAAACCCCTGCCCTGACCTATTCTGACTTAGTTTCATTTGCCTTCCCTTCCAGAGACTATTAGATCTTACCAATTAGTGCTGCTGCCAAGCTTATACACTCCAGCAGCTGCTCTTTCTGTGCCATTCTTCTTTGCCAGTCTCCTTAATGGTCAATTGCTTTCTTTACATTTTAGAATAATATTCAAACTAATGGCCCTGACATCAATGTACAACTCTAGAGTCTATACCACTCTACATCTCTGAATTAATCCCCAAGTACCAATATTGCTTGATTTATTCTGATCTACTCCTCAGTCTTTATCTGTATTGATTTTTTGTTCAAAGCAGTCTAGTGTCCATAGTGTTAAAAAAACAAATAATTGTTTGTGTAGTAATGGGAAGGCCCATTCAAATTTTAGTGGTTTTAAACATTTTTGAAACTAAACTCATTTTCTCTAAAGCCACAAATGCCATGAAAGTTATTAAAAGATCAGAATATAAAAAACAAAAACTCTGAATGATATGCTAAAGAATGCATATAGCTTAATAACCTTTAAAACTAACGAAAAGAAATACGAAAACCTCTAAAAGTTGTAATGGCTAAAAAATGGGATCAGCATAGATTCCACTGATTTTTATAGGACCTCAGCAACTTTTACCAATTGCAATTCCAGTCTAAAGGGGAGATTGTTCTTCAAATTGGAGTGTACCAAATTTATTTCACATCTGCTGTCCTTGACCTCTAAGTGACAAAATCAATTCAAAAACAGTATTATATTAATGAAAGGGGTGTGGTAATATATATATATATATATATATATATATATATATATATATATATATATATACACATATATATGGATATTTAGCTTGATTTCTGTTTGGGAATGGATACTATAATATGTTTTGATAGCATAAATTTGCACCTAGATGTTAGAAATATATCCTGTACATTCCACAATATGTTTTCTTCTATTCTTAAAATGTTCAGGTCTATATTTATTCTTTGCCACCTCTCAGAACAACTACAATTATTTTTATGAGTATTTTATCAGCATGAGCTTGTAGCTGCAGTCATGAAAAGTTTTATTCATTGAACAAATAACTGTTAAAAGCAATAACTCCCTCCCCAACCATGAGATTTGCTTAAAGATTGCTTCTTGTTCATTTTTCCCAAGTGTTTGGAAAAAGTTGACAATATGAAATTCAAGAGAAATGTACAGTTCCGGAACTAAACATGCAGGTTTTTCTGTATAAATTGCATCTATTAAAATAGAGGAAGAAATAGAGATGAATATTTACCTTATACATACTTAATATGTACGCAAGTACGCAATATTTGCTTTAATATTAAATGGATGCTTGCTTTGAAAGACCTTATCAATCATATTTTTGTAGCCACTCTTTTTGCTGCAGATCCTTTTAAGAAAATATCTGGAAGTAGAAAGTATGTATGTTTCATTTTCTGTAATATATTTCAGATTACTGAATTGTTCTAAAGTCTGCATAGCAGCTATATGATATACCATATAACCTACTGTATGCTTGCCATGCCATAACAAAACTTTCACATATCCCGGTGCAAGCCACCACAGCCACAGTAAGCATGTAAAGTGAACCTGTACAAAATGGCAAGGTCATAATTAAATAACCACCATCAATGTCACAAATTTATGAGCACACAAAGTAGAAATCAGAAATGATGAGTTATGGAATAATGTAACACACAAAGCATATTCAGAGTGCAATACCAGTAACTAAGAGGGTAGGTGGGCAAAGGATCAGGCCAGCAAAAATTTACACTTCCAAAACCTGCCACCAGGGTTAAAGTGGAGTATGCCTGGCTTCATGAAAGTGATGTCCCTGATATCCCTTTTGTGTTCCTGTGTTATTTGACTATTTAGGCCTACTTAGACCTCTACACAGTGCCATTTGAACAAATGGATAAGTTGTTTTGTGTTACACATGCCAAAACACTAGGACCAGCTTATAGCCTTTTTTTAAGTGATTAATCAACTCTAAACAATACACACAGTTCATACATGGTACAAGACAAATTTGGGGTGCCTAGAAACATTTGTTCACCTACTTTTTTACATACTTCAGGGCAGAGGGTAAACATAGGAAGTTCAGAGAACTAGTTAAAAAATATTATTTTCAGTGTAAAGTGCTTATCAGTGCTGCTTCTGAGTACATTGGAACTGGACACAGGTGGAGCTGACAGAGATCTGAGTGATTACCTGTCAGCTCAGATCCACAAATTGTGGCACTAGAAGAGCCACATTTTGCAATTTCGAGTTAGATTTACCTGTAAACTTGCTGCTTGCTGCCACCTAAGGCAAGATTCAGACCTTTTTAATTTGTTTTTAGCATTTTGCTGTGCTAGGTCAGGAACACAGGAGGTAAGCATAGAGACACTTCATAATTCAGCAACTGTGGCAGAAACATGGCTGCCAGTGCTGATTATATCTCTATTGTGCATTCCAAAATAATTTAATTGAGGTATATTCAGTAAACACCAAAGGAAAACAAAAGTGTAAGGTTACTTGGAAGTTGCTGAGCTGCACTGATTGCAAACAACTTGCATTTAAGACTTTAAGTGCCATAGCTCATAGAATATTTGTTGTTGCAGAACCAGTGTACCAACTACTGTATGTAAGGATCTATTTTTCTGTGTTTTATTGTAACTGGCAGCCTTGCATTTAAAGGGTTAAATGTTGCATGCAAACATTTGTGCATACTGTATATCACTTACCAAGTGTTACAGGTGTTGTATGCAATTAGGGCAGCCGTGGTAGTTGTATTTTTTTAAAAATGTTTTTAAATGAAACTGGGGAACCATTGAAAATAAGATTAGGTACAAAAAAAAAGTTAGTATTAGTTTAGGTTTCTTTCAAAATATTAAAAAAATCTGATTTCTCAGAAATCATTTTTTTTTTGGCCAGTCATTTTCACTGTGACAGACTGTCACTTGGCTTTTTTCACTGAAATCATTGATAAGCAAATACTGTTATAAGCTATTTATTTCTCATACTTAAGTACAAATTTACTCCAAATCTACTCAGAAAGCCTATTATTGTTTCATAATATATAGATGAAAAGATGCAAAAACAGTAAAAACTGGTGAAAGAGAGAAAAACTCTTTTATAAATACATCACTTAGGGGCCGATACACTAACTTCGAGTGAAGGATTCGAAGTAAAAAAACTTAGAATTTCGAGTAGTTTTTGTGCTCCTCTACTATCGAATTGGCATAAATTCGCCTGAGTAGAATGATTCGAATAGATCGAGCGCAAAAATGCTGCGACTATTCGCCATTCGATAGTCGAAGTACTGGATCGAGCGCAAAAACGCTGCGACTATTCGCCCATTCGATAGTCGAAGTACTGTCTCTTTTAAAAATACTTTGACTGCCTACTTCGCCACTAGAGATGGCGCGAACTGTTCGCCGGCGAACTTGTTCGCACGAACATCGGGTGTTCGCGCTCGCCGGAAGTTCGCGAACGTCGCGCGACGTTCGCCATTTTGGGTTCGCCATTGTTGGCGCTTTTTTTTGCCCTCTCACCCCAGACCAGCAGGTACATGGCAGCCAATCAGGAAGCTCTCCCCTGGACCACTCCCCTTCCCTATAAAAACCGAAGCCCTGCAGCTTTTTTTCACTCTGCCTGTGTGTGCTGAAGAGATAGTGTAGGGAGAGAGCTGCTGCCTGTTAGTGATTTCAGGGACAGTTGAAAGTTTGCTGGCTAGTAATCGTTTTGATACTGCTCTGTTATTGGAGGGACAGAAGTCTGCAGGGGTTTGAGGGACATTTAAGCTTAGGTAGCTTTGCTGGCTAGTAATCTACCTTCTACTGCAGTGCTCTGTATGTAGCTGCAGTGGGCAGCTGTCCTGCTTCTGATCTCATCTGCTGACTGCTGCAATAGCAATAGTCCTTGTAAGGACTGCTTTTATTTATTTTTTTGTTGTTTTACTACTACTACTACTACTACTACTACTACTATAAGAGCCCAGTGCTATTAGTCTAGCAGTGTTGGGGAGTGGGACTGGTGTGCTAATCTGCTGCTCCTAGTAGTTCAGCAGCACCAACTTTAATTTTTTTTTTTTTAATATTCATTCTTTTTTTATTTAACTTTTTTTTATTTTACTACCGCTGTAGTAGTGTATAAGTTGACCTTTTAGGCATTATTTGCCCTGTAGGCATTTTTTGCCCAGTGTGTTATTCAACCAACTGCTATCTAGCTGTGTGACCGTGTTCACATTCTGTCTAAATATCCATAATATTACCGTCTCCAGAAAAAACACCGGAGTGACTTTTTTCAAGCAGCCATAATAAATTTTACGTAATCCGTATCCATCGCTGTAGTAGTGTATAAGTTGACCTTTTAGGCATTATTTGCCCTGTAGGCATTTTTTGCCCAGTGTGTTATTCAACCAACTGCTATCTAGCTGTGTGCCCGTGTTCACATTCTGTCTAAATATCCATAATATTACCGTCTCCAGAAAAAACACCGGAGTGACTTTTTTTCAAGCAGCATTCTTATATTTTACGTAATCCGTATCCACCGCTGTGTATACGTTGACCTTGTAGGCATTATTTGCCCTGTAGGCATTTTTTGCCCAGTGTGTTATTCAACCAACTGCTATCTAGCTGTGTGACCGTGTTCACATTCTGTCTAAATATCCATAATATTACCGTCTCCAGAAAAAACACCGGAGTGACTTTTTTTCAAGCAGCATTCTTATATTTTACGTAATCCGTATCCACCGCTGTGTATACGTTGACCTTGTAGGCATTATTTGCCCTGTAGGCATTTTTTGCCCAGTGTGTTATTCAACCAACTGCTATCTAGCTGTGTGACCGTGTTCACATTCTGTCTAAATATCCATAATATTACCGTCTCCAGAAAAAACACCGGAGTGACTTTTTTTCAAGCAGCATTCTTATATTTTACGTAATCCGTATCCACCGCTGTGTATACGTTGACCTTGTAGGCATTATTTGCCCTGTAGGCATTTTTTGCCCAGTGTGTTATTCAACCAACTGCTATCTAGCTGTGTGACCGTGTTCACATTCTGTCTAAATATCCATAATATTACCGTCTCCAGAAAAAACACCGGAGTGACTTTTTTTCAAGCAGCATTCTTATATTTTACGTAATCCGTATCCACCGCTGTGTATACGTTGACCTTGTAGGCATTATTTGCCCTGTAGGCATTTTTTGCCCAGTGTGTTATTCAACCAACTGCTATCTAGCTGTGTGACCGTGTTCACATTCTGTCTAAATATCCATAATATTACCGTCTCCAGAAAAAACACCGGAGTGACTTTTTTTCAAGCAGCATTCTTATATTTTACGCAATCCGTATCCACCGCTGTGTATACGTTGACCTTGTAGGCATTATTTGCCCTGTAGGCATTTTTTGCCCAGTGTGTTATTCAACCAACTGCTATCTAGCTGTGTGACCGTGTTCACATTCTGTCTAAATATCCATAATATTACCGTCTCCAGAAAAAACACCGGAGTGACTTTTTTTCAAGCAGCATTCTTATATTTTACGTAATCCGTATCCACCGCTGTGTATACGTTGACCTTGTAGGCATTATTTGCCCTGTAGGCATTTTTTGCCCAGTGTGTTATTCAACCAACTGCTATCTAGCTGTGTGACCGTGTTCACATTCTGTCTAAATATCCATAATATTACCGTCTCCAGAAAAAACACCGGAGTGACTTTTTTTCAAGCAGCATTCTTATATTTTACGTAATCCGTATCCACCGCTGTGTATACGTTGACCTTGTAGGCATTATTTGCACAGTGTTTTCTTCAAACCGCCATCTAGCTGTGTGAGCTTGTTCACATTTTGTCTAAATATTGATAATATTATCGTCTCTAGAAAAACCACTTGAGTTACTTTTTTTCAAGCAGCATTCATATATTTTACGTAATCCGTATCCACCGCTGTAGTAGTGTATACGTTGATCTTGTAGGCATTATTTGCACACTGTTTTCTTCAAACTGCCATCTAGCTGTGTGTATTATCGTTTCCAGAAAAACCAACTGAGTTTTTGTTGTTGTTGTTTTTTTAAAAATAATGCCAGGCAAAGGCAGGCCGCCACGCAGAGGCCGTGCTAGGGGCCGTGCTGCTATGCAATCCTGTGGCCCTAGCAAATTGCCCAGTTTTAAAAAGCCAATGACCCTGAACTCCCAAAATGCTGAAGAGGTAGTTGACTGGCTAACACAGCACACCCCATCCTCTACCGTTTCTAACTTTACCACAACATCCTCCTCATCCTCCACTGCTATGGCCACCCCACGTAACACTTCCTCCACCACCGGTGCCCCTTCTTCACTGGAGTCAGAGGAGTTATTTTCCCATGAGTTTCTTGAACTGAGTAATGCGCAACCATTATTGGCAGAAGAAGATGAAGGAGATGAGGACGTTACACCAGATTTAATTCTGGCAGAGAACACGACAGAGATGGACATAATGATGAGTGATGAGGAGGAGGAGGAGGTCCCCGCTGCTGCTTCCTTCTGTGATGTGTCAGAAGAAATTGATGCATCTGAGGAGAATGATGATGAGGAGATTGATGTTTTGTGGGTGCCTAGTAGAAGAGAGCAAGAGGAGGGTAGTTCAGATGGAGAGACGGAGAGTCAGAGAGGCAGTAGGAGAATAAGACTTAGAAGAAGCAGGGAGGCCAGCCCGCAGGGATCAGTAGGGCAACAACATGTATCGGCACCTGTGTTCAGCCGGCCAACGCACCCGCCATTGCCGCCAATGCCGCCAACTTCTACTGTTACCGCCAGATCGCAGACTTCCAAAAAGTCAGCAGTGTGGCATTTTTTTAATGTGTGTGCCTCTGACAAAAGCATTGTAATTTGCAATGAGTGCAGTCAGAAACTGAGCCTTGGTAAGCCCAACAGCCACATAGGTACAACTTCTATGCGAAGGCACATGAGCGGCAAGCACAAAGCACTTTGGGAGCAACACCTCAAAGGCAACAGGCAAACTAAAAGCCACACTCCTTCTGGTCCAGCATCTTACTGCTCTACCTCTGCTCTCCTTGACCCATCTGAACCACCCTCCACTCCGCCTTCCACCTTGACCACCTGTTCCCATTCCCAGTCATCTGCCACCAGCCAAGTTTCTGTGAAGGCCATGTTTGAGCGTAAGAAGCCAATGTCTGACTGTCACCCCCTTGCCCGGCGTCTGACAGCTGGCTTGTCTGCACTCTTAGCCCGCCAGCTTTTACCATACCAGCTGGTGGACTCTGAGGCCTTCCGCAAATTTGTAGCAATTGGGACACCGCAGTGGAAGGTACCCAGCCGCAATTTTTTTTCTAAAAAGGGAATACCACACCTGTACCAACATGTGCAGAGCCAAGTTACCGCATCTCTGTCACTTAGTGTTGGGCCAAAGGTCCATATGACTACTGACGCATGGTCCTCCAAGCATGGTCAGGGCAGGTATGTCACCTACACTGCCCACTGGGTGAACTTGGTAATGGCTGGGAATGGGAAGCAGGGAATGGGTAGCTCAACAACAACAACAACAGTGGAGTTGGTGTCACCGCCACGGATTGCACGCGGTTCTGCCACCACCTCTACTCCTCCATCGCTCTCTACCTCGTCTTCTTCCTCTTCTTCTTCTTACTCTGCTGCTGGGTCCTCCTTCTCCTCCTCCACACCTGTGCACCCCCAGCTCCCCCTAGGCTATTCGACGTGCCAGGTACGCCGTTGTCACGCTGTCTTGGGGATGACGTGCCTGGAAAGCAAAAACCATACCGGATCTGTACTCCTGTCATCTCTGCAGTCACAGGCCGATCGGTGGCTGACCCCACACCAACTGCAGATCGGAAAAGTGGTGTGTGACAATGGAAGCAATCTGTTGGCAGCGTTGAGACTGGGAAATTTAACACATGTGCCCTGCATGGCACATGTGTTAAATTTAATAGTCCAACGTTTTGTCTCCAAGTACCCAGGATTCCAGGACGTTCTCACCCAGTCCAGAAAGGTGTCGGCCCATTTCAGACGTTCCTACACAGCCATGGCACGCCTTGCTGACATTCAGCAGCGCTACAACATGCCAGTCAGGCGTTTGATTTCTGACAGCCAGACTCGCTGGAATTCAACGCTCCTTATGTTGGAACGTCTGCTGCAACAACAAAGGGCCGTCAACGAGTACCTTTTTGAACTGGGTGGTAGGACTGGATCTGCAGAGCTGGGGATTTTTTTCCCCCGTTACTGGGTGCTTATGCGCGATGCCTGCAGGCTCATGCGACCTTTTGAAGAGGTGACAAATATGGTCAGTCGCACCGAAGGCACCATCAGCGACCTAATACCCTTCGCTTTCTTCCTGGAGCGTGCCGTGCGACGAGTGACAGATGAGGCTGTAGACCAGCGTGACGAGGAGCTGGAAGCGCACGATTTATGGTCGCAATCACCAGAACGAACCCAGGCACCTGCTGCAACGCAGGGAGAGGTGCCAGAAGTGGAGTCAGAGGAGGAAGGTGGCTTTGTGGAGGAGGAGGAGGAGGACCAACAGGAGCAGGCTTCCCAGGGGGCTAGTGGTGACCTTTTGGGGACCCCTGGTCTTGTACGTGGCTGGGGGGAGGAGACCGTGGATGATGCAGTCCTTGATAATGAGGAAGCGGAGATGGATAGCTCTGCATCCAACCTTGTGAGAATGGGGTCTTTCATGCTGGCATGCCTGTTGAAGGACCCCCGTATCAAGAGGCTTAAGGAGAAGGACCTGTACTGGGTCGCAACGCTACTAGACCCTCGGTACAAGCATAAAGTGGCAGAAATGTTACCAACATACCACAAGTCCGAAAAGATGCGGCATTTACAAACCAGCCTGCAAAACATGTTGTACAATGCTTTTAAGGGTGATGTCACTTCAGGAACTCATCAACATTCCAGGGGCAGAGGTGCCAGTAATCCTGCCACGAGCACACCTGCAAGGACAAAGCCCTTTGGCCGGTCTGTAACATCAGACATGCAAATGTTTTTCTGTCCAAGGCAGCGCCACAACCCTTCTGGATCCACCCTCAAAGAACGCCTCGACCGGCAGGTAGCGGACTACCTGGCATTAACTGCAGATATCGACACTCTGAGGAGCGATGAACCCCTGGACTACTGGGTGCGCAGGCTTGATCTGTGGCCAGAGCTGTCACAATTTGCCATGAACCTCTTGTCTTGCCCAGCCTCAAGTGTGCTCTCAGAAAGGACCTTCAGTGCAGCAGGAGGGATTGTAACTGAGAAGAGAACTCGCCTAGGTCACAAAAGTGTCGATTACCTGACCTTTATTAAAATGAATGAGGGGTGGATCTCGGAGGGTTACTGCACGCCGGAAGACTTGTTCTGACTTCTATGCAGCTGTCCTTCTCTTCAAGCCTCATGACTCCACACACAGCTGTCCTTTAGCGTCCTCCTCCCTCCGCCACCGTTACAAACTAGGGTGCAAACCCTACTGGTTTAATTTTTTCTGGCCTCTGTGCTTCAGTGGCTGCGTCCAAAAAAACGGGGCAAACAATGTCTACAAGGTCAACGTATGGCGAAAAATTACTATTTTCAGCATTTATATGGCATATTTTTTCTGGCAACTGTGCTTCAGTGGCTGCGTCCAAAAAAATGCATATTTTCTGCATTTATATGGCATAATTTTTCTGGCCTCTGTGCTTCAGTGGCTGCAACCAAAAAAATGCATATTTTCTGCATTTATATGGCATAATTTTTCTGGCCTCTGTGCTTCAGTGGCTGCAACCAAAAAAATGCATATTTTGTCCATTTATATGGCATAATTTTTCTAGCCTCTGTGCTTCAGTGGCTGCAACCAAAAAAATGCATATTTTCTGCATTTATATGGCATAATTTTTCTGGCCTCTGTGCTTCAGTGGCTGCAACCAAAAAAATGCATACTGTATTTTGTCCATTTATATGGCATAATTTTTCTAGCCTCTGTGCTTCAGTGGCTGCAACCAAAAAAATGCATATTTTCTGCATTTATATGGCATAATTTTTCTGGCCTCTGTGCTTCAGTGGCTGCAACCAAAAAAATGCATATTTTCTCCATTTATATGGCATAATTTTTCTAGCCTCTGTGCTTCAGTGGCTGCAACCAAAAAAATGCATATTTTCTCCATTTATATGGCATAATTTTTCTAGCCTCTGTGCTTCAGTGGCTGCAACCAAAAAAATGCATATTTTCTCCATTTATATGGCATAATTTTTCTGGCCTCTGTGCTTCAGTGGCTGCAACCAAAAAAATTTATATTTTCAGCATTTATATGGCATAATTTTTCTGTCAACTGTGCTTCAGTGGCTGCGACCAAAAAAATGCATATTTTCTGCATTTATATGGCATAATTTTTCTGGCCTCTGTGCTTCAGTGGCTGCAACCAAAAAAATTTATATTTTCAGCATTTATATGGCATAATTTTTCTGGCAACTGTGCTTCAGTGGCTGCGACCAAAAAAATGACTATTTTCAGCATTTATATGGCATATTTTTTCTGGCCTCTGTGCTTCAGTGGCTGCGGCCAAAAAAACTGGGCAAACAATGCCTACAAGGTCAACGACGTTGACCTTGTAGGCATTGTTTGCCCAGTTTTTTTGGCCGCAGCCACTGAAGCACAGAGGCCAGAAAAAATATGCCACATAAATGCTGAAAATAGTCATTTTTTGCCATACGTTGACTCAACGTATATGGCAAAAAATGACTATTTTCAGCATTTATATGGCATATTTTTTCTGGCAACTGTGCTTCAGTGGCTGTGTCCAAAAAAACTGGGCAAACAATGTCTACAAGGTCAACGTATGGCGAAAAATTACTATTTTCAGCATTTATATGGCATATTTTTTCTGGCAACTGTGCTTCAGTGGCTGCGTCCAAAAAAAACTGGGCAAACAATGTCTACAAGGTCAACGTATGGCGAAAAATGACTATTTTCAGCATTTATATGGCATATTTTTTCTGGCAACTGTGCTTCAGTGGCTGCGTCCAAAAAAACTGGGCAAACAATGCCTACAAGGGCAACGTATGGCAGTTGTTTAAAGAGAACAGTAGATTACTAGCCAGCAAAGCTACCTAAGCTAAAATGTCCCTCAAATCCCTGCAGACTTCTGTCCCTCCAATACAGAGCAGTATCAAGCAGATTACTAGCCAGCAAACTTACTATCATCTGTCCCTGAAATCACTAACAGCTCTCCCCCTACACTATCTCTTCCAAGCACACACAGGCAGATTTTTCAGATACATTTTTGCCCTTGATCCCCCTCTGGCATGCCACTGTCCAGGTCGTTGCACCCTTTAAACAACTTTAAAATCATTTTTCTGGCCAGAAATGTCTTTTTTAGATGTTAAAGTTCGCCTTCCCATTGAAGTCTATGGGGTTCGCGAACCGTTCGCGAACCGCTCGCATTTTTGCGCAAGTTCGCGAATATGTTCGCGAACTTTTTTTCCGACGTTCGCTACATCCCTATTCGCCACCTAAAACCTACCGAATTGCTTTAAAAGCCTATGGGAAAGTCCCATAGGCTTGTTTTCCAAGTTTTGTGATTGAATAACAAAGTATTCGATCTAATGAAAATCCTTCGAGTGAATATTCGATCGAGCGCCTATTTGCCAATCCGACTATTCGCCAGCGCGTAAATTCGCCCGAATTGTCTATTAGATTCTATTTGATTCTATTCCCCAGTCGAATTTCTATTCAATTCTATTCCCCAGTCGAATTTCTATTCGATTCTATTCCCCAGTCGAATTTTGAGTGATTTAACCCCTCGAAATTCGACCCTTGATGAATTTGCCCCTAAGAATCATTTGATGGCCCCCTCAATATGCACATGTTTGGTATCAATTACTCTCTTTTAAGATGATATGGTTCCACTGACCAAATGGAATTAGGATTACAGCTAGTATAATTACTGACCAGTAAATATGAAAACTGTTGCTGGAGTGTGCTTAGAAAGAGTGCAGTGAAAGAGTTCAATATGACATATGTAGAATTACAAAGCTTATTTAATGTCAATTCGAAACTGTTTCCATAAAGAAGTAAATGAAAATTTCATAATTTGAAGGCAATTTTATAATTTTAAAAAGATAATTATTGTTTCTAATATGAGACTCCTTTTAAGGAAGAACTGTTGTAAAGGTAATATTTTCATTTTGGGCAAAAGAACAGCAAATTAACAGCAAATTGTGGTAGAAGTCAGAGTTCGGTTATAGGGCATATTTATGTCAACTTGTTTATTAATAATAAGAAAGCAGGCCTATAAAATTGTATTAACTAGTAAAACAATACATTTTTTATTACAGAAGACTTAAAATAAGCCTAAAACATTTCAGATGCCATTAAGTGGATGAAAAGAGAATGTTAGATAATTTGGGTATAAAAATGCAGAATATATAAATTAAACACAATTGTAATTATCTATGATATTATATATCTACCAGAAAAGACATAGACATATAAATTGACAAAAGACCAAGCATAGCATTAAGGAACAGTCAATGGCTTCAAAAGAGAGAATCTTTGTAAGAATATTTATAGGTACAGATAGAGGTTATGTTTCATTATATATAGCTTGACTTTATAAATATCTTACCAAAGATATCTTCATATCTTCATCTTCATTACAGGTTTAGCTTTCAGGATTACCAGAAATAATAAGTAGACTAGAAAGAATTCAGCGAAGAGCAACTAAGCTTATTAAGGCAAGATATCCTGAAACATTGTATTGGTTTATTGAACTGAAGGGCACATTATTGAGGTATATGATTAATGGTTATAAATAGATCAAGGTCACTGAAGGGATCTCCCAAGGGAAATCTTTTTTTTCAGAACAATGCAAATGTCACAGGGTCATTGCTTGTGAGTCAAAGAAATTAAAACTTCATCAATAGAAGAGGCCCCTAACAATGTTAATTTTTTAACTGGTGGTAGTGATCCTGTAGATGTCTAATTTATTCGCTGACCACTAATCTCAGCTACTATGTTTCTATTATATTTATCAATTCAGTTTTGCAGAGATTAATTCTTAACTTTAAAATGCAATATATTAATGAAATGTTTGGTCTGAAATGAACAATTACAAAAAATACTATTTCAAATTGTATATGTGTAAATCCAGTAACTTTTGGTATGCAGCGACTGAAAAAAGAGAAAGAAGAAAGAAGTGGGAATGCTTCCATGACTAAATGTAGCAAGCACAGTTTTATTTGTGTTTATTCTTTGGGACATAATCAAGAACATTTTATAGAACATTAAGTTAAAACAATGGAATATCACACAAGTCAGCATTATATTTTTCATGACTTTACATGTTTTTCCCAATTTAATGGTCCTTAACATCAGTTAGTTTGTTAACACTGATCTTTAATGTTTTATACAGTTTTTTTTATGATCATCTATATTTTTCTAAAGTAATTTAAATAAACTAATGAAAGTAGACTTTTTCATAAAAATCGATTTACAAGATTGAAAAGCTTCATGTTTTGCATGTTGATACTTAGAAGAAGTGAAATGTAATTCTTTTCACTTGCTGTGCTGGCTACTGCTGAAATAGATTTTAAATGATGTCAGAAATTCAACTTCACCTCTTTAGTATTTTGCTATTGCAGAAATTAGCATTATCCTATAGTGAGTCCATAGCATATTAAAGAGTGGCATCATTACCAAGTAGACAGAAGTATTCTACAATTACATTGTTTTTATTCTGATCAGTTGTGTTCTTATGTGTATATGCTAGCGCTCATTTAGAGCATAACTTGATATGGCATAACTTGATAATTTACTGGCAATGCATTGTTGCTCTATTGAGAACCCTGCAAACATCATTCACACTGGAGCAGGAAGCATTGGGCTATATTTTCACACCCTGCAACTCATGAGGAAAGCACAGACAATGCTAGCAGACCAATCAATCCATGATCCTTAATGGTGTTTCACCTGAATATTGCAGGGCTGTGCACGTGAATACACAAGAATATACCGTGAGGACAGTAAGTTTGTCTCTGCTTAGTGGAGAAGTGGTACATTTGTGCTTGAGGTACTTAAATAAGAATAGTAGACAGTTATATTTAAACATAGCTGTTGGGCTATTAGTACACACTGATGGTTAAATACTCTCAACATCCATAAGTCCTCATTGCTGAGTATTATTATTTTACAAGATATAAAGTACTCTATTGAGGAAGAGCAGGCATTCAAAAAGCAGTCTTCCCAACAGACGTGTAAAATGGAAAAAGTTTATTGGGTTCATATGGAGGTCTCCTTACATATTTTATGTTTCATAAACACGGGGTTATTTCCAAATTAAAATTGCAAGTGAATAATCATGGGGCTATTCAAATTGTACAATTTTTTCAATTGTCGCCCAAAAATCAAAAATTGTTTACATTTTTGAACGAAAACCAGTGTCAAACAGCGCAAAACCCTCAAATCACGAAGGCAAGAAAACATCTTCCAATTGTAAAAGGGACATCTGCTATTGACTTTTACATGACTTTGACAGGTTTTAGCTGGAATATTTTCTGATTTTTAGCAGCTTTGGAGCATAGTAAATCTTGAAAAATGTGAGGTTTTTTTCCATTCTAAAAATTCTGATTTTTCCCCTTAAAAACTTGACCAGACAAATTCCAGGCTTAATAAATAGGCCCCTAAGTGTTTGTAAATCACGAAACATATAATTCGACCTTACCTGAATTTAAAACAACCTGAATTAATAAAATCACAGAAAGAAAAAGTAAAATACCTCATGTTTTACTTATCTATTTCAGTGAGTTTACAATCTCAAAAAAACTGAAGAAAAAATTGAAAAAAGTTCATATTTTCGCCAGGGCAGTTCACATTGACTCCTCTGTGACCTTGCAAGCATTTACATTCCAAAGTTTACATTCAAATTTTTGTGGGTTTTTTTGGAAAATTCATGTTTTTTAGACTATTATTCACATTTATTGTCTTTAGTTAAAAAATATGAACACTGATAAAAAAACCTTTATGTAATTTAAAGATATATCGAGTCAGGGCTTTCCTCTGAGCCTGAGTTTGTGTGTGTGTTGGGCAGAGAAAAAGTCTAACACAGAAAGCAAGTCTACCTCTGCTATATGGTAAAGATGTTTCAAACATTTAGAAAAAAGTTGGATGGAAAGTTGGTGATTTTCCCCCTTTTGATATTTAAAAGGTGCTCATACTCAATTATTAACAAATATAAGTAGGACTTTTCAAGTAAAGTGTTGGAAATGAAGAATGCTGTATGAGATACAGTATGAAGAGGAGAATTCAGAATAGGATAAAGTATGAAGTACAACAGGAATTATATATTGAATGGCAGATAGCATAATGCTACTGAAAAGTTCATGACCAGTTTTGAAAAAAACTACTCAGACAGGTCAAGCAGTATTACTGTATATAAAGTATTATCCATTGGATTTAGCAGTTAATTGCAGACCCAACTGATGATATATCAAGTAATTATCTTCTTACTCAGTTTCATTAAAGTTTATACAAAGTTTTTCATTCAATATGCTGTCATGAAACTGAATATTGCTTTGAAATTCTTAATATCATCCCATTTTGTAACTAGCTCTGGGTTCTTAGAGTAACTGTTTAGTACCATCATCAGGGTGATAAAGTGGGTACAGAACAGGGAATGGACTCATTTAAAGCCTTGGAGTAATTTTTGTATGGAATTTTGTTGGTGGTGTACCAAGACATGAGTTCTTGTTTATGCTGAAGTTTCCTCTAGGTATCATTCTTTATTAGGGATGTAGCGAACGTCGGAAAAAAAGTTCGCGAACATATTCGCGAACTTGGGTCAAAAATGCGAACGGTTCGCGAACGTCGCGAACCCCATAGGCTTCAATGGGAAGGCGAATTTTAAAAGCTAAAAAAGAAATTTCTAGCCAGAAAAATGATTTTAAAGTTGTTTAAAGGGTGCAACGACCTGGACAGTGGCATGCCAGAGGGGGATCAAGGGCAAAAATGTATCTGAAAAATACATTGTTGACACAGCGCTGAGGGCAGGGCAGAAATCACACTACATTTCTAAACCTGTGTAATAAACTGCATTAAAACGTCCGGCGTCTACATGCCAATCAAGTCGTGTAAAGGTTACAGCCTGTTCACAGGCAAAGACGAAACGAGGCGCTTACTGCAACGCAAAAAAACGCAAAGAGCTTTAATGAATGGTACCGTCAAGTGAGCAAATAATAGTTGTTAATTACTAGTTGAGCTTGTCACCTCCAGGATGTTCGTCCTGTTGGTGGCAATATTTCTGTAGTGGTGTGTTTAGCAGTCACCGTGCTTGTGCGCACGTGCACGGTCAGGCAGAGGTAATATGTACAGTGAAGTGAACCAAAAAACACCGATTCTGCAGTGTGGGCCCAGTTTTGGTCTACTTTATTGATCACCTGCGGTGACCATAAAAGATGCGATTTTGCCACTGTTGCAGAAACCTGAAAAATTAGGCATGTGTACTTTCTTGAAAAATTATGTTTTTTTTGTCGCAGCCACTGAAGCACAGAGGCCAGAAAAAATATGCCATATAAATGCTAACAATATAAATTTTTTTTGTCGCAGCCACTGAAGCACAGAGGCCAGAAAAAATATGCCATATAAATGCTGAAAATATTCATTTTTTTTTGTCGCAGCCACTGCAGCACAGAGGCCAGAAAAAATATGCCATATAAATGCTAACAATATAAATTTTTTTTGTCGCAGCCACTGAAGCACAGAGGCCAGAAAAAATATGCCATATAAATGCTGAAAATATTACATTTTTTTGTCGCAGCCACTGCAGCACAGAGGCCAGAAAAAATATGCCATATAAATGCTGAAAATATAAAAAAATTTTGTCGAAGCCACTGAAGGACAGAGGCCAGAAAAAATATGCCATATAAATGCTGAAAATATTCATTTTTTTTGTCGCAGCCACTGCAGCACAGAGGCCAGAAAAAATATGCCATATAAATGCTGAAAATATGAATTTTTTTTTGTCGCAGCTACTGCAGCACAGAGGCCAGAAAAAACTATGCCATATAAATGCTGAAAATATAAAAAAAATTTGTCGCAGCCACTGAAGCACAGAGGCCAGAAAAAATATGCCATATAAATGCTGAAAATATTAATTTTTTTGGTTGCAGCCACTGAAGCACAGAGGCCAGAAAAACTCAGGATTTACCTGGATTCAAATGAAACCAGTAGGGTTTGCACCCTAGTTTGTAACGGTGGCGGAGGGAGGAGGACGCTAAAGGACAGCTGTGTGTGGAGTCATGAGGCGTGCAGAGAAGGACAGCTGCATGGGGAGTCAGAACAAGTCTTCCGGCGTGCAGTAACCCTCCGAGATCCACGCCTCATTCATTTTAATAAAGGTCAGGTAATCCACACTTTTGTGACCTAGGCGAGTTCTCTTCTCAGTTACAATCCCTCCTGCTGCACTGAAGGTCCTTTCTGAGAGGACACTTGAGGCGGGGCAAGACAAGAGGTTCATGGCAAATTGTGACAGCTCTGGCCACAGATCAAGCCTGCGCACCCAGTAGTCCAGGGGTTCACCGCTCCTCAGAGTGTCGATATCTACAGTTAATGCCAGGTAGTCCGCTACCTGCCCGTCGAGGCGTTCTTTGAGGGTGGATCCAGAAGGATTCTGGCGCTGCCTTGGACTGAAAAACATTTGCATGTCTGACGTTACAGAGTGGCCAAAGTGCTTTGTCCTTGCAGGTGCGCTCGTGGCAGGATTACTGGCACCACTGCCCCTGGAATGTTGATGAGTTCCTGAAGTGACATCACCCTTAAAAGCATTGTACAACATGTTTTGCAGGCTGGTTTGTAAATGCAGCATCCTTTCGGACTTGTGGTACTTTGGTAACATTTCTGCCACTTTATGCTTGTACCGAGGGTCTAGTAGCGTTGCGACCCAGTACAGGTCCTTCTCCTTAAGCCTCTTGATACGGGGGTCCTTCAACAGGCATGACAGCATGAAAGACCCCATTCTCACAAGGTTGGATGCAGAGGTATCTACATCATCCACGGTCTCCTCCCCCCAGCCACGTACAAGACCAGGGGTCCCCAAAAGGTCACCACAAGCCCCCTGGGAAGCCTGCTCCTGTTGGTCCTCCTCCTCCACAAAGCCACCTTCCTCCTCTGACTCCACTTCTGACACCTCTCCCTGCGTTGCAGCAGGTGCCTGGGTTCGTTCTGGTGATTCCGACCAGAAATCGTGCGCTTCCTGCTCCTCGTCACGCTGGTCTACAGCCTCATCTGTCACTCGTCGCACGGCACGCTCCAGGAAGAAAGCAAAGGGTATTAGGTCGCTAATGGTGCCTTCGGTGTGACTGACCATGTTTGTAACCTCTTCAAAAGGGCGCATGAGCCTGCAGGCATCGCGCATAAGCACCCAGTAACGGGGGAAAAAAATCCCCAGCTCTGCAGATCCAGTCCTACCACCCAGTTCAAACAGGTATTCATTGGCGGCTCTTTGTTGTTGCAGCAGACGTTCCAACATGAGGAGCGTTGAATTCCAGCGAGTCTGGCTGTCGCAAATTAAACGCCTGACTGGCATGTTGTACCGCTGCTGAATGTCAGCAAGGCGTGCCATGGCTGTGTAGGAACGTCTGAAATGGGCCGACACCTTCCTGGACTGCCTGAGAACGTCCTGGAATCCTGGGTACTTCGAGACAAAACGTTGGACTATTAAATTCAGAACATGTGCCATGCAGGGCACATGTGTTAAATTGCCCAGTCTCAGTGCTGCCAACAGATTGCTTCCGTTGTCACACACCACTTTTCCGATCTTCAGTTGGTGTGGGGTCAGCCACCGATCGGCCTGTGACTCCAGAGATGACAGGAGTACAGATCCGGTATGGTTTCTGCTTTCCAGGCACGTCATCCCCAAGACAGCATGACAATGGCGTACCTGGCATGTTGAATAGCCTAGGGGGAGCTGGGGGTGCACAGGTGTGGAGGAGGAGGACCCAGCAGCAAAGGAGGAAGAAGAGGAAGAAGACAAGGTAGAGAGCGAAGGAGGAGTAGAGGTGGTGGCAGAACCGCGTGCAATCCGTGGCGGTGACACCAACTCCACTGTTGTTGTTGAGCCACACATTCCCTGCTTCCCAGCCATTACCAAGTTCACCCAGTGGGCAGTGTAGGTGACATACCTGCTCTGATCATGCTTGGAGGACCATGCGTCAGTAGTCATATGGACCTTTGGCCCAACACTAAGTGACAGAGATGCGGTGACTTGGCTCTGCACATGGTGGTACAGGTGTGGTATTCCCTTTTTTGAAAAAAAATTGCGGCTGGGTACCTTCCACTGCGATGTCCCAATTGCTACAAATTTGCGGAAGGCCTCAGAGTCCACCAGCTGGTATGGTAAAAGCTGGCGGGCTAAGAGTGCAGACAAGCCAGCTGTCAGACGCCGGGCAAGGGGGTGACTCGCAGACATTGGCTTCTTACGCTCAAACATGGCCCTCACAGAAACTTGGCTGGGGGCAGATGACTGGGAATGGGAACTGGTGGTCAAGGTGGAAGGCGGAATGGAGGGTGGTTCAGACGGGTCAAGGACAGCAGAGGTAGAGCAGTAAGATGCTGGACCAGAAGGAGGGTGGCTTTTAGTTTGCCTGTTGCCTTTGAGGTGTTGCTCCCAAAGTGCTTTGTGCTTGCCGTTCATGTGCCTTCGCATAGAAGTTGTACCTATGTGGCTGTTGGGCTTCCCAAGACTCAGTTTCTGACTGCACTCATTGCAAATTACAACGCTTTTGTCAGTGGCACACACATTAAAAAAATCCCACACTGCTGACCTTTTTGAAGCTGGCAATCTGGCGGTAACAGTAGAAGTTGGCGGCGTTGGCGGCAATGGCGGGTGCGTTGGCCGGCTGACCACAGGTGCCGATACATGTTGTTGCCCTACTGTTCCCTGCGAGCTGTCCTCCCTGCTTCTTCTAAGTCTTATTCTCCTCCTGCCTCTCTGCCTCCGTCTCTCCATCTGAACTATCCTCCTCTTGCTCTCTTCTACTGGGCACCCACAAAACATCAATCTCCTCATCATCATTCTCCTCAGATGCATCAATTTCTTCTAACAGCTCACATATGGAAGCAGCAGCGGGGACCTCCTCATCACTCATTATGTCCATCTCTGTTGTGTTCTCTGCCAGAATTAAATCTGGTGTAACGTCCTCATCTCCTTCATCTTCTTCTGCCAATAATGGTTGCGCATCACTCAGTTCAAGAAACTCATGTGAAAATAACTCCTCTGACTCCAGTGAAGAAGGGGCGCCGGTGGTGGAGGAAGTGTTACGTGGGGTGCCCATAGCAGTGGAGGATGAGGATGTTGTGGTAAAGTTAGAAACGGTAGAGGATGGGGTGTGCTGTGTAAGCCAGTCAACTACCTCTTCAGCATTTTGGTAGTTCAGGGTCATTGCCTTTTTAAAACTGGGCAATTTCCTAGGGCCACAGGATAGCATAGCAGCACGGCCCCTAGTGCCTCTGCGTGGCGGCCTGCCTTTGCCTGGCATTATTTTTAAAACAACAACAACAACTCAGGTGGTGTTTCTGGAGACGGTATTATTATTGATATTTAGACAGATTGTGAAAAAGCTCACACAGCTAGATGGCAGTTGTTTGAAGAACACACTGGGCAAACAATGCCTACAAGGTCAACGTATACACTACTACAGCAGTGGATACGGAATATATTATTGCTGCTTGAAAAACGTCACTCAGGTGGTGGTTCTGGAGATGGTATTATTATTGATATTTAGACAGAATGTGAACAAGCTCACACAGCTAGGTGGCAGTTGTTTGAAAATGAAGAACACACTGGGCAAACAAATTGAAACAATGCCTGCAAGGTCAACGTATACACTACTACAGCAGTGGATACGGAATATATTATTGCTGCTTGAAAAACGTCACTCAGGTGGTGGTTCTGGAGACGGTATTATTATTGATATTTAGACAGAATGTGAACAAGCTCACACAGCTAGGTGGCAGTTGTTTGAAAATGAAGAACACACTGGGCAAACAAATTGAAACAATGCCTGCAAGGTCAACGTATACACTACTACAGCAGTGGATACGGAATATATTATTGCTGCTTGAAAAACGTCACTCAGGTGGTGGTTCTGGAGACGGTACTATTATTGATATTTAGACAGAATGTGAAAAAGCTCTGGCAGTTGTTTGAAAATGAAGAACACACTGGGCAAACAAATTGAAACAATGCCTGCAAGGTCAACGTATACACTACTACAGCAGTGGATACGGAATATATTATTGCTGCTTGAAAAACGTCACTCAGGTGGTGGTTCTGGAGACGGTATTATTATTGATATTTAGACGGAATGTGAAAAAGCTCACACAGCTAGGTGGCAGTTGTTTGAAAATGAAGAACACACTGGGCAAACAAATTGAAACAATGCCTGCAAGGTCAGCGTATACACTACTACAGCAGTGGATACGGAATATATTATTGCTGCTTGAAAAACGTCACTCAGGTGGTGTTTCTGGAGAGGGTATTATTATTGATATTTAGACAGAATGTGAAAAAGCTCACACAGCTAGATGGCAGTAGTTTGAAGAACACACTGGGCAAACAATGCCTACAAGGTCAACGTATACACTACTACAGCAGTGGATATGGAATATATTATTGCTGCTTGAAAAACGTCACTCGGGTGGTGGTTCTGGAGACGGTATTATTATTGATATTTAGACAGAATGTGAAAAAGCTCACACAGCTAGATGGCAGTTGTTTGAAGAACACACTGGGCAAACAATGCCTGCAAGGTCAACGTATACACTACTACAGCAGTGGATACGGAATATATTATTGCTGCTTGAAAAACGTCACTCGGGTGGTGTTTCTGGAGACGGTATTATTATTGATATTTAGACAGAATGTGAAAAAGCTCACACAGCTAGATGGCAGTTGTTTGAAGAACACACTGGGCAAACAATGCCTGCAAGGTCAACATATACACTACAGCAGTGGATACGGAATATATTATTGCTGCTTGAAAAACATCACTCAGGTGGTGGTTCTGGAGACGGTATTATTATTGATATTTAGACAGAATGTGAAAAAGCTCACACAGCTAGATGGCAGTTGTTTGAAGAACACACTGGGCAAACAATGCCTACAAGGTCAACGTATACACTACTATAGCAGTGGATACGGAATATATTATTGCTGCTTGAAAAACGTCACTCAGGTGGTGGTTCTGGAGTCGGTATTATTATTGATATTTAGACAGAATGTGAAAAAGCTCACACAGCTAGATGGCAGTTGTTTGAAGAACACACTGGGCAAACAATGCCTACAAGGTCAACGTATACACTACTACAGCAGTGGATACGGAATATATTATTGCTGCTTGAAAACCGTCACTCGGGTGGTGTTTCTGGAGACGGTATTATTATTGATATTTAGACAGAATGTGAAAAAGCTCACACAGCTAGATGGCAGTTGTTTGAAGAACACACTGGGCAAACAATGCCTACAAGGTCAACGTATACACTACTACAGCAGTGGATACGGAATATATTATTGCTGCTTGAAAAACGTCACTCGGGTGATGTTTCTGGAGACGGTATTATTATTGATATTTAGACAGAATGTGAAAAATCTCACACAGCTAGATGGCAGTTGTTTGAAGAACACACTGGGCAAACAGTGCCTACAAGGTCAACGTATACACTACTACAGCAGTGGATACGGAATATATTATTGCTGCTTGAAAAACGTCACTCAGGTGGTGGTTCTGGAGACGGTATTATTATTGATATTTAGACAGAATGTGAAAAAGCTCACACAACTAGATTTGAAGAACACACTGGGCAAATAATGCCTGCAAGTGCACTACTATTGGTGCACTACTATGAAGAACAGCAAACAACACTGGACACGTTAAAGAACAGTAAGATAAGTAAAATAAAAAAATATATATATATGTATATTAAAAAAAAAAAATTACTCGGGTTGGTGCTGCTGAACTACTAGGAGTAGCACACCAGTCCCACTCCCCAACACAGCTAGACTAATAGCACTGGGCTCTTATAGTAGCAAAGTAAAAAAACAAAAAAGAAAATAAAAGCAGTCCTTACAAGGACTATTGGGTTATTACAGCAGTCAGCAGATGAGATCAGAAGAGATCAGTGCCCACAGCAGCTACATACAGAGCACTGCAGTAGAAGGTAGATTACTAGCCAGCAAAGCTACCTAACCTAAAATGTCCCTCAAATCCCTGCAGAGTTCTGTCCCTCCAATACAGAGCAGTATCAAGTAGATTACTAGCCAGCAAACTTACTATCAACTGTCCCTCAAATCACTAACAGCTCTCTCCCTACACTAGCTCTTCCAAGCACACACAGGCAGAATGAAAAAACGCTGCAGGGCTTCAGTTTATATATGGAAGGGGAGTGGTCCAGGGGTGTGAGGGTGGTCCAGGAGGGAGAGCTTCCTGATTGGCTGCCATGTATCTGCTGGTCTGGGGTGAGAGGTCAAAAAAAAGCGCCAGCTAAGGCGAACCCAAAATGGCAAACGTCGCGCGACGTTCGCGAACATTCGGCGAGCGCCAATTCGGCGAACAGTCAATGTTCGCGCGAACAAGTTCGCCGGCGAACAGTCCGCGACATCCCTATTCTTTATACACTTACACTTATCATAATTGTAAACACACATTCAGATTTAAAAGACTGAGTTTTTGGATGGATAACATATGCATTTTGAATGGCTTTAAGAGCAATACTATGAACAGTTTGATTAACTAGTATCAACTGGCTTCTGCTTGTCTTCCAAGTTAATCTATTTTACTATTCTAATTAATAATAACAAAAAGATAAATGCATTTTTTCTAGCTGTGGCTCAGTTAGAATTTAAAACTGGCAATAATAGCTGTCACTTGAATTTTGGTTAAGAGCTTTTTTTGTTCCATATAATGCTTTAACATTTCTTCAGGTTCATTTTAAGATATCGATCAATATTTGTCCCTTTCTTGCTACAGATGACAACAAGAAGATTCTGGACGAGCAGTGGGGCATGATCGTTAAGCAAAGTCTTTGGGCAGAAGGTTGCAGTACAAGAATTTAGATGAAAACGTAGTCAGGCAGGCCGGGTCAATGCAGGCAGAATTCAAGCGGATTCAGACAGGTAAGGGTCAAAGCTGGGAGATCAATCAAGAGTTTGTCTAAACAGGAGATGCGCCACGCGTGCCCTAAGGAACCGGCACTGAGACATAAGAGGAGCAGCGTAGCAGGTGTCCCCGCCGAGGGTGTGGCAGGTGTCCCCGCCGGCCCACTAGACCACCAGGGTTAGTGATTGTTATACCTAAATTATTGCTGAAGATTATTAGTTGATAAAAACTGTCTTAAATAATGCTACAGCTGATAATTGTGATGAACAAGGTGTGCTGAATTATTGCTGTTACCGCAGTATCAGCAAATTCATCACCATTACTATGACCTATGCTGCTGGGTGTAGAATGCATTTGCTGGGTGTAGAATGCGTTTTTATGTAGGGCCTAATATTGCTTAATTCTAATTCCTTTCATTTGAATGTAAAATTTAATCTGTCCTGAATGTAACAGAATTCTGATGTTTTAAGATCATTCTACTCTTAAAACATGGACCTCAGGACCATATGTCCATTTTCACAGAAACATAATGAATAGCAGTAGGATATTTGGCATTAGGACCCTGTTTTATACCTAACTATATCTATTGTACAGTGCTGCAAAATACACGGGCTTATAAACATAAGTCAATTATAATATTTATGTAAACAAAAGAATTGTGAGAATATATTTGGTACACTTTTTGGGTCAAGTAAAACAGCAAACAGTCACCAATGAATTAACAATATTCTTTATATTTGGACAGCACTCAATTACTGTTGCAAATGAAATCTGCTTTTCAAGGACAAATCCAGAGCAGAAAACAAGAAAATAAGTTTATGAACAATTATATAGTACTTCATATTGGACATAAAATACAAATATGTTAATTAGCATGGAGTTAAAAAACATGTCTAAAGAAAATCATCATTCAGTTTTGTACATGCAACAATATTTCAAAATTGCATGTGTATGCTTAGTATACAGTAAGGAGCTGATTTATCAAAAGTCAAGTTTTTTTTAATGATCCGCGAAAAAATGCATATATTCAAGAATATTCTTTGGAACTCAAATAATAGCCATTTACTAAAGAATAATACCACGAAAGTAGCCAGAGAAAAAAAATCTTTAAAAAATAAAGTAAAAGCTGGCTGGGTTCAATAGGAGTCAATAGGCTTTAATTATATATTATTTTCCTTAAATAAGCTAGCATTTGAGAAAAAGAGTCGTTAGAGTTTTGTCGCCTTTTTTTATGGTCACTCGTATTTTTTTTCTCAACCTCTAACATTTGTAAATAGACCTTTATGTGTTTCTATTCAAAATATCCTCTCACATTTCCCATTCTGCTGAGGGTGACATAACATACAACGTAGAGCAGCAGTCCTCAACCTTTTTTACCCGTGAGCCACATTCAAATGTAAAAAGAGTTGGGGAGCAACACAAGCATGAAAAGTTCCCTGGGGGTGCCAGATAAGGGCGATGATTGGCTATTTGGATGCTTCTATATGGACTGGCAATCTATATTGTTTGAAAGTTCACTTGGTTTTCATGTAACCAAAACTTGCCTCCAAGCCTGGAATTCAAAAAGAAGCCCTTAATGTCAGGCCACTGAGAGCAACATCCAAGGGGTTGGTGAGCATCATGTTGCTCACAAACCACTGGCTAGGGATCACTGACTTAGAGGAAGCATTGAATAATTAGCCTTATTTTTAAACTATACAAAGGATGATACAATAGGATTATTCTAGGGTGTTCACTTGACAAAAAACAAACATGTTCCTCCTTTTGGTTCTGCAGTTATCCATTTCGAAGGTTTTGCTTTACATCTTTAGGTGGCCATGTGATTTTGGCAATATGGTAAAGTTGGTTGCATGTTTGGCCCTGTATTTTATTTTTACAAGGGTCTCTCTCCAATGTCTTATCCCTCTGGAATGTTCTGCAGAAGAGAGCAACATTAAGCTGTTTTTATGTTTCATATATGCTAGAGGTTCCTTGCATTTGTTAAGTTGTTTCTTTCTGGGTTTCTGTGACAATATATTAATACCTGACCATTTTTACAGGGCCTTTCCCATGTTTAAGAATACTGTTTCTCTGGTTGATGCTGCCTATGTTTCATTTTCATTTTTAGTTTGAATGTAATGTGGAGGCTTATTTATTAAAGGTCTAATTTTAGTGGCATCTGTGTTACCTGCACTGTTTGAACAAGTATATACAAGTATATACTGTATGTCTATGAACCTGTGCAGTGTTGCGGTTGTACAGCATATATATTTATCTTGGGTAAGAGAAAAAGTAAGAGTGGGCAATTCTCTGCTGTACAGTATTATTTAAGTATTTCACATTTGCTTTAGGATTGATCTGTTCCATTGTATTACTCTCTGTGGTTGCCCTTGACTTCCTTCCTATGGTATTCATTTTTAATATTTCTTAAATGGAGTATATGTGAAATACAATATTTTATGCATTGAACTAGGCATATTATTAAATACACCCAATTTCCTATTTTTTCAGTATTTTGCACTGGTGAAAATAATTCCTTCTGTACTTCTGCAAAAAAGAAGAACCACCGTATGGGGTTTACCTTGACGCGGTATGGTGGCTTATCAATTTTATGATCATAACTTTGTAACTAAACAACCCTGTTTCAAAACTATATGCACTAGCATTTTTACTTGAATTACTGAGACAGGGAATTAGACTTTTTTGAAATTGGCCTCAGGTGTGCACCCACAACCATTCTTTTTTGCTTCTGTACTTCTGTGCTTAATCTTTACATGGTACTTTGAACCAGTTCTCTTAATGTATTACTGATTATACAGAAACTTCTAAATTAAGGTAATCTCCTATACAGTACATTCCATTTGGAACAAATAACTGTAATAATAAACAGTGCTTTCCACTAGATCCTTACTTACCTGCTCAAATCCGTATTGTTGGCAAAAAACCCAATTTAGTTTATTTAACATTTAAATGATTGTTTGCCAGACTTAAGGTATCATGATCCAAGTTACGGAAAGACCCTCTGTCTGGAAAACCCCAGGTCCCAATGCAATGCAGATAGACCCCATACCTGTAATACACAAAAATGATTAAATAACAGTGAAATATGTACTCATAAATAGTGCCAAATTTATCATCAGTTATAATCATGTTATATGATGTCACAAAGATGCCATGGGACCACATGATGACTTGATGACCTGACTGCAATCTATAATCTTTTTCTGCAAAATGTTTATAAATATTCCTACAAAGAATAATGATTAGCATAACATATTTTGTTACTCAACAATTGTTATTTTGAAAAGCTTAAAATACTTCATCCTAATGTATTAGCCACTTAATAATTTCCATTTTCAGTAAGAAAAAATATTTGCAAATTTCCTTTTTTTCATGAATTATGCCAGGTCTTGCTCAGACATTTATAAATACTACCTGATGCTGACATGACATGACATGACATGACATGAAATGTTGGGATTTTTGTTGGTGAATTCTGCATCATTGTTGAGGTTCCAATTATGTATAACCCATTCCAGGCACTACCTTCTTATTCATGATTGCACTTCCATTTGCTCTGCCTATATGCTGGTGGAGACATCCTTTGGTATTAGGAAACCTAATAAATAATATACTGTACTTTGAATTTCTGGTGTTACTGTACCATTAAAAATGCATTGAGAAACAGATTTATTTCTAAACTTTGATCAAAATTATGTTCAGTCTTTCAAATCTAGTTGATTTTTACGGTATTTTTCTTCTAGGCTTTCTTGACTGAGCATTTAGGTACCTTAGAACATGCCAAAACTGGGGGGCATGTTGCACTTTGGCACAACAAAATTGCACTTGTCACTCATAGCGGGAGCAAATTTTCAAATGAAAAAAATCCTGAAACTAATACAAATTGGAATATAAATACCTCCAATCGTTTTTTGGGATATTATTTTTGTTTAATAAATGTTGAAAAATAAAGCTTTTTTGTACAATTATTTAAAGACATGATTTTTAGTGCAAAAAAGTTTGATCCACAGAAAAAATATTTAACCGTTGATAAATTGACCACATAAAATCCTGGTTTAGAAGCAGGGCACACTTTTGGAAATATTCTTGCATGCATTTGTTCAGTATATTTAGTACATTTAACTAAACAAACATTAAAGAAAAAGAAAAATTTTGCAAAATTGAGGTAATAGAAATTATTACTTCTTTTTTATAAACTCTTGATTCCTGGTATAATGTATCTGCAGTTCTCTTCCTGTATTTTGTACATGCACACACACTATTTGTTCTATCATAAATCATTTAAAGTGCTAAAATGTCAAACAGTATGCAGCAAAATATATACCACAAAGTATAGTTTAATTTGCCAGGTTAGTAATAGAAATATGGAGGCTTGTAGAAAGCTAAGGTATTAATATCTTGACAAGTCCATTGCATGTCTGCCATCATCTACCTAGCTATAAAAAGCAAATATTGACTTGGTTCATACAAGTAATCTTTCAGATAGAATGGATTTTTTTGATTATAAGTGTTTAAGACAGTGAATAAGAGACAGGAAGTAAGCTGTAAACAAACTACCATGTAATATAATTGACAAATTAATCCCTTTTCCCTGGTTTATGTTTCTTATGTCAGATGTCTCTAATGTAAAGAATACCATAGCCCTGACATAAGGAAATTTCTTAATGGAAAATTATTGTCACCAAGTTAAACATTCTACAGGTTACATATCACTTAACCCTTTTAGTATTGCTCATAACAGAATTTATATTTTAGCTTAAAAGTACCATAATGGTGGTTTGGTATATTATACAGTTCCAGCCTTCTCTTTGAACTACTGTATGTCAAGCTGTGAGTTTGCTGGCAAGATGTGATGGCACAAGATTGAAAAGGGGAAATACAGCTGAAAATCCTCTAACCAGAGGTGTAAGTAATGGCTATGCAGGTTTTGTGTTGTGAGCAGGTCCTGTTTCTTGAGTCTTGTCTGTATCACCTAATCAGTCAGATGATGCCAAACATTAGCCATTCAGAACATAAACCACTGGCCCTTCAATATAATATGTCATTGTTTAAACTAATATAAGTGAGGGAAGCAGATTATTTAGCCAATGGGAAAAATAGTACATAAAAAAGATATTGGCCAAAAGCATTGCTTTAAATTCTGGTTGAGGCTTGTATACAGTTGGTGTACTTAAAAAAGATATTTGTAAGTCACAGACTGATACTACTGTGATTCTTGTATATCACTGGACCCAATGTGCTTTACACTTTGACTGACAAATTTGCCTCATCACTACTATTAACATATTCAAATAGTTCAAGGGACCTCTGCCATTGACTTCTACATGAACTTGGCAGGTTTTATGTGGAGAATAGTCAAATTAGAACTGTTTCTAGGGTTGAGCTGTGAAAAATCTCGCATTCGAATTGGAATTTGAACTGGTGGTTTTAAATTCGAATTGGAATTTACCATTCAAACCTTAGTAAATCTGCCCCTCAATCTGAAAAAAACCCATTAAAGTCTACTTTTAAAACTTATTTTTTCACCACTAATTGCTGATTGGTGACATATGTATAATGACAGTAGAAACCCTTTCATGATGACAATGGGTCAAACTCTTCACCACACTTCATGCCACTTTGCCAGGTGCAAATTTGCTACTGCTATGCTAATTAAGTTTTGCTTTATAGAAATGAAAAGAAGTAAAACCCCTCTCTATTCAATTGACCACCAATTAAAGAAAATTCAAGTATCAGTGCAGCAGTGTCGGAGTTTATTAACAGTTTCAATTGATTGGTTAAAGGTTACTAACCCAGTGTTGCTTCAATTATTGGGCAGCCATTGCTGGGTTACCCAATAAAGTGCTATGTGCTAGGTGCTAATAATTCATCAGCAATTAAAAACCATGTAACAGGATTAATTAATATTGTGCTATAAAGTGCTAGTGCTTCAAATGAGATTAAGAAATTGACTTAAATAACCAGGATTAAATTGACCCAGGTGAGATTAAAGTTAATTCATTATTATATATCACACATTAAAATCCATTCATTATAGATTATCATAGATATATGGCAGCTAGAACTTGGGACTTCTCCACCTCTAACAATTTTCCTATTCCTCCTTTCTCTTTCAATGCTGGTCTCCTTTGAATAATTTCATGCAAACGTTTTTTAACACCCTATAACTTTAACGGGGGTGTATGGATTAATTATTACTCACCAATTTTTATGCAGTTCTCAAAGATTACCTTAATTGATTTGCAGCAATTTTAATGAATTTAGTAAAGTTTACTTTTTAACAGTTAATCAGCTATTTACAATCTTCTATAATGAATGGATTTTAATGTGTGATATATAATAATGAATTAACTTTAATCTCACCTGGGTCAATTTAATCCTGGTTATTTAAGTCAACTTCTTAATCTCATTTGAAGCACTAGCACTTTATAGCACAATATTAATTAATCCTGTTACATGGTTTTTAATTGCTGATGAATTATTAGCACCTAGCACATAGCACTTTATTGGGTAACCCAGCAATAGAGATGGCGCGAACTGTTCGCCGGCGAACTTGTTCGCGCGAACATCGGGTGTTCGCGCTTGCCGGAAGTTCGCGAACGTCGCGCGACGTTCGCCATTTTGGGTTCGCCATTGTTGGCGCTTTTTTTTGCCCTCTCACCCCAGACCAGCAGGTACATGGCAGCCAATCAGGAAGCTCTCCCCTGGACCACTCCCCTTCCCTATAAAAACCGAAGCCCTGCAGCGTTTTTTCACTCTGCCTGTGTGTGCTGAAGAGATAGTGTAGGGAGAGAGCTGCTGCCTGTTAGTGATTTCAGGGACAGTTGAAAGTTTGCTGGCTAGTAATCGTGTTGATACTGCTCTGTTATTGGAGGGACAGAAGTCTGCAGGGGTTTGAGGGACATTTAAGCTTAGGTAGCTTTGCTGGCTAGTAATCTACCTTCTACTGCAGTGCTCTGTATGTAGCTGCAGTGGGCAGCTGTCCTGCTTCTGATCTCATCTGCTGACTGCTGCAATAACAGTAGTCCTTGTAAGGACTGCTTTTATTTATTTTTTTGTTGTTTTACTACTACTACTACTACTACTACTACTATAAGAGCCCAGTGCTATTAGTCTAGCAGTGTTGGGGAGTGGGACTGGTGTGCTAATCTGCTGCTCCTACACTATCTCTTCCAAGCACACACAGGCAGATTTTTCAGATACATTTTTGCCCTTGATCCCCCTCTGGCATGCCACTGTCCAGGTCGTTGCACCCTTTAAACAACTTTAAAATCATTTTTCTGGACAGAAATGTCTTTTTTAGATGTTAAAGTCCGCCTTCCCATTGAAGTCTATGGGGTTCGCGAACCGTTCGCGAACCGCTCGCATTTTTGCGCAAGTTCGCGAATATGTTCGCAAACTTTTTTTCCGACGTTCGCTACATCCCTACCCAGCAATGGCTGCCCAATAATTGAAGCAACACTGGGTTAGTAACCTTTAACCAATCAATTGAAACTGTTAATAAACTCCGACACTGCTGCACTGATACTTGAATTTTCTTTAATCGGTGGTCAATTGAATAGAGAGGGGTTTTACTTCTTTTCATTTCTATAACACATTATTTTGGTAATCACACCTTTTTCGTTCGGAAAACGTATTGCTTTTTTAGGAAGGTACACAGAACAATTCTTTCTTTATAAATTAAGATTTGCTAGCATTAATTTGTCAGTGCGAGCATTTCATAGCAAACCTTCTCTAACGTTAGTTTCTGCCTAGCGAAACTTTGTTAGTATACTTGCGCTTAGGTTAATTTGAATAGGGCAGGTACATATAGGTCATACATATTTTTTATTAGAGATATTGGTGCAAATGCTTGAAGTGGCCACTTATTGTTAATAAAGTTTAGGGAAGCAATATAAAGACAAAATAAATCATCTAATGCCCTACAAGATGAGCCGACACTATATGCCCACAAATGTGGCATGCCTCTCAATTGGTAAAAAAGGTAAAAGGTTAATTTGTAATAGTTGCAACTTTTAAAGACAATCCAACTTTAAAATATGAAAAAATGCCAGTGTTTTTTTGTAATTTATATGACTTTTGGTATAGAGGATATGATGTCTCTGACACGATTGAGGAGTATGTAGCTTCATATTAGCAGTTCGCCAGGTCAAAACTGGCAAAGGAAACTCTGGTGAAAGAGGTAACGTTGTCTAAAATTCTCACTTTAGTGAATAACGAACGTTTGGCTGATCTAAAATGCGCCTGGCAAAAGGGCGCAAAACTGCACTAGTGCGGATGGTATTTCTGGCAAATTGTTTCTAGCGACAGACACTTTTTTTCTCTCTATTTGAGAACCATGGTAAACAAAAGAAGCATCTGTGCTACATCCTTCTTCTGTGTGTTTGGTACAGTTAGATGACCAGTTATCAAGTATACCTTGAGTTTACAAATTTCAAGCCACCATTTTTTCTCATGTGTTCTCAGGTGTTTTTACTTATGGCGACTTTTTTGTCTCTTGTCACAGTGTCTTCCATGGCAGATTTTTGCCACAAAAATTTGCAGATGGTGAAATGCGGGATTTTGGCACAAATCCATGCCTAACGAAAAAATCTGGTTTGTACTCTGTATTTAAGATGAACAGGCACATATGTGGAACTGATAATGTTTAGTTATCAATATGCAAAAAACATGCAACCATTGGCAAGTAGCAACAATATGACCTATGGATGCTTAATAAATTAACCTCTTTATAATTTATAACATGAAAGTTAAAGGAAATTGAAATGCAGATAATCATATAATTTACAATATAATTTTGGAATATATGATGCAATGTCTGGATGTCATATTTTTCAATATAGGTGAATATCTGTGTGTGGACAAAGAAAGCAGGCAAATATTTTAGTATCAGTATAAACTTTTCAGGTCAGTATAAGGGTATTTTGGCATTTATTATAGAACAGATTGTGTTGGGATTTCTACAAGACTGCACTATGGCAATACAGATTAAGCAATTAACCTTGATGTCACTGTAATTATTAAGATACTTTAGCAAAATGAACTAATTTCCCCAAAGGATGTTTTCGTGAAATTAACTTCCAATCTTTTTGAAATGCCAAAAAAGGTAGTGTTAATAGAGAATTAAGTTGCCAATTTTTAATAAATTGTTTAGGTAAATGGCCTCTTCACTTTGTACAATGTAGTTAATATGCAGTAAGTTCTATGTTTCATAAACACACAGAAAAAAAGCAAATAATTATATTTATTAGATCATAATTATAACCTATTACATACATCAGCCATCTTATTAGTTTGAATTGCCAAGGTCAGACTGAGCATTAGAAATATGTCCTAGACTCCCAGCTGCCATCTGAACACCAATCTTATTGCTAAATATAGGGTTAATTAGTTATAAGCAACACTAACATTTTACAAAAGGCTGACATCAAAAATTGCAGCGTTATACCAGTGTAGTAACTCATGAAACCAAACATGTTTTTTCAAGAGATACAGTCACATCTATATCCTTCTGTTTTAGAACATTAAAGTACGTCTTTAAACTTTTCTTTTAATTGAAATACCAAATTTTCAAAAAATAAAGCTTTTTCATTTTGAATTTTCCTTATTTTGCAATCTGCAATTTTTATTTGACTTAAAATATCCAGTATTCACAGTTAATCCAGTTTTATTTATTTTTATTTTGCTAACTTACTCAGCAGCCAAAAGCTATAAGTTTACAGTGTTGTAAAAAAACTTTTTCAAATGGCATTTCTGGCCACTTGGACAAAATGTTTAATTATAAAACCAGCCTTAATTTCATGCATAAAGTGTAACAAGACTTTTTCTGTTTGAGAGAAATGAAGGGGGCACTAAATATACTACTCTTTTCCAGCAAAAAACCTTGATTTTATATTCTGATGATAATCATTTGCAGCACATTTTATTTGTACTCCTATGAAATCCTATTCAAGACACTTTCTACATACAAGTATAAATTATTATTCTTTATTTGGTTTGTATAATCACAAATGGACCTTGTAACTTGAATTTCTACATTGTACATTATTTTGGTAGAAATCCATAAAATGTACAATACTTCAGCAAAAAGAATGAAAATAACTAATGTCCTGGTCATGATACTTGTACTTTCTTGTATTTACTGGATAAATTGATTTCGCTATTCTCATAGGTAACATGCTGGTAGTCTCAGTTCTTTCACTTAATTAAATGTGTATTTTAGTTTTCTCTTTCAATGGATATAGTATATTGGCAATTCAACTAAAAAGGACTTGGCAGAATATAATGTAAAAACAACATATACAAGTGTACATTAAAGTGGATTCCATAACCATTAACAAGCATATCTTTTGCAGTTCATTTTACCAAAACACGTGGTATGATTTTTTTTAAAAACAAGTACTGAAAACTTTTGTATTGACATTTTTTAAAACTTCCATTTTCCCCCTTTAACAACTGACCCATTTTGAAATGCCTGTTTTGCTGTTGTTTTGTGAATGATATACTGTTCTACATAATTAATAGGCCTTTATCTAATATTTCTAAGAGATGAATGAAACAACTTCCTTAATTTCAATGGTTCACCTATTGCAAATATGGCAAACATTAATTCTAGAACATTTTTTGAAAAGAGTAACAAACTTTCTGGCTAATCATTACAAAACTTTTGCTTTACCTTTGCTTCTTCACTTTCTCTCTGTATTCCCTACTAAATAAATAAATCTCTCCTAGCACACCAGCTACTAGCCAAATGTGTCAAGGAGAAAGAATTTTTAAGTCAATGGCCATGATATGTTTTTGCACCTTCAAAGTATTTTGTGGAATGTTTGGTGAATCATTTTGTAAAAAAAGCAAAATAAAGTACCATTTTATTGCTTTTAACTGGTAGGAATATAATACTTTCAAATAAGGTACCAATTAATGGGTTTAACCATAATATTATAACATAATTACATTTTCTATTAGACCATCATGTTGGAGTACTTTAAATTGTGCTTTATTCTTTTGCCTAATGCCATTATTCTTTTCATAATTTATTCATCTTAAATATTATCATTATAATGAGTTGACTAAAAAAAGTAATGTTTAGAATCCATTAAAAGTGAATTTGTTTTTTTTTCTACACCCTATTAAATTTAATGTTAGGAACAGAAGAGAAATACTTTAGAATGCTAATAATCCAGCGACATGTTGCTTAGTGGAAATTATTATGAATAAGAAATTACTATGGTAATATTTGGATACAAAGTGCCATTTCATCAGAAATTAAACATTAAAAATTCCTCACCAGTTATAATTTTATTGGGGCCTTTTTTTGGCCCAACACTGTAGGTCTGTTAACACTGCCTCATAATGAGAAAAATATATGATAAAGCATATTTGCTTTTCCGACTACCCATTGACAAAAATATATAAATTATTTAATAGCCCAACTCCTCAACCAGCATCCTTTTACAAGGCAGACAAGTACTCTTCTCTGGTATATAGAAAGCTCTCAATTACTGGACAGTCATCTTTCATAGAGCTAATTTTTAGAAAATAATCCAACTTTAAAAAAAAATCCTATTGGGTTTTAAGTAATGTTTAAATGTTTCTTAGTAGACTTAACATATGTTGATCAAAACAGCATTCCAGTCTGTCCCATCATGTGCTTTTTAAACGCTTTCTTTCCATTGCCTTCTTTACACACAAGAAGGCTCTAAATGTTTTTATAGCTCCTAAACTATGGAGGTTAGTTCTCAAAGTCCAAATTTATCTCAATATTTTCTGCTACAAACTCCGATCAAATCTGCTCTGGTTTTTTCAATTATTTATTATTATATTTTCCCAAAAATGTGCTTTGCGGTATAATAATAACCAGATTTTCACGAATCTTTCAGACTTTTTCCATCCGATTTTCACAATTTTCAAGATTTTTTCATAATTTTCACCCAAAACCCAGGGCACATCAAAAAATCATTGGGACTTCTCCCATTGATGTATATACAACCTCAACAGGTCAGAGATGCCGGATTTTCAGATTCAGACTTTTCCATCCTCGGTGTTGAATAAATTCTGAAAATGTGTGACTTTCTAAAAGTCCGATATTATAATAAAAATCACTAATTTTTTGTGATTTTTGCATTCAGAGTTTAGTAAATAACCCCCTTAGACTTACGGTATAATGGTTTCATAACATTTTAAAGAACAATTATGTTTGGTCTGTGTTTTTCTCTGAGAAAGTATCATCCCAATTTATATATTGACGTACATGATTTTAAAGGTGATATCCACCAAGCAGATCTTTGGGGTCTGACTTTTACCTTGTTTGAGCAATGTAAAACAACATTAGTTAAACTCTAAACATGTAAAAGAGTTATATAAAAGGGTTTAATTTTCTATGTTATCTGCAGAAAAACTAATTGGAGGAATGAATAATCCACATGGCAAAGCTTTAAAACCTTTCTTCTTTAACTGTGGTGCTGTGAGGATTTAACACACATTACAATAGAATGTAACAAACAGAAATATTAGGTGCGTAGCCTTAAAAGGTCATGGAACCATATTTTATCTTGCTGTGTTTAATCAACATGAGCATTGTAGACATGAATATGAATTAACATCTGTTGTTGCCTATGATCCTGCTGGATAAACTATATTTCCATGCATCAGGGACAAATCTATCCCTATTTTCATGATCAGTGCATCAACACCTGTAAGAGAGATTGTAATGACATGGAGACTACAAAAGAATGCTAATTTTGTTCTTCTATATGAATGATTGGACATCTTCCGCAAAAATTGATTGTGCTGTCACCTCTTTGAATCTTCTAACGGCATGTTGTTTTTCCAAAGAGATTCATACCTACTTGATAGACTTGGCTTGAGGTGTACACTCAAATCTCCATAGGTAGAAATCAATAAGTAAGGTAATAAAGAGGTCTAGAACCTATTGAACTAAAATTAAGTAAATGACCAACAAATCTTCGAACAGCTAATTATCATGTCGTTTTCAACAACATTATTTTCAGGTTGATGTTTTGTAAATGGGGGAGCTGTTTATTTATTAGCCAACCAGATTCTAAACTGTTAAAATGTGTTTGTCTAAACTGTTAAAATGCCTGCCAGGATTTAGGCAGTAGGCTTTTTCTTTTGCATTCTTTTTTTGGGGGGGGGAAACAACTGCGGGAAAAGTGTGCGATTTGAAAAAAAATGTTTGAAATTACCTTCCCCAATGATTGATTAAACTCAGTTTACGGCACTATAAAAAGAGCTTTACTGTTGTCTTTATAACAAGTCAAAGAGAAGCACCATGCACCTAATTCATAACCTGAACTGATTCCAGTCTCAATGGAGAATGACTTTTTGCAGAATTAAAAGCCTTTTAGGATATCCCTCCATTATGGCACCTAAAACCTGATGATATGCCTTAAAAGGCAATGCTAATGTATTTTTAGTACTTTTAGCAAATTGAGAAAGCTTTTCTGTGTGTAATTAATAAAGTTCTGTCTTGAAAAAGGGCATTAACTCAAGGGATAAAAACATAATTATGCCTCTTTATAGGTCCCTGGTGAGGCCTCATCTGGAGTATGCAGTGCAGTTTTGGACTCCAGTCCTTAAGAGGGATATAAATGATCTGGAGAGAGTGCAGAGACGTGCAACTAAACTGGTTTGAGGGAGGTTAGACTGTCAAGGTTGGGGTTGTTTTCTTTGGAAAAGAGGTACGGTACTTGCAAGGGGACATGGTTACACTTTACAAGTACATTGGAGGACATAATAGACAAATAGCAGCGGACCTTTTTACCCATAAAGATGATCACCGTTCTAGAGGCCTCCCCTTTAGACTAGAAGAAAAGAACTTTCATTTGAAGCAAGGTAGGTGGTTCTTCACAGTCAGGACAGTGAGGTTGTGGAATGCACTGCCGGGTGATGTTGTGATGGCTGATTCAGTTAATGCTGGGTTTTTATTTGGAGGGGTTGAACTTGATGGCCTTTGTCTTTTTTTCAACCTGATTTAACTATGTAACTATGTAACCAAATACCCAGAAAGATATTTATTTATGCAGTTCATGGATTCCACAAATACACCAAACAGCACAAAACGTGGTATGTATAAATGGTTGTTACATGTGAATTAATAGCATGGAATCCCAACAGAAGAAAATAATTGTTTCTAAAGATTTAGTCACAGTATTTATTAAGAGGGTGTATCTGTAATGCAGCCATCATTTGCAACATTGTTTCATAACATTTCAGATTTAATGTAAACAATTCCGGTAAAAAAATTCTCTTGTGTAAAACATGTAGAAATTGTCTTGTGTAAAACATGTGTAAAACTTGTGCAAAATAGTGTTCTTTTTTTTAAAAAATTTGACACCTATTTTTATGCCTCGCTTCATAAGTGCATAAAATCACTGATGAAGGGTCATGCAGTCCCGAAACGTTTGATCTGTTGAATTGTGTCAAGAGCACCATGGAATAAAGCTTGGGATCACCCCGTTTGTTGCATACAAAGGTATTGGCTTTTCATTCATTGCTGGCGTGTGGCAAGGCCAGTGCCAATACCTGCATTCCCTTCTGCCTAACTTCTGTTCATAAAATTATTACATAGTGATATTAGTGTTTCTGGTGTATCTAGTAATTTATCAGGTTAGTAGTGACATTAAAATAATTTCTAATAGTAGTACATATAAAAAAGAACCAATGGTGGCAGATCCAAATAAAATACAAATAACCTCATGAATTATTGTAATATGGTTGCTATTAGAGGTTTTTCATGTGCTAAGGCTGTATACAGGAACCTTAACAATAACATGTTCATAGAAAGAATAAATATGTATTTTTCTATTTTTCAAATGTTGTAATACAAGTTCATAGATCATAATGCATTATGTCTACTTTTTAGAACTTCCTGAAGGCACTGATGCATGAAATCATCTGACAGAAATAAAAGAATTGTTAGAATGCGTACATGATGTACTTCATTAAAAGCTAATATCAAGATTTGTTCTTAATATTAAATTCAATTTTTTTCAATACAATTCATTTAGAAAAATGATTATACCTCTGATATAGCATCAATAATAAAAAGACATATTCATTATATTTCAAAAATGTAACATCAATTATTAAATTTCATTATAACATTAAAGCTTCACTTATAATAGAAAAGATGTGTTTTTTATTTTTCAATTAACTTGTGTGATATTCTTTAAATATTATTTTAGTTAATCAAAGAAAGACACCTAGCATATTTATACACACATCTTTCTATTTATTACCTTGCAAACCCATTATATATTTAATCCAGGACAACTGCATTTTATCAACAGTTATTCATAAACAGGACCAAGTATAATAATTATTATTACGTTTTATGGTGAAATTTATGGTTTGAATATTTTCACAAATCCAGTCTAGAATTTTGCCATGTTTTGTTTCCCAGTGGAAAGAAGTTTTTTTCTCATGCTTCATAAAACATTTTTCATTACCTCCTCCATCAAATCCCAGTTCCATACAAATCTCAGCCTCTCTACTCTCCTCTCCTTCCCTCTCCACGCATGAAGTTTATAAAGTATTCTGTTTAGCTATTCCACGAAACTCCTCTTTTTCATACAAACTAAGACCTTACTAATCCCGCTCCCACTTAGTCTATCGTTCCTTTCTATTGCTGGCAGCTGGGGACATTTCCCCAAACCCTGGCCCTTACCCCATCCCAGTTATATCATGGGCATGAGCTCCTTCTCTCTGGTGCAAATTCAAACAGTACAGAACTCTTACTCCTTTACCCAAAAACCCAGTTAATCTTTCCTGTGCTCTCTGGAATGCCAGATCTGTCTGCAACAAGCTCACCGCTATACACGACCATTTCATTGCAAATTCCTTTTACCTACTCACACTTACTGAAACCTGGCTTTCTCCTACTGAGTACAAAAAGGAAAAATTGTGAGAGCACTCCATGGCTTAATAAAAATGTACTAAAATACATTGGAAGTGCTACTGATCTGGCCAAATTAACTATAGACATAGAAAAAAAGAAAAATTGATCAATGCACATTCCTTTGTCCCCTATCATATCAGTAATCTATGCAGATGCATGTATTTACAAAGACAGGGGTTTTTTTAGTTACAAAATTATGATCATAAGATTGATAAGCCACCATACCATGTCAAGGTAAAACCCATATGGCGGTCCCTAACTATTTACCTCTGGTCATAATTTCAAATGCTAAAGCCTCCCAGCATAAGAGCATTACCTGAAAAATAAGGTCTCCCGACCTGGGCATTGGTTTTCATCATAGGGCTTAGTCCTCCCCTGCCATTAGCTTTCAAAGGGGAGAGATAACCTAGACCCCAGCATTGGTTCCATGAGATTAAACCTCCCCCGCTTGCAGCTTTTGAGAGAGAGAAACTGCCCAGACCAACACCCATTTCCAAAGGAATTGTTCCACCATTTAAAGAGACAGGTGTGGGGGTTCTACAACCACATGGAAGCCTGGCCTGCAGCATAGCTGCTGAACTTCCACACAGAATAGATCTGCTACAATACAAAGTACAAAAAGGAAAAATTGTGAGAGCACTCCATGGCTTAATAAAAATGTACTAAAATACATTGGAAGTGCTACTGATCTGGCCAAATTAACTATAGACATAGAAACAAAGAAAAATTGATCAATGCACATTCCTTTGTCCCCTATCATATCAGTAATCTATGCAGATGCATGTATTTACAAAGACAGGGGTTTTTTTAGTTACAAAATTATGATCATAAGATTGATAAGCCACCATTAGGGATGGCGCGAACTGTTCGCCGGCGAACTTGTTCGCGCGAACATCGGGTGTTCACGCTCGCCGGAAGTTCGCGAACGTCGCGCGACGTTCGCCATTTTGGGTTCGCCATTGTTGGCGCTTTTTTTTGCCCTCTCACCCCAGACCAGCAGGTACATGGCAGCCAATCAGGAAGCTCTCCCCTGGACCACTCCCCTTCCCTATAAAAACCGAAGCCCTGCAGCGTTTTTTCACTCTGCCTGTGTGTGCTGAAGAGATAGTGTAGGGAGAGAGCTGCTGCCTGTTAGTGATTTCAGGGACAGTTGAAAGTTTGCTGGCTAGTAATCGTTTTGATACTGCTCTGTTATTGGAGGGACAGAAGTCTGCAGGGGTTTGAGGGACATTTAAGCTTAGGTAGCTTTGCTGGCTAGTAATCTACCTTCTACTGCAGTGCTCTGTATGTAGCTGCAGTGGGCAGCTGTCCTGCTTCTGATCTCATCTGCTGACTGCTGCAATAACAGTAGTCCTTGTAGGACTGCTTTTATTTATTTTTTTGTTGTTTTACTACTACTACTACTACTACTACTACTATAAGAGCCCAGTGCTATTAGTCTAGCAGTGTTGGGGAGTGGGACTGGTGTGCTAATCTGCTGCTCCTAGTAGTTCAGCAGCACCAACTTTAATTTTTTTTTTTTTTAATATTCATTTTTTTTTAATTTTACTTTTTTTTATTTTACTACCGCTGTAGTAGTGTATAAGTTGACCTTTTAGGCATTATTTGCCCTGTAGGCATTTTTTGCCCAGTGTGTTATTCAACCAACTGCCATCTAGCTGTGTGACCTTGTTCACATTCTATCTAAATATCCATAATATTACCGTCTCCAGAAAAAACACCGGAGTGACTTTTTTCAAGCAGCCATAATATATTTTACGTAATCCGTATCCATCGCTGTATTAGTGTATAAGTTGACCTTTTAGGCATTATTTGCCCTGTAGGCATTTTTTGCCCAGTGTGTTATTCAACCAACTGCCATCTAGCTGTGTGACCTTGTTCACATTCTGTCTAAATATCCATAATATTACCGTCTCCAGAAAAAACACCGGAGTGACTTTTTTCAAGCAGCCATAACATATTTTACGTAATCTGTATCCATCGCTGTAGTAGTGTATAAGTTGACCTTTTAGGCATTATTTGCCCTGTAGGCATTTTTTGCCCAGTGTGTTATTCAACCAACTGCCATCTAGCTGTGTGACCTTGTTCACATTCTGTCTAAATATCCATAATATTACCGTCTCCAGAAAAAACACCGGAGTGACTTTTTTCAAGCAGCCATAACATATTTTACGTAATCCGTATCCATCGCTGTAGTAGTGTATAAGTTGACCTTTTAGGCATTATTTGCCCTGTAGGCATTTTTTGCCCAGTGTGTTATTCAACCAACTGCCATCTAGCTGTGTGACCTTGTTCACATTCTGTCTAAATATCCATAATATTACCGTCTCCAGAAAAAACACCGGAGTGACTTTTTTCAAGCAGCCATAACATATTTTACGTAATCTGTATCCATCGCTGTAGTAGTGTATAAGTTAACCTTTTAGGCATTATTTGCCCTGTAGGCATTTTTTGCCCAGTGTGTTATTCAACCAACTGCCATCTAGCTGTGTGACCTTGTTCACATTCTGTCTAAATATCCATAATATTACCGTCTCCAGAAAAAACACCGGAGTGACTTTTTTCAAGCAGCCATAACATATTTTACGTAATCTGTATCCATCGCTGTAGTAGTGTATAAGTTGACCTTTTAGGCATTATTTGCCCTGTAGGCATTTTTTGCCCAGTGTGTTATTCAACCAACTGCCATCTAGCTGTGTGACCTTGTTCACATTCTGTCTAAATATCCATAACATTACCGTCTCCAGAAAAAACACCGGAGTGACTTTTTTCAAGCAGCCATAATAAATTTTACGAGATCCGTATCCACCGCTGTAGTAGTGTATACATTGATCTTGTGGGCAGTATTTGCACAGTGTTTTCTTCAAACCGCCATCTAGCTGTGTGAGCTTGTTCACATTTTGTCTAAATATTGATAATATTATCGTCTCTAGAAAAACCACTTGAGTTACTTTTTTTCAAGCAGCATTCATATATTTTACGTAATCCGTATCCACCGCTGTGTATACGTTGACCTTGTAGGCATTATTTGCACAGTGTTTTCTTCAAACCGCCATCTAGCTGTGTGAGCTTGTTCACATTTTGTCTAAATATTGATAATATTATCGTCTCTAGAAAAACCACTTGAGTTACTTTTTTTCAAGCAGCATTCATATATTTTACGTAATCCGTATCCACCGCTGTGTATACGTTGACCTTGTAGGCATTATTTGCACAGTGTTTTCTTCAAACCGCCATCTAGCTGTGTGAGCTTGTTCACATTTTGTCTAAATATTGATAATATTATCGTCTCTAGAAAAACCACTTGAGTTACTTTTTTTCAAGCAGCATTCATATATTTTACGTAATCCGTATCCACCGCTGTGTATACGTTGACCTTGTAGGCATTATTTGCACACTGTTTTCTTCAAACTGCCATCTAGCTGTGTGTATTATCGTTTCCAGAAAAACCAACTGAGTTTTTGTTGTTGTTGTTTTTTTAAAAATAATGCCAGGCAAAGGCAGGCCGCCACGCAGAGGCCGTGCTAGGGGCCGTGCTGCTATGCAATCCTGTGGCCCTAGCAAATTGCCCAGTTTTAAAAAGCCAATGACCCTGAACTCCCAAAATGCTGAAGAGGTAGTTGACTGGCTTACACAGCACACCCCATCCTCTACCGTTTCTAACTTTACCACAACATCCTCCTCATCCTCCACTGCTATGGCCACCCCACGTAACACTTCCTCCACCACCGGTGCCCCTTCTTCACTGGAGTCAGAGGAGTTATTTTCCCATGAGTTTCTTGAACTGAGTAATGCGCAACCATTATTGCCAGAAGAAGATGAAGGAGATGAGGACGTTACACCAGATTTAATTCTGGCAGAGAACACGACAGAGATGGACATAATGATGAGTGATGAGGAGGAGGTCCCAGCTGCTGCTTCCTTCTGTGATGTGTCAGAAGAAATTGATGCATCTGAGGAGAATGATGATGAGGAGATTGATGTTTTGTGGGTGCCTAGTAGAAGAGAGCAAGAGGAGGGTAGTTCAGATGGAGAGACGGAGAGTCAGAGAGGCAGTAGGAGAATAAGACTTAGAAGAAGCAGGGAGGACAGCCCGCAGGGATCAGTAGGGCAACAACATGTATCGGCACCTGTGTTCAGCCGGCCAACGCACCCGCCATTGCCGCCAATGCCGCCAACTTCTACTGTTACCGCCAGATCGCACACTTCCAAAAAGTCAGCAGTGTGGGATTTTTTTAATGTGTGTGCCTCTGACAAAAGCATTGTAATTTGCAATGAGTGCAGTCAGAAACTGAGCCTTGGTAAGCCCAACAGCCACATAGGTACAACTTCTATGCGAAGGCACATGAGCGGCAAGCACAAAGCACTTTGGGAGCAACACCTCAAAGGCAACAGGCAAACTAAAAGCCACACTCCTTCTGGTCCAGCATCTTACTGCTCTACCTCTGCTCTCCTTGACCCGTCTGAACCACCCTCCACTCCGCCTTCCACCTTGACCACCTGTTCCCATTCCCAGTCATCTGCCACCAGCCAAGTTTCTGTGAAGGCCATGTTTGAGCGTAAGAAGCCAATGTCTGACTGTCACCCCCTTGCCCGGCGTCTGACAGCTGGCTTGTCTGCACTCTTAGCCCGCCAGCTTTTACCATACCAGCTGGTGGACTCTGAGGCCTTCCGCAAATTTGTAGCAATTGGGACACCGCAGTGGAAGGTACCCAGCCGCAATTTTTTTTCTAAAAAGGGAATACCACACCTGTACCAACATGTGCAGAGCCAAGTTACCGCATCTCTGTCACTTAGTGTTGGGCCAAAGGTCCATATGACTACTGACGCATGGTCCTCCTAGCATGGTCAGGGCAGGTATGTCACCTACACTGCCCACTGGGTGAACTTGGTAATGGCTGGGAAGCAGGGAATGGGTAGCTCAACAACAACAACAGTGGAGTTGGTGTCACCGCCACGGATTGCACGCGGTTCTGCCACCACCTCTACTCCTCCATCGCTCTCTACCTCGTCTTCTTCCTCTTCTTCTTCTTACTCTGCTGCTGGGTCCTCCTTCTCCTCCTCCACACCTGTGCACCCCCAGCTCCCCCTAGGCTATTCGACGTGCCAGGTACGCCGTTGTCACGCTGTCTTGGGGATGACGTGCCTGGAAAGCAAAAACCATACCGGATCTGTACTCCTGTCATCTCTGCAGTCACAGGCCGATCGGTGGCTGACCCCACACCAACTGCAGATCGGAAAAGTGGTGTGTGACAATGGAAGCAATCTGTTGGCAGCGTTGAGACTGGGCAATTTAACACATGTGCCCTGCATGGCACATGTGTTAAATTTAATAGTCCAACGTTTTGTCTCCAAGTACCCAGGATTCCAGGACGTTCTCACCCAGTCCAGAAAGGTGTCGGCCCATTTCAGACGTTCCTACACAGCCATGGCACGCCTTGCTGACATTCAGCAGTGCTACAACATGCCAGTCAGGCGTTTGATTTCTGACAGCCAGACTCGCTGGAATTCAACGCTCCTTATGTTGGAACGTCTGCTGCAACAACAAAGGGCCGTCAACGAGTACCTTTTTGAACTGGGTGGTAGGACTGGATCTGCAGAGCTGGGGATTTTTTTCCCCCATTACTGGGTGCTTATGCGCGATGCCTGCAGGCTCATGCGACCTTTTGAAGAGGTGACAAATATGGTCAGTCGCACCGAAGGCACCATCAGCGACCTAATACCCTTCGCTTTCTTCCTGGAGCGTGCCGTGCGACGAGTGACAGATGAGGCTGTAGACCAGCGTGACGAGGAGCTGGAAGCGCACGATTTCTGGTCGGAATCACCAGAACGAACCCAGGCACCTGCTGCAACACAGGGAGAGGTGCCAGAAGTGGAGTCAGAGGAGGAAGGTGGCTTTGTGGAGGAGGAGGAGGAGGACCAACAGGAGCAGGCTTCCCAGGGGGCTAGTGGTGACCTTTTGGGGACCCCTGGTCTTGTACGTGGCTGGGGGGAGGAGACCGTGGATGATGCAGTCCTTGATAATGAGGAAGTGGAGATGGATAGCTCTGCATCCAACCTTGTGAGAATGGGGTCTTTCATGCTGTCATGCCTGTTGAAGGACCCCCGTATCAAGAGGCTTAAGGAGAAGGACCTGTACTGGGTCGCAACGCTACTAGACCCTCGGTACAAGCATAAAGTGGCAGAAATGTTACCAACATACCACAAGTCCGAAAAGATGCGGCATTTACAAACCAGCCTGCAAAACATGTTGTACAATGCTTTTAAGGGTGATGTCACTTCAGGAACTCATCAACATTCCAGGGGCAGAGGTGCCAGTTAGGGATGTAGCGAACCGCCGCCGATGTGTTCGCGAACGCCGTTCGCGAACACCGGCAAAAAATGCGGACAGTTCGCGAACAGTTCGCGAACTTCGAACATCCGAAAATCGTTCGATTCGAACGATCGAAGGATTTTAATCGTTCGATCGAAGGATTTTCGTTCGACTCGAACGATCGAAGCCATTCGATCGAATGATTTCATTCGATCCAATGGCTTCGATCGTTCGATTCGAACGAAAATCCTTCGATTTTAGCGGTCGAAGGAATCGAATGGTCGAACGATTTTTGTTCGAATCGAACGCGAACCCGTATTGGCGAACGTCGCGCGACGTTCGCGAACATTCGGCGGACGCGAACAGTCGAAGTTCGCGCGAACTAGTTCGCCGGCGAACTGTTCGCTGCATCCCTAACGTTGCCATATAAATGCTGAAAATAGTCATTTTTTGCCATACGTTGACTCAACGTATATGGCAAAAAATGACTATTTTCAGCATTTATATGGCATATTTTTTCTGGCAACTGTGCTTCAGTGGCTGCGACCAAAAAAACTGGGCAAACAATGCCTACAAGGTCAACGTATGGCAAAAAATGACTATTTTCAGCATTTATATGGCATATTTTTTCTGGCAACTGTGCTTCAGTGGCTGCGTCCAAAAAAACTGGGCAAACAATGTCTACAAGGTCAACGTATGGCGAAAAATGACTATTTTCAGCATTTATATGGCATATTTTTTCTGGCAACTGTGCTTCAGTGGCTGCGTCCAAAAAAACTGGGCAAACAATGTCTACAAGGTCAACGTATGGCGAAAAATGACTATTTTCAGCATTTATATGGCATATTTTTTCTGGCAACTGTGCTTCAGTGGCTGCGTCCAAAAAAACTGGGCAAACAATGTCTACAAGGTCAACGTATGGCAGTTGTTTAAAGAGAACAGTAGATTACTAGCCAGCAAAGCTACCTAAGCTAAAATGTCCCTCAAATCCCTGCAGACTTCTGTCCCTCCAATACAGAGCAGTATCAAGCAGATTACTAGCCAGCAAACTTACTATCATCTGTCCCTGAAATCACTAACAGCTCTCCCCCTACACTATCTCTTCCAAGCACACACAGGCAGATTTTTCAGATACATTTTTGCCCTTGATCCCCCTCTGGCATGCCACTGTCCAGGTCGTTGCACCCTTTAAACAACTTTAAAATCATTTTTCTGGCCAGAAATGTCTTTTTTAGATGTTAAAGTTCGCCTTCCCATTGAAGTCTATGGGGTTCGCGAACCGTTCGCGAACCGCTCGCATTTTTGCGCAAGTTCGCGAATATGTTCGCGAACTTTTTTTCCGACGTTCGCTACATCCCTAGCCACCATACCACGTCAAGGTAAAACCCATATGGCGGTCCCTAACTATTTACCTCTGGTCATAATTTCAAATGCTAAAGCCTCCCGGCATAAGAGCATTACCTGACACTGCCTCATCTGCTGCCCTGTCCTATGGGGACCTACACCTTACTCATACTCCCAGACCTGGTAACAGACCTGGAGGTGGGGTAGGTTTGCTCCTCTCTCCCCGCTGTACTTTTAAAGTTCCCTGTTATCATTCTCCTCATTTGAGGCTCACTGCATTAGGCTCTTTTCTCCTGTTTCACTCTGAATTGCTGTTATATATCGACCACCAGGACAAATTGCACAATTTCTGGAAAACTTTGCTGCCTCGCTTCCTTACTTTCTTTCATCTAACATCCCATTCATCATATTAGGTGACTTTAATATGCCCGTTAACAACATTAACAACTCTTCTGTCTCTAAACTTCTTTCACTAACCTCCTCCCTAGACTTATGTTTGTGCTCAGACTCCCCCTCTCACTCCAATGGTAATGCTCTGGATCTCATATTTACCAGACTCTGTTCAACCACCAATTTTACTAACTCACCATTTCCCCTCTCTGATCACAATATTCTTACATTTCAACTCTCCCTCCTCACCCCCTGCTATTCCCCAAACACGTAATTACCGTGACTTGCAAGCTGTAGACATGTCACATCTCTCTTCTTCCTTTGACTCTCTTCACTCTAATATCTCAGCCATCTCATGTCCTAATGTTACTACCTCTGTCTACTATAGCACACTCACCACTGCCCTAAATGAGCTTGCTCCTATAAAAACTAAACGTAATAGACCCAAACCACTTCAACCTTGGCATACTGCTCATACAAAAGCGCTCCAAAGACACTCACGTGCACTTGAGCGTCGATGGCGCATATTCCGTTCAGAATCAGACTTTTGGAGCTACAAATCTGCCCTGTGCTCCTATAAAACCAGCCTCTTCCAAGCCAAACAAACATACTTTACTTCACTCATTAACTCCCTTTCTAATAAAACAGAATAATTTTTCTCCACCTTTAACACTCTACTTTCCCCTGCTCCACCCCCTCCATGCACATCTGTCTCTGCTCAAGATATTGCTGAGCACTTCAAAAAGAAAATTGACACTATCAGAAGGGACATTACACTACTCAATCCCCCTAGACTTCCACCACCCTCCCTCCACACTCTCTCTCTCCTGTGCTCCTTCACCCCTGTCACTGATGAGGAAGTCTCAAAGCTTTTGGCCTCTTCTCACCTTACCACTTGCCCACTTTATTCAATTCCCTCAAAACTTCTCCACAATACCAATCTTTGTCTAATCAAAGCCTTAACTCACCTATTTAATCTTTCACTCTCAACTGGACTGTTTCCTTCTCAACTAAAACATGCTCTTGTATCCCCAATTCTGAAAAAAACCCTCTCTTGATCCCTCCAACCTTGACAACCTCCAACCTATCTCTCTGCTACCTTTCATCTCTAAACTACTTGAGCGCCTAGTCTACAACCGTCTAACCTCATTCCTCTCTGACAATAACCTGCTGGACCCCCTACAATCTGGTTTTAAGCCACAACACTCCACGGAAACTGCCCTGACTCGACTAACTAATGACCTTTTAACCGCTAAAGCCAACAATCATTTCTCACTACTAATACTGCTTGATCTCTCAGCTGCATTTGACACTGTAGATCACCCTCTCCTTCTCCAGTCCTTCCATTTGCTTGGCCTTCGTGACACAGCCCTGTCCTGGTTCTCTTCTTACATCACCAATCGTTCCTTCAGTGTCTCCTACAATGGAGTATCATCTTCTCCCCTACGTCTTTCTGTTGGAGTTCCTCAAGGCTCTGTCCTGGGACCATTACTATTCTCCCTCTATACTTCCTCCCTCGGCAAATTAATCAAGTTGTATGTTTTCCACTACCACCTCTATGCTGACGATACTCAGATCTATCTCTCATCTCCTGATCTCAACCCAGAACTCCTAACTCGCGTCTCCTCCTGCCTGTCCGCTATCTCTACCTGGATGTCACAATGCTACCTTAAATTAAACCTCTCTAAAACTGAAATGGTTCTCTTTCCTCCAACTAACACCAGTAACATCCCGGAAGTATCCATCATAGTTTACAATTCCACTATCACCCCCTCTCCCCAGGCCCGGTGCCTTGGGGTTATCCTAGATTCTGCCCTGTCTTTCACTCCTCATTTCCAGTCCCTTATTAAATCATGTCACTTCCACCTAAGGAACATATCCAAAATACGATCATTTATCACCCAAGATGCTGCCAAAATTCTTATTCACTCTCTCATCATATCACGTCTAGACTACTGTAACTCTCTTTTAATTGGCCTTCCCCTCCAGAGACTGTCACCTCTCCAGTCCATAATGAACACTGCTGCAAGGCTCATACACCTCAGCAACCGCTCCTCCTCTGCCTCGCCATTCTGTCAATTCCTGCCCTGGCTTCCGTTACCTTTCAGAATCAAATTCAAATTAATGACACTGACTTTCAAAGCACTTCATAACTCTGCCCCACCCTACATCTCTGAACTCATCTCTATATACTCACCCAACCGCTTACTGCGGTGCTCTACTGCTTGCAACTCAACTCTTCTCTCATTACCTCCTCACATGCTCACATTCAAGACTTTGCAAGGGCTGCACCCCTCCTCTGGGACTCTCTCCCACAGTCTGTCCGACTTTCTCCCAACCTTTCTGCTTTCAAGACATCTCTTAAAACACACTTCTTTCGAGAAGCCTACCCTCACTCTGCTTAACTACCAAACGCAACACCACATACAGTACCACATTTCTCACCCACTTAATTCGATCTTGCCCACTCCCACACCTTGTGTATTACTCCCTTCCCTTTAGAGTGTATGCCTATGCATAGCCTCACCTTTTTGTACCTGTATTGATTGTGATGTATGTAACTCCGTATGTAACTCCATATGTTCTATGTATATAATTCATGTGATTTAGTTGTATAATCACATTTACTTTACAGTGCTACGCAATATGTTGGTGCTATATAAATATACAAGTTAATAATAAAAAATAATGAGAAAAAAACATGAAAAAAATGCAGCTAAAATGGAATTATCTGAATTTCACCATACATTTTATTTTGCTGGGGTTGTTTGCACTAGGGAAGAAAGGCAGAAACAAGTCAAATGACACAAATTTTTCTGTAGTTTCATCATTTTTTCCATGAAGCAAAACCAGTTTTGCTTGTCACTAATTATCAATATTGTGGTGGTTTTGACTCCTGGTGATCATGTGGATAGTGTTTTCCAAAATGTCCTATTGTCTGTTTTGATCTTCAGGCTTCCCAATGGAATGCACATGGTGATTAGTCCATCCATGTTGTTGCTGGTTGTTCTATTCCTCATTTTCCTTTAACTGGTCAGAGCTGTTGCTTCCTATAAATAGGACCTTTGTATAATATGTTCAAAATAAGACAGCTTTGTTCTGGTCATTTGTGATTTGAGATCAGGTTTTCTTTGGTCAGTGACTCTTTTATTTGCCTTACTTGCCTAACACATTATTCTCAAAAACAACAAAGCTCAAAGTCATCAATACTTTTCCTGTCTTACTTTGTCGTTATTCAGGTTTCAGAAAAAGATTATTTACAAAATTTAAGAAAATATTACACGGGCTGATTTTTCAAAAAAAGGTTTTCCCAAGTGTATCTGTTTTAGGTTTTTTTTTTTTTTAAATCATGACTGACAAATTTCCTTGAGTGTTACTAACACTTTAGCAGTGGTTTGCAGTACTGAGCACTTTCACTTGCCAAAATTATTATTTTTTTTTGTGTGACAAAGGATTTGGTCTATTCTTTTTCTTGCAGGAACAAAGAAAATAAATAGTTAAATACTGATATTTGTTTGTCTTGTGGTAACCATCTTAAGATGATAATGATAATAAAACACATCAGGCATTGATAAATTGGTCCCATAATTTTGAAAAAGCATGTAATCCTTTCACCAGATTTTCCTGGTTGATAAATATAAAGTTTAAGAAAAATAAATATGCTTTTTGTATTTAGTATTTTTAAGTATTTAGTCCCCACACTTTTTATGGTTACCTTTTATAACAGCAAAAGAAAAGCACTGCAAAAAGGGCAAGCATTGTGGCACAGAGCAGGAGATTACTTGACAGAGACAACCTCGGAATCTGCTCAGCCCATGTCAACCACCCCACCCACCACCCTACGTACCAAATAGAATAAGCACACACGACACTGATCTGTTGGATAAAAAGGCTGCAGAACATTTATTAGAGGATTAAATTTAAATTACAACTTACCATAAACAACAAGTGTATCAGCATAAATAAACCCACATAGTATAGAAGTTTGTATAACAAACAATTTTACTCTTTAACAACCATTAACCATAATAATCTTGCAACTGCACAGCACAACTAGCACTGTCAGTTGCCATGGTAGCCTGGAACTTACCTCCTACCCCAAACAAATTACCCCAGTGGCCGCTTACTTACCCCTGAGGTGCCAGACGTAACTACGGAATCTTTTTGACTCCCATCTTCAAATCTGCATTATCATCCGATCTCCCAGTCCAAGCTTTTGCGGCCTCCGTCGCTGCCCCTATATAGAATGAAGGTGTCCCAAATTCTTCTGGATTCATTTTGGACAATCCTAGACTCCTCTTCAGCATGCCGTGGAACTGAAAACGGGTGAACAGGATCCCATCCTCATAAATAAGGAACTCCTCACCCTCGTCCCTCCTTACTTGGAAAAAATGCTCTACACAACCTACTGGGCACACCACCCTGCCATCCTGCAAGGCACCAAAGTGGGGAACGAAGGGTGCCTGGGTCTGTGGGGAGGTACTGCGAGCAGAGGGAACCCTGAAACTGGCTACATGGGGTTGAAGGATTGGTTGATGGCACTAAGGGAGGGCTGTTATAAAAAGGGGAAGCTGCTTACCCTTCTCCTCTTGTGACATCACGGGCACCTGGAGCGATGTGCAGGCTGGCAGCGTGTCTGGTCTCCCCTAATGGTAGCCAATTATTCCATCCCCCTACCCGTTGCACTGTTACACTTATATTGTTACATTTATTTATTAAAACATTTTCAATGGATTGTTTTCCATATTGTTAAGAATGTGTTATATAACAAATATTATTATTGTCACAGATGTTGGTGGGTAATTGTTTTTGGTCCTTGCTATTTGGGTATGGCCAGTAGGTTTTTCCCTTTACATGCCCACAGCGGCTGCAGTGACTGGCATCTGTGGTAACCTGGGCTTGGTATACTATGGCAAGGACAGGGTTATCGGTTTTTGGCAAATATGATTTTAATAAAAGCTGTGGCCGACCTCAACCCACGAAAAGGGAAAACTGAGTCTTGCATTTTATTTAAATGTTAGCTCATAAGCGACTGTCTCCCACAGTCACCCTGAAGAGTACAATATCTCTTCTCTACCCCAGGGTGTCAGTTTTGGACTTTCTCAAACTAATCATCACTTGTTCACCAGTAACTCTCGCATCTTGGTGCAGCAACCCCCCGAGAGCTGTATTACTCTTGCTGACTAGTTCCCCCACTCTAAAGCCCCAGAAGAAGGCCCGCCTAAAGGCTGTCCTGAAACATGATTTCGTAATCAGAGTGGCAACATAGATCCAAGGCGCTTCCCCGGCAAATCAAACGATATTGACCTCCTCACATCACTAGCCCTCCTGCCCTTTTTTATATCTTTTACAGCTTGCCTGATAATGAACTCCTTTATCAAGTCCTTCTCTCCCAACAGATTGAACCAAAAAGCAGACGTAATGTGTATATACAGTATCTATGGTTGCTTATGAGCTGTTCAATATCTTTGAGGCCTTAGCTCATTTTTGCAATGGGTAGTTTGTGAGAAGGCATTGGATGACTTACGTATTACATTGACTCAAGTAAATGTGGTCTGGGTAAACTGATGGTGAAAATAGACAGAGTTAACTTTCTGTCATGTACTGGTAAATCATGAATTCTTCTATTTATTGAGTTGCTGTTTTGATTGTAATGTCTAATGTGTATATAGATCTATGTTTGCATTTGGGATGCTCACTTTTTTAATGCCTTCAGCTCATTTTTTGAATGGGTAGTTAGGGAGGAGGCAATGGCATGTTAAACATTTTTTGGATGCCTTTTTTTGAGTGGTGCAAGCTGACTTGCTTTAAAGGGGTTGTTCACCTTTGAGTTAACTGTTAGTGTGATATAGAGAGTGATATGCTGAGCCAATTTGCAATTGGTTTTAATTTTTTATTACTTGTGGTTTTTGAGTTATTTAGCTTTTTATTCAGCAGCTCTCCGGTTTGCAATTGCAGCAATCTGGTTGCTAGGGTCTGAATTACCTTAGCAATCATCCATTGATTTGAGTAAGAGACTGGTATATGAATTTTAGAGGCCTGAATAGAAAGATGAGTAATAAAAAGTAGCAATAACAATTCATCTGTAGCCTTACACAGTATTTGTTTTTTAGATGGGGTCAGTGACCCCCATTTGAAAGCTGGAAAGAGTCAGAAGAAGAAGGCAAATAATTCAACAACGATAAAAAAAAATAATGAAGACAAATTTAAAAGTTGCTCTGGTTTTGCCATTCTATAACATACTAAAAGTTCACTTAAAGTTGAACCACCCTTTAAATGTCAGATCCTCACCTTTTGTGTAGGTTATTGGTTGATATATGTAAATTTGTATGTTCAGCATATACACTCATTTATTGTACAAATACATTATAAGAAATAAGAAAAATAAGTAAAAATGCAGCAAGATCTATGGATTCAAGGATCATTTCATGTACTATGGAACTGACAAAACACATGGCAAGAGGCAAGTCTTACCAAAAATATCGCATGCCTAGCGATATTTCAAGTTGTAGATGTAGTGGTAGTGTGGAGTGACGACATTTACACTAAATCTAAATTAAATTAAAAATTTAAAATCCTGATAACATGGCAGTAGTCATGGCAATTAAAAATATTCCAGCAAGCATGCTTCTGGTTAAAAATCTGTTTAGGGTTTTGCCCTGAAATGTAAAGAAAGGAATATTTGGTTCAGGGCTACCTGTGTGCCGGACATTGAGAACGGTGTCAAACACGTAGCTAACTGGAGCCAGACACCAAGGAAAAAGGCCTCTCCTGCAACTCCCACAGAGATTAATTACAGAACAATACCATTATAAAACAGCAGAAGTGTTGTACAGCCATGAAAATGGGACACCCAGTAATGGACTGTGGCTTTAAGTGGAGCATAGAGCCAATCTGGAAGGCAGAAATTGAAGTCAAATCAGGCCAAATCCAAGTAGGCAGAGGCACAGGCAAGGATTAGGCTAGAGAATAGTCCAAAAGGCAAGCAAGTTCAAAACCAAGTAATCAATGAAGCAAAATGGCTTAGTAACACTTAAGCAAGGAAAAGAGAGATAAATTCCAACAGTTCTGGGGATTACGGCATTTTTTAAATGTTACTGCACATGTGCAGCGACTGCTGTGCTTCAGAGCAGTGTGTGCCCATCATGTCATGACACATGCATTCCATGACGTGTCCAGGCATGCAGCATGGATCTCATGACAAACCCGTAAGATGGTGTCAAGGACCCAAAGGTGAGTCCTCTTTACAAACAGGATAGCTGATGCCCTTGATTTTAGCTTGAGAGGATAAAGCAGCAGGCACTGGGCCTTTTCAGAATTTTGATGGAGGATCCCATTGAGCATGTGAATACTTATAAAATAAATTGTTAGCCCATAAAACTGAGAAGCTGAAGACAGGGTTTGGAGTCAATGGTTAAAACTTGGCAATTTAAATACAGGGCCTTTTTAGGGATCAGGAAAGAGTGGTCATGGTTTTATAGTTTTTACTCAGGCAGGCGGTGGCTAACCAGTTTTATTTGGGTATTTTCAACAGGTAGCGACTGTTTTATTAAAATTGTATTTTTTGTTGAAGTATTTAGGTAGTTTAGTTGGGGTTGGGTTGCCCAGGGAAGGAGTATAGCTCTCACATCTTTCAAATAGGACAGCAACCAAGGCAGCCTACAATAGGTGCCTCCACAATGCAGACGATAGGGAGGTGGAAGTCTAACAAGTTCTGTCTGTATTTCAGACCCAACCTGGTGCAGTGTTGTAGTTGGAACATTGTTAGGTTGATGTTCTTGTTGCTGTGTTGAAGGTCTGTTTGTATTACAGATGGAAGACCCTGCATTATCTGGGTGTCTGGTGATTCACACGTGTTCTGGGCTGAAAGGAGGTTGAGACTGCAGCTTAAAGGCAGGTGTCTCGGGTGTAACAGGCATGAGATCAATTGATCTGGCTCAAGAGCTTTGTCTTGGCTACAGGTCAGGCCCCACTTACTGAGTAAGTATGAGTAAAGGGACCCCCAAATGTATTCATTTTGCAAGCAGGAGGGAATAATGTAAGAAAAATTACCATGAAAGTCCTTATAAAAGCCATAAATAGAATAGAAATGTTGAAGCATAAGGAAGTGCCTAGATTGTTTTTAATTTGGTCATAAGTGGTGCATACTGACCATGTTAGACAAGGTAAAGCCTACTGGTATGGTTATAAGAAACATATCTGTATCCACTTCCAGGCACTCTTAGAGTAGGGTTAGGATTACCTGAACACTTGATATGTTATGTCACATCTAGAAAATATAATTTGAGCGGCTGCACAGATTTAATTGAAAACCTCCAACACGCATTTATTAGAAGTGCTCCTGAAGTTTCAATAGTTCTTGTAACCCTACTGTGGGGCATCAGAAAAGTCATACTACTGTTTTTCTGTCTGTGAAGTTATCCAGCCTGGTTACAGGGTAGAGAGCCTTCCAATTGGCTGGGCAACCCAGTGCATCCATGGGAGAGGAGGAGGACCCCGGGGAAGTGCCTAACTTTGGAGACAAATGCACAGGGTTACGGACAGAGCTGATAAAGGAGCCCCTGCTACAGCAGCCAGTCAGAGCCAGATCTGTGGAGTGTGACCGTGCAGCTTGTGAGCTGCAATAACAGGGAGAGACTGTGTGTGGTACTTAGCTAGACAGCTTTGAGTTTCAAGTCTAGAAGGGGAAATTACCCTGCATCCAGTTCAGCTCTTGTATGACAATTGTGAATTGATATTTCCTAAAAAAATATAAATACCAGTAAGATTTATTTACATTTCATAGACATATAGCATGTTTTTAAAAGCATGCATTTTAAATAAACTGCTTTTCATAATTTATACCCTTTTACTAATTACTCCATTTTTTAAAAACAAAAATCAATTTCAAAAGCAAGAGTGCGTGAGGTACTTATGGTTGGAAATGCAATCATATCATGACCTCTTTCTTTTTCAATAATGAGATTAATTACATTACTCCAAAAATATTATGCATATCTTTTATTTTAAGAAATTTCTAGCTGATGAAAAAAATTAAGTATATTAATCAAGAGGGAACATTTCATAATATAAAGTATAAGTAATTATAGAGCTTAATTGAATTTTAACTTTTCTCTTTTTAAACAAGTAATTGTAGTTATACATGTTATATTTTCTTTCTAAACTGACAGTATGGAAACAATTAGAAATAGTTAAAAAAAATTGAACATACATATATAATATTCTATAACATATATAACATCCACCTATACAATTCTTTTTAATTGCATTATTATTTGTAGCCATCTTATTACTCAGAGGGCTTGATTTCTTTATTCAATCTATAAATATTATGTCATACAGGACTTGGCATGATGCAGTATAAACATATTGAACCTACTTCTTGGTTGTCCGGTTGGAGAGATGTTCCCCATGAGATACAATCAATACTCTCAAATTGCTATTTTTAAATAACTTAGAAAAAGCAAGGTATGCCTTACTTCTTATAAAAAATTATCTTTGGCTCTAAAGATCCTCTAGCTAATTAGTATGATTATTAACCTCTGGGATATACTTTTTAAAACATTTTTATATGCCTTCAAAACTCCCAGATTTTCTTTTGTTACAGGTTTGCTATATAGTTTGTTTTCATTTCTCTTAATTTAGAGATAATGTCACAGAGAGAGTGGACGTGTTCAATCTGTTTTGAATTCAAACAGTCCAAATTATAAATAATTAAAAATAAACTGTTGCTAGTTTATGACACTCTTTATGAACAACATCTTTGTATGTGCAATTACAAATGAAAATGGCTGTCAAATGTGTATTTTAAAATGGTGCCCAGTGGCACTAAGGAAGATGGTTCTACTTTTCTGAAGAACTGATATGAAGTGGTAAAAACATCCTTGTCAAACATATTTGGTGGGTGTTTAAAACTACAATCATTTTTCAAACAATAACCAAGGTAATAGGAGTAGATATCCCTCCAGAACCTACATTAGCACTATTATCTATACCTGCCCCAAATACACCAGTGCAAATGAAGCAAATGGATTTACAGCATTTGCAATTGCGGCCGACAGAACAGTGATACCCAGGTATTGGAAAAGCACCTCGACACCTACCATTGGCGATTGGGCTACAGAGCTGAACCATATACAGCAAATGGAATAATTGCTCTCATTCGCTGACACAAATTCAAACTGCAATCTGGGTGTTTTTTAAATCTTCCCCAGAATATACCCACATCTTATCCACCTATGCTCCTCAAAAGAAGAACCCTACTACAAGCCGTATGGCATCCAGTGGAAGATTTCAGGGGATTTACCCAAACACTGAAAACCTTCAGCAAATCACATATTTAAGTGGAGGTCGTAAGAAACCTGAAATAGAGGGGAATTGCTCTGATCTTTCCCTAATTCCCTAAATTTCTATTTCTCTACTCTATTTTGGATTCCCCCTGTGAAAATAAAACAAGTGGGTAACCATTTCATATTTTTATTGGTCATTGCTTAACTAATGTACAACTGAGAATTTTGTCATGCCCCAAAGTGACCTCTTCATAATAATGAGGAGAATCCTTCTTTCATTTCTTCTTATGTTTGTTTTTTCTTTAATGTCTTGTTATAAATAAGAACAAAGGCTACAAAGACCACATCAACACTTCAAACTAAATTATAACCAGGGTCTATGATCTTCATGTTTAGCTTTCATCTTAATAGCATGGTTGTCAAACAGAAACAAACACGCGTAACATAAAAAACTATACTGCTATCTGACTGAATTACAAACCAACGGCACCTAGTAGATACTAGTATGAGAGAAACTATTCACTTTTTGCTTAAATGAACCTAAGTGAGACTTTTTTTTTCTGGTTGAACTTTTAAAGGGGAAAATACAATTTTTTCAAAGAAAAAAACTAAAATTTTTCATTATTTATTAAACCCCAGGGGTGTTATTTATCTGAACAAAAAAAGTACTCAAACTCAGACCTGTTGAGTTCATGTAGAAGATATCCTGATCTGCTGATGTAGCAATTGCTGCAGTTAGCTTCCATTGCACATTTGACTGACCTGAATAATTTGAATATTTCAGTAACTATGAACATTCTGTTGAATCCTTTTCACACATTATAAAAGCACTTTTCTAACAGTACAGAAAGATTAACCTTAAGGGATAAAAAATGTCAAAAACCTGCAGCTAAACTTAAGGAAAAACGCTCCTTCAACTATTATATTAGTGGGTATTTATTAGGTACCACCTCTTAAAAGAGGAGATGGAGATGGAATGAAGGCGATGAGTATCCCCTTTATACAGGAACAAACAATCAGGATCAGAAACTAGACATTTTATTAGGATTTAATTTATATGAGAGCAATTATATGTATGACATAATTCCCCATACAAAAATGCAGGTGTACTAAAATATTACTAGCATTGTACTGTATGTTAAAATAGTAGTTAAAAACATTCACAAGCACTTGCTGAGAGTACAGTAGAATATTATTTGTATGAACTGAACACCACCAGAGAGCAGTGTTGCATTTTAAAAAATGTGCATTTATAAGCTAGCCTTTAACTGGAATAATAAAATGGCAAGCAAACGCTGTGCTGCTAAATCCTTCTTCTCACTTTTCACATGGCAAATGTCACCAATGCAGATGGCATAATGATCTAGACAGACTTGCAAGGTTTATTGGGTAAATAATAAACAAAGCAAAGTCACCTGGTACTTGTCATGCAAACAAGATTTTATACTGCTCTGTGAATATATGCATCTGAGATCTTAATAGATAAACAGCTGAACTGATAAAGCAATAGATAGGCAGACAGTTACAGCTTTAATAAAGGTCAAACTGTCACATTAAATGTGTTAAATTTTCCTATCGACACCCCTTCTATAAGTGTTACACTCTACATGTAGCACTTACCTGATGGCATGGGACAAACCTGAACTACTCCACAGTGGTATCGGGAGAGATTGGGTATCTGGTAACTCTTAGCACAGTGCCTCCACCTACTGGCTTTCTCTGCAACACAGTGATCGCTGTGCAGTTGGTTTCTAGTAAACAGCTTACAACAGACAGACACAGGCTTAGTGCCTGCTCCAATACAGGGGACTACTCCAGGTAGTGCAGGTGTTCTGCACTACCTACTTACATTCTCTTTTTGATTGAATTGGCAACATCCTCGCTTGCCCTTTCTCGCCTTTCTTATCCTCCCTAACCTGTGGGGGGGAATCAAAGGGAAAAACTTTCTCATTAACTGTCCTGACATTTCCCCTGACTGAAGGCCTGCACTTTCCCAGGCTCAGTCTCTCACTGGGGGTACCAGAGTGCTCAGAGACCATCCTCATGCCATAGGATCTTTTTTACAAATATCCACTTCACTTCATTCAGTCTCCAGTCACAGGTGCAGGAAGTATGACCATACCACCACAGGTGTAACAATTCACCTGACTATGTCAGGTATTTTAAGGGAACTTCCTCACATTACATCCAGATAAAGGAACTTCCACAGCTGCAACCTCTTCACGCTGCTTATTACAGTTTGGGCATATATGGCCCAACTGGCCACACAGCAAAAACGTTGATGGTTTTCTGCAAGCACCATTTACTTTAGGAGGAGCAGGTTTAGACATAGTTTGCCCTTTCAGACACATGAGCCTTGATGTGTCTCCGTTTTCAACTCAATAATCTTTCCCTTCTTTAGGTGATCACAAGCCTTTTCAGAAGTATGATATTTTCTTCTCTCAACATTCCCTTCAGATCTGTGGGATTAACTCTAAATTAACTGATTAGTGGATTCATTCTTTCCTCTGTAGAAAGATCTCAATAACAGCAGTGGGGTCCATAGACAAAGCCCCCCTGTTGCAGCCTCATAGAATCAACATGATCAGTAGCAATGATTCTTCTGCAAACAAGTAACTTTAGCTTTTGCTTTAAGACAGACTGTTTTTGCATGCAAGACTGAAATTTGTACAGCATCTTAATTTCATCTTCCACTTATCCATGGGTATTCTCCAACAGTTCTATTAACTTCTCAGGATCAACTTGTGGGCATACCTCACTGTGTAGCTTAATAAGGTCCAATGTAGGCCCTTGCAAACTCTCTTGGATCTTGCAACACAAAGCATGGCCAGCCCAAGGCCAATCAGCATTAGCGGTCAAAACAGAATCTCTCCAGACCTCCAGAGTCTCTTTACCCAGAAGAGTAAGTTCCCCTCCCAAAAATATTTCCAGTCTCTTATACTGTGATTGCCATAAGATGGGCTGCTTCAAAGACATCACTTAGAGGTCTGTCCCTCTCAGTGAGTTCAAACTCTCATGCAATGCAGTGTATTTCAGCTTTGTCTCAGGTGTCAATTCAAAAAGTATTTTAGTCACTGGGCTGTAGCCAGTTGCAGGTATCTGTTGTATGCTAGTGCAAATTGGTTTTGGATCCTCCCGATCAGCTACCACTTCTCACTGTGACTAAGTTCCTTCTCCAGTAACTATGCTCTTCTTAACCCAGCATGCCCAATCTATCATTCAGATTTCCTGATCAGCTATTATTGGCCATCCATGTTTTACTAGATGGAGTAAATTGGAAATGAAAGACAGATGCATATTTTCTTCATAGTCCTCAATTCCAAACAACCCTTGTCTATAATATTTTTTTCAGTTATGCTTTCCTTTGCCTTGTGAAAGTCTCATCAGTGATACAATCCAAAAAAAAGCATGTCAGTCATAAGAGCAAAAATCTGCATTGGGAGACATGGGGTTAAATTAGGATACCAACAATACTAATAATATTATAGGAAAGTTGAAGGATATTATCACTTGACTGGAATTAAAACATAGCACAACACTTATACAAAGCAAAGTAGAAGGAAGAATTCTGAATTTTTATAGACTCTCACAGAGATCCTGAGGTAGCAGACACAGAACCAGGGAACTGATATATCAATATAAAAACACATTAACAGTGTGAACAACAAATTAATTAGTTCTTGGTTCTATATAAACTGGTATTTATGTGTAATTATATAAGTTTGAAGTTTTCCAAAGCTATATGTGCTCTACAACAGAATTACACTTGGATTTGTGTGTTAAATGCATCATGACTAGGGATTAACTGAAGAAACTGTGTTATCTAAAGTCATTTTAACTCATTTAATGCATATAACCTTTTCATTAGCATACCAAAGCACCATTGTTCACAATGGTGAATGCTTTAGTTAGATGCGATGCTGTGATGCAATTATCTTTGTTAAATGGGAAAAAAGGGATATCTGTGTTTAGTTATTCTGTGTCAAACACACAACCAAAGTGGCTTCATCTGTACAATGACAATTGCTTTTACCGTATATACCAGCGTATAAGCCGAGTTTTTCAGCATCCAAAATGTGCTGAAAAAGTCTACCTCGGCTTATACGCGGGTCAGCGGTACCCGACCCGAGTAGCTGAGATTGCAGTCACTTTTAATCATTCCTATACCAACAGTTCACTTGGGGAGAGACTGCAATATCCCACAATGCCCTCTGTTGGTTATATGAAAGAATAAAAGTGCGCCCTCTGTTGGTTATATGAAAGATTAACAGTGACTGCAATATCACACAGCGCCATCTGTTGGTTGTATGAAAGAATAACAGAGACTGCAATATCACACAGCACCATCTGTTGGTTGTATGAAAGAATAACAGGGACTGCAATATCACACAGTGCCATCTGTTGGTTGTATAAAAGAATAACAGGAACTGCAATATCACACAGCACCCTCTGTTGGTTATATGAAAGATTAACAGTGACTGCAATATCACACAGCGTCATCTGTTGGTTGTATGAAAGAATAACAGTGACTGCAATATCACACAGCACCCTCTGTTGGTTATATGAAAGATTAACAGTGACTGCAATATCACACAGCACCATCTGTTGGTTGTATGAAAGAATAGAGATGTCGCGAACTGTTCGCCGGCGAACTTGTTCGCGCGAACATCGGGTGTTCGCGCTCGCCGGAAGTTCGCGAACGTCGCGCGACGTTCGCCATTTTGGGTTCGCCATTGTTGGCGCTTTTTTTTGCCCTCTCACCCCAGACCAGCAGGTACATGGCAGCCAATCAGGAAGCTCTCCCTTGGACCACTCCCCTTCCCTATAAAAACCGAAGCCCTGCAGCTTTTTTTCACTCTGCCTGTGTGTGCTGAAGAGATAGTGTAGGGAGAGAGCTGCTGCCTGTTAGTGATTTCAGGGACAGTTGAAAGTTTGCTGGCTAGTAATCGTTTTGATACTGCTCTGTTATTGGAGGGACAGAAGTCTGCAGGGGTTTGAGGGACATTTAAGCTTAGGTAGCTTTGCTGGCTAGTAATCTACCTTCTACTGCAGTGCTCTGTATGTAGCTGCAGTGGGCAGCTGTCCTGCTTCTGATCTCATCTGCTGACTGCTGCAATAGCAATAGTCCTTGTAAGGACTGCTTTTATTTATTTTTTTGTTGTTTTACTACTACTACTACTACTACTACTACTACTACTACTACTACTACTATAAGAGCCCAGTGCTATTAGTCTAGCAGTGTTGGGGAGTGGGACTGGTGTGCTAATCTGCTGCTCCTAGTAGTTCAGCAGCACCAACTTTAATTTTTTTTTTTTAATATTCATTCTTTTTTTATTTAACTTTTTTTTTATTTTACTACCGCTGTAGTAGTGTATAAGTTGACCTTTTAGGCATTATTTGCCCTGTAGGCATTTTTTGCCCAGTGTGTTATTCAACCAACTGCTATCTAGCTGTGTGCCCGTGTTCACATTCTGTCTAAATATCCATAATATTACCGTCTCCAGAAAAAACACCGGAGTGACTTTTTTCAAGCAGCCATAATAAATTTTACGTAATCCGTATCCATCGCTGTAGTAGTGTATAAGTTGACCTTTTAGGCATTATTTGCCCTGTAGGCATTTTTTGCCCAGTGTGTTATTCAACCAACTGCTATCTAGCTGTGTGCCCGTGTTCACATTCTGTCTAAATATCCATAATATTACCGTCTCCAGAAAAAACACCGGAGTGACTTTTTTCAAGCAGCCATAATAAATTTTACGTAATCCGTATCCATCGCTGTAGTAGTGTATAAGTTGACCTTTTAGGCATTATTTGCCCTGTAGGCATTTTTTGCCCAGTGTGTTATTCAACCAACTGCTATCTAGCTGTGTGCCCGTGTTCACATTCTGTCTAAATATCCATAATATTACCGTCTCCAGAAAAAACACCGGAGTGACTTTTTTCAAGCAGCCATAATAAATTTTACGTAATCCGTATCCATCGCTGTAGTAGTGTATAAGTTGACCTTTTAGGCATTATTTGCCCTGTAGGCATTTTTTGCCCAGTGTGTTATTCAACCAACTGCTATCTAGCTGTGTGCCCGTGTTCACATTCTGTCTAAATATCCATAATATTACCGTCTCCAGAAAAAACACCGGAGTGACTTTTTTCAAGCAGCCATAATAAATTTTACGTAATCCGTATCCATCGCTGTAGTAGTGTATAAGTTGACCTTTTAGGCATTATTTGCCCTGTAGGCATTTTTTGCCCAGTGTGTTATTCAACCAACTGCTATCTAGCTGTGTGCCCGTGTTCACATTCTGTCTAAATATCCATAATATTACCGTCTCCAGAAAAAACACCGGAGTGACTTTTTTCAAGCAGCCATAATAAATTTTACGTAATCCGTATCCCTCGCTGTAGTAGTGTATAAGTTGACCTTGTAGGCATTATTTGCCCTGTAGGCATTTTTTGCCCAGTGTGTTATTCAACCAACTGCTATCTAGCTGTGTGCCCGTGTTCACATTCTGTCTAAATATCCATAATATTACCGTCTCCAGAAAAAACACCGGAGTGACTTTTTTTCAAGCAGCATTCTTATATTTTACGTAATCCGTATCCACCGCTGTGTATACGTTGACCTTGTAGGCATTATTTGCCCTGTAGGCATTTTTTGCCCAGTGTGTTATTCAACCAACTGCTATCTAGCTGTGTGCCCGTGTTCACATTCTGTCTAAATATCCATAATATTACCGTCTCCAGAAAAAACACCGGAGTGACTTTTTTTCAAGCAGCATTCTTATATTTTACGTAATCCGTATCCACCGCTGTGTATACGTTGACCTTGTAGGCATTATTTGCCCTGTAGGCATTTTTTGCCCAGTGTGTTATTCAACCAACTGCTATCTAGCTGTGTGACCGTGTTCACATTCTGTCTAAATATCCATAATATTACCGTCTCCAGAAAAAACACCGGAGTGACTTTTTTTCAAGCAGCATTCTTATATTTTACGTAATCCGTATCCACCGCTGTGTATACGTTGACCTTGTAGGCATTATTTGCCCTGTAGGCATTTTTTGCCCAGTGTGTTATTCAACCAACTGCTATCTAGCTGTGTGACCGTGTTCACATTCTGTCTAAATATCCATAATATTACCGTCTCCAGAAAAAACACCGGAGTGACTTTTTTTCAAGCAGCATTCTTATATTTTACGTAATCCGTATCCACCGCTGTGTATACGTTGACCTTGTAGGCATTATTTGCACAGTGTTTTCTTCAAACCGCCATCTAGCTGTGTGAGCTTGTTCACATTTTGTCTAAATATTGATAATATTATCGTCTCTAGAAAAACCACTTGAGTTACTTTTTTTCAAGCAGCATTCATATATTTTACGTAATCCGTATCCACCGCTGTAGTAGTGTATACGTTGATCTTGTAGGCATTATTTGCACACTGTTTTCTTCAAACTGCCATCTAGCTGTGTGTATTATCGTTTCCAGAAAAACCAACTGAGTTTTTGTTGTTGTTGTTTTTTTAAAAATAATGCCAGGCAAAGGCAGGCCGCCACGCAGAGGCCGTGCTAGGGGCCGTGCTGCTATGCAATCCTGTGGCCCTAGCAAATTGCCCAGTTTTAAAAAGCCAATGACCCTGAACTCCCAAAATGCTGAAGAGGTAGTTGACTGGCTTACACAGCACACCCCATCCTCTACCGTTTCTAACTTTACCACAACATCCTCCTCATCCTCCACTGCTATGGCCACCCCACGTAACACTTCCTCCACCACCGGTGCCCCATCTTCACTGGAGTCAGAGGAGTTATTTTCCCATGAGTTTCTTGAACTGAGTAATGCGCAACCATTATTGGCAGAAGAAGATGAAGGAGATGAGGACGTTACACCAGATTTAATTCTGGCAGAGAACACGACAGAGATGGACATAATGATGAGTGATGAGGAGGAGGAGGAGGTCCCCGCTGCTGCTTCCTTCTGTGATGTGTCAGAAGAAATTGATGCATCTGAGGAGAATGATGATGAGGAGATTGATGTTTTGTGGGTGCCTAGTAGAAGAGAGCAAGAGGAGGGTAGTTCAGATGGAGAGACGGAGAGTCAGAGAGGCAGTAGGAGAATAAGACTTAGAAGAAGCAGGGAGGCCAGCCCGCAGGGATCAGTAGGGCAACAACATGTATCGGCACCTGTGTTCAGCCGGCCAACGCACCCGCCATTGCCGCCAATGCCGCCAACTTCTACTGTTACCGCCAGATCGCACACTTCCAAAAAGTCAGCAGTGTGGGATTTTTTTAATGTGTGTGCCTCTGACAAAAGCATTGTAATTTGCAATGAGTGCAGTCAGAAACTGAGCCTTGGTAAGCCCAACAGCCACATAGGTACAACTTCTATGCGAAGGCACATGAGCGGCAAGCACAAAGCACTTTGGGAGCAACACCTCAAAGGCAACAGGCAAACTAAAAGTCACACTCCTTCTGGTCCAGCATCTTACTGCTCTACCTCTGCTCTCCTTGACCCATCTGAACCACCCTCCACTCCGCCTTCCACCTTGACCACCTGTTCCCATTCCCAGTCATCTGCCACCAGCCAAGTTTCTGTGAAGGCCATGTTTGAGCGTAAGAAGCCAATGTCTGACTGTCACCCCCTTGCCCGGCGTCTGACAGCTGGCTTGTCTGCACTCTTAGCCCGCCAGCTTTTACCATACCAGCTGGTGGACTCTGAGGCCTTCCGCAAATTTGTAGCAATTGGGACACCGCAGTGGAAGGTACCCAGCCGCAATTTTTTTTCTAAAAAGGGAATACCACACCTGTACCAACATGTGCAGAGCCAAGTTACCGCATCTCTGTCACTTAGTGTTGGGCCAAAGGTCCATATGACTACTGACGCATGGTCCTCCAAGCATGGTCAGGGCAGGTATGTCACCTACACTGCCCACTGGGTGAACTTGGTAATGGCTGGGAATGGGAAGCAGGGAATGGGTAGCTCAACAACAACAACAACAGTGGAGTTGGTGTCACCGCCACGGATTGCACGCGGTTCTGCCACCACCTCTACTCCTCCATCGCTCTCTACCTCGTCTTCTTCCTCTTCTTCTTCTTACTCTGCTGCTGGGTCCTCCTTCTCCTCCTCCACACCTGTGCACCCCCAGCTCCCCCTAGGCTATTCGACGTGCCAGGTACGCCGTTGTCACGCTGTCTTGGGGATGACGTGCCTGGAAAGCAAAAACCATACCGGATCTGTACTCCTGTCATCTCTGCAGTCACAGGCCGATCGGTGGCTGACCCCACACCAACTGCAGATCGGAAAAGTGGTGTGTGACAATGGAAGCAATCTGTTGGCAGCGTTGAGACTGGGAAATTTAACACATGTGCCCTGCATGGCACATGTGTTAAATTTAATAGTCCAACGTTTTGTCTCCAAGTACCCAGGATTCCAGGACGTTCTCACCCAGTCCAGAAAGGTGTCGGCCCATTTCAGACGTTCCTACACAGCCATGGCACGCCTTGCTGACATTCAGCAGCGCTACAACATGCCAGTCAGGCGTTTGATTTCTGACAGCCAGACTCGCTGGAATTCAACGCTCCTTATGTTGGAACGTCTGCTGCAACAACAAAGGGCCGTCAACGAGTACCTTTTTGAACTGGGTGGTAGGACTGGATCTGCAGAGCTGGGGATTTTTTTCCCCCGTTACTGGGTGCTTATGCGCGATGCCTGCAGGCTCATGCGACCTTTTGAAGAGGTGACAAATATGGTCAGTCGCACCGAAGGCACCATCAGCGACCTAATACCCTTCGCTTTCTTCCTGGAGCGTGCCGTGCGACGAGTGACAGATGAGGCTGTAGACCAGCGTGACGAGGAGCTGGAAGCGCACGATTTATGGTCGCAATCACCAGAACGAACCCAGGCACCTGCTGCAACGCAGGGAGAGGTGCCAGAAGTGGAGTCAGAGGAGGAAGGTGGCTTTGTGGAGGAGGAGGAGGAGGACCAACAGGAGCAGGCTTCCCAGGGGGCTAGTGGTGACCTTTTGGGGACCCCTGGTCTTGTACGTGGCTGGGGGGAGGAGACCGTGGATGATGCAGTCCTTGATAATGAGGAAGCGGAGATGGATAGCTCTGCATCCAACCTTGTGAGAATGGGGTCTTTCATGCTGGCATGCCTGTTGAAGGACCCCCGTATCAAGAGGCTTAAGGAGAAGGACCTGTACTGGGTCGCAACGCTACTAGACCCTCGGTACAAGCATAAAGTGTCAGAAATGTTACCAACATACCACAAGTCCGAAAAGATGCGGCATTTACAAACCAGCCTGCAAAACATGTTGTACAATGCTTTTAAGGGTGATGTCACTTCAGGAACTCATCAACATTCCAGGGGCAGAGGTGCCAGTAATCCTGCCACGAGCACACCTGCAAGGACAAAGCCCTTTGGCCGGTCTGTAACGTCAGACATGCAAATGTTTTTCTGTCCAAGGCAGCGCCACAACCCTTCGGGATCCACCCTCAAAGAACGCCTCGACCGGCAGGTAGCGGACTACCTGGCATTAACTGCAGATATCGACACTCTGAGGAGCGATGAACCCCTGGACTACTGGGTGCGCAGGCTTGATCTGTGGCCAGAGCTGTCACAATTTGCCATGAACCTCTTGTCTTGCCCAGCCTCAAGTGTGCTCTCAGAAAGGACCTTCAGTGCAGCAGGAGGGATTGTAACTGAGAAGAGAACTCGCCTAGGTCACAAAAGTGTCGATTACCTGACCTTTATTAAAATGAATGAGGGGTGGATCTCGGAGGGTTACTGCACGCCGGAAGACTTGTTCTGACTTCTATGCAGCTGTCCTTCTCTTCAAGCCTCATGACTCCACACACAGCTGTCCTTTAGCGTCCTCCTCCCTCCGCCACCGTTACAAACTAGGGTGCAAACCCTACTGGTTTAATTTTTTCTGGCCTCTGTGCTTCAGTGGCTGCAACCAAAAAAACTGGGCAAACAATGTCTACAAGGTCAACGTATGGCGAAAAATGACTATTTTCAGCATTTATATGGCATATTTTTTCTGGCAACTGTGCTTCAGTGGCTGCGTCCAAAAAAATGCATATTTTCTGCATTTATATGGCATAATTTTTCTGGCCTCTGTGCTTCAGTGGCTGCAACCAAAAAAATGCATATTTTCTGCATTTATATGGCATAATTTTTCTGGCCTCTGTGCTTCAGTGGCTGCAACCAAAAAAATGCATATTTTCTGCATTTATATGGCATAATTTTTCTGGCCTCTGTGCTTCAGTGGCTGCAACCAAAAAAATTTATATTTTCAGCATTTATATGGCATAATTTTTCTGGCAACTGTGCTTCAGTGGCTGCGACCAAAAAAATGACTATTTTCAGCATTTCTATGGCATATTTTTTCTGGCCTCTGTGCTTGAGTGGCTGCGGCCAAAAAAACTGGGCAAACAATGCCTACAAGGTCAACGTCGTTGACCTTGTAGGCATTGTTTGCCCAGTTTTTTTGGCCGCAGCCACTCAAGCACAGAGGCCAGAAAAAATATGCCATAGAAATGCTGAAAATAGTCATTTTTTGCCATACCTTGACTCAACGTATATGGCAAAAAATGACTATTTTCAGCATTTATATGGCATATTTTTTCTGGCAACTGTGCTTCAGTGGCTGCGACCAAGAAAACTGGGCAAACAATGCCTACAAGGTCAACGTATGGCAAAAAATGACTATTTTCAGCATTTATATGGCATATTTTTTCTGGCCTCTGTGCTTCAGTGGCTGCAACCAAAAAAATTTATATTTTCAGCATTTATATGGCATAATTTTTCTGGCCTCTGTGCTTCAGTGGCTGCAACCAAAAAAATTTATATTTTCAGCATTTATATGGCATATTTTTTCTGGCAACTGTGCTTCAGTGGCTGCGTCCAAAAAAACTGGGCAAACAATGTCTACAAGGTCAACGTATGGCGAAAAATGACTATTTTCAGCATTTATATGGCATAATTTTTCTGGCCTCTGTGCTTCAGTGGCTGCAACCAAAAAAATTTATATTTTCAGCATTTATATGGCATATTTTTTCTGGCAACTGTGCTTCAGTGGCTGCGTCCAAAAAAACTGGGCAAACAATGTCTACAAGGTCAACGTATGGCGAAAAATGACTATTTTCAGCATTTATATGGCATATTTTTTCTGGCAACTGTGCTTCAGTGGCTGCGTCCAAAAAAACTGGGCAAACAATGCCTACAAGGTCAACGTATGGCAGTTGTTTAAAGAGAACAGTAGATTACTAGCCAGCAAAGCTACCTAAGCTAAAATGTCCCTCAAATCCCTGCAGACTTCTGTCCCTCCAATACAGAGCAGTATCACGCAGATTACTAGCCAGCAAACTTACTATCATCTGTCCCTGAAATCACTAACAGCTCTCGCCCTACACTATCTCTTCCAAGCACACACAGGCAGATTTTTCAGATACATTTTTGCCCTTGATCCCCCTCTGGCATGCCACTGTCCAGGTCGTTGCACCCTTTAAACAACTTTAAAATCATTTTTCTGGCCAGAAATGTCTTTTGTAGATGTTAAAGTTCGCCTTCCCATTGAAGTCTATGGGGTTCGCGAACCGTTCGCGAACCGCTCGCAATTTTGCGCAAGTTCGCGAATATGTTCGCGAACTTTTTTTCCGACGTTCGCTACATCCCTATGAAAGAATAACAGTGACTGCAATATCACACAGCACCCTCTGTTGGTTATATGAAAGATTAACAGTGACTGCAATATCACACAGCGCCATCTGTTGGTTGTATGAAAGAATAACAGTGACTGCAATATCACACAGCACCCTCTGTTGGTTATATGAAAGATTAACAGTGACTGCAATATCACACAGCGCCCTCTGTTGGTTATACAAAAGATTAACAGTGATGGCAATATCAAACAGCACCCTCTGCACATGGTAGTGGGACAGTGGGACAATGCACACAGTAATCCGTTTGGCAATTCTCTGTCACCATCAGCTTTGCAAAGAAGTCCGGTTGATCGCTGGGGGGGTCGCTTTGGCAGAATGTGCGCTGCTGGGAGACAGGGCTGTAGTTGTGTCTAGGCTTATACGCGAGTCAATAAGTTTTCCCAGTTTTTGTAGGTAAAATTAGGTACCTCGGCTTATACACGGGTCGGCTTATACACGAGTATATACGGTATTTGTTCAATGAAAACATATCAATTATTTACAGGATCTAAATAAAGATAGTCCTAACTCAGGCAGATAACTGCCATGTACAAACCAGCATCTTTGCAGACCTAGAAATACCTACTTTCCATTTACTGTAAGATAAGAATAAGGAGGACACAGCTTGATTAAAAAAATATTTTAATAATATAATAAATCATACATAGGAGGAGAATCATAATGAGGATGAAAGATAATAATATAAATTAGCTATTTGATTCTGTTGTGTGCTGTTTAATGTTGGCTAATTAATGATCAATCATTTTTTTGTAGTTGGCAGTCCATTGTGTTGATTGATATGGAAACTACATTCACCCTATAATGCCACACTGCTTATAGTCTGCAGCAAGGCCTGTGTCTTATTTCAGAAATGTTAATAACTGGTCCCTTTAGAACTGAAAACTGATTTAGGGCAACATAGAAGAAATACAAAATCATCACCTGTACCAGTGTCTATAGATTATACTAACACACTAACACATTTTGGGACTTCCACATCCTCTAATTTTAGTTTGCAATTCTTCTGATTCTTACATTTAAAGGTGCAGATTTGTATAATCAATGAGCGAGGGTAAATAAATAATGTAATCCATTTAAAGAGATACTGATACCTGAAATTAAACTTTTTTTTACATCTATTATAATATTGGATTTGCAAGCTACTTCTAACTTTGCTATAAAGTATTTGCATGATGCTTTTACATTACCTGTCTGATCCCCCATGTTCCTGTATGAGAGGGCTGCCATATTTGTGCAGCAGGAGTCCGTTAGCATTAGAAACTGTAACTAACAGGCTGAGATGGGACAGTCAGGTTGGCAAAGTCAGAGTGTCTGAGTGTCAGAGAGTCAGGCTTAGGAACCTCAACTAACAATTATATACAAAAACAAAGCTCTCAGCAACAAATGATCAACATGACCTGTAGGTAACATTTAGGGGCCGATTCACTAAATTCTAGTGAATTCGAGTGAAGGATTCTAATTTAAAAAACTTTGAATTTCGAAGTGTTTTTTGGGCTACTTCGACCATCGATAGGGGCTACTTCGACCTTCGACTACGACTATCGAAGGATTCTAATTAAAAATCGTTCGACTATTCGACCATTCGATAGTCGAAGTACTGTCTCTTTAAAAAAAACTTCGACCCCCTAGTTCGGCAGCTAAAAGCTACCGAACTCAATGTTAGCCTATGGGGAAGGTCCCCATAGGCTTGCCTAAGTTTTTTTCATCGAAGGATATTCCTTCGATCGTTGAATTAAAATCCTTCGAATCGTTCGATTCGAAGGATTTAATCGTTCGATCGAATGAATAATCCTTCGATCGATCGAACGAATTTCCTGCGCTAAATCCTTCGAATTCGATATTCGAATTCGAAGGATTTCAATTCCTAGTCGAATATCGAGGGTTAATTAACCCTCGATATTCGACCATTGGTGAATCGGCCCCTAAATGTACATTCATATGCTAAAATTCATTTTTTAGTGTCAGTATCACTTTAATAAGCAATTCTCCAAAGTATACTTACACTAAAATTCCTCCAAGGCAATTAGGTAAAAGAGGCTTTATTTTATTAATTATAAAAAAACATTGGTTTTGTGCTTATGTGAAATGTGATGTAGCAAGGAGAAACAGGGCATTGTCTTGTAAAGTTAAAAGACGGTCCATGGAACCTTGCTTCAGTTTTTATTAACTTAAACAGGGGATAGAAGAAGGGGGGTAAAGTTATGAACCCCTCAGATTAAAAGCAGGTCAGAAGGATAGATACATTTACAAATTCTTACAGGCAAAATATGAAATAATTAGATGATACATTTGACCACATATGAGGTAGGGCTTGATTTATGGTGTAATAAAAAATATATATTTTTTTTTATATAAATAGTTAAATACATTAGAAGAACCAGGTGCCAAAACAGGAACAAAGTTCGTAATAGGGTGTAACATTTGCACCTCACAGAGGCACACAAGTAGGTAAAAGCTGTATCAAGGTGCAATAAGCAAAAAGGAGTAGAGCTCTTGTAGTGCACCAGGGTTAGGCACAGGTGCAATATCTACAGGGTTTTAATTTTACGGCCATTACAACTCCAATGATTGTGCCTACAACTTCATGAATTACTCATGTTGACACAAAAGTCTCTTATAGAAAATCAATGTAGAGTAAAACCATGCCAGATTATCACTTTACATTTTAGTAAAGGGAATAGAGAATAGAGAATGAAATGACTTGTAGCACTATTGTCACGGTCGGCACCCAACACCAGAACAAATGCCAAGCACCCTGGTCTCGGCTCGTGCTTCACCTGTAGTGTGACCGCTGTTGGCCTCGGGAGGAGCCTTCAGCTACTTGGATGCCACCAGGACTTAAATGAGAGGTGCAAGGCTAGAGGTTCTGGATAGACAAAGGGGCACGACAGTTAGCTAGAGCCTTTAGACTGAGGGTCACGGTACAAAGCAGGAAACCAGAATCGTCATCAGAACAGGCCGGGTCAAGGCAGGCAGATGTAAAGCTTAATCAGGCAGGCAAGGGTCAAAACCGGGTAATCAATCAGACAGGAGTGTACAGCAGAAGGGGTAGTCGATATTCAGGCAAGGGTCAAATACAGAGGTCAGGATAGTCGATAGCCAGGCAGGGGTCAAAACCAGAATCAGAATGCAAATATACAGAAGCTCACAAAGCACCAGGAACAAGATCCTATCATGGGCAGCGTGTAAAAAGAAAATGTGTCTTTAAATACCTTTTAAATTTTGCGCCATTGCGCGCTGGTGTGATGACGCCTGCGCCTTTAAATCACAAGGAGGCGCGATGCACACGCCCTAAAGTACTGGCACCTACAGAGCTGAAGATTGACGTGGCGGGCGTCCCCGCCGAGGGAGCGGCAAGCGTCCCTGCCATCCCCCCACTAGACTACCAGGATGAGTAGTTTTTATCATAACTATATAAATAGCCCCTTTAATGTAGTTTACTGCTGAACAGTGTTATAGGGTTATCTTCTGGTGTAAAATTACTTAAAATGTAATTCCCTCAATCTGTAGGAGCTGAAAAAATGTATTCTAACAATATTTATTACATTTCTTCAAAGAAAGTGACAAAAATAAAGAAATCATTTAAAATTTGAATTCTATATGAATTTTGAAGTTTCCAGTGCTTTTTTAATAGACTGTTCATGCAATGTTTTTAGCATGATTGTTCTCAAACAATTGGAACTCAAATCTTTGATATTCCATTCAGAGTGACCTTGTTTTCTTGTTTTATTCCCCTTGATCTTTATTGGCTTTGCTAACTTTAACATCCACGTATAGCTTTAATCCATTTGATTGTATTGAGCTTGTGTTAGGTATGTGATAACTTGGCACTAAGAAGGATTTCAGTCTTTAATCTAGTATTGGGGATTTAAGAAAACTTAAATTGTAGCCATAGGCTAGACATGAACTAAATGAAATTGAAGGACAAATGAAATTAAATAAACCAGAAATAAATTACATTTTTATAGGGCTCTTTTTATGAAACTCAAGTTAAATAGCTGTAACACTGTGCATGACACAATTTTCTTTTCTGTTTATACAGAATTTAAAGTCATTTGTTTAATAATATTAAACTACTTACAGGAATACGTGGTTTTTGTTGTAGAAACATATAATAACAATACAATTTGCCAAAATGAAAATTTTGCAAGATAGTTAACAATTGCAAGAGGTTTCAGATCTAGCTATAGCGTTTCTCCTTTGCATTTATATTTGATGTTCAGGTTTCATAAAAAACAAAACTTACACTAGTATGTAAGAGAAAGGGCAACTAACCAAATGATTTCCACCACAACTACAATTTGATTCACCGCTGTGTGAGGGGATATTCCAAACAATCATTATTGATGATCCAAAATGTGGTGATCATATATTTACTGTTTTCTTGCATTTTTCTGGCTATATTTGTTTTCCTGTGAAATATTTCTGTTTATACATCAAAAGTCTTTATTTTTAACTCATATAACTAAAAAATGACATATCATTAAAAATACATAGGGGTAGATTGTACAATCATCAGTAATTTGCACTGAGCATTAATGGTCACTACTATTTAACAAGCTCTTTTCCATTGTGGATCTATTCATTACTTTCACTTAAAACAATCAAGGATAGTGACATTTAACACATCTGATAAAATTCAACCTACTGGGAATCCTGAAGGATTTACTAGCTAAAATGTTAATAAAGCAGCCTCATAATCTATTAAGGGATTTAAATTTGATCAAAATGTGAGTGTACATTGTTCTCACGATTCAAAATACAGCAACCCCCCCTCGCAACCACACAAATATACCCAAGAATATTCTTCAGAATCTCGAATAGTCGGTGTATACATGGAAATACAAGGAAACAGCTCTAAAAAGTAAAAGCTGGTGAGGTTCAATAAAAGTCAATTAGACTTATCTACAATTTATTGATTTATTTTCTCAGTCCATTAAAGTATTCAAGTGTTTTAGCTTGATTGAAAATGAACGGAACAATGTCATGTATTCATATCTTTACAGTAGAGTGGTGAACTGAGACCCCAAAAAGAGCCAAGGGTGTCAGCAAGTTCATTTCACAATGATTACCCCAAACTGGGTGTACCCACAACCTCAGTTTCTCTCTGACCCTTTCATTATTTAAGTGGGAAGCAGAGTCTGGCATTATAGCTGCCTTGCAGGTGCCCCTTTTTCTGTTTTATTTAGGCCTTATCTAGGAATTCTTGAATTAAATATCAGTTGCTTAACAAGGTATTGACAGATTATAGAGTTCAAAAAAAAAGTAAAAGATTTTCTCCTCGAATTGAATCTCGTCCATGAGTTTTCACATGATGAACAGAATCTGGCCAATTATTAGGGGCCGATTCACGAAGGGTTGAATATCGAGGGTTAATTAACCCTCGATATTCGACTAGGAACTAAAATCGTTTGACTTCGAATATCGAAGTCGAACGATTTTGCGCAAATCCTGCGATCGAACGATCGAAGGATTTTTCGTTCGATCGAACGATTAAATCCTACGAATCGAACGATTCGAAGGATTTAAATCCAACGATCGAAGGAAAATCCTTCGATCAAAAAATCCCAGGCAAGCCTATGGGGACCTTCCCCATAGGCTAACATTGACTTCGGTAGCTTTTAGCTGCCGAAGTAGGGGGTCTAAGTTTTTCTTAAAGAGACAGTACTTCGACTATCGAATGGTCGAATAGTCGAACGATTTTTAGTTCGGATCGTTCGATTTTCGTAGTCGAAGGTCGAAGTAGCCCATTCGATGGTTGAAGTAGCCCAAAAAAACTTCGAAATTCGAATTTTTTTAAATTTGAACCCTTCACTCGAATTCAGTGAATCGGCCCCTTAGAGTTCTGCAAGTCATTGTTTTTGCTTGCAGTGTAAATTGAAGCTTCAAAGTAACCTCAGGTCTAATCCATTTATAAAAGCCTATAAATGGATACTACAGATACAGAATTTACTTCCAATATTTGCTCTTTTCAAAAAGGCTTACCAATTTTTGACTAGAATCACACATTGTATTTTCTCTTTAAATAAATCAGCTAATAACCAGTTAAATCAGTTTATAACCAGTTAACTAGATAAAATGTCCTACCATTAAATATTTGCAAAATGTAAATGAAAGGGGGGAACTGAAAGGGTTAACTTCTATCCCTGAAACTTCTGTCCTTGCTCAAACTTCATTATGCAAAACATGCTTATATGGCACGTACTCCCCAGCTGGCCTGAGCAGCCCCCAATGCCCTTGGGCGAATATGTTTCTTATCTCTTCTTATCACGCATACCAGCACACCCCACTACAAAGTTTCTTTTTGGAGACACACAGAATAATACTTTTTTGTTTTCCCTTAGGCTAAGGCATACCTTTGTTACACGTCATATTGGCTATATAAGCAACTGCTGTAACCCTAATAAATCGGAACTTGCTTTGCAACACACGTGCCTACTGTGTTGTTCTTGGGCTGATGTAATCAGATGGTTTCTGCCGTGCCAAGATGAACCGGTTCGCCTAGGGATAGCACAAGGATAGCACAGTGAAAGCCCGGGATTTCCCCTGTTCCTTTCAGCTGGTGTCAGAAGTGGGATCGGTTGGATATCCGGAGGTAAGTAGAATTGCTGTCTGAACTGACAGTTTTTTTCTCTTACCTTTGGCTCTTTCCAATAACCGATTTCTTGATATATATAAAAAACAAAGAAACAAAAAAAAAAAAAAGAGGAAACAATATAACAACAAAAAAGAATAAAAATAGGTTTTGGCCTCTGGTATGGCGATTTGAGGCTGGTTGTTATATATATAAAAAATAAAATATAACAACAAAAAAAGAATAAAAATAGGTTTTGGCCTCTGGTATGGCGGTTTGAGGCTGGTTGTTATATATATAAAAAATAAAAATAAAAAATAAACCATTAAAACGAAAAGAATAAAAATAGGTTTTGCCTCGTGTATGGCGGTTTTTGAGGCTAGTTGTTAATTGTCTCGCGAGGCTGTTTTGCAAAGGTTCGCCTACTGTGATGGTCGAGACTGAGGCTGTTTTGCAAAGGTTCGCCTCATGTAACGGTCGATACTGTTAGTACAGTAAGATAGGGATATTTAGGTTGCACGCAGAAACCTTTTCTTACTGACTGATTCACCTCTCCATATACAATATTATCTCGTTTTGTCTTTGTACGTGTATGTATGCCCCTTTATGTCACATTGTATTCAATTTTCTTGACGTGTAACTTCTTAATTAAAAAATCTATCATTCTTTCGCCGTGCGTGTGTGTGTATGCCATCCAGGGACACATAATTGTTTGTTTGTATATTGATAACTGTTACTAATACATCCTGTTGGTGTTGCTGCTACTTGTAAGTTGTACTAATCATATATATATGGTGATGGAAATTGCTACGTGAGGGCAGTGATTCTGTCAACAGAATTTCCCAAAGCCGGCAGGTAAGCCACTTGTTGCTTACCAACAGGGAACTTCTTTTGATAGTGATCACAAGTCACACACTTTGTTATAAGTGATTACAAGCTATACATATATATATATATATATATATATATATATATATATATATATATGTAAGGCATGTATGCATATGTTTTGTTGTTTTGCCGTCTAAGTGTTGGGTATTGTATGTTGGTATAGTTGTGTTACCAATTTTTTCTACTGCTAACTGTCTGTGACTACAATTGTGGATTGCCTCCTATCTTTGTACTACCACCTTTATTCCTTTTACTTTTTACTAGAGACATAAACTCTGGATTTGATCCAGAGGCAGGCTGTCTTTCCTAAATCAGATTTATGAATCCAGGAAATAGGTAATTAGCCTGGAATAGGGAGTAATAGGGTCTAGAAAACACATAAGCAGTATTTGCTAGGAAGAACTGCAAGTCTCATCCAACACTACACTACTTGAAAGAATAGAAAGCTGCTATTCTACTATTTTTCTTCTATATTTTCCTCTATGTGTGTGTGATTGGTAAGGATCCCTGACTGGCTGTGTGAATGTGACTGTCCGAGTGCCTGGACTGAGTCTGCAGTGTGATAGTGTCCATAAGGGGATCCGTGGCTCTATTTCAGAGTCTGCTAGTTGATCAGGAGAATTCTGCGGTTCCTGTTTACGGGGCGACCCGACAGGCCAGAAACACAGAAAACCAGGTTATCTGCAGAGAACTGTTAGTGCGTAATTTATATATCTACATTGTGTGTGACCTGCTATATCTACTTTGTCTATTCTCCCCTTACACATTTGTCAATTTGTTTTGCAATGGGGGGTAAGTCTTCTAAAATCCTGCCACCTCCTCTTCCCAACGAAACCTGTAAGCAGTATGTCTATAGGTGCAGCCCCACAGGGGGATTTTATGTTGATCCGTGGGTAGACAACCTTGCAGGATGGTGTGAGAATTTACAGCTTGATAATCCTTTCCCACAAAATGGTGCTAATGATTTGTATCACATGAATATTGTTTACCAAATGTGTCTACAAAAGAAAGAGGGGGACCCCAATTGGGATTACACATATATGACTCCGGGAGGGGAGAATTGTCTTAAAATTGCCCCAGGGTGGCACTCTACTCCCTCCATCCCTAAAGCCCATAAGACCCATGGCGTCTCAAAATTATTTAAGTGCTCAAAATCCGACGGCCAGATTACCCACACTACCCCACCTCCGTACACAGACATTCACCCCAATTTGGCGCACAAATCATGCGCCACAGAGGACGAAGCCATTTGCATTGCTGTCGCTTCTGCCCCAATGCCACAAGCTCAGGCAGCACAAGTTGTCTCATTAGTTCAACCACCCACATCCACCCCCCAACGACCAACCCTCATAACACCATCTGCACCTACACATACACCCCCACCACCCATACTTACCCCACAGCTATTTCCCATTACTTCGTCCGCACTCACCACCACATGTGACGAACCTATTGAAATACCTCTTATGCCCAATTTGGAGGAAGGTATGAGCCTCCTCACTAAAGCGGGATACGATATAGTCGACATTTCTCCCGAACGTTCTAAAATGGCGGTGAAAAAGAGAGACACCCCTAAAAAGGAAGATAATTGCCACGCAGCCACAAAACAATATCCCTTTCTCACTGTTGGTGAACAGCTCATAATGAAACCCCTAAACCCCACAGAACTACAAAACATACTCTCTAACTCCCCTGATCCCCGGAAGAATCCTGGTGCATGTCTCGTTTATCTAAAAAGAATGTGTCAGGGACAATGCATGCATCAGGCAGACATTCGACTTATTATCGATGGCATCCTAGGCTATGACTTAGGGGCAGATTCACTAAGGGTAGAATTTCGAAGTAGGATTTAGCGCTAAACATTTGATCGAACGATCGAAGGATTTTTCGTTCGATCGAACGATTAAATCCTTCGAATCGAACGATTCGAAGGATTTTAATCAAACGATCGAAGGAAAATCCTTCGATCAAAAAAAGCTGAGCAAGCCTATGGGGACCTTCCCCATAGGCTAACATTGACTTCGGTAGGTTTTATCTGCCGAAGTAGGGGGTCGAAGTTTTTTTTAAAGGGTAAGTACTTCCACTATCGAATGGTCGAATAGTCGAACGATTTTTACTTCGAATCGTTCGATTTCGTTCGACTTTGATCGAATTCGATCGAATTTAACCAATTCGATGGTCGAAGTACCCAAAAAAAACTTCGAAATTCAAAGTTTTTTTTATTCTAATCCTTCACCCAAATTTAGTGAATCGGCCCCTAAGAGTCAGGATGGGATTGGGCTAGAGTCCCTTCCATTTCCATACCCGTTAATATTAACGCCATGAACGCTGCCCAATACCCACTAAATACACAGGCAGGCGTAGAAACTATGTGGCAAGAAGTAGAACAAGAGATGAAACGCTTATGGACCGATCGACAGTCTATGTCGATCGCTCTCGGATGTAAACAAAAATCACATGAGACAGCAAGTGACTTTGTTAAAAGGTTTTATAAAGTGTGGAAAGAGGAAGCAGCCCTTTCCTCTGAAGGGAACATGTCACAACTCAAAATCCAGACATGTTTAGGTAATATGACTCCCCAATGTAGTCTCACTACTAAACAACTCATTTCTGAGTGGCCAACACTCACTTCAGGAGACTTTCTAAAAAGAGTAATTGAAAAGGAAGCAGCAAGTTGTTATGACAATCCAGTCAAAAATGACAAGAAAGTACAGGGCACGTACATGGAAGTAAGCCCAGAAGACCCCACCCAAAACGAAACCACCTCCTGTCCAAATAGTACCATAGAAATGTATTCTAATAACCAAAGGTCTAATAACCAAAATTCCAACAGAGACAGATACAGCAGAGGCCATTGGAATAATGGACGAGGAAGGGGGAGAGGTAGTCAAAACTGGGGTAACCAGGACAGTAAAAACCAGGATCAATGTTTTAACTGTTACGAATTTGGCCACTGGCACAATCGATGCCCCTGGCCACCTCAGCCTGCCTTCCACAATAACCAACAAATGACCCCTAATGGCCCAGCCCCAACATTCCAACAACGAGCACCCCAATCACAACCTCAGATACAGCCCCGAAACCCAGCAAACCCCGCTCCCAGACACACCATCAATTGGCCGGGATCCGCCTAGGGCTGCCCTGAAGGTTGTACCCCACATTTCCCTGTCATCTCATCCTCCTCTGATGCAGATCCATACCTCACTTTAAACGTTGCAGGGATGGATTTATTGTTCCTAGTGGATACTGGGGCTACCACATCCTGTATTAACACAAAATACTACGAGGGAGATAGACACGGATCCATACCTTCAGTTGGGATTAACGGGGTACTCACACCCACTTTCCAAACCCCACCCCTGCCCGTCAAGTGCCCAGGCTCCAATCGCACCATTTCACACCCATTCACACTCATTCCAGGGTGCCCCGAGAATCTCCTGGGTAGAGATCTGTTCCACAAATTGGGTTTCCTATCTATCAGTATTTCTTCTACTGGAGGCCTTTCTGCAAATATTTTTGTCCCTGAAACTAACTCTATTTTCTTCAATTCTAACAACCTTTTTACTGATCCTTCCATTCTGTCTGTCTGGTCTACTGATAAATTTGATGTGGGCTTTGTTAACTGTACCCCTTATAAAGCCTTACTCAAACCACACTCACAACCAATATACATTAAGCAGTATCCACTTTCACAAGACAAGCTGAATGGTATCCGCCCATTAATACAGAAATTCCTTGAACAAGACATCCTCGCGGGTGTTGTCTCTCCTTACAACACCCCCATTAACCCAGTTCCCAAAAAGAACAAAGAATTTCGATTTGTACAGGATTTATGAGCAATCAATTCATTAATTGTGCCAATTGCTCCTATTGTGCCTGACATTACAGTTTTACTAACCTCCATTCCGTGTGATGCTTCGGTGTTCACGGTTTTGGACTTAAGTAATGCATTTTTTTCGGTCCCAGTGGACCCTGAGACACAGTTGCTTTTGGCTTTTACTTTTGAGGGGTTCCAACTTACCTGGAAACGCCTCCCCCAAGGCCTAGTGGATTCACCAGCGGCCTACTCCCTGGTGCTCCAGCATACCCTTAAGTCCTGGACCTCCAGCCATGGTTCCATCCTACTTCAATATGTTGATGACTTGTTGTTGTGTAGCCCAAGCCAGGATGCTAACCACCATGATACCACCTCCTTGCTATGACATCTTGCAATGGAGGGTCATAAGGTTGCCAAACACAAGGCTCAGATGGGGGCTGAGACCGTTGAATACTTAGGATTAATTTTTTCCCACGGACAGAGGCAAATCAATCCTAAAAGGGTACAGGCGCTGACAAAGATAAAGAAACCAGAGACTCCAAAGGAAATGTTATCCTTTCTTGGCATTGTCAACTATTGCCGCCAATGGATATCGCACTGTTCTTACTTTGACAATATCCTGAGACAAAGTACTAAAAAGGATGCACCACCTTACGTACAATGGACTAGAGAAAGGACTAATGCTTTTAATTCTCTCCTACAGACACTGGTTACAGCACCTGTGCTGGGTCTACCTAACTATGCTAAACCTTTTCATTTGTATGTGAAGGACACCTGTAAAACCAGTCTGCTACAGTCTGTGCTCAAGAATCTGGGGGAAGCTTTCGTCCTGTGGCCTATTTTTCCAAAGTAATGCCGTTGCCGGTACAGGGGATGCCGGCGTGTCTCAGAGCCTTGGCAGCTAGTGCTATGGCCGTGGAACTGTCTCAGTCTGTCACAATTGGTCACAATACCATCCTACACACCTCACACCAAGTCACACACCTGTTGAAAAACGTCACCACACAACATATGACATCCCAACGTTTAAGTGGCTATGAAGTCATCCTGTTGGGAACTGCTAATTTACACATTAAGTATGCATCTAACACGCAGGGTCCTACCACAATCCTACACGCTCTTTTACATCTTTCTGACCCCACTAACTCTTTCATACTCGATCCTCATGACTGTGTTGAGTCTATCCATTACTCCACCTCACCTCGCTTTGACCTAACTGACACTCCTTTACTACATGCCACCAATGTCTTTGTTGATGTTTCTTGTTCTAGACCCTCTGACGACACCTACAAGGCAGCCTATTCAGTAGTACAACTCCCTGACATTATTCTCGAAACTGACTCCATCCCTGTCAATTCTGCTCAAGCGACAGAGCTTATAGCACTCACCAGGGCCTGTCACTTGTTTGCGAACCGTCCTGTTAATATATTCAGTGACAGTAGATACGCCTTTGGGGTGGTTCACGATTTTGGCAAAATTTGGCAACAAAGAGGTTACGTCACTGTAGATGGTAAATCGATCTCACATCCTACCCTCATTGATAACCTTTTAAAAGCCATTCAACTTCCCTCTGAAATTGCAATTATCCACAGCAGGGCCCACACTAACAGAACGGACGACATCTCCCTAGGGAATGCTCTAGCAGATAGGGTTGCCAAATCCACTGCATCCTCTGCCACTCCCACCGTCATACCCATTTTTCTCCACTCTCCTCCCACCTGTCCAGACAGTCAAATCCTACAGCATTTGCAAGCCTTTGCTACACAGACCGACTTGCAATTTTGGAAACAACAAAATCTGACCCTTGACCAGTTTGGTCTTTACTCCCACCTGGGCAAAGTAGGCATCCCCGAAAGCAGCCTACCCCTACTCATTTCTCATGCTCACGGTGTTGGTCATAAGAGTGCCAAACTCACTTTGTCTGAGATGCAAAAACATTTCATCGCAAACAATCTCAGACAACATTGTTCAACCTTTGTTAAAACCTGCCTAACCTGCCTCAGGGCCAACACCACAGGCACACGCAACGTACATCAAAACTTACCCCCACCAGTAGCACCTTTTTCTCATTGGCAAGTCGATTTCACGCACATCCCTAAAACAGGCAAATTGCAGGAATACTTGCTAGTTTTTACTGACCATTTCTCCCGCTGGGTAGAGGCTTTCCCTTGCCGCCATGAGGACGCCAGAACAGTTGTTAAATTCCTAGTCACGGACATCATTCCACGATTTGGTTGCCCACTCCAGATTAATTCTGACAATGGCCCAGCCTTTGTCAGTAAAGTCCTCCAACTCCTAGTCTCTACCCTACGCATCTCATGGAAATTTCACATCCCCTACCATCCACAGAGTGCAGGTATCGTTGAGCGCATGAATCGCACTATCAAGGATAAGCTCCTCAAAGCTACCTCTGCCACCTGGACTAACTGGAAGTCCTTTTTACCTGCAATACTTGCAGAAATACGCATGACACCACATTCTGTCACCAAACTCTCTCCTTTTGAAATAGTTATGGGCGTCCCTTTTCCACCCCCTGGGTTAAAGTTCCCTTAATTACTCATCACACTGATCTCAATTTAATTCAGGAGGAATATGTATGTAACCTTATTTCTACATTGAATGGCATCTACGGTGATGTATCTTTGTCTTTTCCTTTGCCTCCACAGGAGCCGACCCATCCGTTTCGCCCAGGTGATCCAGTTGTTGTTCGACAGCTTCATCGCTATCGAAAAGGGGGATTCCCATTCGGTCCACGTGTTACAGTGATCGCCATCATACGGACAGCTGTCGGTGACCATTGGATCCACGCTTCACGGGTGAAACACGCTCCACCAGTTCCAACTCCAGGATTCAACAAAGACGAGGCCAACAGAGACAAAGATATCACTCCAGGACGAGATGTCATCAGCCACACCGTCACAGGAAGACCCACAGATGTCTCCGCCCCAACAGGTCCCGAAGATGTCATCCAAGAAATCTGCACCACTACCACCACTGATGATGAGAAAGTCCACAAAGTATGCACTATGGTGCATAATTGGTACTTTCCTTTCTCTGTTTTTCCCCATCATGATCCTCCTTCATTGCATATTTTATCCAAATCCTGATAGCCCTCTAGGATCAGTTTGTTATCAGGTTTTCAAAGCCAACACCACCACCCTCCACCACCACAAACGGAGGTCTAACCCAACTGTCACTTTGGGGACACGTTCTACTGACGAACAACATGTTGCAATTCGGACAAAGGATGGTATTACCACCTTCTGGTATAACTCCTCTAACACACACGTTGCCACTTTTATTTTTGATTATTGTAATATTGTACACTGTCCGCCTCAACCTTGGCAAACTTATGTGTATCACCAAACATATGCACAGCGGTCTTTTTATATTTGTGTAACTGATGACAATTGGGGTCCAATCTGTGATTATTGGGGTGCTGTTGGGTGGAATACAGGGTATGACTGGGGCTATAGACCTGCATCTGCCATAGCAAAAACAGACAAAAATGGGAAGTCCTTAATCAGCCGAATGACTTTATCTAAAAAAGGGAATTCTGGTCTAAATATGCCACTTACTCTCAATCTTGAAAATCCTAGCCCTGGGGACTCCGGCACCTACTGGTTGGGTCTATGGGTAAAAGGTAGTACTACCGGGCCAGGGGGAAAATTCCACCTTAAAGACATGTACAACTCGTCAGAATGGACTACTACCACTCCAGTCTCCAATCCACTGGCACCTCAAATAATCTCATTTAGTTCTATGATCGCCATTGCCAACCCCACCTTTGAGGACACCTTTTCTGTCGAGACTGGCTTCACTGATGTTAATGTTTGGTTAGAATGGATGAGGTATAGCGCAATACAGCATAATAAGAGCGATTGCTATGTATGTGGAGGAGCCAGACCTCATTTAGGCACTGTCCCCTTGCATATCCCAGCTGATTAAGAAGATTGTTTCCTAAGTCTTTATACTAACACCTCTTCTAACTCCTCTGTTTGTGAGAAATGGAAGTCTACTTACCCTATCCTCTCTACATCTCCCAGATCTCCCGATGGTATCAACATTTATCCCGGTAACTATACCTGTTTCAGCAATTACCGAACTACTGGCCGAAACCTTCACAATTTTACTAAAGGATATTGTGCCTCATATAGTAATACATCCTATCACAAACTGCTAAATCACTCCCAATCCTTAGGTGACATTTTTTGGCTATGTGGAGACCTCAAATTACGTTCCCGGCTTCCTCCATCTTGGAAGGGTGAGTGTACCCATTGTAAGGCCATTATGCCCCTACATGTTTTCTCCAAAAGTAACCAGCCGACACTCTCCATTTCTAACACCCTCCATATCTCTAAAAGGGATCTCACTCCAGGAGGCAGTTTCGATCCCCATGTGTACATTGACGCAATAGGCGTTCCAAGGGGGGTCCCTGATGAATTTAAGGCCCGTGACCAAGTTGCTGCCGGCTTTGAATCTATCATTCCCATCATCACAGTAAACAAAAACGTTGATTGGATCAATTATATTTACTATAATCAACAACGCTTTGTTAATTACACTAGAGATGCCTTGCAGGGTATTGCAGATCAACTAACTTCCACCTCTCAAATGACATTCCAGAATAGGGTAGCCCTGGATATGATTTTGGCTGAGAAAGGTGGTGTTTGCAAAATGCTTGCTGATACTGGTACCTGCTGCACTTATATTCCTGATAACACGGGCCCTAATGGTAAGGTCACTGTTGCCATTCAAAAACTTGGCGATCTGTCTGTTGAACTCAAAAAGAACTCGGGTCTTACCCATCCTTGGAACTAAAGGGGGGATTGAAAGGGGGGAACTGAAAGGGTTAACTTCTATCCCTGAAACTTCTGTCCTTGCTCAAATTTCATTATGCAAAACATGCTTATATGGCACGTACTCCCCAGCTGGCCTGAGCAGCCCCCAATGCCCTTGGGCGAATATGTTTCTTATCTCTTCTTATCACGCATACCAGCACACCCCACTACAAAGTTTCTTTTTGGAGACACACAGAATAATACTTTTTTGTTTTCCCTTAGGCTAAGGCATACCTTTGTTACACGTCATATTGGCTATATAAGCAACTGCTGTAACCCTAATAAATCGGAACTTGCTTTGCAACACACGTGCCTACTGTGTCGTTCTTTGTAAGACCCCTGCGCAGTGTATCTGGGCTGGTGTAATCAGATGGTTTCTGCCGTGCCAAGACGAACCGGTTCGCCTAGGGATAGCACAAGGATAGCACAGTGAAAGCCCGGGATTTCCCCTGTTCCTTTCAGTAAATGCAAGGATTCCTACTCTAGCTCATTTTTATTCATAATAATCATGTTTGATAACAAGAGCACATTTCTAAAGTAACAAACAGAATGCAAGCAAAGTAAAAAATATTTTAAACCTAAAGACACGTTTGATAAATTACCCAATTAGAGCAATTAATGTTGGTAATTTCCATACGTTTTTATCCTTAGTCTAATTATTCCACAAAGATTTGTATTTGAACAGCTATTACATCTACTTAGTAGGTTTGCAACATACAGGCGTATACATGATAATCCCATTTGACTATTGTGTGCCAAGGAATATTAATCCTTTTCTTTTTATATTACATTTTTCGCAAAACTCCTGTGCTTTTCTGTACCTAGGGTCATATGCAAAAATAACCTGTCCTTTGTCTTATATTGATGGGATATATCATGGGACAAGCATAGAAACAGTCCAAAAAAAATATTCAGCACATGTATATTAAGGTTGGTAAAAGCAAGTCACTGCATTTAAAATTTATTTTAATAATGTTAAAGTACATCTCTAATCAGATGATTTTATCGTTTTGCAACTTTTGTTTTATTCCAAACCCAAGAATAAATTAAGTTATGTAAAATAATAATGCAAAATATCATACAAGAAGATAAAGTGACACTTTGCTAGATATTAAAATCAGGATTTTTGAAACTCAGAGGCCGATTTATTAAAGGTTGAATTGTAGGGGTTTTAGAGGTTTTTGAAACCACGACTAAACTCACAAACTAATAGAACAAATTAAAAAGATGCTAAACGATGCGCTTAAAAGTATGAATAGCTTGGAAACCTCTAAAAATTCTGAAATAAAATCAGAAAACCTCTAAAAGTCCAAATTGATTAAAAGCGTTCCAATAAGATCAGCTCAGCTCCCATTGGGTAGGACTACAATGTAGTTTTCGGTGTGAAACGACGCGCTGTGACAAAACACCAACGTCAAATCATATGCAACGGAAATAAGGTAAGTGAATGCATTGTCGGATGAAGTCCCAGCGTTGATCCAACGCGGCACGACTGTCGGATGCAGATGCTGCATACTACGTCTGCCATCGACAGTCATGTCGCGTCGGATCAACGCTGCAACTTTACCCAACATTTCTATCTCTTATTTTATTTCCATCGCATGCGATTGACGCCGGCGTTTTGTCTGTGTCCGTGTAGTCCTATTCATTGACTTCAATATGACCTTGAAAAATAGTGATAAGCAAATTTTTTCAGCAGGCATTGTTTTGCGGCAAAATTCTGTAATTTGGCATCTGTGGCGAAAAGGTGACAAAATCCACCATAGAAAAATGAGCCTATGACAAAACTGTCACAGAGACAAATCACAGTATCACTGTCACAGAGACAATCACAGTAAGAAAAAAAGCCCATTGACTTTATGCATTTGGACAAAAAAGTCGCTGAGACAAAAAAGTCGACAAAAGAAAAATAGCCATTGACTGTCACTTCTGGTAGTGTTACACTCCACATGTAGCACTTAACTGATGTCATGGGACAAACCTGAACCACTCCGCAGTGGTATTTGGAAAGACATAGGTGTAAATTTATCAAAGAGTGAAGTTCCGCCACTAGAGTGAAATTCCACAGCTCACAATTAATTTCTATGGGATTTTGAAAGGCATATTTATCAATGGGTGAAAGAGAAAGTTCACCCTTTGATAAATACGCCTTTAAAAATCCTATAGAAATGAATGGAAAGTGACGAAATTTCACTCTAGTGGCGGAACTTCACTATTAACTTCACTTTTTGATAAATATACCCCTTGGTACCTGGAAGTTGTTAGCACAGTGCCTCCACCTAGTGGGATCCAAGACTGCACCTACAGTACAGATGACCCCACTAGAAACAATAATAATTCACCCACAGTATTTGATAAGCTTAATAACTTTTTAGCTAAAAAGGAAAGGGCAACTAGTACATCAAACACTCCTAACTCACTAATTTCGCCAGTACAAACTAGCTCACTAACAAAGTGTAAAGTCCTTTACTCAGTCTAACAAACACAGTCTATGTGCACTCCTTTGGTAATGTCATTTTATATGGTAATACTCATTACCAAGTCTCTTTGGATGCCTTACAGTAACTCCTCAGGCGAGTCTAACATTTACAGCATTAAGTGTGACTACCATCCCCTATGGATATTATGGATTCCTTCAAGAAAATACAGCAATAGTTGGGTCCCTCCAAAATAGTCAAGATTATTAAAAATACAAAAATATATATAAGGACATAGTAAAAACAGCCTAAAGTGTTGCGTGCCTGTTTGGGAACTTACTCATAAGCTCATAAGCACCCCCAAGTGATTGTATATACTTACCTCACACCCCGGGCCGGTGGCCCTGTCAGTAGAAAATTGCACCGGTCCGGGGGTTATTCCAGCAAGCACCCTGGAGCGATTGCCTCCCTTCTTCTTTCTTCAAATTTCCTGTGGCAGACGCATGTGCAGCAGAATGAAAAGCCAACTTCTTCATTAAAGTTCATCTTTTCCGACTACTGCATACCTGCATAAAGAAAGAAGAAGAAGGAAGGGGATCACTTCATGGTGCTTACTGGAAGAACCCCTGGACCGATGCAGTGTTCTCCTGCTAGGGGCACCATCCCGGGTGTGAGGTAAGAATATACAATCAGTTGGGGTGCTTATGAGCCTATGAATAAGTGTCCCAACAGACACGAAACGCGTAGTAAATAGAGAGTGCAGGAAATGAGGTGGATCAGTGAATAAGTACAACATTATGTGTTCCCACTTAAAATTCTTCTAAAAAATGGGCACACTACATTTTATTTTTTGCACTTGTACAGCTAAAAAGTACATTACATTTTCATTACTTTTGGACTAACCTGAAAAACTCAGCAACTAATCCAAGAGATGGATGCTTCTGAGGTACAGTAGCTACTGGAGCAATTCTTTCTCAGAGAAGTGGAAGTGAGTCCTTGGGTCAACTACATCCTAAGACCATCTTTAAAAAAAAAAACAAACCTCATCTTCTGAACACAACTACAATGTGGGTCTCCTTACCTAAGGAACTCTTCTTTGTTAAAAAGGTCTATTTTGCATACAATATAGGGGGGTTGATCAGTGCAGATTCCCTGGCCCCTACATTTTTATGAATTTAGTGCAAGTACATACATTTATAAAAACAGCCACTATGAAACATCACAGTAATACCCATGTGGTGGTTGTAGCTATTTACATCTACTCATGTTTTTAATGTCTAGCACCTCCCTGCATTGTTGCATTTCATGAGAAAAGTCTCCTTGCCATAGCATTAATATTCACTGTAGCTTTTATAGGGAGGGGGGGAGATTTCCATGACAACATTTTGAAAGGCATGAGACTACTAGTAATTGGTGTGAGGTACTACAACCACATGGAAGTTTGGCCATACTTCAAATACATCCATTACTCTTTAGTCTTGGTTTATGTCCACAGCCCCTTATGTGTTTTGAGGTCTATTATTTTAGAACCATCCACCCACCTCCACCTGCAGCCCCTTGAGTGTGTGTGGGTGGGGAAAGGCAAGGATTCCTCTTCATACTCACCTTCTCTCCTTCCTGACCCTGTGCTATATTAATGTCATGCCACTGATGTAACAGAAGGAATTAATCCCAACTCATTTTGAAAACATGCCATTATGAAAATTAAATGTCATATTTGCAATTCTGTTACTGTATGTGCTTCTTCAAAAAGTAAATAGCATACAGTGGTGGAATTTCTAACTCAGCACTTAATTCCCTATATAAGTCTCTTCTAACAACTTTTCATAGACCACAAAAATATACAGTATACATATTTATAAAAACACCTTGCAGTTCCTTTTACCCTTCCCTGTATAGCAGTTTCTTCGCTGCCATTTTCCCTTCTTTTCATACAAGAGTTGGTATTCCAAAATGTACTTTTTTAATATCATCAATTTGATTCTCTGTGCAATTTTCTATTACTCAAGAGATCCAATTTTCATAAAAGTACAGTAAAACTGTTTTGTTTTTCTTTCAAAATATTGTTACTTATAGAACAGCAATAGAAGTACAAATTATACTAAGTGCAAAATCTAAAAAATAAAAGCTCATGATAATTTGTACAAAAAATTATCAAACACTTTATCAAACAGCTTTATTCTTGGAGCATAGTATACACCAATTTGCTGCCTTTGAAACTGTTTCTAAAAAGACGCACATTTAACCTATAGGGAACAAGAAATCCATCCACTTTCCTTCCTCCCTCCCCAGAGCTAGTGACCCTAAGATCTTGGATGATCACAGTGCTCATTAATGGCTTTATTTATTTACACAGGAATGAACTGAGCAATTCTGTTTTATTGATTTTAGTATGTCATACGCCTTATAGAGTAGAAATTCTGTATCTGCAATAACAGGGACTTTGTGCTACAGTAGTCTGTTAGCATTAGAAACTCTAACTGACAGACTGAGATGGGACAGTCAGGTTGGCAAAACAGTCAGGTTTATGAACTTTAAGTAATAATTTCTTACAAAAGCAGAACTATCAGCAAAAAACGATCAAGGTGACCCATATGTAACTTTTATGGCCAGATTTATCAAAGGTCGCATTTCGAAGTGAAATATACTTCGAAATTCGACCATTGAATGGCTATACTTCGACTTCGATTATCGAAGTCAAAGTTTTTTTTACCGAATTTGCGGTCGAAGTAAAATCATTAGATCGAAAGATTAAATCGTTCGAATTGACCGATTCGATCATTTCAGCGATCGCTTGAACGATTTTACTTTGACTACAAAAGACTTAGAAAAATGCATTAGAAGGTCCCCATAGGCTAACATAGCACTTCGGCAGGTTTAATTTGGCAAACTATTGAAGTCGAAGTTTTTTTAAAGAGACAGTACTTCGATTATTGAATGGTCAAATATTCTAACGATTTTACTTCAAATCATATTCAAAGTAAATTCGAAGTCGTAGTATCCTATTCGATGGATGAAGTATCCAAAAAATTACTTTAAATTTCGAATTTTTTTACTTCGAAAATTCCCTTGAATTCACTTCGACACTTGATAAATCTGCCCCTTAATGTAGAATAATATTTTGAAATTTTTTAGTGTCAGTATCAGTATAATGTGGAAACATTGTCATGAAGGTATCCCAAATATGTTATTGCCCTTTATGTTATTGTGAAGTGTCTTATGTTCTGCCTTATGAAACAGGTGAGCTCATCTTTTGAAAATGTTACAAAACTATGTAGTGTTACATAAACAGAAGAGTATCTTTCTGAGTTTTCCCCTTATTTTATATATATATATATATATATATATATATATATATATATATATATATATATATATATATATATATATATATATATATGAAATCTAATTTGGTTTAGGAAAACATATTCAGATTTCTTTCATGTTGTTTTGGTTCAAGGGCCAGAAAATAATATTTATAGTATTTTGCTTTCAAATAAATTAATAGTTACTAAATAGTATTCATGCATTCCCTACACATTCATAAAACAGACAGCATAAATAATCCAGTATGTCAGGTTCTGACAAGTCAGAAATTATGGATTCCCTAGTGCTTGCTCAAAACACATCCTATTTAACAATGGCATTGCTTCTCCTTGAGTATGCTAAAAAAAACTCACAAACTGAGAACTTGTTCATTCTTTGCATGATGTTCAGTGTTACTATTAAACAAATACAGATGCATATCCAGTAATGGTAATGGTGTGTATCAAGGTTGACTTACCAAATAAGATGGGGGGTCCAGGTGCACAAGCCCCAGACCTTCAGCTTGTGGGAGGCAATACATGCATTATAGTTTTCGTAATAGGACTGGCACAAACCGGACTTCACTCCAATACTTGATGCAATTTAAAAGTATATTTTATTGAACAAAACGCATCTAGAATTATGTAGCCTTATGCGTTTCACGCCTTATGGGCACTTAATCATAGTCTGGACATCTTCTGAAAACACAGAGATATTTCAATGAAAATAGACCAATCACAATCAAGCCTACAACACAAGTTGATGTAAATATCCATATCCTGAAGCACTGTACCTGAGGGTCGCATCATTGAAGATCAAGAATCAATTGTTCCCCCCACAAAGATCATTGGTTCCCTATTCCCGCAACTGGCCAGCCAGATCCTATCTGTCCAGTCCTCTGCCCCTGCTGAGGCCCCCATAGGTATGGTATACATGTCACCCAAATTCTGTATATCCATCCTTCAGCAAAGCCACGGTTCCAAACAAGCTGGACATCCAGGTGTCCAAAAGACCTTGGAGCTGGTTAATCGTCTCCTTTGGTGGCCAAACGTTCGGAAGGATGTGAAAAACTATATGGTGGCTTGTGCCATTTGTTCCTCTTCTAAGTCTAGCCATTCTTGCCCTAGCGGGCTATTGCAACCTCTACCCATTCCTTCCCATCCTTGGACTAATTTAGCTATGTCCAAAAAAAATACTGACCAACTGCTGCAGTCTGTAAGGCCTGTCCAAAGGGCCAAAGCGCAAAGGGCACATGTATCAGATTCAAAAAATATATTCCAAGGCATTCTATAAAAGTTAAAAAATCAGTCTTTATTTAACATCAAGTATTAAAAGGTAGGCATACAGACCAATTGATGTTCCGCCTTAGGCGTTTCATACCCACTGGTACTTATTCATAGGCATTACTGTTGTTCCATTTGGTCACAGATTTTAAACCCCAGGAAGTCCCTCCCAAAAAATTTAAAACCAATAACGTGTTGCCACTTCACCTCTGTTCTTAAAGCGACATTACACATTTACTCAATTAGGTCATGTTATTGTTATTCTTTATGCCTATACGCTATACATTTCCATTTCCATACATTACATTTGTTGCCCTATATTGCCCTGCATAATATATAATGCCCATCACTTGCTGTCACACATATTTAGAAAATATTTCAGTAAAAAAAATAGCAGCAGAGTGCATTTGTACATGTGCATGTATTAAAATCACTTGCATCAAATGTGTTAAACAGATCTTACACATGAATATATTCAATGATAAACATAATTTTACGCATGTAAAGATAAATCATTTTTGAACTTTTATATAACACTTCTAATGAATAGAGGAAGAGTGACACTTTGGGCCCTGTGCTTATTCCCAGTCCCACTGCAAATCACTTGCTGACAAAGTCAATGGTTTGGAACCTGGATAAGACAGGCCCAATAAAACTTCTGTCTAGTCAAACCGTCTAGTTCAGTCTATTTGACAAGCAGGAGAGCAACTTCCCCCACAAAAAAAGGTTTAACTTTTGAAAAACACTCTTTCATATAATATTAACAATTTCAATGTTTTTTTAAGCGCCTACATTTGTGCATAGATGTTAATTATTATGATGTAAAAAAAGTATTATTTGTTTAACCTTTTCACAACTGAAGTATGAAAGTGGAACTGAAGTGGAAAGGGTTGCACTGTATGCGGGGTAGCCTGAGTGAATACATCCCCTTAGATTTATACAGACATAACTGTAGAGGACGGAGGATACACTGTGAGGCCCCTCACAGTTAGACAGTATTTTCTTTCTCGCAGATAGAAAGAAAATGTTTGCCAATACTCCGATTCAGTCTTTAAAAAAAAAGAAAATGTCAATAAATAAATGAATATATATGATTACAATGAAGCTGTGGTGTTCTCTGGTATAGATATACAACATGAAGGAATAACAATCTGTGTGTAAGGTGTCAAAGTCATTTATGAGGAGATCTGCAAGAGATAAGCAGATAAGGTACAAGATAATGTGGGTCAAATAGGCTGAGTATAAATTAAGGCTGAATTATTGGAGTGTAGAATCAAAGGAATTTCATATGATCTTTTAGTCCATATCCAGACATGTTGGTATTTCTGACCTGGTGCAGTCCTTTCTTAGTCCACATAATTAGCCATAAATCCAAGGCCCAGATTTAGGGGCCCATTCATTAAGTTCGAGTGAAGGAATAGAAGAAAAAAAACTTTGAATTTCGAAGGGTTTTTTGGCTACTTCGCCCATCGAATGGGCTACTTCGACATTCGACTACGACTTCGACTTCGAATTGAACGATTCAAACGAAAAATCGTTCGACTATTCGACCATTCGATAGCCAAAGTACTGTCTCTTTAAGAAAAAACTTTGACCCCCTAGTGCGCCACCTAAAAGCTACCGAACTCAATGTTAGCCTATGGGGAAGGTTCCCATAGGCTTGGCTAATTTTTTTTGGTCGAAGGATAATCCTTCGATCGATGGATTAAAATCTTTGACTCGTTTGATTCGAAGGATTATTCCTTCGATCGTTTGATCGAAGTATTTGCCCGAAATCCTTCGACTTCGAATATCGTTTTCATTCCCCAGTCGACTATTGAGGGTTAATTAACCCTCGATATTCGACCCTTGATGCATTTGCCCCTAAGCCCCTTCTCCATAGAATTGAAAGTTTCCATTAATTTAAGAACCAAAATTCTTAAATCCTTTATGGAGTGATGAGGGCCATTGAAATAACTTCCTATTGGTGTGTCCATAAAGGATTTTGATTCTTTAGGGCAATTTTAAAACAGATAATGATAGAAAAGTGTGGGAATACAATTTAATGGTAACTTTCAATTCTCTGGAGAAGGTAATTGCTTTCTTTGTAGCATTGATTTGTGCAACAAATAACACTTTCCTTCTAGTATGTTATCTGTATTAAAGCAATTAATTTTGACAAAAAAATTATTAATGTTAATTATTTTAATTTATCAGTCATGGGCAGGGTGCAGAGTACAAAAAAAAAGGTTCAGGCCCTATTTTGAATCAGCGTGAGGTACAGACTGCAGCAATGAACTGAACACAAGTTCTTAGAGAATGAAGACTAATGGGTTTATTTATAAAAAATCTAATTTGTGACGTTTTTTTTACTAACAATTTAAAAAAAACTTACACTTAAAAACGCCAATACCTTGTACTTATGGTGTTTATATGCTTAAAATACAAAATTTGTGAGTTTAAAACTTAAATTAAAACTTAAATTAAAACTCAAAAACCTAAATCTAGAAAATGGCTTGAGGTTTTTTTTTTTGATTAATACACTTGAGTTTTTGAAAATATAATTCAAATTTGTGAGTTTTTGTGCAAAAAATGTTGAATAGTGATAAAAATTCAAATTTGAACCTTGATAAATCACCCCCTAAGTGGGTGATTTTAAATGGTTTTATATGTTTTTGTAAATTTAATTGCTACTAAATGCAGTTTTGCCTGCCCTTTTCTGTTCCCTCTATGGGGCAAATTCACTAAGTTCCGAAAATGCGCTAGCAACGCCTTTGCTGCACTTCGCCGCACTTCGCCAGGGCACCGCTAATTCACTAAAATCCGAAGTTGCGCTCAGGGAGGCGAAAGGTAGCGCTACCATTAATTCATCAAGCAAAGCGAAGTTATGCTAGCGATGCCTAATTTGTATACGGCGCCAAGTTAAAGTACAATGGACGTATATGTAGCAGCAAATACATTATAATACACAAGCCTGGGAAAGCTTCATTAAATAAAATAGAGTTGTTATTTTGCCCTATACATGTGCCCACGGTATAGCTTAGGTGCCATTTGTTAGGAAATGTAGGGGGGGAAGGAGGGTACCCCCAAAAAAATTTACGATCTTTTTCAGCCCATCACCCTTAAAAAAGTAAAAGACGCGTTTGTTGGGACTTAGAACAAATGTAAACTTTTTTGAAGCAAGCCCTATCTACTTTATTGCACTTCGCCTGGTCTGAGGTGGTGAAGGCAAGTCTGGCGCAAGAGGTAAGGTTCAGTAAAATGCGCAAGTTAGTGAATTAGTGTAGTTACGTCCCTTCACCATAGCGCAACTTCGCCTGGCGTAAGGGTGCGAAGTAGCGCTAGAGTAGGTCCACTTCTCTAGCGAATTTATGTCAGCACCCATTAGTAAAAGGGCGAAGTAACAAAATGCCGTCACGCTGGTGAATTTGCGCTAGCGTTAGCCGCTTCGCTCATTAGTGAATTTGCCAATATGTCACATCACCAAATATTGTAAATTCCTGTCAATGCAATCTTGACAGACAATATCATTCTAGATATAGAGTTTATGTTTTACATTGCAGTTTTTGCAATTGTATGGTTCATATTGGTATTCATCTTAATAATCTCTAATTGCTCCTTCAGAGCAATTGCTAATCACCCATTTCATCTCTAAATCTTAAATTGGATAAATAAATGTATTTATCACTATCATAAAAGGAGTTCATCTAAGGAATTGTAACAATAATGACATCACTTCTACAAACAAAATGACAAAACCAAGACAGTCTAGAAAAAAAGTTTTTACCGGGAAAATACAGGCTTTTTCAACCTGTATTCATTAAAAATATATAACACTAACCTTTCATTTACTCTACGAGTATACTTCCACTTCTCTGATAAACAAGTGACATGCTGTGTCAATGTTAATGATGTCCTGACATATCAAATAAACACATTCTCTCAACTGTCCCAAATCCTTATCAAATTTTGAGCCTCGTTTTATCAAGATGCCACTCACTTCAATATTAAATGTGATAGGGCAGAACAAAGCTGACAACAGTTATTGCTTTCAGCCTTTCTAACATGTTAGTGTCTATATGGGAAAAATACACATGGACACACTATCCCACACTATACAGCAAGGAACATCTAAGCATTAAAGATATCCTTAGATTTACAAGGTGTGCTTTTTACCACAGTGCCAAGCAGCAGTGAAGTCTTTGTTCCCATTTCTCTAACAATAGCAACCAATCAAAAGCTACCTTTTAATGATCTGAAAGAAGAATCTAACATATAATTATATGTCATGGGTTAGTGAGACTTCATGACCGTTGTGTGGCTACTCCATAGGTCTTGATTGTATATGTTAAAATAATCCCTTTCCAGGGTGCCTTCCCAGGCTTTATTAACTAGAAGGGCTGTCTTTATTAGGGATGCACTAAATTCAGAATTAAGCTGAATCCGCAGCTAAACCAAATTCAAACCCTACAATGTGAAAAATCTGCCATGTGCATTGCATGTGTGCATCAATTGGTACACTGTCTACCTGTGTCAGTGATTTCCACCTGCGACAAGGATTCATATTTGGTTTGGTATTTACCCAGATCCAGTGCAAAAGATTCTGGCAAATCCAAAATCAATGGATTCGGTGCACCTTCAGGGAGGCTTGCTCCAGACTTTCACATTTTATTTGCACTCAGTGCCAGAAGTTTTTTTAAGCATTTTGTATTCTCTCATTTTAGGAGTGTGTCCTAGGAGAAGTAATATAGGTAATTTTGGGTTTTTTTCAGGCCAACCTGAGTTTTTGAAATCTGGGTTTTTGTGTATTTCCATTTTTTGAATAAGATTTAGAGCTTTAAATACCCAAACTGTATAGCCATATATGCCAGAAAAGTATGTTTTATGCACCAAAAAGGGATTTGGAAAGTCTCTCAACATTTGAACATGCCAATACCAGATATGTATGTTTCATGGAGATTTCTGACATCTATAGATCAAAAATTCTGAGCAGTATATTAAATTAAAACTGTACCCCGAACAATGTAGGTCTCTATAAAAATATATTGCATAAAACAACTAATATGCAAAATCCTGCTTTGTGTAAATCACCAATTTCATATCTGTTGCTTAAAGGGATACTGTCCTGGGAAAACATGTTTTTTTCAAAATATATCAGTTAATTGTGCTGCCCAGAAGAATTCTGCACTGAAATCCATTTCTCAAAAGAGCAAACCTATTTTTTATATTTAATTTTGAAATCTGACATGAGGCTAGACATACTGTATTGTCAGTTTCCCAGCTGGCCCCAGTCATGTGATTTGTGCTCTGATAAACTTCAGTCACTCTTATTGCTTTACTACAAGTTGGAGTGATATCACCCCTCCCTCCCCCACCAGCTGACTAACAACAGAACAATGGCAACAAATAGCAGTTCCCTAGCACAAGATAACAGCTCCCTGGTAGGTCTAAGAACAACACTCAAAAGTGAAATCCAGGTCCCACTTGGACCAGAGGTGTAACTACTCACCGGCAGGCCCTGGTACAGGATGGGCACCTGGGCCCCCCTGTTGGGCCCTCCCCCTATGAATCACAAGCTGTAGTGAGGCTAGCATGCACGCTGTAAAATCTTTTCCTGCCCAGCTGCCCATGATAACCGTTATCATTGCTCCGCCTGGCCCCAAGGGTGTGTGGGTTGGGTGCACCCCCTGCACCCCTGGCAGTTATGCCACTGACTGGGACACATTCAGTTACATTAAGCAGGAGAAACAACAGCCTGCCAAAAAGCAGTTCCATCCTAAAGTGCTGGCTCTTTCTGAAACCACATGACCAAGCAAAATTACCTGAGATGCCTAAACACCAATATTGCAACTAAAAAAAATTCACTTGCTGGTTCAGGAATTAAATTTTATATTGTAGAGTGAATTATTTGCAGTGTATATGTGTATATATATATATATATATATATATATATATATATATATATATATATATATATATTAGCGATGTACCAAATCCACCATTTTGGATTCGACCGAACCCCTAAATCCTTCACAAAATATTCAGGTGAATACTGAACCGAATCCTAATCCTAATTTGCATATGCAAATTAGGGTTGGGAAGGGGAAAACTTTTTTTTTGTGACAAAAAGTCACTAAATTTCCCTCCCAACCTAATTTGCATATCAAAATTAAGGTTCAGATTTGGTTCAGCCAGGCCGAATCTCAAACCGAATCCTGGATTATATATATATATATATATATATATATATATATATATATATATATATATATATATATATATATACGGAATACCTTTACCAGTTCTGTGTGAACACTCTGTGCATTTTGGCCTGAGGAAAGGGCATGAGTCCTCTGTGTGAGGACAGATGTTGATCGTGTGTCTGCTATGCGGAAGCAAATGCCTCTAAACAAAGGAGAGTTATAGGGGGGCAGGTAAATAGCTCTTGGAAGGGTTGATATTTATATGTATTTGCACTAGCATTTTTACCAGTTATATTGGTTATTGCACCTGTGTGTTTAATTATTATTTTCTACTAGGGCTACCTGTAGATGTATCCCTGGATCCCAGTAGGTGAAAGCACTGCCATTGAGAGAAATTCCCAGTACCCTTTCATTTAGCAAAGGGGATTCAGGACCTGTGTATGGTAAGATATTAATGATATACATCCCATAATACACGTTGTGTCCAAATAGGGTTATAGTAGGTTTACGCCATGAAACCACATATTTTTGGAGGTACACTTTTGGGTGAGTTTAAAATAGGTAAATACGTCTTTCTACTTTTAATTACCACATTTCCATGCTTTTCTGAACCGAGCAATTTTTTTTAAAGAATTTTGAATAATCAAAATGTTTCTAGGGAACATCTGTGTGTACACTTAACAAACTACATAGTGTGCGTATGTGTGAGTACAGCATGTGTGAACTCTGTGAAACCCACCACCCCGATCAGGGTTGGACTTTGTTCAGCGGGACACCAGGCCCTGCACTCCTTCTCCTAACCCAGACATCAGCAGCACTTGCGCTCCACAAAAAGTTACAGTACTTGCATGAGTGCAGGGGGCACCATAGAGTGGACTTTGCGGCTGACCCCCCATCTCCCTAAAGTGTATGTGTATTTGTGTAAAAAGTGTGTGTTGAGTGTGCAAACTATGTATTAATGGACATATTATTTATGTCCAACAAAATAATGTTCACACAGGTTATGCATGTAGTAGAGTGCTACAAGAGTATTTTTAAGGCTATTGAAACTTGACAAGTCAGCATAAAACTGTGAATTATTTTACTCATTTCAGACATTACAATTACTAGGTGTCATATTTTTGGTCTATTTTTCATTTAAAATATTATTAAATATTTTATTGAAATGTGAATTGTATTTCATAAAACTATTGATCACTTTTTTTAAAACATTTTAGATTATACAACCAAATCCCACACCTGAATTATGAATCAGTTGGAACAAGAGAGATAGCTATTTCATACTCTTGGCTAAGAACCTTGACCTTAACAAATGTTTTAAATGTTCACGTAAGACCTCTTGATGGTCAACATTCATCTACATTCATACACATCTGTTCAGATGGCATAATGCCTGTACAAAAACACAGCAGCCAATAAAATGTATGCTAATAATTGTTTTCAGATATATCGAAGACCTGTTTTTGTAATGCAAATTTTTAAATTCTATGAAATACATTATTTACAGCTATAAGAATATATTGAGAATCACAATTAAGTCCATTTCATTCTAAGAGCAATGGTTTTGTGCTAAATGTCCTTTAGATATAGCAAAATAACTCATATTTTGAGGCAATTATCTTGAATTAGAAATTATACTGTTAATGTAATAGGATAGGATGCTTCATTTTGCCTATGTGACATATTCATCAGACTATTGATATCTGTGCATAAATAAGTCACTGGTGTGACTTTGAAACAATTTAAAGACAATACAATATATCACATTAATACATACAAAAATCAAATACAGGACTTGCCTGCACTAATGTAAACATTGAAACAAATGAATGGTAGCATTTTTTTGAATATTGAATACTATTGGTGTTTTGGTGCAGTCTAAGGGTACGATAAGCAGATAAATGTCTAAGAAACTCTTAGTTAGGAGAAGCTTTAACTCTGAGTAGAACTATTCTAAGTGCAGAACAACAATGATGTGGTTTAGCAAGAATTATGTGATACAGTGAAATGCATATTGTGGTGAAAAGACAGCAACAAAAATATCAAATATATAAAATAAAATATTTAATTATATTTTACATTCCTGTCCATTGAAGGAATGGCTGATTGCTTAAATATGGACTGGCTCCCATTGTGAAACACTGTTCAAAAATTGTTACATAGCTACATAGTTAAATTGGGTTGAAAAAAGACTAAAATCCATCAAGTTCAACCCCTCCAAATGAAACCCAGCATCCATACATACAAACACTGACACCTCTATGAACTTACATAAACTATATATATCCTCATACACTAACTATAGATTTTATTATCGCCTTGGTTATAATGGTTGGCAAAGAAATCATCCAAGCCCCTCTTAAAAGCATTAACAGAATCAGCCATCACAACAACTTCCAGCAGGGCATTCCACAACCGTTCTGCCTTCACTGTGAACTATCTACACTGCTTCAAATGAAAGTTTATAGTCTAAAGGGGTGGCCTATATTTTTTATGAGAAAAAATGTAAAATATCCCAGAGAAAATAATCCCAACATTGACAATGTACCCTCATAATTTAAATCTTCCATCATTCTAACCATTTAGTTGCATGTATCTTCACTTTTTTCAGCTCATTTATATCCCTCTTAAGGACTGGAGCTCAAAACTGCACTGCATACTCAAGGTGAGGCCTTACCAGGGACCTATAAAGAGGCAACATTATTTTTTTCATTGCTTGCATGTATGCCCTTTTTATGCAAGACAGAACTTGATTTGCTTTAGTGGCCACAGAATGACACTGCCCAGAATTAGAGAACTTGTTATCTATAACAACCCTTAGGTCCTTCTCAGTTAAGGAAACTCCCAACACACTGCCATTTAGTGTATAACTTGCATTTATATTACTTTTGCCAAAGTGCATAGCCTTGCATTTATCAATATTGAACTTAATTTTACAGTTTTACAATCACTCTGCAAAGTGGCAGCATCCTGCATGGAACCTATAGTTCTGCACAATTCTGCAAAGATAGAAACAGTAATTTCAAGTAGATTACATCCACTGCCATCCCAGAATCAAGGTCTCTGTTCACTTTCTCACAGAAAGAAATCAAATTAGCGTGGTAAAATCTATTAGGCATAAAACCATGCTGGCACAAACTATAGTATTATGACTTGTAATGAAGTCAAGTATCTTATCCCTCAATACCCATTCAAAAAGCATTCCTACCACTGATGTCAGACTAACTAGCCTATAGTTTTGAGACTGAATGGAATCCCTTTTTGAATAGTGGCACCACATTTGCAATTCACCAGTTTCTTGGTACCATGCCAGACCTTAATGAATCCTAAGAAATTAAAGGGATACTGTCATGGGAAAAACATTTTTTTTTCAAAATGAATCAGTTAATAGTGCTGCTCCGGCAGAATTCTGCACTGAAATCCATTTCTCAAAAGAGCAAACAGATTTTTTTATATTCAATTTTGAAATCTGACATGGGGCTAGACATTTTGTCAGTTTCCCAGCTGCCCCTGGTCATGTGACTTGTGCTCTGATTGCCAAAACTCTTTACTTAAAGTATCCCTTTAAGTAAAGAGGTTTGGCAATCACAGAGCTAAGCTCACTAAGTACCCTGGGATAAATACTATCCGGTCCCGGACCTTTGTTTACCTTAACATATTCAAGTCTCTTTTGAATTTCCTTGTGTGTGAACCATGTAACATTAGTTGTATTACTAGAATTGGAACTATTGAGATTGCAGAGATGCCCTTATACTGTCTAAAAGTTAGTGTTTTAGTTACAGCTACAGTTGCCTATACAACATAATCTCAAAGGAGACCATGTTATGATCACTTTTCCCCAAATTCTGACCCATGCAAACACTAGAGATGAGATCGGAATTATTAGTTATCACAAGATCCAAAAGAGAATCATTCCTAGTAGGTTCTAGAATGAGCTGAAATAAAAAGTTGTCATTCAGCATATTTAAAAGCCTGCTAGCTTTTCTGTCTTAGCAACCCCATTACTCCAGTCAATGTCTGGATAATTGAAGTCACCCATGATAATAACTTGACCTACATGTAGTTGTGAAGCCGCTTCTATTTGTAAAACTAGCTGGGCTTGATTCTCAACACTTATACAAGGTGGTTTGTAGCATACACTAATGATGATTAGATGAAAATCTCTACCCAGAGAGATTCCACACCATCCCCAGTGCCATAAATGGTTATTTCTTTAATTCAGGTGTTACATAAAAACATAATCCTCTGCCCTTTTTAATCTCTCTGTCTCCCCTAAAAAGGGTGTAACAATTTAGATTCACAGCCCAGTCCTGTTTCATCCAGCCAGATCTCAGTCATACCAATTATATCATAATTTTTTCAAGATCGGATTTGTACTCATGGAGCCTGGAGGCCAGCATCCTCTGGTGCCCCCTCTCCTAGGATCATGCACATGCATATCCTTTTTTCCTACATCCAGAGCACAGGGACTGGGAGTGCATATTTCAAATAACAGAGCAAAATCTTGCATGTGCCTAATGCCTAGTGCTCTGGATAAGTGCAAACTTCAGGTGTGGCTGGGCTCATGCTGCCCTAGACCCGTGACTTTGGGTCTTGCCACAAATCTGGGTCTGTGAGTTTCTGGGAACAGTTGTAAGGGTAACCGAACTTTAAAAAACCGAACTTTAAAGCTACTCACTCCCGCTGCTGCTGCCGCTATTCTCCTCCCCGAAGGCGGGCGGCCCAGCGTTACTATCAGCTCCATACTGAGGGCATTTCTCTCCCCGGTGAAGGTTGCGGCTGCCCGGGATATCAGGAGGAGAGGTTACCCACTGCTGTGACAGGTCCCCGGAGGGGAATTGGCCATTCTATAGCATACTATAGCATACTAAAAGTTATCTTAACCTTTTGGTGAACTTTTAGTATGATGTAGAGAGTGATATTCTGAGACAATTTGTAATTGGTTTTCATTTTTTTTATTATTTGTGGTTTTTTTTTTTTAATTATTTAGCTTTTTTTATCCAGCAGCTCTCCAGTTTGCAGCTTCAGCAATCTAGTTGCTAGGGTCCAAAATACCATTGCAACATGCACTGATTTGAATAAGAGGCTGGATTATGAATAGGAGAGGGCCTGAATAGAAAGATGAGTAATAAAAAGTAGCAATAACAATACATTTTTAGCCTTACAGAGCATTTGTTTTTTCAATGGGGTCAGTGACCCCCCTTTGAAAGCTGGAAAGAGTCAGAAGAAGAAGTAATACAACTATAAGAAAATAATGAAGACCAATTGAGAAGTTGCTTTGAATTGGACATTCTTTAAACAACTAAAAGTTAACTCAAAGGTGAACCACCCGTTTAACCCTTATTTATCCTTCTGCTTTTATCCCATCCTTTTCCTCTGCCTTCCTGCACCGCTTTTATATCAAAGCCTTTATTATTCCCTCTTTTATGTACAATGGGCGACTAAACAATTACTTGAATCTCCCTGTTCTCTTTGCCTCATATGTGCGCTATCATCAGAGCTGTTAGCGAAGCAGGATAAACAGTGAAGCATGACAAGCGGCTTTTGTTCAAAGGTCCCGAAAATGATCCGTGGGATTGGGATAAAATTGAGGACAGTATCTTACCAGGAATGGGCTGCACAGTCTCTCTTATAGTTGCTATGGAAACAGACGCTCCATAATGTGCGTACAGAGCTGTCGCTGCCCCTCCAGCCAATCAGCTAAAGCTATTTGGGCAACACCTTTCCAGAAGCTGAATGTGGTTGGTCAATACGCTTGCCAATTGAGTCTTCCTTTTTTTTTATTTTTTTATTATTACTACTTTGCAACCTGATTATATTATAGGCTGATATTATGGACTGCATTTCCCGGCATGAACCTCGCGGCCGTGTAACGTTAGAGCCATATTTCCCTTCTAGGAAGCCGTGTAGTGACGTACTGCGCCCGGGGACCTTATCTGCTGTTTTGACAGCTAAGGTTCTGGCGCTGGGGGGTCGGGAAGCGAGGGACGATGAGCAGCATGCAGCCACGGCGGCCCGATTGGTTTGACGGCCTAGAATACCGCGGGACGTCGTGGGGCAGAGGAGATGGAGTCTGTATCACTGTGTGTCCGGCTTCAGGTTTGACTCCCAGTCAGTGGCTCTCAGCTTCTATTTGCAGGCTCCCCGGCCCACTTTACTCAAACTGGAGCGGCCCATCGGGCAAATGCCCGATCGGACAGATTATCAGTCCGGGCCTGGCGCTACACAATATAATTAATATAATGTACATTCGGGCTTATTTATAAAGGAAAGCCAAGGTGCAAATTAAAAAAAAAAACTCTGTGACTGCCATATAAAGGGGATGCATGTGAGCAACTGATGTCCACATATACTTCCCCTACTTTCAGAATTTACAGTGTATATTGAGCAAAAATGAGTACCTGCAGGTGCTTACCAAGCAAAGTAAAGGGCTTGCTTGTATTGCTGAGTGCTGTGCTCTGGGCTTTACACAGGATTTTCTATTAAGGCAAGAGGTGAAGTTTAATATAGCTATATTTACTTTTTTATTTTAAAAGTCTATTGATAACTTCCACTAACACTAATTGAGCAACATACTTATCCCAAACCATAATGTCCTCCTAGAATAAAAATACACCAACCTTATTTAAGGCAGTATTAAGATTTTGTGAAATTTGTGGCAAAAACAGTTGATACTACTTTTAAAATTGTTAAGTTTGAATCCGTGTTCCAAAAGTATATCATTCACTTTCTTATCCTTGTAATCTTAAAATTACAATTGCAAATCATTGTGTTAAAAATAAATTTTGCATCCAATGAACATTATTATATGTTTGAGAAGATAATGTTTCCCTTTTTTTCACTGCCAAGTCTTTGTCATCACTATTGCTTAGTTACCATGACCGCTATTATCAGAAAAGGCATGTTGTATTCCAGACTTGTGTCATCTTTCACCATAATGAGCACCAAGAAAAATGCAAACACATATCGATTTATGCAGAGGTCACTAAATGTGACAAGCAATCTGCGAAAAAGTTACTTAGAAGAACCAAGTTATAAAAAGTAATTGGAAAAAATGACTGTAACCTTTTTGTAATGAATAGAAGTAATAAATGCCTTTTGTAGTGCATTGCTGACCCTGTCAAAATGACAAGGTGGTCGTCTCATGATTTTGATCTCTTCTGCAATCAGAACATATAAATGTGGCATCAGGTATTAATTGATTCTACCATTGTTTGCATACTTGCTGATAAAATCAGTCAAATGCATTTCTTTGTGACTCAGATAGGTCATAGTATCAAAGATAAAACAATTTATCATTCTTTAATTCAGTATTTTTTTGTAATCATATTGTTATTTGTCATTCAGAGGCCATAGTCAAGGAATTGCTTTCTAATTGCTTCTTCTGAAGCAAATATTAATACTATGCACAATAAATAAGCCCTTTGTAAAAAAAATAAATAAATAAGACAACTAAAACTAAACTAAAAACTGACAAAAGTTCAGCTACTTTTCTAAAACTTATTTTACAATTTGTTTATTATTGTTTACCTACACAAATTTGAAGAATGTACAAGAATGAAAAAACAGAAGGGAGTTAGGGAGTGTTTTATCATGCATTACCTTAAAAGATGGTCGGTGAGAATAATGTGTCTTGAACAGTCCTCTGAGCAATATGTTGCCTATTTCATAGGTCATGATGAAACATGTATAGGCATGGGATCTGTTATCTGGAAACCCATTTTCCAAAAAAGCCCTGAATTATGGAGAGGCTGTCTCCCATAGACTCAATTTTATCCAAATAATCTAATTTTTTTTTAATTATTTCCTTATTCTATGTAATAATAAAACAGTAGTTTGTACTTGATCCAAACTAAACTATAACTAATCCTTATTGGATGCACAATAAGCCTGTTTGGTTTATTTAATGTTTAAATCATTTTCTATTAATATTAAGGTATAAGGATTCAAATTAAGGAAAGATCGGTTATCCAGAAAACCACAGGTCCCGAGGCTTCTGGAGAACAGGCCCCATATCTGTAGATACAAAATATATATATATTTATACATAGGGGAAATTTACTTAAGGGTGAAGTGGTAATGCTGGCAAAAATTTACTAATGGTCACTGGCGTAATTATACTTTTAGTTACAAAATTTGTACCAAGTATGTGTAAGATGACGCGCCCCGCCAAGGCAGTGTCCATGCGTCAGTCCTAACTACTGTAAGTGAAAAAAGAGTTTTTTGTTTGAGGGAGAAAGACCATACCTGCATGATCTCTTCCAAAGAAAACATTAGGCGGGGGTTGGGAGAGCAAGCATTCAGGAGAGAGCCACCTCCCCATATGTAATATGCAGAAACACAAAAAAAATGTAGCTCATCCCCAAATTTCAATTAAAACCAATTGGGTGCATGTAGGTGTGGCTTGTACCACAAACTATACACATTACCCCAGCACTCCATTATGGTCTTTCTCCTACTTCTACTTTGAGTAGAAACTCTACTTCCTGTATCAGTCAGTATTTGTATACCATTGACATGTTTGATGTATTCATTGTATAGTGCTGCAAAATATGTTGACATTTTATAAATATGTGATAATGATAAGCCATGTCTTCCTTATTTATGCATTTTATCTTCTACTTCTGTGAATTTTTCTAATCTTTATTTTCCCTGTGATCCGTTAGACCACACATTCTGAATAATGATCCCTTAGCTATGAGCTTTGCATACAGGAAATCTTATTTTTATAATTATCTTAATATTTTATTGGTGAACAAATATAAGACAGATGAGTTCTCATTAGAGCTATTGTTTTTCACACACCGAATATGAATATATAAGCAAACATAATACAGTATTTTTTTTTTTATAGATTTGTTTGTAATATAAAACAATGTTATATTAAACATTGATTTAGCATTCCATTCTTTAAACAAAAATGTAAACTTTAAACTTGAGGGGGTTATTTATTAAAGTCTGTTTTTTTTCTGGTTGAACATTTAAAGGGAAAAAAAAATTCATAGAAAAAAACCCTCACATTTTTCATAATTTATTAAACCCTAATGGTCTGAATAAAAAAGTACTTTAACTCAGATCTGCCAAGTTTATGTAGAAGGCAATGGCAGATGTCCTGTTGATATCCTGATCTGCACTGGGTTTCGTTCAATAAACTGAAAATTTCATGGTTGTCATCTGAAAAAGTCACAGGTTTTGGGTGTCAAATCCAAAAAAGTCTCAGTTTTCAGGGAAAAATATGAAAAAATCACACGATTCAGATTTTTTCACAATTTTATCGATTGTTTTCTCACACAAGAAATCTTCAGAAAAAATATTGAAAAATAGGGGGGAAAAGTCAGTGCAAATTTGGTCAGAGTAGTTTTCTGAAAATAGTCATAACTTCTCGGATTTTGATAAATACCCCCCTTAAGGGTCTAAATTAATATTTATATATAGAAATAAGCTATATCATGGTCTGCATGACTGGGTTTAAGATTAGTATGATTCATGATTTCATTTTAAGTACAGGTATGAGACCTGTTACCAGAATGATTGGGACCTGGGGTTTTTCTGGATAATGGATGTTTCTGTAATTTGGATCTTCATACCTTGATTCTACTATAAATGTGCACATTAAATAAACTCAATAAGATGGGTTTGCTTCCAATAAGGATTGATTATATCTTAATTTGGGTCAAGTACAAGGTATTGTTTTATTATTACAGAGAAAAAGGAAATCATTTTTAAAAATTGGATTATTTGGATAAAATGGAGTCTATAGGAGATTGCCTTTCCATTATTCAGAGCTTTCAAGATAACAGGTTTTGGAATAACAGACCCTATGACTCTATTAAGTATGATTTAAAGCAACATATGACAAAGTCTTTGAAGGAGTTTACAATAGTGTACAATGAAATGGATTTCAGTACAGAATTCTGCTGGAGTAGCACTATTAACTGATGCATTTTGAAAAAAACATGTTTTCGAATGACAGGATCCATTTAAGAAAACTGCATTTTTATTTTAGATAGATGGTTTATAGTATTTTCACTTTGTTATAAAATGTTTATTAGTATTTAAAAACTAAATACATCAATTGTTTCCGTTCTTCCGTAATTTTTTTCATGATATATAGCAAGTACATTTTAATTCAAGTAATCGATCAACAAATTCATTTTAATTTATATTGTACAGATGCACTTAATGCTCAGTCTCATATTATTTTAATGTACAAATGAATTAAATATTTATAATATCTCTTTTAATTATGGTTTATGTACTCTGCTCTATTTAAAATATTTATCGCACTATAAGGAGATATGTAAATTAAGTTATGCTCCAGGAAAATGACTTTGTAACCAGGAAATGTAAAATGTAATCTTTACATAAATACGTAAATAATTTGTCACTTCTTGAATTACAGCATTCGAAATTAATTAGCAACGTCATGCCAGGTTAAATGCCAGCATAAATATCCAAGTAAATAATATAACATTGTCATAATCATTTGTAGTTCATTATATACAATTAAGTTTGCTATTAGTTTAAATGTAAGTGGAAACGCCTGTAAGAATAATGCAGCAGGGCTGTTCAGGGCAGTTGGTTCCAAGCAAATAAAAGCAACACTATCTTGACCCATTGCACTTCCACTTATCCAGGAAATTGGCAAAAAATTATTCGGACAAAAAAACTCCCTGAATCACCCATCTGCTGTTATCATAAAGGGTTTGTTTGCTGTTAAAGGATAAAACTACAGTATAGAAACCGCAAACCCAGAGGCTGTCAGGGGGAGTTGGAGGGTAGTAGAAACATTGAGAGCCTGATGGGGATTTTAACTAATAAGAATCTTAATTATATGCCAGAACAAATACTTGTATTGCATGTATTATGACAGATTGTATAAGAACTTGTCTTTATGTTATGGAATAGTGTTTGATCATTTCTTTGGAGGTGTGCATTAAATAAATTAACTAAAGATATTCTATAACAAGTAGTGCTATGCTTTTCATCCCTATTCCTCTACTCAATGACTGGGATTTGGTTACATATTTCTGATGATGATGTCTCGTTGGTGACTGTGGTTTGGTTACATATTTTTGATAATGATGTCTCATTGGTAAGTTGTTGGTGCAGGAGTTGGGTGTCAGGTATTCATTGGCTTACTGGTGTGTTTGTACTGTTTCTACTGGAATCATTTATTTGAGTGAGCTCTAATTCATCTGCTAGGAAAGGAAATCCCCCCTATAAGATATTTTGGATCTAACTGGCTATGACTAGCTGACACCCAACTGCTGCATGAAAAGAGAATCAAGAGAAACAGATGATGAGAGAGGGATAGTGAAGATAAACTTGATTATTTCAGAAACAATGCAGAATACTTAATTGATTGAATTTAGAAAGTTTTTTTTTTCAGTATGATGAACCGTATACTACATTTTTATTTTTGCGATAGTTCTCCTTTAAGAAAAAACAGGGGGGCTATTTCTTGTGATAAAGATCTATGTAATGAGGTGAAAAAGGCCCCTACCCAGGTGTTTGGAAGATTGAAGTCTATCCTTGATTTGCTAGTGAAGGCAGATACAGTGCCCAAGTATACTGTAAGAACTTCAAAAAAATCTGGCTGATTTTAATGTCCTAACTATTTAATTTGCAGTGCTATGATAGAGATGAACTTTACACATTTGTATCCTGGTCATAAATACCTGTACCATGGACACTTTGATTGCTGTACCGCATATAAAGTGCCCACTGTGGGCAAAATATCTTGTATGTTCTTCAACTAAGTTCAATGAATATAAGTTTCATATTAGGAATATCATAGGGAGACGTAATTAAATTAAATTAAAAACTGATAACAATTCTTTGGCTTTGCACTGAAAAAAGAGGCCAGAACATATGTCCATTTGGCATTCTTGATCATCTCCCATTTGCAAAGAGAGGCAATGATCATTAAGAAACAAGGTTTACAAAAATAAATCTTTTAGGTAAGATTTATAAATACTTTAGTTTAGACACTTTAGACACTTTATATTATCTTGCATGCTAGGTCCATTTTATCATCCTGGGGAAGGTAACCTCACAACCTTTTTTAAACAACAGGGAAAGAACTTGAAAAGTTTTTGTTTAAAGTGCCCAGACAGGAATTTAACTAGTTACTAAATCATTTTTTAGGCTACCATTGATTTTCCCAGCAACATTTTTGCCAGATCTGAGATGGCAAAAATTAACATATAAATTGTGATAAAAAATTCAATCAGAAAAAAAAGTTGCCCATGGACAGCTATAGTTCATAGTTTATTGAAGGTATTCAATGATATTTATCTCTAAAGCTGTGCTAGTGCTGCCACTCTGAAAGAATTGTTGTATTAAGGAATCACTCAGGCATCCCCAAGGGCATTTATTATATACACATGCTCTGTGCTATCCTTAAGGGCTGACAGCATACTCATTATATTGTCTGCATGGAAACATATTTATAGAAGGTCACAACACAACCTCCATCTTTTATTAATACTTTTTATGAATTGTTTATGTCCAATCCAAGCTTTTTCAGGAAAGCATGACAGGAAAAATGGTTTCCTTACATCACTTAGAGGAACATTTATCAAGGGTCAAATTTCAAATTCATGTGAGTTTTTTAAAACTCCCATAAACTCCCATAAATTTGAAATTCGACTGGTCAAAATGTATTGATAAAATAAAAAATGTTATACTTTGACAAATTTAAACAACCCGAAAATTCAAATCAAATTCAATCAAACTTGATTCGAGTTTTTTCTGCGATTTTGCGCTGTAGCCTATGGGGAAAAGACGCTGAGGCAGTTCGGGGAGATAGTCACGCAAAAGACGTGGCGATAAGTCGCCAGGCGATCTCATCATCTGGCCTTACCCTAACAGTAATTTGCCAGGTTTTAGTTGGCAAATAGTCAAATTCAAATTCTTAAAGGGCCAGAGTATGATCTCAAAAATCAAATTCAAAATTTAAAAAAAACTCAAATCTGATTTGGATAACTCCCTAGTCGAATTTGACCATAAATAATTCGAAAATTTGAATTTTCAATTTGACCCTTGATAAATCTGCCCCTGGATGTTAAGTGCACTTATATTATGAATTCAGTGATCCTTTAGCAAAAAAACCCAAAAGACTTAAAGCAAAATAATTTATCCTTATACTAGAGTTTTAACTTTGTTTTAATAGAATGTTATTCTTTTATATCTTTTACAACACCACTTTACTTTACATTGAAATGTCTGGTAATATGTGCACTTAAAAACACAACAAAGATACTTGCATGTGCCCTTCTAATTACGTACTGACAAATCTTTCAGATTATCAAATAGATCAAAATTATATGTCATATAGTGTATTTTAAATTGATTCTATTGCAAGTATACATATTCTGCCACAGCAATTTCCACACTATGGTGCTGGAACCCACTGGCGTAACCATAGAGGGAGTAGACCCCACGGTGATAGAGGGACCAGGGGAAGCAGGAGGGTCGGCAAGGCGGTTGCAGATGACCTGTGACCTGATGACACACAAAATAGTAGGTGAACCATGGTGCAAGCAAATTGAGGGTAACCTGTGATTTGGGGGAGGGGAGCAAAAAACATGTGTAGAGATCAGGGCCCTTGAAGTTATGCCACTGCTGGAACTCCTTGGAGGACTTGAAAAAGTGGCTAAGGAACCTAGACTTTGGGTAAGAATTGAAAAGATGTCCATAGTTATGGTGGAATGTTAGATCAACTCTTATTACTGGTATTTTTAAACATATCAGATGTGTGACTAATAAATGTATGACCAGTACATAAATCATAGGAGCAATAAATACTATTAGTTATTCTTTTTTACCAATGGTTTACTAGATCAGATACAACTTTGTACTGTTTATCTAACCCCACACAGATGCTACATATTGACCCTGAACTCCAAGCCTTCATTTCTGGAAAGTTAATAATGTAAGTAATGTGCAGAAGGGATTGTAGAAATATTCTTGCCAGCTCTTGTGAGTTGACCCAACGTCAAAGGGGGTGATTATAGGTAGAATTGCACACTCATGAATTCCTTGAGTCCTTCCTTGGGTTTGTGTTGTCAGCGTGAAAACAAGTTATAGTAACCAGTTTGAACTGTCTCATAATAATATTTAAAAATGCAAAAAGTTTTTTAAATATTTTTTAAAAATCTTGTTTCCCATAACACAGACACATTTATCAGAAACATAATTTACTTTATGCATGAGAACACAGTATATTTGGAAAGTTCTATGTCTCCTGAAAGCGCCAATACCATATATTTATAGTTATATGGAGATTTCTCACTTGTATAAGTCAAACACTCCAAGCAGTACACTACTAAATTTCAAAAGCACTACTCCACAAAACAGCATACTTCTGATTTCAAGACCAAACATTCCACTAACAGTTAGTTTTCCATAGAAAACTACTTTTCTTATTAGAAAGATCAGATTCTGGCAAATCAAAAATGGTAATTATATCTATGTACTCAAAACCAACAAGTTGCTATTCTTTCCTAAAGCTATCATTTATTTGTGAATTTTTTGAAAAATTATCTTAAAGTTTCCAGTCTACAGAATCATATCTCCTACATATCATTAACTACCAAGGTAAAACAAATGCCATGGGTCCACTGAACAGTTTGATGTGCAATGTGTATTGGTTTACCGACGCATGTGGCATATAGGGGCTCCAAAATGAAGACATCCCAAATGAGCCTCAGTTCTGTAATTCCACATACTGCAAAATCAACACATTTTCATCATTTTATGAGGAACAAAGATAGAAATAAGATTGTTCACCCCAGAAAACCATACACTATATTAGGTACCAAGAAAAAACACCCAAAATATGAACGTTGGGGTCAGCTGAACAGTTTTATACTCAATGCACATAGGTTTATCAAAGTATATAGCATGTAAAAACTCCAAAATCTACCTTGTGCATAAGTATTTGATGACACAAATTTATAAACACTGTCAGTTTTATGTGGGATAAATGCTACAAAAAAATTTTGGTTTACTTCTTTCTACACCAAACTACCAAACTGTGACGTTTGCAGTTTTCATGACATTTTCAAAAATTGCCTAGAAATGTTGCCATTTGCTTCATTTATTTTGCACAGTTCTTACATACAAAGATTAAAACATCCTAAATATGCATTGATGCCCAATATGCTTATATTTATCAAAGTATATGTCATGTAGGGACCTAAAAATGAAAATAGTGCATATGAATTTTCTTAGCTGCAAATTCGCCTTCTGAAAACAAACCCTCTTCCTACTCATTATGCATCGTAAGACCCCCTAAAAGCACAAAGACCCCAGAAATCAATATACTTTTGAAAAGTACAGTACATATTATAATGAATCCAACTGGGCAAATATGTCTTTCTATACATAAAAACAGTGCCAAGCTATGCTAAAAAAGAAAATGACAAAGATACTTGTGTATGTAAAAAAAGTGTATGTGTGTGTGTACTCATGAGAAAAGAGTGTACTGTAGGTGTGTGTCTATGTGTGAGTGTGTAAATGTAAGTAAATGTAACAACTTGAGGGAACAAATTAAATAAAAAAAATAAAAGAATATGAAATATGTGTGTGGATTGTGCAATGTGTGTGTAGAGTAGTGCAAATGTCAAACCTGGGAGCAGGCAAGATGCATAAATCAGCAGGCAGACATCCAGACATTCTAGGAGCAGCTCAGCAGGAAGGGGTTGGTGCTGGGGGTCTGCACTCACATTTAACAGCAGCAGACACGTGGGTGTGTCATGGGGTCATCTAGCATGCAATCTGATCGCTTGGAGGGAGAATGGAGAAGCCTCTGCTCTGCTCATCCCTAGGGGATCCAGATACCTGCCAGTGCTGCCTGCAGCTGCTGGAGAAAGGGGCAGAGCTGGGAGTCCCTTATTTTCCTCCCCAAAGGCAAACAGATATTTATGACATGTCTTGCTGTTTGGGAGGGTTAACGGGCAGCTTCTGCTCATTCCCTATGGAGTTTCTGTCAGCATTGATACTCTGACTCAGCAGCTAAAGCCGCCGATGCAGAGAGATCACTAAAAATGCCACAGAATGTATTATATATGTTCTTGGCATTTAGAGCCTTTGTCTGCTAGCACGTATAGAATACGTGCTTGGCAGGCTAAGCATTAAGGTTTGAAGATCCAAATTACGGGAGAGCCATTATCCATCAAACCCCAGATCTTGAGCATTCTGGATAACAGGTCCCATACCTGTATTTATTTGAACAGGACACAGACCTCTAGGCCTTTGGAAACTCTAACATTAGGCACATCTAGTGAAATTTCTGGAAAAGATTGTAGTAAAGGGATTCAGATATGACAGAGGTTAAACTCTTTCAAGCTTTTGTGACATTGGCAGGCTATAAAAGTGAGTCAGAAAAGTCAGATATACAAAGATTTGGGGGCATATTTACTAAAACTCGACTTTTTAGCACTTTGTTAAAAAAAAAACATGTAACGAAGCTCCTAAACCCCAATGTCTTTAATTTACCAATAATCATATAAGAATAATCATGTATTTTTTCCCTTTAACAATTTTCAACATTTTTTTTTTTTTTAAACACATTTTTTTATTCATTTTAACATTTTGTAAAACATACAACTAGCCCACATAGGGCCAAAACATAGTATACAGATGCAGCCACTTTGGTTTGTCTGTTTGACACAGAATATCTAAACACAGATATCCCATTTATCTCATTTAACACAGAAAACTGCGTCACAACATCCCATCTAATTAAAGCATTCACCATTGTGAACAATGGAGCTTTGGTATGCTAATGAAAAGGTTAAATGCATTAAATGAGTTAAGATGACTTAAGATAACACAGTTTCTTCAATTACCCCTGAGTCATGACGCATTTAACTCACAAATCCAAGTGGCTTCATCTGTACGTGGCATTGTTACAGACATGCAGAGCTGCATTGCATATTAATACAGTGACAAATCGCTCTCCCATTAAGCTCCTCTTACTGCATACTAAGACACTTATAATTTTCCTATACAGCAAAGTACTCATATACAGATTCTTTTGTTGCACTACCTCCCTCTCTACCTTCATCTCTGTTCTCACTTCTTTCCCCATATATCACATTCTAACCACGTCCCCAAAAATAAATTACCTCTTATTCATCCTGTGTTGGGGAGCTCTCCCTTTGCACCTCTATTAAGTCCCAGTTATACCATATTGTATTAAATATGTCTATATTATCATGTTTCAGAGCCGTTAGATAATCCATCCTACGTATAAACCGCATCCTATCCAAGAACTCCTGTTCCGTGGGAGGTCTGGGAGCCTTCCAATGTTTTGCAATTAGTCCCCTTGCCGCTGTTAGAATATGATTCACCATCCTCTGAGATGGATTTTTTAATTTCGGGACTCTATCTCCTAAGATAAATATGAGAGGATCCAAGTGTACTGTTATCATTATCACCCTTTCTATATATCCCTTCACCATCCTCCAATATCCATCCAGTTTACAGCATCCCCAGAACATATGTAACAGGGAACCCTCTTGTTCTTCACATCTCCAACACACTGGGTTTGAAGTATCCGGGAATAATTTATGTAATAATAATGGGGTGTGATACCATCCCATGATGATCTTGTAAATGTTTTCCTTGACTGAGGCACATATTGAGGTTTTCCCTGCATTTTCCCAGATTCTCTCCCATCTTGGAATTGTAATCTCCCTGCTCAGGGCCTCTGACCAGCGGGTCATATATTTATGTGATGTTTGTGCCACGTCGACCTTGTTAATGATGTAGTACCAACTTGTGATCAGCCCTTTTTGCTGTGGGGATTGTTTGCATAGGTTCAAAATAGGGTGCAGTGGAGGGAGCAATAGATCTGGGTAAACTGATTGTGCATAATGCCGCAATTGCAAATATAGATATTTAGAGAGTCTATTTGCTCCCTCCAAATGCACCAGTTCATCATATGTTTTCATCTTTCCATCCGATTGTCGAAAGAGAGACTTCAGCTGTGTCAGCTTAGCTTCCATTAATATTCCCTTGGTAGGGAAAGTAACTCCTGGGGGGAACTCTGGATTCCCAACTAAGGGGATTAGTGGAGATTTCTGTTGATTGCACCCTACCAGTGTCGCCACCTTATTCCAACACCCGGCTGTATGTTTCATGGCTTCTAAGGGGAGGATGTATGGTGCTTGGTTGTATTTTAACCATAACATGCAATTAGGGGAGCCAATCTGTGGATAGGTTCTTTCGATTACAGCCCATTTTGTTAGTGGCACCTCCGTTATCCACCCTAGTATCTGCTTCGCTTGGGTTGCTAAATAATAGTGTCTTAAGTTGGGTACTGCCAGCCCTCCTTCTGACTTTGCTGCCATTAGTACCTGTCTTTGCACCCGATGTCGTTTATGACCCCATATGAAGTTCATTATTGCCCTTTGTAACTCTTCCAGAACACATCTAGGAGGTGCTATCGGGAGAGTATCAAATAAATATAAGAAACGGGGTAGCACATTCATTTTCACAGATGATATTCGCCCAAACCATGACAGGTTATATTTGTGCCAACTAAGTAATTCTTTCTTTATTGTTTCTATCAGCTTTGTATAGTTGGCCGAGTACAGCGTTTTATAACTCGGGGTTAGTTGTATACCTAGGTATGTAATGCTCTTATCCTGCCATTTGTATGGAAAGTTCAGCTTTAATAGTTTAAGCGGGGGGCCCTGAATGTTAATTGGGAGTGCCTCTGACTTAGAGTCATTGGTCTTGTATCCAGAAAGTTTTCCATATTCTTGTAATGTGGCATGTAAGTTAGGGAGAGATGTTTGAGGGCGAGTTATTGACAGGATTACGTCGTCCGCATATAGGGCGATCTTATATTGCTGGTCCCGAATCTGAACTCCATGGATATCTATATGGCTTCTGATTCTCTGTGCCAGGAGCTCTATGCTTAAGGCAAATAATAAAGGGGACAGCGGACACCCTTGTCTGGTTTCGTTTAGGATACGTATAGGTTGTGATATGTTTGGGGCCATTTTTATTTTAGCTACTAAGTTCCCATACAATGCTGAAAGAATTGTAATAAATTCCCCCTTAAAACCCATGCTGTCCAGTGTAGCAAACATGAAGTCCCACCTTAAACGATCGAATGCCTTCTCGGCGTCCAGACTCAGGAGTACCATAGGGGTGTCCCTCCTGTTTGCCACATCTACCAGATCTATAATTCTCCTAGTATTGTCCCCTGCCTTCCTCCCTCTCATAAAGCCCACCTGGTCTAAGTTTATAAGCTTAGGGAGAAACTGATTCAGTCTCTGTGACAGTATCTTGGTTAGGATTTTATAATCTGAGTTTAATAGGGAAATTGGGCGGTAATTAGAGCATCTGGTATGATCCTTTCCCTCCTTAGGGATAAGTGTGATGAATGATTCCTTAAAAGTAGAGGGGATTTCTTGGCCCTTTAAAAAGCAATTAAATAAATGCGACATATGGGGGTGTAGTATTTGGTGAAATGTCTTATAATAATTATATGTTAGACCATCCGGTCCTGGGGCCTTAGATGTCGGCATTTCCTTAATTGCTTCAGTCACCTCCTCCTCCGTCACCTCTGCATTAAGTATCTCTATCTCCTCCTCCTCTAACACTGGAAGGTCCAATGATTCTAAGTATTTTTGCATGGCCTCTACACCCGCGATTCTACCTTCTGATTCTGGGGACAAGTTATACAATCTCTGATAATACAAAGTAAATTCTTCCAAAATTTGCTGTTGATCAGACGTAGGACCTGCCGGGGTATGAATAATCTGCGGCGTATTAAGCCATTTTCTTTGCCTTAACTTCCTAGCTAGGAGAGTGTGGGGTTGATTTGCCCTCTCATAAAAAATCTGTTTCCCATTAATGAGACTTTTTTCCGCCTGTTGAATCTGTAAATCTTTAATCTCATTTCTAAGCTGTACAATTCTAATCAACCGCCTCTTGGTGGGATTGGTTGCTTGCTTTTCCTCATTTTCCTTTAGTAGGATTTCTTTCCCTTGTATATGTAGCCGAGATGATCGTTTAAGAGCCGATCCCAATGATATTATTGGCCCCCTGATAACTGATTTATGGGCTTCCCACAGCATTCCCTGTGAATCTACCGATCCCATATTTATTTTAAAATAATCCAATATTGTATCCTTCACTTTATCCCTTATCTCTGGTATCTTAAACAGATAGTCATTTAAACGCCATATGTGCATTTTTTTTTCACGCTGTCCCAACCCTATTGTTATTTCCACTGGGGCATGGTCCGACCATGTAATAGAATGGATTCGAGAAAACTGTTGAGGAGTGCACATAGGAGACGATAAAAAAATGTAATCAATTCTGGTATGCACTTGATGTGCATAGGAATAATGTGTGTATTCTCTGCCCACCGGATGCTCCACCCTCCATATATCTATTAGTGCATGAGCCTTAAGTAATTCTCTGAATTTGTGAGACATTTGCTCTGTAGATTGTGCTACCTTACTTTGGCTCATTTTTTGCCTATCTTTTACCGGAGATAACACCATATTACAATCTCCTCCTAACTCTACATTTGGACAGTTAGTTGCTGTAACTTTATTTAAGCATTTGCTAAGGCAATTGAGTGGGCGTTTGTTTGGCAAATACACATTGGCAATCACCATTGAGGTCCCCCCTATGGCCCCAGTAAGAATGAGATAATGACCACTAGGGTCTTTCTGTACCCCCTCGATCTGGAATTTACACTCTCTATGTATTAGTGTGGCTACACCAGCCTTCTTTTTTGCCCCAGAAGCATTTATACATATAGGGTACATTCTATTAGTCAATCTCCATGGATCTCCCCTTTTATGGTGCGTCTCCTGTAGGAGCACTATATCTGGTTTTTGCGCCAATATTTCCTTATTTATTAGTTGTCTCTTTAAGGGGGAATTTAATCCATTCACATTTATAGATAGTATCTTAGCCATTATCTCTTGTAAGTTTGTATTCACATCTGATACCAATGAAATTTTGTAGAATTGTTACATATGAGAACCTGCATTTATAGCAAGAAATGTGGTAGTAGTGATCGCCTCCTTGAGTACCTACTCGAATGGATAACATTTTAACCTTAAACATTGATACATAACCATAACAAAACATGCTCAATTTGTCCACTCCACCGTGGTAGTGTGGACCATCTTTTAAGTAACTTACGGCTTCCTTCAGTATCCAAGGAAAGTCAGTTGTGGGGGTCCAACCCCCTACCGTCAGAGTCATGGGGCGAAAACCAAATTATGTTCCTCGGACCTCAAGCCCCCCAATGCAAATATAACTGTAAAACTTTGCCGTTGCTTCCTTTATAACTCCGAGTGTCCCGAGCTTGGATATTTAGTCTCACATCTTGGTGGTGTGTCTGGCCAATAAAAGCTGCCTTGACATAACCACTTTATCCTTCAGGTGTCCGATGATGGACGTGAGCTTTGTACTGTTGACGTCGACTTCTGAGATCCTTCCTTTCCTGGGCTCCTCTGGTTCCTGGTTGTGGGGGATATTTCAGTCCATGCCGGGAGTTGTGTGGACCTCCTTGGTGATAGCTGTGGAGAAGTCACTCCAGGCATTTTCGGGACTCCCAGTTGGGCTAGAAATTGTTCTCCCAGCGCCGCATCCCTCAGAACATATTGTTGACCATTTCTTGTTACCATCAGTTTAAATGGAAAGCCCCACCGGTACGGGATTTTTGCTTCCCTGAGTTTTAAAGTTGTCGCCCGCATCTCCCTTCTCTTAGCCAAAGTCATTGGCGACAAGTCGTTAAAGATTTGGAGTTTCTGTGCTTGAAACATATAATGTGGTTGATTCCGTGTTGCATTAATCACCACCTCTTTACTCTCATAGTAATGCAGCCTACATATGACATCTTTAGGAGCATTACCTTTTGCCGGGGCCTGGCCCAGTGCCCTGTGTGCTCTGTCCATACGCCATGCTTCTGGAGGGTGGTCTGGGCTAATAGTAGAGAACAGGGATCTGAGATATGTCCTTAAGTCCGCAGGGGTAACCGTATTTGGGATCCCTCTGACCCGGAGATTCTGTCTCCTTTCCCTGTTTTCTAAATCCTCCTGCATGCTTTTGAGCTTTTCTACTTCTTCCTGCAAGGTAGAGTTTTCATCTTCCAGAATGGCTTGACGTTGTGTTAAGGCCTCTGTAGCCTGCTCCATTTGAGCAGTGCGATCTCCTATATCTTGTATATCTTTCTGGAGGTCACTAATGGATGCCTTAATACTGGCTGTAATAGTATGTGAAAGTTTATCATACAGCTGGGAGAGCTGCGTGGAAAGTTCTGCTGACGTGACCACATCTCCCACCTGCCTCCCATGAGTGAGCCCATCTCCCCACTGACCTCTATCACTCGTTTCTGGGGCAGCAGTTCCTGTAGCCAGCTGTGGAGTCATGCTCTCCAATCTCCTGGGCGAGTCCGCATTATCCAAGTGCGTAGGGGAGTTAGACGCGCTGTTCGTGTCCTCAGCGCCATCTTGCTGCTCTCTTTCCTGTTGATTCGCACTTTTGCGGTGCAGAAATGGGGAGAGCGTGCTCAGCTCCTTTAAACGCTTCCGACCCATGCTCCGGTATGTCAAGTAGCCTTTGGAGTTACACGGGCACCGGAAGGTCTCCTCTGTCGGCTAATGACGGCTTTTTAACACGGGGGTGTCACGGAGCCCTAGACAGTTGCGGCCATCTTGGTTTCGCCGCGCATGCGCCACCAACAATTTTCAACATTTAAATCAATGTCTACCTTGCTTTACTTTAAAAAGTAACATTTTAAAAAATGAATGGTACAATGCGATTGAAAGTCATGAAAAGCTTTTTTTTTATACATATGTTTGTGGTGTCTGAGTTCAGGCAGGTATACTGATTCACTCTGTATCCTGTTCCAAACTTGCTTTGATTTCCTATTTGACATAGAGATCACTGTCACCTTCCTTTTTCTTTGTTTTGTTGCCACTCATGACTAACGTATCTGTTAATCAATGTGTCATCTGACTATCTCATTCAATACCTCTGTCAGATTATTGGGTGCAAATGAATTGTCTACATTATTTCACTAAACAAAATGATCATGGCTGACAAAACCAAATTTGCCCCATGCACCTTTCTTAATTCTTGCACTGTCTTTTAAACTGTATGATAAGCCCTTATATACCTCCATATTAAGACTGCTTACAATAAAATATCCATTATAAAGTATCCTGTGACTGTCAATCTTTATTTGGTTTCAGAACTGTTGCAAAGGTTCTCTCTACCTGCTGACCTGCTATGATCCCAGTGCCATTTATATGTTCAGTGTAAATAATTTACAAGTTCTTTGTAGAATATTTAGAATAAACGGTCAATATCTTCTGCACACTTATCACATGACCCAGGCATCACCCAGCAATCACTCACCTAACTAACCAATGAAAATAGATGAAAAGGTCATGTTTGGAATGATACTGGACACAGCTTTATTAAAGTTACAACAGTGCACACTTTAACAAAACATTCCTGCACATGAAGACACTTATGTGATACATAACATTATTAATACTATAGTTATGCACATAAGTTAACAATGTCATAAAGAAACACATCATATAAAAACTGTCTCCCAAGCCTGTAACAGTTCTAGCGGGCACAAGAGCACTCCTTTAAGTGTATACTTTACAATTATATGCACAATGTAGAATACTACAGTCTGCACTGAGCTCTGAATATAAAAAATCCAGTGTCCGGTGCAGAGAGCAGAGCCAGGGGGCACTACTACTACTAGTCTGAAAGATAAGGGACAGGTGTAAGGACACCTACATGTCATTCTCTCATAGTTTTCATCAATAGTGCACTGGTTAAACGCTGTATTTCTGGGGCAAGTGGCAGGTCTTCAGGGCCAAACTAGGGGCATGCAGAAGAGGCATGTTTCTATGGTGAAAAGATGAAGTTTATGCGGGGCATGTGTCTCCTCCTTCCTCTTACCTCAAGTCTTGGTCCTCTTCCACACACTAAACATTGTATGTGTGCTTTCTGGAGGCCCCTCATGACATCAGCATGCTAAGATCCAGTACATGCCGCCTAATGGCTTTGTTTTACTTCATTCAGAAAACATTCTAGTGGCTTGAGCTTAAATTTGTTACTGGTCTTCTTGTAATAGGAAATAACCAGAAATCAAGAAATGTTTCCAACCTTTATGTTGTGTTACCCTTTATTCAGCTCTGAATTATGAGTCCATTTTAAAGTAATTTTAGTTTTTAAAGATTATTTCCTTTTTTCTGGCATATTGAACCACAGTATACGAGCACTGCAATAGCAAATGAAAGAAAGTTGGTGTACAATACACTATACAATATAAAACATAGTAATATTGTTTGTAAGCATGCACCTCATTTTGGCAGCATGACATCCCATTCATATTTGGCATGTGCCCAGTTTTTCAAGGACACTATACAAAAAAGACTTCCAAAGATGAGTACAATAGGCAATCTGAACCTCTCATCTCAGTATTTATGGGTGTAATTTGATTTCATAAGAGGGGAATTCAGGGGTCCTGTAGACTCGCCTTTATTAACACTCTCACCTAGGGATGTAGCGAACTGCCGTTAATGTGTTCGCGAACGCCGTTCGCGAACACCGGCAAAAAAGCGAACAGTTCGCGAACAGTTCGCGAACTTCGAACGCTCGATAAAATCGTTCGATCGAACGATCGAAGGATTTTATTCGTACGATCGAAGGATTTTCGTTCGAATCGAACGATCGAAGCTATTCGATCGAATGATTTTAATTCAATCGAATGCTTATAATCGTTCGAACGAATGGAAATCGTTCGATTTTAGCGATCGAATGGTCGAATGGTCGAATGGTCGAACTAAATTTTACTTCGAATCGAACGCGAACACCAATTGGCGAACGTCGCGCGACGTTCGCGAACATTCGGCGGACGCGAACAGTCGAAGTTCGCGCGAACTAGTTCGCCGGCGAACAGTTCGCTACATCCCTACTCTCACCTATATAAGCACAATCTCTGTGTGTATTGTGTGTCGCAGTTGTGTATCTTAACTTGCATTGCACTTGCACCTGGTGTGAATAATGAGAATTTAAAAAAATTGTATGCAGTTAAACCATTTCATTTGCACAGAAAGCAAAACAAAATAAATTGTTTCTCTAGTTGCATAAAATATTAACCAGATGCTTCATAATTTAATGCTTTGCTATTTTAAAGGCCAGAGCAATTTTCTGCATCACATTTTACACTTGTGATGTTTTTATTTAGATCTTCTTGGATGAATAATTATTACTACCATCTTTTAGGAAGCTAAATGTATTATCTCTACGGATCACATTAACATAAAAATAATTGTAATTAGAGATTATTCAATGTAAAATATGAATAAATCCTTAGCATTTAGGTACTGTATTATCCATACAAATCTGCAGTGCTCTGTAAAAATCCATTCTTTTATTTGCATAAATAAAGTATTTTGGCAATAGCTGAAAGGCATTTATTTGACTGCAATGCATTTTAAATTTGCTTGATTATAATTTACAAACACATAACATATTCCATAGCTTATTATATTAGAAAGGACTATATTCTTCCCTCCATCATATATATATATATATATATATATATATATATATATATATATATATATATATATATATATATATATATATATATATATATATATATATATATATATATATATATATATATATATATATATATATATATATATAAACATCACTATATTATTTTCATGTTGTACTGTTAGATCTGATATTATCTTCCAGTTCCAGGTGATTTAGAGGATTTAAATGAATCCTGTCAAGTTTCACACAATTTCTCTGTCAGGAATATCTGCACTTGTCATGTTTTAATTCAAATATGACAGTTTTTCAATCATAATGTGATCTAAGCAACAACCTTGTGGATTTGTATACTATATGTTCCTACTATATTCCTATCTCTCATGCTTGCCTGCAGCATGCAACTTGCTGTGAGACTAACATATTAATACATTAAAAAACAAGACATTCATATTACCAAGGATATGTCAAACAAAGCAAAAGCACACAGTTCAATAAATAATAATGATAATAACAATAAAATCACTTTATTTTTAGTCTTGTCATGGATCATCTGTTAAATAGTTAGGGTTGGACTTATTTGAGTTTTTGTTAATCACAGAATCTCATAAAGAGTTAAGCTTCAACAAAATAATTGCTCTTAGACAATTACAGAATACACTGATATTTGCTTTGTTTTTTTTCAATAGCACAATAAATGAATGTCTGTAATGGTGCTCCTCCTTGGAGTCTACAGTTCCTGTATTACAATGAATAATCCTAATTTATTTATGTAGTGCCAATAAGTTAGCTACTCTTGTTTTCTTTCGCTTATAAATTAAACCAAGACTGCAGAAGACTCTTTAATATGCCATTGTAAAGTACCCTTATTATTATTTGGCTATTTGGCACATTTGTAGTTAAGTTTACTTTTTATTTCTTCATATATATGTGTTCATATGTGCAGGGCCGAATTTTATGAAGCGGCACTTGAAAGCAGGGCCACCATTAGAAATCACGGGGCCCCGTACAACAATCCCCTAAGCCCCACCTGCCCTGACCCCTAAGCCCAACCCCAGATCCCACACAGATATCAGCACTAAAAATGGTAACCCCCCCACACACATTATAAATAGCCATTGTTGGTCAAGGCCCCCTATAAGTTAAAAAAAACGGTGGTGCCAGGGACCCCTATAAACATTTTTTTTTAAAAAATCATTGGCGCCAGGGACCCCATAAAGGTTTTTTAAAAATCATTGGTGATCAGAGCCTCCATAACTTAAAAAGTTGGGACTAGGCCCCCTTACAAGTTAAAAAAAACATTGGGGCCCCAGAGTATATTAAAAAAAAAACTGGTGGCAGGGGCCTGTAAAGTATTAAAATAATACATTGGTGGCTAGGGCTTTAAAAAAAAAAAACGCACATTGGTGTTCAGTAGAACTGAATTCGTGGCTTCAGGACTTCAAGTTTGGCTCCTTTCATGACTTCGGGTCTTTTCGTGGCTTCAGGACTTCAAGTTTGGTTCTTTTCGTGACGTCAGGTCATTTTGCGGCTTCAGGACTTCAAGTTCGGCTCTTTTCGTCACTTCAAGTCTTTTCGCATCTTCGGGACGTCAAGATTGGCTCTTCTCGTCACTTCGGATCTTTTTGCAGCTTCGGGACTTCGGCAGATCGGCTCTTTTCTTCACTTTGTCACTTTGGCTTTTCGGAAGGGGACTTACGAAGAGGTGGCGTGACTTCATTGCTGCCAAGGGGGGCCCGGCTATTTCAAAAACTGCAGCACAGCCAGGCCCCCCTTCAGGCCTGGGCCAGGAACAGTTGTACCCCCTGTGAACCCCTGATGGGGCTCTGCCCGAAGACCACATGATCCTAGTGCCAGCCTCTTAGCGTGCACCCTCTCAACCACCGGAGCACTGAGAGCTTTGAGTCCCCAGTGCTCCTTAGGATGCAGCTGGGCAACATGCCCCTAAAACTTTGCCACCCTAGGCAAGGGCCTTTGTGGCCTCTCCACAAATCTGGGCCTCTATATGTGTTCATACATTCCTACAGGTCACTAATAGCCATTCTGGGAATGATAAAACAGAAACAGACAAAACAGAAAAAAAACAAAAAGGCAAAAAGGATAGGTATTAATATCTTTACAACAAAAAAACATAGTCTGTTTTGTATTGAAAACTAGAACTTATTTAAATATGTAATGGTAGGCTGGCAGGTTCAGGAGGCCTTTCTACTTTGTTTATTCCAGATTTCTTTAACTTACAATACTGTAGTAACAAAACATGTGTAGAAAAGGAAAAATAGAGGGACACAGGTGTGTAAATTAGATTTTTTTTAAAAATGTAAAGAATGCTAAAGGGGTTATTTACTAAGCCCCAAATGCAAAAATCACAAAAAATTGTGATTTTTTTTAAAACTGGGCTTTTAAAAATTTGTGAATTTTTCAGAATTTATTAAACCCCGAGGCTGGAAAACTCAGAATCTGAAATCCTGGCATCTCAGAAATGTCGAGGTTGCATATAAGTTAATGGGAGAAGTCCCAATGATTTCATTGATTTGCTCTGTGTCTCATGCCAAACCCCAAAGTATTCAGAGGTTTCGGGCAAAAATCTTGAAAATTTGAGAGAAACCTTCGAAAAAATCAGAGTTTTTACCGCAAAGCAAATTTTCAGGAAAATGTAATAATAAATAAGCATTAAAAACCCAAGCGGCTTAGATCAGATTTTGTAGCAGCCAATATTGAGATAATTTTGGACCTTGATAAATAACCCCCTAAGAGTGTAAAATGACCTGTTTATAAATGTGTTACTATTGTTGTGTGTAAGTAAACTACTGCCACGCATTGCAATCATGGGAATAATGTATTACAAAAAGCAGACTGATTTAGATGAAAAAGAAATTCTGGTGTGTAAATTATTGTAGATAGGTTGGCGCTCAATGCCATCGTATTAATCTTATACCTATGTAGGGGTGATTGTACATTATGTATATGTATATTAGTTATATTTGGCATATTTTAAGATTACATAAGGTGTGTTGGTCATGTAAATATACAATTAAAGAACATGTACTTGTTTGTTTGGATATTTATATACACATATGTTCTATTAACTGTAGTGATGGCCGAATTTATTCGCCAGGCGCGAATTTGCACGATTCGTCGCCGGCGAATAAATTTGCAAAACGGGAGCGAAAATTCGCTGACGTCAAAAATTTCGCCCATCACTAATCAACTGGCATCACCTTCATTAAACATACTTTAGAGGAAGAAATGTGTAAGCTTCAAAAGAGTGACAGCAAAAATCATATTTTCAGTATTTTTTTTTAAATAGAATCAAATATAACATAGCAATACATTACCTGGCAATAAATTAATTGTGTTCTTTGTAACGTTTGAATAATATATAGAATGTTCTCCAAACATTTCTGTTTTCCCAGGGTATATGACAGCTTACATTCCTCTGAAACTTCATAAGAATCATTTACTGTTATAAGACTAGCAACCTCTTTAGGGAAAAGGGAAATGTCCAGGTATAGGACACCGTCATTTTTCTTCAGAGGCCATTTGAAATGAATAGGTGGTGGTTACGAATAATTTACCCACCAGTCACCGATAACTTCATCACAATTTTTCCATTACGGATCACAACATGTTACACTGCTGAGTACAGTCCCTAATGCTACATTGTTAAGTGGATGAAAGTGGTAGAATTAAATGAAAGTATTTTCAAACATTATATACTCCTTGCTGTTCTGCTACAAGAATCCCCGTTGTGCCCAGTGTGATGGCTTGTTGAGAAAGGAGATCCATATTTACAGAGTTACCTGCTCAATCATGTAAAAATTGTCTGTATTTAAATGATAGTAAAAACAGTCACCTACAATAGCTTTTTATGCACCAAAAGCTTACATAATAGCAAAAATCATGATGGAGTTTAACCTCCAGTCTTTCATTGTAGGGAAAGTAGTGAAAACATTATCATAATACAGTAAGGGGCAGATTTATCAAAGGTCAAATTTCGAAGTGAAATATACTTCGAAATTCGACCATCGAATGGCTATACTTCGACTTCGAATATCGAAGTCAAATTTTTTTACCGAATTAGACTGTTTTGCGGTCAAAGTAAAATTGTTCAATCTTACGATTGCATCATTTGGATCGAACGATTCGAACGATTTCAGCGATTGATCAAACGATTTTACTTTGACTACAAAAAACTTAGAAAAACGCATTAGAAGGTCCCCATAGACTAACACTGCACTTCGGCAGGTTTAATTTGGCGAACTATTGAAGTTGAAGTTTTTTTTAAAGAGACAGTACTTCTATTATCGAATGGTCGAATATTGAAACGATTTTTACTTCGAATCGAAGTCAAAGTAAATTCAAAGACATAGTATCCTATTCGATGGTCGAAGTATCCATAAAATTACTTTGAATTTCGAATTTTTTTACTTCGGAAATTCCCTCGAATTTACTTCGACCCTTGATAAATCTGCCTCTTTAAATGTGCATACAGTATATATTTCAATGAATGTAGAAATTAAAAAAAATAAAATAAAAAATAAAAGGTATTGAGTAAGAAGTAAAGTAAATGTAAGAAACCAGTTGTTCATGCATAGCTTTGTCATTTTACTTGAAACTTAATGCTATTCATTTTAAAATCTGATCATACTAACAAATGTGCTGTAAAGTAATGTGTAGAATATAAGCACAGCTTTACGATATTAGTAGTGGGCAAGATTTAAAAGGTTTAACAGAAAAAAATACAGGATAAAACCAATAATATCTATCATAATGTCACAGTTTTTTAATGAAGTTAAAAGTTAAATGGTGAATTTGTTGTATTTATTTAAATACTGCCCCAGGCAATATGCAAAGTGTTAAATAAAGTCAGTTATCAGTCCTTCTTTACACAATCTCCAATGATGTGGGCAAAGCACACTTTGCACACTGCCTGGGGCATTGTAAATGAAACCTCTTGAGTCATTAATAAAATATTGATAGGAGTGTCTATTTGATGGCATTCTGTATTTCTATGAAGAGATGTGATTCATATTAAGTGATAGCATAACTTCTTTGAATAATGATGGATAATTGTCCTTGTATTCTTAGTCATATGATTTTAAAATATTTACCCTAACTACATGTTTAAGTTTTTATACAAATGTTGGTTGTTTCCAGTTTGTATATCTTTATAATTTATATGCGTTTGAAGAGCTTTATATGTCTGGGGCTATGATCATGCTAAATAGAGAAACAAATTTATTTGATTGCCTCAGAAATTATGAATAATTGTGTAAAACTAAGAAATACGTCATGTATGAACATATTCATTTTGTATTTGTTGTTTCATATTGTAATCCCCAGTACAGCTACTGAGTTTCTTACAGTTTGTACTTATGGATAAAGTGTCACTCCTGACACGCCTGCAGTTACTCCTTTCTTATTTAAATGTCAGATTTTTGGTGTTTGGATGGTTCAAATAAGCTGTAATTTGGTTACTATAAACTTTTAAGAAGTTGATTATGTGATCCTTTAATATGAAACTTGTTTGCCAATGATATTTCCATTTCATATTGGCAAATCAAGATGTATTGCTGATGCAATGGGGCGTTCCATGTTTATTTGTGAGGTCAATCAGATTTAGTAATTTCCTTCATTTCCTATCCTATAGGGCCTGGCAATTTTAATAGAATTTCTACTTTGGTTTAATAATAGTATCAGCGAAAGTTTACAAATTTATCTGCTGCACAAATCTCTGCAGGATGATTTCTCATTGTAATAGCATATTAAATATGGAAACTAGGGGCCTACTAAGGGGGTGATTTATCTAGGATCAAATTAGAATTTTTGCCAAGATTCTAATTTTTTTGCACAAAAGCTCACAAATTCAAATTATATTTTGAAAACTGTTATTTATAGTGATGGGCGAATTTGTGCCGTTTCGCTTCGCCAAAAAATTCGCGAATTTCGCGCGAAATTCGCGAAACTGCGAAAAATTCGCGAAACGGCGACGGCGTCTCATTTTTTGACGCCGGCGAATTTTTTTGACGCGAATTTTCGCGGGAGTTTTGCGAATTTATTCGCTGGCGGCGAATCGCGCAAATTCACCGCGAATTCGCGCCTGGCGAATAAATTCGCCCATCACTATTATTAAGCAAAAAAACACGAAAACATTAAAATAAAAAAAAAAAGTCATCTAAAAGCTGGCGAGTTAATATAGAAGTTAATGGGAATTGTCCAAGGCAAAATTCAAATTATTTTTTAAATTCGAGTTTTTAACTTTTAATTCAAGTTTTTGAGTTTGTTAATTTCACTAATTCACATTTATCAAGCCTATAAAACTTTAGTTTTACTCATGATAGTATTCAATTGTTTTTTAGAGCTTTTGTAGATATGGATTTTTTCATATATAGGCAAACATTTGTGTTTTTTTAAGTTGTGAGTTTATTTGAAGTAGAAAACAAAATTTTATTTTTGATAAATAAGCCCATAAGTGTGTCCTAGCACTTGATTGATGGCCTATCAGGCCCACTACCATTTGATTTGTTGCTAAACTTTTTACTTTGACATAGTGCATTCAGTTGTTGGCTATTGGAGGTTGGCTCAGAAAGGCTTCTAAATTTTGGGTATGCTATTATTTTTCCTTTTTAAAAGCAGTTGTTTGTTGATTTATTAAGTTATTCTTAATGAGTTATTATTTGTTTGATATTCATTGATTTTAAATATTATGAAACATTTTCAAACAGTGGAAAAAATTAGCGGAACCACAAACATTTGCCAAAATGCATTGGTGTCAAAGGGAAGGCATAATGTTATTGTGTTTAAGGTATTTTTACCTCTGAAATAGTATATATGTTGCCTTACAATGTTAGAAAATCTCCTTACTATTATGCTATAACTGTTTTTTTTTATAAAAACAACAAGTTCCTATTCATATATTGCCAATTTTTTCCAAACCCAGACAGCCCCTTAAATAAACAATGGAGATCTGGGGAGGGTTCACATCCTATTGGTTGATGTGGAATTTTTCTGACTGTGGATTTTTTTTCTGACAGTCTGGGCAACACAAAATGCAATATACAAGCATGGATCATTTACAAATTTAGCAGATACTTGGTGAAAAAGTTTGCTAATTTCTAATTATTATGTTTCCTCATGAAAGCTTTCTTCGTTAATATGCACATAAAGCTTAAATAAACATTATTTATTTTGCTTGTCCCTAATTATTATCCTTTATCATGAAATGTTTCTACAAGATCAAAGCTTAAACATTTCAATATTACAACTTTAACACTGTAATAGGAAGTGGGATTTTTTAATTTCGAGCCCAGTTGAATATCAAACCAAATCTAAACACTAATTTGCATATACACATTAAAGAAATGAGGGGGAAAGAGAACCTTGCACACAGTGCAGGGTGTGGTGAAGCGTCATATGATTTTGTGGATTCATATTTGGTTTGTCTAGGTACTTCGATTTGAATCCTGCTGAAAAAAGCTGAATCTTGGCCGAATTCCAAACCAAATCCTGGATTTGCTGCATCCCTAGTAATGATTCAGGGAATACAAAAGGTATCATAAACAATACAGATATACTAAAAAGAAGAACTTAAGCTTATAGGGGTTGTTCACCTTTGAGTTAACTTTTGGTATGATGTAGAGAGTGATATTCTGAGTCCGTATGCAATTGGTTTCATTTTTTTATTATTTGTGGTTTTTGAGTTATTTAGGTTTTTATTCAGCAGGTCTCCAGTTTGCAATGTCAACAATCTGGTTGCTATGGCCCAAATTACCCTAACAACCATGCATTGATTTGAATAAGAGATTGGAACATGAATTGGAGAGGCTTGAATAGAAAGATGAGTAATGAAAAGTAGCAGTAACAATAAATATGGAGCTTTACAGAACATTTGACATTTGTCAGTGACCCCCATTGAAAACTTGGAAGAGTCAGAAGACACTAAATAATTAAAAGAACTATAAAAAATAAATGACAAATTGAAAAGTTTCTTAGAACTAATCATTCTATAACATACTAAATGTTAACTTTAAGGTGAACCGCCCCTTTAACTAAAGAAGTAGGCTAGAAATGTTGTACTTTATGTTTTGAGCTTCTGTACCAGCCCAAAGCATTCACAGCACTTTAGCAATGAAGATCTGTGCCTCAAAAGATGCCCCTGTAGCTCCCCATCTTCTTTTCTTCTGATTCACTGCACATGCTCTGTGCTGCTGTCACTTATTGAACTTAGGGACAGATGCAAAATATACAGTACACATAGAATATATATGTCCTAATATAAGGCTGATTAGTAATTAATATAGATAATTACTACACAACAGCACAGAAAACATAATCATAATCAGCCCTGTAGCATCAGCTTATATTACAGGCAAACTCGATTTTCTGCTTGATAATTTGTAACGACCCCTAAGCTTAGTTTCTCACCAGCTGCTCAGAGCCCACTGAGATGGTGACCCCCTGTAACAAGTTTAAAGTCATGGATCATCGCTGCTATTTAGGAGCTGAAACTTTAAGCTGGTGCAATAAGTTCAATTTAAATTCATATTTAATCATGCCTCAGTGCAGTTACAATCAATTGAAAAATATCTTGGGATATTTGTGATATTTTATTTTACATATTTTATTTTATTATTGTCTCAATCCCTACATATTTTATTTATATTATCTACTAATATATTCTATTATATTCTATATTTTACAGTAAAACAAAATCTATACTTTAACACATTCATACATTTGAAATATAATATTATAATATATTAGATAAAAGAAGTTGTTACATATTTTATAGACCACTATTGTTAAGTTACTGATTGTGAAATGAATGAGAGGCACTTCTAGAAAATCTAGCTTCAAAGAACAGTAACACCAAAAAATTAAAGTGTTTTAAAGGAATGACAATATATTATTTTTATTAACATGTATTTTTATAGCTCCAACATATTGTGAAGCTCTGATATTGTAGTGTTTCCCTGCACTGGTAAAACTGGTGTATTCATGCATCAGAATCACAACTGTATTTAATATAAACAAGCAGCTGTGTAGTCATGGGTGCAGCCATTAAAGCATAGGATAAACAGTGGATAACATATATTTTGAAAAATCCCATTGTGTGTACTTCACAGCTTATCTGTTATCTGCTATGTATCCTGTGCCTTTTCTCCTTATTCAGCTTTGAATGGCTGCTCTACACAGCAGCTTGTTTATATAAATGATTGTAGGGTTTCTTAAGCAAACTCACCTATTTTACTAGTGCAGCATACAAGTACATTATATTTGTATTCCTTTAAAACACTGTTCCATTAAAGAGGTAAATACTTCCCTCCTGACTCTTAAGAACGATGTAAGTATCTTCTCTCTTCCTAAAAACCCATCAAACCCTTTCTTGAAGTTTTACAATATTTCTTCTAGTACAACCACTTCAAGGATTCTCAATGTAAAACACCCTTGTTCAACATAAAGATGAAACCTACTATATTCTAATATCAGTGGACCCTTTGAGGGGATTATTTACTAAAGTCAGATTTTCTCTGGTCTGAGTTTTAAAGAGGAAAATACAGTTTTTATACGCTGAGGCTGCTAAAAGTCAGAATCAGAAAATACCTGTAATAACTTACCCTGGTGGGGTTCTTGGGGAGTTTGGCGGGGATGCCCGCCGCACCCCAGCCGGGAACGCCCGCCGCTCCTCTGTTTGTAACGTTCCTGGCTCCTTAAGGCGTGCGCAGCGCGCACTTGTTTCTTTTATAGGCGCATTTGATGCTGACGTCATGACGTCAGCGTGCAATGGCGCCAAATTCAAATATTTAAGGGGGACTTTGTGCTATTTCCATTGCCTGTTATAGGTTCATCTTGTGAGAGTTCCTGGTGTTATTCCTATGTATATCCTGTGTTCTGAATCCTGTTTTGACCCTGACTTTTCCTGACGTCCGTGATTCCGACTTCTGCCTGTTTACTGACTATTCTGATATCTGTATTCAGACCCGTGCCTGTCTCGACCATTCTTCATTGATCTCCTGGCTTTGACCCCCACCTGTCTGACTCTGTTTGAATTCGGCCTGCCACGACCCGGCCTGATTTGACTACGCTTTTTGTCTATGCTTTGTACTGTGACCTTCTGAACCTCTGCAACGTCATGCCCCTTTGCTCGTCCAGAATCCTTCGCTAGGTACCTCTCTTAATAAGACCTGGCGTCATCCGATTAGCTGAGGGCTCCTCCCGAGGTGAAAGGCGGCTGTTAAAGGCAGAAGCAAGAGCCGAGAACAGGGTGCTTAGCATTGGTTCTGGTTTTAGGGTGCCGACCGTGACAATACCCCGTCTCAAACCTGGCAGAAAAAAATCTCATTTTAGTATATAATTGACCAAATGTCTATAACTAAACGTCACATTTACAAAACAAAAATACAATTGAAAACCAATTAGTCAGGTACAGTACTAAGACAATAACCTATGGCAAAATTAGGGATAATACATTAGTCCATTCATACAAAGATGTGACCCCCCCAAAAAAAAGAAACTAACACACAAACAAACAGGAATTAGACCAGCAACACAAATATCCCTTGGAACAAGGACACAATGAAGCCTAGGCACTAACAAAAAGAACAGTAAGAGTTGAGGTAGTGGTTCAGAGCTGGCTTTATGTGTATATGTATGCATATGTACAAAAATACATTATTTTTAGACAGTTCATGCCATAATACTAGCAAAACAATAAAAGATCTATTACATTTACTCATTTTGTGTGTAGGGTTTAGAATCACTTTGGTTTATTAAACTAATAAATGTTGCTCTCCACTAAGTTTTGTGCAATAATTTGAGATCCACTTCATTCACTTCCCTATCTTTTTAATATATTTTTCAGAGAGATTGTCCAATCTTATTGCTAATGAGTGATGGAAAGTGACACTAGTTTCTTTTAAATTATGATTAATTCTTTCTGGGTATGCAAATAATATAAAGACAAATTGATTCATTGAGTTCATTACTTTTGGGCCAGCAAACCATGATATTTGTATAAGCTTATTATATCCCAACTAATTTAGAAAAATAACGTGTGAGTTACATGAAATATACAAAAAATATTTTTTATGCTTTGAGAAAAATACATTGCAATACTGTGCTTCAAATAAAGTACATAACATGTTTTTTTCCAACAGAATGGTCCACTATTTAAATGCCAGATACTGTGGTTGTTTTAAGACAGAACTTTTTGTCCTATAAATAAATGGATTCATAAGAAAACACAAACAATTAATGTAGTCATTTGTATTTTATAGGTCTATGCAATTGATTTTAGAATCCAATGTAATATGGCAATATCATTTAAAAAGATTTTATTCTATCTCTATGAAGTATTATAGAGTGTATTCCCCTGATGAATACAAAAAAGGGGAAGGTTGTGCTCACTTAATTTTGAACTATTGTGTGGGGGTAAAATGAGGATGTGAACAGAATAATTCATATAGACAAACACAAGAGGCTCTCTGCACTCAACCCATTATCAAAATAATAGGGACACTGACCTTTAATAAAATAGCCCCTTGCTAAGTAACACCCCCAATATGCTCTTACTCATTTTATCTTGTGAAGCTTAAGTTTGGACCTGGATGGTAAAAGTTCTCATAATAACACTGCACAATTTGGTCGAGAAGGGTACAAGTGTGGACCAGCTCCCCATGCAGAAAGTCTGCACCTGCTAGTTTGCACTTACATATTTTAAAACATGAAACATATTTTGGCTCTATACATTATTACAGGGGTAATGTTGGCTTGGTGCTGGATAAGCGTTTGAGACAATTTGCTCCTAACATTAAAGGATACTTAGCCCAGGGTTTCTAACACTTGAGCAAGGTTACTTTTAACAGTTGTATAGTAGCTTAAGTGTAGCATATTTTAGCTTTTTGAATGAGCAAATTGAGACCACACACAAACATTGATATTGAGCTTAAAGGTCATGCATTAAAGACTTCAGTTCAGTTTGAGGATCATCAAACTATAGCTAATTTAAAATCAATGTTTTTGGTGAAGGTCAGTCACATGCCGTTTTTAGTCAAATGATCTCTGGATCTCATCAATTGCTGCGATAGTACAATCCATTTTGCAAAGTATTACAAGTGTCCATTGGCTTTGTGTTGGTATCCATGGGTGTGGCATTACACATTCTATTTTATTAGTTACTATGATTTGTTTTAACTTGCAAAAGTTGCAAATAAACAGAAAAGAAAGGCTAACAATCAATTGGAATAGCATTAAATAATTCCCTGCTGGGTGTTACATTTAGTTTTTAATAACTTATAAAATTAATTTGACTTACTCTGGCCAGTAATTATAAGCTGTTTAATAAAATGCATTTTCTTGTGTCATTAACAAGTGGCAGAGTAATAATTTTGAAATCTATGGATTTTACACCCCAATCTGTATATTAAAAATATGTTCATACTTCTTTATCTCAGATTTTGCAGATGGGCCTATAAGTTGAAGAAACCTGCTTTTTAAAGGCATCTTATCTAGTTCTAACCCTTATAGATGTGATACGAGACTTTAAATGCATGTCTTCAAATTACTTTTCAGTAGTGATTATTTATTTATTAGTTTATTAGTCAGGTGTGAATTTGCATCAAATTTTTGCTGTCGTTGAATAAATTAGCGAAGTTGCAGCGATTCGAAGGTGAATTTTTTTTATGCCAGCGACAATTCCGACACTGGACAAAGGCACCCATTGACTTTAATGCTCATCAAATTGTCAAAAAAACGTTTATGCAGGCGTCAACATTGGGGTTTCGAAAACTTTTCACTGTTTCGCGAATTTTTCAGGGGAAGCGAAACGAGAGAAATTCGCCCATCACTACTTTTCAGTTTTCATTATTCTCCTTTTATAAATAACTACTGTACCTCTACCTAGTGCCAAGCCTACAAAAGAGAGGGGATTGATCAATGCACATTCTCTGGTCCTCTGTTTCACTAGTCATTTAGTATCTATGCATGTTCATAAATTTATAAAAATAGTGTTTTTTATTTACAAACTTTATGATAATAAGAGTCTACCAAGCCTGCAGAGGCATTTTCACAGCCACTAAAAATTGGAATGCTATATAATTTAACACACATGTACAGGCCTTGTCATCTAGCAACAGCTTTTCTACTCAACTTAAACTAAAATATTAAAATGGCAGTCTGCCACCGATGATGTTTGCTTACATTTATAGTGCCTGACACACTTGATGTATGTTCTTTGTGCATTAAGCTTGCTACCTTTTTCGTCACACAGGTAGAATCCAGAGAGGATATTTAGAATGTCTCTGGACAGAAGTGCAAGAGCATGGAAGGGTGTGAGAGCAAGCCTTTTACTGTGCATGGAGAAAGCTCAGTGTCCACCATTGTTTTCTAACTTGTCTGATGCCTTTTGCATCACACAGATTTTTCAGATTTAAAAGGGGTCCTTTAAAGCTAGGTACACATCCGTGGAGAAGAAACAGCCACACATTTTCTTAATCTTGTTAGCTCAAAGCAATCATAAATGTGGATTAATATATGTTGTAGTTGGGATGAGTGCAATGAGTGCAATGAGATGTATCTGGGGATCACTGGCAAAGACGTGATAATATTAAAAAAGCACTAAAGATAATAAAGTGGCTTAAAAAGAGAAAACAGTAAATTAAAAAACACTTTGGAGAAAGGTGTCAGCATATCTTAAATATTTTCTTTTTTAAAAAATTCTGTTTTTAAACTGTTTCAACCATGGGTGAGTTTTTTTACAACCAGACTTTGTTGGTTGCTAGGACAAAAGATAGGGATAAAATAAAATAAATGTCCAGAGAGCAGTAGTCACTAGTCCAATAGTCACTTGAATATGTAGGATAACAAATCATATAATGTACATATTCTCAGATGGTTTATCCATCTGAGAATTTTGTGCTACAATTTAAAAAAATCTTTTTAGGGTAATATTGCATCACAATGTCTCCCTATATATCCAGTTTGGCTCTCCTACACAGTGCTGTGTAGTTTGCATTCTTAGTTAAAGGGATAATTTGTTGATTGTTACTTATGCCAGTAGTAAAATCTTGCTCCAGTTATTACTATTAGTAATAAAAGAGTCTATGGTAAATAGCATTCTGCTTCCAAAAATTTTTGAAAATAAGGGAGGTTGCTGGGATTAATACAGAAGTGCAACACATTATATTGTTTGTTATTATATAATTTAACACAAACACAACCAGATATTTATACCAGACATTTTCTCTTTTTTTGTACATTTTGTAATACAAAAAATATGGCAAGAGATTAAAAAATATGTTATCATTATACACTTAAGGTGATTGTTGCAAACTTGTTAATGATATAGCAAAATGCTCTTGCTGGAAGGTGCCTTTTCTGATTAATGCATATTTCCTTCAATATTTGCTGTTTCCTTTCCTAATAAAAGCTGACAGAATGTAAATGAGTTTCTAAAGGAACCAGCAAAAGTGGCATTTTTTCTCATTTAATCTTTAGATGAGCTGTCTGTCTCCCAGCTGCTGAGCTTCATTAGAATTCTGAAACTAATTCACCTATCAACACATGATTATTGGTTTGTGTGAGTTTTTTGGGATACATGAAGAGAAAATCACTCCAAAATACAGGTTGGTCAATAATAAAACTGGCACACTTCAGAACAATCTGTTCTAACAAGGGAATGAACCAAAATCCCATTTTTGTCATTAGCAACGGATTATACCAAAGAGATTGTTAAATACAGGAAGTATGTTATATAAAATTTATATTGGTACTGTGACTATAACATTTACACTGAAGCTAAAATCTAGTAAAGCTTTAATGTTCTTAATTTTATACCAGTTTTTCAAATTATTTGCTACCAGATATCAAGTTATGTCTTACCTTATAAGTAAAGCATTTGAAAAAAAATATGTAGACAACTAGTGATTGGCGAATCTGTCCCGTTTCACTTATCTGAAAAATTCACAAAACACATTGAAGTCAATGGGCGTCAAAATAATTTTGATGCGCAACAATTTGCCCATGGGCAGTAACCCATGGCAACCAATCAAATTGCTGCATTCATTGCTCTACTTGCAGCTGCCTTTAAAAAGCTAATCACTGATTGGTTGCTATAGCTAACTGCCCAAGGGCAAATTTTCGCAGTTTTCATAATTGAGCCCCAATGGGGGTCAATATTATTTTGATGAGCAACAATTTTTTTCACGCACAACTTTTTTGGTGGCAAATTTTTACAGCAGTTTGTTAGACAGCAAACTTACTCATGTCTCATCAACCATGTAGACTAAAAGATTTGAAAATCTAAATTATAGACAAGCTAACAAGCTTATTTTTGTAAATTATGTGTTTAAGCTATGCTTGCCTGCAAGTGTTTTCTACGATGACTATGGTTTTGTTGTATTTATTTTTATATTCTTCTTTTCCTCCACTTTAGAAAACATATTAATTATATAAAATGTGTTGCTGTCAACATCTTCACAAATGTGAATTTGGTCTGTAATCGAAAAAGCCACACTGTTACATTCAATTCAATTTCTTAATAGCCTTAATATCCTTTATTTTTAAAAATACTGAGATTTCAGTGTAAGCATCATGCTGGCAATCCTCCTTGTGTGCTTAGAACATTTAATTAAACGCCTCATTGCATTCATCAATCAGCTTTTGTCATTTAATGACACTACAATTTGTGATTGGAAAATAAGAAACTTTGGCCTTTTATCTGTAAACTATTTAATTAATTTCAATGTATAAAGGAAAAAATCAGCTATGTAAACAAGTTCAACAGAGCACCATAGCTGAGGAAAAATTAAATCAGTCTTTACATGAAAGAACTGCAAGAACCGACAAAATCAAATTATGTACATTTTACAAAGAAGTTTTGCCTATGGCAAGATATATCCCATGCAAAGTTTTTAGAAATAATTCATCTAAAATTACCTTGCTGAAGCAGTAATTGATTTTAAGACAAAAATAAAATGTAAGTATCCTGCTTGAACTAGCTATGACTTAATCCAGTTTAAATGTATTGCATAATATCCCTGAGATGAAAATCTCTGCTCATTTTCTGTGGTAACAATCTCTATTGACCGATATTTAGCATGGGCTTTTTATCCCTAGATGTACCCAAACTTCAGTAATATGAGCTAATGAGAGAAATACTTTTTGGGTAGTCATTCTCTTCACTACAGTTCCTAAGGACCAGTAAAACAGCACAACTATAACATTTTTAGAGATGATTGCAATGGTTGGAAAGTTTACTTTCGAATCAATGTATCTAAAAATCTGTCAGGAAATGCACATACTTGACCCAGTTATTTATTTATTTTTTTTAAAAAAAATTACCTCTAACATACCATCAATAAGTGAATTATTACGTCAATAATAGTGAAAACAGTGAAAAAAAACAATACATTTTTGACACATTTGATTTGCTCCTCGCAGCATAAATGTTTACTTTCCCTGAAGGTAGTACACAGAGGTACAACCATTGGTGTACAGCACTTTAAGTGCCTACATGCACAGTGGGAGGGGTGGCACATTTCTAGAAATTTGAAATAGTTAGATTTTAACACAATCTCATAAAACTATTAAAAATGAGTTGCTTAAAGGAAAACTTTACCCCCAAAATGTACACTTAAGCAACAGATAGTTTATATCATATTAAGTGGCATATTAAAGAATCTCACCAAACTGGAATATATATTAAAGTAAATATTGCCCTTTTACATCTCTTGTCATGAGCCACCATTTCGTGATGGTCTGTGTGCTGCCTCAGAGATCACCTGACCAGAAATACTACAACTCTAACTGAAACAGGAAGAAGTGTTGAAGCAAAAGAGACAACTCTGTCTGTTAATTGGCTCATGTGACCTAACATGTATGGTTTGTTGGTATGTTTGTGAGTACAGTGAATCGTATGATCCCAGGGGGCGGCTCTTATTTTTTAAAATGGCAATTTTCTATTTATGATTACCCAATGGCACATACTACTAGAAAAATATATTATTATGAAAATTGTTTATTTACATGAAGCAGGATTTTACATATGAGCTGTTTTATGCAATATCTTTTTATAGAGACCTACAGTACATTGTTTGGGGGTATAGTTTTCCTTTAAGTATTAAATGCTCTGGGGAAGTGACCCTTTGAGGTTGTGAAACAGCAGCTTGTTTATCTATGAACTGCACCCTTTGCGATAATGTAATGGTCTTTTAATGGATGACAATGAAGATGGAATGGATATGGCTGTGAGTATATTGTACGTATTAAGCTAGCTTAGCAGCAGAATTCATCATGGCTGAACTCAAATCCAAGTGGAGGAAGCTCTCAGTAGTGTAGAATCCTCAGTTTCATACACACCAACCAGAAAATGCTTAAAAAGAAAAAGAGAGCACACAAGGGAAAACTCCCATAGTGTATCACCAATGGTATAGTTGCAAGGTTTTAAAATCCTGTTACCACTTAGCAGGGAATGTGAGTAATATGTATCAGGTAAGAGTTCACCACAGTGCTCCCCCTCCCACCTATATACTCACAAGCACACTGTTGAGAGTCGCTTTTCAAAATACAATTTGATCCCACAGTGTAGCAGCAATGGCAACCCATTCAGCCGGTGTGTGAGAAAACAATAGAAGATACAATCATGCATTAAAGCTTTTAATGTTGTATAAATAGTAAAACAAGATGTCTACTCACAAAGTGGATAAAAGTAAAAGCAATAGAAATGCCAAAGGAGCAGACGCTGACTGCTTCTAAATTCCAACGCGTTTTAAGAGGTTCTGCCCCTCTTCATCAGGGAATAGGAGTGTCAGTGTATGCAGTGCCTTTAAAACACACACCACTGCCATAAATTGACCCTGGCAACCAATACATATATATAACTATAACAATGAGAGTTCACAAGTTCATAGAGATACAAGTGGTTGCTAGAAACTCATCCCAGCAATTGCTGCAAGTGTACTTGTTTGCTAGGGAGCTATCTTAGCAATCGATATAAGTGTATTTGTGGTGCAGTAATAACTAGCCATGTGTGGCAAAAAGTTACAAAAAGTGTTTGTAGGGGGGGAGGGAATTGGAGTAGTATCTAAAAGGCCACTTCAGGGCTTAAAGGACCCCAGAAAAACCTCTGGAAAAACCCTCTAAAAGAAACCCTCTAAAAAGAACACATTTAAAAAAGATTTTACAATTTGATTAGAACAACTCCTATTGACTTCAACAGCTTTTATATAGCAAAGTTTTGTATTAGTGTTTTCGTGTTTTCAACTGGTGGAGGATTATTTATTAAAGATCAGCTTTTAGGGGTATTAGAGGTTATTGAAAGCACAACTAAACTCACAAACTCTAAAACACGATTGACATTGAATTTATTAAAATATCCAAATATAAAAAGTATGAATGAAAAAAGCACTGAACACTGCAGTAAAAAATATAAATACACTGAACATCTGTTAAAAAAAGAGTTTATACTAAATAAATCTCAAATTGTTAGAGCTCTTTAGAAGTATAGGAAAACCACAACATTTTTGATATTCGTGGAAAAAAAATCACGATTCGTAAATGGGCCACTTAATAATTTTTCATGGATTAGAGTACTCAGTAGAATGCATGATTTTTAGTATTAAAATAATGAAAAGAATAAAATACTAGTAAATAATAAATAATAGTAAATGGGCCCCATAGTGTAAATTATATACTGTACTGTATAAAAAAAGAAAAAGGATTTTTAAAATGACCCATTGAGTACTATAGAAAAAAGGGCAACATTTGTGGTGAGCAAAAAAGTTAATTTAAAAAAGAACTAACTGCATTTCTGAGGGGTTATTTTTTGTCTTGATTTTTTTATACAAATAACTTGAATATAAGTTCTTCAATACTAGATGTAAGTGTTCAAAATATTTACCTTTGATAACTTACAAATTACATAGACATCTATCTGGACACAGAATCAGAAGCGTCAATGTTACATTGAATTACAATACAGGATAATTACATTATATTAGGAAGACAAGCTTGTTTACAAACTATTCACCACTACAATCAACTGGAATGTCAACAACTCAACCCCTGCCAAGGCAGTTTCTACAGCTAGTTTGTATTTTTTTAGTTGTGATTTGTGCATTGTGTTTATCTGAGCTACTGCAGTGTCTCGTGAATGCATGTTAGGTAAAGCAAAATAAATATCTACATTTCAAAATATTGATTTGTGGTATAATGGCATATGATTATAAAGGAAACGCTGATGTCTTTATGGAATAAAAACAAATGAGGCATTGTTACTATGGGAACTGATCAGTCATATATAGCTATCTCCAAAGAAACCATAAAATAGGCATAAAATAAGCAAAATAGACACTGATATCAAATGTTATTACACAAAATGAATAGGTAATTATATCTCAGAAGATATGTAAGGACCAGCAGATATGTAAAATTAAAAAACGGATCAAGCACTAAAATAAAATCTTGCTGTTAATAATTAATAATACTAAAACCCAAACAACAAACCAATATATGGACACATCTTATCAGTCAGAACCTGGCCGATAACCTGACATGCAATGGAGCCATGAGAAATGTGTGTATATAAATACATAAAATTCATTCCTGTGAGATATTATTGTATAACACCAATCATAACAAATCAATCTCAAGGCAACAACATAAAAACATACAGTATGAAATTAAGTTAACATTGCAGGCTGAATTTCCAGGTGACTTCACTTTTTCTGATAAGAAATTGGGATGAAAGAAGAAAAACAATCAACAACAAATTTTGATATAACATTATAATTATTAGATGTTGGGCTTTATATACATATGTTAAACATGTTGTCACACTAGGTTTCCCAAAACCCAGAAAAAGGGCCAAGCTTCTGGTCTTAGCTCATGGCTCTGCCTATAACAGCCGCCTTTTGCAACGGGAGGAGCCCTCCACTTCTTGGATGTCACCAGGTCTTAGAGTGAAAGAAACATGGCACAGATTCTGGGCAGACAAGGGAACCAGAGTACACACAGCAGGAAAGGGGATGAAGCAGAGCATGGTCAGAGGACAGGCTAAGGTCAATGACATTTTTTGAAATCACCAAAAATAAATCCGTTTTTTAAACGGGAAAGTGTTTTAGGAAAAAAGAGAATAATCAGTGGCACTACCTTGCAAATCTGCAAAAATGGGCCAAAATAACTCCCAAGCAGTGTGCAAAGCTGGTACATATTTACTAAAATGTAACAAAATAATAGGTGTAAACTAATCATGTTAAGTTTTCTCTGGTCTATAAACCATAGCAACCAATCAACAGGTAGCATTTACTAATAAGTTTTAAAAAATAATCAGATTGGATGCTATGATTTAGGCAACGTTTGCTGAAAAAGGTGACACTACAAAATATTAAAATAATTATAAATATATATATATATATAATATATATATATATATATATAATAATAAAAATATTAAATTGGAGGCATTACATATGTGGACAAACAATATATTTCAGTTTATTTTTGAGCTATTTTTGAGCTTTTCTTTAACATATCACATTTACATTTAATCACTTATACTGAAATAAATATATCACAATTTCTAAGTAGCATTTTTGCAATGGGCTGTATATACTGTATACCCATATAATTATATGTAGTGCAATTAACACCTTCACAACTGATATTATAAATACATTTTGTTGTCAGTTTGCCAGGTACATACCCAGGTATATATTTTATATTACATAGTATGATAGATTTTTTAGCAATGTTCACAATCTATTTGTAAGATATTGCTTTTCTCCAGACATGGTTTGTACTCATCAGTTTCACATTTTCATTTGATATAGAACATCTGTTACCTGTCATCTGCTTTCTTCCCATGGATGTCTTTTCATCTTTTGAAATACAGTGCGTCTGCTGCATTACTTTAACAACCTTTTTACCTTATGTTGTGCTCTGTGATCTTTTCCTATGAAAGCATGTTTGATGGACTTTTTTCACTTCCATTATTGTTATTTTTGCCTTTTTTATAGTATGTGCAGATAGTACGCCAAAATACACTCTGAAGTAAAAAATGTTCAGTGCATTATAAACTGTACATATGCATGTGTTGCTTTTAGTATGTGATTTATTCATCACATCATTCAGTGATGCAAATAAATGAAAGGCTTTGTATAACTGTTAGCCTTTGTGATGTTGGAAACAATTTGTCATCTGAATTGTAGGCTGAGGTATGGAGTGAATGACTCAATAAATAATGAACCAACTCAAATCTGTTTATATACTTTTTTTGGTTCTGATTGCAGTACAGACCCTCGGAGCATGTAGAAATGTGTATCCTTGAAAGCAGCTGTATTAGCTCAAATAACTAAGTGGCACTCAGATCCTAATGATTGCAGATGGGTAGAACTTGAAAACCAACTGACCACTCCCAATACAGCTGCAGATTTACTATGGCTAGAGCATAAATATAGACCTAGACAAAGTTTGAGGAACGTGTTTATTAAGTACTCAGTGACTGAATGGGATAAAGTTACATCAACCCTGTCTTCTCGGACACTGCCCTCCCCTCTTACTCCACTGTTTCATAATCCTGCTTTCCCTCCAGGGATGAACTCCTCAACATTTACATGGTGGACCAATAATGGTTTCTCCAGAGTTCAGGATATGTTCGATAACTCTAAACCCTTCTCATGGGATACTTTATGGTTGAAATATAATATACCACTGAAGGAACACTATAGATTCCAGCAGCTCCTTCATTACATTTCTGGGCTGATGGGACGAACATATCCTGATGTCTCCTCCTTCGAATCCTTATGCAATCATCCTTTACGCAAACATAAAATCAGTGTTTTATATTCTGATCTTGTAGAAGCCACATGTACACGGGGAAAACAACTACTATGTTGAAATGGGAACAAAGACTAGGGGAGCCCATAGCAATGGAAGAATGGGAGAATATTCACAAACGTATAAAATTTATCATGATTGGTATTATACTCCTAAGAAGTTGCATAAATGGTTTAACTCTTCTGATCTATGCCCAAGGGGATGTGGGGAAGTGGCAGATGAAATGCACATGTGGTGGACATGCCCTACAATATATAGGTTATGGGAGGATGTCTTTAAAACGATAAATGACACTTTGGCGACATCAATGCCACCTGACCCTTGGTTAGCTCTTTTATTGCGTAAACCTGAACAGATTACATACAATGAACATAAACTATGTGTTCAACTCTGCTTAATCACGAGAGGCTTAATAGCTAAAAGATGGAAGGGCCCACCTCCAACTATGCAGGAAATCCGAAACTAATTATGGTGGTCTATCGAAATGGAGAAGCTTACTGCTTTAATGAATAATAGGCTCAGTAAATTTGAGGATGTATGGAATATTTGGCTATATAGAGAAGGACTGTTGCTAAGACAAATATAATACCTCAACCACCAGAAGGTCTCACTCAACCCCTCCCCCCCACCTTTTCCCCCCCTCTCCTTTTCCTCTTTTATAAGGAAATGTTATAAATTTGTTGACACATAAATGGGTTTGTATATGTGAAATAATGCGATAGGCAAGAATGCAGCTCAGTAAATTTTATTGCTGTATGTGTAAACAGGACAAAAAATTGCATTCTGTCGAGCTTGTGTGTTAACTTCAATGAACAGAAAGTTGAAAAAAAAAGAAATGTGTATCCTTTATATCCTATATCCTATGTACCTGATCATGATATACAGTAGTAGTTTTACATTTGCAGAAATAGCTCAATAGGAGTGGGCTTGTGAGTGAGTATATGCGTATATGTTGAATCCTTAGAAATTTTAGAGATCTGAAAAGGAATAGAATATTTTTTCTTTTTTTTTTAAATCCAAGCACTGGCACTAATTTCTTTAAAATAACACTGACACTCGCCCTTTAAAATTACATGGGTATTGGCTTTCTATAAGATCACTGACACTGGTTTTCTAATAAAATATGGTCACTTGTTTCCATAACACAATATATTGTTTTTAAAAATAACACTGGCACTGGGCCGTTAGTATAACATGGGCACCTGCCCCCCATAATAGCACTGGCACTTGTTTTTTATTGTAACACTGGCACTTATTTTTAAAAAGAGCACTGACACGCGGCCCTTAAAATCAAAATTAATATGAAATTAATATAAAATTAAAAACTAAAACAAGAACAATATGGATACAAATCCCCTAAATATCATGGACACTAACCCCCACAACAACACCGGTATTTACCCCCAAAAATCACACGGACACCTATCTCATATAGCCGCACAGGCACCTGTTCCTAGCACTAGCACCTGTTCCATAAAAACACCACATTAAGGTAGGAGAATTTATATAAGTGAATGGATTTGAAGTTATAAAATGTAACGTTCTTTTTCTTAATGGTTTCTATTTCCTAAAACTTACTGTCTACAGGAATGTTTGTTTCTCCTTTTTTTTCAATTTTGGAACTTGAAAATTAATAATAAAAGAAAACCTAAGTTAAAAAAAAAAGGAGTGGGCTTGTGAAGCACAGTCAATTTATGCATATTAATCTTCACCAAATATTTCTGTTTTGCTTAAGGTTAATTGAATAACAGGAAGGAAAACCTTTGGGATTGTCAGCGTCCAATGGAACCTTACAGGGCTGTACCAACATGCTTACCAGAATTTGCAATGGAAACTTAATGCAACTGTTTATTAAGATGAAAACAGGTTATACATGATTTCTGACAGAAGTTAAACCTCATTAGTTGATATCATGGATTAATTCAATGGAGAATAAATACCAGACTATATCTCTGTAATGGGTTCTCCCTAAACCCCCCTAGTGAATACAGCCATATGGTCTGGTCCCTTCGCAGTGCATTAAGATCAATGGGAGAGGTAAGCGCTCTGTCAGTGTTCTGTTAATGAAAAAGTATAATATTCTGTTCTAGAAGTTAAGTTCTCCTCTGCAATATGTTATAGACACTCTACTGTTACTGTGTGATGTGCATCAACTTTACTGTGATTGCACTGCAGATTATCTAAAGTTTATTGTGAAGCCGAGTTGGAGCAGCACCCTGTTACTTGATTATGAGTTTCTCATAGTAACATAGTAAGTTAGGTTGAAAAAAGATTTTTGACACACATCCATCAAATTCAACTCTTAAAATTATATATGTAACCTGCCTAACTGTTAGTTGATCCAGAGAAAGACAGAAACCCATCTGAAGCCTCTCCAATTTGCCTTAGAGGGGGAAAAATTCCTTCCTGACTCCAAGATGGCAATTGGACTAGTCCCTGGATCAACTTGGACTATGAGCTATCTCCCATAACCCTGTATTCCCTCACTTGCTAAAATGGTATCCTTAAAGCTATCTAATGTATCAGCCTGTACCACTGATTTAGGGAGAGAATTTCACATCTTCACAGCTCTCACTGTAAAAAACCCCTTCTGAATATTTAGGCGGAACCTCCTTTCTTCTAATCAGAATGGGTGACCTTGTGTCAGCTGGAAAGACCTACTGGTAAATAAAGCATTAAAGAGATTATTATATGGTGTTTCTCATCACACTGCAAGGAGATTGCTTGTTATCTACTAATGTTTAATGTATTTTGTGTTATACTTTATACTGTAAAGTTTTTTTCTGGAGTATCTAGTAATAACTGCATGTTGTAATGTAGGTGCTCTGGTGGGCTTGTGGCAGTGTGTTTCACTGTTTTACAGGTATGCTATATACATTTTTGTATACTGTTTTAGTTATGTTAAAAACCAGTGCATTAAGATCTATGGGAGACATTGGCAATGTGTTTTCATGCTATTTTACAGGGCTCCAGCCAAGTGCACTCCACCATAATAAAGCGTTGAAAAAAACAGAAGTACTTTTGTTAGCAACTGTGTATCTATGTCTATATGCCTATTTTTTTTTAATGAAAAGTGTGAAACACATTTTGGAATTGTTCTGTATGTATTTAGCTGTTCATAGCAGAATCAAGGGGACATGGTTTAACTTCTGTGCTAGCTTTCTGTTCATTTTTACATGAACAGATATGGTCATAAGGACCAAAATGCAGTTACGCTAATGAATAATGTTCAGGGAAGCAGTAGCTAACCAAGACATATAATTGAGATATACAGTTTCTGCTTATTTGTTGGCAGCAATAAGGCTATTATGTACAAATTAGACTTTCATCCCATGTATGTCTAGAAAACCATGATTTAGAAATCAATAAAATCCTACAAATGTTAAATAATATAATAATTTTGAATTCCAAGAACCAAAAGACAAGCCTGTTTTAAGTATTGACTTTATTTGCACACAGAGGTCATCTTCTTAAATTAGTTATAGATAGAAAGAAAGAAAGAAAGAAAGAAAGAAAGAAAGAAAGAAAGAAAGAAAGAAAGAAAGAAAGAAAGAAAGAAAGAAAGAAAAAGTAACAAAGAAAGAAAGATGGTTAGAAAAAGAATACTAAAAATCCTATAAAAATACCATGCAATATTTATTGCCCCCTGTGCAGCATTTTTGTGACCTGTGACAATGGTAAATGAATCAGTACTAATGGTTTCTCTGCTACATAAGACATCTCTCAGGAGGCATCTCTCATTGTTAATCGAATGAGGCAATTGCATTGGAAAGGAAATGATTAGTTGTGCCAAGTCTCTTTGGTTGATAAAAAGGATAACCCATGACACCAAGGGTCTTGGGACCAATAACTCAGGTAACTGGCCAGGCCAGATTCCAAGATAACGAGTGTTAGGGCTAGCTAGTTGAGCAGCTGAGGCTTTGCTAAATAGGAAGGAAGAGTACCTTGTAATACTTGCCAGTTAGGGCCAGGATCATAGGATTAGCTCAGTACATACCACTCTAGTCTAGGCCACTTTGATATATGCTTCAACTAATACTGTAAACTTATATGAGCCATAAGGATCTGTGAGTAAGAGAGAGACTCCGGAAGGTAGACAGGTGGAGAAGTTAGGCACAATTTGGTTCGCCAGTAGTGATGGGTAAATTTGTCCCAGTTCACTTTGGAAAAAAAACTAAAGTTTTGACGCCCAAGTCAAATTTTTAACGATGGCATTAAAGTAAATGGGTGTCTGAACAAGGTTGACGAACAGCGGTTTTGACGTAAGCGACTTTTCCAACGTGCGTCCAAAATTTTTGGACAATTTTAGCTGCAGTTTTGTTCGCCAGCTGTGAAACGCGGAAATTTGCTGTGAATTAGCTCCTGCCGAATTTATCCGCCTATCACTATTCCTCAGTATGTTTATATTGCGAGTGATGAAAGCTGTACTGGTGACTGTGAATTACAGATGAAGCCACTTGGATTTGTGAGTTAAATGCGTCATGACTCAGGGGTAATTGAAGAAACTGTGTTATCTTAAGTCATCTTAACTCATTTAATGCATTTAACCTTTTCATTAGCATACCAAAGCTCCATTGTTCACAATGGTGAATGCTTTAATTAGATGGGATGTTGTGACGCAGTTTTCTGTGTTAAATGAGATAAATGGGATATCTGTGTTTAGTTATTCTGTGTCAAACAGACAAACCAAAGTGGCTGCATCTGTAAATCGGTTCCTGAATTTATCTGCAAGATCTCTAGATTCCCAGTTTATTCATTAATAGCGCTTAGCCAAAGAATCTCCCTGTAACAGTGGTGTGAGCTAAAGGGTTATTTTAGTCACATTACAAGAAAAGGTATTATTCCCTCAGTACACCACTTTACAGAGAGCAGGTTATTTTAAACTGGACTAGATAGTTGAACCTCTTCAGCAGCTTAAAAGAAAGTAAAAGAATCCCAATAGATTTTCTACATCTCGCAGATAAAGTTTAACTATTACATTTTAATTGGTGATTTTGAAAGCTCATTTTTCATATAAATGGATAAAAGAGTTTTTCTTCTAATTTCTCTGTGTCAGGTACATTACAAATCAATCTTTTACTATACCATTTATAATTCACAGGCTACCAGTCATAAAATAAAGTTTTATCATAACATCGTTTGCAAAATTTTATACTTCACAATCTGATGAAAGCAGAGAATTCTAGGAGTAACTTTGTAAGCTGTCTCATTTTTCAGTCACGAAATATTGATGTAACTTGCAACAAGTGTTAATGAGGGTTGAATTGTATCTCTCTTTTGGGTGTGCTACATACCTATTTTAAATCATCAATATCACAGTGCCATGCTGAAGCTGCTTTCCAACATTTGTTTAAAAATGTATGTATACATGTTTCTCTGTGGCACATGTCCAGATGTTTCCTATGAACAGAAAAAGCTTTAGGTGCAGATTTTAATTAAAAGTTTTAATTTTGAGCTATTTTTTGTGTACTTCGACTAAGGTATAGTTCAAATTCCATTTGAATTTGAAAAAAATTAGAAAATTTGAATATCGAAATTAATTAATGTATTATCGACCATTCGCCATCTAAAACCTGCCGAATAGCTGTTTTAGCCTATGCGGGACTTCCCAGAACCTAGTTGGAGTCAATTGGTGGACTTTGAAAAATCAACGTTTTTTTTGGGGGTAAAACTTTAAACCAAGTTCGATCGAATGTACTATTCCTACGATTCGTCAAATCTAATTCGGCCGAATACCGACCTATTCGATTGAAAATGGACATATTCGACCACAAAAAAAGTTTTTTCAATTAGAAATTTGACCGTTGATAAATATGCCCCTATATGTATAATATCACAAAATATTTAGTAGTTTATTTTGAAAGGTCAAACTTATTATATGGTCTTTTTATAGCAGAATTACAATAAAAGAATGTATAAACAGATGCAGTGTTATGATTTTTTATAGTAGGAGTAGCAACCAGAGTAAAAGGTGGTGGTAGTCTCTTCCCAGGCAATTTGAAACAATTTGGCACTTTCCTTAAAGGGACTCTGTCATTGGAAAACATGTTTTTTTCAAAATGGAGCAAACACATTTTTTTTATATTCAATTGTGAAATCTGAGATGGAGCTAGACATTTTGTCAATTTCCCAGCTGTCCCAAGTCATGTGACTTGTGCCTGCACTTTAGGAGTGAAATGCTTTCTGGCAGGCTGCTGTTTTTCCTTCTCAATGTAACTGAATGTGTCTCAGAGAGACATGGGTTTTTACTATTGAGTGTTGTTCTTAGATCTGCCAGGCAGCTGTTATCTTGTGTTAGGGAGCTGTTATCTGGTTACCTTCCCATTGTTCTTTTGTTTGGCTGCTGAGGGGGGAAAGGGAGGGGGTGATATCACTCCAACTTGCAATACAGCAGTAAAGAGTGATTGACATTTATCAGAGCACAAGTCACATGACCAGGGGCAGCTGGGAAATTGACAATATGTCTAGCCCCATGTCAGATTTCAAAATTGAATATAAAAAAATCTGTTTGCTCTTTTGAGAAATGGATTTCAGTGCAGAATTCTGCTGGATCAGCACTATTAATCGATTCATTTTGAAAAAACATTTTTTCCCATGACAGTATCCCTTTAAATAACAATTGAAACCTATATTGCAGGGATTAATTCATAGTGTATGCTTATTAAACACAGGGATCAGTGAGCCTGTAAAATTCTGACTAGTGGGCACAAACACCGCAGGAACGGTATCCCTTTATTCTGACATTCTAATCCTGATAAAGTATACCAGTTTTGGTAAATAACATAATTAAAAAAATTGACTTGGGCTGGCATCCAAGGTCACCTCATTTTAACACTAGCTGAATGCTTTTAAATCCAATTACTATAATTAGTCTTATTCAAGCTAGGACCGTGCTGATACTATTAAAAATGTGTAGAGTTTAACAGAGAAGAGTAGAATATATTTCTTACCAAAAGGCACTGTATAACATTATTTCCTAGGAGGAGAATACCAGAAACAAAAATAGTCTTAGTTTTAATAAAGTATGTCTGACCACATCAGATCTTGAAATATGTTTTTTTTTTTCAAGCCAATCTTCAGTTCCGCACCTTGATACTAACGAAAGTTCTTGTTATAAGTGAGATAATGTACTTCATTGCATCTATTTTATCCTTGTAATTCATGAAAATAAAGCATAATTCAGGCCCAAAATGAGCAATAAACCGTTAGGCTAGGGATGGGGCTGGAAAAATGCTGATTTTCCAACACAAGTTTGAGAGTATCAGAAGAATACTATTAACTGGATTAAGATGACCACTTTAGGGGTCATTTATTTATACAAGTGCAGTCTGCAAAGCTTAATCTTGGTTGTATATCAGCATATTTTTTACTCACAATGCAGCATTTTTCCAACAATACCAGCATCATCAAGACCAGCATTGCGTTCACCACAGTTTTTTCCAATATGTCAAAGCAAATTGAACTGCACAAACATTTGTTGAGTACACATTTTGGCTAAAATTTTCATAGAGGTGAAGGTGTACCTTTCAGTATTCCATGCTAACAGTGTATGATTCCTTGTGTCCAAGTGTGTTGCACTTAGTGACACTATCTGTGGGATACCTGAAACACAATTTTAGTTAAAAGGAGCTCAATGTGGACGTATTAGGAGTAGTGATGGGCAAATTTCTCCCGTTTCGAAACAGAGAAAAATTTGCGGTGGTGAAATAGGAAAGTTCACAAAAAATCGTGAAATTTGAAAGTTTTCACAAAAAAATTTAAAAGCTACAAATCTGTAGGGACAGAAGCTGCATTTAATGAATATAAACACTGTAATAAATGTTGTAAATCAGCAATCCGGAAGGCTAAGAAAAGAAATGAAGAGTTAATTGCGGTGGAGGTGAAAATTAACCCTAAAAAGTTTTTTAAATATATTAATAGTAAAAAGATGCAGGTTGAGAGTGTTGCTCCATTAAATAATGGTACCAGTATGGTTGTAACAGATACAGATAAGGCAAATGTGTTAAATCAGTTCTTTTCTTCAGTGTATACAATAGAGGAGTCTGGGTTCACATGCTCACTTAATAACTGCACGAATGGTTCAGCTCAATCTAGTCAGTGGCTGACTCAGTATATGATTCAAAAAGCTTTAATACAAATTAATGTAAACAAGGCTCCAGGGCCTGATGGCATACACCCCCAGGTTCTAAGAGAGCTTAGTTCAGTTTTAGACCAGCCCTTATTTCTGATTTTCTCAGATTCACTGTCATCTGGTATGGTGCCTATGGATTGGAGAAAAGCTGATGTTATTCCAATATTTAAAAAGGGATTACGATCTCAGCCTAGCAATTATAGGCCAGTAAGCTTGACATCTGTGGTGGGCAAATTATTTGAAGGCTTGTTAAGGGATCACATTCAAAATTTTGTCCTAATGAATGGCATTAAGAGCAACAATCAGCATGGCTTTATGAAGGATAGGTCATGTCAGACGAATTTGATTGCATTTTATGATGTGGTAAGTAAGATTCTGGATACTGGGGGGGCAGTAGATGTGATCTATTTGGATTTCGCCAAAGCGTTTGATACTGTGCCCCACAAACGACTGCTTTCCAAACTAAGGTCTGTTGGGCTTAATGAAGTCGTTTGCACATGGATAAGAAACTGGCTACAGGATCGGGTACAGAGGGTAGTTGTTAATGGGACATTCTCTACTTGGAGTAAGGTTCTTAGTGGGGTCCCCCAGGGCTCAGTATTGGGTCCACTTTTATTTAATTTGTTCATTAATGACTTAGGGGAGGGTGTTGTAAGTAATGTATCAGTGTTTGCAGATGACACAAAATTATCCAGCCCAATTAATTCCATCCAGGATGTGGCATCCTTGCAACATGATCTTGACAAACTGGCAATCTGGGCAGCTAAGTGGCAAATGAGATTCAATGTTGATAAATGTAAAGTCATGCACCTGGGATGTAAAAATATCCAAGCCACTTATACCCTTAATGGGACTGCACTAGGCAAATCCATTATGGAAAAGGACCTTGGAGTCCTTGTAGATGATAAACTTGGCTGTAGCAAGCAATGCCAGTCAGCAGCATCAAGGGCAAATAAGGTCTTGAGCTGTATTAAAAGGGGCATAGAGTCAAGGGAGGAGGGGGTCATTCTTCCACTGTATAGAGCACTTGTAAGGCCCCATCTAGAATATGCCGTACAGTTTTGGTCTCCATCACTCAAACAGGACATTATTGTATTAGAGAGGGTACAGAGAAGGGCAACTAAGCTGGTAAAAGGTATTGAAAATCTTAGCTATGAGGAAAGACTGGCCAAATTGGGGATGTTCACGCTGGAGAAGAGGCGCTTAAGGGGTGATATGATGACTATGTATAAATATATAAGGGGATCATATAATAATCTCTCTAATGCTTTATTTACCAGTAGGTCTTTCCAGCTGACACGAGGTCACCCATTCCGATTAGAAGAAAAGAGGTTCCGCCTAAATATTCGGAAGGGGTTTTTTACAGTGAGAGCTGTAAAGATGTGGAATTCTCTCCCTGAATCAGTTGTACAGGCTGATACATTAGATAGCTTTAAGAAGGGGTTGGATGGCTTTTTAGCAAGTAAGGGAATACAGGGTTATGGGAAATAGCTCATAGTCCAAGTTGATCCAGGGACTAGTCCGATTGCCATTTTGGAGTCAGGAAGGAATTTTTCCCCCTCTAAGGCAAATTGGAGAGGCTTCAGATGGGTTTTTTGCCTTCCTCTGGATCAACTGGCAGATAGGTAGTTAATAAAAAAAAAAAAAAGGTTGAACTCGATGGACATGTGTCTTTTTTCAACCTTACTTACTATGTCTTACTATGTAAATTCGATCGTTTTTACAAAAAAAGCAAATTTTCGCAGGAGATTTATTTATTTATTCACCAGCTGCAAAACGCAGAAATTCACGCAAATTCTTGCCAAGCAAATTTAATTGCCCATCACTAATTAGGAGCAGATTTTAATGCAATACCTTTGGTGAATAGTATCAATAAATGCACAGGCTTGCACCCATCTGAGCTCCTGTGCACTCACTTTTGCAATTGTAATAAGTCAACAGATAAATGAAGTTCTAAAATTTAAACCCCCAAAAATCCATTCATTTTTAAATGGGATACCTTTTGATTTTGGTTTACAGCAGTGTTAAGGCCCATGAAGTTCATTGATATTGCACCATATACGTATACTTATAAGTGCACATACTTTCTAAAATGCCCTAGGTTCAGAGTCATATTTAAAAAACAATTAGCATACTAAGGATAAACAACACCAAAAGGAAAAAAAATACAGTGCTGATATTACTAATGATGTCTGCGCAAACATGGGGGCAGATTTATCAAGGGCCTAAGTGAATTCGAGGGAATTTTTGAAGTAAAAAAAATCGAAATTCGAAGTAATTTTTTGGATACTTTGACCATCGAATAGGATACTACAACGTTGACTTAGAATTTGATTCAAAGTAAAATAGTTTGAATATTCAACCATTCGATAACCGAAGTAGTCTCTTTAAAAAAACTTCGATTTCAATACTTCACCAAATTAAACCTGCCAAAGTGACTTCCAAAAGTTTTTGGAAGTCTAAGTAAAATTGTTCCATCAATTGATCGCTGAAATCCTTTGAATTGTTCGATTCGAAGGATTTCTTTGTTCGATCAAACGATTTTACTTCGACTACAGGATAACCAAATTCGCTGAAAAAAACTTTGAATTCGATATTAGAAGTCGAATTATTTTAATTCAATGGTCGAATTTCGAAGTATTTTTATCTTCGAAATTCGACCCTTGATAAATCTGCCCCATAATGTTGAAAATAAAACTGTAATAAAGTCAACATATAGGTTTCATTATTTATTTTCATTATTTATATTTCACTAATTGTTTTGTATTTGTTATGTATTATGTAATATATTAGATTATTAGTTATTATATCATTATGTATTATACCTTTTGTGCATTTGTTCTGCATATGTTTCTTTGTGCAAAATATGTTTTTTTGCCACATTGTGATACCTAACAGCGTTTGACTTTCTTATAAATTACATTTGAGACAAGGGTAAAGTTTCAGTGATGCTGATATACACAATGTCATTACCTCTTTTTCTCCAACACCTTATCTGTATCATGACAGGTGCATAAAAATGTATTGTACATGCTTGATTGGTATTTTTTTTTTTTTTGCACTACACATTACATATTTTAATACACTAATCTTTGGTCTAGCACAGGATTCTACCCATGTTATGGTTCAAAAAAATCAATCACAACTGAGCTTAGCTCCCTGTTTTTTCAGGGTTTATTATCGTCCTGTGCTAACCATTATTTACATTTAAATTTTCTATCCTCTTCTCGGTGTCTTTAGTACACTGGATCTATTGCATTAAACTGATTCCTCTTTGGTATAAATAGAAGAGAAAATAATTTGTTCAAACCCCCCCTCATCATCTCCTTTCCGCTAGCTCATTTAATACTGTCTGTTGTTAATGGACCCAGTCGCTATTGATTTATAATTGTACTGTTCTTTCACCTATCCACCTTTGAGCCACTTCCATTGCATATCAGGAAGAAGGGAGAATCACAGTCCAAATTAACCTCTTTGAGATGTGTTCTTTAAAAAGAGCAAATTATCCTAGTTACTTTTTGCTCATTAAGAATGCAGTGGCAGTGAATGACAGATTTATAGGAATGCTGAATAGTAGAAGTTACCAGGCATACAGTATGTATATAAAGTCTTAGTAGTACAATATTGTTTTAATAAGCCACTCAGAGGCTTATAGGCAGACTGATCTTCTAGACAGAGGCACACTCTCAGTTATCAAGTTTGGTACATCTGTTGCCTTGTGGCCCCCTTTCCCCCACACCAGAGTTTATCAGAAAAAGGAAAATGGACAAAAATAACAAAATAATATCACCAGCTATAAGTACAAAATTAAAAATCAAAGTGAAGATATACAATTCTTCCTATTAAATTAATTTAATCACTGACAAGAATAAATATGTTAGGCACCTCCCCATCGAATTGAATTGTTAAGATTTTTTTCTTGGGCCTGTGGATGCAAAAAAAAAAGTAGGGCAGCACCAGTATACCATTTTGCTTACCTTTTCTATGTCTCCAAAGTGAAGGTTTAGACTTGTGCATGCACAGTAAAGTCATAAAATGTTACATTACTGCACATGCCCAAATCTTAAGGGAAGATTATCAAATTTTGAGTTTAAGGGAACATTACTATTGAGGAAAAAACTTCACACAATGTGTTACTTTTTATTGCAATAGCTCCCCCCCTCAATAAGTACATTCATATGAAAAAGTTTGGGAACCCCTCTTAGCCTGCATAACAATTTACTCCACTTTGAACAAGTGGAGCATATGAGTACTTGGGTGTTTTCTGAACATAGATTTTTAGTTTAAATCAAATGTGAAAAACTGGCTGTACAAAAATGTGGGTACCCTTGTAATTTTGCTGATTAGAATGCATGTAACTGCTCAATACTGATTACTGGCAACATCAAATTGGTTGAATTAGCTCATTAAGTCTTGAACTTCATAGGCAGGTGTGTACAATCATGAGAAAATGTATTTAAGGTGGCCAATTGCAAGTTGTGCTTCTGTTTGACTCTCCTCTGAAGAGTGACAGCATGGGATCCTCAAAGCAACTCTCAAAGGGGCAGATTCACTAAAGGGAGAAGTGACTAACGCTGGCGAAAATTCGCCAGCGTGAAGTCATTTCGCAACTTTGCAAATTTACTATCAGTCACCCTGGCGAAAATTCGCCAGCGATGATGATAGCCTAGCGCAACTTAGCACCCTAATGCTGGCGAAGTTGCACTCTGGCGAAGGGGGCGAAAATACGCAAATTTACTAACATTGGTCTTTTTCTGAACGTGACCTCCTTCGCCAGAGTTTACTTCGCCAGGTTAGAGCAGGCGAAGTGCAATAGAGTAGATAGGAGTTTTAAAAAAAAAAAAAAGATGAAAATTTTTCTAAGTCCCAAAATAGTTGAAATTTTTTCTAAGTCCCAAAAAACACTGGCATCTTTTCCTTTTTAAGGGTGATAGGCTGAAAAAGATCATAACTTTTTTTGGGGGGCACCCTCCTTCCCCCCTACATTTCCTAACATATGGCACCTAAACTATACAGTGGGCACCATAGGCGGATGCAAGGGTTAGACTGTAATAATCTATCCATAATGTACTCCACCTTGCTGGTAGATGAGTTACATCCTTACTCTCAGACTCTGCTGCTCATGCCTGCCCTGCTTCCCAATGAAAGTTTAGACCAGCCACCAGTGGGTGGAGCTACACGGAGAAATCACTGAACTGGGGATCCCATGAAGAGAAGTGAAGGTGTGTAAAAAGTCTGGGATCAAGATCCTTTGGGGCTGTATTACCAGGGAATGATAGTTTGTGTTTAGTGTGTAAGAGATATAATTCTGCTGGGGTGTAAGGGAACTGCCTTGCTGGAATGGTTTTTGCTGGGGGCTAATGCTGCCAAGGGCTGGGCTTGCTGGCATCTAATAGAAAAAAACCCAAAAGTGTGGGGACAAAAAATTACATATTGGGAGTTGAATGTAAGATAAGATATGGAATCCATCTAACATGACTGAATAGAGTGGAAAAAAATCCAACCTTAAAAGACCAACATCATTTGTTTTAAAAAAATGTTTTTTTCTGTTACCCTGCACTGAGTTATCAACATGTTTGTGACAAAAAAACATTGTTGGTAAGTCTATTGTATTGATGGTCATTGCAGATACAGTCATATGAAAAAGTTTGGGAACCCCTCTTAATTCTTTGGAGTTTTGTTTGTCATTTTTTTGTTTTGTCATAGCAACTTCCTTTTAATATATAACATGCCTTATGGAAACAGCAGTATTTCAGCAGTGACATAACATTTATTGGATTAACAGAAAATATGCATCATAACAAAATGAGACAGGTGCATAAATTTGGGCACCCCAACAGAGATATTACATCAATACTTAGTTACAAATATAACAGCCTCTAGACGCCTCCTATAGCCTTTGATGAGTGTCTGGATTCTGGATGTGGCTATTTTTGACCATTCATCCATACAAAATCTCTCCAGTTCAGTTAAATTTGATGGCTGCCGAGCATGGACAGTCTGCTTCAAATCATCCCATAGATTTTCCATGATATGGGGGGACTCCAGAATATTGTACTTGTCCCTCTGCATAAATGTCTTTGTAGATTTCCAAGTGTTTTTAGGGTCATTGTCTTGTTGGAATATCCAACCCCTGCAGCAGAACTTCAACTTTGTGACTGATGCTTGAACATTATCCTGAAGAATTTGTCGATATTGGGTTGAATTCATCCGACCCTGGACTTTTAACATGGGCCCCAGTAGTCCCTGAACTAGCCACGCAGCCCCACAGCATAATGGAACCTCCACCAAATGTGACAGTAGGAAGCAGGTGTTTTTCGTGGAATGCAGTGTTCTTCTTCCGCCATGCAAAGCACTTTTTGTTATAGCCAAATAACTCCATTGTTGTCTCAGCAGTCCAAAGCACTTTCCTTTCCTGATTACATTTCTTACAGTTGAAACTGACAATTTAAATCTCTGAGATAGCTTTTTGTAGCCTTCCCCCAAACCATGATACTGAACAATCTTTGTTTTCAGATCTTTTGAGAGTTGCTTTGAGGATCCCATGCTGTCACTCTTCAGAGGAGAGTCAAACAGAAGCACAACTTGCAATTGGTCACTTTTCTTTTGATTGGACACTCCTGCCTATGAAGTTCAAAGCTTAAAGGAATAGTAACATCAAAAAATAAAAGTGTTTTAAAGTAATGAAAATATAATGCAATATTACAGGTATGTGTTGCCCTGCACTGGTAAAACTGCTGTGTTTGCTTAAGAAACACTACTATTGTTTATATAAATAAGCTGCTGTATACAATGGGGGCAGCCATTCAAAGGAGAAAAGGCACAGGTTACCCAGCATATAGCAAATAAGCTCTGTTTGCCTAATGGTGTTATCTGTTATCCATTAGTTGAAATGTACCATATAGCCATGTTTTTCAATTTCTGCCATTGCTCCACAGCAGCTTGTTTACATGAACTATAGTAGTGTTTCTGAAGCAAACAGATCAGTTTTATCAGTGCAGGGCAACAGTACGTGATATTTGCATTACTTTGAAACACTTACATTTTTTGGTGTTACTGTTCCTTTAAGGAGCTAACCCAACCAATTTGGTGTTGCCAGTAATCAGAATTGAGCAGTTACATGCATTCAAATTAGCAAAATTACAAGGGTACCCACATTTTTGCACAGCCAGTTTTTCACATTTGATTTAATTTCAAACAACTGAATACTGCTTCACTAAAGAAAACACCCCAGTTTCTGGGAAATGAAAGACATACCTCTGTTTTCTTTTTCGTTGAAAGTGGAGTAAATTATTATGCAAGCTAATAGAGGTTCCAAAACTTTTTCATATGACTGTAGATACTTACCATTTTTTAGCCTACCCAAACAAAAAAATCACCATCCGCCTATGGTGGGCACATGTATAGGGCAAAATAACAACTCTATTTTATTTTATGAAGCTTTCCCAGGCTTGTGTAGTGTAATGTATTTGGTGCTACATATATGTCCATTGTACTTTAACTTGGTGCCGTATGCAAATAAGGCATCACTAGCGTAACTTTGCTTTGCATGATGAATTAACGCTAGCGTACTTTGCTAGCGTTCGCCTCCCTGAGCGCAACTTCGCATTTTAGTGAATTTGCATAGCGCTGGCGAAACTACGTGTGGCGAAGTGCGGCAAAGTGTGGCGAAGCTATCGCCGGCGCAACTTCGGATCTTAGTGAATCTGCCCCAAAAGATCTGAAAACAAAGATTGTTCATTATCATGGTTTAGGGGAAGGCTACAAAAAGCTATCTCTGATGTTTAAACTGTCAGTTTCAACTATAAGGAATGTAGTCAGGAAATGGAAGGCCACAGGCACAGTTGCTCTAAAACGCAGGTCTGGCAGGCCAAGAAAAATACAGGAGCGGCATATACAGAGGATTGTAAGAATGGTTACAGACAATCCAAAGATCACCTCCAAAGACCTGCAAGAACATCTTGCTGCAGATGGTGTATCTGTACATTGTTCTACAATTCAGCACAATTTGCACATCTGTATGGCAGGGTGATGAGAAAGAAGCACTTTCTGCACTCACGCCACAAACAGTCCCTTGTTGTATGCAAAAGCTTATTTAGACAAGCCACAGTCATTTTGGAACAAAGTGCTTTGGACTGATGAGACAAAAATTTGGTTATTTGGTCATAACAAAAAGCTCTTTGCATGGAGGAAGAAGAACACTGCATTTCAAGAAAAACACCTGCTGCCTACTGTCAAATTTGGTGGAGGTTCCATCATGCTGTGGGGCTAGTTCAGGGACTGGGGCCCTTGTTAAAGTCGAGGGTCAGATGAATTCAACCCAATATCAACAAATTCTTCAGGATAATGTTCAAGCTTCAGTCATAAATAGGGCCGGATTTGCTGTTCATCGCCCCTGTCCCCTCCCCTTTATTCGTGCATATTTTCATCTTCTGGACCGGACCAATGGGGATTGGTGCGTGGGAAATGTAAAAAATGATTGTATCTCCAGCGCCTCCCCAGTGTTTTTGAACCAATGAGCAGCATGCCGTCCCCCTAAAATCCTGCCACCCTAGGCCCGGGCCTAGGTGGCCTTTTCACAAATCTGGGCCTGGTCACAAAGTAGAAGTTATGCAGGGGTTTGGATTTTCCAACAAGACAATGATCCTAAACACACTTCGAAATCTACAAAGGCATTTATGCAGAGGGAGAAGTACAATATTCTGGAATGGTCGTCACAGTCCCCTGACTTGAATATCATGGAAAATCTATGGGATGATTTGAATCAGGCTGTCCATGCTCGGCAGCCATCAAATTTAACTGAACTGGAGAGATTTTTTATTGACGAATGGTCAAAAATACCACCATCCAGAATCCAGACACTCATCAAAGGCTATAGGAGTCATCTAGAGGCTGTTACATTTGCAAAAGGAGGCTCAACTAAGTATTGATGTAATATCTCTGTTGGGGTGCCCAAATTTATGCATCTGTATAATTTTGTTATGATGCATATTGCATATTTTCTGTTGATCCAATAAACTTTATGTCACTGCTGAAATACTACTGTTTCCATAAGGCATGTTATATTTTAAAAGGAATGCTCAGCCAATGATAAACAAAACTCCAAAGAATTAAGAGGGGGTTCCCAAACTTTTTCATATGACAACCAGCCTCCCAGTCTGAAGAGGGAGACCTGGGAAAGTAAGTGGGTGGCCTTTGCTTTGTTATTGTCTGAACCAATATATTTTGGTCAGCACAGACTGCTGAAAAAACTCAGTTCATGGGGGCAAAGATAGTGGAACCCCAATTGAATCCGAGTTTCCTTCACCTTTTAATTACAGAAAACACCTACAGAATGTAAGGGGAAAAAGTTAATGAAATTTAGCAGCATGGTACATCCCATATACTTGAATGAATTATGGACATAGAAAATGTACAAGTGAATAATGACCAGAGTAGAACATGCTTTTTAATACCACAAGAGATTTTGGATCCTGTATATGTTGAAGCATTCACAGCTCTTCTATCTGACTGAAATGTCAGCTTTTATATTTCTGTAAGAAGTTTCATTGAAACATTATTACATCATAATTTTTGTCTGCATTATAAAATATATCAATCATAGCCAGGGACCCTATATAAGAATCTGTAATAGTGAAATCTAATACTGAAAGAAAAAGTGGCAAAGCTAACAATACAGTATAATGCAGCTGCACCAGCCTTTAAACAAAATATGTCCCAGAAATACCAAAAAGAAAATATCCTTAAAGGCTGCACGAAGAGGTCCATACATATACACCAGGCTTATCATTTTCTAGTTTGTACTGTATTTTATGGCCACTAAAATCTTTACATAATGTCACAGTACTAAGCTCATTTTACATTAAATATATTTTCTACTCCTTATCCCCCCAATTTTAGAACATAAAGAATATTCACATTAGGGGCCAATGGGAGAAATATGTACTTAATGCAAACAGTGTATTGCTATTTTAGGGTTGTACAGCATTAAATTAAATGAAAGCAGAAATAGGATTTGTAAATATCAGTACTAACAGTATTCCATATTAATGATGTTGTTTTTCCCACACAAGTCTGAGAGCATCAAAGGAATACTGTTAACTGAATTATGGTAAGGCCCCTTTATGTCAACAGCTAAGGAAAGTTCAAATATTTAAACACATTTTCTATAGCTTTCCACTTACATTTATTCAGCTTTAATAGACATGCCAATATTAACCATCAAGATGACTTTATCACTGAACAAAGAAATATTGCTGACATTTAACAACTGCTATCTACATCGTGAGAAAGGAACAGGAAAGTACCTATAGGTATGGGATCCATTATCCGGAAACCCGATATCCAGAGAGTTCCATTGTATCCAAATAATCCATAATTTTTTAAAACAGCTTCCCTTTTTTCTGTAATAATAAAACAGTACCTTGTACTTGATTCAAACTAAGATGTAATTAATCCTTATTAGAAGCAAACCAAACCTATTGGGTTTATTTAATGTTTACATGATTTTCTAGTAGACTTAAGGTATAAAGATCCAAATTACAGAAAGATCTGGAAAACCCCAGGTCCCAAACATTCTGGATAACATGTACATGTAGTGCATCAGTCACTGCTGTACCTGCACCCACTCAAATTAAATATTATTTGACCAGTAGCTGAATGCTTTAACAATTCAAGATGTACATATTTGTTGCTACATTTTGTTGAGCTTAGTGATTCAGAAAATCTCTTTTCTAAGTAGTATATATTTTTTTTATCATTATGAAAAATAATTGATCACTATTACATCCCCCCTCCTTATTTTGTACATTTTAAAATGCATTTCCAAATCTAGCTTTTCTGGTAGGGTTTTTGGAGGATGGGTCATGAATATGTATTGTATAAATCTCTGTTAAACAACAAAGAAAGATGACTGAAAACAGCAGAGCTTATTGCAAACACTATGCAATTATATAAATATTATCTCAAGTTGCAACAATCATTTTTAGGTTTGGCATTAATGGTCCGTTGACCGTCTAGTGCAACAATGCAAACAGCTACAGATGCTGTTATCAGTAAATTAAGTTATGCAAATTAAGATATCTTTGGAAATGCAGACTATCCTTCATTCCCAAAACACAACAAAAATACGATGCCGCAGACCACTATAATTCAGACACATATAATCTAATACTGTTAATATTTATTCTGAATTATTACACAATTTATACCATTACTTTAAATAGAAGTATTGTAAGGAAGCATGCTCCTGGTAACAAAAGCATGATCTTGGTTCTTCATTCATTTCCAGGTCTCACAATAAATCTGCTTTTTCACATCAAACTGAATATAACCCAGGAAATGAGCCACAGCTCATCTATGTATCCTTATTAATTATACAGTACTCTATAAATAAAAAAATACATATGGCCATCAAACTCTTCTCTTCTTTTACATTATTACTGCTTGCTTCTTTTTTTTTGTAGCAGCATTCAGTTCACCCAAAAATAGAATCCTTCCTTATTCTAAAGTGGCAATAACATCAGTCTCTCAATTAAAACCTAATTACAATATATATTAATAGGTATAGCTTTGTATTTTCTGATTTGCAAAAGGCACATCACTTATCTATTCATAAACCATACAAGTTGTGATTCCAAAATATACACACTCAAAGTGGTGGGATCCAATACATGGATGTTCTAGCTGTTCCCAGTGTGTGAGAGAACCAAGTGGAGAGAAAGTGTATGGCCCTGAGCTTGAGAGAGAGAGAGCAAGTGCCAAGGGGCTTTTGACTATGCCTAGAGAAAGACAGTGTTTGGAATAGTGCAGCTTGTATAGTTGTAAGGTCTCTTTGACTAATGACAAGGATAGTGTGTGTAAAAACAATGTATTCATTAGGTTTTTTGGCATAAACATTTTCTGCATAAAAATCCATCATAAAAAGCAGCAGCTACTTAAAGTATTATGTGTAAAAGTGGTAATCATCCACTGCCAAATTTTCTTGCCAATTTTTTTCCATTAACTGGTAAAATATTGAGCCTCAGCCATCTGGGCAATATCTTGTTGCATTAATATTCTCTGAACTACAAAATACTTAAAAAAAAATGCTAACGTGTGTGTTGTATGAATGTGGCAGAAAACTTAAAGGAACAGTAACACCAAAAAAATAAAAGTATTTGCTAAGCTATGCATTGAAAAACGTTATGTGATTGCTTTAGAAAGCCTACTATAGTTTATATAAATAGGCTACCGTATAGCCATAGGGCAGCCATTCAAGATAAAAAAGGAGAAACGCACGGGCTACTTAGCAGATAACAGATAAGCTCTGTAATAGAATTAGAACGGGATTTTACGGAGTGCATCTGTTATCTGCTATGTAACCTGTGCTTTGAATTGCTGCCCCCATGGTTACACAGCAGGTTGTTTATATAAATTATAGCAGTCAGTTATACAAGTGCAGGAAACAGTTCATTATATTTTAATTACAATTACATTTTCCGGTGTTACTTTTCCTTTTAAAGCCTTGTTCACAGGTGCAAGTCCAAAGTCTGGTGAGAGCTTTAGTGTGTCTGCCTAGCCTGGACTGGTGTGTTACACACAAGTGTGAGCATTTATATAAAGGAACCTTAGAATTACCAGGGATTTGCATTAAGAATCGTAGATGACTTGTGGCATGAAAAAGGGACCTGATGCCATTATTAACACTGCACACACTGGTGTGCTCGACGTGACTTCATTTCTATTCAGCAGCAACATAAAGTATACACTGTGACAGGTGCAATTTATGCGGCTAGTTTTAAGACGGTATTCTGTGAAAACAATCATGGAATTATGGGTAAACACATTGCAATTTGAATAATGCTTTACTTTAGTAAATGGGGCTTTTGGAACTGCATAGAGCTAAGAACTGATGAATATTCTAAATTGTGTTGTGTTATATACTGTATATAAGGGATCATAAATAAATAACATATATGGTAGCTTCACTTATTAGAATTGCCCCATGTATAAACCCCACTAATTCTTTACCTTAACTGACGATTACATTTGGTGCAACAGAAGCATGGCTTTTATTTAATGCTGTGAATACATTTCAATAATTTTAGACCAGTTTTACTGTGCTGCTACAGCAGCACCTGTTGGTCAAACCAGACAAATGCATTCTTAGTTTTTAAGTCAAGAGATGAAGTTTAATAAGCTGCAGGTTTTAATCATTTGACTTGGTAATATACCAGTATTCTGCTCGCTGTGATCTGACCTTGTCAAAGATCTATAAACTATCATAAATATGTAAATGCATGTGTAATTTTTTTTTATGACATATAATTATTTTTACACTTTTTATGAAGTTCCAGCCCTTCATGAAGCAGTGTATAAAGGCACTGTATATAATATCACAGCAATGAAACAAGTGTATTGGCTTAAGAGCTTATAACAAGCATGTGGATAAATTAAAAACATGAAACAATCTAGGATAATTCAGTGGCATGTAGCTCATATTCACTGCGGCACATCTCTGAGACTTTAGTGAAACTGTACTACCACCAGGCGTTCTTTACCACAATGCTATTGATCCTGCCCCAGTAAGACACACCTTTTTTCTCCCAAGTCATAAGAATCAATTTTCTCATTTTTATTCTGTTTATAAAATATAAGACTTGGGGACAAATTTACTTACCTTCCAAGTTGCGCCATCGTAAGCTTCGCCGCACTTCACCACACTTCGCCAGGCAAAGTTTCGCCAGGGCGCCGCTAATTCACTAAAATTCGAAGTTGCGCTCAGGGAGGCAAAAGGTAGCGAAGTTGCGCTAGTAAATGTAGGGGGAAGGAGGGTACCCCCAAAAAAAATTTACAATCTTTTTCAGCCTATCACCCTTAAAAAAGTAAAAGATGCCAGCGTTTTTTTGAAGCAAGCCCTATCTACTCTATTGCACTTCTCCTGGTCTATGGTGGTGAAGGCAAGTCTGGCACAAGAGGTAACATTCAGTAAAATCCACAAGTTAGTGAATTAGCATAGTTACATCCCTTCGCCATAGCACAACTTCGCCTAGTGTAAGGGTGCGAAGTAGCGCTAGAGTAGGTCCACTTCGCTAGTGAATTTACGCCAGCACCCGTTAGTAAATCAGCAAAATAGCGAAGCTAGTGAATTTTCGCTAGCGTTTCGCCCCTTAGTAAATTTGCCCCTCAATTTGCTGAATTACACTTAAACATTTGCTGATAGAGGCATTTAGCTGTGAATATTTACCACAAATTAGCAAACAGTCAGCCAAAGTGTGTGTTTGGGCAAAGTAGTATTACTGTTAAAGGGGTGTTCACCTTTAAATTAACTTTAAGTACAGTATGCTATAGAAGGGATAATTCTAATCAATTATTTAATTGGTCTTCATTATTTATTTTTGTATAGTTTTTGAATCATTTGCCTTCTTCTTCTGACTCTTTACAGCTCTCAAATGGGAGTCACTGACCCCTTCTAAAAAACAAATGCTCTGTAAGGCTACAAATGTATTGTTACCTCAATTATGAACAACCAATTGAATCATAAGCTACCCGTAAACATACTGAAGGACAGATTTTGCTGTACTGTTAGCCATCTTTTAATAGCTGCTATGCCTCACATTTTTCTTTAAACTATGCTCCTTTTTATTCGACTTATAAGATAATTCTTGCTATGTGATGTGCTAAGGGAATTGCTTGTGGAACACTTAGAGGCCCTGAAAGATTTCACGTATTTATTTATTTTGGTACGCGAGGCAGAGTTGTGTTGTAATGATGATAAAGTACTGTTGTCTTGTAAGTAGACAGCATATGAGTAGGTCAAGGATATAGAAATATATATATATATATATATATATATATATATATATATATATATATATATATATATATAGTCATATGAAAAAGTTTGGGAACCCCTTTTTTTCATTGCCTGAGCTTCCTTTTAATATATAACATGCCTTATGGAAACAATTGTATTTCAGCAGTGACATAAAGTTTATTGGATTAACAGAAAATATGCAATATTCATCATAACAAAATTATACAGATGCATAAATATGGGCACCCCAACAGAGATATTACATCAATACTTAGTTGAGCCTCCTTTTGCAAATGTAACAGCCTCTAGATGCCTCCTATAGCCTTTGATGAGTGTCTGGATTCTGGATGGCGGTATTTTTGACCATTCGTCCATACAAAATCTCTCCAGTTCAGTTAAATTTGATGGCTGCCGAGCATGGACAGCTTGCTTCAAATCATCCCATAGATTGTCCATGATATTCAAGTCAGGGGACTGTGACGGCCATTCCAGAATATTGTATTTCTCCCTCTGCATAAATGCCTTTGTAGATTTTGAAGTGATATTGGGTTGAATTAATCCGACCTTCGACTTTAACAAGGGCCCCAGCCCCCAGTCCCACAGCCCCACTGCATGAGGGAAACTCCACCAAATTTGACAGTAGGTAGCAGGTGTTTTTTCTTGGAATGACTTGTTCTTCTTCTGCCATGCAAAGAGCTTTTTGTTATGGCCAAATAACTAAATTTTTTTCTCATCGTTCCAAAATGATTGTGGCTTGTCTAAATGAGCTTTTGCTTGCAAGTGACTCTGTTTGTGGTGCAGTAAGGGCTTCTTTCTTATCACCCTGCCATACAGATGTTCTTTGTGCAAATTGTGCTGAATTATAAAACAATGTACAAATACACCATTTGCAGCAAGATGTTCTTGCAGGTCTTTGGAGGTGATCTTTGGGTTGTCTGTAACCATTCTCACAATCCTCCTAATGGTTTGGTACCAAGATGGGGATGTGATAGAATTTGTTTAGTCATCCCCTGCAATCCTTATTTCCTTATTTCCTCAAATGCCCTCTAGTCTGAAATCCTTTCCTGTCCATGTGTTCTTATGGGGGAATCGCTGTAGTTATTATTAAAGTTACGGATGCTTAGAAATATTTCTTTCTCTAACTTCTGTCTCTGTCTCCTTGGAAAAAAGGATAAATGTTATAATAGTGATGGTTTATTGCTGAAAGTTTTCATGTTACATTAATATTTAGCTTGCATCTACTGTCCAGAAGCAATCAGATGACAACTGTTTGATACTTGTTGGATTTAATGGAAAACTATAAATGGGAAACTATGCGGGAATGAAATCATAAGGAGTTCCAGCTAAGATCTATTGTGTTCTGGGGAGTAAAATAACATGCACTTGATAACCTCAGCTTCCTCAGTCTACTCCTAGAATAGCAAAGCAGAGGTGGTTATTTAGTGCTATAAAGTGAGATGTGATCACACACAGATAGAGGATATTCTTTGTTATGGAATTCTCAATTTAGACAGAAAAGTGGTATCTTGGCAAAGTCACCAATGGATATAAATATAATCCTTTTATGGCAATATGGGAAGCTAGCAGTCATCTGATAAAAATAAGCCTTGTTCCAACTAAACTGTCCCTTTATGTTTTGAAAGCAGAATTTCTTTTTCTTGGCTAGTTTGAAAAGAAAAAGATTGCAGTTTACAACGATACAGTTCTTGCCATCCATAGAGAAAAGTATGTGTAATACAAATGAAATAATGGTCTGAAAGTCTGCTGTATGAATTATGCCTGACATATTTAACAAACTCATGTCACTGTGCTCCATGCTCCAACTATATGGAAGTGTAAGGAGCACATTTTGATGCAAGTTCCTTTAATAAAAGTGGGGCTACATGAAACTGACTGAACATCACAAAAGTATTGTTTTATGTGCTAAGGAAAAATGAATACAGTTTAACAGAACACCTACACTATTTTTCAAATATGGATTATAGGGGATATTAAGACAACATTATTAATAAAAGCTACCTATACCTGCTTCTGGTACCTACTGTTAGCAGCTGCTACTAATCCCACAAGGAACTGACACTATATTCTGATATGCTGAATAACCACAGGGTTAGCCAATCAATCCTTAGCTGGTTTCACATTTTTGTAAAAAGACAAAAAGTAACAGTACAAAATCTCTGCTTCTGACAACTCTCATAAACAAATTTACTTTAGATACCAAGGATTCCACCTACACTATTTAAATTTTTTCTTTTAAATGTTGAATTTATTTTACTCCTTGCAGAGGTACCCTTTCATTGTGTATTTTAGCTTCTTTTTTACATTTTTTATTAACCTATTTGAAAAGTTTCAGCTGTCCCAGCTAACTCGAATGCTTTAAATGCATGTTTTTTTCTTACCAACCTCAACACTAACCTTTCTGTCAACCATAATGGTTTTGCTTTGCTACGTCTTTCCTTGCTTACAAGGGGAATATACTGACAGGTATATTTGTTAAGCAGGACATTCCATTTTCCTTATGTGTTTAACCCTCTGAAAAGTCTTTCCAGTTAATATATTGTACAGAAGCCCTTAAACTGCCCAAGTATGTCTAAAATGTTATGCTTTAGTTACTCCCTTACACAGTTGACTCTGCAACATAATCTCAAAGCAGACCATTTTATGATTGCTATTCTCTAAATGCTCTCTCTTTCTGACTTGGTTACCCCTTTACTCCAGTCAAGGTCTGGATAATTATAGTTATCAATGATAACAACTTGACCTAGTTTGAAAGTTTATGAAATTCATATGCACAATTTTCTTGTCAAGGTTCCCACAATGCCACACAACTTGATAAAATTTGATGCATATTAGTCATTAAACTGTTCAGTAGGCCCAGTGTACTCATATCAAGGGGCATATTTATCAAGGGTCGAATTTCAAATTGAAAAAACTTCGAAATTCAAAATCAAAAAGACCAACTGAAATTAAGTGAAAGGTTTTGTTTGGTCGAATAGTTCCGTTTTTGATCGAATAGGTCCATTCAATTGAATTTGATTCAAAGTTTTTCCCTAAAAACCCTTAGATTTTTCAAAGTCCACCAATTGACTCCAAATAGGTTCTAGGATGTCCCCCCATAGGCTAAAACAGCAATTTGGCAGGTTTTAGATAGCAAATGGTCAAACTCAAATTTTTAAAGAGACAGTACATGAAAAAATTTCGATAGTTACATTTTTTGATTGTTTTCAAATTCGAATCGAATTTGGACTATTCCCTAGTCAAAGTACACAAAGAATAGCTCAAATTCGATTTTTTTTCATTCAAAAATCTACTTCAACCTTTGATAAATTTGAAGTCCTCTTATCCCCAACAGGGAGAAATATCATAGGTATTAAAACAAAAGGACACACTCCAGAAAAAGTATTGCACAACGTTTCCATGTTGGACAGGCACTCAGTAAAACACTTTCTTCCTGGTTACTGGTAATGATGTCATGCCTGACATATTTCACCAATAGGCTTCATCAGAGGTGTGAATAGACTACCCTTCTTTGCTTCTTGAACTTTCTCAAACCCCATGGACCTGCCTCCATTTTATGGGTCTGTCCTCCCAATCATTTCTCAAACTTGTACTTTGAACTTTTATACAGTACATACTGTATATCTTCATTGTGAGATAAATGCAGCAAATGTATAAATTAATTAATAATTTCAATATTTCAATCCAATTTTAAAAAATATATACATTATAATGAATAAATAATTAAATAAAATAAATAATTAAAAAATGCTAATTTAAATGAAGCTTTGTAGTTTAGTATTGAAAGAAGTCTTTACCCATGTTGCATTTGTCAGAATATGTACTTTCCAAAACTATATGATGACACATAATACACAGGCAGTTGTAACAAGATAATCTGTCCCATTCAGGATTGCTAACGTGATTTAGTAGAAGTGAAAGTGTTAATGCTGATAGCCATGGTCTTAGCATTTTGTAGTAAACTTTCAAATAAGATATTACTTAGTAAAATAAGGTTAATTTAAGGTTAAGGGTCAAATACCACTTTTTCTAATACAAATTCTACTTGTCCATCTAAGACTGCTAGTAAGTATGGCAATTTTTACATATAATCAATAATAATAATACATTTTACGTAGGATAATATGATTTCACTGTGCAATTAATTTTCTGTCAAAATACAGTACATGAATTGGTAGGTGTTGGTAAAATTCCATAGGAGAAACAGAAGGCCTGTGACAACTTACTGAATTGCACTACAAAATGATTGAACAACAACCCCCACAGCATCTGCTAGTTTATATTGTATTTAATCATTGGTGGCTAACTAGCAATTCTCCTTACTCAATCATAGTTACCTTCAAAGGCTTTATATCACTGAATGTGAACAACAATTAGAAATTATTTGTCTCTCACTTAGAGAACAGATAAGCGGGAACAGAAAATTATTAATCTTTAGCTACTCTATCTATCTGAAACAAGCCTGTCCATATTATCCAGCACTGCTAATAAAGAAAAATATTGGGCTAATGTTGGTGTTTTATTTCAAGACAGCCAATGTACAGAAGAAAGATAACCAGCTGCCAAATGCTAGCTATGTAGCATATTTCTTTCTAAATAGTACAGATTTAAGGGATATTCGACCAAAATAATACGATTTTCAAATGTAACCTAAAGGGACATTCTAAGCCTAGCAAAATATTTATTGTAGAGGAACACAGAACATATGTGATAATGCAGATATCAAGAATTACAATAGATTATGGGAAAATAACTGGTAGAATATTGGGAAACAAGGAAAGAATTAGTAATCGAGAAAAGAAAGGAACCTAGTAAATATGACAAAATATCAGAGGAAGTATGACAACTCAGAAAAGAGATCTAAATAATGTTAAAGATTGAAGAAAACGGAGGAGAAAGCAAAACAATGTTGATTATCAATAGAAGGTTGATTAAACTAAGAATTAAAAGAAATAATGAAAAAGAAAATGGTTGTGGACATTTCAAATGAAAGAAGGACAAGATAAAGTCTTATTGATCATTATTATTATAATTAATAACACATATTTAGTACCAATATATTATACGCTTCTGTGCAATAGATGAGTATATACATAAAACTTAACAGGTGGTAATGGCATATAGTGTATACTGAATCTGTGTTAAATATTGATGAGCGAAACTGTCCTATTTTGCTTTGACAAAAATTTGTGAAACGGCAAAAAAATCTTCAAAATACATTGAAGTCAATAGGTGACAATTTTTTACACGCACAACAATTTTTTTCTCATTCCAAATGCATTAAAGTCAATGGGCGTTTTTCTTGTGGTGACTTTTTTATCTCGCCAACTTGTTTGTTTTGTCGACTTTTTTGTACAAATGCATTAAAGTCAATGGCCATTTTTTCTTATGGTGACTTTTTTGTCTCTGCGACAGCAACAGATTTTTTCCACAGACAAACAAATTTGCAGATGGCGACGTGCAGAATTTCTCAGTGAATCCATGTTTGGCAAAAAAATTCACTCATCAATAATGTTAGGTAAGAGAAAGATTCTCTAAAGCTTACCTTTTAAGATATCTGGTTTGAGATTGCTAGAAGAAAGATCCATTTCAGTATCATCAGGATATAGGTGGAATTGGAAACCCTATTGTGAGGAACACTTACCCTGGTGGTCTAGGGGGCCAGCGGGGACGCCCGCCACACTCTCGGTAGGGATCCTTCTTCTTTGCTGCCAAAGCTCCTTATGCCGTGCGTGCTGTGCATCTCCTGGATTTATGCACAAACGATGCTGACGTGATGAAGTCATCTTGTAGTGGCGCGAGATTTAAAGGTATTTAAAGGGATCTTGTAGATTTTCTCACTGTCTGTTGTTAGGTTCCATTTCTGAGTTCCTGGGTGCGCTTTATTTGTATTCTGATTCCTGTTTTGACCCTGCCTGCCTGACTTTGCTGACTTCTGTGATTCCGACCTCTGCCTGTTATCCGACTATTCCAAAATCTGTAATCCAACCCATGCCTGGCTTGACTCTTCTGGTTTGATCTCCTGGTCTTGACCCTTGCCTGTCCGACTTTGCTTGTATTCTGTCTGCACCGAACCCGGCCTCGTTTTGACTACGTTTTCTGTCTGCTCCTTGAACTGTGACCTTCTGCCTAAAAATACTTTGCTAACGATCATTCCCCTCTGCTCGTCCAGAACCCTTAGCTTGGCTCCTCTCTTAATAAGACCTAATGCCATCCAATTAGCCGAGGGCTCCTCCTGAGGTGAAAGGCAGCTGTTAAAGGCGGAAACAAGAGACCAGGGAGCTTAGCATTGGTTCTGGATTCTGGGTGCCGATCGTGACTAGGGATGTAGCGAACCGCCGCCGATGTGTTCGCGAACGCCGTTCGCGAACACCGGCAAAATTTGCGAACAGTTCGCTAACTGTTCGCGAACTTCGAACATCCGAAAATCGTTCGATTCGAACGATCGAAGGATTGAAATCGTTCGATCGAAGGATTTTCGTTCGAATCGAACGATCGAAGCCATTCGATCGAATGATTTCATTCGATCGAATGCTTCGATCGTTTGATTCGAACGAAAATCCTTCGATTTTAGCGGTCGAATGGTCGAACGATCGAACGTTTTTGACGCGAACGCCTATTGGCGAACGTCGCGCGACGTTCGCGAACTTGCGGCGGACGCGAACAGTCGAAGTTCGCCGGCGAACAGTTCGCTACATCCCTAATCGTGACACCTATGAATTGATTAGGAAGAAGTATGTAGAGAAAACAATGAAAACAACTAGGACAAAGCATTTAGGAAACCAAAGAGAGAGAAGTTTAGATTTCAGGATTTCATTTTGTAGGAAAGATCCGTTTGAAAGATGAGAGGATAAAACAGGACAGGGCAGTGTTACAAATGCCAAAATGATGGAGAGACTGAAGAGGGTGATAAACAGACAAAAGCTGCGGAGAATTTTAGGAGGATTAGTAAAGAGGCATGCAGTTTTTGGCTTTTATGAAAAATGGATCATTAGTGAGTTGCATTACAGCAGTTTCCATGGGATGTTTCAGTCAATAGCTAGATTATATGAGGTCCAGCAAGGCATTACCAGAGAGGCCATCCACTTGTAAGCTAAGTGCTTGAGTAGTTTAAAGACGAAAAGAAGCAGTTTGATGGAGTTAACCAAGACTGGAGGGATCAAGAGAGGGTTTATGTAGTTAAGTGATAATGGAAAGGGAAAGATTGAGTTGAGAGAGAAAGATTAAATAGATGGGTTAAGAATTTGATTAAACAGTGGTTGGTAGCAATGGACGATATTGGTGAAATAGCAAAAAATTTGCAAAATGCATTGAAGTCAATGGGAGTCAAAATCCGAATAATTTTGACTCTCGTGGTGGGGAAATTATAGCCTGCTGAATTTATTCTCCCATTATTAGTGGTTGGTATTGCAGAAAAGTTTGGAAGGAAAGGGATCGAGAGGATAGATAGTAAGATGTGGGAAACATACCTTTTTAGACTTTTATTGAGTCATAGGAGGGAAGAAGCACAAAAAGTAGGAGACACACACAAAGGAGAAAGGAGGCGTGTTGGGGGAAGGAGTTGTATGACTAGAAGGATGTTGTTGAGTGATGTAATTTCTCTTGAGGGCAGCTTTATCTTACAGTTTACCACATAATAATTCACCCACTTTCTATTCATTCCTTGGACTTTTAGAAGTGTATTTATCAATGAGTGAAAGTTATAGTTCATCATTTGACAAATACACTTCTAAAAATCTCTAATCTCACACTTTGAGGAATCCACCCCTAAGTGTCAGGTTTGCTTTTGAAGTGTTCAATAGTGAAGTGCCTGAAACATGCTGAAGGGGTATGGAAGGTAAAGAAAAATTGTGCAGATTTGTAGAGTGAATTAATTAGTACACTAAAGCAGTTTTGGTTGGCTAAGCAGAAGTTGGCTATAGTAGATTAGTGAAGATACTGTATATCTGAAACATCTGACTTGTGTCAGAAGTTCCCAAATGCTGAAAAATTGGAACAGCACCAAACTTCGTTCTGAATAAAAAAGCCTTTATTGGTGCATGGACATTACAGCAACGTTTCAGGCTGTGCAGCCTTTTATCAAGCTTACTGACACACCATCACAAGTGCTATTTTTACTCTATTCCAACCTTATAGTGGCTGTTAGTGGAAACAACTCTTTATGACAAGATAATCTTTATCACAAGAAGTAAAAAACAAATAGTAGAAAAGAGTAGGTAGATGAGTCATTTCACTTTTACATAAAATAACATGTAACTGTACTTTAGTTCTGTCATTCACATGTTTGCATTGCTATATTATCGATTTTTTAGAAGATTAATTTGATACAGATGTATTTATACATTTTGAAGAGCTGTTGAGTGATATCTTGCCTGACATTCATTTTCAATATTTTTTTTCAATTTTGCCACTCTAATGCATGATTAAAATCTTCAATTTTATACAAGTTATTAAATATTTTATGCTCAGAATAATATATTATTAAAATAGATTTTTTTTTATTTATCTTTATTCAAAGAAATTTTGTATTTTACAGGCATCAAAAAGAAGAGATAACAAAGAAAGACATTACAAAGAAAAAGAAATAAACAAAATGGGGATGCTCATACTGTATGTCAATTTTATAGATTGTTACAAGTTGGGAGATTTGGACAGCTTGCAATGGTATTCAAACTTGATTTCTCAGGCTATACTCTTAATAATAATTGATAATTGAGAAGTAAATCTCCATTTGACAATGGGAGGAGATGGCTGTGTCTCTAACATATACTGTACATCATTCTGTCCAAGTTCCCTCAGTCATTAAGACCATATGAGCGGTTGTGTAAGGGGAAAAGGAGGTATAGCAAAGGGATTACTATGGAATAGAGAGGATATGGGGATAAACTGAAAATAAAAAGATGGAAGGTAAAGAGGAAGTCGCTCTGCCACTTACCGTTCCTACATTACAGATACTGTAATAATCTTTCTAAACCAATTATTTACATTTACTTGAATAGGCTCCTAGTCAAACTGTGATTGTTTGTATTGGTCTGACTCTAAAAACACATCCCAGGTGGACCACATTTTTATTAACAATTCTTGTTTATCATCTATATAGCTGAGTACTGCTTCCATTCTCTTAATATTTCCCATTTCTTGAACCATTCTGTTATAGTTGGTGGGTTAGTCGATCTCCAGTGGTGGGGGATTATAATTCTAGCTGCTCCAAGACAGAATCCGATGAGGGATCTTTTATATTTAGTTGCACTGGCTGGTAGTATAGATAGTATACCAATTGTTTCAGGTTGGTTTCCATGTCAATTCTGTTAGCTGGTTGATTATTTAAAAGAATTGAGTCTTTTGTGAGCATAATTCTTCAAAATCGGAGAGGGACGTGTTTAGAGTCAGTTTATGGTTGGGCTCCTAATCCAATGTCTCAGTTGGGCATATTTCAATTTTGAGAGAAAAGAGTCAGCCTCTAGTGGACAGAGAGTCAACAGGAGCAGAAGTTGTTCATTTTTCAACACCTGAATACATGTGAGATTTTCATCATACCATCTCCCTAAGAATGTGACCTTTGTCATACCAGGAAGAAAATTAGGATTTCCTATTACTGGGGAGAGACGTCCATTACGTGTAACTAGAAATGGAGCTATTTTCAGAACTGATCTGCTTGTGAAAGTGTCTCTCTGCAAATTTTTGTTAAGATAGATGTATCTGGTTGTAGATGGCTGTAACCACCATAAGGTACAGTAGGCATATTTATAAATGACCTTGTGCTTGAAGTAACACCATGCATTACAATCATGGAAATCATCCATTGCAAACATGTAATTGAAGACTAATACAATAATTAATGCCATTATTTTACACCACATCAGACCTGATGTAATCCATTTAGGTCAAAGGGACAAATTAAAGTGGCAATATAATTCAGATGTGGGAGCATTCCTGCCATTTGAGCCGCTTGCTGCATTGCAATGCCCCCCCCCTTCCCATGCTTACCTTCACATCGCCAGCAGGGGTCCTGGGAGGAGCACATTGCTAACGAAATTGCACTCTCTGCACTAGAAAAAACAAATTTCCAGTTTAATAACTGAAAATTGAGCTCTTACAGTTACTTGGAAAGGCTTTTTGCTGCCCCTGGTAACTTCTGGGGAACTGCCGCCTGAGGCAACTTCTCACCTTACCTTATGGCAGAAACGCCCCAGTTCAGACGCACAAAGTGTTTTTTTTTTGCCACCTTGTTTGCCAAAATTTTAAACCTTGCTGCTTATATGGTAATATCAACAGTATAGCACAGCTTTATAAATAGACGTGATTTCCCACAATGTTCAATGACGACGTACTGTGCATTTTAACATAGAATAGTCACAGCACATGGAACATTATTAATCATCAGAAAAAATATTTCTTAACCAGAGGTTCTATTCAGTCATGTGTGAAACAGGACAAAATGTTAGAACAGATAATGAGCCAAACTCAGTTCATTACAAAATGTGAAAACTCTTGGGCGAGATTCAATTTGAGTTGCAATTCAATACAGAAAAACTTATTTTACAGTTTATCACATAAAAATCTCTATTGAAGTCCATGGGACAAAACTGGAACTGGATTAGGAGAAAAGGGTTAATATGATGATTGATGAGATGGGAGGAGTCAATGTGTTTCCCTCCCCCTATTGGGGTATATTAAGGAGTTTTTGTTACACTGATGTTAAGCTTGATAAAGAGCTGGTTAGGCTCGAAACGTTGCTTCACATGCACAAATAAATAAATTTTCATTTTATCGGAGTGCTGCTGGAATTTGTATTGGAATTGGATTAGGAGAAAAGTTTCTTCTCCTCGAACTGAATTTCATCCATGAGTTTTCACATAATAGCCAAAGAAATAATGTTTTCTCACTGGATTGAATCTGACCCAATGAATGATACACAAGTTTTGGAAAGTGGAGCTGGTCAAAAGTATTACATGTGAGACATCCTATACTAGATACATCTGTACTATGTTTTTTTATTTTTAGCAAAACAAATTTAATTAAGGCTTATAATCCCTATAAATCAGCAGAAACAATGCACATTTAAGTAGTATGGACACCATCTGTTGGTCACAATGTGTTTCTTTTGGTCTAAACAGTTACCCTATTTACACACAAAAATGATTTATGTAATTGGGATTTATGTTATTGACCTGATTATTTTTTGTAACTTTACTCATTCAGTCCATAAATGTAGCTGCTTTTAGTTTATATTCCACATAGTTATACATTAACTGACTGCTAACTGTAAATTATCAATGAACAAGTCATTACTATTAATTATTTATTAAACTGTAAATGCCTAAAACTTGTAGCTAATTTCAGATATGACATTTTTGGGAAAGGATCTTTGCCATAAAGTTCAAGGTTCAAAATGATTGTCCTTGTTTACTGAGAGGAGCTAAACCAAACCTTTGCTCACCTTTATATTTGTCCATTCTGTCAACCACTGTATCATGTCAATTCATTTAAAATCAATATGACACATTCTCTCTGGATATGTAGAGCCAGTTTGTGTGTAATTAATCAGTTCAGATATGCTTTAGGCATTAATTAACCAAATTAGACTAATCAGGAAAACTGCCTTAGGCTTTTTTTACCAAGAGGTGTAAAACATTTCACTTAGCTTTTAAATTATTTTTAGCTTAATCGTTAATTCTCCTAAGGATTTTATAATTAGCACATTTACAAGCAATTCTCTAATGTAATGTTCTATATTCAAGTATAAGAGTGTATTGCAGATTTAAAACTGTTATTTTGTAGATAACTTTATGTGCCATACAATTTTATATTTCATCAAATACTAAAAAGGCTGTTCACAAATACCATTATGAAAAGTTTTTAAACATGTGTCTATGGCAAAGAAATTACTTTCTCGTGGTATTTAAGCAGCACCAAAATGCTTCCATAGCAACTTGTGTAGCAAAGTTTCCCATTTGTAAAACCAACTAGAAAGCAGAAGACGGAATTGATGAGGGGAGAGAATAAAATGGGCTAGCCTTCAGTAGCCAGCACATCATAAAATAATTCCTAGGTTCCTCTGTCTGGCAAACTCCATACTTAATCACAGAACTTTTTCAACATTAAAGTGTGGAAAGAGTTATAAATGACATTTGATCCTTAGCTATTACTATTTAGTACTAAATTAACTACATCACAAATAACAAGTGATATATGGTGTGAAAAAAGAAGCTTTTTGCCTTTAAGGCACAAGGAAATGCATTGTTGGTACAGTGTAGCAAACCTTACTCATACAGGTATGAGACCTGTTATCCAGAATGCTCAGGACCTGGGGCTTTCTGGAAAATGGATCTTTCTGTAATTTGGATCTTCATACCTTAAGAATAAATATTGAATAAACCAAATAGGCTGATTTTGCTTCCAATAAGGATTTATTTTATCTTAGTTTGAATCAAATACAAGGTACTGTTTTATTATTACAGGGAAAAAGGAAATTATTTTTAAAAATTTGGAGTATCTGAATAAATTGAAGTCAATTGAAGACAGGCTTTCCGTAATTCAGAGCATTCTGGATAACGGGTTTCTGGTTAACGAATCCTATACCTGTACAAGAATTGCATTGTGGTTTCAGTAAAGGCCTAGATTTTGAATTTGTAAGTGTTTTGACCATCTAAATCTGTAGAAATAAGATCATCTACAAGTGACAGTTTCTTTCCATCTGGGAAAGTAGAAATGATTTTTTTCCAAGAAATAAAGCAGTAAATACTGGTGTTTGCAGCCAGCAGGAAAATAAATTCTCTGATTGGGAAATATCAGGAAAACAAAAGTTAAAAAAATGATAGCATATGGTGACAGCAGTTTACCTATAGGATGTACACAATGCAGAAACAACATCTTTTCACTGCTAATTAGGGATGTAGCGAACTGTTCGCCGGCGAACTAGTTCGCGCGAACTTCGACTGTTCGCGTCCGCCGAATGTTCGCGAACGTCGCGCGACGTTCGCCAATTGGTGTTCGCGTTCGATTCGAAGTAAAATTTCGTTCGACCATTCGACCATTCGACCGTTCGATCGCTAAAATCGAACGATTTCCATTCGTTCGAACGATTATAAGCATTCGATTGAATTAAAATCATTCGATCGAATAGCTTCGATCGTTCGATTCGAACGAAAATCGTTCGATCGTACGAATAAAATCCTTCGATCGTTCGATCGAACGATTTTATCGAGCGTTCGAAGTTCGCGAACTGTTCGCGAACTGTTCGCTTTTTTGCCGGTGTTCGCGAACGGCGTTCGCGAACATCAAATCGGCAGTTCGCTACATCACTACTGCTAATGTCGCAGTTTGCCTTGCTATACTTTTTAGTTTTAGTTTTAAGTTTAGTTTTAAGTTTAGTTTTAGTTTTTATGTTTTAGGTGCTCTCATTGAGCTTATTATCTACCCTACCCTTTAGTCTGATTTAACCTGCCCTGACTTTTAGTTATATTTTGACCTTGCCTTCTTCACTCAGATGTGGTATTTCAGATTATGCATTTTGCAATTATATACATTAATGCAACTTTGTGGGACATATTATTAATAATTTAGGCTTGTAATTGCCTTCCATATGGGCAAAAAAGTAACAGTCGTGTTTTGATTTGTAGTTGGGAGTATACATAAATACTGAGTATTCTTTATTTGGAAGATGAATCCTTGCTAAACTGTTGCTTGGGAGAGTGAGCTACTATATATGATTGGAAAAGGTAAGAGCTGTGACAAAGGCAGAGCAAACAAACTGCTGAATTAATAAAATGCACATATGTATATCATAACCTCTAATATGAGGGGAAATAATCCTGCAATTACAAATCTCATGCAAAACAGACTGCAGTTATTAAGCACAGGTTATTAAAACAGTAACTTTTGTACACAATCTTAAATTATTTATTCTGGTTTTCATTAAGACTATTCTGTTCTACTGCAAACCATTTATGTGACAACAGAAGACATATACATAGATGACAGACAGAAAGATGACAGGACAGATATAGTTTAGTATATATATAGAACTTATAAATATACATACATATTAAACTACATTTTAAATTGTTGTTCTGTTTCTTTATATGAAATGTATCATTGTATGAAACGGTCAGTAAATAATACAATATTTGGCTTTGCAATAATTGTAATGTTGGAAAAAATGCATATCAATAGCTTACCACAGCATCATTTTAGTTCCCCTGACATTATTCTAGAAAACTACTGAAGCTTGGAACTGTATTAACACTTCCATCATCTCGCTCTGACATACAATCTTTGGCTTTACGTATTTTACCATTGATTATTTTAAAGAAAAGTATCACAAATTACTTTTTGACCTGTGGTTTACCCTTCATAAAACGTTGATATAAGCCAGTGATCCCCAACCAGTAGCTCGTGAGCAACATGTTGCTCTCCAACCCCTTGGATGTTGCTCCCAGTGGCCTCAAAGCAGGAGCTTGGAGGCAAATTTTGGTTGCATAAAAAACAGATGTACTGCTTGGCAATCCACATAGGGGCTACCACATGGCCAATCACAGCCCTTTTTTGGCAGCCCAAGAACATTTTTCATGCTTGTGTTGCTCCCCAACTTCTTTTTACTTCTGAATGTTGCTCACAGGTTCAAAAGATTGGGGATCCCTGATATAAGCAAATCATAATAAAAACAATACTAATCCGCAATGCACTGTGTGTACTGTATGTCTACTGGTTTGATTCAACTTTTTTTACATTTCTAAATATCCTGTTATCCAGAATGCTGGGGACCTGGGGGTTTCTGGGTAACATATCCTTCCATAATTTGGATCTTCATACCTTAAAGGGATACTGTCATGGGAAAAAACATTTTTTTTTCCAAAATGAATCCGTTAATAGTGCTGATCCAGCAGAATTCTGCACTGAAATCCATTTCTCAAAAGAGCAAACAGATTTTTTTATATTCTATTTTGAATTCTGACATGGGGCTAGACATATTGTCAATTTCCCAGCTGCCCCAAGTCATGTGCTCTAATAAACTTCAATCACTTTTTACTGATGTACTGCAAGTTGGAGTGATATCACCCCCTCCCCCCCCCAGCAGCCAAACAAAAAGAACAATGGGAAGGTAACCAGATAGCAGCTCCCTAACCCAAGATAACAGCTGCCTGCTAGATCTAAGAACAGCACTCAATAGTAAAAACCCATGTCTCACTGAGACACATTCAGTTACATTGAGAAGGAAAAACAGCAGCCTGCCAGAAAGCATTTCTCTCCTAAAGTCCAGGCACAAGTCACATGACTGGGGGCAGCTGGGAAATTGACAAAATGTCTAGCCCCATGTCAGATTTCAAAATTGAATATAAAAAAAAAATCTGTTTGCTCTTTTGAGAAATGGATTTCAGTGCAGGAGTCTGCTGGAGTAGCACTATTAACGGATACGTTTTGAAAAAAACATGTTTTCCGATGACAGGATCCCTTTAAGTCTACTAGAAAACCATGTAAACATTAAATGAATAGAGTAGGCTGGTTCTGTTTTCAATAAGGATTAATTATATCTTAGTTTCAATCATGTTCAAGTACTGTTTTATTCTAAAAAAATAAAACAATTTTTAAAAAAAATTAATTTTAAAAAAAATTGGATTATTTGTATAAAATGGGAGTCTATGGGTGAAGGCCTTTTTGTAATTCAAAACTCTCTGGATAACGGGTTTCCGGATAACGGATCCCATATCTGTATATTTAAGGCCAGGGCAACAAAATGTAGATTTATATCACTGAAAAATCATATTTCTCAAAGAGTCTGAATTTCTTTTAAAATGTATCAGTTTTGTTTGTGTCTCGTCACTGGCATTTTTCCAACAAAAAAACATTTCAGAAGATCAAGGACTCCAACACATTACATACCACATTACAAATCAATGAACATTTTAAAAAATTGGTTAACATAAGGGAAATATGCATCCTAACTTCAAATAAGATCTGATGATTAATTAAATTTGACTGGTGTTTTAGCCTGTTTCTCATCAGGTGATCAAAGTTGCTTCTTGTGACATAAAAAGGAACATAAAAGTTGAATAAATTAATTTGATCCATTAACTAAATGTAAAATGCTTACATTGTATTTCACACTGCAACAGAGAGCACTTTCTACTTTATAAATACAGACTGAGAGAAAATAAAATTTATTGCATGTTCTGTTGCTTTTTAGTTTTGGTGGGTTAGTTAGATTTCCTGTATTTTTTTTTTATTTAAAGTTTATTCATGAACTTTAGAGTAGCATTTTCTATAATACCCATTTATGGATATTTGAATCATGTAGTGATAATCTTCAATCTTCGTCTATCTAGAAGACATGATATACTATATGCCTATATGAGATATCTAAGTTGTTGGTCAAAAATTCTAAATAAAGCCATTGCAAGTAAAGGTAAGCCAATGTATACTCTCCTTTTGCCAAATTTTTTTGAAACAGCGAAAATTTGAGCAATACAATGGGCTTTTTTTTGCTGTTTTTTCTGCATAAATACATTGAAGTCAATGAGGTTTCTTCGAAGCCCAATAATACATTGAATCCATTGGGTGTTTTTTCGTGCTTCAAAAATACATTGGAGTCAATGGGCATATTTTTCTTGTGAATATATTTGTAAAACACAGAAGTTTGGCACTAAACCAATGCTGCCGACATGGAAAACAGTATTGAACACAATGAAAAGTTATTCCTTTTGCAAACAATTTTGCTTTAACCCTTATAAAAGTATTATATTTTTTCAAAATGTGGATTTTTGTTATTATTTTTAAGTTCACAACTTTGTTACATAGTTACATAGTTAGTTACATAGTTAAATCGGGTTAAAAAAAGACAAAGTCCATCAAGTTCAACCCCTCCAAATGGAAACCCAGCATCCATACACACCCCTCCCTACTTTCACATAAATTCTATATATCCATATCTATACTGACTATAGAGCTTAGTATCAAAATAGCCTTTGATATTATGTCTGTCCAAGAAATCATCCAAGCCATTCTTAAAGGCATTAAGTGAATCAGCCATCACAACATCACCCGGCAGTGTATTCCACTACCTCATTGTCCTGACTGTGAAGAACCACCTACGTTGCTTTTAATTAAATTTCTTTTCTTCTAGTCTGAAGGGGTGGCCTCTGGTACAGTGATCCATCCACTTTATGGGTAAAAAGGTCCCCTGCTATTTGTCTATAATGTCCTCTAATGTACTTGTAAAGTGTAATCATGTCCCCTCGCGAGCGCCTTATTTCCAGAGAAAACAATCCCAACCTTGACAGTCTACCCTTATAATTTAAATCTTCCATCCATCTAACCAGTCTAGTTGCATGTCTCTGCACTCTTTCTTTTAGAGCCAGTTCTCTATCCAGGTACAAATACTATGTTCCAGGCCAACATTCCTTAATTTAACCAGTAACCTCCTGTGTGGCACTGTATCAAATGCTTTAGCAAAGTCCAAGTAAATCACATCCACTGCCATCCAAGAATCGAGGTCCCTGCTTGCCTTCTCATAAAAAATTGTCCATTATTAAGGTTCTCCAAAAGTATCCTTTTGTAAGGCTGCTTTTGTAAGAATGTGTTACTTGAAGTTCTTAGACCTGAGAGTTTTGCTATCATGACTGTCCCTTCTCAACTTGTCAGTTAGAGATTCTAATGCTAACAGACTACAGTTGCACAAATTTGGCAGCCCCTTCCTATAGAAACAAGGGGATCAGATAGGTAACGTAAAATCATCATTACGGCAAAATTATAAATAGCATGCAAAGACAATGTAAAAAAAGGCTTAATTCCCGGATTCACAATCTCTTTTACTGATAAATGACTTGACCTTTTGATTGTCTTGAATTTTTCTTGCACAGTAACATTTATTTGGTTCACTTGAAACATGTTCTTTCTTTTATAATTGGCTATTTCCACAAAAGTTGACTATTAACTGTATTTCAAGCATCAATGACAGTGACATAGCGTCATACCCTCTCCCCTGCTGATGAGGTTTCTATTTTTATACTGTATTTAATTGTAAGTTAGGCTAGGACTCCTGTGATTCTCCTGTGGGATTAGTCATATTCACTGACTTATGCTGAGTTGTGCAACTGATATATTAAATGTGTTAACTTATGACAATGGAGCTTCACATAACACCACAACATTTACATGGGTGTCCCTGTTGATCTGCTACTTTCCTCTACATTTCCTTAGCATTCTCCGCAGTTACATCCACGTGTCAAATATACTGGCATATCACTTGAATGAAATTGTTTGGACTGGAGATAATTTCCATTACATAGAGTTAATATAGTGTCTGTGCCTTAGTCTTTAGGCTAAAGTATGCTGCACATATTGATGCAGCCCACAGTGGGAACTCTGGGATTACCTCTACCTTCAACTTGTGGTTATTGTAGGGTTTTCCTACATCAAGGTGCACTGGTACATGAATTATTCAAATAATGGCAGTAGTTTAAGGGGGTCATTTATCAAAGTCCGAGTTTATCTCAATATTTTCTGCTACAAACTCCGATCAAATTCGCTCGGGTTTTTTAAACTTATTTATTATTACATTTTTCTGAAAGTTTTCTTTGCGGGAAAAAAAATCTGATTTTCATGATTTTTTCGTATTTTTTCATCCGATTTTCACGAATTTCAAGATTTTTTCGGAATTTTCACCCAAAAACGTCAGGGTATTGCACGAAACCCAGCGTACATAAAGACTTATATGCAACCTCGGCAGGTCTGAGATGTCAGATTTTAAGATTCAGAATTTTCCATCCTCAGGGTTTATACATTCTGAAAAATTTGTGATTTTTTAAAAATCTGTTTATATGAAAAAATCATGAATTTTTCAGGGTTTTTGCATTCAGAGTTTAGTAAATAACCCCTATAGTGCTACGGGCAAATATGTGTAAATGCAAGGAGCATGTTTAGACAAGTGCCTTTCATGGCTGTCACTAATGCATGCAGCAACTCTGTTTTTTTGTGTGACTGCAACTGTGGCTGCAATCATAAATGCAGCCCTTTTAAGTTCTGAGTTGAAAAATGAAAAATGAAAAGCTGCAAAATAAATATCCAGTAGCTATACAACCAATAGCAGCATTTCTGCAAAGTGACTTAGAAGAAGCATTATCCTCATACTGGGAGCATATGCAGCAAGAGGATTAAGAAGTCTGTTTCTTTCAAGTTAATTCACTACTTTTTTAATAGAAGAGGCAGTCAGGCATACTGTACTTAATAAGTCCTCTGGAGCACATTTTTAAATAAACAAGAAATAAGAGTTCTTTTAATAGGGTTAATTTAAAAATGATTGCTTGCTGACTGACCCACTACTGAGCACATTAAACATCTTGTTTGCAACCAAACACTGATCAATTGCAGGGAATTGAAGTGAACACAATTCATATTAGCTACTGCAATATTACATCCGACAACAGCAACAGATGGACTCCATTTGAACAATATTACTGGTTTTGAAAACAATCGGTTGATACCCAGTGATGAGAATCAAAGCTGAAATTAGTGTATCATAGAGATAGCACACATAGCATATCCCTGTTATTGATATCTCTGTGCTAGCTCTAACTTTATCTGTCTGATAACTAGCTATTAATTGCAGAACTCAGGGCTCTGAAGCCTATTTGATCGCTTCTGACCTTGTCTCTATCATTGGAACACAACAAAGAACATGTATGCGTTCAAAGCATTGGCATTTTCTCCTCCATGTTAGCAATGAGGAGGAAAGCAGCTGTGAACAATGTATTAGATATTGATTTCCTTCACAATCTTGAATAGTCTTTAATTAGATTTAGACTGCAGACAATGCTAGTGTGTGGTAACTACCAGCTTCAGTATTATCTCCCAAGCAGGTGTTTGTAATTTATATTTAATCTGAACGATTGCATCTGAATATACATTGATGTATTTTAATTAAACAAATGCATTGTGCGATTTTTTTTTACATTTTGGTATTGTGAAGTGCATTGTTTGTATCATTTATGTGCGCATTTAGACATCACTTAGATGTATACACTTTATTTCGGTATTAAGACTTAAAGGGATACTGTCAGGGGAAATTTTTTTTTTTTTAAATGAATCAGTTAATAGTGCTGCTCCAGCAGATTTCTGCACTGAAATCCATTTCTCAAAAGAGCAGAGACAGATTTTTTTATATTCAATTTTGAAATCTGACATGGGGCTAGACATATTGTCAATTTCCCAGCTGCCCCAAGTCATGTGACTTGTGCCCTGATAAACTTCAATCACTTTTTACTGCTGTACTGCAAGTTGGAGTGATATCACCCCCTCCCACTCCCCCCCCCAACAGCCAAACAAAAGAACAATGGGAAGGTAACCAGATAGCAGCTCCCTAACACAAGATAACAGCTGCCTGGTAGATCTAAGAACAACACTCAATAGTAAAAACCCATGTCTCACTGAGACACATTCAGTTACATTGAGAAGGAAAAACAGCAGCCTGCCAGAAAGCATTTCTCTCCTAAAGTGCAGGCACACGTCACATGACTTGGGGCAGCTGGGAAATTGACAAAATGTCTAGCCCCATGTCAGATTTCAAAATTGAATATAAAAAAATCTGTTTGCTCTTTTGAGAAATGGATTTCAGTGCACAATTCTGCTGGAGTAGCACGATTAACTGATGCGTTTTGAAAAAAACATGTTTTCCGATGACAGGATCCCTTTAAGTTTAAAAAGAAGTCTCAAAAAATTAAAAGTTGCACACTATTGACTCTTTTTACCATGATCATGTTTTTTTTTCTCCACAATAGTGGGTTTTTGTGGCTCATGTTCTTAAAAAAAAAATCAGAAAAAAATGTTGCCCCTAAAATCTAGTAAGATGAAAGTTTTTAAAAATCAGGTGAAAGAAAACACAATATTGAAAAAAGGAGACTACTATTGTGTCACACATTTTGCTAGTACTGCTATATTAGGACTAGTTAGAATGTGCCTTAGAAAAGAGATCCCTTTAGCTACAGTACTTAGCTTTCTAAGACTCAGCGTTGTTAGACCACTATGGTATTAGGACTAGTACTATGGGTTTTATTTTTGGCACTTTAGCCAGTGTAACACACTGCATGTATGCATATGAATATTCAACAAATATTTCTGGTTTGTAAAGACGTTAAATGAATAACAGGAAGAAAAGCCTTTGGGCTGTACCAATATGCTTACCAGGACTGCAACATGTAAAAAATTGTCATATTATTGTTTATTAGGACCAAACCAGATTATACATGACTTCCGATAGCAGTTAAACTTTTTTTAAACATTGTACACTTAAGTGGTGGAGAATTGTTACCATACAGAATCATTATAATGGGCTTTCCCATTAAGACAGACTTTGCCAAACATTCTAGTCCCACCCTGGTAGGGTTGTCACCTTTTTCTTGCTGCATAGGCCAGGCAGGGTGGTGGGCCAATGATGTCATAGAGCGGGCTGGTGATGTCATGGGGTTGATCAGGTGATGTCACTGGATGGTGCTCTGATGTGGCAATTGGTCAATCTTGGCAAATTCTGCCCATTTTCCTAATCTGGAAAACAGAAAGCAGTTTTGACCCAGGCAGCCCTTCCAACAACCAGGTTGTCTACGTCAAAACCTGACGTTGGCAACTCTACATCCCAGCATTGTTCTGAAAAAAAGTGTAATAATGTGCTATAGTGATTCTATGTTGTGCGTGGCAGTGCATAATAGCTGGAGTTTATTGTGAAGCCCTACAGGGCACATGCTGCTGCTGGATAAGGAATCTGCACTGTCTGAGCAACACACTGTTATCTGTTATAATTTTCTCAATACACTGCAAGGAGATTGTTTATTATTCAGTGATTTTTAATTTAATTGACCTTATACTGTGTGGACTAAGTTAATAAAAATCATGTAATACTGGAGATATACTGTACTGTATAGTAATAACTGCCTGTTATTGCCTTTCAGTATACATTACAGTGTCTGTGAGTTTCCCTGCTGTTTTACAGGTATTCTATAGCCATATTTTTGTACAAATCTCTTTTAATCAAATCTTGTATCAACTACTGTATATGATTACTGAGTGCATTAAGTGTTATAGGAGAGGTGATTGCCTTGCAGTATACATGATAGTATTTTGCTGCTGTTTTAAAGGGCTCCAGTCAAGTGCACCCCACCTTAATAAAAAAAAGAGCTGGAACATGTCTACTTATACCTCAAGAACATGTCTACTTATACCTCAAGCAGCAGCTGTGATGTACGCTGAGTGAGTGTGTGGATCCAGTAGCTATTGTGTCTGGGACAACGGTGAGTTACACTAGTCCATTGTGAAATAGTTACAACTGTACTATTATTGCTGGGACTAGAAACTGTTCCAGAGCTCCTGTTCACATACCGATATACTATAAGGAATAAGAACAATAGTAAAGAATCTATTTCCCAGTATGGAAAATATTTTTTAGGGAATCCCAGAAGTCAACAGACTTTACTTCTAACCAACAGTATAAAAATCTGTGGAATTTTGACAATTAACTCTCAATATTAATGTATTCTGGCATAAATAAGGTCTGTTACACATGGGCAGGGCCGGAACTAGGGCTGGGCAGAAAAGGCACCTGCCTGGGGTGTGGAAGTGGAGGGGCGCCAGGCAGGTACCTCTTCTCCTCTTCCCCTAGCTCAGACCCTTGCGTCTCTTATCCTGGCTGCTCCTCCTGTTTTTTCAGCACATGCCTATGCTCTTCTGTGCATGCGCTCGCGTACCTGTGCTTGTGCCTGGACTCGCCGGCAGCAACTATGGTGTCCTCATTGTGCACACGCACCTCATGAACTGGTTTCCTCATTAACTATAATCAATGCTCAAGTTCATGAGGAAAGTCCCGGTTGCTCTGCCTTCTCAGTTTTTGTGATGTCCCAGGGATAGAAAAATATTAGGCAGTAGACTTGGGACAACTCCACCTTCCTTTTTTTCCAGTTTCTCTCTTTCCTCATGAACTTGAGCATTGATTATAGTTTTTATCCCAGTAATTGTGGTCACTCTAATTAATTTAATTACCTTTTACCATATTTAATTATTCAGCACTACTAAGCACTTTAAAACCAATGAATTAATTCCTCAATCTTAATTTTATGGGGGAATAGAAGTATCCAATTTTCAAGCAATGTTGCTATTTACAATATTTAAGTGGTTTATATCCCAGCTAAGGGTACTTGGTGGTTTATAATTGGTTCAAGCTTGGGCATAAGCATCAACTTCTGCCTTTTAAAATCAATCACTGAAGGGATTATATTGCACTGCACTTTATTAATTTATTTATTAGGAATCAACTTTAGTAATTGTTTTTTTAAATGAATGAAATGCAATTATAGCACTGCACTTTATAATTTAAATCTTTATTTATAAGGTAACCTGAATAAGGCTACAGGCTAGCCCAATTTGTGACTGCTGTTAAGCGGGGTACTTTTTCTCTTTCTTTCTAAAATTTCAACTGAATTACCACTGATTTAGGTCGGACCTCTGCGTTAATATAGGGATAAAAATCTCTATTATTATACAAGGAAATCACTGTGTGTTTGGATTTAGCAAAAGGGGTTTCTTCTTTTGTTTGTGTTTTATCCTATATGCATAAAAACTAGGTTAAAATTGGCACAATATTTTTTTGCAGCCATTTTATCAATTTTTAACCCCAAAAAGAATACTGTATTTGATTACCAGCTTTTGATCAACTTGTATAGTATTTTAAGAAAGTAGTTAAAAGCGAAAAGTGTGAAGGTTTTGAAAAAGATTAAGAATAATTAAGCTTTTTTTTTGTACACTTGTGGGGACCCATAGGGTTAAATAGACCCCATGTTTTTTATTCCCTACAGGTTCAGTTCCCTTAATTTGCATACTGATGATATCGGCTAGCAGATAGGGTGACCACTTCCTGCCTCACTTTGATATAGTGCTGTAAATGCAATAACAGTCTAATGAAGAATACCACTTAACGAAATTCACATTTTTACAAAAAAATACATGCCATAAGTTAGTCAGGAGTGGATTTTTTTTTGGCAGCTATGGATTTGCAACAAAATTCTGCATCTTGCTATTGCCTAATTTGTTTTGCCAAACCATAGAAAAGAATGGCCACAAAAACTTGCACTACAAAAAAAAAAAACAGTGTCAAAAATTGCAGTGAAAAAACCAACCCTTTGGCTTTACTACATTGGTTTTTATAGGGTAACTCCTTCACAATTTTTTACAGGTGTGATGTGCATTATAGCAGAGGCACCATCAAAATTACAATAAGCACAGGATAGTGCCATAGAATATAAATATAGGGAAGAGCTTTTGATATGAAACATAACAAAAGTGGTGTAAAGGTGATACCTTTATTGGCTAACCAAGATGATAATCACAGCAAGCTTTCAGAACACTGCAGTTCCTTCTTCAAAGCTGATTACCTTTAATAGCTTTGAATTAGGTAATCAGTTTTGAAGAAGGAACTGCAATGTTCTGAAAGCTTGCTGTGATTATCATCTTGGTTAGCCAATAAAGGTATCACCTTTACATCACTTTTGTTATGTTTCATATCAAAAGCTCTTCCCTATAACTTTCTCAACGGGCTAACACGGTGCAAAAAACTTTACCTGGAACCAGAATATAGATACCAATTAATAAATAGTGCAAACAACATATGTAAATATACAAATCAGAATGCAAAACTATGCACTTTCTGTGTTTGTGTGCTGTGATTGCTGTTCATGTGCCACCGTTTGATAAAGTTTCCCATGTACTATTTTATTTTATAAACTTCTGTGCTCTGATGATGTTTTATGCTTCTTATTCAATACTTCCACCAACCTGGACCTGTCAGTTGCATTTGGAATTGTGTCTCTCATGGATACCCGCTGGATATCTGAGAAACAGAATGTGGGTATGGTAACTGTAATTCGATAAATATCACATAAAGGAGGTTGTTTTCTATTTAAACAAATTCGACCAAACTCCCAACACAATTTTACCTTATTTATCAATAAAATTATTTGAGAAATTTGGTGCAGAAAAAACTTGATAAATTGTGAAAAATCTTGAATTATACCTGAAAACTCTGAATTATTTCACCCGAAAACCACAAATTATTCATATCGTACGAAACCTAGCACAAATCAGGATTTCTTCCAATTGTAAAAATGACTTCTAACATTGACTTCTACATGACCTTGACAGGTTTGAGATGCAGTATTTTTGGATTCGGCCCTTTAGCAGTCTCAGAGTATAATAAATCTTCAAAAATTTGAGTTGTTTTTTTTTCTACAAAAATTAGTTTTACCCTTTAAACCCTGACCAGAAAAATTAGGGTTTTAGTAAATAACCTGGTGGTCTAGTGGGTCAGTGAGGAAGCCCGCTGTGCTCAAAGTAGGGACACCCGCCACCTGGTTCCTCCTGTTGCCGCTCCCGGGTTCATGTGACGCTCATGTAAATTTGCCAATTTCTATGAGAGCGTCATGTGACGTCATCACGAATGGTGCGACATTCATATATTTAAAGGTCCCATGTTGCCCAATGTAAAAGGTCTTTTCTAGTTTCTGGGTGCTATTTTTAAGAATTATGTCTGTTTGCTGCCTGAATCTGAACTCTGCCTGGTTTTGACTATTCATTGGATTCTGATTGTGTACCTCACCACCGAACTGGTTTGGACCCTGGCCTGTGACCCAGACCTTGCTTCTGCTATCCGTATTGGTACTGCATTGCCCACCTGGTATTGACCCTACCTGTCCAAGCCTCTCTGACTGCTCCCACATCCTATCCGTTTTACGTTTGGTCTCCATGCTTGTCCCAGATTCTCTTGCCCCAGGTTCTCCCACATTAAGACAGAGGGCTCCACCCAAAGCCTAATGCGGCTGCTATTGGCAGAAGAGTGGGCTGTGACAAATATTTGAATTGTGCACCATTTGCGATGACATCACGCAGCGCACGCAAGGAAATTGGCAAGTTTATCCGAGCACTGAGCGAACCTGGAAGCTCCATTTGGCAGCAGCGACAGGAGGACCCAGGCAGCCGGCCGTTCCCCGATGTGAACATGGCGGCCATCCCCACTGCCCCACTAGACCACCAGGGATTCTTACACAATGGCCTTAGATGAAAGCTGAGTGACTGGCAATACACTGTGCCATTCCTGTATATCCCTTGTAGTACTTACTGTGTAGTATAATGGTTGAAACAGGATTTGTAGGAGTTGCTATGAAACAGCTGATTAAATTTATCACAACTCAAGTCATCAAGATGAAAGCATTGCTGAGTATTTTTGTAAATTACCTAAAATGGCTAAAATGTAGATGTTTATTCCAAAGCAACATAAAGGGGTAGATTTACTAAGCTTGAGTGAATGGTTAGAATTTCAAAAAGTAAAGTAAATTTTTGGGTAATTCGACCATCAAATAGGCTATATTTGACCATTCGACTTCGATTCGAACGATTCGAAGTAAAAATCATTTGACTATTCGACCATTCGATAATCGAAGTACTGTCTCTTCAAAATAAACTTCGACTTCATACTTCGCCAAATTAAAGCTACTGAAGTGCAATGTTAGCCTATGGGGACCTTCCAGAGCACTTTTCTAAGTTTTTTATTGTCGAATAGAAATCCTTCAATCGATCGCTAAAAATTGTTTGAGTTGTTCAATTCGAACGATTTAATCTTTCGATCGAACAATTTTTATTCGACCGCAGGATTGCCAAATTTGTTGAAAAAACGTTGAATTCGATATTCGAATTCAAAGTTTTTTAATTTGATGGTCGAATTTCTACGTTTTTTGTATTTAGAAATTCGACCCTTGATAAATCTGCCCCTAACAGTATATATTTTTTATACATGTGATATCTAGAGCTGATAATATGTGATGTGCGTGCACTAGTAGCACCATATTAAACCTGAAGATCACTGGAATCTGCAGCTTGTAGCACCATGTACCCACGACATTTAGGGGGTTATTTATTTAGTCCAATCTTTTCTGGTTGGCGTTTTAAAGGAGAAAACACAATTTTTTAGAGGAAAAAAACTTGTATTTTTCTTGATTTTTTTTTTTTACAAAGACCCCTTTATTGAAACAAATCTATCATAATGTCATAACCGCCATTACTTTCGTGAAGAAAAGGCCCAATAAAAAAGGACTTGTCTTTATTTTATAATTTAGCTATACCAACACAACAGAGAATACTTTAAAGCAATAAAATGGAACACCTTTAACTTTCTGAGTGCAGAAAATAGAAATAGCTTGCTCATTTTATATAGATTAAACCCTTCATCGCAGGTTGAGTCTACTACTAAGGATTTTAGATTACCATTCAACAAGCACACACATTTATAAAGCATCACCCAACTTTGCAAGAAAGGGTGGATGGTGTCTTTTTTTTTTAAAAAAAAGTTGTTCCGCTACTGCTGTGTTTTCTATACCATAATATTTTACTACTTTGAGGCAAAGGGGTTAATCAGTAAGCCAAAACATAGAGTCAGAATTGAATAACTAGATGGACTTAAATAATTTATTGCATGTTTTTTTTGTTTAGAGAAGTGATTACTGAAGCGGTATCCAGCAAATCAAATATTAGCTATTACTGGCCAAATGCAAAGGAACAAAAGGGAATTATGTAAAAATAGATTTAATTGCATGAAAATGGTTAACAATTATAACAGCAACTCTAAATGAAAATGATCGGAAATGAACTACAGGTCACTCAGGCTTTGTATTTTGAAAACGTGTTGTATATTTTCTTGTTGTATTAACCAGAAACTGCAATTGTCCTTTCTTTAAGCCTTACACATCTCAGTGTAGATGTAAATAAGTGTTTTAATAAGCAAATCTAAAAACATGCTAAATAAATGAAAGGGGTTATGTATAATAGTTTTCTATGAGAGAATTAAGAAAAATATATATAAATCTGCCAGGAAGACAGTACACTAATTTGTACCACATTGGTATTTCTGAATAGTACAACAGGGATTATGTTTGATACCATGTGTTCTTAATTCACACACCAAATTTAATTTAATTTCTTACTTCATGAAACTGAAGAATAAAAAAATAGATTTCTAAAAATGAGGTAAATCTTGTACAATGAATAGGTGATATCTACCATAGTACTCCTTGTTGTAATTCTTTTCATTTGAATGATTCTCATAATTTAGCGATATATATATATATACGGTTTTGTCAATATATCTCTCTAAAGTAATAGGATTTCATATTATGTCAGTACATATATATATATATATATATATATATATATATATATATATATATATATATATATATATTATCCTGTGTGCATTTATCAAAAGGGCTGAAAGTAATTTCATGTGAAAAAGCAACATGGAGATGTTTCAAACTATAACAATACACAAAGAGAAAATAAAGATGTCTTCCAAGAGTGCAATGTTGAATGCATTTATATAAACATTATTCTTTGCTTTTTCTACAGAGTTACAGTATCTCTGCTCATGCTTTACATCCAAAACGTCCCAATGGAAGAAAGCAAACTACACTAGTGGCTTCAGAGACAACTGAAGTAATAAACACAATTCAACTCTGACACTTGGATTGCAGAGTTACCACGTTAATTGGTAAATAGGATTTTCTACAAATATACAACATATAAAAACTGTTAAATATATAACTTTAGGCTTTTTTCAAAATACATTTAATGATTTCTGTCAAACAAGTGTTACTTTTTTTCTCTTTAATTTGCCTTCTGGTGCTAAATGGTGTATAGAATGTGGCCACAAATGGCCAAACATGCTCTTTTGCAAATACCTTTTTTTATCCAATTTCTACTATCAAAATGGATTTGTAGAAGAGGTGTATTTTACTGGTTAAAACTGAAAATGAGTTTTAGTATGGCAATGTCATTCTAATACAGATGAATAAAGATATCATTAAGACAGTTCTGTGTTGTGACATTTGTTTTAAAACATAGGCTGTTTTTATTCTACATGCTCCATTAAGTTCCAGAGATGTACTTTTGAAGAGCTATTTTCTGCATATGCTTTGCTGCAGTTGTCCATAAAGTTGTCCACTGGAATGTAAACTTCCAGCATTGTAACTGCTGAGAAAACATGTCCTTTGAAATCACATGTAAGCATTCATGTTAAACTTTTACCCCTTGCCCCAGTTTTAGGTTTTGTCCTTTTTAACATATGCTTTGCTCTTTGGTCTATTGTATTTATATCCAACATATTAGAAAATAAAAGCAATTCGACAAGTCCAAGACAATCTCTTTCGTACTTTTTTAGTCCTCCTGTAGACAAAACAGTCTTCTTTCTAAGGCTGATTGGGGCGAATACTCTTCTGTTTGGTAGAATATTGAAATTCAAAGAAGTTTGCAACATCTAGTTTAGATGAAATGTTAACCATGAGCAGTATTGCTAATGCCCGGTCATATCTCATGTCAGCACACAGTATTCTTCACTCTCATAATCCTTAACAAGGGAGGACAAAGTTTTGCTCAATATTTTGGGAAATTATGCTGTCTTTAATGAGATACTGGATGCACAGACAGAGTAGATGGCATACAATGATGATCCACAGCAGTGAAATTGTCTAAAGTACGTAGATCTCAAAAGCTTGAACGGCTTCTGCAGGACTTTGATGTTGCATTTGTCAGGAGACCTGTAGATCAATACAAACACACAATGTAAGTCAATATTTTTATTTTAAGTCTCTATTGTTCTCTGTTAAATGCAACCTTTAGTAAGTATGTTCAGATCTCAAAGGAGCCTATAATGAACTAAATATTACTCATCCTGATGCTGACCATGCTTGCCAAATATCATGCAGATAAGACCCAGTGGTTATACAGCTTTTAACGGAATAGCAGACATATTTTGGAAGATACAAAAAGGTTTGCATTGTTGATAAAATACAGTAAGTAAGGGATTACATGTGTTTCAAATTATTTGATGACTGAAAATATTTGAGTTTTTGCTTTGTCAAAAATACATTTGTTTATTTAGCTTTTTCTATATCCCAACCCAAATTACTAGTAAGTCTAGTATAATATCTTAACTGAGACATTTTATATAACCTTCATATTCGGATATATTACTCATCCTTCCTCAAAATGTAATTATACAGAAAGAAAAACTGTCATTATATCAGAGCTGCAGAGAGATCTTTACAGGTCAGAAGCTAGGCTGAAATACAGAGAAGGAGTGTCTCTTCAATCTCCCACAGGAAGTGGTCATAGCACTGACTGACAGGCTGAATTCTGCAGCTGTAGCAGCAAAACCCCTTCCACCCCCTGTGTGTTCCCAGCCTGCACATAGCTGTTTTATGCTGCTGCCTGATCATTCACTTATAACAATATAACTTAAATGATCAACATAAAGCAATAGACATGAAGGTTAATACCAACTGTAATAGTAATGTAATAGTAGTATTTTCCTTTATTTAAAGTACAACATTATGCTCCTGTGTTCCACATCAAATAGGCATTATTCACAAATGTACATGCACAATTGGACATAATTTATAGTCCAACATACTGTTATACACTATGCGACTCCCCGCCTATATTAAATTATAAAAGTTATGCAAATGTGTACATTAGTATTTACTATTATGATATTCCAGAACAGCAGTTGTAGGTTTGTTTTCCTGCATATTGATATATTATCAGGTGCAGGGAGTTGCAATGGAATAAATGAAGCAGTTCTAAAACTATTTATGATCAGGTGCAGGGAGTTGCAAGGAAATAAATGCAGCAGTTCTGGGACAATTTATGACCAGGTACTGGGAGTTGCAAAGGTAAAATGCAGCTGTTGTGGAATGGTTTATGATCAGGCAGAGGAAGTTGCAATTGAATACACGCAGCTGTTCTGTAACAATTTATGATCAGGTGCAGGGAGTTGCAAGGGGAAATGCAGCTGTTGTGGAACAGTTTATGGTCAGGTGCAGGGAGTTGCAAGGAAATAAATGCAGCTGTTATGGAACAATTTAAGATCAGGTGCAGGGAGTTGCAAGGGGAAATGCAGCTGTTGTGGAACAGTTTATGGTTAGGTGCAGGGAGTTGCAAGGAAATAAATGTAGCTGTTATAGAACAATTTAAGATCAGGTGCAGGGAGTTGCAAGGTAAATGCAGCTGTTCTGGAACAATTTATGTTTAGGTGCAGGGAATTGCAAGGGACTAAATACAGCTCTTTTGGGACAATTTATGATCAGGCAGAGGGAGTTACAAGAGAATACATGCAGCTGCTCTGTAACAATTTATGATCAGGTGCAGGGAGTTGCAAGATGAAAATGCAGCTGTCTGGAGCAATTTATGATCAGGTGCAGGGAGTTGCAAGGGAGAATGCAACTGTTGTGGAACAGTTTATGGCCAGGTGCAGGGAGTTGCAAGGAAATAAATGCAGCTGTTATAGAACAATTTAAGATCAGGTGCAGGGAGTTGCAAGTTAAATGCAACTGGTCTTGAACAATTTATGTTTATTTGCAGGGAGTTGCAAGGGACTAAATACAGCTGTTGCAAGGAGAGTTGCAAGGGAAAATGCAGCTGTTCTTGAACAATTTATGTTTAGGTGCAGGGAATTGCAAGGGACTAAATACAGCTGTACTGGGACAATTTATGATCAGGTGCAGGGAGTTGCAAGGCAAAATGCAGCTGTTGTGGAACAGTTAAATGCAGCTGTTCTTGAACAATTTATGTTTGGGTGCAGGGAGTTGCAAGGGAAAATGCAGCTGTTGTGGAACAGTTTATGGTCAGGTTCAGGGAGTTGCAAGGGAAAATGCAGCTGTTGTGGAACAGTTTATGGCCAGGTGCAGGGAGTTGCAAGGAAATAAATGCAGCGAAATGCAGAAATTTTCCTCCTAGAAGCTTGCTCTGTAATAAATTAGCCCCAAAAATACTTTTGATATGAAACAAACAATATGAATTATATGAAAAATTAAATCAATTATTTATAAAAGAGCATAGTGAATATTGTATTCTAAAGATATAACTATTTAAGATTCATGAATGGCATCAAATGAATGGCAAAATCCTCTTTTGGATCCTAAAAAATCAGTATAATTATTCTTAGACAGATATCAATAGGCATCAATAAATAATAGTGATATAATATTTATTGTATGATTTTCATTTGATTGGTAACATAAAACAGCCTCTCAGCTTGCAAGTACTTTAAAAAATCTGCATAACCAGCGATTTTGGTTCAAAACCGTAATAAATAAGTTATTAATTTGTCCTATAAAGTAAAATGAAGGCAAATCTCACAGATCCTTAATGAATACAACTTTGGTTTAAAGACCTGCTAAAATATAAGTTTGCCTATAAATATAGTTAATTACGAAACCAGTTAGAAGGCAGGTGGAATAATCTCAGAAGTGCATCAAAGCTCAATAGTCAGCAGCTTTAAAGGAAATCATTGCTATGGCCTGAAGACACATATTTCCTAAGTTTACATAAACTGAAATAGATTTCAGATAACAGCTACAGTCTGACCACAAGCTTGACCTAGAAAAAAATGGCAATGAAAATTATAACATGGCATATAATTGGTTAATTTTCCTGAAATTAATAAGAGGTGTGAAAAATATCTACAAAGTATTACACAAAATATATCAGCTGGAAACTTTGTATACATTAATTTTATTTCGCCTATACCTAGCTTGAATTTATTACCCTACATTCCTTGAATATAAAACTGATTTTTTTTTATGCTGAAAATGCAGAGAAGAAAAAAAATCATCAGAACAGAAAGAATGCTAGAATAGACATTACTAAAAAATGCATTAGCCAGTATACACATTAATGTACGTAATATTAATAACTTGGTCTGATGTTGCTGACTTTGGAGGTTATCTAAGCAATTGATATTGCATGCTTCAAAAGCTACTTCACAATATATGATTGCCAGGCCGATGTCACATTCATAGGCAAATATATATAAACAGCTATTTTTCTTATCCTAATTAGAAAATAGAGCAGTGCCGAGGCCAAGCCGAGCAGGCACATACCTGACAGGCAGGTCTGCTGAAGTTTGCAATAAAACATCAGAACTCGCTTTCTGAGGTTAACAATGCAGTAACAATGAACTGAAAAGAGTAATACATTAAAGACAGGCTGTATTCTTCCATAATAAGAGTATTGTGAAAAGTATGGTCACACGTTTTTTCTTCTAAATTATGATCTGAACAGTCAGATAGAAAGCGCAATACATTTAAACACACAAAAAAAAAACATGCTCTCATTTAAAATAATTCTATATTATTTGTTCAATATTGTCTATTCTAAATCATGGCTGTTAAAGGGACAGTATACAGTATACTGTGCCTAAAAACACCTTTGCTAAAAATTAGCATATTGTGTTGAAATTACATTCTGCCTATTGTTTTAAATTAAAAAAATCCATATTTTACTATATTTGCCATTATAAAGCATTAATTTAAAAGTTGGGTTATGTTCACCAAACTCACCTCCCCTTTCCTTTATAAACAAGGCAATTTGTTGAGAGCTCATATTTACCTTTAAGCAAACCACTCCCTTCTCTAAGCAGCAGCCTTTGAGCAGCTCTTTATTAGGTGCTTCTCAGTGAACTGGTTTAGGGATGGGAGAATTTTTTTCGCCTTGCTTCGCCGCAGAAATGATGCCCATAGACTTGTATGGCTTTGCGCGTCATTTTGCAAGGGGCGAATTTTTGACAAAACAAAACGGGTCAAATTCACCCAACCCTACTGGTAATTTATGGGACTAGAAGTTAAATAACCTCCCAGTCGAATTGTATATGTCTAATTAAAAAAAATTCACATGAAATCGAAATTCGACCTTTGATAAATGGGCCTCTAAGAAAACCCTAGGTACTTAACCAATTTTAGGAATTTCATGTTGTGTCCTCTGAAGCAAGAGTTAGGAAACACTGGGCTTACAATCCATGGATATGGAGCATCCTTGCATGACAGTCTCCTCATTATCTTATGCTTGCAGTAGACATGCCCAGGAACATGTCATTTACGACCCCCTGCAGGGGGTTGTAATTTTCAGGCCAGATTCCTCAATATAATATTAGTACTTGCCAGCACCCAATATTGTAGCGAAAATATTGGCATGCTGTGATCCATATGTGGGCGATCAGAATGATACCAAGCATGAGGGTTGTCTCATGTTCCAGCCCCCCAGAAACCATCCCTTCTAACTGATAGGTATAGGCTAGCCCTGTTTGGTATCATTAGGAAGCATGTGACCTCCTCCTAACCAATGCATGAGTTATAAGGATGTGAATCCTATGACAGAGGAGATATGGATCCTTTTCTATAATCTATATATATTCTCATAACTACCCCCTTGCAGTTCCAGGTTCACAGCTCCTTTCCTTGATCAACAGATCAAAAAGAACTGACTAGCCCAGCTTCCTTGCCCAAATAGTGTGACTCCAAATTGTCTCAGAAGGCAGATATGGATGTCACCTTTCCACAGCCCCTGTGGGATATACAATCAAGGGTCTTTTTGTGAGAGGTATAAGGTATGATGCCAGAGCAATACTGCCCTCATAACATGACTTTTGGTATTTCTTGAGCTAAAAAGCAATAGCTCTTCTGAGATACAGAATTCAATTACTAGTCCACAGATAACTCCCCCTGTACAATGGACTCTTGCTTATCTGTGCACTGGGAATCTAAGTAATAAACAGATTTTGCACCCTACAGATTTTGCAGAGGGTTAGGGCTGGCTTATTATGTTTTAAATTCTTGATGAAGGGTGAGCCTGCAGTAATTGAAATGATACCTTAGGCTCTGAAAGTTTTCATTCGCACAACTGATATTTGAATTGTTATTGATGGAATTTCTGTGTGATCACACTATTAGACTTTTATGTCATTACCTAACAAGGGACAATTCAGACAGACTGACATTTATGCAATATCAATCACTGCCAGATTCATTCTAAAGATCATTGCAAACTCCCTTTCAAAATGTTAACAGGAGCATGTTAGAAAAGCACAGGAACAAGTGCATTAAAGGAAAACTATGCTCCCAAGCAACAGATAGTTTATATCATATTAAGTGACCTATTAAAGAATTTTTTAATCTATTATTAAGAATCTGGAATGTAAATCAATAAATTTACATTGCACTTTTAATTTAAATTGCACTTTAACTTTTTTCCTTGTGCGTCACTATTTTGTGATGGTTTGTGTGCTCCCTACTACAGCTCTAACTGTAACAGAAGTGTGGAAGTTAAAGACAGAACTTTTTTCTTAAATGGCTCATGTGACCGAACATGTTTAGTTTATTTGTGTGCATCATGAATTGCTGGATCCCAGAAGGCAGTCCTCAGTTCTTAAAAAGGCAATTTTCTGTTTTGGATTATCCAATGGCACATACTACTAAAAAAAATTATATCACAGGTATGGGATCCATTATCTGGCAATCCATTATCCAGAAAGTTCTGAATTATAGGAAGGTCATCTTCCATACATGCCATTTTAATCAAATTGTTCACATTTTTTCATTTTTAAAAATAATTTTTCTCTGTAATAATACAAAAATACATTTTACTTTATACCATTTAAGAATATAATTCATCCGTATTGGTGGCAAAACAATCCTAGTGGGTTTAATTAATATTTAAATTTGGTTTTAGTAGACTTAAGGTATGGAGAACCAAATTATGGAAAGACAACTTATTTTTATAGCGACCTAAATTGTTTGGGGGTTATAGTTTTCCGCTGCTACACAAAGTATGGATCTGTAATGGGTTTGGACAAAGCCCTGACAGGCATATAACATTATTTTCCATGTCTCCAGATTTACCAGTGTTAGTCCCATGCAATTAAAGTTACTATACTGACATATTAACACATACATGTCTTTATTCAGCAAAAATATATAGAAGCTGAAATAGTCAATACCAGTTAAATTGCTGGAGAAACATTGCAAAATGCAGCTGCAGCAAATGCTACCTGTGAAACACATATGCTTACTGTAAAGGTAAGTTTACTGATATCCTGCTAATAATTAACAGACCAAAGCGTTTGAGTAGATGATAAAGGTAACTGCCAAATATTAGAACTATAAGAGTTTCAGCATTTTCTCAGTTTACACATGACTTATGTGACCGTAACATATAGCATGTCTCTGCTCTCCCCTGATACAGTATATCTGGTAACCCCATGCACCCTGCCTTCGTCATGATTTATGATAACTCAGCTCAGCACTATCCCCTCTTCAACTAAACCTTACATCCTGGTCAAGACATGATATTATTCAGCCAAGCTCCCTGAGGTTCACAAATTTGCTCTCCTGGTCCCTGAACCAACAATGATACCAAATATGTTATCACTTGTAAATAAAACACAGGTTAATGTCACTATTATTCCTACTAACTCGGTTCAGTGAGGAATTTACAGCAAAAGTGAGCAGCAGAAATATACAGCGAATAAATACACCTAACATAATTGCAAGGTGATAAGTAAAAATGATGTACCATCAACAAAACTGTCTTAAAGTTCCCTATTCAGAGAAAAATAAGTCATGCTTTTCCCTTGGGCTTTTATTTCTGTAACAACATGTCAAGTTAGAAGAGATTGACCAAAGGTTAAGCTCACCATTTCTCTACCTTATGTGACTATGTAATATATTTATTTATTTATGTAAAAAAAAGCCTGTACTACCTGGAGTGTACATTATATTGTGCCTGTAAAGCACAAATATTTTGTAACATAAAGATGCTTATTACAGCTTATGTAAAGCAACTGTACAATTGGATCAGGTATTTTTCGTATATGATGTTTTCGGGCGCTCTGACAATGTTACTCAGCTTTGACCTACATTAATAATATGGTTCCACTCTGTGGATTTCCTGATCAAAAACTGATGTTTGTGTTGAAAGATGCCAAATTTTATAGAGATACTGTGATAAGGACAAATGTCTGCCAAATAAACCATTTACTGGTTTAGCTACACAACTTAATTCTGTCATTATGGTTTGTGCAAAAAGCAGTAGCCAAAGAAATATCATGCACATAAATAACGTTAATAACCTTTGAAAAATCCAGTATCAAAATTGAATGTTTTTAAGAGTAAAAGTAATCAGGGCACTTGGTAAATTTGCAAATGCTCATGAACTAAATTTTCCAATGTTCCATTTTAGACATACAGTAGTGTAGTATCCACATGGGTCCTTGCTTACTACTATTATTAGAACGTCATCATACAGTACATACCAAGGGGTATATTTATAGAACTGTGTATATCAGTTTTATAATTATACATATTTATAAAGAACAAAATGAACACATTTTCCTTTGCATGAATTTAATAAGCTTGTGTGAACCTGGAAACTAGTTAGTGACCACTTCCGACAGTAGAAGAAAGATTGCAAATTTAATAGTTTGCACCAGTGCAGTAGTAAAACTTCTTACAGAAAAAATTGTTATGTTTGCTTCAAAAGATCACAACACCTTATAGCACTCCTTGAAATTGTCTTGGCAGCTGTTGCCAGACATCTGTCGTGGCTATTAAAGCCTTGACTATTGGGGTCAAGTTATGTTCTTCAAATTTTTTGTAGTCTAAGTGGATTATCATATAAAGGACTGTGTCACCTGCGGGCAGCTCATTTGTGGAGGTGACTCCGCAGGAAGCAGGTTTATTGGGAAAATTACCAATTTTGGTCTGATTAATGTGGAGACCGGAGAATTCCACAAATTCCTCTATTAATTTCATTGCTGCCTCTAGGGCCCTATGGGGATTGGCTAGATAGAGGAGCATATCATCAGCATACAGAGATACTTTCTCAACAATTCCCCCAACTGCAAGCGCCTCCACCTCTGAGATTCTCTAATCTGCATTGCCAAGGGCTCTATGGCTAGGGTGAATAGCAATGGGGAGAGAGGACAGCCCTGTCTTGTCCCTCTCTCAAATTGTACAATGTCTGAAAGCAGGCCATTAATGAGGACTCTTGTTTTAGGATTATGGTATAAGGCCTATACCCAGCCTAGAAACTGTTGCCTAAACCCAAATCTGTTCATTATCTCCCATAAATAGGTTCAGTAAACTGTGTTGAAAGCCTTTGCGGTATCAAGTGACACCACTATTCTTTATCTGTGGATTTATTTGGGATAGACCCGGTCTGGTCTGGGTGTACAAGTTCTGCAATAAACCTTTTGACCCTGTTTGTGAGTACTTTTACATAATATCACAATGTAGTAGGGAAATGGGGCGCAACAGTCAGGGCTTTTCCTGCCTTAGATATTATTACAATATGGGCCATGTATCATGATTCTGGTTTGTGAAGTTTTATTGAAGAGTGTACAGAGCTTAGCTGTCAGAGTTTTACATGTGTTGGCTAAGGTGTGGGCATTCTATATTATTTAGTTAGGAAGTCAAGCGTTCAGTAGAGGGTGAAGGGGGTGCTGCATAGGTCTTTTGATAGCATTGTCTGAATCTATTTACTAGTGGTGAACTGTCAGTAATCATTTCACCACCTTCTCCCTTAACACCATGTATAGTCGTATGTGGGAGATCGCCTTTAGCTAGTAGGGCTATCAATTCCCTGTTTTTGTCGACCTTGTCAAACCATGCTGCTTTACAATATATCTATATATTTTAGTAAATAGCATACTGTAAGTGTATGTGGCTTTATGCTGCTGCAAGGTTCTGTTTGGTTGTCTTAAATGGTTGCTCTAGGGTTGCTAATTCAGTACTAGCGGATTCAATATTAACCTCAATTTATTTTCTTTTGCAGCTGAGATTAAGGAGATATACTGTATGTGTCCCTTGTGTGGACTTTGCATGCATCCCAGACTATATCTTCAGGAGCAGTCCCTGTGTTATCTTGCCAGTAGGAGTCTAATAATGGGGTGTATGCTTCTACAACTTTGGGGTTGGAGATCTACTTAGGTGGAAGTCCATTGCAGTTGTATCTAAAGGCAGCTGTATCTTTTCCTGCTAGGGTTAATACTACTGGGGAGTAGTCTGAACACACTAGGGTTCAGAAATGGATTTTCTCTAGGGCCTGCAATAAATCTGTGCTGACTAGTATAGGTCATTCTAGATAAGGTCGAGGAGGAGATTGTATAACAAGAAAACTGCTGAAGGTGGGGATTTCTCCACCTCCAGATATCAATGAGACTAGTCACCTTTATCCATTGAGTGAAGACTTTGAAGTCACTTGTGATGGCCCGGAGTTTATCCATATTGGGGTCTAGGACCATTGAAGTCTCACGCCCATATCATGGGGAAGTTACCCATTGTGGCTACTTTTTGCAAAATCTCATTGAGAATCTGTATGTCTGCGGGAGGCGGGAAGTACACATTAACAAATATATCTGTGGTACCATCTACTTGCACTATAAGTATTATAAATTACCCAGCTCTAAACAATTATGTTAAGGGAGCGCTATAGAAAGTCTTGTAAGGAGTTATACCCACATCTGAGTATAAATGTAAAAGTACTTAAAGTCTCACACATTATACATCAGGCCTTGGCATCCCAAACATATTAATCTGACAGCAAATCAGTGACTTGCGACTGGTTGAAAAATGACCATGAAAAGGAATCAATAGAACCAGCCTGGTTTAAACACAATCCTTATAAGCAGTTTCAAATTTGGAATGACTGTATTCTCAGTAGTTAAAAAAAACACCTTCTGGTTAGCAAGCATGTGGCAGTGTTCCAAGCTTTCTACTCATTTAACTATATAATAATAATTGATAGTTAATTGTGCAAAATTAAAATATAAACACCTATAACACTTTGCATGCATGTTGAATCTAAACTTTTATTTGTGAAAATTTACAGTAGCCTATACATATTCACTGTAAAGGAAAACTATTTTGACATTTAGAGTAGAATACTTAAAAACATTTTCTATTGATGCATTGCCTTAGAAATAATTTTTTTTGTAGAAAATACTGTTGCTTTACTTTTTTGAATAATTGTTTTCTCATTACTTTAATTGTCTTTGTATATCAAAGGTAACAGTGAATTAACATGACCCTGAAAAGTTACTTTCAACAATTTTGCACGCATAAACCAAACACAATCATACCATGCATAACTAACACTTATATACTACACAATAACCTAAGAAATCTAAAATGACCTTGTGTAAGGCGAATAAAGGAGGACAGACTAGGAAGTACTTTCTGAAAACCATTGGTAATCAAATTGATTCTATATTGTCATTTAGGTCACAAACAGTGATCCCTGATTCAAGAGATATGTGCATCTTGTGCCAGCTCAGTTTAAGGTTTAAATGAAATATTTTACTGAAGGATATTTGTTTCCCGACAAGGTCAAACATGCATAATACCCAATATACCTCTCTAATATCTGCAAAGGTTACGATCATGATTCTCTCTGAAGGTTAGACTCTTTATAGTCTAGAAAACCAGCCAGCATATCATCTCATATCATCTCATCATACATTCAGACTATTCTGACCTATATTAAAAATAACCTTAAAAATAACTAATTCCACCCTTTATAATGAAAGCTAATATTCATAAGTATTTGAAATTGTTTGTTAAGCACTGCAAAATCTGCCAAATGTGTATAAAACAGTAATACATTACTTAACAATATTGCATCTGTTTTAATTGCTAACAAATGTTTCATAGCCCTAGAGAAACACATTACTGGTGGAGCAATTCTAACAAATAGAATTTGATAAGATAAATAAGAGGCAGCAACCATCATTTGGAATTTAAGTAAATTTACTATTCCAGACATATTTTTGAATGGTGCATTTTTACATAATGTTATACTTAAATTAAAATCAGTAGAGCTTACCATATTGGTAACCTTGACTATTTAGTGATTGTTTTGAATTTTATTAAAGAGAAGGTAGAGTCACTGTGACAATTCAGTTTAGGAATTAGTTCTGCATTCTGCTCTTTGTTACTCCTGGTCAGGAGAATCTGTAATAATATTTAGCCCTCAGTACACCGGTTTCATCAAAATACATTCAAATAATAGTTCAATGCAAAAGTTCAGTGATGCCCTGGTCTCCTGAAGAGTAGCCGATTTGTATATCAATGCAAGCCTTTTGTAAGTTGAAGGTAGTATGAAAATTTTCTCTTACCTGCTACATTTGAGATTTTATATCAGTATATACCTTTTTGCAGACTACATATATTAACAGTAATTTACCAAAAAGAGTTTATCAAGCACATCATATTCATACACTTATCAGTGTGAATATAGTAGCATGTCTTTAGGAAGCAGCTAATATGATGTGTTTTAACATAATAATAAAATGAAAAAAACAAGAGAATTTTTCTATTTTAAGCACAAGTCAGCCCTCCTTAGCTAGGTTAGCCTATCCTCAACTAGTACCTGTTAGACTTGAATGGTGCAAAGATGGGGCCAGAGTGGTATGGGCTAACACTTTGCTCACATCATTAGAAATCTGGCGGTGTGGCTAGAGGCAAAAGAATGACAAGATTTACCCCCTGGTTAGAATTTTTCATGCTGTCTGTCAACTTTGTTATAATGTTGTTTATTTTTAGTTTAACTGGACCTGGTGACATGTTGCAGTATTAACTTTTTGTTACCTATAACTAAATTGGATGTTATCAGCAAATCAAAAGAATTCTCAATTTATCCAACATTTAAAAAAAAAGTAGTAGTGCTTTCTTTTAAATGTATTAGTTTAAAAACATTTGGAATAAAATAGCTTTAAAGGGTTACATTACCCATATTAGTAGTTTGAATTATATCCACCAACTTGCATATACTCACTTAAATGTAAATCAGCGTGGGCTGTTTCTGTCTGTCTTCAGTGGTCACACCCCTTGCGTCTAAAGGAAAAGAGGCAGGTGGGTGAAGTGGTCTCACATTTACCTCTTGTATTTCTGTCCTACATTGTCCTACCCTTCCCAGAGACTTCATCCAGTGAGCAGCCAGCCACATGAACATAACCAATGAGTGCAGCCTAAAATGAAGATGTTGCATTTCACACAAAGACTGCAGAAGCTCTGTGGGTATGGCATATACAGTAGCACTGATATGGCTAAAAATAACCATTTGATATTTGTTATTTTTACATTTTTAAAGCATGGATAGATTTGTATCTCCATGCCCATGCACTTACACAGCTTAGGCCTACTTTACTATTAGCTTGGACACAGTCCTAGCTGCAAAAAGGCAAACACAGTTGTCCATGTTAAAAGGCAATACATTGTCTTGCAATTATTTTTTCTCCATCTACTTAACTGCGTATGTATAGTTACACCAACTACTATAAATTAGAGCAGCACACCAATATATATAGTGGCTCCTTTACCCTTGGCCAAAGTTTTTTAGTGTAGTGAGTGGCAAATATTGGTCATTAAAAAATAACAATTTATAAATAAAAACAATTGTCCAAAGCTTTTCTCCAGACTTATGAGTAGACAAAGGATTCCAATCTGTGATAGTGCTCAGTGCTACTGTTTAAAGCAAAGTGATAAATTGACTTTTGTAGAAACTGATACATGTGTCAGTTTGTTCAAAACTTGATAAATGGGGAAATATCAAACTGCTGTGAATCATTGAGGATTGATATATTATAAATCAGACCATACTGTGCTACATACAGTAACACAATGCTGATGCCTCTGTAGCAGTTTGTATGAGGTGTGAACAGGTGAACAATGTCAGCACTTTCAGTCTGGGTCTGAGGTGTGTACAAGGCTTTAAGGGGTGTGAACAGATGTAAACAATACAGGATTTTACAGGTGTAAACAATACAGGACCCAGTTAATCTCAGTACTGAGGCCTTCATGTGGGGGCCCACACAAGGGGGGGGGCTGCAGTCTGGTCCACTAGTTGGACATCACTGTTCTAGTACATATGACTAATTCATATTCACATTTCAGAAGTAAAATAACAGATCTATGTATCTTAATGGCATAATCATTATAAAAATTATTATAAAATATCAATGGAATTTTAAAAATAGAAAACTAGTGTTTTGCACAAATACTTTTTTTTATTACATTTCAACAAATGAGGACAGAAAAAAAGCTTCAGGGAGGCAAAGAGTACCTACCATGATGCACTGAACAGATAGGTTCCACATTTGCATTTTTTATGGTATCAAACACTTGTTTTAATTAAATGTGGATGTTTAAATAATTTAAAATCCCTAAAACCTCCAGTGAGATAATAATAAATATGCCTCCAGTCTACTGAGAGATAACATCATTAAAGCAGTATTTATTCTTCAAAACATTATAAATGTAACACTGTAAATGACACAAAGTAGAATAACATGCCAAAAATGTTTTTTTTTTATTTTGTTTTAACTGCTTCTAGTATGTAATGTAAAAAAAATATATAATTTGTCAAATGTCAATTGTCTTGCTTGTTGCATTATACTCAAGTAACAAGAATTAGTGTAACTTTAATATGTTGTATGACATGTAGAATGGTAAACTGTACTCAATGTATTCCCTAGAGATATGTAGTTCATAAAGGGACAGATAGATCAAAATCAAAGTGAAAATTCAAGTTAATTTTTGTGTACTTCAACTAGGGAATAGTCCAAATTCGAAAAAAAATTAATGTACTGTATCTTTTGACTTTGTACTGTCTCGACTTCGACCATTAGCCATCTAAAACCTGCCGAAGTGCTATTTTAGCCTATGGGAGACTTCTTAGAACCCATTTGGAGCCAATTGGTGGACTTTGAAAAAATTAATTTAATCAAATGCGTTATTACTTCAATTCATATGATTCAAATTAGATTGAAAACAGACTATTACCAGAAGAAAAAAACGTAAAATTTTGTAATAAATTTAAGTTGGTCTTTTTTATTCAAATTTCAAAGTTATGGGAGTTCAAAAAAACTCCCATTGCTTCAAAATTTGACCCTTGATAAATCTGCCCCAAAGTGTCTTACTATATTGTGAAATGGACTTTTGTGTGGTATAATAGAGACTCATCTCTTTCTTGCCCAGATCCTCTTTGTTACAATAGAGTGTTACAATGCACTGCTAAATTAGCTACAAACCTTTCAACTTCTTCTTCAAAGATGTTAATTTCTCTGCTATTCCTTACAACTCTTATGCCATCACTCACTAGACCTCTACCCACTCTGGAGCTGTTTGCTACATATCTCACATATGGTTCAATGCCTCTAGAGTCCTTAGAAGCTTATTCCTTCTTCTTTAATTTCCCAAGGAATATTGAATGTGCTGCATCTGAACATTCAGTAATAACCTATTCTGCTTTTTAAGAAAAATCTCCTCATCCAGAACATTGAGTAGTTCCTTCTGCAGGTTCCATAATTCATCTAAAGTTCTTATACAAAAAAAGTACATGAAATTTCATCTCTTCCTGTCTCAAAATTCAAGGTACTGCTTCATAGAAAAAAATTACCTGAAATCTCTCTTACAATGTGATTTTTTTTATGACTTTAGGTTATTATTGTTTATGGTCCTTACCTAATGAATTGCAAAGTATTGTGCTTAGGAACAAGTAATTATTTTCTGGGAGATTGTTGTAATTATAAAGGGAATAAAGTAGGTCAAAACAATGTTGGGTATACTTGGGTATAAAAATACTAATATTTAATGTGGAAATATGTAACATCAGCAGAAAGAATTTCATCACAATCTTAAAAAATTCAGGGCTCAGGCCTGCAGCTCTGCTAAGCATTCAAAAGTGGAGTGAAACTGCATGTATTTAAACAACCAGTGAGAACAGCTACATGCTATATTCCTGAAAAGTCCAGACTTCTGAAGAATATACTTTTTAACATAGTAGTCCTGATACATGTGAGCAGAGTTATTAAGTCAAGCATTATCCCTGTATAGAACTAATGTGTACCTCTTTCCTTGGATGTAAATTATAGATTTATGGTTATTTGTAATAAAAAGCATACATTATTGCATTTTTGAATGTAATTATGTTTCCTAAATAGCTTATTGTATAGAGATATAAATTAAGTTTTGCACATTTTAATACCTACATGTGGCTTTTTTTTATACCTACAATGTGACATTTTTTTTGGTGCAAATTAACTGCATACTTGATAATACATTTATAACATTTAGTAATGCAAATTACAAAAAGAACAAGGTTGTTCTCTGTTGAAGGTTGAGTTGCAATATTTTTGTAAAGTATATCTTAACTGTGCACAAAGAAAAATGTATATGCAAAGAAGAGAAATTCTGTAAATAATTTTTGTATACTATTAACTATAATGCCCTTGTGCCCCAGAGTACTGCTCTCTGTACCTTATGTCAATGTTCTAACCAGCTGGTTTAGGGGAGTTGGTTACTCTTGAATTGCACCCATTCACATGCCAGTATTGTCGTATGTACAGTATTTCCTATGTAAAGACAAAAACACCAACATCCTACTGTATGGTGAACCGACCCTATTTCACTGCACTGTAATCACTATCTGTACCTATAATTCACTCTTCTTCCTTTACCCATCCCCTCCATGTGATCCAGTCACTGCTCAAGATGTTGTTAACTACTTTGAAAGCAAAAATGATACTATCAGAAATGACATCACTCAACATGTTCTTAGCCATACACTCCCTCAAACACTCCTCAGTCTTTTTTCTGCCCTTTCCCCCATGACTCGAAATTGCTGCTTTTATCACATCTTACTACTCGCACCTTCGACCCCACTCTTAAACCCATTAATTTAATTGTTTCCTCTCAAATAGAATCCTTCCCATTTGTCAGGTGCACCCTGTTGCAGAGAGGCCTGCTTCGTATTCAAGATAGCGGCACCCAGGAATGCGCACCAATATTGCTGCACAAGGCACGGGACTTCATGGCGAGAAAATTCAAAATAAAAGGAACTCCAAGATGTGGGTTCAATACCTGAAAATAGGTTGCACTTCTTGACATTCCTGGGTGCATTATAATTCTTAATTTACTGATTCTTGACCTTCTGCCTTGTACCTAACTACAACCAATTGCTGCCTGACCTTGAACCTTCTGCCTGAATCTTACAACAAGCCTTTGGCTCTTACCTCTTTACCCTATGTATTGGACTTTGTACCTGGTTCTTCCTCCTTGGTCCAGACATCTCCACATATTGGGCCATGAGGCCCTGACACTATTACAATATGCACTCATCAACTCAAGTTACATAGTTAGTTACATAGTTAAATTGTGTTGAAAAAAGACAAAGTCCATCAAGTTCAACCCCTCCAAATGAAAACCCAGCATCCATACATACACCCCTCTCTACTTTTAATTAAATTCTATATACCCATACTAACTATAGAGCTTAGTATCACAATAGCCTTTGATATTATGTCTGTCCAAAAAATCATCCAAGCCATTCTTAAAGGCATTAACTGAATCAGCCATCACAAGTTAAATAAAGACAAGTTAAATAAAGACTTATCAGCTAAATTCAAAAGAAAACTGTTCTCAGTACAGTTCTCTCTTACGTACTTTTTAACATTGATCATGCTCTCCTCCTTCAGTTTCCACCTTAGAAAACGAATCAATTCATATGGTTTTCAACACCACCTAAATGCTGAGGATACTAACATTTATCTCTCCTTTCATGGTCTTAACCCAGATCTCTGAAAGATCAGCTAATTCAGTTGGGCTCAGTGGTGCAAGAACCAAGAGTAACTATCTGGGACTGCACAACCTTGGGATCCTCTGGAGGTGTGATAAGGCATATGTCAGGCAGCAGAGCATAAACATTATTTGAACTCCTCACATAATTTTTTTTTCTATACAGGCATACCTGATTCCACAGTTGGAAAGGAAACCATGTTACAGATTAAAAACAATTTCCAACATCCCTTAGGCTGTAGGGCTGTAGTGTAATGCCAACCCTCCCTCACCTTGTTCCACTGTGAAGTGATTGATTATGGGAATTTAAGTCCCTCTGTGTTCAACACGTCATAATGGAACAAGGTAGGGGTGGGTAGGGTTTGGATGAATTAAAAGGTGGGGGTGCTGGTCCATGCAGAACAGTAAGGCTATCATGGATTTTTCAATGTGCGTTATCAGGTATGTCTGTTTAAACAAGCTACCTTAAATTAAAGACAGAAATGGTCCTCTTCCCCCTTCCAACAACCATGCATCCCAGAAGTGTCTATTGCTGTTAAAGACTCCACAATCACCCCATCTTCTCAGGCCCAGTGCCTTGGGGTTCTCCTTGATTCTGTCATGTCCTTCATGCCTCATATCCAGTCACTTACTAAATTGTGTATCTTTCACCTTAGGATTGTTTCTAACATATTATCATGTATCACTCAAGATGCCACCAAAATTCTGATTCACTCTTTGATCATATTACATATTGACTACAATAACTGTTAACCGCTGCTTCTTAGTACATCTCTCAACTTATCTCCAAGTACTGACTAAATTGCTTGTTACACTCTTCTTCTGACTTGCTCTTCAACAACTTGCTCATAATTATTTCTTCCAAACTCAATTGTAGAATGAGAGATTACCAAAAGTCAATTCACCTGTAAGCAGTATCTTGAAACATAGCTTTAGAGTACAATATATGCTGCTAAATGCAATGCTCAATGCCACACCATTGTTCATCGCCGGACCTTTCTCCTTTTGGATCATACGCTCTTCTGCATAGGGCTCTCTTTACTGCTTGTCTTAGTTACTCTTTGTCTAACAGTATTTGGCTTTACATTGCATAACATATGTATGTTGTTTGAGCACACAACTGCAGATACATTACATTGAATTCAATGATCTACCTCAAGTCAATATTGAAGATGTTAAATATAAATGGAATTGTAATGGAATTTGAATATGCGCTTGAATAAAGCCAAGTTGTTTAATAAATACACCGGGCTCCTAGATGTACTTTGATCAGTGATCCAAAGTGATCCAGTAGGGGATGTTGTAGTCGGCAAGAAGTGAACGGTATATTGCGAGAGCTGCGATCAGGAAGGAGACAGGACATACTGGGTGGGTGAGCTCCACCATTGCCGCATCATTGTGGTGTGTCTAAATATAAATGGATCTTCAAGGAAACCTTGAGGTACACCAAATAGTACTCTACTCCATTAATTATGAGACATTGACAACTGCTCTCTGTAAACTAACTTTTAGCCATTAATCTATCTATATGAGCAAACAGCATTAAGCCAAACCACAAGACCAAAAGAAAATAGTTTAGAAAGAAACAAATATGTGCTGTTTCAAAAGCTTAGGCAAAAACTTAAATCTACAACTCCACTGTCCAACTTCTTACTTACAAATACTATTGTGAAAGGCATGTAAATTTGTTTGATATTATCTGTCCATAATATGTTATGATGACTATTACTTTGAATGCCATTATTCAGAACATAAAATTGAAAGCAATATATTAAAACATTCAATTAAATCCTTTTTAAATGTTTGAAGAATCCATTAGTATCATAGCAGATGAACAGGAGGCTAAATCAATCAGTATTTGTCACCCTATTAAAGCTGAACTAAGCTCTACAAGTAATTGATGGTGTACTTATGATATTGGTTGATAATGGGTTAATTATTTTAACAAATACAGATGTACTATACAGTTCAGAGTTAAGTAATATTCTGGGTTGCTAAAACTTTTTCATGCTCAGTTAAAATGATAATAATATAAGCTATTGAGCACTAGTAGAAAAGTGTGTAAAATATATAGAAAAAAAAGCAAAAAGGAGTTTTAGTTTGAAAGTGATGTCAAGAAACTATACTCTGAAGTGCCAAAGCACAGAAGAGAACAAAGTGAACATGAGAAAAATACTTCCTTCCATGAGATAAAAACATATCCTGTAGCATTCTATATATTGATCCTTTTTAAGTTATGGAAATTGCACACACAGGTCTGTGTGTGTGTATTTATATATATCAAAAAAATAGCCTTTTAGATAACGTGTGTTTCTACTAGGCCATCACCACTCAGACAATTATGCCATCTGATATAACCTTATCATAGCTCGTGCTATAGTATAGCTGAATTAAGATGTTGGTAAAGCAAACAGACTGTCACACATATTATTGACTAAAACTGCACTATGTTTTGCTCATTTTTTATTAGTACTGGTGAGTAGGGAAATGCTGATGAAGGCAAATAAATGATCGTTTTGGGGCTGTGTTTCATTCATAATATGGTACAGCTATAGCTTGAAAGATATCTCACAGTCAAAAAAGACCATTACCATTATCACAGTGTTAAAGCAGTATCTACCACTGGTACCAGGTACAGTCCAAAAAGCAAGAACCACGTGTTCCCTCCCGATATCTGGGCAAGAACAGCTTTGGATCAATGAAGCATACTTCACTCTGAAAGGGTACAAATAACACTAACCTGGACTTCCTGGCTTATTTTGGGAATAGCAATATGTATACTTTTAGGAAAATTGTGTAATATGTTAATTGTTCATAACTTTTATCACACTAGTTTCTATACAAATAAATGTATTTAAAATAAAGAAAATAGCTTCATATTCACATTGGTTTGTGTTTTTAGCTTATGCATGTTTTTTTACATTTGAGTACACTTCTACACTTCTAAGTGTTATTACCACATGGGCATATATACTGCCCAAGATGCCAGCATTATGTAAGGGTATGAAGGCAACAGAACCATTTAAAAGCTGTATAGGCAGTCTATTCTTTTGATAACAGTCTTTCTTCAGCAAAATCAGTGCCTCATGTCAAACCTTTACTTCTCCCCTGCAGGCTTACTATCATATAGAGTTCTACATCAGTTGTAGTGTTGAAAGCAGGCTGCTGTTGAGCTAATCAGTAATGAACTGCACCCCCATGAAGGAAGCAAGAGTAATATATTATTTCTGCACCCACATGTAATGCAAAATGGACAATTTATCTTTATTACAAAGTATCTTTTTATTTTTTATTAACGTTTTCCCAATTTAGTTAAATGTTTTTCATAGGCCAGGTTGTAAGAGTATGTAAAGTTAAAAACACTGCATGGAGATGACGTGATTAAAGTTATTAGTTGCTAGGAGCTTTAACAGCAAATAATAAAAAGAAATATCCTTGTGACCACACAGAGCAATCATTAAGAATTAAATGCTTTCATTTAAACTATTGTTCCCCAAGGGCCAACATACAACCAAATATGCAGTGTTCTGGGAATGAAGCCAGGACTGGGAACTCGCAGCAGGCCATATTATCCAAAACACTGTGCAAGCAAGCCAATTAATTTTACATTTGAAGTAATAATTTTGCAATTTGTATATTTTTTTTTAGTTTTTTTAGGCAAGTAGTAAATTTGTACTGAACCTCAATGTTGTTGATTAGTGATGAGTGAAACTTTTCACCACGAAAGTGACATTCATAGACGCTAATGGGCAAATAAAGTTGGTGTGCATAAAAAAAAAAAAATCTGTTGCGCGATTTGTCTTGCGCCAAAAAGGATGTTGTTGCCCATAGACTTCAATGCATTTCAGTGAATTTTCTGAGAATTTAAACAGTTTTACAAATTTTTGGCCACACAAAACAGGTCGGATTCACTCATCACTATTTTTGATGTATATTTAGTTTATTTATTTCTTTCACAGTAGTGAAATTGCAAGAATGTCCAGTACAGGATCAAATGTCTAATAGGTGCTGAAACAGACTTATTAGTCAAACTCATGGCTACATAATAATAACATTTGAATGCCACATATATAACTATCTACTCATTTCAAAAGTGAATATGATTTCTAACATCCTTATTAAAACAAAAATGAGTACTGATTGATAATAATGAGCAAACAATTTTGCCATGTACAGATTTGCTGCAATCTTTCTGGACAGATTCACTATTGATAAACTCACTCCTAAACTGATACCCATTGTAGAGTATTTTAAAACAACAAATGCGGCATGGGGTAGCGCAACCCCGTGGTCATATACTGTATATGAAAGATTGCACAGATTCATAAAGACTCTATAAACCTATTTATAGGTTAATATCTATTCCTATTTTCAAAAATTGCTGTCATGTCAATCAAATGTGGTTTCACCTTCTAATATCAGATTGCATATTCTGAGTTATGTTTTCCTTCCTTCTATTTGTGATTCATTAGACCTATGTCACATTGTTGTAAATGACATTTCTTTTTTTCCCGCAAATCATTTCACAATTCGATTCATTTTAAATTGTTTAAAGATGTGTAAATATTTCAGCTAATTCAGGAATTCAGTTATTCAAATTGCATGAACATTAAAAATTATGAATGATATCTACATATGGAATGTAATTGCATTACAATGTGTTATGATATATTTATCACTTAGAAATAATAATTTACTCTCATAGGGGTAAATATGGAATGGTAATGCATAATGATAACATCTTTCTAACTCCTAATCAGGACCGCCATCAGAAATCGCAGGGCCCCATTCGACAAAATTTCCTGGGCCCCCTGGGCTGTACCCACCACAAGCCCCACCTACAGGTCCGCCCCCCACCACACAGTAAAAAAACAAAAAAAATATTGGCGGCTAGGGTTCCTACATGTTAATAAAAAATAAAAAGATATTGGTGGTCAGGGCCCCCCATAAAAAAAACATTTGTGGCCAGGGCCCCCCCCCATTAACAATATTGATGGCTAGGACCCCACATGAGAAAATTGGTGGCCAGGGCCCCCTCCCCAAATTATGAGAAAATTGGTGGCCAGGGCCCCTTAAATGTCCATGCCTTCCCGAAGTCAGCAGCTCTCTGAAAGATCGGCGCCCCGGCTAATCAAGTAAGTGTGGCGTGGCCGGGGCCCCCCTTACCCTCGGGGCCCCCTACAACTCTCCCCCCTGTACCCCCCTGATGGCTGCCCTGCTCCTAATATGTACCTAAAGCAGCTGCAGGGTGGAACATACACATTCACATATGTTTGCCCTTAAGGCATAGAACTTATTCCACAACACAAAAGAGTAGTACCCTCCTTAGCAGAAAATACCAGAAAATACACAGAGTAAAGTGTTGTACTTGCTGAACCCCTAGCTAAATACAGACACCGGTCTCAGGCTAAGTCATCTCACCTTTAAGTGCTGAGCTATTATGCCTAGCCATATAAATCTCAATCTCCCGAGCTGCAATCTGCCCTGTCATTGGTATATGAAGATTCTTGTATCAAAAACAGTTTGGATAAAAATACGAATACATCAAATTTCAAAACAAAATTGCAGCAGAATGGCATATGTTAAAAATATTAACAATTTTGTTGACTGACACATTTTGGTTTTTATATTTGCACTTAATTACAGAGACTTGCCATGCTGCTTCTTATTTGTCATCCAGCTGTAAATAGCCTTACATATTATAATCTCATTTAAGAGCATTTCATTTGCAGAGGATCTTTTGTTATTAGCAGTGAAATAGAATCTATGTTTGTATTAAGCATCCTGAGCATTCTGGAAAACAAGTGCTGTACTTATATAGAGTATTGTTGGTGCAATCAAAAAGAAAAGGATCACTGTGGGTGACTTTCCACTAAAAGATGACACAACAATGCACATTTTCAGATAACAGTTGTTCCAAAGGTCCTGCTGTCATCACTGGGAAGCAACTCCTGGCAATCTTCAATGTTTTGATAAAGCTACTGAGCAGTGGCAATCATACAACTATGCGTGCCAGATTGTTAGACGTGGAGGCTTATTTATGAAAGGTGGCATTGAATCTATTAAAAGATCCAATATAAAAAGTACAAATGAAAAAATTTGGTGAATGATGTACTAAAAATATGAATACCTCAAAAACCTCCTTGTGCAAAATTAAGTAAACCTCTAAGGGGCAAATTAACAAAGCGGCAAAATTCCCCAGCGATGGCTTTGCAGGTAGCGCAACACTTCGCCAGGCGAAAATTTCGCACAATGCTAATTCACTAACATGCGAAGTTGCATCCAGGGCACCGAATGCATTGGCTAATTTGCATATGGTTAAAGTTGAATGGACGTATATGCTGCAGCAAATACATTACATAACACAAGCCCAGGGAAGCTTTATAAAAGAAAATAGAGTTGCTATAATGCCCTACACATAAGCCCAGTGTATAGTTTCCATGCCATATGTTAGGAAATGTACGGGGGAAGCCGGTTACCCCAAAAAATTTGGACGCTGTTTTGCAGCCTGAAAAAAGGAAAAGATGCCAGCATTTTTTGGGACTTAGAAAAATGTTCAACTAAAGTTTGAGGAAGTCCTATCTACTCTGTTGCACTTCACCTGGTCTGAGGTGTTGAAGGCAAGTCTGCCGCAAGGGGTAACGTTCAATAAAACCCGAATCTTAGTGAATTTGCGCAGTTACGTCCCAGAGCGCAACTTCGTCTGACAATTGAATGTGAATGAGCACCAGCATCAGTCTCTTTCTCTAGCGAAGTTAAGCCTGTGCCCGTTAGTAAATCAGCGAAGTAATGAAATGACGCCAGCGTTAGTCACTTCAACCTTTAGTAAATTTGCCCCTAATCCAAATGGATTAAAAGCGGTCAAAGAGGATCAGAGCAGCTCCTTATAACTTCTAAAGCACCTCAACAACTTTTACTTGGTGAAGTTTTGCCTTAGAGGTTTTTGTGTTTTTTACAATTAATAAATCTCCAATTTTTAGAGCTTTTTAGAAATATAGGAAAACCACATACTTTTTGAGATTTGTGGGAAAAAATGGAATTCAATTGTTAGTAAATGGGACCCGTTGAGTAAATAAAGAGAAATATTAACAAAAAATACTAAGCAATAGCTTTTCTAGTGCCCAGTAACATTCAAGAGTTAGAAAGACAAATATTGAACCAATGAAAGGAAAAAGAAGCATTGGTGTGCCTTTAACAAGCCATATTTCAATTCCACTGATTTGTTTTTGTATATCACATTTTGTATTTTTCTTTACAGCTGTTCAGTACCAGGGACTAATTGTGTTACTTACTAACAAACTAAAAAGGATAAAGAATTCTCTTGGGGGCCTCACAGACAGCTTGCTTTGCTATACTTGACTGATTTGTAAAAATGTAGCCTAAATATGAACCTGAAACATTCAGGAAGGAATGTAAGAAGGAGGCACTGACCTTTTTATGGCACAACCTTCCTTATGCATCAAACCAAGCCAGATGCAATTTTTTTTATTGTATAACGTCAAGACTGATTACATGCTACATTGAAGTCTATGTCCATAAAAAACTGCTCACCTCTACCATTCTACAACAGAAAGGCCTATGTCTCATGAATAAGGTAAATAAATAAAACAAATAATATACATCTTAAAGTTTAAACATACCCTATTGATCATTACCAGTGATGAGTGATATTTTTCTGCTGGTATGGATTTGCAGCCAAATTCTGTATTCCTCCATCACAAATTATTTTCACAAAAGTGCAGCAAAGTTACAATACTGCAACAGAACCCCAATGTACAGTATGTTGCATGAAAAAAGTTGCTGTCAAGAAATGCCCATGGTCTACAATATATTATGTGTGGCTAAAGTAACAGTGTAAAAAATAGTTGCAGCAGACAAAGTCGCCACTAAATAATGCCCATTGACTTCATCGCATTTTCTGGCGGTTTTGCTGATTTTCCAGCAAACCAAAATGGGACAGATTTGCTTATCATTAATGATTATTATGTTCTAGTTTATTTTAGGAGAGACCAACCATTTTATTCATAATCTGACTTTGTTGCAAACACTGTAAGAATGTATCTAACAAATATAAAACTACAAGTCATGAATTTTAAATCAATAAATGTGTTACATATATGCAGTTGCCATTCTGCTTAAGAGATAGGATAACTGGTAGCTCAATCTCACATGAGCCTGCAGCTTTCTTTTAGACAGAGGAGAAACTGCACCCAGACACTACTTCTCTTGCGTCAAGAATAACTTTTTTAACACGTCTGCATTAGCAGACAAAAATCATGTCACATGGTACTGTATCACTATCATTAATACATATCTTAACACATGCCTTTAGAGTCAACTTTGGTTTATATCAGATTATATACCATCCGTACCCCATTGACTCAATATTGAGTACTACAGATCAAGAGCTATTACAGATAAACAATTTTGAGCTTTAAAAAATTTTGACCAATTTCAAGATTTTAGATCAGTTCTACTATACTCCAGCTAAGCTAAGTAAAATTTAACCAGGTAGATGATCAGCATGTTCTCACTGTCAATGTCTTTTAGCTGACTTTTTTCACATGCTGTGGTCACGCCCGCATTTTGCAAAATACCGGAAAGGGATTATGAAAACTTTAAATGATAATTTCACAATTCCTTACATTGTTTCACTGGAATTTTGTTTGCTTGGCATTATGTAAAGCTAAACTTGCATATTGTGTAGAACATTGCTAAAAAGGTTATTATAATGAATTGGGTTGAATATAACCCTTCTACTGTATGAATTTTGTAAATAAGATGCTACCAGTTGTAAAACATACTTATGAAGCCAGAGAAGTACCAGATAAATTTCTTAAGATTTAGGCCACTCGGGTGAATGTTTATCCATTCATATAATTATATTTTTTTATTTGGTAGATAATATCTCATGGCTATTAAAGGTGACCTATTGACTAGATACAGTATATGGCTGCTATATCCTTATATATGTTTGTATATGTTTAATTTATGTAAATAAATTGATGGGTGAAATTAATGTATCAACAACTCTAATTGTTGTAAGTGTTACATTGTAATGTTTTAAGTAAAAACAAAAATAAATAAATAAATGTGTTACATCATAAATCAAAGCTAAATCAGTTCATGTAGCTGGAGAAAATCTAGAAAACATATTACTTTGCAAAATACATTGGAAAGCATGGGTACCATTCATGTGCATGCTGTCTCAGTAATAGTAACTAACTATGTCCCCAATTTGTATACCTCACAGGATCAGAAAAATTATAATCTAAAATATTAGTGTAACAACAAGTTAGCCATGTTCAGTCAAAACTCAATTACCCAAACACTGATAAGAATCTTTCAGCTGTTTAATGCTCCCAAGGACATTTGTTGCATTTATAAAATCTTATTTGAGAATAATGCTTGAGCGATTTAATAATCTCAATAAAACTGAGTCATCTAAAATGATATAGCAAACAAAGAGATGGAAGAATTTTCTGCTTCAACCTTTTAACAAAAGACATGTCATCCGTGAGCGAGATAGAAGATTATAATTGGTGTCACTTGCAATTGATTTGGTGTCAAAATGTTGTGAGGTCACCATCATTATATCTGCTAAGAGGGTAAAATAAAATAAACATAGAACAGTACCTACCAGTAAAATAAAGGAATGCCACAAGAACTCTACCATATCAAGAATAGGTCAACAGTCCTGTGTTAATCATGACTAACCAAACTATTAATTTTATGTTATAATCTTCAAAGATAGAAATAATCTCAATTTCTTAATTAGCATAAAGATATACATATGGGAAAACATGCCATTTTTGCTAAATGTCAACTCTTAATCAGGACATATTTAATGTCACTATGAACAATTACAAAGTCACAAAAAAGTCTGCTAAAGGCTAAGATCTGCATAAATAGATCAATATATATGTATACCTCATACAGAACCACGTTTGGAGGAGATAATAACTGTAATGACAACTGTTCTTAGAACATATCTACTATACCACATATATACAGTATACTACACAGATATGCATCAGTGTCCTTATACGTAAGGGGCTGTGACAAATTGTTAGACCAGCAGAAGATTCTTGAACTAAGGAACAACACCTTTTTAATTGACTAGCTATAGGGAAGGTGCATGTTACCAATGACAAATGTTTTTGTGTGTTTAGACTAAATTCAATAATGTATACGCAGACTGCTGCTGCTGATGACAAATCTCATATGCAGTTATTCATTTATATTCTCTCAGTGATTTTAGTTAATACCTATAAACACTTAGGGGCAGATATACTAAGGTTCGAGTGAATTTTCGTAGTACAAAAAGTTCGAATTTCGAAGTAATTTTTTACTTCGACTTAAATTCAAAGTAAAAACCGTTCGACTATTCGACCATTCGATAATCTAAGTACTGTCTCTTTAAAAAAAACTTCGACTTCAATACTTTGTCATCTTAAACCTGCCAAAGTGCTATGTTAGCCTATGGGGACCTTCCAGAGCAATTTTCTACGTTTTTTATATCCGAAGGAAAATGTATGATAAAATTGTTCGAAACTTACGATTCGAAGTACGATTCGAATGTCAGAGGATTCTATTTGATGGTCGAATTTCAATATATTTTCCACTTCGAAATTCGACCCTTGATAAATCTGCCCCATACTGTACATGCATATATAAATACAAAAAATGTATGTCCCTTTCTTTTTTACAATTCTTCTTTACTAAATGTTTTAATAGGGTTATAGTACATTCTATTCTCTTGGAACAAAATTATTTAGAATTTTATTAGGAATCACATGTAAGACACTAGTGGCAATGCATGTATTTGATACAAATCATTAGATGGCTCTACATACTTTGCAGTGAAGATACACACAGATATGAGAAATGGTTAATCTGTCAAAATCTTCATGGCATTTCTCATTGTAACATCATAAAATGCAGCAAATTCAAACTCCTACTACATTGCTCATAGCTGTGGAACAATCAATGCAAAGTGGATTTCTATATTGAGATCGAACAAGATTGCCTTTTATTATGCTTTTTCCTATCTATTGCTCAGTAGGGATGTAGCGAACTGCCGATTTGATGTTCGCGAACGCCGTTCGCGAACACCGGCAAAAAAGCGAACAGTTCGCGAACAGTTCGCGAACTTCGAACGCTCGATAAAATCGTTCGATCGAACGATCGAAGGATTTTATTCGTACGATCGAACGATTTTCGTTCGAATCGAACGATCGAAGCTATTCGATCGAATGATTTTAATTCAATCGAATGCTTATAATCGTTCGAACGAATGGAAATCGTTCGATTTTAGCGATCGAACGGTCGAATGGTCGAATGGTCGAACGAAATTTTACTTCGAATCGAACGCGAACACCAATTGGCGAACGTCGCGCGACGTTCGCGAACATTCGGCGGACGCGAACAGTCGAAGTTCGCGCGAACTAGTTCGCCGGCGAACAGTTCGCTACATCCCTATTGCTCAGTAAAGAATTGTATCTTCATATAATCTTTGTTACATAAATTCCTGTAGCGCTTTAACTATTCTCATTGGCAAACATCAAGGTTTCCACATAGGGTTTTCCATATGCAACATCGTAAGCCTAGTTGCCCTAGGTTCTGACTTTCTTCCCTCTCCTTCAAATGTGAATATATGTCTTTATTTTTATTCATTAACAATTATTTTGGGAATCAGTTTCAAGTGAACAACAATATCATTAAGGGGGTTATTTATCAAAGGTCGAATTTTGAATTTATAGTCATATGAAAAAGTTTGGGAACCCCTCTCAGCCTACATAATAATTTACTCCACTTTCAACAAAAAAGATTACAGTGGTATGTCTTTCATTTCCCAGGAACATCTGAGTACTGGGGTGTTTTCTGAACAAAGATTTTTTTTAGTGAAGCAGTTGTATGAAATTAAATCAAATGTGAAAAACTAGTTGTGCAAAAATCTGGATACCCTTGTAATTTTGCTAATTTGAATGCATGTAACTGCACAATACTGATTACTGGCAACACAAAATTGGTTGGATTAGCTTGTTTAGCCTTGAACTTCATAGGCAAGTATGAATCATGAGAAAAGGTATTTAAGGTTGCCAATTGCAAGTTGTGCTTCTGTTTCACTCCTCTCTCCTCTGGAGAGTGACAGTATGGGATCCTCAAAGGAACTCTCAAAAGATCTGAAAACAAAGATTGTTCAGTATCATGATTTAGGGGAAGACTACAAAAAGCTATCTCAAAAGTTTAAACTGTCAGTTTCAACTGTAAGGAATAAAGTCAGGAAATGGAAGGCCACAGGCACAGTTGCTGTAAAACCCAGGTCTGGCAGGCCAAGAAAAATACAGGAGGAGGATTGTGAGAATGGTTACAGACAAGCCAAAGATCACCTCCAAAGAACTGCAAGAACATCTTGCTGCAGATGGTGTATCTGTACATCTTTATACAATTCAGCGCAATTTGCACAAAGAATATCTGTATGGCAAGGTGATGAGAAAGAAGCCCTTTTTGCAATCACACCACAAACAGAGTCACTTGTTGTATGCAAAAGCTCATTTAGACAGCAATTTTGAAACAAAGTGTTTTGGACTGATGAGACAAAAACTTAGTTAAAATGCTATAACAAAAAGAGCTCTTAATGGTGGAAGAAGAACAACGCATTCCAAGAAAAACACCTGCTACCTATTGTCAAATTTGGTGGAGGTTCCATCATGCTGTGGGGCTGTGTGGCTAGTTCAGGTACTAGGTCCCTTGTTAAATTTGAGGGTCAGATGAATTCAACCCAATATCAACAAATTCTTCGGGATAATGTTCAAGCATCAGTCACAAAGTAGAAGTTTCGCAAGGGTTGGATATTCCAACAAGACAATGACTCTTAACACACTTGGAGATCTACAAAGGCATTTATGCAGGGGAAAAGTACAATATTCTGGAATAACCGTAACAGTCCCCCGACTTGAATATCATCGAAAATCTATGGGACGATTTGAAGCAGGCTGTCCATGCTTGGCAGCCATCTGCTGGAGAGATTTTGTATGGTCAAATGGTCAAAAATACCACCATATAGAATTCAAAGGCTATAGGAGGTGCCTAGAGGCTGTTACATTTGCAAAAGGAGGCTCAACTAAGTATTGATGTAATATCTCTTTTGCAGTGCCCAAATTTATGCACCGGTCTACTTTTGTTATGATGCATATTGCATATTTTCTGTTTACCCAATAAACTTTGTCACTGCTGAAATACTACTGTTTCCATAAGGCATGTTACATATTAAAAGGAAGTTGCTACTTTGAAAGCTCAGCCAATGATAAACAAAACTCCAAAGAATTAAGAGGGGTTCCCAAACTTTTTATATGACTGTATATGATTTTTTTTACTCTAATAAATTCAAATGTACTCACAACTCGAATGGGAGGTTATTTCTGAAAAAAAACTTGAAAGTCTAATATTGAATCGAATAGTCCAAACCCGAAGATTGGAGTTGAATTCGAATCAAGTTTTCCTCCGAAAAAAAACATGAATATCAGGAAAGCAATTAGCATATTCAAATAGTTCAGCGGACCTTGTAAATGAACATGGCAAGTTTTAGGTGGGGAATATTTGAATTAGAATATTTTAACAAAAGATCCATAAGTACAATATCTATTATGTTTACACCTATGCATTAATATATATGGTATCCAATTTTGCGCAGTGGCAAACCATGGAGGCTTATTTGTCAACATTTTTATTTTAGTGGTTTTTGAGGTTTTTGAAACCACTACTTAACTCACAAACTCTAAAATCATAAATCTCATGGACTTTATTAAAAGATCCGAATATAAATAGTACGAATAGAAAAAGCTAAACGATGCACTAAAAATATGAATACCCCAAAAACGTCTACAAATTCGTGTTTTTTGGACAGAAAATCTGAAAACCTCTAAAAAGGTTTATTTTTTCATAAATTTGTGTATTCAAAAATAGATTTCTAAGACAACCATTTGAACCACATATCCAATAGTTCAGATAACATATCCAATAGATGTTCTGAAGTGATTAAATGTTCAGTAACGATAACACTGAAGAAAATAAGTCATAAATGTCAAAATATACATAGATTAGCTGCTAAAACTTAATGAAATGTCACATCATAATTGCAAGCCAAAAGCAAAAGTGAGAAACAGTCACTATTGAAATGCAAAGCTCAAAGAAAATCCTTAATTTTATTATTTTATCGGATTACATGGTACATGCTGAGTGTTTGTCTGTGTTAATGAAGAGATACTGTTATGGGAAGATAATTATTAGGATTATTGTTTTTAATCTTCTTGGCTGCACACAATATTAAAACAGAAATGGATGTAAACCTTACCTCTAAATAAGTGAAATGCTGCCGGCACTTAGTTATTATTATATGTCTTTCATTAATTGTTCTTTATTCACAGAATTTTTTATGTTCTCGTGATAAATGAAATATAAAATGCATGCATTTATGAGTTTTCTAGCCAAGGCTTTTCATTGCATGAGCATTAAAGAAATATTTCTTTCACACATTAGCCCTGAAGAACAATGCAATAAAAAGTAATGATACGAAAATATTTACATGTCCTATTTCTACAGAATGCAAGCATGTTTAGTTTGTGCTGCTGTGAATTGTTTGTTCATACTGTTACAAAAAAGATAATTCATATTCCTAGTGCACCCTACTTCCCACCCTTATTAAAACTTAATTTTTTTTTTGTGGCACTCTACTCATTAAAGGAAAACTATACCCCCCAAACAATGTGGGTCTCTATTAAAAAATACTGAGTAAAACAGCTCATGTGTAAAACCCTGCTTCATGTAAATGAACCATTATCATAATAATATACTTTTTTAGGAGTATGTGCCATTGGGTAATCATAAATAGAAAATTGCCATTTTAAAAAATAAGGGCCGCCCCCTGAGATCGTAAGAATCACTGTGCACACATACAAACCACATGTAAGGTCACATGAGCCAATTAACAGACAGAGTTCTGCCTTTTGCTTCCTCACTTCTTCCTGTTACAGTAAGTGTTGTAGTATTTCTGGTCAGGTGATCTCTGAGGCAGCACAGATAGTCACGAAATGGTGGTTCAAGGCAAGAGATGTAAAAGGGCAATATTTATGTAAATATATATTCCAGTTGGGTAAGATTCTTTAATATGTCATTCAATTTGATATAAACTATCTGTTGCTTAAGTATTCATTTTGGGGGTATAGTTTTCCTTTAAAACATCATTCAGTATACCTTTATCTGTGTCCACTCACATTGTCAGCATTCCACCCAGTCCTTTGATTACTTCTACAGGACTCTTTCACTGATATCTTACAGTAAGCCAACCAATGACCTCCAGCCTGTCACTACCCACCTCTCAACATTTTAAATGCCTCTTCAGTTTCTACCTCCATGATTCAGGAAATTTCAGATGATGGTCTCACACAAAATGTATTTATGTTTTTGTCTTTTTCAGTGAAACAACACAAACAGTAGAAATATGAATGGAACCTGTGAAAAGCTATGATGAATAATATACATCATATAATGTCAGGAATACAGCCTTGATAATAAGTTTCCCTTGACATGTACCTTCAGGTTTGAAAATATTTATGGGTGGTGGCAGAAATAAATTGGAGTTCCTTCCGATTAAGTTTAGTCAGGAGAATCCAATCAATATCTTAAAATGTAATGAATAAATAATATAAAACATTCCTGGCAGTATTTGGTCCACTGGAATACTGAAGTACACTATGGCTATTCAAAAACTTTGACACATACCTTAAAAGTGCACAAGGTAGTGAATAATTAAATTGAAGGTTGCAATGCAAATATATATATTTTTCCACATGCTTCTGTATAGCCCTCTTTGATGTGGTTATACAATGATAATGGAATCATTTAAAAATATCCTCATGAATTTTTGTCATGTTATTGTGCTTAATGAATTGACACATTTTGGGAACATCTCCCTTAATCATAGGCTATGATTAAGGGAGGTGTTCCCGAAACGCATCTGGCAATGTTGGTCTGTGACCTATTGCAATAAACCACCATCTTCTCTTTGTTCAAGTACGGCTTATTACAGTGGAAACCCTGTTGGCAGAAATTGGAGTTGTATTAAGGTGAACATAGGAGGGGAGGGTTGGAGCGGCCTTATTTTCTCATTTTTTAGCACATTTTTTATAAATGTCCTTCTTTGGAAGCAAATATTTAAATATTACCTTTGTTTATGGATAGTGTAACCCTGCTTAACCTTTGCAAGTTAAAATAATTTGTCAATAGCTAATTTCTAACAAGGGAAGTTTTAAACCAGCCATATATTGGAAAGATTATTGAGAAGGTGGCACTAATCTAAATTTAATCTAAAGATTTTAAAAAATTAACTTTAACTCAGTAATTATTTTTTATATGCCTTTAGGTCAATGTTATAAGAGCTTAATATTCCAATAACTAAAGGGATTCAGGAGAAAAAGATGATAGGTAAAGTTAATCGTTTATACCTTCCCTTTAGAAGCTTAATTATAAAAGGGTTTTTATTAAATGTCAACTAAAGCCTCATTTATAAACAAATGCAGTTTTCAGAATCAATTTGCCATGTTCTACCGCAATGCAGACTTTCCCCCCACAATTACAGTGTTATTTTGGCCAGCACTATTGCTCACAATATGCTAAAATGCACAGTATTTGCATGGTATGGGTATGGGATACATTATCTGGAAACCTGTTATCTGAAAAGCTATGAATTATGGAAAGGCCATCTTTGAAAGACTCCATTTGTATACAAATAATCCAAATGTTTCAAAATTATTTCCTTTTTCTCTGTAATGATAAAACAGTACCATGTACTTGATCCTAACTAAAATATAATGAATCCTTAGTGGAAGTAAAAACAACCTATTTGGTTTATTTAGTGACCTATTTATTACGCCTTTTCTGGTCGCATTTTTAAGTGGAAAATCCAAATTTTTAAACCAAAACAATTTAATTTTTTTTCTAGATTTATTAAGCTGTTAAAAACCTTTTAGCTGTTTGGGCTGTTGACATTGGTTTTCATTTAAAAAATCAATCAATTCAAGGTTTTCGGGCGACAATAGAAAAAGGTTGCACAATTTGAATTGCCGCAAAATGTGTTAAGACTTTTCCTGCACATAACTGAAGCCAAATTGTGGCTGGGAGTTGGTTGAATTTTTATTTTAAAAATAATGAAAAAAATTTGAGTTTTAATAAATATCTCCTTAATTTTTACATCATTTTCTAGTAGACTTAAAGCATGACAATCCAAATTACGGAAAGTTATCAGGAAAGTTCCAGGTCCCTAGGATTCTGCATAACTGGTCCCATACCTGTACAGTAAATAAGGTGAATTGTATAAATAGTGTAACAAGTGTCAATAACGCCTGTACAAAACATGTTTTTTCTCATCACATAAGTGCAGTTCCAACATATCAGACAGATGACATAATTCCTTTATGTGTGTCCCCACTACTAGCTGAAGGCATACATGGAACTGTAGCAGCTGTAGTTCAGGCACAGCTGGTAAACATCCATAATTTCTTACAATAAGAATGCTGAGCCAGCTGTTTTTAGGTTTCTGTAATGAATGGAGTGTCTGTAGGGATCTTAAGATGGGTTTTCTCTGCTGTTTGGTTTCCCTCCATGCCCATAGTGGAAGACTCTACTAATAGATATTAATTACATTAAAGGAGAACTAAACCCTGCAACACTCATGTGCTCAGTGGGCTCGGAGCAGCTGTTGAGAAACTAAGCTTAGGGCTGTTTTGAAGCAAAAAATTAGGTTGGCCTGTATTATAAGCCGATGCTACAGGGCTGATTATTACGTTTCAATGTCATATGCACTGGTTTCTGTGCTGCCATGTAGTAATTATTTGTATTAAATACTAAACAGCATAACATCTTTGTGACATCTATATGATATTAATTCAGTATATTGTCAGTCCCTAAGCTCAGACCATGTGCATTGAATCAGTAGAAAAGAAGATGGAGATCAACTGGGGCATTGTTGGAGGCACAGATCTTTACTGGGCTGTGATTTAAATGCTGTGATTGCCTTGGGCTGGTACAGAAGGCCAAAATGTTGGGGGTTATTTACTAAGTTCCAAATACATCTCAAAATCCAAATTAGTTATATATATATTGAAAATAACCGGAGTGCGTGTCGCAACATTTGGATCTATATATATATATATATATATATATATATATATCTATATATATGTATATATATAATTTTATAAAATGTATAAATAAATATACAAATTCATATTCATTTATAGTTTTATCGATTTAATTCTGAGAAAAATAATAAAATCTAAGTAATGATCTCATATTATTACATTTTGTGGTCAGTTATGAACTTCTGCTATTTTGTGAAAAGGATAAACTGTTTAATCCATACAAATATCAATATTTTCTATTTCTAAATCTTGAGTTTTTCGATAGATAGAAGAAAGGAAATTTATTTACTTTGAAAAACAGCCATATTGCTAGTCCTAAATGAACTGTGATTTTTTTTAAATTGTAAATAAAGGTTTTTTTTTTTAAAAAAAAATTGAAATAAATTAATTATTCAGTTTTTTTTTTTCTCTGTACTACTTTCAGTTAACCTAAAATGCCTTTGGTACAACAGAATAAACTAATTTAACTGAAATGCAGATTGGTAGTATGCTGAGTAAATTTGTTTTTCCAGGAATGACATCCCACACTTAACTAATTGCAGTTGCTGCTTCTGTTGAGACAAGTCAGGAGGGCACTGATCATGGTTAATTTAACAAGGCACTTATTTTACTTTCCTCTTAAATTAAGTGAATTAAATAATTATACTAATGTACGTTTGACAGATACTAGTAATTGGCATAAGAAGACATTATAATCCTATATGCTAGATTTCTTAAATAAAATTTCTGTTTTAATACTTGTATTAATGAGCATATGTTGCACATCTTTAGTTCAGGTGACCCTAATTTCTTAATAACCATCTAAAGAAGAAAAAAACTAATTGTTTTTAGATTTATTATAACCCAACGCTGCCTAAAATCTGAAAATATTCCATCTCAAACCTGCTGAGGTCATGTATAAGTCAATGGCAGATGTCCATTTTACATTTGGAAGATACCAAGATTTGCACTGGTTTTTGTACAATAATCTGAAAAAGTTGTGGAGTTTTCAAGTGTCAAATCTGCAAAATATGTATATTTTAAATGTTTTCACGATTTTATCAAGTCTTTTCTGTAATAAAAGTACCTGTGCGGCGGGGTCACCCGCCACGCCATCGGCGAGGACGCCCGCTGCATGGTCTTTAAGTTTCTGGCGCCATGTTGTTCTAAGGCGCGCCTCTTTAAGGCGCAAGCACGCTGCGTGTTTACACCAGCTCGTTCTGGCGCACGTTTTGGCATGAAAATTGTATGCTATTTAAGGGCCATTCTTTGTACAGCCCTTTGCCCATGATAGGAGCTAGTTCTTGTGGTTTCCTGAGCCTTGTGCGTCTGTTTTGTATTCTGATCTGATTATCCGTGTTTGACCCAGCCTGCTTCCTGACAATCTGACAATCTGTATCCTGACCTTTGCCTGCCTACGACAACTCTTCTGCTTAACCCCTTGATTGATCACCCGGTATGACCCTTTACCTGTTTGACAATTCTGATATCCGCCTGCCTCGACCCAGCCTGTCTGACCATCCTTCTGCCTAATCCTTTTGTACCGTGACCTTCGGCCCAAAAGTCTCTGCTAACCGGCGTGCCACTTTTCCAGTCAGAACATCTCGCCTTGTACCTCTCGTTAAGTCCAGGTGGCACCCAAGTAAGCTGAGGGCTCCTCCCGAAGCCCAAAGGTGGTCACACTACTGGTGAAGCCGAGCTGAGACGGGGTACTTGGCACTTGTTCTGGTATTGGGTGCCGGTCGTGACATTTATCCACACCAAATTTTTTGAGTTATTTTATTGATAAATAAGTTAAAATTGTGGATGGGAGTTTGGTCAAATTTGTTTTGCTAAAATAATGAGAAATTTTGGAGTTTTAATAAATAACCACCTTAATTTCACAACCATATAGTATACATGCAATTACTTGGGTTATGGGTGGCTAATAGTGAGCCTTGTTTGAAGCTTGTCAGAAGTTAGTGATCAATAACTTCCAGATATAATGTGGCTAACATGATGGCTGTGAACAACACTGCCAATCTCTGAATTCTGTGTCTGTCTTTTGAGATGGGGGCGTGCATTTAAATAGGCTATTTCTTGGAATAAGTATTGTGAAATTTCATATTAGTGTTTACTTTTTGTACTGCCATTTTGTTTCACTCCCTGTGATTTTGCATCAGTTTCAAGATTTTATGCATTTGAAGAAAAATTTGCAACTGCTCTTTAAGTACAGCATAACAAGCTAAATGTTAAGCTAGGGCTTGGACTCTAGGAAAAGGACAGAGGTTCATAGTTCGGTCACCAGAGAATCATTACCAAGATTGCCTTTTACAGAAATACATTATACATCAGAAGGCAATCGGGAAAGCAAGTTATCAAATAAACAAATGCAGAAAAAAAATTCTGAATTTATTTTTATGTGGGATTCTATTACAGGGGCGTTTATGCTATAGTTGTCAATTGATGTTTATGTGAATGTTAATTAAAAATCAGTTTTGTAGGTCCATTGGAGAAGATGTGAATATTATGATGGTCAGTTTCACAACCTTGTGTATGTAACTTCCTGGCTTGCTAGTTTGCCTAAAATAAGTTGTCTTCTGGAGGGAATATGACATATTTTATTGTTCCATCTGTATTGCAGAAAATCTGTTTTTACACACCATCTATGAACACTCCACGGCTATGTTAAGTTAAGATAGTGTCTTCAAATAAGTTCAAGTTTTTCCTCCCAGGTGGTAGTATTACAGCTGTGTATTGAAGATTATCTAAAGTATGTTTAGCCTTACGGCTTTGCCTAAAACCATGACATTACAGTACAGGAAGGACTTATTTATATTAATAAATCACACTGTTAAATGCAAATATAAGATATAGAGAATTATTCAAGGACATGGTGGTTACTTAACTTTATGCTAAGAAATCAATGTCAAACATATGCTATGTATATGAACACTGAAGCATGACTGGAGGCATGGGATTAGACAGATGTTGGGATATAGTCCAAGATATACAGTAACATACTGTATTTCTTAGATAAACATGAGTGAATGTAAATTTAATTGTGACATTACTAGCCTTAAACATATAAATAGTTTAGACCCGTGAAGCATTAGAAATTATAATTTGAGGTGAAGATATTTTCTAGGTTAACAAGATGAACGTCCAGGCTTATTTGGATATTTTAAACTCTTTGCCTTTAGAAAATGTGAGGGATAAGAGTGCATATGCCTGAAACTGCTCCAAAAACAAGTGTGAACAGAGAGAGTTTGAAATCCGGACCATAAACAGCGCAGATTCTGGGGCTGTTGCCGCCTGAGGCAGCAGCCCAGATGCCGCCCCCCTTCTCTCTCGCTCCGCGCTTAAAAATTTGCATTGGAGCGGGTCTAAGGGGGCAGTATCGTTAGTACATTAAGCGCAATGGCACTCTCTGCACTAGCGGTGCAGAATCTCCGGGTTAAAACCCGGAAGTTCGGCTCTTAAACTTACAAGTGGCGGCTTTTTGCCGCCCCTTGTAACTGGTCACTCACTGCCGCCTGAGGCAAGGGTCTCACCTTGCCTCATGGCAGAAGCGGCCCTGACCATAGATACAGTGGCGGAACTACCACGGTAGCAGGGGGAGCGAGCAGGCCAGGGCCCGCACCCCCTCAGGGCCCCCCGGCAGCCCACGTGTCACTAAAATTCGGGCCGAAAATCTCGTACGGAGGGGGGGCGGGGGGCCCTGCTGCGCGTCACGCACCAGGGCCCGCCCCCCTCTAGTTACGTTTCTGCACAGATAGACCGATTGCTGGCACAGGACTGGTTCTGGGTACTAAACACACACACAGAGTGGGACAGAGAGTGAAACATACGGACAGATAAGAAACTTATATGTGTAACTTTGTATGCGGGGATATGTTGAACTATAACTAAATACTGCACTTAGAAAATCCCTTGTCTCTTTGCTCTTTTAGTTTTTACTACAGATTTAGAAAATTTTAAACTGAAAATGTTTTATGCTTTGTGTGGTTTTTACAATTTTAGCATTTTAAAGGTGAAGATTACTTTTTCATACTCTTCTAAAAGTTGGATTGGGTGTGATTTGATCTAAACAAACACAAGTGATGTTATTTAATATGGCCACACATGGAGGCAAATTTACTAAAGGGCGAAGTGACTAACGTGGGCGAAAATGCACCAGCGTGACATCATTTCGGTACTTTGCTGATTTACTAACAGTCGCTGGTGTAACTTTGCTATCGTTCAGCGCCCTCGACGCAACTTCGAATTTTAGTGAATTAGCGTTGTGAAATCTGTGAAATGAACATGAAAATTCTGTGTAGAAATATTTTAACGCCACGAAATCGAGAACAATTCAGACGACGGCGACATTTAATAGGCGCCCATTGACTAAAATGCGAGTCAGATTTGTTGTCGGCATCAAAATAATTTTTACGCGAGTGGCAAAATCCCCGTTTCGCAGATTTTTCACTGTTTTGCAAATTTCACGAATTAAGCAATTCGCCCATCACTGATATCAAACCTTTTGACTGTAGCATTTTTCGTAGGGCGTATGGAGATGCAGATGTATATACTTTTTAACTTTGTATAAATAAAAATATTTTTTTAACTTATTCCTCTCTGGTCCTGTGGATCCGTTCTAGTACCGGTCGGCCTTGCTTTTTCTTTACATTCCTTGCCATGCCACTCCCTAAAGCTGGGTGGCTGGGGCTGGTGCACCCGGACCACTTTTTCTACTTGGTGAGTCATTTACAATTTATTCTAGAGCACCATGTCTTTCCTTCTTTTAAAATGGTTACAGACAAACTCAAAAGACCTGCAAGAACAATTCTGCGCAATTTGCACAAAGAACATCTGTATGGCAGGGTGATGAGAAAGAAACCCTTTCTGCACACACGCCACAAATAGAGTTGCTTCTTGTATGCAAAATTCATTTAGACAAGCCACGGTCATTTTGGAACAAAGTGCTTTGGACTATTGATGAGTTATTTGGTCATAACAAAAAGCACTTTGCATGGCGGAAGAAGAACACTGCATTGCAAGAAAAACACCTGCTACCTACTCAATTTGGTGGAGGTTCCATCATGCTGTGGTGCTGTGGGCTGTGTGGCTAGTTCAGTGACTGAGGCACTTGTAAAAGTCGAGGGTCGGATGAATTTAATCCAATGTTCAAGCATCAGTCACAAAGTTGAAGTTACGCAATGACCCTAAACACACTTCAAAATCTACAAAGGCATTTATGCAGAGGGAGAAGTACAATATTCTGCAACGGCAGTCCCCCGACTTGAATATCATCAAAAATCTATGGGATGATTTAAAGCAGGCTGTCCATGCTCGGCAGCCATCAAATTTAAGTGAACTGGAGAGATTTTTTATGGACGAATGGTCAAAAATACCGCCATTAGGGATGTAGCGAACCGCCGTGTATGTGTTCGCGAACGCCGTTCGCGAACACCGGCAAAAAATGCGAACAGTTCGCGAACAGTTCGCGAACTTCGAACATCCGAAAATCGTTCGATTCGAACGATCGAAGGATTTTAATCGTTCGATCGAACGATTTTCGTTCGAATCGAACGATCGAAGCCATTGGATCGAATGATTTCATTCAATCCAATGGCTTCGATCGTTCGATTCGAACGAAAATCGTTCGATTTTAGCGATCGAATGGTTGAATGGTCGAACGATTTTGACGCGAACGCCTATTGGCGAACGTCGCGCGACGTTCGCGAACTTGCGGCGGACGCAAACAGTCGAAGTTCGCGCGAACTAGTTCGCCGGCGAACAGTTCGCTACATCCCTAACCGCCATCCAGAATCCAGACACTCATCAAAGGCTATAGGAGGCGTCTAAAGGCTGTTACAATTGCAAAAGGAGGCTCAACTAAGTATTGATGTAATATCTCTGTTAGGTGCCAAAATTTATGCACCTGTCTAATTTGTTATGATGCATATTGCATATTTTCTGTTAATCCAATAAACTTTAAGAGTGGTTCCCAAACTTTTTCATATGACTGTATTTTGCAGCAGATTATATATATTTTAGAGTAATGAGCAAGTTATTTGAAAAAGGTACCAATATTTTTGCTACCATCTACTATGCTGAGGCACATAAATTAACTTGTTTCAAATAGCTTACTGTACATACTCGCATATAAGCCGACCCAAGTATAAGCCGAGGTACCTAATTTTACCTACGAAAACTGGGAAACTTATTGACTCGAGTATAAGCCTAGGGTGAGAAATGCAGCAGCTACTGGTAAGTTTCAGTATTCAAAAATGGAGGCATGAGGGGGTTAAATCACTTGATTGATAAATAATATTAAATTATAAAGTGCAGTACAAATGAATTACCGTAATTAATCCCCATTAATTGATTAGGAATTAATATGAAAATCCCAATTTAAAATTTAAAAATACATAGATAAATAGTAGTCATTGGTTTAATAAATTGATTATTAATAATATTGACTGAGGACAATTTAAACAATTAATTAAAATTGAGTAATAATATACTGATGATATAAAGTGCAGTGCTAATAAATATAACTTAATAATAGAATAAAGTAGATTCTAAAAATATTTAATAGTGACCATCCATTGAAAAGGATAAACACACCCAACTGCTTGATTAATGAGAATAGAAGGAATGAGAAAATTGTAGATGGTGGAGTCTACAAAACCATGGCCTCTTGAGAAAGTAGTAAAAGTTAAATGAGGGAAATGTGTTAAGCACACACAAATCTGTAGGAGTAGTTTGCAATGGTATTGTTTCCAATGCCTCTCCAGACTGCTTCTAACTCTTTCCCCTGCAACCCCCTTTCTCTTGAACAGTGGTGCTTCTATATTCTACTCACATTCTTGTGCCTCTTCTCCAACTTTAGCCAGCCTTTCTTCCGAAACGGCTTCTTACAGACTTACTCTAGCCCCCACCTTCTTCAATTCAGCAGCCGCTTCCCTTTCCTCGTTGTGTTCTTTTGCCACGGTCCCTTCTGCTCCTGCAGTCCAGCACCTCCCTATCAGCGTGTCACGTTACACGCACGCTGCATCCATTTAGAGTTCTATCAAGTTAGTTTGTGCACGCTGCATAGAAAAGGTGTTTGCTAATAAAATCGATCAGTTCGCAAGGGACAGGGGACTTTCGGTAAATTGGGGGTTATACTGTAAAGATTTTGTTTGTGTTATGTGACGCGAGTATAAGCTGAGACAGAGTTTTTCAGCAAATTTTGGGTGCTGATAAACTCGGCTTATACACGAGTATATACAGTAATAGTTTATTCACAGGCACAATCAATAGACATTTATAATTGATGACTTTCTGACTGGAATGCAAGAGGCTAATACTATATAATACTATAAAGTGTGCCACAGAACAGCAGGAAGATGCACTGAGCCACCCTATTATCTTGTTGATGCATGAAAATACATCTTTGGTTTAAAGAACACAATAAAGTGTCAAAAGCTACCAGGAACAAAGAATACATATGATTTAAATATTTTCCACAAATAGCATTTAACGCTTTGCTTGGCAAGCACATAAACCTATGTACATTGGGTATCAAAAGTGGACCCAAGGCTTTCATATTTGGGGTGATTTATCTTGATACCTAATAGTAAGTTGGAAATAAGATGCTGCAGGGTATGGAGTCATAGGCGGAGGGTGAATTTTGTGTTTGGGAAGGCTAAAGTTGACCATACTCTGGCAGATTTAACACTGTCAAATGTGGTGGATTAGATGCTGCTAAAAAGTGAACCATCACGACTACCTCTCGCACCTCCCACTGACTCCGCTGGAAACTGTGTAGAAGCGCAGGTGGAAGTGCTTTTCCAATCCAAACTGCTCAGGATGTGTTTATATTTATTCCCTTTATTTCTCCGCATCCATGATAAAGGGGTTATATTTTTCATATGGTGCCCTATTTTAAAAGGAAATGGCTTTTTCATTACAATTTATAAACTGAAAATGTGCTGTAGAAACTGGTTGGTTTATATGCATGGTGGAATTTTTGATTGAAGCATGTTGTTCTACATAGGTTAGCTTAAATGAGTTTTAGTTAGTTTTAAACTGAGGAGGCAAAGGGAACTGACACCCCAGGCACATTATAAGGAATAAGATGTAGTGCATATTAATAAAACAACCGTGTTATATACAGTAAGAAACCGTGGCTACGGGCACATCAGGAACTGTACATAAATATAGTCAGGCCCTAACTGGGATTCAAAATAAGCCCTAGCGTCCAAACAGTCACTCCCACAGCCCACTAAATAGTGACTGACTATGGGAACTTACAGCAGCCCCTCTGGCATTTGCCAGAATCCACAGATTGCCAGTTAAGGTCTGACTTTAAAGCAGTGGTTATTGACATCTACAGTGGGTAATGACACACATTTAGGCTAACCCCTCACACTGTAACATGGCCAACGAAACACAATACTGATTTTTTTCCAATATATTTTTTTCAAACAAAACTTTACACTTTCCCTTGTACAAAGGACACATTTATTGCCCCTTTTGCTCTCCCATTTCGTCCCTCCTTTCTCCTTACATTTTATTTTACTCTTTACTCAGAAAGATCCAATCAGAAGGCAGCTAATTACAAAAGTACCGGGCTTTGCATAAATGAGAAGAGCTTGCCGTGGCTATGCTGTTTAAAGTACAAGCTACGATCAGTAAGGGATTTTTTAAAACATTTATTAGGTGCTGCAGGGTGGAAGTTTTGAGGTGATTTTTGGAAATGTCTCCAAAATCAGCAAATTTAAGAAAGGTTTGCGGCTTGGTGTTTTGGAGTAGAAAGACATGCATACCCAATTTGGATTCAAGGGAATGTGTACTTTCTGAAAATATATGGTTTTCATGGGTGAACATACTTTTTTCTACCTTTGCCCCCCTGAAAATGATGTAAATGTGTTAATTTTGCTGTACCTGAAATGACAGATAATATGGGGGGTCTTCATTTTGGGCCCCTATATGCCACATTCTTAGGTACACCTATACATATTAGGCATCAAACTGTTCAGTACACCCCAGGCTTTCATATTTGGGGAGATTTATCTTGATACCTAGTATGTGAGAAAGATGCTGCAGGGTGGAAAATTTGAGGTGATTTTTGTAAATGTCACCAAAATCGCCAAATTTAGGAAAGGTTTACGGCTTGGTGCTTATTTACACAGGGATTAACAGCAAAGAAAGCAGTAACATCTCTCCCAGGTTCACTGCCCGCACTGCGAGAACATGGGGGGCACAGAGGGGACTTGTAAGGGCCAACAGAATGAGAGCAAAAAACTCAAAAACAAATTTGAATTGAATTCAAATTGAGTTTTCCTCCAGAAAGAAACCCCTGCTTTTGCACATCAAATGACTTCTGCCATTGACTTCTACATGAACTCGCAGGTTTTAGGTGGAGAATAGTTGAATTAGAACTGTTTCCAGGGTTGAGGTGTGATAATTTCAAATTTGTAAGTTTTGACTAAGATTTTTTTTTCTAAAATTCAAATTTACCATTCAAACCTTAGTAAATCTGCTCCTAAGTCTACTAGAAAATCATGTAAACATGAATTAAACCCAATAGGCTGGTTTGGCTTCTAATAAGAATTAATTATATATGTTTGGATTATGTAGAAAGTACTGTTTTATTATTACAGGTATAGGATCCATTATCTGGAAGCTTGCTATCCAGAAATAATGAGAGATAAACGAGGAATGGCAGAAATGCCGGTTAGGCCTGTAATATTCTGCTTGTCTTGGATATTTATTCATTAGATGATTGCGTCGCTTCTACTAACAACCTGTGTAAATAAGCAGTGACAGTGATCCGCATTTCAAGAACACTTTTATTTTCTGATGACAGTATCTCTTTTAAATGCCCCTTGCTTCAAATCATACTTTGGCAGCAAGGCACATACATATGCAACTATTAAACACACACTAGACTAAACAGCCATTTTGTACAAATGATTAATTTATGTATTTATTACACATTGGACATAGCTATTGCTACTGGTTTCAAAATCTCTCTCTACAGGTATGGAAATAAAAATGACCCGTTATGAAATGTTATATTTGTGTTTCTTAAGAAAGACCGCATGGCGGATGGACATTCTCATATTTTTGTGATTTCTCAGATGGAAAGTTTGTTTTGCATTATTGATTTCAGCAATGACATCCCTTAATCATAATCATAGAGGTTCACTGATCTTATCATGTATTTTCTTACCTATTGGGAGTGTGAACTCCTACCATTGTCTTAAAGTCTACAGCATTTTAAGTGCAATGCACACAGTGTAATAAAACATTAAAAACTACACCATAAAAATCATTACACAAAACAGTTGGTCTCCAGTTTATGGTTAAAAATAATTACATTTCTATACAGTTCAAATGCCATTGTTCTAATAAAGAAAAGCTCTTTGTTACTTTGTCTGCAAATACTATAGTTTCTTTCAAAAATGTCACACCCCTTGCTAAAAGCAGATTGCAGCTATATTTCACTAGCTAAACATGGAATTCTGTGTCAGTCTGATTACACCTTTTTATCAGTAGTGAGCTCTCTTTTAGCTTCTTGATGCTCTCTAATTTCCCACTTCAGCTAATTTAGTAGTAAAATCATGGAGGTTTCGCAAGTTTAGCTGCTGAAGTGTTGCATGAATGCTCTTTTAAACTCAATTCAATGATATTATAATCTTAAAAAAAATGAAATAATTAAGCAGTAATGAATGGTTGGCAGTATACATATACAGTTGCCTACAAAAAAATAATCTTTCTTTCAGTACAATTTTGTTCATTCTGTTTGATTGCATCGAAAGATTACATTTTTTCTACGGATCATTAAATTCATTTTAATTGTAAAATGTAAAAAAAAAATGATTGATCTTAAACCCGCTGCTTAGATAGATATTTTCTTGCATGCAATTTTAATACTGGTGGTTCAGCAGAGAAATCTGCTTCAAGTTATTGACTCCAACGTTATATATATTTGCAAAGAGGAGCACTTCCACTTACTTTAGTGCTGGTAAGTGACTGAAGCACCAGGATTTATCTTATTAAGTAGAATTGAAATAGCCAAATTGCTGCATAGAAAATGTATATTTTACATGTCATGTACATATAACTCAAAGCATTGCTAATTCTCTGTAACATGATATCCATGGTTTTAACTCCTCCTGTATTTGTTTATAAACTTAAGTTAGCAATGCCTTAATATCCATTTTTATTTAATGTTAAATATTATCAGTATAATATTCTGCTTGTATAATGCTTTCAAAATTAGTTTTGCAAATATGTTCAATATTTAAAAAAATCAGCATTAAAATGTCCGTTAATATGTATCTAATGCAGGTTGAAAGAGATGCACTAAAAATACTAGAAATATAAATTTTGTATATCTTCTATAATTACAGTGTTTTTAAAGGACATCAACATATTCTACAAGCTATAAATGCATTGGGCTAAATGCAGTGTGACAGATGGACAAATGGACCCCTGTGACACCATCTGACTTGTCGGATACATTTTCTCGATCTGACACTATCCTAGAGGAGTTTAGCCATAAGAGGCAAGATTGTGCAGAATTCCAGGTAGGCACAAGCACTAGGTGAATTCTTTTGGCACATATGACTTGCACCAGTTATTTGGAATGCTCCCTCAAAAACTGTCCCCCTTTCCTCACTGTGGCCCACACAGTGGTCTTCTTCCTCTTGCTTCCACTGGGAACTGAGCAGGCTGGAGATTCAAACACCTGTCAAAATCTCCAGCTCAATCCCCAGTATAGATGTGGCTAGTGGGCAGCATGCCATCCCCAGATTTATGCTGCCCTAGACCTGCCCACAAATTTGGGCCTGGCTAAATCTGTTATAAACTAATTTAATGCACTACCAGTTTTAGACTGGGACTTCGGGAAAAAACTCGGTGGGCCCCACAGTGCTCCGGTGAATGAAAGTGCGCTCGCTTGTGCATTGTGCAGCTGGCGCTAGGTCCATACGGCCTCGGGGCGCCACTACTCGAAATTCGGCCCTTTGGCCGATCACTGCTTTCTCCTGCTCTGATCATAAAGAGAAGAGGAATACACTGATGGGGGTAAAGAGGGCAGAGGGGGGTTGCTGCTGGGACAGGGTTCCATGGAGGGTGGTGGAGGGGGATGTGAGCCCCAATGCTGCAGCCCAGGTGGTCCCTGACCCCCCCAAGTCTGACATTGTGCACTACATAATTTTTGAGCTCTTTCAGGAATCCTTACAAGCTGTCCAATGCATCATATTTAGGATAATCCCAAGGTAGATACATTGTGAAGAAAGTACTGAATATGTTTTCATTATGGAAAGGGAATGTTGGACATGTTTACTAGAATGACCAAATCCCCCACCATAAGAATCCAACATTTTTATGTCAGGATTTGTTTGACTCAAATTTGTCTGGTCTTAAAGAGGATAAAAACAATTTTTTTAGAGGAAAAAACATATTTTTGTAAACATAAAAAATATTTAAAAATGTTTATACTTTAACGCTCCTATAGAATTGAATCCAAAAATACTCTAGCTAAAACCTGTCCAAAGTCATGTAAAAGTCAATGGTAGATTTGTTAATGGTCCCTTTAACAAATGGAACATGTTTATTGCCTACATGATTTTCAAAATTTTCAGGCTGTTTGACGCTGGTTTTCATTTGATAATTTTATAAATTTGATTTTTTTTCGTTCAATAATGCAATTAATTTGAGTTTTTTGGGCTACAATTTGAAAAACTTGCACGATTTTGTCCATACTTTTCCCACACTTTTCCATCCAAATTGTTAGTAAATTAAGCCAGATCATGAATGGGAGTTTGATTGAATTTTTATTATTAAAATTATGGGAAAAACTGAGTTTTCATAAATAGCCCCATTGGTCACCTCTATAAAATTTGACAGCAACCTGGGATGCTGGGAATAGACTGAAGATCTTTAGTTACTGTTATTAACCATATATTTGTCAGTTGTAAATGATATTCATAAGGAAACACAAATCTCCACTGGAATAGACTGTGACCAACTGCACTAGTTATGTGCATCAATGATTGTACACCTGAGCTTAACAAGGAGTATACTTTTTCTTCTGCACAAATAAATATTGCTTGTGGCTAAACCTCTCCAAATGCTGAATATTAATGAAATGCATTGTGATTCTTAAGTCACAGGTAACATTGTGTCATTTTTATAAGAAATAGAATTTAATTTCGGATAAGAAAGATGTTATGCAGTTAACTAAAAAGCAAAATCAAAGGAACACATCTTAAGGTGAATATTCTTCATTAAAAAGTACCACTAAAAATGCTTTGGAATACTAAAAGAAGAATGTGCAGTTAATTATCTCTTGACATTTCCCTAGCCTCTATAATTACTTTATCATTTTATTAATAAAAATAAAAAAGCATAAAATTGAATTATACTGATATTGCAGCAGGAACAATTTTCTCTTGACTTATGCAGAAGTATTTGCCATTTCCTTGTGTTAAACAAACACAGTTCGACAGGAAAAAATAAGTATAGAGGGATCTTATAAATATATTGAAATACTCTTCCAGTTTAGACATAATTGATATATTTTAATGAATACTTACTGTTGTTGTCTTTATTCGCCCACCTGGCTGCATACAGGTCCAACCTGATTTATTGAGTAACAATTCACAGCCTTCCCCTTCTAAGCATGGAAGCATTTCACACCACTGTTTTGTTTTTATGATACGTGCTGCAGAAACAATAAAGAAGGCAACAGAAAGGCAACAGATGTTATAACTATTTGCCATTGTTGCAAAGCATACTGTATATATATATATATATATATATATATATATATATATATATAGCACAATTCCTTAGTTGTATATATATATATATATATATATATATATATATATATATATATAGCATGGCATAAGGGAAGCATAATTTAGAGGACAATCTCTCCTTGTCTTACTCATTGATACTTACTATGCAAAATAGGTGAGGTGGGGGTTAGAAAGATAGTGTATAAAAGTTCCTTAACTGACCTCATTTCACTGGCAGATAGAGATAACCTTCCTTTGCACACTCATACATTAACCAAACTTTCCATTCAATAACTGAAAGGTACAGATGAAGCCACTTGGATTTGTGAGTTAAATGCATCATGACTCAGGGGTAATTGAAGAAACTGTGTTATCTTAAGTCATCTTAACTCATTTAATGCATTTAACCTTTTCATTAGCATACCAAAGCTCCATTGTTCACAATGGTGAATGCTTTAATTAGATGTGATGTTGTGACACAGTTTTCTGTGTTAAATGAGATAAATGGGATATCTGTGTTTAGTTATTCTGTGTCAAACAGACAAACCAAAGTGGCTGCATCTGTATTATGATTCTGACATACAAATTGTTGGGTCAATTTTTATCCAATTGAGTTGGGTCAATTTTTATCCAAAGAAAAAGAAATGTAACTGTATGCTTGCTGGATGTAGCCGACAATCAAAGAGTACCATTTTTTTTGTATCAATGCTTACATAGAAACGTAGTGCTATATAGACAATTATAGAGGTACAATGGCTGATAGAGGAGTATGTAGGCTCTGAAAATCTTCTTGGAGATTACTGACCAGGATCTTAGTATGTAGCTGTTTGGCTTTACATACCATAGATGTCATTGCACATTAAGGGGCACATTTATCAAGATGAATTTTTGAATTGAAAAAATTCGAATTTTGAGCTAGTTTTGTATACTTCGACTAGGGAATAGTCCAAATTCGATTCGAATTTGCAAAACATTTAAAAATCAAATTTATCATGTACTGCCTCTTTAAAAATTTGACTTTGACCATTCGCCGTCTAAAACCTGCAGAATTGGTGTTATAGCCTATGGGGGACTGCCTTGAACCTATTTGGAGTCAATTGGTGGACTTTATTTTGGGGAAAATCTTTGAATCCAATTCAATCGATTGCACTATTCCTTCGTTTCAAATTCGGCCGAAGACGGATCTATTCAATAGTAACGGGACCAATTCGACACAAAAAAAACTTCAACTTAATTTTGGGTTGGTCTTTTTAAATTCAAATTCTGAAGTTTTTTTCCATTCGAAATTCGACCCTTGATAAATCTGCCCAAAACTATTGGAGCCTTTTGGCTTCTATTCTTAAGACTTTTCTATTGTCATTCTTTAAAATGTACACATAAGCAAGTCCCGCATGACAATTTTCCATCTCTATAAAACTCAAAGCCATGTGCACTACTGTATGAATTGTGTTTGGAAAACAGCGGTAGAAAAGTTGCTCTGTTATGGTTTGTCTGTCTCAGTTCGCGCTGTGATCAAAAGTTAGTTATCTGCATGCATACGCCTAACGTCTGATCACAGCGTGAGCTGTCAAAAAGCTGGTCTAACCACTTTGACATGTTCTGTCTTTGAAACAGCAAAGCAAAATCCACGCAGTCATAATCTTAAAAGAAAGCAAAACAGAAAGTACTTACAATAATAATACATTGAAAAACCCCATTCTATTTACTTGAGGAAATCATGAAAGCTGTAGTACCAAGGTTACTCTAAAATGACTACCCTAAATTTGCCTAATACTCAATACTCTTTAAGCAATACTGAATCTCTATTATTTTATATAATAGTATTGTCATGGAAAGTGTAAATGCCATTGACATTTTTGTATAAAAATATATAGGGTGATTTTATTCAAACGGGATGTAATAACAGATATTAATTAAAAAATATTTGCTGTTTAAAAATATATTTCTTTTTGCGATCAGTTTTACTTTTGCTCAAATTTAATATGTCTTCTGCAGACCCAGAAACTGTTCAGAGATCATATAGATGGAAGAAAGATTGCTAATGCTACCATTGGCTCTGGTACACAATGTATGTAATAAAACATCTTACTGAGAAAGTTATTTTTGTACCAAAACAGTATGCCACCTTCAAACATGGCCTAAAGTGTGTTATGTGCAATTGAAATTTGCGAAAAGAATAGTACTTTGTGAATAGAACTTTTTACTCTTATTTTTTCCATTTAAAATTGTTTTACATTTCCCCCAAAGACCTCAAATAACTCAAGAAGAGTTTAGGTGGTTATTTTACTTGAAGAATTCTAACATGAATAGTTAAAAAGCAAACTCTGAAAACAGAAATTTTGCTTGCTGAAAAAAGGTTACTGTTTCTATTATTTCAATCTTAGTGCTTTTACCCTGTTAATTAGACATTAGTTAGACAACAATACATGTCTTTAAATTCGTAACAAAATATTCTGCCAAAGACATTATTCCTTGGTATTTATTTTATTTAAGTCTTTCAACTGAATATAGGCTATTGAAAATACAAACACAATAAATGGGTCTTCCAGAAGCAAATATATTATTAAATACTTCTGGTCTAGTAATTCCCACTTGCAACCCATATATTGTAGTTTTTGATAAACAGACACAGGGGTATTTACCAAAGGGGCTTTAGGAAAGTCCAATTAGGTCTCTTGTGGGTATAAATGTTTTATTAATAGGATATGGAAAATAGGTACTGTTATCATTAAACAATTTTAAAATGTAAGCTTTTCACCTTACTTCAATCAAACATCATATGAACCTGAACTCACAGGTTGAGACCTTGAGAAAGGTCTCTGCTGAGACCAAAACGTTGGTTAAATAAATTACCACTTTTTTCACTTTGCATATATTGTTTTTTTTTTTATTGTGGCACCCAGGCAATTAGCTTATACAAACGGAGGGCATACAACATGCTGATATACAGTATATATATATATATATGTTTTGTGAACATTTACTTTAGGGGAATAGATTTGTACACATACACACACATCAAATAATATGAAGTGAGTTTAAACTTTTTTATTGCAGTAATCCTTTATCCTGATGCTTTGTCAGGCTTGCGGCTGTGAGTGTCAGACCTTTCACTATGTTCTGACCCTTTGCTTTCATTTTCTTCCCTCTCCTTTTCATTCCATTGCACACTTTCTTTATTGGAGTATTTCATTCTGTCTTTTCACACACTAAAAATCAACATCACAGGGGTTAATGATATCTATCCATGTTTTAATCTTTTCTGCATTTGTATTGCCTCTTTTACTGCTTTAATAAGTAATCACTGAAATAAAAAAGAATAATACCTGCTTTAAAATTGTAATATTTCATATTTAATAATTTAATAAAATCTAATTGTATAACCAAGCTATATGAATGAACGATCAGCACAGCTGGTTACTGTTCACAATAGTCCAGATGGTACCATATTTTACTTGAGTCTTTTTACCATCTTGCTTTTTTACTTAAACTGGTGTTGTCAAAATATGTGTGCTTGGATTGCTTTGAACAATTCTTTTGCTGATCATTCATTCATAGTCACCAACTGCCAGATCCATAGTAAATCTCCCATGTGGGATGCAGCATATTTTTCGACAGCTAAAAGGGAGATAAACCTTGTCCCACAGCCATAAATTTGAACAGCCTTATCCATCTAGTAACATACAGTGATTAAAATACACAAACCCTTCCTTCAATCTCATTTGCTATATCTGAGCAAGGAATAAAGGAGACATGGTGCCTTATTTATCCGCAATCAGTGACAGGCCAGATTATTAAGTATCCCTGTATTAGAAATTGTCTATTTTTAAAGAATATAATTAAAAATATAGTCTCCCCTTAGATATAGGCTGGATTGCCGCTGCTGCACATCCTTCCGAGGATTTGATGAAAACCTATGACTATTGTGTTTGTTTTAAGTAAAATTAAGATGTAAAAAAGTTTGCAAAAATGACTTTTTAGTCACTGTGAACATACAGGGCTTCTGTTTTTAATGATGCGTATATGCTCTTGTTTATTGTCTTGTCACACTGGTATGAGAAAGCTGTATTCTTTTTATATATTTTCTTTTTAGATATTGTAAAAACTACTGAATTGGATTAAACCTTACTTTAGTACACATATAACAACAGTCACGTTTCACATACATTTTGCAAAGCACAGCAACACCGCACTGCAATATGCTACAGAAAATAGTTTCCATAAATTCCTGTGTACTGAATATCGACTTGTTCAGGCTGCCTCAGTACCCCACAGCGCTGAACACTGTCTACACAAAGGAATATTGCTATGAGCATGCAAATGAGCACATGAAGTGCTTGCTGATTTCTTTGTAGGGACCTCCTAATGGCCATATCCTGTTGCACTGCACAGCTTGTACAATGTGGCCTGAAAAAGATATTTCAAAGGCAATCACATATGCTAGGAAGGCGATTTTGCCTTCGGGCCCCATCAGTATACTATGCTTTATGGTTTGAACGTGAAAGTCAAAATAGTCAATTATTACCACAGGCTCACTATACTTAGATACATTCCTGAATCAAACAGAAATTACTGGATTACCTTCTTTAATTCTCTTTAGACTTTTTAACAAGGAAACTCAGTTTTACTTTCTGTTCTCTGTCTTTTGATAAACCAGCAAAATAACTACTCAAGCATGTTCTATACTAATGAACTTACACAGATTGCTAATATTTGCTGGTCTGCCATATGCAAAATAAGGTCTTTAAATACAGTATTAACCTAATGTCTTACAATTAAAAACCAGAGTCAGCCTCTTTATAGTGAGCTACAGTATACTAAAGAATATAACAACATTGTCATGCTTATTCTATCTAATAATTACTAGTTTGTACCCAGACTAAAGTTCTGTCAAAGGTAAGGGACTACCTCATTTGTGGTAGTAGGTAGGGGTGGTTATCTGAGGAGGATTGTGGAGTTTTGAAATCCAATACTCTTTGTATGGTTCCAATGTTTTGTTTTTTTTTTAATAAATAATATGAAGCCTTCCACCTAAAAAAAGGAAATTATTATGCAAAAGTTTTCATTTATTGATCAAAAATTGTTATTGATTTTTATTTATATAACCAACAAGGAAATTGCAAACAGAGGTAATACAGTGAAAATATGTATATGTAATCATAATATTAATTGTCACATAATCCAGTTACTTGGTACTGTACATATGCTAATGTTGGTCATAAGCTCATACACACATTAAAAAGGGAGGGAAGGAAAGAGAGAGTAAAAGGTAAAAAACACAAAACCAAAAATATTAATACCTACATTATCATAAACATTAAAGCTACACTGAATATAATATAACATTCTGTTCAACAAAGAGTATGTGGGAACCTATAATTGATGCCATACCTTCAAGAATTATCCCTTATGGGCCTAACAGACAAACCCATATTTGTGGGAAGGTTGCAAAGGCCCGGCCTAGGGTGGCCACATCTACTCCCTAACTGCTACCTATACTGGGGGCAGTTGGGAAGTTTTGACAGTTCTTTAAATCTCCAGCTCGCAAAGTCCCAGTTCTGATGGAGTAAAAGTGTAAGGGGAGGCAGGGGAGTAGGCAGACACAGGATGGCCTAGGGGCACTAGAAATACAAATCCAGCACTGCTTACAGATATTTGATGCAGATCAACTCAGTTTACCACCCCTCTGGTAAGGATCTGCACATTTTTCCTCACTGAACAAACATCTTCAATTGCTTTCTTGCTTAAATAATATATCTTGCTTCAGATGTGACACTAATACAGAGAGCTTAAGTGTACAATAGCTACAAGTTGCCATTAATCAATCAGCACCAGGGGCATAACTAAAGAGGAAGCAGACCCTGCGGCTTCAGGGGGGTATAGTGGCCTCATTCATATACAATTTCAATAAATATTGGTACAAAAGGTCAACCTCTATACATTTTGGGGGCCTGAAAAATAACTTGCTGTTGGGCCCAGTAATATCTAGTTACGCCACTAATCATTGTTTGCTATTTGTGGAATGCTGGTGTGCGCTGATGGGTGTAGTTCACTAATATCTGTAGGGTTACAGGTTTCCGAATTGAAGTGGTGACCTGGATCATGTCAGACAAGTTCAAAAGGAGCCATACTCTCAGGGCTTAAACATTAAATAATATTTATTGAGGTGAGACTAACGTTTCGGCTATATATATTAATGATGGGTGAATCTGTCCTGTATCGCTTCACAGAAAAATTAGCGAAATGGCGAAAAATTTGCAAAACAAATTGAAGTCAATGGGCGCCAGAATAACATTGATGCACGACAAATTTTATACATGCAACAATTTTTATATATATATATATATATAATATATAATCTATGATTGGCTGTGATTGGCATTTATATTCTTTACACATTATAAATAAAGAATGTAAACACTGAAGTGATAGATCTTTACTTCTGACATATATCCAATAATGCAAACTCTTTTTTTTCTCCAAAGATCCCATCACTGCATGCAGATATACTCATTTTTACTTGATTCCTGTATATAGTGGACTTAAAAGTTTATTTATTGATTGTCAAGATCTTCAGGGAAACTCATTTATTCAATAAAAGAAGCAAGAAATAAAGTGTATAGTGCTCACAGTGGTGGCTGATGTTGAAGGAAACAGGGAACTGCAGTAAAATTAATAAATAACTATAATTATTAATTTAACACATTTTCTTGTTAACACAGATGAAGTTTCTAAAAAATTTTTTCCATGGAATGTATCAAAAGTTGTTCTGTGAAAAAAACATTATCAACAATATGAAATATTATGAAATGTCCAAGTGCTTAAGATAATTCTACTAAACAAATTTGTAAATGTTATATACAGTATTTTATTAGTTATGCAGTTTATGGAGTGTTTAAAATAGCTATTGATGGACAAGCCTTGATAAAGGGTCCAGTGGGCCCGAAACGTTGCCTGTTTGATATATGGTTTTTGGGCAAATAAATCAACTTTTGCAATCACTACAACTGACTTGGTGTGCTGCTGGAAAACTGACTTGAGATATTTATGATCCCGTGGCAGGCTTGGATCTCCCAGTTCAGCACTAGACACCAGCAATTGGATGTCACTTTTCTATTCCTGTTATCTGAAGACAATACTGGCATTCTCTTTAGGGATAATAGTACATATGGGAACTTTCAGGATTTCAGGCATTTTTAACGTAAATAGTCCAAACTATTTGGATAGACTTGCTCTGCCAAAATGTGTTTTTTCAGGCTACTTGTTTCTGATGTGCACTAGCACAGAGTTTGGATGTGTTCTTGGGCTGTTTAAGTGCTCAAAACACTACAGAAATGTAAGAAATCCCTAGGCTTGCATAGAAACTGGTCCACTAAGATTCCATGAAGGTGCACATAGACAATACATTTAACAGAAGACACAAATTTGTCTGTGAACAGCACACTAGTATTTCTACTCTTCTCCTATCAAGAAAAAGTGGTGTTTATTGCATATTGGCAGTTGGTATGGTATATTACCATAATACCATAATAATATATGTTTACATTTGTAATTACTACAAAATAAAAACAGCAGCATATGAAACATTTTTTTTTATATAAAAGATGAAAAAGATTAAAAAAACTTTAACTCAAATTAACAAATTAATGCAAATAACAGCTAACGTGATTTACAGTTTGGGTCATAAAAAAACTAGTTTTTTTCTGGCTTGTATATTTGTTTTAGAAACTTCCTCTAGGTATTGATGAAATACTCCGTAGGTAATGCCTGTGTCTCCCTTCCATGGGTTAGGTGTACGTTTGTGGAGGTCTATGAAGTAGAATCCACAACTGAGGGACAATAACTAGCTGCATTCATATGCCTACTGTTTTATTATACTGCTACTAACATAATAGAGTCACATCACCACCATCATCATCATTTATTTATATGGTGCCAGCAAGTTATGAAGCACTTTCATTAATTTATACAAACAAGGTCTTAAAATATTAGCAAACAATAGTTAGAGAATAAATATGACTCGCTTGTCTCCCACTCAGCTTACCAAAGACCCGGAAGATGGCTGTGTGGAACTCCCGATGTCTGACTCTGTGCCGAGGGGTAAGTATAAAGTTAAGGGCATTACCCCGGGGGGGCAGTTATGCTGGGGGGAGGAGGGAGGGGGTCTACATGGGGTGGGGGGTAGGGTTTTTCTTTTGAAAACAGTTGAATTCTCCTTTAAGCCACGTGATTTATGTATCTTGCATTATCTAAGGCAAGAAAGAGCAAAAGTGTTGGCTCAGTTGCACTAAACTACATAATTGTAGTTAGTCTCCATAACATCCTCATTACTAGTACAGTAATTGTGAACAATCCCTCAAGACTGTATTCCTCACCCTATGATCCTTGGTAATCTTTTATGTCTTTGGCTATACTGCATTGGAGTTTTCAGCAACTGTCTTGTAAACTACACAACTGTCCACTCCTGCACTGCCATCCCATATTTCAGCAAAACTATGTCATCACAGGCAATGATGCGAAACATAACTGTACTTGTTGTAAATTTTCAAAATGTCCTTTCAGCCTTTTAAATTATCTATAATCTAATAATCTTGATAAATTACATTCGCACACAATGCCAAGTGCTGTATAAATCAAATGTGACATATCACTAGTGGCTCTATTGATACAAAATTTATCTCCTCTTTTGACAGATGACCTCGACCACTAAGCATGATCCACTCCACTGCTTATGACTGCAGAGGTCACCCCTGCACAAACATATTGTATTTCTAGCTAAGTATATATTAAACCCTAAGAAAACACATACACATTAACCATGGCTAAAAATCAGGTTGCTGTAAGAAATCAGTTTGTTGTAGCTCATGTATACAATTTTTAATATATGTGAGCTAAAAGGAATGCTATACAATGGGTAAGTATAACCATCAGGTTCGCAAAAAGAATTTGACAAATAAAGATGTCAAACAAAACACCAGATCCTTAGTTTTCTTTTTCTCCCTGCAAACTTAGACACTATGATATTGCATAGTAGGGAATAGGTTTTGTAAGATCTTGAACCTGCTGAGACTACACAAAACTTTGATATGGATTTTCTGTATGCAAAGGAACATCTGAGATCAAACTGAAAGCTTTTTAGTTTTATAATAATGTTATCTAAAAAAACATATTGAAAAGCTCAGTAAGAGTGCTGATTTAATTATGAAAGGGCAAGCTTATAAAATAATGAAAAACAAAAAAAGGTGTATCCAAAGTATCCTTCCAAGCAGAAAGTCATTACTTTGTATGATATGGCCACAGACATGAATTTCAAAATTGCAAGTGAGTTGAAAGTGAAAGTACAGGCATGTCAACTCACATGTTTGGATGTCACCATGATTTAACCCCCCAGCCAGTCACCAGCAGTAACACCATAGCCCCCCCTGATGATGTAGTTTGTCAACCTTGCCAGCTCATTTCCTTAGTGGACTTAGGGCATGGTTGGAGAAGATCAGCCATGGCCATATGCACCCAGATCCCTTTAGATTTTGGTTGGTGATTCTGCAGATCATGCAGCTCAGGACTCAGCTATCAGTTGGCCTCAGTTTAATCATAATAAGCATGGTACTAAAGTATATGTTAATGTTTCATTCCACTTTACAATATATGCATTATAATATCATATGCATTTTAATATCATGATGACTTGATATATAGTCATTTATATGTACAATAAGAGTCGTTGTTCCCTAAAGGGTACTCTTATCACAATGTGCATTTTCTTAAAGGAGAACCAAACCCTAAAATCAAATATGGATAGAAATTCTATATTTTATATATTGAGCTTAATGCACCAGTCTAAAGGTTCAGCTTCTGTATAAAAAATAATGATTCAGGCCTTCAAATTATAACAGGAGCAGCTGATCTTAACTTTTGTTGTTGAATGTTGTGTCAGTAACACTTACATTAGTTCAAAAGTTCCAGAAGAAAGTCACTGATCATACCTCAAAAGAGGATATGGAGAAAAAAACAAGAAAAAATAAACAGTATAGCGTTCTTGGGTATATTTACACCTCAAAGTGATTACACTCACACACTATCAATGAATAGCTCAAATTGCCAAGAAAAAAGGAATTAGTGTAAGTAATACATGCTTCAATCACCATTAAATTAAAGTGCGTTTGTGCTAGCTATGAGATAGAGGTTTTAAAGGTTTTGAAAATGTTAGAAGGTAGGGGGATACCCACACGGCCTGTGTCCCCGTTTCAGTGCTTGATTATACTCACAGATGTTCACAATAAAAACTTGCACATAGAATTGGACCTTTTGTTCCCAGATCTTTCAAATTTTCTCTTTAAAAATGCCTTTTAAAAACCCAAACAGACAGTGTCCTTTCTGCTGTGGACCTGTATTTGGAGTGGGTGTGATTTCTCCGTGGCGCGTTTTCGCCTGTGCGCGAATCACCGTAGCGTTCCATCAGTCCAACTGTGTATGTGAGTAATTACTTCCGCAATCATCACATCTCGCATAGGATTTTTAACATTGTATGATCGTACTGCAATCATACTACGATCGTACGATTTCACTTCGACTTCTAAAAACTTAGAAGTTTTTGGCTATATGTTGTAGGATGTCCCCATAGTCTAGGTTTAAGGTGTCAAAGTTTTTTTAAAGAGACAGTACTTCGATTATCAAATGGTCAAATAGTCTAACCATTTTTACTTTGAATCGATGTCAAAGTCGAATTTGGCCTATTTGATGGTTGAAGTACCCAAAAATTACTTCGAAATTCAAAGTTTTTCAATTCGAATATTCACTTTGCATCCACTTCGACCCAAGGTAAATGTGCCCCTAAATATTTTTTCTTGTTTTTTTCTCCATATCTTCTTTTGAGATACGATTGGTGACTTTCTTCTGGAACTTTTGAACTATTGTTTTGGGGGTTGGAGAGAACCTTCGCTGTTACCGAACTGGAGAACACATTTGGTTTGAAACTTTTAACCATATTATTGTAGTAACGCTTACATGCTCTGTATGTTCTGGGCAGCTATTGAGAAGTGGCCATCACAAATGATCATGAAGAAAATAAGGTTTTCTCTCATATAAGCTGATGCAACAGGGCTGATTATTAAATTGTGATGTTTATTGGTTTCTAAACTGCCATATACTAATAATCTGAATTATTTATTAATCAGCCTTATATTGTGACATGTATATTCTAAATATACAGTATACTGTAAGTCAGTCCCTAAACTCAGCCCAGTATCTCAGAACATGTACAGTTCAAACAAGTCTCTAGCTTCCCTTACAAGATTATTTCTGCACTGACCCCCCTCTGAATCTTTTCTCCCATATTCACCTAAAGAGGGAAAGAAAGGAATGAACATAAAACCCTATCACTATTGAAAATATATATTAAACTTCAAAAAAAGCGTTATTTTTAGCTAAACCCATCTTTCTACATTACTATTTTAAAAACTAATGAAGCTGAATGTTCTGCTATGCTTAACAATAAAAGCTACAGTACATTTCACATTTCTTCTAGTAAATTTGCATCTCAATTTGATCTTTATTATTTTGTAATATTAAAAGGGTATTACATTAGAACAGTTTTGCATTTGTTTTTATCAATATTTTACCACTGGAAGCAAGGATGAAATGACACCTGCATATAATGTCTTTTTCTGCTAATTTCCTTCTGTTCAGTTGTTCATTATGCTGGTGTTTCAGATGATAGCAACTGAGATATATCTAGAAGCAGAAAGATCTGATTATTTAAAACCATGGCTCACTAAACTCTTTATTCTTGTGTTCAGAGAGAAGCAGTAGTGTCCTGTAATCATGCTGAAAGGTCATATTATATTCACATCTCACCGACACCGGGGAGTTAACTAAGAGATAGGGTAGGGTTTGACTTAACAGAGCAGCTGAGTTTGCAGAAGTAGGAGCTGTGACTGCAACTTCAAAGGTAAATTTCTCAGCAACCATTGCTTTCAACTAAATATGATCAGCACAAAGAATAGAGTGCTTTGGTTTTTTTATCTAATATGATAAAGTCATTTATAGGTTAATGAACCATTGAAAGCTATGCTGAGGGTCAAAGGTCCCAAACAAAGTGCTCATTAATCTGCACATGCTAATTCCTAGCACAATATAGGCATATATAAAGAGAAAGACAGAATAGCGTGTGAAATATATCTTACATTATACCATGGTGAAGGCAATAAAATATTCCCATGGGGTGCTTGTTTTCTGTATCTAGCTGTATAACTTATAAATGGACATATCATACAGTGCAATGTATATATTATTTTATATATATATATTATGACAAATGTCCTCTCTGTACGTTCCTAAAACGAAACCATTGTACAAAAATGCTGCATTGCCAAATGAAAAAAAGTATCTCATAAAGTACATAAAGTATAGGTATGGGACCTGTTGTCCAGAATGCTCGGGACCTTGAGTCTTCTGCATAATGGATCTTTCTGTAATTTGGATCCAAGAATGGTCGGGACATTGGGATCTTTCCATAATATATATCCTCATACTAGTCATACTAGTCTACCAGAAAATCATTTAAATGTTAAATAAACCCAATAAGCTGGTTTTGCCTCCACTGTCTGTTGCCTGTACTGTTTTATTATTATTACAGAGAAAAAGAAAATAGTTGTAAAAAATTTGGATTTCAATTGTTCCCGTAATTTGGAGCTTTCCGGATAATGGATACCTGTACTGTGGCTACTTAGGAATATCTTTACTCATTTCTTTCTGTAAAGTATATTTTTTCTATTTACTACATTTACACAGGTTCAGAAATTCACTATCCAGAAAACTCCAAATTACGGGAAGGCCATCTGCAATAGGGCTAAATTCCCAAGTGCTTTTGTATGATGGTGTCGGATCGATAAAAAGCATCCAACAAGTCAGATGGTGTCGGATGGGTCAAAATATTATGGGACTGATAGAAAAATCTGATGCATAAATACATGTAAAATTTTCCATCAAACACGACTGACGGATGTGAATGCTGCATGCTGTTTCTTTATTCGACAAGATAAACACGCATGGTGTCAGAAAGATTTTTTTTTTCTTATTAAAATATATTCACTTTTGGCAGAGCCGGCTCAGGTTGGACAGGCACCCTAGGCAACCTGGCCAGTCATGGTGCCAGCTGAGTGTACGCATGCGCGAATTGCCGCAATTTGAATTAAATCAGCAACAATTTGCAGGTGAAAAATCCGCTGTGTCAAAAAAAAATTGATGCGCATACAATTTGACGAGCGTCAAAATTATTCAGACGTCCATTGACTTTAATGCATTGACTTTAAAGGCCATACACAGGCAGAAAAAGCTGCCGATATTGGTCGTTTGGACCGATTTGACAGCTTATCTGCCCGTGTTTGGGGGCTTCCGACGGGTCTTCCCGATCGATATCTGGCCACGATATCGATCGGGAAGGTTTGATTTTTCACTGACCGACCTGTCGGAGCCCCTTGGCGCATCGTAATTCGATCGTTCGGCCATACGGCCGAACGTTCGAATTACCCCCGATATAGCTAAACGAGCGAATCTTTGAGTCTATGGCCACCTTAATGCATATATAAAAATTGGTGGTTGTGTCAAAATTGACGCACATCAAAATTATTATGACGCCCATTGACTGCAAATCGTTTCAAATTTTTTTTGCCATTTTGCGAAGTTCGCTTTAAATTTGTGACTATGAAGATTTTCATTCATCCAGGTCATGATATATCAAGTATGGGTCAATCTAAAAACAACTGGACTTGCTGAGTAATCAATGAAGACGTGTCACTACTCATCTGAGCAGCTTCTTCAATTCAACTGACTGGTGTGGGAAATTTTCGGCATATAAACTCTTCCACTAATCCATTTACAATGGCACATTGTAACTCTTTAAATTTGTGAATTTTTTTAGCAAATTGAAACTGCACAGATTCACCCATCACTATTTACTATTACTTTCTGCACACACATCATCTATGCTGGTGAAGTCCTAGTCACTGCTTATTTATTTGATAAGTTGAGCGATTGAAGGTTATTTATTATTTGCCACCTTGAGGATCAAAAGCAACTGAGAGCATTTTACAAAGAATCTGACAAGCTACTGGGTCATTTCTTTCTTGTACTGTTACTGGGATATTTTAAAACAGTGGCTTGGTTAAGTAAAATGTGCAAAATTATGCAAAAACTACTTTTATTTTTTAAGTAATGATGAAAAAAACAGATAGGACATATCATACAGACTAAGTAATGTATCGATATTTTCTCTTTCATTATGTCTGAAGCACTTTTAGCTGAAAGTGACCTACATAAGTCCCACTACAGTACATCAAATAATCCATTATTTAACAAATCAGTGAAGCACCTCCATGGAATGAAAGCAACCCATAGCTTTAATCCCGCTTCGATTAACTTCTCCCACTGCAGAAAGCAGACCTTAATTTATATCAATTTGCAGTAATCTTTAGAAGAAAATGCAACTTCACTTACACATGCTGTCTGACAGCAAAATGAATTTCTCTGCCTTGTGGATGCCATGCGATAGTGCTTAATAAAAATTGCACTTGGTTACAATAAGGAAGGCTGAACACTTTTTGTATGCTTAAATGGTCTTTGCGGTTAGATGGATGATGAGAGTTAATGATGTATATTCTGCCTTCTCTCCATTAACATATGCAGGCATCACTTTCATTATTGAGAGGACGTCAAGGACACATTATCTACAGTTTGCTACATTTCAGTCATCTTCACTTGATGCTCTAATATTTTTAGGGTACAATTTGTGTGCAAAACAATTGATCTTAATAATTAATGATATAATTATGTCAGCCTAGAATTCTACAATATCTTGTAACTATATGCTAAAAAATGTATTATAGAAAACCAAATTCCACCATGAAAATTGTTATACATCGCCTGCGTTAATTCATAAAATATCTGATACAGCCAATGTAATGAAATATAGGGCAGTGTGCATCTAATTCTAGTTTTCTGTTAATACCAATATTACTTGAAGTAAAAAATGCATGGATAAGATGTATCTGTTGTGCTACTGTAGGTGCTTTCCCCAAATATATAAATAAGAACAACAATGGAACACGAGCAAATAAATAATAGGAATGAAAAGTGTAAATATATAATGATAATGATATAAGTACAGTAAGTTAAATACATAGTGGATAATGTACCCCTTACTGCAATTTATAAACATATTATAAGACACAGAGGAGTTACATGACCATATATCGAAAATCACACATGCCTTTAAGTTAAAATGGAACTGAAATATTTCTTAGACATAGTAAAATGTTCTCTTTGTTTAAGTCCAATGTGACATATATATTTAAACTTTCCTTGTACTTGTTTGTTACGTTATTCATGTTAGTTAATCTTAATTAAAGAATCTAAAACTGTGCTCAAACAATTTTCACGATTTTTTCCTATTTTTCACCCGAAAATTCAGATTTCTTATGCTTTTTTCCCGAAAACTCCAAAGACTTTGGGGTATTGTGTGAAACCCACCGTACATCAAAAAATCATTGGAACTTCTCCCATTGACTTATATGCAACCTCGACAGGTACTTTATTTAAAAAGTATTACTTGAAATGAATGTATTATTGAAATTCTTGCTCTTAGAACCCACTGTGCACCCAAAGTGCAATATATCTAGTATAACTACTTTTAATACATGTAACCTATTTACTCAAGTTAAACATGTTGAATGCTGCAGGATGCAAATAAATGCACAGTGGGTGTAAAAAAAATGTTTTTTAATCCTTTGGTTTCCTTTAAAAGCAGCATTGTGTTCTACCTCACGTCTCTGCAATTTTTGCTTGCATCTCCCAGGTTACTAGCACCTAAAGAGATGCTATATTTGTATTTGTATGGCAAACACAGTCAGATTCTTTTTTTACATGTGTCTCATGTGTCATCACTCCTACTTTATATAGATGTAAACAAGTATGACATAATGTTTTTTTTATAATGTTGCTTTCTTCCTGTGGTGTTATTGCAACAGAATAAAAATATGACTTTCCAAAAGATAGCTAGATAAAATGATTTTGTAGAAAAAATGTAAATATACCGATGTAGGACTTGCTATTCAAAATTATTTATTTATCAGATTTTCTAAAATGAAGTCCCAAGAGTTAATTTGATTAAATGGCTCCCCAGAACCCACACTCATTTTCTTTACTAATTACACCAGCTCAGGGTAGTTATCCTTATAGTGAATGACTGCCATTTCCTCTCTTTTTCCCAGTCATACTTTGGGGCTCTGAACTTTTTGCAAAATAAGCATGCATAAAGCCTAACCTGGCAAAATGTATGTCTGGGAAGAAGAGAAAAAATGCCAAGCCTGTCCTAATGAAAATTACTGCAGGTTGGTGCAAATTTTAAAAGAACAGGAGTGATTGGTAATGGGAAAGAGATTAAAGTCATTAGAATGTGCCTAACAAATTGCTATTTTCTGTAATAGTAAGACAAAACCTATTTCTATGTTGGATATCAGCTTTAATGTATACTTATTTATGTGTAATAAATCTACTTTTGTGAAAAATAATACATCCAGATGAAAAAATAAATTTTTCATATCCTATTTCCTCCAATTCCTTCAGGCATCTCTCTGTTTACTAAGTATGTGTTCTTAGACAAGGAAGTATTTTTAAAGTGTTAGAAGCACTCACACTTCTGATGTTAAATTAGGATATAGTGATAGTAAGACAGTGATACATTACAATAGCTATCCTTTTCTAAAAGCTACAGAAATAAGTTAGCAGGATAAAGGTTTTTATATTGAAGCAATTGCATCTGTTCAGTCTTTTTTTCCAGTCAATTATTTTCATTTGCATATAGTATCACACTGAAGATGGCTGTATAGCATTCCCTGAAAGTTTATACAGATATATATAATGTCGAATTGAAAACATGTGGAAAAAGTACCAACAGGTCTGATCCATGTTAAAAGCAATTTTCTTTGAGTATAAAGAAAAAAGTAAAGTTATAAAGTTAAAAAAATCCTTGTCATAGGGTCAGAGTGAATTTTATAAAAAAGAAGAAGGAGAGTGGACAGTTTGCCTGTAGCCACAGAAATCAATATGGGCAAAGTAATGAATATGTGATAATATGCTGAGAGGGTAACATGGTCAACAGCCATTTAAAAAAAGACATGTAGCCAACCATAAGAACAGAAGACAAACTTTATTGCTTTTAAGACAGTTGGGGGTTATTTATTAAAATCCGCAAAATCAAAGTCCGAATTTCTCTTAATTTTTTCTGAAAAAAACTCGGAGTCAGACCAAATCCGCACTGGTTTTTTTGCCTTATTTATTTATACACTTTTCCGGAAAAGAAATTATGGGAAAAAAACCCAAAAATTTTGAAATATACGAATCATACACATTTTTTGGATTTTCCACCCAAAAAAAGGTTTTTTTCAGATTTTTGCCCGAAAAATCCTAATCTTTGGTTTATTGCACGAAACCCAGCACAGATCAAAAAATCTTTGGGACTTCTCCCATTGACTTATATGCAACCTCGGCAGGTCTGAGATGCTGGATTTTCGGATTAGGATAAAAGTAGAGTAGAACACGTTTTTTCCACAAATATCTGTTAGAGTAAGAAGGCATAACTAGTATCAGATAACACAGAGAACTCTCACATACTAAAATTTAAGATAAAGTTAAATTGATAATATGTAAATCTTTTCATTCTACATGCTCATACAGGAAAATCGGAATTTCAAACTTGGATAAGATCTGCCTTTTTAACTATAACATAAAAGTTTCATTTCTACAATTAACTGAAACAGATGTATGGTGCTCACAAGAAAACTGATGAAGCTAAGATATATCTCAAAACACCCCAGCACCAAAAAGTACTAAATATAATATAAATTGAACCCATCTTTAGAACAAGAGCTTGCAAACAATGGCTAAAAATCTCATTACAACCATGCAATGCAAAGCAGAATAAGGCAGTTTTTAGTACTGCTGAGTGCAAATCTTTATGCTCCATAAAACTTTAATTAAAAGGAAGAATCCTAACTGCTCTGAAAAATGCAAAGATATTATATGTGTAATTTTTTTTTATATAACCCTCAAACATTTGTAATGTATTTCTATATATATCGAGAAGTTCCTGACACTTTTAAATGAATAGTATTTAAAATAATTAACATGACTAGAACATCCTTCTTATTTTAGGTTTCTGAGTATTATTACATTACCCTTCAGCAGCCTATTGCTTTTCAGATGTACAAAAAATAGCAGGCACTGCAGTTAATCCAAAGAGAAATGAAGGATAGCTGCAAGACCATCATTCCTAAGTGATTGAAACAAAACATGCTAAAGCTTGTTTTATGGTTTACTGATAAATAATTAGGCACCCATTTTACAATTTTGTGTACTTTTTAACAAGTGGTACTGACACATACAGCTTGTGAAATAATGTAACAAAGTTAACATGTTATTTTTCATGCTGAGAAAGAGAATTGTCCAAACCATTAATTCTTACATGTAGAGATTAAGGATGTGAATGGGCGTTAGTGTTCAGTGTTGCATCTTAGTACAAGGGGCACATTTACTATAGGTTGAATATCGAGGGTAAATTAACCTTCGACTTTGAATATCGAAGTCGAAGTATTTACCACAATTCGAACGATCAAACGATCGAAGGAAAAAACGAACGATTCAAAGGATTTTCCTTCTATCCCAAATTGCTAGGAAAGCCTATGGGGACCTTGCATTTGATCATAAATATGAGTAAATAGTAGTTTGAAAACTACTCTGACCAAATAAGCACTGACCTTTCCCCCCTATTTATCAATACATTTTTCCAAAAATTTCTTGTGCAGGAACTTGATAAAATTGTAGAAAAATCAGAATCGTATGAATTTTTTCCGATATGTTGCCGAAAGACTTTTTGGATTTCACGCCCAAAAGCTCAAATTTTTGTATTATAGGTTTTTGTGGTGTTTTTTTGTGGTTAGACTCATGAAAAAAAGAAATTTTAACGTATGTAGATCCAAATCACAGAAAAAGCACCTATCCAGAAAGCCTCTGGTCCCATAAAGTACCTGTATACACATATGGATCAGTTGGTACATTCCAAAACTGGGAAAATAGCCCTCTGCATATGTATATCTTTCATTCCCACATTTATATCACAAGGAAAATACTGTACAGTTTCAGATACTTGCAAATTATTCTTCAGAAGTCTCAAACTGCAACACTTTTTGCCAAAACAACTTTTCTGCGTAATAAGCTTCAAAGCATGTATGTCTGATTTATACATCAACTGGTTGCTGCAAGCCACCTAATCCTGATCTTCAGGCAGCCACTTGAAATATTCCATTGTAAATGGCTCAAACTATTTTTAAAATATTTTAAATACATCAAATCTAAAGCTCCATCCAAAATGTGAACAAGAATAACAGCAGCAATAGAAGCCATACACACCAGATCCATTGTTTGTTTGCAACTGTAATATGGCATTTTAGGAAGGATTTCTTTGAAAAGAATAAGGTCTATGCAGCAGACCTTATTGAAGCATCTGGCAGATATGGCTACAGCGCTTTCCCAGCTGAAGCAAATTAATTGCCATGTACTCTACACCTGTATGTCAGCGTTGCATGTTTGGGGAATATGAACACAGAATCAGTGTATAGTGATGGGAAAATTTGTCCTGTTTTGCTTCTCCAAAAAATTTGCAAATTTCCTGCAAAATTTTCAGAACGCCAAAAAATTCACGAAACACAATGAAGTCAATAGGCATCAAAATTATTATGACGCACGTCAATTTAGACACACACAACAATTTTTATATGCACCTATTTTGTCCAAATGCATTAAAGTCAATGGGTGTCCAAATTATTTTGATGCGTTTGACTATTCTGACGCATGTTTATGACTAGGCTGGTGAATATTACCGGCAGTTTCGTGAATTTATTTGCGGGTGGCGAAACACGGAAATTTGCCACGAATTTGCTTCTGGCAAATTTATTCGCCCATCACTATCAGTGTACAATAATAATTCTACTCTGTTTAATCAGGGTAAAATACTACATTCACTCTATGTACAGTAAATTACCAATTATTTCTTCTTTTATGCATCCCTCATGATTGCTACTGACTTCTGAACTTGGGCAATTTAGGATCTTCATACTACCCCTTTGCCTTCCTCCAAATTCAACCTCTTCATTCAACGTTCCTATTCTTGTTTAATAAAAAAATATGCTAAAGATTGGTTTGCAAAAAATCTAAATCGTTTTTCTTAAAATGCTCACATCTGCTAAACAGTCACTGCTTAGCAAATAGCTACACATTAGACATGATGGTCTTTTTTGTGATTTAACATTTTAGCTCTGCCTGGAAGATCATATCTTTGAAAATTCACTCTGTTCACTCTGTCACTAATGAACCCAAAGATTGTAAAGCTTTAGGACATTTCTTAGCATATTAGTGCAGGATGGATTATCATAACTCCATTTACAACTTTAGATGAATACATTACACATCTCATTTAAACATTATAATAAGTTCTCACTGACGGTGATATGCAATCTCTTACAAAATGGCACATATCTGATATATTGCAACATTCTCCCAGGGCAAAAAAAGAGGGGCTTGCTGTTTGCATGAGAAACGAATGGAGATATTCTACAGTCTACTTGTTTCATGCATATTACATTTGCGTTCCCTTGCCGTGAAATGACAAAATGAGCTGTTATTTGTTTTATGTAATCTTAAAATGTATTGCACTGTGTGTATAGTATTATTATATATAAGTTAGTTTCTGCAATGTTTAACAGATTATTATGAAAGAAGAAACAGACTAGGAAAAAGGTTCATCTAATAAATGTTTCAGACAATGAAGTAATTATTGCCAAATATAGCAGAGCCACAGTGGCTTCTACACAGTGGTCAAGATGAAGAGAATAACTGGCAGCCAAGGACATTTTCTAATTGTGGATACATTATCTTCTGGTTTGATATTATGTTTATCACTTTAATGTGCTGTGGAATATGTTGGTGGTGTGCAGTATATAAATAAAGAATAATAATCATAATGTCATCAACATCTGCCATTGTGCTTACATAACATTGATATCATCAGTAGGGATGTAGCGAACTGTTCGCCGGCGAACTAGTTCGTGCGAACTTCGACTGTTCGCGTCCGCCGCAAGTTCGCGAACGTCGCGCGACGTTCACCAATAGGCGTTCGCGTCAAAATCGTTTGACCATTCGACCATTCGATCGCTAAAATCGAACGATTTTCGTTCGAATCGAACGATCTAAGCCATTGGATTGAATGAAATCATTCGATCCAATGGCTTCGATCGTTCGATTCGAACGGAAATCGTTCGATGGAACGATTAAAATCCTTCGATCGTTCGAATCGAACGATTTTCGGATGTTCGAAGTTCGCGAACTGTTCGCGAACTGTTCGCAATTTTTGCCGGTGTTCGCGAACACATTGTCGGCGGTTCGCTACATCCCTAATCATCAGGTTTGATTCCTTGTCATACGCCATGTATTTCTTCATCACGTTACCAAAATTCTGTCTTTCTTGTTAAGTTATAGTGGCAGAAAAATGAATGTGTATTCAACGCATAAATAGATAACACCAAAGTCTTAAAATTTAGAAATAGAATTTTAAATGTAATCATTTAATACAAGGAAAGAAGAAAGTGATGTGGACTCCGTTTAACCTTAAAGGGGACAAATCTACCTGCCAGTCAGTGATAAACAGATGAGAACCAAAAGATATCTGAATAGATTTTAACCATTTTAAATAATAATAAAATGTTACTACAGTTTTATGAATTTTTTTGTTTAAAAGAGGTATAATATTACATTTCTAGTCCAGACATGCTTCATTCAAATATTTTTGCAATAGAAAGAGAGTTTTGTTGCTTTAAGTACAACTTAACTTTTTTTGTCAAGACTTGAAAGGAAAATACTTCCAATAGAACACAACAGATTCATGCCACTAGCTATAATTTGTGGTGCAGAGAAACTGGAGTGTTTGAAATGCAAGAAATTATGAATGATGTATATCTCAGAAAGTGCCTTCACCTTTCAACTATAAAAACACTATTATTTTCTCTAATCTCCCTCATACGAATGCCCACTAAAACTAAGATTTCATTAGAAAAATGTGCTGTTACCTGATTCATATCTATACTATGTTGCAACACACCTAGTTAGGATATTAGATTGGTCCTCAGTTAACCCACAAAAAGACTGGATTAGGTTGGAACATATTACGACAGGCTTCCCCTTAATTAATAATTTATGGATAGAGAAGGAATTTACCCCTAAAGTAGCATTGCACCACCCTCTAGTGGGGGCCACGCTAGGTGTGTGGCATAAAAATAAGATTAGATTAGAATTAACACATAACCCTTGCATTTTACAACCTTTAATGTTCAATCCTGATTTTCCTCCAAGTTTGGAAAAAGGGTCATTTACTAGATGGGGAAAGATAGGTAGTAGGGAGACTACTTTAAAAGACTTTATTAATAATGGAAATATAATTTCTTTAGCGGAGATACAAAAAAGATGGAGCCAACACCCCAGAGACTTATGGGGATACAATCAATTATATGCATATCTCAAGTCAAAAGTATCTACTGATTGGCAAAGAACCGAAACAGAGTGGGAAACCTTACTCTCTTCTCCAAAGGTTTTCGCTAAACCCCTTTCCAAACTATACAAACTATTAGTAGATACCCTGTCAGTAGGCCCAGAATCTCAACGTCAGGAATGGTCAGAAGAATTGAACATCGAGATAAATGATATTATGTGGAAAGACATTCTTAAATCCATATACCTGACATCAAAAGCCGCCAGGATCAGAGAAGCGGCATATAAATTACTAACACGTTGGCATTATACGCCTAGCAAAATGAAAAAACTCTATCCTAGTGATACTGATATATGCTGGAGATGTAATCTATCAGAGGGAAACCACACACATCTGTGGATGACATGTCCAGGTATTCAGGCATATTGGAAAGAGGTCCTTCAGATAATTAATGCGGTTACACAACAAGATATACAAATAGATATGCCCCAGACAATCTGTTGAACTTGAAACATGATAATAGAACTATGCTAAAAGACCCACTTACCCTTCAATTATTACAATCTGCTAAAGCTTTAATCCCAATAAAGTGGAAGTCAATAGAAGCTCCAACGAGTAAAGAATGGCTATATAAGGTAGAAGAAGTGAGACAAATGGAGGAAATTACTTTTCTTAGTCATAATCAAAGTGATAAATATTGGACAATATGGCATCCATGGGTAGAATTCATGAAAACGATAAAATAATACTTATGCGATTTCCTTATATGTCATAATTGTATTTAATGTACAAAATGTGAATTGGAACCATACCTCTCCTTCCCCCCACCCTTTTTTTCTTTTGTACCCCATCCCCTCTTCCCTAAATTTGCTTCTTCTGTACTAAAAATGAGAAAATAAAGAATTATTAAAAAAAAGAAAAATGTGCTGTTTCTCAACAGTGTGTTATTTACTTTTACATTTAGTTACAATCTTCCTGCTTTATTGGTCACTGAATATTCCACATCACATATATTCTATAAAATTAAGCTTAGAATATTTACTGGAGAGGTATAAAGAGTCAAATATTAAGTGGTGTTTAAATAAATAAACAAATTTGAGGACTGAAAATTATTATGACAGTTAAAAAACAAGCAGATGCATAATTAAATGTGAAAATATACCTAGATAAACATACCACAGCTTCTGATATAAACATCAAGCCAAAAGCCAACACATTGTATCCTGCAGTCCCAGCCAAAAACGAGCAACTGTTCTTGCATATAAATATTTATCAGGCAGTGGAAAGGAATGTATATCTCATGGGCACAAAAGTAAGTCACCCAGAAAACATTTCGGAAAACAAACCGTGGCCTCTATAAATTCAAGCTGGGTTATGGCATAATGCACTGGCAAAGAAGCTACAGTAATAGTTGTTGCTCTTACTGACAAATGAAGTTCTTCCAAAGCACCAACCAATTCCCTTGACTTGCCAACTATGTAAAGTAGAGTGGATATTGTAAAGATCATCACACCACAAGAAGTTAAAGGATAATTTACAAGGTGAAGCATGAGCTAAATGAGAACAAGCAGCATGGGATCCAGCATAGCACTCATTTCTCCGGCACACAGTTTTTCTAGTATATATTTTATTTGGATTTTTTAAAAGAAGATAAAGACAGCTTTCATAGCTTCTCATTATTGTAATAGAGCACCATGGAAAATATATTGTTGCTAGGTAAGACAAATTGGATATAGTAATGAAACTCTGGGTTGTCTATTAGAAATAAACTCTTCTAATGTTTTAATTAGAGGGGTTTTTTCTTTTTTAAACAAGGATATCTACCATAACCTGAAATTAACTGCAAGACAAACTAAACAGCTAATTGTATTTATCTATGCATCAAAGGGCACGGAACATTAAAGAAATCATTTTAAGAGTTACAATCCATAATAATAGTCTGGTTGCATGACTTCTAATTCTGTTTGCATATTTTATCAAACATATTGGGGTCTTTAACTTACAACAAATGCAATGTGCAAAGTGAAATTTCTGACACAATTGCTATAAATTTTACCCACAATCACATTTTCCCCATAATTCCAGTGGAACTGCTAACATAAGGAGAAGATGGACCCAGGGATGCTCCACCAATGAGGTGAGTTAAGGCACTCGCCTCAGGCAGCAGCGTCCCCCTGGTTGCCAGTGGCGGCAAAAATGCCACTCCTGGTAACTAAGAGCTGAATTTCCGCTTTTCAACCGGAAATTCAGCTGTTCTAGTGCAGAGAGCACAATTGTGCTCTCTGCACTAGCAACGCGGACCGCCCTAACCCCTCCAGTGTGATGTGGTGCCATGGGGGCGGAAAAAGGAAGGTCGCCTTAAGTGGCAAAATGACTAGGATTGCCCCTGGATGGACCTGGCACAATTGCAGCTGATGTTTCAAAATTTTCACACGTCTTTGTGCACTTTGACACAAATCAGCAAAAATTGCACTGTGACAACACTTCTAAACACACAACTTTTAACAAAATAAGACAGATATTAATGGACTGGAGAGAGTGCAGAGATGTGCTGCAACTAAACTGGTTGGGGATGTTCTCTCTGGAAAAAAATGATTGAGAGAGGACATGATTATTCTTTACAAATGCATTAGAAGGGACTGGACACAGACAGCATCACTGAACCAGAGGCCAGCCCTTTAGACTAGAGGAAGAGAACGTTCATTTGAAGCAGCATAGGCGGTTCTTCACATTGAGGGCAGTGAGGTTTTGGAATGTCTTGCCAGGTGATGCTGTGATGGCTAATTCTGTTAACGCTAGAGAGGTTTAGATAATTTCTTGGACAAGCATAATATCGTAGGCTATTGTGATTTCCATGGTGCTCTATTACACTAATGATGGGTGCATCTGACCCATTTTGCTTCACCAAAAAATTGCGAAATGGCAAAAAAATTGCCATATGCATTAAAGTCTATGACCAACAGTTTTTTTTTTTTGGACGCACTTTGGACAATTTCTATGGATGTCTTTTTCATGGCAAAACCTGGCGAAAAATGTTGCTCATCACTAATTGTGATATTAAAATATAGATATCGGTATGTGCAGTTTATGTGAGTGTATTGAGGGGTTAGTGTGAGCGTGTGTAGTTGTGAGCTGGGTGTGTGTGTGTGCTGGGCAGTGTCAGACTGGGACACCAGGGGTCCACCCAAAAACCTTTGACTAGGGGCCCACCAATTAATCTTAGACCAGGGGCCCACTCTCTGTACTATTATTCTTCCTCTCCTCACTCAACCTCTATTCTCCTAGTCTCTTTTCTTTACATACTATAATACTATAATCTATTATTCCATCTATTTAGCCACTTTGTTCTCATAGAAATAGGGAATGGCCATGAAATAGGCCAAATGTTTAGACGCATGAGGGCCACTGACACCTGGGCCCACTGGGACTTTCCCTAGAATCCCTGTGGGCCAGTCTGATACTGGTGCTGGGTTTCATTTGAAGGGGTTGAACTTTGGACTTTTTTCAATATGATTTAAATATGTAACTATTTTCAATATTGTCTGAAATCTTGACTGTATTGCACAGTGCTCTAGAATATGTTTTTGCTGTGTAAATTAACTACAGCAATGACCTATAATGTAACCAGGGACAGATTTAATGGCATTGCAATCTATATGATATGAAAGGTTAGAATAAGTAGAAAAACATGGAAAAACCAGGTAATTCAGTAAGATTATCAACCCCTTTATTCAATGTTTTAAAGGGATTTTTCACCAATGAGTTAACTTTTTTTTCTTTCTTTTAGTATGATGTAAAGAGTGATATTCTGATACAATTTGTAATTGGTTTTCATTCATTTTTTTAGTTATTTAGCTTTGATTCAGCAGCTCTCCGGATTGCAATATCAACAACACTGGTTTGCTAGGGTCCAAATTACCAATAAGAGATTGGAATATGATTAGGAGAGGGCCTGAATATAAATATCACCAATTAAAAGTAGTAATATCATTACATTTGTAGCCTTACAGAACATTTGTTTTTAGATGGGGTCAGTGATCCCAATTGGAAAGCTATAAAAGTCAGAAGAATAATTAAATAATTAAATTATTTATTATTATGGCAAATAATTAAAAAACTGTAACAAATAAATAATGCAGATTAATTGAATGGTTGCTTAGAATTTGTATATTCTATATAATATACTAAAAGTTAACTTTTTACAATATTTTTAAAGACAGAATTATAACATCTTAGCAAATATTCTCCCTTAAGTATATCAATGTGTGCCTATATAAAAAATACACAAATAATAGCTTACAGTTTTATTTTATTTGAGTCTATGTTTTAGGAATGTTGTAAACAACTCACACTTTGTCCTTATAAGAAAACAATTAGCAACATAATCTAAAGTAATTTCAAACAAATATACAAAAATGTACACTCATGCATTGAAGTGTATAGAATGTTACATCAAAACAGTCACAATAAAATAAAGAAATAAATGAATTTGAGCTTGTAAAGAATATGTTTAGTGCTATAACGCCCTTTTATAAAATCAAAAAACTAGCAAAGATGCGATTTGATGTGCATAAATAAATAAAACATAATATCCAAGTGCTGCGGTATTTGGCCCTTGTAGCACATTAACGCAATCATTTACATGTTTCATTTATGCAAGATACATATGATGTGAAATACTTCTAATGGAAATATGCATCAATTAGGCTACAGCATAGCAGACTCAGCAAAATGCCAGCATCTTAATAAAATAATGCATGAATATAACATAACTATACAAGTGTAAAATCAGATTTATGTTATTATTCATTTCTTCTTTATATACTACAGTTAATGAAGAAAAATGTAAAAAAGAAAAAGTAACAAGCCATAAATATCTACTTCGTATACCTTCATGAACACATTTCCCCTTAAGACACTTGGAAACAAGTTAACGTAGACTTAATCATGCATCAACCTCATGACACGGAAAGGCAAATGATGTATCATTAAAACATGCCCTAACCGTTCACAAACATGCCTAACCGTGACAACAAAACCACATTCTAGCACAGGTCATTTTCTGAAGACAGTACACCTACCAATAATAATATATATAAAGAGATTACAAGAATTTTCAGTCCTGTTTCAACAGAAATAACTGTGGAAAATACCTGTTGGTTAAGACACGGTGAATCCCATAAATTTGTCAAAACAAATATTGCAATTATATCTAAAAGCAAACCACTTCAACTTGCATGCTAAGAACTTGCATGATATGCATGATAAAACAATATAAAGAAAAACATGCCATATCATTAATAGAAAAAATATTTAGTATTAATGTATTAATGCATACACAAGGCATCATTCATATTACAGGTATTGGATACCTTATCCAGAATGCTGGGGACCTGGGGGTTTCTGGATAACGGATCTTTCTGTAATTTAGATCTTAAGTCTACTAGAAAATCATGTAACCATTTAATAAATGGTTTTGCTTCCAAAAAGGATCAATTATATTTTAGTTTGGATCAAGTACAAGGTACTGTTTTATTAATGCAGAGAAAAGGGAAATCATTTTTAAAAATGTTGATTATTTGGATAAAATCGAGTGTATGGGAGATTGTCATTACATAATTCTGAGTTTTCTTGATAATGGGTTTCCAGATAAGGGGTCCCATACCTGTATACAGTTATAAACAGCTTCCATGTATTTACTTTTAATTCTGCTTAATGTGTATAAACTGAGAAGAGTGTAGTGGTCTAAGAGGCTGACTTTGATTCACTGGAATCACCACCACATTATATACGATTCTGGGGACCTGTTTCATAAATGATCACAACAGAATTTATGATATCTAGAGATACATTCACATCACTTAATAATTTAGGTTAACATAGGTTATCCTATGTTACCTCTGGACATTAAGAATTAATCACTAGCCTTACCAACACAAACAAGTGTTTACATGAATGTAGATTATTTTCTAGCTTGCACATTTCTTCCAGAATGAACACTAGAGACCATAAATACTGTCTGCTACTGCAAATAAATCTGAAGCTATATACACGGTATGTGTATGTATATATATATATATATATATATATATATACACACATATACACACACACACACACAAGATCACAGGAACTGATTTGGCTTTTATCCCTTTCATGGTTCAGCTCACAGGCAGGCATACAAGGAGGTTGCAGAAGACAACCATGACAGTATGGTTCCCCTTAATTAATTAATTTATATTTTTAATATATTAATAGTTTCACATAAATACAATATAATACCTATTCTTGTGGAATTTCTCAAGCTTTTTCTTAAACAACAAGCAAAGCCATTCCCTGAGTACATGACACAGCTCAAAGGACTTACATAATTGTTATGCTAACGAAGTGTCAGTTTTAGAATAGGCGTCAAAGGAGACCCCCCTCCCCCTCATTATAATATTAGCATAAAAATCAATAATTTGATTGATGGTTTATTTTATAACAATTTTAGATATAACTCAATGTTTCTGCAGCTTAACATTCTAAACATGTCTATCTTGACAAATCTATTACTTCTTATTAACATTAATTACATTTTCTGAGAGAAAACAACAAACAATAAATACAGTAAATACGTCAAATAAAATATTAATGGTAAATTATATATGTGTTGAATAATTAATTCAATGAGACTTATTCTGTTTTCTTAAAATGCATAAGGGGTCATTGACGACCAGAGGTGCAATTGCATTACCTGCAGTCAATCATGTGTAAAACCCAATTCATTGATTGAACTTTGCGCTTCCCTAAAGTTTCTGTAACCAGATTTGGAAAACTTTTCAGCACAATTATGTCAGATTAAAGGCTCTTACACGTGGGTGTCTCTTGCTCCTTTCCCCTGTAGTCAGTTTTAATGTGGTTGACTGCCGGGGTGCGCAGCAAGAAACGCATTTTATTCTTTTCAATGAGTCTGTACTGACACAGGTGCTCATAAGCGCAGAACACAGAATGGACGCAATATGCTGTGTGTGCCTGTGTAAGTACAACCCTCTTTAAATAAATGCATGAGTTTCTTGCCCTGCTCCCCTGCCGTTGAATGCATTAAAACTGACCTCAGGGGCATGGAGCAAGAAATACTTGTGTGTAAAGCACTAATGGCAAACAATTGCATTCAAGGTGGTGCCAGGCACAATGCCATGCATTATTTGGAAAACAAAACATGACGATCATGCAAAACTATACTTTGCTCACTGCACTTGCAATCATAAATGACCTCTGTCGTTTTAAAATATATGCATTGAATAGGTTTTGCATTAATCAATAAATTTAATGACGAGAGAAAAAGGTCTTGATATTTGGCAGAAGTAATGCTGAGAAAACATTAAACTGTCTGGCAGATACACTGTCATAAAATTAATCAATTAGAAGACTGAATGTGCATTTTAGTTGTTACATTTAGACACAGTGCACATTTAGAAGGTTCATCAATAATGATAAACACATTGCTTCTATGGTGTAAGTTTTGACACTGAGAAATCAATAAATAGGTAGAGGATACTGGGTACTGTGAAGTCCCTTGGCAGGTATTCTAATTAACCTCTGCTAGTTCTCTAACTGCTTTTTAAAGCAAAAGCCCCCATCTGTTGTTGACCTAACAGTATTTTTTTAAAGCATGCACAACATAAAGGCGAATCAATATCAGTGGCATAATCAATATACCAGGCATACTGTATTAAATGAACACCTGGAGCATGCAGACATTTGGAAAGGCTGTAATAAGTATAATGATGGCAAAACTATAAATAATATAGTGAACCAGTCAATGATTATTTTGTAAGTTGTACTATGCAACACATACTCACAGCTTGTTCCTGTCTCCCTACCTTGTGTATTTCTCTGTGTGTCTTTCTCAGGTGTCTCAAGTATGCTCCAGTTACATGAGGTTCTATCAAATGGATTTACTAACTCAACAGGAGAACATCCAATTAAGTCTACATAAAATAAATTATTGTGCGTACCATTGGGAAGAATGGTTCTCATCACCTCTGAGCGCCCAAGGTGTTTATATGAGAGAATGCAAGCAAGAAAACAGTTATTGGATTCAGTATCTTTATTCCTTACTAAAGGCATAGTTTCATGTGTTATTATATCAATGATGGCCTTGTGACTGCTTGGTTACTCTCATCATTTTATGGAATGACAGTATATGCTCTGCAAAAACAAAACAATACACTGCAGTACCTTTGTGTGTATGTAACACCCTCCTTAGAATACATAGCATACATATTTTATCACTTATTTTAGCTCCCTCCCTTATTCACTTCACACTTCTTCTGCAAAAGAAAACCATGCAAGATTATGGAAGTGAAATTCACAACCCAAAATCGAACTATTGTTAGAAAATAACAGACAGAGATTGTTCCAGAACATGTTACTTAACCCTTTAAATGCCACAGATCGTAGAATCTACGTTCTGTGGCAAAGGTACTTGAAATGCCACAGAACGTAGATTCTACGTTCTGCAGCACTTCCGGGTTCAGAAGCGGAGGAGCGGCTGTTAGAGCCGCTCGCTCTATTCCTGCTCGATCCCCTGCCCCTAGGCAACGAGCAGAGCAGGGGATCGAGTGGCCCCTGGGGCGCGATCGCCCAGGGGCCCAAAAACAGCAGCAGGCACGTGTTACTTACGTGTCCTGCTGCTGCAGCCTGCACCGGATCGACGATCTCCGCCCCCACAGCACACAGACAGGAACCACGAGGCAGATGTCTTCCAGGGAGTCTTCCTGATCGCCTGCAACAGTCTCCAGCGATTTTTTCAGGTTAGTGCAACAATTACACACACAAACACACCAACACACACTTATTACAGTAATACACACTTAGATTCACACTTACACACACTTACACATACATTTTTGGGGATTGGGGGGGTCACTTACACTCACTGCACTTACACACATGTGCACACGCACACACGCGCACATAACATGTAATTTACCATTTGTACACACGCACACGCACATACATGGCATTGTGGCTTTTTTTTTTTTTTTCTTATCGCATCGTCTCTTTTTTTGGCTGAAAAAAATGTTTTATTGCCATTACGAATAGCGTATTCGCTAACCGTACTGTGCAATATCTTTTTTATGTTAGTTCGGTGATTATATTGCAATTTTGGGTATTTTGGTGCATTTTTAGCCATTTTATTGAATTTTTAGCCATTTTATTGCATTTTCAGCTCTGCGTATGTTGTGTTCACTTGTTTCTAGCCGTATAACCTGTTTGGCCCAGCTAAAATATTCAAACTGTGATTCTGACGGCCGATAACACTAGTCTGGAAAAAAAACATTGATTTTTGTGGTTTTATTGGATTTTTTTGCATTTCACTCTTTACTGCCTTATTTTGTTTTGCCTTGTAAATTTTATCTACTTTATATCCATTTGGGGGTCTCTGTGCGCCACATAGTTTGGTATATCTATGCATATTGGGCATCAAAGTGTTCAGTAGACCCCTGGCGTTCATATTTAGGATGTTTTATGCTGATACGTTACGAAATGTGGGGCATATAATGGGGTAAAATTCAAGCTTTGTGACGATTTTCAGAAATTTGATAAAAACCGTTATGTTCAGCATTGCTTTGCAGTTTGGCAGTTTGCAGTAGAAACACTTATTTACCCATATTGGATTCGTCAGAATGTGTACTTTCTGAAAATATATGGTTTTCTGGGGTCTCTGTACTGTTAGGGGGGTCTAATGTCGCATAATACACACACCAGGTGCTCATATTGCAGCAGCCAGCGCGTCAGCCGTGAAAATGTATATACACTATTGTCATTTGGGGGTCTCTGTGCGCCACATAGTTTGGTATATCTATGCATATTGGGCATCAAAGTGTTAAGTAGACCCCTGGCGTTCATATTTAGGATGTTTTATGCTGATACGTTACGAAATGTGGGGCATATAATGCGGTAAAATTCAAGCTTTGTGACGATTTTCAGAAATTTGATAAAAACCGTTATGTTCAGCATTGCTTTGCAGTTTGGCAGTTTGCAGTAGAAACACTTATTTACCAATATTGGATTCGTCAGAATGTGTACTTTCTGAAAATATATGGTTTTCTGGGGTCTCTGTACTGTTAGGGGGGTCTAATGTCGCATAATACACACACCAGGTGCTCATATTGCAGCAGCCAGCGTGTCAGCCGTGAAAATTTATATACACTATTGTCATTTGGGGGTCTCTGTGCGCCACATAGTTTGGTATATCTATGCATATTGGGCATCAAAGTGTTCAATAGACCCCTGGCATTCATATTTAGGATGTTTTATGCTGATACGTTACGAAATGTGGGGCACATAATGGGGTGAAATTCAAGCTTTGTGACGATTTTCAGAAATTTGATAAAAACCGTTATGTTCAGCATTGCTTTGCAGTTTGCAGTAGAAACACTTATTTACCCATATTGGATTCGTCAGAATGTGTACTTTCTGAAAATATATGGTTTTCTGGGGTCTCTGTACTGTTAGGGGGGTCTAATGTCGCATAATACACACACCAGGTGCTCATATTGCAGCAGCCAGCGCGTCAGCCGTGAAAATGTATATACACTATTGTCATTTGGGGGTCTCTGTGCGCCACATAGTTTGGTATATCTATGCATATTGGGCATCAAAGTGTTCAGTAGACCCCTGGCGTTCATATTTAGGATGTTTTATGCTGATACGTTACGAAATGTGGGGCATATAATGGGGTAAAATTCAAGCTTTGTGACGATTTTCAGAAATTTGATAAAAACCGTTATGTTCAGCATTGCTTTGCAGTTTGGCAGTTTGCAGTAGAAACACTTATTTACCCATATTGGATTCTTCAGAATGTGTACTTTGAGAAAATATATGGTTTTCTGGGGTCTCTGTACTGTTAGGGGGGTCTAATGTCGCATAATACACACACCAGGTGCTCATATTGCAGCAGCCAGCACGTCAGCCGTCAAAATGTATATACACTATTCTCATTTGGGGGTCTCTGTGCGCCACATAGTTTGGTATATCTATGCATATTGGGCATCAAAGTGTTCAGTAGACCCCTGGCGTTCATATTTAGGATGTTTTATGCTGATACGTTACGAAATGTGGGGCATATAATGGGGTAAAATTCAAGCTTTGTGACGATTTTCAGAAATTTGATAAAAACCGTTATGTTCAGCATTGCTTTGCAGTTTGGCAGTTTGCAGTAGAAACACTTATTTACCCATATTGGATTTGTCAGAATGTGTACTTTCTGAAAATATATGGTTTTCTGGGGTCTCTGTACTGTTAGGGGGGTCTAATGTCGCATAATACACACACCAGGTGCTCATATTGCAGCAGCCAGCGCGTCAGCCGTGAAAATGTATATACACTATTGTCATTTGGGGGTCTCTGTACGCCACATCGTTTGGTATATCTATGCATACTGGGCATCAAAGTGTTCAGTAGACCCCTGGCGTTCATATTTAGGATGTTTTATGCTGATAAGTTATGAAATGTGGGGCATATAATGGGGTAAAATTCAAGCTTTGTGACGATTTTCAGAAATTTGATAAAAACCGTTATGTTCAGCATTGCTTTGCTGTTTGGCAGTTTGCAGTAGAAACACTTATTTACCCATATTGGATTCGTCAGAATGTGTACTTTCTGAAAATATATGGTTTTCTGGGGTCTCTGTACTGTTAGGGGGGTCTAATGTCGCATTATACACACACCAGTTGCTCATATTGCAGCAGCCAGCGCGTCAGCCATGAAAATGTATATACACTATTGTCATTTGGGGGTCTCTGTGCGCCACATAGTTTGGTATATCTATGCATACTGGGCATCAAAGTGTTCAGTAGACCCCTGGCGTTCATATTTAGGATGTTTTATGCTGATACGTTACGAAATGTGTGGCATATAATGGGGTAGAATTCAAGCTTTGTGACGATTTTCAGAAATTTGATAAAAACCGTTATGTTCAGCATTGCTTTGCAGTTTGGCAGTTTGCAGTAGAAACACTTATTTACCCATATTGGATTCGTCAGAATGTGTACTTTCTGAAAATATATGGTTTTCTGGGGTCTCTGTACTGTTAGGGGGGTCTAATGTCGCATAATACACACTCCAGGTGCTCATATTGCAGCAGCCAGAGCGTCAGCCGTGAAAATGTCTATACATATTGTCATTTGGGGGTCTCTGTGCGCCACATAGTTTGGTATATCTATGCACATTGGGCATCAAACTGTTTAGTAGACCCATATGTTTATATTTAGGATGCTTTATGCTGGTAATGATACATGGACAATACGATGCTGGAAAGTTGAAGCTTTGAGGCAATTTCCAGATATTTCACCAAAACCGCCAAATTTGGCAAAGCCTTGCGACTCAGTAGTTTGGAGCAATAAGGCATGGGTACCCATTTTAGATTCGGTAGAATGCGTACTTTCCAAAAATGTATGGGTTTGGGGGGTAAACATATATTTCTGTGTTTTTACCGCACAAAAATGCAGTCAATGTGTTGATTTTTCATTAGCTGAAGTTACCCACAGGACTGTTTGTATGCGCTAACTTCATTTTGGGGCCTCTAAATGCCAGATACTTTGGTAAACCTATGAACAATGGCCACCAAACTGTCCGGAGGAACCCTCGCAATCATATTTAGGGTGCTTTTTCTTAGTACGTAATGACACATGGGTGATATGGTGCTGGGAAGTTGAAGCTTTGAGGCAATTTTCAGATATTTCACCAAAACCGACAACTTTGGGAAAGCCTTGCGACTCAGTAGTTTGGAGCAGAAAGGCATGGGTACCCATTTTAGATTCAGTAGAATGTGTACTTTCCAAAAATATATGGGTTTGGGGGGTAAACATATATTTCTGTGTTTTTACCCCACAAAAATGCAGTCAATGTGTTGATTTTTCATTAGCTGAAGTTACCCACGGGACTGTTTGTATGCGCTAACTTCATTTTGGGGCCTCTAAATGCCAGTTACTTAGGTAAACCTATGAACAATGGCCACCAAACTGTTCGGAGGAACCCTGGCAATCATATTTAGGGTGCTTTTTCTTAGTACGTAATGACACATGGGTGATATGGTGCTGAGAAGTTGAAGCTTTGAGGCAATTTTCAGATATTTCACCAAAACCGACAACTTTGGGAAAGCCTTGCGACTCAGTAGTTTGGAGCAATAAGGCATGGGTACCCATTTTAGATTCGGTAGAATGTGTACTTTCCAAAAATGTATGGGTTTGGGGGGTAAACATATATTTCTGTGTTTTTACCCCACAAAAATGCAGTCAATGTGTTGATTTTTCATTAGATGAAGTTACCCACAGGACTATTTGTATGCGCTAACTTCATTTTGAGGCCTCTAAATGCCAGATACTTTGATAAACCTATGAACAATGGCCACCAAACTGTTTGGAGGAACCCTGGCAATCATATTTAGGGTGCTTTTTCTTGGTGCGTAACGATACATGGGTGATATGGTGCTGGGAAGTTGAAGCTTTGAGGCAATTTTCAGATATTTCACCAAAACCGACAACTTTGGGAAAGCCTTGCGACTCAGTAGTTTGGAGCAGAAAGGCATGGGTACCCATTTTAGATTCGGTAGAATGTGTACTTTCCAAAAATATATTGGTTTTGGGGGGTAAACATATATTTCTGTGTTTTTACCCCACAAAAATGCAGTCAATGTGTTGATTTCTCAGTAGCTGAAGTAAAGTCCTGAACAATTTGGATGTGCTAACTACATATTGGTGTCTCTAAATGCCAGATACTTTGGTAAACCTATGCATAATGGGTATCAAATTGTTCAGTGGACCCCTGGCAATCATATTTCAGGTGCTTTTTCTTGGTACCTAATATAGTTTGGGATATGCGGAGCAGCAAAATAAAACCTTTGAAATGATTTTTCAGAATTTTGAATTTTTTGTTGAAAAACCGCTATGTTCAGACAAGCTTTTATGTTTGGTAGTTGGGAGTAGAGAGACATAGTTACCCATTTTGTAATCGGCAGAATGTGTACTTTTCAAAAATGTATGGTTTTCTGGGGTAAACTAACGGTTTCAGGATTTTTTGCCTTGGAATCTAAAGCATGCCGTTTTCTGCCTTAGTGCTTTCAAAATTTGGTAATATACTGCCGGGAGTTTTTGCTGTACAGAAATCCTAAATCTCCCTAAAACTATACATATCTGGTATTGGCACGTTCGAGAGACATAAGGCTTTCCAAATCAGTTGGATTTTCATCCGTAAAATGAAATATTTTTCTGGTATAAATTGATATACGATGAAAAATGGTAATTTTTCATTTTTTTTTGGTATTTAGCACTATAAATTTTTTTGCACAGGTGTAAATACATGAAAACTCAGGCAGATTTAGAAAGCTCAGTTTCTACCGAAAAAAACAATGTATAGTTTTCCTAGGTAAACTATAGGTTTCCCCTCAGAAAATGCCCCTAAAGTGAGAGAGCACAAAATGTTTCAAAAACGGCTGGCATTTCGCGTAACCAAAATGTGAAATTCTGCTGGCACTTAAAAGGTTAATGCAATGTGATGTTATGTTTGACCTGTAACCCTGTGTGATTTTCTTCTTCCTCTTCCTGTTTATGCTCTTTATGAAAAGTTCCTGTTATGCTGAAGTGTTTATGCTGAGTTCTATGAAGCAACCAAGTTACTGTTCACACAGAAGTTGATGTGTCTGTCCTCACTTACAGAGAAGCTGCACATGCAGTTCAGGTCAGCTCTCTGCTAACAACTATAAATGATAACTTTTCAGCAATAAATCAATTCATTCAATTAACACAAGGCAGTCTAGTGGTAACTGCAATATGTTCAATATACTTACCAAAATGAAAAAAATATGAGTTTCACAAATACAGAATGAATTATTTGGAGTCAGACCATATTGCCACATAATATAGAATCTGCATTTTTTGTGATCTTTGTTTTCATTTTTTATCAAAAGTTCTAGTTATTTAAAACAGTGGATCTGCATTGTTTTTGGATATCAATTTGAATAATTTAATAGCAATGTGCATACTACAGGTATGGGATCCATAATTCGGAAACCCTTTGTCAAGAAAGCTATGAATTTGCCCATTGGAGCAAATTTACTGAGGGGTGAAGTGACTGATGCTAGCGAAAATTCATCAGTGTGACGTCATTTCGGTACGATTTACTAACGATTTACTGCAAAAGTGAAGGAGATAGACTCTAGTGGTACTTCGCTCCCTAACGCCTGGCAAATTTGCGTTCTGGCGAATGCACGTAACTACGCAAATTCACTAAGATGCGGATTTAACTGAACGTAACCTGATGCACCAGACTTGCCTTCGCCACCTCAGACCAGGCAATGCAATAGAGTAGATTGGACTTCCTCAAAAAATAGTTGAAACATTTTCTAAGTCCCAAAAAACGATGGCGACTTTTCATTTTTCAGGGTAATAGGCTGCAAAAGATCCTAAATTTTTTCTGGGGTACCCGGCTTCCCCCCCTACATTTCCTAACATATGGACTTGGACTCTAAAAACTTAGCCAAATATTGGCTATAGGTTCTAGGAGGTTCCCATAGGCTAACATAGCAATTCGTCAGGTTTAAGGTGGCGAAGTGTCGAATTCAAAGTTTTTTTAAAGAGACAGTACTTTGATTTTTGAATGGTCGAATATTCAGAGTTTTTTCAATTCAAATCGAATGTAAGCCTACACTACTTATTTCTTTATAAATCATATGTTCATATTTTCATCTATGCCTCATAATTTTCACAAATGACTGCCTGTCTGAGCATTGCTGAAGATATACTGCCGTGACAGTTACCATTACTGTCAATCAAAAAACTGCTGGACAGTTGCTTGAACACTGAAACAAACTGATAGATGCTTTCTACAGTGTTGGAAAGTGAAACCCAAAACTGTAGTAAGAAAAAGAATGTATTTTGTATGGGTGTATCTTCTATTTGTAACAGCAATGATAGTTACAGCTCACTAAAACAATAGTGACAGTTTGGGATTTAACAATCTATTTTCTATGATTGAATGATTTCATTGTGGAAAATAATTATCCTAACCCTTTCTCACCAAATGCAAATTGCCTCAGGGAGCAAGGATTTGGATGGGTGATAGTATTTAGTGCTACCACAAGTCAACATTAACAACTGCTATCCCATAGAGCAGAATTACATTAGACTTTTTAAAACAATCACAATTGAAAGAGCTATTGGCTTTAATAAAGTTGTGATTTTGTTAAAAATGTTCATGACTACCAGAAAAATGTTCCTAATGTTGCACACTTAGGGACACATTTACTAAACTCGAGTGAAGGATTAGAATGAAAAATATTTTGAATTTCGAAGGTTTTTTTTGGCTACATCGACCATTGAATTGGCTACTTCGACCTTCGACTACGACTTCGAGTTTGAATCTAATGATTCAAACAAAAAATCGTTTGTCTATTCAACCATTCGATAGTCGAAGTACTGTCTCTTTAAAAAAAACTTTAACTACCTACTTCGCCACCTAAAACCTACCGAGCATCAATGTTAGACCATGGGGACCTTCCAGGGTTAATTCACCCTCGATATTCGACCCTAAGTAAATGTGCCCCATAATGTTTGTACCTGTAAGACTGCTGCGTAATGTAGTCCCCTGTCCCTTCCACCACATTACAGAGGAACTAGTTAATGCTTCAGCCTGCAGGAAGGAAGGGATTTTCTCCAGCCAATGATAAAGGAGAGAGTCTGTGCCCTGCCCCGACAACCAGAAAGAGGAGGAGGAACCAGCCAGCATGGAGAGATGTGCTGGGAGATCTAGAAACTGGCAGTTTTGTGTTCCAGCCAGAGAGAGAGACAGCTATTAACCTGCAAGAGGAGAGCACTGCAGTGTGCAGCCTGCTTGGAGTTGTTTGCTGTTGTTCCCTGGAGGAAGTTTGTTGTCAGGCCCCATTGTGATCCAGGAGTACAACAGTCTTGATAAGGAGAAAGCTACAGTGTGGAGAGAAGCAAGGTTACTTCTCAACTGTAACTTATTAACTCTTGTGCTGCCACTTTAAGGAACATTGCGAGTTATTGAAATAAACATTATCCTGCTAGTACATTGGAGGGTGAGACATATGCCTCCAACTGAAATGAAGTCTACGTTTTTTTGTGTTTGAATTGGTCTGTTTTTGATCAAATAGGTATGTATTTGGCCTAATACAACTCAAAATTCGAAGTAGAATTTTAAAGAGACAGTACATGAAATTTCGATATTCGAGTTTTTGAATTTTTTTCAAATTCAAATCGAATTTGGACTATTCCCTAGTCAAAGTACACAAAAAATAGCTAAAAATTCACCTCGACCTTTGATAAATCTGATAAGTGATAAAAGAGATTGAAATGCATAGAATCCTTCAGGAGTCTGGTAATAAATTAGCCCATATGCAGTACAGCTATAGGATCCCTTATCTGGAAAACTGATATCCAGAAAGCTCCGAATGGCTGGCTCCCATAGACTTCCAAAAAGGTACACTGGCACACAGGGCAATTGAAAAAGCAGGGTTACCCCTTGCTACATTTATTTAAGCGGACGTGCAACGTTTCGGGGTTCCTACCCCTTTCTCAAGCATACAAACAGTGACCATCGTGCAGTGTATAAAACAGGTGTGCAATTAACATAATTAGCATATTAATGACATGCTGTGTATATTCTCGAGGAACCTGATCCTTCGGCCAATGTGATTGGATTATAAACCCATTTAGTTTTAAAACCTAATAGAAGGATCCAAACAGGTGCATAAAACGTATAAATAAATATTCATTAAAATGTCCAAAATGTGCTCAATCCAGCTGGTGATAGTGCTGTAAAAGATACTAAAAAAAGAAACAGTATAAAAATACAAAATTACAAAAAGAATTACTTATTACTCACATAGTTTACACCAGTTAAACCGATACAAAAGATAAAAGATTAAAAGACACAACGTATCAAATTTCAAACCACAAACTTGCCCTACTGGAATAAATTGATCGTTACCTGTCCCTGGGGTCTACAAGAGTGTTCTCATCTGAAAAAAATGCGAAAAAAATTATTGTATACAATTCTTCAAATTACAGGAGGCTCTATTACTAAGCATAACTCTGCTTCATAGAAAACATGATAGATTATATTCCTCATTGAGTCCCCTCGGGTGTCTAGATTGTAAACAGCAAATCCAAAAGCATTCCCTCTGTAATAGCTTGCGTTTACTATCCTGTCCAGAAAACGCAGTTACTTTCTCCAAAATTTGCCATCTTAATTGTGCCACTCTATGGCCCTGTTCATAAAAATGTTTCGCCAATAAAGTTTCTTTTTTTGTTTTACTTGTTTCTTCCTCCTTACTTTTCTTCTTTGGGGATAAAGCTGGCAGGGGTTTATAATTTCTGAGTACGCTTTTGTGTTCATTTAATCTAACCTTCATTGATCGGGAGGTTTGACCAACGTAGGCTAGTCCACATGGACACTTCAAACAGTAAATGACCTCTTTACTGTCACAAGAAAAACAGCCATGTATAGCATGTTTGGAACCTTTGTGGGGGTGTGTTACATAATTCCCTAGTATAATACTGTTACAATGGCCACAGTTTCTGCACGGAAATGTGCCATTCAAATTGGATTTAACAGGAAAAATCCCACTTTTTCTTTCTTTTTTGTTGGTTTTTACAAAGTCCCCAATGTTTTTCCCACGTCTGTAAGAGAACAGTGGTGGCTGCTGAAACAAGTGTCCATGTTTCGAATCAGAACTTAAAATACCCCAATATTTCATGATAATTCTACGAAAAATTTTGGAATTATTATCATACACAGAGACGTATGGTATCCTCTGCGTTTTTTTTGAGGTAGTAGGTTTTTTAGCCAATAGCTGTGCCCTAGGTAAGCTTTTCACTTCCTCTCTAGCCGACTCTAGCAATGTTTTATCATATCCTTTATCCAAAAATTTTTTTAAAACCTTATTGGACTCTTTCTCATATAAGTTAACATTGGAGGTGATTCGTTTGACCCTTAAAAATTGGCTTTTTGGTAAGCCTTGAATCAAGCCAGGCGGGTGATGGGATGTAAATTTCAACAGGTTGTTACGATCCGTTGGCTTAGTATATACAGATGAAGCCACTTAGATTTGTGAGTTAAATGCGTCGTGACTCGGGGTTAATTGAAGAAACTGTGTAATCTAAAGTCATCTTAACTCATTTAATGCATTTAACCTTTTCATTAGCATACCAAAGCTCCATTGTTCACAATGGTGAATGCTTTAATTAAATGGGATGTTGTGACGCAGTTTTCTGTGTTAAATGAGATAAATGGGATATCTGTGTTTAGTTATTCTGTGTCAAACAGACAAACCAATGTGGCTGCATCTGTACTGTGGTTTCAAAAGTCCCATCAGTATGTGTGACGTTTACGTCCAAAAAATGTATCTCTGAATGATTCACCTCCATAGTGAACTTAATGGTGGGATGTACAGTGTTAAGGAAAGTTAGAAAACCATCCAAAACCTCCCTTGTCCCAGTCCACAAAAAGAATGTGTCATCGACATAGCGCATGTATGCCTGAATATATTGAGAAAAATCCATGTTAGAGAAAATGTGTTTCTGTTCAAAATGGTCCATAAACACATTTGCGTAGGCTGGTGCCATGTTGGCACCCATGGCACAGCCTTGTTGCTGTATATAATACTCGCCCTCAAATTGAAAATAATTCTTCAAAAGAACACTTTCCAACAAATCACAGATCAGCCCGATCATATGGTTGGGAAGGGAACCTTTACTGAGGTACAATGTATATTTATTTATACATGTTTTATGCACCTGTTTGGATCCTTTTATTAGGTTTTAAAACTAAATGGGTTTATAATCCAATCACATTGGCCGAAGGATCAGGTTCCTCGAGAATATACACAGCATGTCATTAATATGCTAATTATGTTAATTGCACACCTGTTTTATACACTGCACGATGGTCACTGTTTGTATGCTTGAGAAAGGGGTAGGAACCCCGAAACGTCGCACGTCCGCTTAAATAAATGTAGCAAGGGGTAACCCTGCTTTTTCAATTGCCCTGTGTGCCAGTGTACCTTTTTGGAAGCCTTTATCGAGGGGGTTGCCGAGCCCTCTACCCTGAGCACCGGGCGTCATTGATTACACTGAGGAGTGTGCTCTGCTTCACCATCTATTTTAGCTGGCTCCCATAGACTCCATTTTATCCAAATAATCCAAATTTTTAAAAATGATTTCCTTTTTCTCTATAATAATAAAACAGTAGCTTGTACTTGATCCCAACTAAGGTATAAATAATCCTTATTGGAAGCAAAACCAGCCTATTGGGTTTATTTAATATTTAAATGAATTTCTAGTAGACTTAATGCATGAAGACCCAAATTACAGAAAGATCTGTTATCTGGAAAACCCCAAGCCGAGCATTCTGGATAACAGGTACCATACCTGTATGTGTGTGTATATGTATATATATATATATATATATATATGTTTATTAAAAAAATTATCTACAATTATAGTCTAAAGTTGTATTATTATAATAATTAATGGTTTCACGCCCTTTTGAATTTTCATACCATTAAGACAGATTCCAATTGCTCAGTAAAAACATTATTGTCTATTCAATGGATAAACATCATCGTGCCCTACTGCCTTTAAATTCACATTGCAACGTTATGCAAACATTGCCCAATGACTCATAGAATGTCAATTATTTCCAACAGAATAGGCATACATCACCTTTCAGTATATGCACAGGCACCCCTTAGGCACTTACAACCACCCACACATGATTCTAAGGTGACCAAACACTTTACATTCCCTAAAGCAATAAATGATCATGGCTGCTTGTGGTCATGAAGACTTAACGCTTTAAACACTGGGGCATAAAATATAATACACTGTATTGCTGTGTATACATGTGTAAGAAGCCTGTTATGAATCTGAAATATTTAAAAGAAAAGAAAAAAAAAGACACCTTACTAAATGCAAACACAGCATATAAAGAAAGCATACATGGTATTTCAGAGTTGCTAGGTTTTGTTATTACTTCATATTTTACATTCCCATTGCAGAGAATTTTGGGACATGTGATATTTTAGGTAGACAACATACCGTATATTGTAACTCTCCTTTAGTTTCTACTATTCTGTTCTTCAGCCCTCTCCCTCTTCATTAAGAAGACCAGGTTATTATTGTTATTAATAGCAACTACATATTCAGCAGCATTTTACAAAGAATATGCATCAATTTTATTATAAGTAAATTAAACAGTATGAAATATCAGTATCAAAAAGTCCTTGCAAATAGTGGCCTGGCTGGATTGATCCTTGGACCACAGTGCTGTATGGCAGGCTACTGATTTCTCCACTATGGTAAAGACTTTAATAAATGCTTAACACCTACACATCAGGAACATCTTATATAAATACTTGTTTTATTTACAGGTGGAGCAAAAGATATTTTAAACCTCTGTAATTTATGTATTAAATAGTGGAGTTCTAATTAGAATGTATGTCTGCTATGTTGCAGTGTTTCCGCACTTTGCTAATAATTCAACACATTCTGTTGAATAAATGAATGAACTAGTGATGAGCAAATTCATTCGCCAAGCATGGATTTTCTGCGAGTTTTGGCACATTGCCACCTGCAAATTTTTTTGTAAATTGCGGCAAAAATTTGCAGTGGAAAATTTTACCTTGACAAAACAGTCATTGCAACAAAACTGTCGCCAAGGCAAAATTGTCGTCAAGATAAAAAAGTCACCATAAGAAAAAACACCCATTTACTTTAAAACATTTGGACAAAAAATTTGCCAAGACAAAAAAGTCACCAAGACAAAATTGTCGCTGGAACAAAAAAGCCACAATAAGAAAAAAAACACCCATTGACTTGCATTTGGAGTGAGAAAAAAATGTTGCACAAGCTAAAAATTGCTGTGCATTGACGCCCATTGACTTCAATGAGTTTAGCAAATTGTTCGCCGTTTTGCAAATTTATTCGAAGTTTCACAAATTTTTTGGCAAAACAGGACAGTTGGATCTTTACCCTCTATATAAATGTCTGAGAGTATTATATTATAACTAAAGCTAACCTTGAGGCAAAATATTCAGGAGTTTGCCCAACATGGACACTTCAACTGCCATCCGGCTAATGATTGGATGCCACAGGATTGGGGTGGGTTATGCAGAGTGATCATCTGAAAATTGTAAACAAGGATCAATGCAGTCATAAGCCAACAGCCATTTTTGCCTGATCTCAAAGATATCTTAATGAATCTATTTTGATTCTATTCTTCAGGGAAAAGGTATACTTTTGGTTCCAAATTGCAGTTAAAAGAGTGTCTGTTTGCCAATTTAGCACCAAAATAAGCCCTTTTAAACTTGAATCAGATACTTGTTGACAAAAGCTTACATTTTCAGTTGTTATGGAAAATTAAAGGGGACCCGTCACCCAAAAAAAAACATTCCAAATCCTATTTTATCACATTAGTCAAGCAAAATGAACTTTAATTACACTATATAAATTATTTGAATCTTATTTCCTTCAGTCTGGGAATTCATAATTATAACAAGCAGGAAGCAGCCATTTTGTGGACAGTTTTATTAAGACAAGCCTTGCATCATCTCAGAATCTTATATATATATCTTATATATATATATATATATATATATATATATATATATATATATATATATATATATATATATATATATATATATAGAATCTTATGTACATCTTATGATAAAAATATATCAGAATTTCTATTTAGTTTCTTCAGGTGACCACATCCAAACAACCTAAATTCTGGGAAATGGAAAATGACAGTTTGAGTGGGGCTGCAAAAAAAATGGAGACAATATCTAGAAAATCTTGGCTCGGGATTCTGTTGTAATAACAAAAAAAAGTATGCAGAAATATATTAAAATTACAATCACACAAATATCTGCCATGGTGTGCATTAAATTTAGATTGTACAGCAGTTCCATAAAAGGTCTAGTTTGTCGGTAGCTCATACATATTAACTGTGCTCCACACTGCATCTATTTTTGTGTTTCCGCAATAAGTCACAAAAGAAAAAACACCTAAAAATGTTATGCCGATTTTTACACAGTGAAGTATGGTGATGTGTGGTGTGGCCTGTTTTTACACAGCATAATAAATATGCCCCTAAGAGGGCACCCCCAGTGCTCATTCAGCATTTTTTACCTGGCCCTCTTCTTACCGCCTTCTATAGGCAAATATATTAATATACTTAGCTATAGATTCAGCATGTAACTTTACACATGACTGGAATCCAACTATATTAAAGCACTACAAAGCTTAAAGGGGTATTAAAAACACAAAAACATGTTAGGTGTTTAGTTTTATCACCCAGCTCCAATAAGCTGACAAGTGGTAAACCTGAGAACAGAAGCATCAGAAAACCTGTACTGCAATAGTGTTAGGGAAGAACTTCACGGGCGATTTCGGCGCGATCCAACATGCTGCGCAAAAACGCAGGCATCACGTCGGATGCAACGTAAAAAAGGAGAGTAATAGCATTGTCGGATGGTGTTACAGTGTTGATCCGACGCAACACGAATATGTCAAATAGCATTACGGACAAATTACTGGTGAACTTCTTTCACAGAAATGTATATAGGACAAGAGGTCAATCTTTGTTGGGATTACATGTTTACCTATTAGTCAGAAAGCTGTTAACAATGGGGAATCATGAGAATGTTGTCTTTCATTCACAGTTTGGGGTTTATCCCTGTGCAGTTCAACAAAATAGGAATGTATATTTTTAACTCACTGTTAAATATGTAACCACTGTATGGTTGTAAGACTATGTTCAAAAATGTAAAATGCCATATCCCTTTCAATGTCCCTTAGCCTGTGAAAACTTGAAGAAAGAAAGTAACTTCAATTAATTATTTGGAAAGAGAATGTAAAATGTATTTTGTTGTTGTACAGAAAAAAAAGATTGGGCAATAACTGGATGCACTGTATATTTGGTGCACATGTTAAACAATCACCTTGAATTTTTGAATCAAAGCTTTCAACAAAACAAGCCTGTTACACACAGATGTTCATCACTTAGCACCTAATGTATAAATAACAGCAACAAACCCAGAAAAAACACATCTAAATATACAAATAGCAATTCCAAGTTGAACAATTGCAGCTGATCAAAAGTGGATGGATGTTTTTGGTTTTAGCTGAAACAAGCTAGCTTTGTTTTTATGTTCATAATTACAATCAACAAATGATATCATAATCTGAAAACAGAGAATGGATTCACTCCATGGTAACTCAGATGCCCAGCAAAGAAAATAAAGGGCATATTTATTGCAAAATATAAATAAATATATATATATATATATATATATATATATATACATGATTCATTAAATCATTAGTATACAAAGACCTGGGTTGAATAGCCTTTGCTAATTTTTATTCTGAGCTCTAAAACACAAAAATAATTCATTTACAGAAAAAACATTTCAGTGCAAAAATAGGCAGAAAATAAAATTGCCTAAAATGCCAAACTACAAATAAACTTGTACGTGCAGCATACATTTGCAATTTCAGGTATGGGACCCATTATCCAGAATGCTCGGAACCTGGGGTTTTCTGGATAATGGCTTTTTCCCTTATTTGGATCTTCATACCTTAAGTCTACTAGAAAATCATGTAAACATGATATAAACCCAATAGGATCAATCTGCTTGCAATAAGGATTAAATATACTTTAGTTCGGATCATGTATAAGGTGCTGTTTTATAATTACAGAGAAAAAGGAAATCATTTTAAAAAAAAATTTGGATTATTTGGATACAATTTAATCTATGGGAGACAGTCTTTTCATAATTCGGAGCTTTCTGGATAACAGGTTTGCGAATAACAGATCCCATACATGTACTTGAGGTATATTCATACTATTAAATGCCACCAATATTGAAAAACTGGAAAGGAGGCAAATTATTTTTCTAAAACTGCATGAATAAAAAAGGGAATGACAGGTGCCATACTGCCATACCACATACTATAGTCAACAAGAGTAAATACACAATCCTTATGACCTATAGAAGTTATTGCACTCAATGAAGAATGTTAGGCAAGGTTAAAAATAACTTAAAGGAGAATGGAAAGCAAGTATAACATGTAGTGGTGACTGGTGAGTCTTTCCACCTTCCTCCTGAACCACACTAGTTTTTACAGTCTTTTTACAGCCCCATTTGTCGTACCTGGTCCTAGAATGCAAATAAGCACTTACGGGTTGGCATGCATCACTTCACACTGTTCCACAACAATACAATTCTCTCTGCAACGATTGCATGGGCAGTTAAAGCTGTTCTAGACATACGTAGCTGTGCATGCTCAGTGTAAGCAATCACTTATGAGTGATGTTGCATGAGATGGCACCTGACAACTTTGCTGCACTAAAATTTTGGGAACAGGTAGGACAAACAAGGCTGTAATGTGGGGCTGCACTGATACAATTCCAAAGAGTGGAAGAAGGTATCTCCAGGGTTACTATATTGTATACTTGGCTTTCATTCTTCTTTAAGTCACTTGAAGAGGAATAATATTAAAATATTTTTTATTTGAAGTAATTTATCAGATAATTCTGTTTTTTTTTAATTAAAATGTTTACATTTTAAGTTTTGCTACACAAACAGATAACACAACTGGCTAATACATGTCTTGATCTGATTTTTCAGCAGCTGTCCACATGATTGGAAAAGGACAACCGCTCTAACAACATGTCTGACCATAAATACATCCAAGCATTACCTTTGGTATACAGTATCTATTTAGATGAAACATAATTATGGACGTAAATGTGTTTCCCATATTATTTGTTTAAATCCCTGTGACTTCAAATTGCATGTATTGAAACCAACATTATGTGGAATCTAATTATTTGCTGTAAGGAAATGATAGTCAAGTGGAACTACTGTTTGTATATTTTATGAAACATACTAAAAAATAACTGGTGACAGTTGTTTACCATGGAATGCACCAGTTCAAGAGCCAAATGACGTATTGTTGTTTCATTAGTTTTAACTATTTTGATTTATTTAATCTTTTCCTTTAGAAATGGAATTAAAATAAGCATATTCTCTGGAGTAAATATGTTTTAGTTGAATCAGTTTACTTTAGATTTCACATGTAAAGTATACAACTTTAGAATACTAATTCAAAGACCTTTTGAATGTTTTAATGTTTTTTTTTTAAATATCCCAATTGTTTTTTTGCAGTTGTTTGTCTTGTAATTTTAACTGCTATCTGGATACAATGACCCCAGGAGTAGCAGTGGGCCCAAACATAAATGCAAGCTATACAAAAGGAAGACGGTAAAATCTACACTTGGAATGAATATAATTACTGGTTGCCACATGTTTCTCACTGCAGCAACCAGACAGAGACAAAATGGATAGACAGAAGATCCACAATACCATTTGCAATTTACCTTATAATATGACTACATCACACTAATAGTTAATTTTAAGGTGAAATACTGATGTAAATGAAAGATGAAAGAAAGTATAATATAGCAATACTTGTGTACATCAATCACAATATAAAATTAATGCTGTCCAAAGAACCTCTTTGTATCATTGACTTTTAGAGGACAATACACGGTTATATAGATTTTATTTCCAGATGTAAATGCAGCACATTAGTAGATTGCAGCTGCTCTGCACCTCTAGAATATTCTTTATAGCAATAACTGTTAATATAACGGTAAGTCTATTAACAGACATTGCCAATACTTTCAATGGAGTAGCAAGTCCATTAAGATAACTTTTCAATGCATCATTCCAACTTACTCAGAAATTAAATTACGCTTTGCAAGATGTAATTGTATTGATAACTTTAAATATCAATGCTCAAACAAATGCATCTGTGCAAAATGTGTGACAAGGTTAGCAGAAATCTGATTTTAATAAATTTATGTAAAAGTACTTAAAAATGGATATTACAGCTGAAGGTGAATTCTATTATTTCCCTTTACCTATGCAGCAATTTTTCCCACAATACAATATTTTAATAAGCTTTCCTCAAGTGTTAATTTGTAGGGGCCTATTTATTAAATGTGATCTAACATGTCATAGGGTATTAGTACATCAGTTTTGGATGCCTGTTTGTTGTTTTTAATATTCAAATAAAGCTGGATTTTATTTTATTTTGCACGTGTGGATTGGTTTTCTCAACCACTATACCCCTGAAACATGATGTCCGCTGGAATGGAGTCCAGTAAGAGGACATGTGAGTTTTTCCCTATTCAAGCCTATTTATTAAACCTCCAATTTTTCTGGTTGAGTTTTCAAAGGAGAAAAACTCTAATTTTTAGAAAAAAATAAAATTTTTCTAAATTTATTAGGCTTGTAAGATGCTAAAAATTTGAATCCGAAAAAAACTCCAGCTAAAACCTTACAAATTCATAGAAGTCAATAGCAGATGGTCCCTTTAACAGTTGGAACATGTTTTTTGCCTTCAGGATTCTCGATAGTTTCAGGCTGGTTGCAATGATTTTCGCACAATAATCCAATAAATTCAAACTTTTCAGGCAACAACTTGAAAAAGCTGCAAGATTCACGAATCAAATTGCAAAGTCGCAAGTCTTGTACTGATTTTTACAAGAATAATTATTGGTAAATTAAGGGGAAAGTAGCCATTAAAGGAGAACTAAGCCCTAAACACGAATATGGAGAAAAATGTATTTTATATACTGAACTTACTGTACCAACCTAAAGATTCAGCATGAAGTAATTGGGTAATGTAATGATAAGTCTTAAGTGAGTCTGCATCTAGTTACATACAGCACCAAATCATATTTTATGCTTTTAAACAGCTATAGGTTTCTGTAGGTTACTAGACAAGTAGCAAAGATCACTTACTACATTCCCCTTAATTCATATATTAATTTTAGCTAATAGGATGTGTTTAAAAAATCTTCAGATACCTATAATAAATTCAAAGGAGGACCTGTGTGGAATAACAACACATGGTAAATCTTATAATATACTAAATAATGAAAAAGAATAAACTTAGAGGCCTATTTATCTCATTTTAGTGGTTTTGAAACTGCAAATAAACTCACTTTCTCTAAAAACATGAATGCCATGGAATTAATGAAAAGATCCGAATTGAAAAAAACACAAATGAAAACAAGCACTGACCAATTTAAAAAAAATACAAATACCGCTAAAACTTCTACAAATTTTAGTTTTTCTGACAATTCCTAGTGAAAAGAAAATCAGAAGGCCTTTAAAAGCCCAAACTGAAAAAAATGGTCCAATAGGAACAGTGCGTGGGTTTTTGTATTAGAGATTGTCATGGTTTTTACACTTAGGGGCACATTTACTCAGTTCGAGTGAAGGAATAGACTAAAAAATACTTCGAATTTCAAAGTATTTTTTTGGCTACTTCGACCATCGACTTGGCTGTTTTGACCATCGACTACGACTTCGAATCGAACGATTCGAACTAAAAATTGTTCGACTATTCGACCATTCGATAGTCGAAGTACTGTCTCTTTAAAAAAAACTTTGACCCCCTACTTCGCCATCTAAAACCTCGTTCGATCGATGGATTAAAATCCTTCGAATCAATATTCGAAGTCGAAGGATTTACCTTCGGCAGTCGAATATTGAGGGTTAATTAACCCTCGATATTCGACCATATGTAAATCGAGCCCCTTAGTAAATCTCAGATTTTTACAGTTTTAAAGAATTATAGGAAAAATGCAGATTTTTAGAGATTCATGAAGAAAAAGACATTTGAATGTTAGTTACTAGGCCCATAAGTGCAGTGCCTGAACCCTGCCCCCCTTGCTAACATTTATTTATCTATTCATTTATTTTCCTTTCAGCATGAAATCTAAATTGGAAAGCTTCTTTAGTTGTAACATGTCAAAAACAAAACAGCTCCCATTACATAATTGTGAGTTGTGCAGGGTAATATTCTGGAAGACCCTTTATTAATAATATAGAAACATATTTGCAGCAGGAGACCCAAGTCAATCAACGGGAAGTAGCTCAAGTAGAGCAGTCAAGAAAAATGAAATCAAATATCGGTTTAGTTGCTATAAGTTCCTTATATTAAAAATATTAATCCTAAGAAACTTTCCAACATACATTAATGGATGATTATACATGTGTAAATGCAATTGCTTTTAAAAAGCATTAACTGGTGGTTTATGTTGTCTGCATTGCTGGATCCAAGTCCTTGAAATATATAGCAGACGCTAACTGATTAACTTGGATGAAAATTTAGTTCTGCTACATTATTTTAAGAGTCATAATCAGAGAACCATAAGGCATATTTACAGACTGTTGCAATTACACTTACCAATTACTACAAAACTATTTAAAAAAAAACTTTAATAAGTTTGGCATTTTGTTTCACTCTGCTACACAGTTTTTGGTTAAAAATGAAATACAATTTCCTTCAGTATTAGAAGTATTGTACCCCTGACTAGAGGGACAGAAAGCACTCTTTTTTATTACTACCTGTATATATTGAATATTTAGACCATATCAATACAAAGGGAACAGGCAACAAGTCCCATGATAGTGATGAGTTTTGTGTTGTTGATGACTTAATCAAATGCGGTTATTGTTTAAGAACTAACTTCATTCTTTTTTTGTATGTCATAGAAAAAGATTGAAGTGGAAAGCAATAAAACATTGACAGATTCTATTAGCTCATCTAAAGCTAGAAGTAAACATATGTCCATCCAAGAATTTCATGCCCTGGAATGAAAATGTGAAAAATAAGCCATTTCCTTAGAAAGAAGACTGTTGCTGAGTGTTGTGGTGTAAAGGGCTCTAATGTCACCGTTCATTGGAGGCTAATAAACATTGATCGCAGAGGCTGCAAAGCCACAAATAAAAACACTTTTTGTCTGATCTGTAAAGAAAGAAGAAAATCAATTGTGCAAAAGAACAGTGTCTATGGACCATTTTAAACTGGGAAAAAGTACTGTTTAACAATAAATCAACATTTTCCATTACTGCTAACAATGAATCTATTTATCCATCAAGAAAGCCAGGTAAAGAATTGAAGTTACAGAGAGCTGCAATGCCATTAAATATCAAGCATCTGCCATGATGCAGACCACTTTCACTACCATAGGTATAGACAAGTTTAGTTACATAATCCTAATACATACAGAACCAAAAATACACTTTCTGAATATAGCTTAAAAAATGTCTGTCTCTTTTTATCAACATGCTTGTTTCCACAAAGTATGGCCAAAGTGTTTTTCAATCCATTAAATCAGAATCATGTAAAGCTAGCTGTATGTTATTTTAATAACTTGTGTATCAGTGCTGTACAGCAGAAAAATAAATGAATAGAACAAACAATAATGAATGCAAGTAAATACAAAGTACTGTTATATTAAAGAGCTCTCTAGGAGATCTCTGCCCCATAGAGCTTATAATCTAAGTGGGTAGGTAACATACAGACACATATTTTACACAGTTAAATATACAGCAGAATATTAACTCAATTAATGGTCATATTACTCCATATTATTATATTAGATTTAACTGTTTAACCCATAACACAGATTCCAATGAAAACATGCATCCAGTCCAAATATGCACAGATGGAGGTCTTGGTTGGCCTATTTTATGTTGTTGCGAAAAGACAAGAAGACAAGGAATACCTCAATGATATGAACTTCTTTCTATTACATGAATATTATGCACCCTGTCAATTAAATTGGCTAAATAAACCAAGCAATATACTGAAAACAGGGCATACTAGTCTAATACCATCTAGATAGTGGCTTGGTACCTCAAGATGACTTAAGTCCATCCTCACATGTGATAATGACGTCCAATGGACCTTTGGCGGAGTACTACAAACCACAATTTGGCCATTTACGCCCGTTTGAATTAATTCCTTGAAATGTATTCCTCCCCCAACCCCCCTAAACCTTTGGAACAATGTTAGAAGTTTTGTTCACTTCTGATAGCATTGTGTTGCGATGATGTATTGATTACTATTGTACTTTTCTGTAGACTTCCACATCTATGGGCTTGTTGACCTCCTAAGTCTGTGAAACTACATGTAATTTTGAATGTGGTTATCTTCTAATGTTGATGCAGTGTTTGATGCGAATACATTTTTTTATACTTCTCCCTAGTTGCTCTTATGAAAAACTGAATCTATAGCATTTTTGTTGTTGCTATGGTGACACTCTCGACTTCGGTATAATTGATCTACTTATCAATCTCAGGAGTGGATTTATTACATTGGTTAGGATTAAATGATGGTTATCATACTTTGATGTGTAGTAGGATGGGGTCATGTCAGTTAGACAAGACTGCCCTGTCTGCAATATTTTTCTTTAAATATGTACACTGCCCTACCATCTATTTTTAGCCATTTTACATCCGTTGCAACATTTTATACAAGTAAAATGTTAGGCTGGTTAAATGAGAAAGGGTTCCTTATTAATCCTTCAGGGAAGGGAATACAATAGCCCACCTTACTATAATAATTTTATAATTTAATAATACTGGTACTATCTGCTCCAATGGGTGCAACAGTGTACTTTGAGTTCATAAAATGCTTATGCCCACTAAATACAGTACAGTACATTGCACAAAATGTATCTTAACATTAACTCAGTAACATACACCAGATTAGTGTAGCCTGCACCATTCACTATTTCCTTTCATTACTAAATAGTAATGTATTAGTATGTATGTATTTAAATGTATGATTTCAAGACACATATACATACATGTGTTTTTCACAGTAAACCTCTATTAAAAAATCATCCTCAGCTTTATGCTCATATGTGTGCAAAAGTAGAGTTACCAGCTTATTCCTCTAAAAGAGCAGTGTTTTAATATGATATAGACAGTGATATTCTGACCCGATGTGCATTTGATCTTCATTTTGTTTTTCAAGTTATTTAGCTTTTTGTTTGAAATCTCAGCAGTTACTGTATCTGGATGCTATGGTGCAATTAACCTAGCAACCAAGCAGTGGTTTTAATGAGATAGTTACATAGTTACATAGTTAAATTGGGTTGAAAAAAGACAAAGTCCATCAAGTTCAACCCCTCCAAATGATACCCAGCATCCATACATACACCCCTCTACTTTTAATTAAATTCTATATACCCATACTAACTATAGAGCTTAGTATCACAATAGCCTTTGATATTATGTCTGTCCAAAAAATCATCCAAGCCATTCTTAAAGGCATTAACTGAATCAGCCATCACAACATCACCCGGCAGTGCATTCCACAACCTCACTGTCCTGACTGTGAAGAACCCCCTACGTTGCTTCAAATGAAAGTTCTTTTCTTCTAGTCTAAACGGGTGGCCTCTGGTACGGTGATCCACTTTATGGGTAAAAAGGTCCCCTGCCATTTGTCTATAATGTCCTCTAATGTACTTGTAAAGTGTAATCATGTCCCCTCGCAAGCGCCTTTTTTCCAGAGAAAACAACCCCAACCTTGACAGTCTACCCTCATAATTTAAGTCTTCCGTCCCTCTAACCAATTTAGTTGCACGTCTCTGCACTCTCTCCAGCTCATTTATATCCCTCTTAAGGACTGGATTCCAAAACTGCACTGCATACTCCAGATGAGGCCTTACCAGGGACCTATAAAGAGGCATAATTATGTTTTCATCCCTTGAGTTAATGCCCTTTTTTATGCAAGACAGAACTTTATTTGCTTTAGTAGCCACAGAATGACACTGCCCAGAATTAGACAACGTGTTATCTACAAAGACCCCTAGATCCTTCTCATTTAAGGAAACTCCCAATACACTGCCATTTAGTGTATAACTTGCATTTATATTATTTTTGCCAAAGTGCATAACCTTGCATTTATCAACATTGAACCTCATTTTCCAGTTTTCTGCCCAGTTTTCCAGTTTAGACAAATCACTCTGCAAAGTGTCAGCATCCTGCATGGAACCTATAGTTCTGCACAATTTAGTATCATCTGCAAAAATAGAAACAGTACTTTCAATGCCCACCTCCAGGTCATTAATAAACAAGTTGAAAAGCAAGGGACCTAGTACAGAGCCCTGCGGTACTCCACTAACAACATTGGTCCAATTAGAAAATGTTCCATTTACCACCACTCTTTGTAGTCTATCTTTTAGCCAGTTCTCTATCCAAGTACAAATACTATGTTCCAGGCCAACATTCCTTAATTTAACCAGTAACCTTTTGTGTGGCACTGTATCAAATGCTTTAGCAAAATCTAAGTAAATCACATCCACTGCCATCCCAGAATCGAGGTGTCTACTTACATTCTCATAAAAAGAAATTAAGTTAGTCTGGCAAGATCTATTACGCATAAAACCATGCTGGCACAAACTCATAGTATTATGATTTGCTATGAAGTCCAGTATCTTATCCTTTATTAACCCTTCGAAAAGCTTTCCTACCACTGACGTCAGACTAACTGGCCTATAGTTTTGAGGCTGAGAACGGGATCCTTTTTTGAATAGAGGCACCACATTAGCAATTCGCCAGTCTCTCGGCACTATGCCAGATCTCAATGAATCCTGAAAAATTAAGTAAAGAGGTTTGGCAATCACAGAGCTAAGCTCGCTAATTACCCTGGGATGAATACCATCTGGCCCTGGACCTTTGTTAATCTTAACATGTTCTAGTCTCTTTTGAATTTCATCATGTGTGAACCATGCATCATTAGTTGTATTACTAGAATTGGGACTGTTAAGAAGGAAACCTTCACTTACTGATTCCTCATTTGTGTAGACAGATGAAAAATATGAATTCAGAATCTGCGCTTTTAATTTGTTTTCATCAACCAGCTGACCCCCCTCTGATAGTAAGGGACCCACCCCTTCCTGCTTCATTTTTTTACTATTAACATATTTAAAAAATAATTTTGGATTTTTTTTACTGCTTACTGCAATATCCTTTTCTATAGCAATTTTAGCTTGCCTTATAGCTTCTTTGCATGATTTATTGGCCTCCTTGTACCTTATAAATGATTCAGCTGTACCAGCTAACTTGAAAGTTTTAAAAGCACGTCTTTTCTTACCCACCTCAACACCAACGCTTCTATTGAACCAAAAAGGTTTTGCTTTGCAACGACGTTCCTTGCTTACAAGTGGAATATACTGACAAGTATATTTATTAAGCAGCATTTTAAAGACTTCCCATTTTTGTTCTGTGTTTAACCCTGTGAAAAGCATTTCCCACTTAATATGTTGCAGAGATGCCCTTATACTGTCAAAGTTTGCACGTCTGAAATTTAGTGTTTTAGTTACTCCCTTATAGAATTGCTTCTGCAACAGAATCTCAAAGGAGACCATGTTATGATCACTATTCCCTAAATGCTCACCCACACAAATGTTAGAGATGAGTTCAGTATTGTTAGTTATTACAAGGTCCAAAAGAGAGTTATTCCTAGTAGGTTCTTGAACGAGCTGGAATAAAAAGTTGTCATTCAGCATATTTACAAACCTACTAGCTTTTTCTGTCTTAGCAACCCCATTACCCCAGTCAATGTCTGGATAATTGAAGTCACCCATAGCAACAACTTGACCCAGCTGTGAAGCCGCTTGTATCTGCAAGAGTAGCTCGGCTTCATACTCGACACTTATACGAGGTGGTTTATAGCATACACCAATGATAATTCTTTTTGATACCTTTTGCCCAGTCGAAATCTCTACCCAGAGTGATTCTACACCCTCACCAGTGCCAGCTATTTTTATTTCTTTAGCGCATGGCTTTAATTCAGGCTTTACATACAAACACACTCCTCCACCCTTTTTAATCCCTCTATCCCTCCTAAAAAGGGTGTAACCATTTAAATTCACAATCCAGTCACATGTTTCATCCCACCAGGTCTCAGTGATACCAATTATATCATAATTTTTAGAGCATGCAATTAATTCCAGGTCTCCCATTTTACCTGACAAACTCCGTGCATTTGCCAGCATACAGCGGAGGTTATTACTTTTACTTTTGAAATGTGCATTACTTGGTAAAGAATTATACGTTAAGTTAGTATTATTCTGTTTTCCTTGTAACAGAGGGACCTCCTTAGCTGGTAAACTGTATGCCCCCCTCACTCCTCCCCCATGACCCCTTACTAACCCCACTGCCCCGTCTACACTAGCTTCCCCATAATCCTTTCTCTCACCCACCCCCCCCTTGCCTAGTTTAAACACTCCTCCAACCTCTTAGCCATTCTTTCCCCTAGCACCGCGGACCCCCTTCCATTGAGGTGCAAACCGTCACGGCTGTATAAGTTGTACCCCAACGAAAAGTCAGCCCAGTGCTCTATGAACCCAAACCCTTCCTTCCTGCACCAAGACTTTAGCCACGCATTAAGCTCCCTAAGCTCCCGCTGTTTTCCTAAACTTGCACGTGGCACAGGCAAAATTTCAGAAAAGATTACATTGGAAGACCTTTCCTTGATCTTAGAGCCTAGATCCCTGAAATCATTCTTTAAGGTCTTCCATCTACCATTTATTTTGTCATTAGTACCGATATGTACTAAGACAGCTGGGTCGTGCCCAGCCCCACCCAATAATTTGTCTATCCGATCAACCACATGCCGAACCCTGGCACCAGGTAGACAGCAAACTGTTCGGTTGTAGCGATCCGGACGACAAATTACCCTATCCACTTTCCTAATAATTGAGTCCCCTACAACCACAATCTGCTTAGGCCTGATTCTACTCTCCCCCCCACCACTACTAGAGAAACTGGTCTCCCGGCTGTTAGAGAGATCAGCCCCATCTAGAATTGCCAATCCAGAGTTCATACTCCCATCATCTTCACACAATCTGGCAAATTTGTTGCGATGTATAATCTCCGGATCAGCCTCCATTTTCCTTTTGCCCACCTTAGATTTTCTAACTGTCACCCAGCTAGCTGCCTCAACATCCTGCTGCTGTTCTGTTCCCCCCAAACTATCTGACCCCGCTAGGTCCTGCTCAGTGAGCAAAAGACTCCTTTCAAGATTGTCAATCGACCGCAGTGTTGCAATTTGTTGCTCTAGTGCTCTAACTTGAGCCTCCAAAGTGGCAATTTGCTCACAACCACCACAGAGGTAAGCATTTTGGATCTCTTGTTCCAAATCTGCATACATATGGCAGACTGTGCACTGAGTCAGACCTTCAATCTTGCTAGCACTCATTATCCCAGTTACAGATCAAAACAGGAAAAAATATAAATAAATATATAAAATAAAAATGAGGGTTTAGAACAAAACTTTTGACCTAGTTTGAACCTCCTTTAGTTTTCAACTCCGGTATTTGTAACTCCACTTACAGATCCCCCACTTAACTCCGGTGTTTGTAACTCCACTTACAGATCCCCCACTTAACTCCGGTGTTTGTAACTCCACTTACAGATCCCCCACTTAACGAGCAAACACTTAAGAGAAGCTAACACTAGAGCAAGCTCCACTGGAGTCCCAGGGGTTCTATTTATACAGTCTGTTCAGGTGCAACTAATCAAACCCCACCCCCTCAAACGGAGGGAAAACTGCAAAGTAAAGCAGGTTGTGACAAACTTGCTGTAAGCACACTAGCACACCAAACTTTGCTGTTTAGCACCCAAGACAGAAAAAAAAAAAAAAAAACCTTTTAAAAAAAAAAATTAAACCACAGTAGTTAAATATAAACCTTAATATAAAAAAGCAGTTAAGAAATACTTATCCTTTTCAGATGATTTGTTTGCTTTAAGTTGCTTTAAACCTGTCAGCAGCCTGATTCAAACAGACTCACTGGAGTCCCAGGGGTTCTATTTATACAGTCTGTTCAGGTGCAACTAATCAAACCCCACCCCCTCAAACGGAGGGAAAACTGCAAAGTAAAGCAGGTTGTGACAAACTTGCTGTAAGCACACTAGCACACCAAACTTTGCTGTTTAGCACCCAAGACAGAAAAAAAAAAAAAACCTTTTAAAAAAAAAAATTAAACCACAGTAGTTAAATATAAACCTTAATATAAAAAAGCAGTTAAGAAATACTTATCCTTTTCAGATGATTTGTTTGCTTTAAGTTGCTTTAAACCTGTCAGCAGCCTGATTCAAACAGATGTTGGAAGATGAACATTTATATAATTGGAAAACGGCAGAGGAGAAAAGCAAATAATTAAAAAACTATACAAAATTAAAATCAGCTGAAAAGAATAGTTCTTTCTATAACATGCTAAAAGTCAAGGTCTAATAACCCTTCAGTTTCCAATAGTAATGTGCAGGCTGGCCCGAAGCCTGTGTGTTCGGGCTGAACTTTAGCCTGTGTTCTTCCTGCTCGTGGCCTTCTTCTGCCCCACTTCTATCTCTGCATGTGACTTTTTATATACTCGCACAGGCCCACCTCTTTTGTGACATTACAGCAGGGCAGGTCAGGTGAGGGTATATAAAGAGGGGAGCACGACAGGTTAGGGTTGGGTGCTGGTGAAGGAGCAGCTGGTTAGGGTTGGGTGCAGGTTGAGTTTTTCCCGACCCGCACATCAATAGTTTTCAACACTTAAAATAAAAATGGAGTGTACTATGTTGCAGCTCCATATAGATGAATTTCATAACCTGCACTAAAAGCATAATGTTGTATGTATTGTGTATGTGTATTATTTGTGTATTTTAAAGGGATACATAGTTAACCCCTCCAAATGAAAACCAGCGCCCATACTTCCACCCACCCACTGAAACTATATATATAGCAATATCTATATTAATTGTATATCTTGCCTTGGATATTATGCTTATCCAAGAACTCATCCAAGCCCCTTTCAAGCACTAACAGAATTGACTATCACATCATCATCTGGCAGTGCATTCCACAAACTCACTGTCCTCACTGTGAAGAACCACCTATGCTACTTCAAATGGAAGTTCTTTTCATCTAGTCTAAAGGGGTGACCTCTGGTAAGGTGATCCTCTTTATGGAAGAATAGATCTCCTGCTAGCTGTCTATAATGGCCTGTAATGTAATCATTAATCTAATGTAATCATGTCCCCTCGTAAGTGTCTTTTTTTTTCCAGAGAAAACAACCCCAACTGTGACAGTCAATTTTCATAATTTAAGTCTTCCATCCCTCTAACAAGTTTAGTTGCACATCTCTGCACTCTCTCCAGATCGTTTATATCACTCTTAAGGACTGGAGTCCAAAACTGTACTGCATACTCCAGATGAGGCCTTACCAGGGACCTATAAAGAGGCAAAATTATGTTTTCATCCCTTGAGTTAATGGCCTTTTTAATGCAAGACAGAACTTTATTTGTTTTAGTAGCCACAGAATGACACTGCCTGGAATTAGACAATGTATGTAGGCAATACAACTGCATTGCTACCAGAAACCAATGCAGTCGGCTGACAGTTACTGCAGTTAACTGCTGACTAACAATTTGCATTTAATATGAATAACGTCAGAATAAGAGGGTACAAGTGCCAGGCCTTGGGTAGAAGCCTAAATCAATTGCCCATTGCAACAAAACAACCCCCCTCCCAGAATGCACACTTCCCCCCCCGTCTACATACCCACAACATAATGCTCCTGAGCTTGCATCTTATGCACTGCAACCAGAAAACTAGCTAGAAGGCAGAAGAGGTAAGTGCTCAGCGACCCCCTCATCCTTACACCCTAGGCATGTATCTCATCTGCCTACCTTTACTTCCGGCCCTGGATGTCCCAGTAAAAAAGCCATGCACCTTGCATTCCTTGATTGTAAACTGGAAACGTAAAATCTACAGTGTTGTAGCTTTCTATTTACAGCACATTAAGGGTTAAGGTAAGATTCTGCTTTATAGGTGTCACAGACAATAGACAATATTAAAAAAAATATATAGGCTACTAACTCTTAGGGATATATAATTGTACTAAATAGTCATAGGCATCAACACCACTGTAAAGCATTTTCAGATTCCTCCAATCTACAATGAAGTTGAAAATTAGGAAAAAAATTCAGGTTTTTATTTTACCAACATATCCCATTGTTTTACTTTGCATTCTTGATTGAATATTGGCTAGGTAGGTAGGATCATGCATTTCACAGTGGTCAGCTTTAATTTCAGGAAAACAGAAAGTCTTAAGAACAAAAATAAATGTTGGCCATTTTGCTATATTCTAAATGTATCTTTCACCCCTCTAAGAACTGCAAACTAAACAGTAAGACATTTCAGAAAAAATAAGATACAAATTCTGATAAACATGTTAAAAGTGCTCTGCCACCTATGCCCCATGCCACAAGCAGCACTACAGCCACGGGCATATACTGATGCTTATACATAATGTTTAGTGCAATGGTTGGTATATTCTAGACTTCTGATTAAAATTCTAATGAATACACAGTTGCATTTTACAACATTTACAGCTTTTAATTTGCACCTGGAAGGAAAAAACTGGATAATAACATGCAACTTGCTTTAGAGAACATTTTTGAAAATCTGTGAGAGATAACTGTTAGGGCAATAGGTAAAGGTGCAGTGATGATCAATCACAATTTCAGCATTGTGTTTCTATCTCCCTTATGCCCCATTAATATGTTTCCTGAGAAAAAGTACATTTATCATCATGTATTTGGAGCACGCACGCATAAACTATAAAAGCTCTTAATTGGCCAAGGATGCTGGGCAGCTTAGTTCCCTTGATAAGTCTCTTACTTTTTCATTTACAGACTCAAAATAGGCATTTTTATATGTTTGTTAACAAAAAATGCTTTTGGCACTTTGCAGTTTTAGATTCAGGACATGCATTTAGATATTTTACAGCAATGTCATTCATTTGTCTACAAAAGATTATTCTGCAATATGCTCTTGTGTGTTTGTGGACCTCCTCCAATGTTCCAGAAGTAATTTAACTATGCAGATGACCAATTTATTTTCAATCAGGGATGTTAAATGGCAGTATTGTTTAAGTCCAAGATTGGTATTCTAAACACAAGCCAAGCACGTCTATATTTGGTTATACGTTTTTGAGAAATGAAGGGCATACTTCTTTCCGGAGGCTAAAAGAATATTGTCAGGGATTTTTTCTTTTTCTCTTGAATTGGCCAACACGAGGATTAACAAGCTGACAGCACTGAATTTGTTTATTTACAAACACACATTTCAGAAGTGTCTTTGCAGAGGCACAACAGACTGATATATTAAAAACTCACAATGAAACAGGTGCAGATGAATTGTCTCCTGCTGTTCAGGCTTTGATTGTGCAATAAATTAAGAGCACAATATCTTGTTACCTAGTAACTGGAACATGCTTATGAGTAGTTTTCCAACTTTACACAACAAAATGTAAAAACATCAACTCCAAAGGCCATTACCATTGTGCAATGGGACTGTTCCCATTGACTTTAATGCAACCTCGACAGGTTTGAGATGGCGTGGTTTTATATTTGGGCTTTTTAGCCCTCAGGGTTTAATAAATTCCAAAAATTTGTGATTTTTTTATGCCTATTATAACACAAAAAATTACGAATTTTTCGGATTTCGGGCTTTCGGAGCTTAGTAAATAACCCCCTTTCTGTGTGCTGGTGAATAGGGGTGGTAAATAAGGGTCAGGGAAAGCCATTTATTCCATAGACATAGAAGGATACCGGAAAAGAGTGGTCCAGCACTTATACGCCCATGCACACATGCACACGCATACAGTGCTATACCTTTATTTAATACTTAAAGGAATTGTTCAGTGTAAAAATAAAAACTGGGTAAATAGATAGCTCTCTTGGTTTACACTGACTGATTACCCTGGTTACCAGGCAGTAACCAATCAGAGACTTGAGGGGGGCCACATGGGTCATATCTGTTGCTTTTGAATCTGAGCTGAATGAGCTGAGGGTCAATTACAAACTCACTGAACAGAAATGTACCATGTGGCCCCCCTTCAAGTCGCTGACTAGCTCAGAGTTATAGAGCTGAAAAGCAGGAAGTTGGATTCTGGCTGTTTTATTAGACATCTGTTCACTCCAGCCTTTATATATTACATTTTTGGCTAACTAAACATTTTTGGCTAACTAGAAACATTTTTTATTTTGCAAAGCCTATCTACAGTATTTACCCAGTTTTTATTTCACACTGAACTGTTCCTTCAAATATATTTATTATATTTATTACTTGTCTTTCCTGTGTGTACTTTTATATATATTGTAAGATTGTACAGACCTGTATATCTTTACAGCATTTAATAAATACATACAAAAGCTGAAACTCTGTTATTTTAAATTCATCATTGTCTTTCTTGCCTATGTTATACTGCAGAAAAAGCAAGTGTGCTCTTATTGTTTAAATAAGCCATACAATGTTCATCAGAAATTCTGAAATAATGCAGTAACCTATATTAGGAGTTAAAGTTGTAACCTTGTAACCAGTAGTTTCAGAGCTACAATGTGTTTCATATTATGTATCTACACAAAACCAATGAAGGGAATTGATTTCTATGACAGTGCATTACTTTAAGGTTATTGTGGAAGCTAACTTCCATGAAGTTAAATTACCCTTCAATAGTGAAATAGGTTCCTTACTCTAGTGCAACATGCCATTAAAAGGAAGAAAGAGGCACACACTTTTTTTCTGATGAGCTAGCAAGTTTCCTACATCGTTAAGTTAAAGATTTTACCACTTTTGTAACACCTGTAGTAAATTTCACTTCACAGCTGATGAGCACACTTTAGTTTTTTTTATATCAATGGCAAAGTAGCAACTTTAATAGGAGTTGTTTAAAGCATGTTTAATAGTATTATTTCTGATATTACACGTATCTTTGTCTTTGCTGCCTGTGCTTTACTGAGGCTTGCAGGTAAAAACATAGATGGTTATACAATGTTTTTCTCAAAGTATTGAAGGTATAGTTTTTAATGTTATATATACATTTTGCTACACTTTATGCATTGCAAATAATTCATTTTATTGTTTAAAATGTTATTCTCAATTCTCAATAATTGTTTTTTTCTTTTTTAGTTTTGAAACTACTGTGGGGACCGGCATCTTAGTACATTATGCCTGATCCAAGATGCAAGTTTTCAGGCAGCTACAGTCAGCTATTCATTCTTAGCCTAATGTCACATGCAGGGACTTTTATTTATATTTCCGACATTTTGACGCTGGCCGAGAAAAAGTTTAACTTGACTCCCTGCATCCCTGTGTATGTGTGCAATGACAGAAGTGCAATACACATAACAAAGAACCAAAACTGCTTTTGTTGCCTCTTTTTTCCCACATGATATGCTGGAGGTAAACTCTATGCACATGTAAACTAGCAGGCAGTCTCATTATTGTATTGTATAAAATAAATATATATGACAAATCCATAGTATGCCGCAGGGACAGGCTGCTCCATTGGTATCCTGTGGGAGTTTCAAAAATTCATTGACTATAGTTGGTATTAAGATGCTCTTGGGAATCAGTGGTTTCATTCAATGTATACAATTATATATGGGGAATGCATAAGTGAGATTGTTCAGTTTTTCAGTGATGAAAAATGTACATCCACACACTTCATCACATACAGACAAGGAAGGTGAAGACTGTGAGCACAGTGCTTTATACACAGTACAGTACAGTGGAAAGTAGTGTATCTTTTTCACTTTTAAATAAAATAGTTTGTTGGTTCCAGATTAGTCAAAATTTTATATTTTAATAATTTAATATGTTTGTAGTACAAACAATTATAAAAATTGCAAATATTTTCGCACATTTATAGAAGTAAAGCATAATTATGCAAGCTGTGGTTTTAAACAGAGCAAAGGAAAGATACAGTGAAGCATTTTTATTAGAACTGTTGAATGACAAAGGCTGATAAATGCAATTTATGGAAAAATAAATTATTTGGCAAGCGTTTAAGAGGAAGGAAGAGTGATTATATCCAGGGTGATTACCCCCGAGCATGATTAGAAGGTTGCTTGCACTATAGCTGTCTCAGCAGAGTGATTACTCTAAAATCCAGACTGCAGTGCAATTTGAAAATGCAGAATTTAGTATGCGGTATTATGTACAACTTATTAAATCAATTTGGACACAAGTGTGAAAAACAACGTAAGGCAATAACAGAAGGGAACTTTCATATTTAAATAGGTTCCCCACAGATGACTTGATTAGATATGTTATTGAAACACTTAGGGACAAATTCACTAAGATGCGAAGTTGCGCCAGGCTCAACTTCGCCGCACTTCGCCACACTTTGCCAAACTTCGCCACACTTCGCCAGGCGTATTTTCGCCAGCGCTCCGCAAATTCACTAAAATCTGAAGTTGCGCACAGGGGAAGCGTAAGTTTTCGAAGTTGCGCTAGCGTTAATTCGCCAAGCGAAGCGAAGTTTTGCTAGCGATGGTTCATTTACATACGGCGCGAAATTCAAATTTCAATGGAGGAATACGTATCAGCACTACAAATGCCTAGAAAACCTTCAAATCAGCAAATAAAAATTTCATTTTGCCCTACACATGTGCCCACTGTCTAGGTAAGTTGCCATGAGTCAGGAAATGTAGGGGGGAGGAAGGGGAGCCCCAAAATTTTTTTCGATCTTTTTCAGCCTATCACCCATCATGTAGAAAACACGCCAGTGTTTTTTGGGACTTAGAAAAAATTTTGACTTTTTTTGAAACAATCCCTATCTACTCTATTGCGCTTCGCCAGGTCTGAGGTAGCGAAGGAAGTCTAGCGTAAAAGGTAGCGTTCAGTACACTGCGCAAGTTAGTGAATTTGCGTAGTTACATCGCTAGCGAAAATTCGCCTGGCGTAAGGGTGCAAAGTAACACTAGCGAAATTACGCCAGCATTCGTTAGTGAATTTGCGCACTAGCGAAAAATGCCAAACGCTAGTGAATTAACGCTAGCGTTCGGCGCTTAGTGAATTTGTGCCTTAATTGGTGAGGAAGGTTTAACCATGAACAGCCATTATTGGAAACCATGTGATAAAGAGGAAACCCAGGACCTGTTATACAGAATTCTTGGCACCTGGGGTTTTCTGGATAATGGGTCTTTCTGAAATTTGGATCCCCATACCTTAATGCAGTTAAAAATCATTTTACTGTGAACTAGACCGAATATAATTGTTTTGTTACAAATATGGATTCATGCAGCTTAGTTACCATCAAATACAAGGCAGAGAAAAAGGGTATCATTTTTAAAAATGTGAATTATTTGATTAAAATGGAGTTTATGGGATATGGCTTTCCAGTATTTTGGAGCTTGTGGATAATAGGTTTCCAGATAGGGATATCTCTACTGCAAGGCGTAAATGTACAGGTTTATTGCAAAGCTTACATAAATGCGGTAGATTTATTATCAGTACAGTACACGTATGATTATTATTCAGATATTAGGGAATGCTTACACCCCTATATACAGTGTATTTATAAGTCTGCAGTCGGCTTGCAGATAGTCATCCTCTTTTAGTGCTGCTTCTACTGATCATTTGTCTGTTTTTCATACAGTATATAAGATACTCTGACAATCACCAGAAAACCCCACAGCTATAAAACAATGATCAAGGAGCCCCTGTATCAATACACAGTAGTTATGTGCTGTTTTCTTTCCAGTATAATTGTTAGGGAATGTCCCATAATAAAAGTGTTTTTGTGTCAGACTTTAAATGTAGAGTTCACAGACCCTATTTCGGCCACAAGCAAGCTTCTGACCACCATAAACAGCACTTTCATATTTTTTATTAGGTTTTATACAGTACCTCAGTGGCTCACAGTTACCAGCCTTTGCAAAGGATTTCCAAGGATACCTTCCACTGGTCCTAGATGTCATATGGGACTTTTTCCTTTAAATCATCTCCTTTTAATGACTATAGCATTTCAGAATTTTATAACATAGATATTATTGCTTCTTTAAAATAGAAATATTGAAAATACTGATAAGTTCCAGGGCCAACATTTTCCTGGGTCTAAAAGGCAAAAGTAAAACTATTGTTGCAAATGATTAACAGTTGCCTAATGACATTATATGGTCCTGATAACTGCATACTGTTTATATATTTTATATCTTTTATATCTGGAACGGTCTATTTCCTATGACGGACGAATGGCTAGTGTCAGAGGGTTGATATCTATTACCCCTGCCCTCTATGACGCCATAATGCTATAGGGCCCTAGGCAGGATGGACTATAAGGGCTAATGGTCAACTGTGGACAATGGTCACTCATATAACTTATACTAGGCAAATACAAATAAATGATCTCCACTCTGTTACTTAGATTCCAGAGTGTCAGCATAGTGTCAGCATGTCTCATGCCCTTTTGCAGAAGTGTTGCTCAATAGCTGTCTGTACCACAATGGCTATGTTTAGCTAACAGATGTCTACGAGGTTGTGGACAGTTGGAACCAGAAAACTCTTATGTTGCAAAACTGCACATCTTACAGGAATGTATAAATGTATATGCCAGTAAGTCTCCTCGCCAGACGATGTATGGTATTTCCGTGTACCCCTTGTCACAATTACTGTAAATGCCTTCTGAAAGCTATATAACGCTTGGACCAAGAGGTGTGTCTTTGGTGAGTCCTTGGGTGACATTCTGTGTGTTACTCCAACAGCTTACCCAGACAAAACTGTAATGTTGTATTCTGTGTGAATAAATTGCCTGACTATTACTAAAGGTTTTCCTTTACTGAGTTTTGTCTTACACAAGGTCAAAATAGTACTACTGAAAATACCATCAATACATGAATGCATGTTCTCCTGAATATATGCTGCTGTGCATAATCTACATCTATCAATGTAGCAGACTTGCTTATTTGGAACTAGTATTACAAACCCATGCATTGATTAATATTTAAAACCAATGCTAAACATTTAATTTCTAAATACATATTATGATTTAAACTAACATGAAAGTGATAATCTCGAGGGTTGCAAATTTACAAGATTGCCTCTAAACCACCACCAGATCATTGGTACATGAAGCCACTTGGATTTGTGTGTTAAATGCATTATGACTCAGGATTAACTGAAGAAACTGTATTATCTAAAGTCATTTTAACTCATTTAATGCATTTAACCTTTTTATTAGCATACCAAAGCACCATTGTTAACAAATGGTGAACTACTTAATTAGATGGGATGCCGTGATGCAATTTTCTGTGTTCAATTGGATAAATGGATTAAATGTGTTTAGATATTCTCTGTTAAACACGCAAACCAAGATGGCTTCATCTGTACTTACTGTCACGACCGGCACCCTAAATCCAGAACAAGTGCTAGGCTCCCTGGTCTCGGCTCTGCTTCCGTCTGTAACAGCCGCCTTTCACTTCGGGAGACGCCCGCTGCTAATTGGATGCCGCCAGGTCTTAATAAAAAAGGAGCCAAGCAAGAGTTCTGGATGAGAAGCATAGTCAGGCAGACGGTGGTCGGTGCGGGCAGAGTTCAAGCAAGGTCAGACAAGCAGTGGTCAGTTCAGGCTGAGTTCAAACAAGGTCAATCAGGCCGGGGTAAATACAGGCAGCATTCAAAAATAATCAGGCAGTCAAGGGTCAATACCGATAGAATCAGAATAGTCAGGCAGGCAAGGGTCAATATGGGCAGAGTTCAGAATAATCAGACAGGCAGGGATAAAAAAACAGGAATCAAACATGTGAAATCACACCCAGGAAACTAGAAAGTAGAACCTACAACGGGCAATGAGTTTAAGCAGAAAGCCCTTTTAAATTTACAAAATTTGCACCAAACTGATGACGTCATGACGCTCGCGACATGTCAAAACCTGGAAGTGCGCACCGTATGTGCCTTAGAGCAACAGCAGGGAAGGGGAGAGAATCAACGTTGCAGGCATCCCCGCAGGCCCGCTAGACCACCAGGGTGAGTCCTCACACTTACATTCCCAAGACACTTACCAAGCACAGATTACCAGAGGATCAAAAACCAGTTCTATTCCTAATGCTGAAAAGGAGGCATTGTGTTTGGGCAACACCCTCTTTATCTATTGTATCATTTATTGGTTGTTTTTGGTATGTAAATCAGAAAGTTTGATATATAAACCCATGTATTATGCAGCTTTGCAGAATATATTGGTGCTTTATATACACTGTACCCTTTAACTAGAATAATAATGTTTTAATTGGCTGCATTATAATAAATTCATTATATTATATGGAAGAATTCCACAGCACTGAAGCCAGTAGAACAGATGGAAACAGTTCATCTTCTTAGCACTGACTGAGAGGAAGGGGTACAACTGCTTGGATAGGAGAAGTTTTGTAAAGAATTACAAAACAGCATTGGAAGTGCTGTAAGTTATAAAATATTTAAATATTAAGGGCTATCATTTGTTTTGGAGGGACATATAGAAAAGGGGAAGGGTTATGTCTGTAAGGCAAAATTTGACATCCAAAAAGAAGCAAAGGTAAAAAATTAGGCCTTATGGATCAAACTTTCACAGATTGCAAAGTATTGGGCAAATTAATTGTAGGCGTATGCTATACTCTAGTTGGTGAAGAGGGAAAGGCTCAGCTTCTATTGCAGATGGAAAACACAGATGTGGCACAGGTCTTGGCAATAAGGGGGGCAACAGCACTGTTTTCCAATGATCAAAACTGTGTTTAAATGAAAATAAGCTAAACATCAGGAATGGTTCCTGATAAATTCTAATTTATTTTCTTCAATGTCTGATACAATTAAAAATGTTGCAGGCAACAAACTTTCTTATGAAGGCATTTAATGCTGTAAAAGTAGTTGGTGTTAGGCTGAAAAGTAATAATACATACATTTCTTGAGGGAATTTTAATTGTCTGCCTCTTTTGCATCTTTTGTAATCACATGATAATAATTTACCTACATGATACCCTAGTTCAGAAAGCATTATCTAATTTCAAACTAGAGTGAGGTTATCTCACTCATGAGAGAAGATAATGGGAATATTTTGTATTATTCTGTTTTCCATGCATTTCTATGAGGAAGAAGAACAATTTAGTATTTATGAACAATACACAATTACAAGAAAGTATCATACAGCATTTTTCTTAAAGGAAATGTCAACCTTATTTCAGCTTACATGGTGTCAGCATAGGGTGCCTTACTCCCACCTAAAACTCCTTATTTTCGTGCCCCAATTCCACTCCTATGTCCTGTACTGCTGGGTTTGAAGGCTCGCCGACGCACGTTTCACATACGCTTTATCAAGGCAAATGGTTGAAATACCATTAATTGTATGGTGGTGCTAAATTGATTGAGAACTAAGCATATGATTATAATAGCACTAAGCACTTATATAATTAGATCTCAATTGATTTTAGTAAGGTAGTGTGGGGTTTTACTGCTTTTTCTTGTTTATACAAAATTAATCATGGTGATTTGCAAAATGAAAATCAGTCAGAATTATTTTTTTGTGCTGATTTCTATCAATTCGCACTGATTTAACCTGATTCAGTCATACCTGTACAATTCAATTTATCATTTCAGACATTGAAACACAGCAGATCATATCAATTACTTTAAAATAAATGAAACACCTATACTAAACCCACATTGCTTTGCATCAATTATTCTAAATACATTAGTTACAAGAAGCAACTACTTGTGTGCAGCATAATACATCTATACATTTATATTTGTGACTTTTCTTAATAGCATTTATAAAATATATATACTATAAATGTATATAAACAGAAAATAGGGAAATTCTATTTTATGTGGAAGTCTTCAAATTTACAGTTATGGGTTCTATTATATGGGGCTTGGAACCTGCTGTTTTCCAGATTTTTTCTGTACTTTGGATTACCACACCTACATGCAGTCTAAAAGTTGTAGACTTCATGTAGAAGTCAGTGGGAGTTGTCCTAGGCAAAATATAAGCAATTTTTTTGGTTTGAGTCATTTTTTTCCATAAATAAGATCACATTCCAGTCTGGTTAGTTTTCAAGTTTTTTTAACTTTAACTTTAAGAAAACACAAAATTACATATTTGATTTTTGATAAATAGGCCTCTCAATCATTAAATATGCCCAATAAAATTGTTTGCCATCAGCAGGGATTTATATAGCTTAGTATCATCAAGTATAAGCTACTGTCACAAAAAACAAGAATTTTTTTTTTCCATAACCTTTCTCATTGTATGCCTTGACGTCTCATCTTATCTGAGTATCATTACATGTTTAACTGTAGGTCATATTATTTTGTGTACCCCAAAGTTTAAACCTATATACAGTAGAAAAAGCTTATGAATGCACACAAACTATAGAATAGTTTTCTGTCTTGTGGTTTCTATACTGATCCAAACAATGATGCAGAATGCTGAGGTAAACATATTAACCGCATCAGACCACCCCCATCTAGAGAAATCTGTATGTCTGATTCATAGAACAGAACTTCAGCAACATTAAACATAGAACTGATATTAATAAAAAAAGAATAAGCTTGTCATGTTTTACCCATAATGCAGTGCTTTCCTAATAATTCCAGCAATATGACAAATATTTTGCACAACTTATAATGCTTTCATGTGTATTTTTTTTTTCTCTTCCTTAAGTGTTGTCACAAATAACTAAAATTATGTGTACTTTTTATAATTGCTCTACAAAGTTATAAAAATGAGGAAGTACAGTAGCATGGCTAATCATTTACTCTTAATGATGAGCGAATTTGTTTAGTTTTGCCGAAGAATTTACAAAATTGCTAGAAAAAATTTGCAAAACGGTGAAAAGTTCACAAAACACTTTTTTTTCTACATACTTCAATTTTTTTGATGCGCAATCAAATTTTTTTGACACATCAAATTTTTTTTGACACGCAACAATTTCATTTTTGATATGCATTTTTCATTATTTTTTTTTGTGCGCCTTTTTTTACATTTAAAAACTAAATGGATGGCACATTTTTGCAGCAGTTCCATAAAACATCCGGTAAGTCGCCACGAAAGTGACCATGACAACATTTTTTGCTCATCACTATTTACTGTAGCTTTTGCTATATGTCAAAGAAACAATAAAACATTCTCACACAGGAAGAATATAATGTTGCTAGCACAAATTTTACTTTACATTTTAAAAGTACAGCCATTATATAATTCAATTTGCAAATGAGTTTTTAACAATCTGAGGTTTTTGTTTAAATACTGTAATCCTGTAAACTGTATTAATGTTTTCCGTATTATTTTTCAGATGTTTGGAAGAGATAGGTGCCCTGGGGAATTTCATTTTCATGCTTGAAACCATCTCAATTGGCGGCATCTATTGGGTTTGTGTATATTTTCTGTATTTATTATATTAGCTTCCTTTCAGATCAAATATTTGGCTGTGTAAAGGGCTTTTGTACATGGTGCTGGCTTTGTATTATCAAGTGAGAAAAACAACGTGTTTCATTCTAACAAAGGCATTAGATTAGGTTAAATGTTTTGTACATTTTTTTGATGCTACTCATGGCAAAGCAAGGCAAATTAATGTACTGGAAATGATATAGGTTGTGCATAGCATGCACTGTATATAGAAAGGCATACAATGAGAACAATAAAAGTAAAATATGTATACCAACAAAGCTGTTGCCCTTAGCTATACATACTACCATTATTTACAGGAGAAATAGAAGCTTAATTCTTTAAATATAATGTAATGACAATACAATTGGAAAACATGTTTTTCTTCAAAAGTACTGAAATAATTAACAGAAATAATTTATACTGTTGCTCAAAAAACAATCCTGAAGGAACCTGTATGGCCTACATTTTCATATCATGTACTGTAGTCTACTAAGAATACAGTGGTTAAAGTAATTAACTGATGAAAGACAAGAATAGATGGCATGGCTCTCTACACACTTATACAAGGCAAACATTTCTTACATTAAATAGTGTTATTGGCTACTGCAAAAAATGTATTCTGGAGAGACAGGTATTTACTATAACTGGGCCAATCATGGCAGCAGTTGGAAGATGGACAAAGGAAGATCTGTAGTATTGTAATGCAATGGCCAACACTTGAGATCCTACTAAGAATCCAGTAAAATCATGTGGCCTTAGTACAACAGTCACATTGCTCAAGAAAATAAAACTGGCTTCATAGATGATGCCAGTAAATCTAGAAGTCTCTGAATTCTACCTTTTTTCATGAGCATAACATTCCAGTCTGATATTGTTCAATTTTTCTATAGAGCTTCATAAATATAATCAAAATTTTTATGGATGTATAGGTTTCCTACTAACAAAATAAAAATAAATCATTAAAAAGGGGCCTCACTTTGAAGAATCTTTGAAGAAAGCATTTAGCTGCAGAAATGTACACAAATATATGCATTTTTTGCAGATTGTAATTTTTGACAGTTTGTATCAATGTTTCTCATAGAGACTGACATTACTTCTGACACAGCCAATATCAAAACAAAAGTAAGTAACATAATACTGGTATGGGTTGTTTTCTTTGATCCAGGGCTTATTTTTATACAGTATTTTTATAATATTATGCCACATGCCTGTTAAAGGGCATGTAAAGGCAAAAATATAAAATCCCATTTTTACTTTCTTTAATGAAAAAGAAATCTATCTCCAATATACTTTAATTAAAAGATGTCTACAGTTTTTATCATAAACCTGTCTGTATGCAGTGCAATTCCCCCTTCTTTTACTGCTGTGGATAGGAATTGTCAGATGGTCCCCAACTGCTGTGCAGGTAAACGATCATACTTTCAAATGGCAGGGGGAGCCCCCCCACCTTACTTCCCAGAACTCAAGCAGCATTGTTGGATTCCCTGTAGAGATTTGTATCCAGAGACTCAGTGCGGTCTCTATATTATGATTATTAATCAGCCTTGCTGTATTGGCTTCTATGGCAGATATTATTTGACTTGTGCTGTTTTGATAATTTATGATGATCCCTAAGCTTAACTTCCCAACTGAAGCCCAGACCACACTGAGCATGTGCGAGTCTTGATATTACAGCAATGTCTAACAAAGTTACAAGATGACAGCCCCCTGCGCCAACTTTGAAAGCATAAATCATTTGTCTTATTAGGCTGCTGGTGCAGTAAGTTCATGTTTATATTTAGTATACATAATACGGTATTTCTAACATTATGCTATTTTAGACTTTAGTTGCCCTTTAAAATAGTATTGGGGCAATGCGAAACGTTATGCCTTTGCATGAACAAATTTTGCTTTGTGTGAATTTAATGTATCTTTTGCGAACCCGGAAATTGTTTAGCAACAACTTCCAACAGTGGGAGACCATTTGTGAATTGTATAGTTTGCGCCAATGTGCAGTAAATGTAATAAAACTTCTTACTGAAAAAGTCATTATGTTTGCTCCAAAAGGTTACGACACCTTCAAGCACTTCAAGCACGAGTGCGCAGTTAAAATTTGCAATGCAATAACAGTTTAATGAACAATATTACATTGCAAGATGTGGATTTTTAGTCTTATTGGTGCGAATTGTTTTTCTATTTCTGACTTTAATTCCATTCCCCCTATTTCTTTTATCCTATCTAATTATTTCCCAGTTTTATGACAGATGTTTCATCCTTACAACATTGTTATCAGTCCTTGTTCATGATAAAAGCCATCTGGTTGTTGAACTTTAAATCTTTTGAGGCTTCCGCACTTAGGAACTAGGCAGAAGGTGCACTGTATGGCACATGGTACCCACAGGTGGGCCATCCACTTTCACACATTTTTTTCTCTAAATAAAAGAAAAGACTGAAGATGTAGATAACCTCACTTACACTTCCAGAGAAAAAATAGCTCATTAGAGAAAGGTCTTGGACATCTGGATAACAAAAGTGCCTGTCTACCAAAACAGTGTTCTTATATACATAGGCACCTTCAATTTACTCTTTTTCCAACTGTTTTCAAAAAGGATTGTTCAAGCGTTGATCTCTTTAGTATTCCCACGTTTAATTGCAAAAATGTATACTTGCAGTTTTTATCCTTTGTTCTTTGCCATTTTTGTGAATCTTGTTTTTAAAGAAATATTTCTTGCTATAGATTTATATATGCTTTGCATTAAAAAATTATGTTTCCATTTATGAGAACAGGAACAAGTTTGATGACCAGTGTTAATACTCATAATGGTAACATAGAATATGGGGTAATATAGAGTTATGCCTTCAGTAAGCATCATGCCAGGACTTAGGAAGTACAGAAAGAATCTTGAAAAAATCTTGCAGGAAATGTAAACTAGTAATTAAGCAATGGTAATAGCAACATGTTGTGCTAATCGAAAGAAACATACAGAAAAGCTGCATCATAAAAAATATCCTTTATGACTTGCGCCAGTCTAATTTTGAAATTCATAAATGGATGAAATCCACTTCACACCTATAGAGTAAAATACTGTGGTTCTATATTTCAAGAGAGAAATACTTGATATTCAAAAAGTATCCCTTGGATGTTAAGTCACAGATTTAAAATGATGAAATTCTTATGTTTAATTGGATGCAAAATATTTTGTGTACTTAAACTACAGCTTAGGTACAGTTGTATAACTATTACATTTGTCTTTGTTTTCTACATTGCCCTGTGAATACGTGAAAATCTAAATTAAAGCAGTATCCTGCAGCTATATGGCAGAATTTCATATAATCCAATGTGCATTTGGAGCATTGAACATTAACTATGGAGTAGTAATGCTCTATATATTTTACACACAATTACGCATTCCACACTGCAGTTATCTGCAATACCGTGTTTTACCTGTTTTGCTGGGTGCCAATTTTTTTCTTTACAGAAGTAACACTTCTAGCAAACTCTGTCAAAAAGAGCAATATCCATTTTTTTTCATAAATTGTATGCTATCCTTTCAAATTAATTTCTGTTCTAAAATGACTTTTTAAAATGTGAATATGTAAATGTTACCTAGCCAAGCATTCCAGTCTTGTTTTGTTCCAATGTTCTTAATACCAACTGCAAAAACAAAAAACAAAACAGAGGACAACTTTCACTAGTTAATGAATTATAGTACTTTTTGGTAGCAAAACAGAAAATAATTAAGTTTTTAAACCCTTAGGGCTTGCTTAAAAAGATGGGCTATTCCCAAATGGGTTTTACTAATTTTTCTTATAAATACTACTTTGTGCTATGAAATTATTGCTTTGTGTAGATTGGATTAAATATTGCGATGCTTCTGCTCTTTTTTACACAGAACAAATTAGTGTAGAAGATGCTGAATAAGCAATGCATGATGCCTACTTTTATGATACATAAAATAATGATTTTTCTTGCATAAGTTGCCATAGTAAAATTATACTGTATTATTCATAGCACATAAGTCCAGTCATTTATCAATATGTGCATATACAAAATATGTAACATGTAGAAGACAGGTCAGGTCAGAGGTCAGTATCACATACGGGGGCCCATTTACTTAGCTCAAGTGAAGGAATAGAGGAAAAAAACTTTGAATTTCGAATGTTTTTTTGGCTACTTCGACCATCGACTACGACTTTGACTATCGACCATTCGATAGTACTGTCTCTTTAAGATAAAACTTCAACCCCCTAGTCCACCACCGAAAAGCTACCAAAGTCAATGTTAGCCTATGGGGAAGGTCCCCATAGGCTTCCTAAGCATTTTTTGGTCGAACAAAAATCATTCAATCGATGGATTAAAATCCTTTGAATCGAACGATTTGAAGGATTTAATCGTTCGATCAAACGAATAGCACTAAATCCTTCGACTTCGATATTCAAATTCGGTGGATTTAACTTCGACAGTCGAATATCGAGGGTTAATTAACCGTCGATATACGACCTTAAGTAAATTTGCCCCTCACTGTTCATTGGTACATTACATACAATATCGAATTTACTTCTTAATCTATAAGGACACTATGCAATATATTCCTATATAGAAAAAATGTTTTTTGTTAATGGCATAAACATGTCAAATGCCAGAAATCAGTCACAATTATTTGTTTTTATAGCAAAAATGGCAAAGTATCTTACCACGTTTGATCTCTGAAATCTTCTGGAAAATGGTTATTATTACAGAGAAAAGGGAAATCATTTTTAAAAATTTGGAATATTTGGATAAAACGGAATCTATGGAAGACAGCCATTCCGTAATTCGGAGCTTTCTGGATATGGGGTTTCCAGATAAGGGATCCTATACCTGTACTAATATTGTAAACTATAAATTGAAAATATACATAAATAAAAGTAAAGCAATTACTTGGGATTTACTTTTACTTAACTGGTGCTTATTTCAGAGATGTAATCCTGATCCAAACTCAAGTGATTTCATACTAGTAGGCTAGGTACTTCTTTCTGCCTTCAATGCAGCTGAAGACGTCCAGACCATATGATATTTACTCAATGTAATCAGTACGGGTGTTATTTATCAAAGTCCAAAATTATCTCAATATTTTCTGCTACAAACACCGATCAAATCCGCATGGGTTTTTTACTTTATTTATTATTACATTTTCCCACAAATTTGCTTTGCAGGAAAAAATCAGATTTTCAAAATTTTTTGAATTTTTCCATCCAATTTTCACGATTTTCACAATTTTTTTTGGAATTTTCACCTGAAAACTCCTAAAACCTCAGAGTATCGCACAAAACCCAGCGCACATCAAAACATCATTGATTATATGCAACCTCGACAGGTCTGAGATGCCGGATTTTCAGATTCTGACTTTTTCATCCTCGGGGTTTAATAAATTCAGAAAAATTTGTGACCTTTTTAAAAGTCCAATTCAGAGTTTAGTAAATAACCCCCTAAGTGTAAAGTTAATAGGCATGATCTACTTGACTCTTTGTAAATACATATAAGATACATAGGAAGGAATTACAACTCCCACAGAAATAGTCTGCTACCACACACACACACATATACAGGTATGACCGGACAAGCTAAAATTGCAGTCACTTTTAATCATTCCTATACCAACAGTACACTTGGGGAGAGACTGCAATATCCCACAATGCCCTCTGTTGGTTATATGAAAGAATAACAGTGCGCCCTCTGTTGGTTATATGAAAGAATAACAGTGACTGCAATATCACACAGCGCCATCTGTTGGTTATATGAAAGAATATCAGTGACTGCAATATCACACAGCGCCATCTGTTGGTTGTATGAAAGAATAACAGTGCTCCCTCTGTTGGTTATATGAAAGATTAACAGTGACTGCAATATCACACAGCGCCCTCTGTTGGTTATATTAAAGAATAACAGTGACTGCAATATCACACAGCACCCTCTGTTGGTTATATGAAAGAATAACAGTGCGCCCTCTGTTGGTTATATGAAAGAATAACAGTGACTGCAATATCACACAGCACCCTCTGTTGGTTATATGAAAGAATAACAGTGACTGCAATATCACACAGCGCCATCTGTTGGTTATATGAAAGAATAACAGTGACTGCAATATCACACAGCACCATCTGTTGGTTATATGAAAGAATAACAGTGACTGCAATATCACACAGCACCATCTGTTGGTTATATGAAAGAATAACAGTGACTGCAATATCACACAGCGCCATCTGTTGGTTATATGAAAGAATAACAGTGACTGCAATATCACACATCGCCCTCTGTTGGTTATACGAAAGATTAACAGTGATGGCAATATCAAACAGCACCCTCTGCACATGGTAGTGCGACAGTGGGACAATGCACACAGTAATCCGTTTGGCAATTCTCTGTCACCATCAACTTTGCAAAGATGTCCGGTTGATCGCTGGGGGGTCGCTTTGGCAGAATGTGCACTGCTGGGAGACAGGGCTGTAGTTGTGTCTAGGCTTATACTAGAGTCAATAAGATTTCCCAGTTTTCGTAGGTAAAATTAGGTACCTCGGCTTATACTCGGGTCGGCTTACACTCGAGTATATACAGTACATACGAGCGGATACGGTGTTATCAATATCGTGTGACTTAGTGTTCGGTAAGCAACGTGGTGCTGGGATACTCTCGCTAGGTCTGCTTGCCAACATGTGTTTCAACCGTACCTGTCATTGGTGGCGACAATCCAATACCCCTGACTAGCTGTAGGATCTCTGTGTTGGTGACATCCTAGAGGTAAGATTCCGGATTTTATGACAACACCGATCGGATTGCCTCTATTTTGTTTTTATTACATCACTGAATCACGTTACAAAACTGTTCACCCCTATAAGGGGGTATTACACCATTTTTTGCTTTACAATATTGATAATATCACCAATGTTTATCTAGTACTTTCCACTAATGATGTCACTTAAGTGTACACGCCCACCTCCAGCGTCATGCTCAGCTTTGGCGCTCCTTTTCTAAATTGGTTTGTGTATATATAGCTGTATGTGTGTTTGGCTTCCACTTCCTGAAGACGGCTCACGTTTACGAGCCGAAATGTTGATTAAACTCACTTTTTTTCTTCACAAGACCTTTGAGTGCGGACTCCTTTTGTTTATATATATATATATATATATATATATATATATATATATCTGTGCAGAAATACATATTCTTAATGAAATTCTTAATGAAATAGTGTTCCATGTATCTTTAAAGTAGAAAGAAAATATTAAAGAAAAAAGCTCTTTTCTCAGCAGATGTCAAATACCTTGTAAAATAAGTTTTTTCAAGGTAGCAAGCCTTATTGTCATTGATATGTGTATAGATATTAATGGAAGTTTTATAAGCTAATACTTTTGAAGTCAGTCTGCTGTGTACAGTAATGAAATCCTGCCACAACTACTGAGAGATAGTAATGTTCTCTAATGGTTCTATTGTAGCATAGATTATCATACGGATAGTTTCCAGCTGTTCAAATACAAAATTTAGTTTAGCCTATTCATGGATTTAAAATATCTATTCCGGTCTTAGCTTCAATGAGATGAAAACAAATTTTAGATTTCTCTTATCATGATAGCAAAGGCCACTTATTAACGAGTTTTCTATATTATCATATGCATAATTTGACCTTACTAGAATAAATAGGAACATAAAAAAGGAATAAAGCTAATTTATGGAAAAGTTTACTTTTTCCAGCTCCTTTGTATTTAATGTTTTTTTCTGCTCAAATAATTATACAAAGCCTGCTGACTGCATGCAACACACCAGGGAGCACAAATTCAGACAGGTGATTATTCTGAGAAGTGCAGTTCATCAGTTCTAAGAACTATCATTGAATAGGCCAGAATAGGGCTCCACTGCTCAAGGATAGATTCAAACACAAGCACAAAGGGTACAGGCTACACTCAAAGCCTCTGCTACAGGGAAACCCTTAGTGCTGAAGCATTAGCGGCAGGGGATTTGGTAAATTATTTCTACTTTCTCTTCAAAGGGAACTAGAAGATGCTTTTTACTTGGTACCTGTCCAATGAACTGGCGGGTATAAACCCACTAACATCATAGACTGGATTGATTGTTAGCAACTGATAGTGGAGGGGCTACCTGGGCACTGCTGTACAGATTTTGGAAACTTAAATGGCAGACAGGAGGATGGCTAGGTAATCTGGGAAGATGTGGTTTATTTAGATAATTTTATCTTTTCCAATACAATATTCAATACAACCTGTCTGTATAAACATAGCATAAATCAAAGCACCATTAGCACTGTACATTCTGAAGCACTGAATTCCATTTGCTCTATTGCATATTGCTTTTATAACCCAGTAGTTATATGCTGTCAATAGATTAGTAAATATATATTCTTAACACAAAATAAAAAACAAATAATTTTTCGTGCCCTTTGCTTGCACAGTTCACCGCCTGTGATATGAGATATGAAAGAGGTGAACTTTGCAGGACATAACTCAAGAACTTAAGGATCATCAGTGGTGGCACACAAAATGTCATGGATTTTAATAGGTGACTAAAGGAAGGCTTCCAGGATATACACTTTCTGTAAAGATCAAATAGTAACACTGTACTTTTTCTAGCTATATTAGTATAATTGTCCTCTATACTATTTCTGATTCTAGCAACTCTAGCAGCATAAAAGGGACAAGAAGACTGATTTAACATAAATGATGTCATTGCAGTAGTGTCTGTGCTTGGCCAAAGTGTCTTGGAACTGTATTTTTTTATTACTTGTAAACACACTTTGGGCTCTTGGCCTAATGTAAGCAAATAATATTTTAAGCAAATATCTCTTATACTATTTTTATGGCAGAAAGTCATTTAAAATTGGTTTGATATAATAATACGTTTATTATACAGTTATATTATTTTTATCTCCTGTTCCTGAAAAATATAAGCTATTTTTTGCATTCATGCCATGCTTTGATAAGCACAGTACATTTTCTTGCTATATTTTATGAATCCTAATATTATTTGTCTGTTTTCTTTATTGCCAGAGAACTTTTCAAAGTAGAGAAAAAAAATCCAACACTTAAGTAAATTCCTGATAGGATAACATTTCTTAAGTGGAATACTTCAATTCAGTCTTTCTATGCAGCCGTGTACATCCATGACTTATAAGGATTATGAGTCTTATAAACAGTACCTGAGCCAAAATCAATGCAAATGCTTCTCTTCACATAAGTTAAGCTTGTTTGTTTAGACAGCATCTCCTACATCTGGATTTCCTGAGAACATTGTGACAGCATAGACAAATGGCTCTCTCATAAAAGAACCACAAAAATTAAATAAATATATGACCTTTATTATTTACTTTGGGGTCTTAGTCTACATACAAAAATCAAAATGACTTTTGCCAGTTTCCAAGGTTGCAGCTGCTTTGTTCTTTGCGTAAAGAAGAAGAAAAAAATAGTTTACGATTTTTAAACACAAAACACAGTCAATGGAAATGGCTTGACATTTGTTAAATCTTCTTCAAACACAATACCCATTTGTCCTACTATTCCCAAAAGTAGAAACACACTACTTTGATCCCATCTGTGTCTGGTAGACAGGTAAGTTGACAAATAAATTCTCTGAGCAACTTTCTACATTGTCTTTTGACATTTGTTACTAGTGCCTCCATGAAATAGACAATGCAATATAATGACCACAACAGTAAAATAGGACCATGGTCTCAAAACTGAAGATTAAAGTTAGGTCAACATGGGCCCTTTATCTTGAGTCAACTAACTATTTACATCATGGAGCTACACAGATTCAATCTTGGCATTTTAAAAACTTGGACAATATAATTAAAGATGCAACGTTTGCTTCTATAGCAACATATCCTATAGTTGCATATAATAGGTATATCTCTATCAAAGCAGCCATTACATTACTGTGGGTTGCTAGATGCTGCAGACTTTGCAACTTTTTATTACTTCTCATTCCAAATTGTAACATGGAATAAGGTCTTTAAATGATTTGCCTTTATGGTTATCCACTTGAAGATTCTTTCAGCTTTGTTGTTTACTATTTCTTTTCTTCATAAATTATGGCTTCACAATGATTGAACCAACTAAATAACCGTGTTACTCTAGTTGGTGTTATTGACATTAACATATGATGGATAGGGTGTTTTGGTTTTGGTCAAGAAGAACATATGAAAGTGGACTATATCCTAGTTTGTAGACAGTATGTCCTGAGAAGGTTTAGTATTATTGGATGCATGCCAACTGACTATTAAATAATACTTATTTTCTATAACTGTAATTTAAAGAGTAAACAATTACTTTCTTTATTGCCAGTGAAAGATAACCACTGACAGAGACTGAAAATTCCTGTAATAGTGCTTACCAGCAAAAATGGTCTATATGCTTTATGATTATGGTATGCTTCTATTACATTGGCAGTATTAAAATGATACTCTTATGATGGCATGGTTAAAATCTTTATCATTTATGTAGTTTTCATAATGAAAAATAACAATAATAATATATAGAATACAACTATGAATAAGAAGAATAAGGTTGGAAGTCACCTTGAAGCTCCATTGTCTCTATAGAGGTACTTGAACCTGCTCTTAGTCAAAAACTGCTTTGTAACATCTAATATGTTTGGAATGTACAGCTGAAGTTTATTATCCCTTACAGTACGTACAGCGGGGAATACTTAACATAATACTTAACTGGTCTCTGACACCATTATATAATTCTATACATTATATTGTTATATGCTAAAATGGAAAATTTAGCTATGGATTTAATAAGCAAAATCTCCTTTCATTCATATCCAATCATTGTCAGATTAGTCACAAATGAGTATGAATTGTGAATCAGTAATTTAAATTATGCAAATATTCAAATAAAATCTGGACACTAGTTTGTGAATAGTTGTCACATCTTTTGTTATGAATTAATTTTTTCAAACTAAAATGTCCTGATATATGTTCTCTTTTTCTAGCTACCGACATATATTCTTTTCATTCATTTCATTTGTTTTGATGGTATTCTATAATTAGGGTGATATTACATGAGTTAAGACATGGTCAAAACAGCCAAAATCATTCCATTGCTCTCTTCATAAAGTAAATTACCTTACAGTGAAGTCAATGACTGACCAAGAAGCTCTTAGCATAGCATTTTTAGGCAATTTACTTAGAAGAGACAAAAAGCTTTAAAAAAAAAAAACACCAAATATCCATCTATCTGGGGTATCTGGAGGCATTCTATTGTGGAAAGTGCTCTCAGGCTTGCTGCATGGAAGCATGCATAAATCTAAGAGTACTACTCGCAATAACTATAGCCAATCTAGTGTTCTAATAGTACTACTGATGGCTGAAATCAAATTGCTGTTCCTTGATCACAAAGGAATGTTTGATACCCCCTCGTTTTTGTACTCCAAAATTAGCACAGCCATGGTTTTGAATGTGGGGCTGGTACTTTCCAAAGAAGCAAATGAAAAGCAATCTGAGGCAAACAGTGGAGTGTTGATCACCATCACAAGTACAATTGATCAGAATGTTATTTGTGCCTTGACCCTAAGTCTGTAAGAAGCCATAAAGAATTCCACAAATGAATGTAGTCAGAAGAAACTTCTGCTTCAGAGCAGATTGGTTCGCACAGTGAATATATTTGCCCTGCGCATGGTTACATTTATAAAATGGAATAAGATTGTGCAAACAAAATTGCGTTTTTTTTTTTACAATGCAAATGTCTATAACAGCTTTTTAAATATGTCAAAAATCGCAAATGGCATTTGAATTACGCCACAACTTTGGTGGCGGAGAAAATATTCGCTAAACTGCAAATTTAAGTTACTGTCACCACTATTTTCACACACAACAATTTCAGACAGTTGGCACACTTACGCAAACACCAGTCTCATATGCAAGCTATTTGCAAAAATGTATTCATAATGCGAATTCCCAAAAACCGTAAAGACAGGCAGAGCAGTGCAATATATAAGCGTTCAGGAAAAAGCATGTGCAGTACAACCATTTTGAATAGATATGCGCTGCGTAGACTCAAATTGTATTGGAGGCTCACAATATGTGTTTCAGTTACTCATCTCCTCCTTCCTCCCTATCATTTCCCATTTGTCCAAACAGTATGGGTGTTTTGTTTGCTTCACACTCCCATAAATTTCCTTCTCATATATTTACCTCCCCATATAATTGCTGATCACTTAAATATAAGGGGCCAGGGGTCACTTAAATACAAAATACAGTGACTGGGCAACTACTGCAGAAGACAATACATCTGACTAGATAGAAATGGTTGTAAACAGTGCTTATTTATGACAATTATATTACTCAAAGTGCTAAAGCTGATTCAATATCACCAGAAGTTATGTGTGTATTTCCAGTAATCTATATCCTCCTGGCAAGACAATCAGGTCTAATGTCTTATTGTCAGGGAGCCGGGAGCTCCCTCCAGGGAGGTTGTCAGGATCAAGGAGGAAGCCCTCTTGAGGGAACAAGGTCGCGGTGTCCAAAGGGTTAAACGAAGAGTAGTCAGGATCAGGCAAGAGTTCACAGGCAGGCAGAATACAAACAAAGTCCAAAGTCCAGGCAAAGGGTCAGGAAACAGATCAGGAACAAGCTTTAGGCAATAAGGCACACAGGAAACCCAGGATAAACTTTAGGGAAGTAATCCTATTCTTGGGCGCCATTCTGGCGTCTAGTTGGTGTTTTTATTTTCAAATTTGGCGCCATTCTGACGTCATTGACGCTCTTGCGCCGACGTCGGCGCGCTGACATCATCGCCCGGCGCCGCTACCCACGTGGCGGCCATGGGCGCCGCCATTTTGGGAGCGACGCCGGCAAGGATGGACGCGCCGCCCGGAGCTCCTGGGCCTGCTCCGGGCGGCGATCGTTACACTTATGCAGATGAAACAGGGTCATCCATATTACTTGAAAGGGGTGGAAGCACATTCCTTCTTGCTTAATGTTTCTCTTTACATAGAATAGGAGAGAAATGGGAGGAGATAGGGGTATTAGAGAAGGGGGAAAATGAAAAGATACTAAAATATATTCTCAAAGCCTTAAGGGTAAGGCCACATGAGGAGATTCGGGGAGATTTTGTCGCCTGGCGACAGTGAGGCAACTTTGGGCGACTATTGAAAACGCATCGTCGCGTGTGCATTAGCGCAGGCGACTTTGCATTGTAGCCTATGGGGAAAAACGCTGAGGCAGTTCGGGGAGATAGTCGCGCAAAAGACAGGGCGATTAGTCGCCCTGCAAAAAAATCTCCCTGAATCTCCTCGTGTGGACTAGCCCTAATTGTTGCAATTAATTGGGAGTGGTTAAATGTTGGTGCACCAAATGTATCACTGGTATTTATCTGGTAAAATACATTAATCATAAATTCCTTCCCACCACTCCTGTGATTTGCTCTTCTATGACCACTGCCACTTTAGTACCTTAGTAAAAAGGTGTTCCCTGTGCATACTGCCTATTTAGAAGGACAAAGTTGATTTTTTACAATTAACAACATAAAGGTGCACATTTAAAAAAGGGCGAAGTGGCCGTTGCTAGCAAAAATGAATGCAGTGTAAGCTTCATGTATATTACCTCCATACTGTTTGTTGTAGGCAATTTCATTGATGTTGGTTTGGGGTGGCTTAGTCTTCCCAAGCCTTTATTAAAATCTGCCCATGACTGTATTTGTTGTCTTTCCAAAGCTGAAAACCACAGATACCATCATCCATTTTAATAGTGAACATTATGCTATTAGGCAGAACGGACTACACTCTTCACTGTGCATTTAAACCAAACAAGTGTACCATTAAACTGATAACATCTCTATCCTGTCAGAATCAGAAAATACTTAGCTTGTTTACATAGCAGAAAATTGCAACCCTCCCATGAAAACGCCTCTTACTCACTGCATTATCATTTCGCCAGGCTGCAGGCTACTACACTTTCAGCATGGAGTGATACACAATGATCATTTTAATGAGACAAAATACTAGATACAAAAAGAATACACAATATATGCTGCAAGTGATTTATCCTAAGAACATACACTTTCATACACGAGCAGTCACATTAGCCTAGGGGTGACAAATCTTTGAATCTAAACTAATTTTTATACTGCAAACTGAGACTACTGGGTAAACTTTGCATGTCCAGTTTCACCTGATAATGTGTTTCCGCAGTTCCACAAGTTCATTAACCGTTCATGACAATTGTCAAGAAGATTCATATTCTCCAAGCACATGAAACTCCATGAACAAAACAGCAAGCCAACACACTGATCCTTTTTTATCTTTCATTGCCTCCATTTATACATAGGGAAATGCTTTTTGCACAATTATTACTATAACTTCATTTTTAAAAATGGCTACCCCATTTTTATTTTAATGAGATGGATTTCAGCTTCTTACCGTCTACACAGGCTGGCTTTGCTCTTGTTGTGCCGGCAATCTGTCCTTTCTTACATGCACAGCGTGCTGTTTGTCGGGCTATAGTCCTCCGTGGCTGACTGCTATCTCTGTCGTATGTAACAACCTCACATGTACCTGCAGCCAACTGACCTGGAAAAAATGAGCAACATTAACAAAATCAGTAAACTATCTAGAAGCAATTACTTTAAAATATAGCAACGCTTTATACTGTAAGAAACATTTTACAAATTTGGAAAAATTAACTGGAGGATGCAATCAAAATAACATCACTCATAATCTGAGCTGGGAAAGTGAAAACCCATCAAACTGATTCTGTCAAGAAAAATGTTATTGAACTTCAGAGTAGGAGCCTTGAGAATCACGAGTGTATTTCATGTAGTTGGCTATCATACAACCAAGATATAATCGAGACTATTGGTTTATAGTTCCATTAAACTTGGATATCAAGTATTTAATGTGCAGTTATTAAGCTTGCAAATTCTAGCACAATATGAGATCATTTCCTGATGTAATCAAAAGTAGAGTACATGTTAAAAAAAACTTGATAAAAACATTAAGGGGTTAAACAGAGTGACCTACAGTATTTTATATCTGTCTCTTTTTGTCCTACAACAGTAAAATTAATTCGCAAAACGTCCTGTGCATGGCATCTTCTGCATGAGATCACAGCATAAACACACACAGTCTATATGTTTAAAAACCATTGTAATCTGGAATTATTATCCTCCCAGGTGTGAAACGTATAAATTATGCAGTACTTAATGAAGGTGAAAAATTGCTGTTAATGAGGAAACTGCTGGTATTCATAACAGTGATTGTAAGTCAACGATGTTCTACATTTCCTATGACAAAACACATTTGTTGTTAATCAGTAACCCATTTAAGCAATTTTTGTCATGCCTTAGACTTAAAAGATGAATGTGAGCTAAACCCAACTATAACAGTTGACTGTAAGGGGCAGATTTATCAAGGGTCAAATTGAAAGATTTTGAATTTTCGACTTTTTTTATGGTCAAAACTGTCAAATTCGACTAGGTAATTGTTCAAATTCGATTTGAGTTTCAAATTCGATTTTCATACACCAGCCCTTTAAGAACTCAAATTTGACTATTTGCCACCCCAAACCTGCCAAATTACTGTTTTAGTCAATGGGAGACGTCCTGGGATCTATTTTGAGTTGTTTGCAGCCTTCCTGACATTCAAGGTTTTTTTGGAGAAAAAACTGGAATCAAGTTTTTAAAACTTGAATTGAATTCGATTCGAATTCCATTCGAGTTTTCAGGTCAATCCTGTTCACCTGAGTTTAGGAAATCTGATAAAATAAAGGCTTTTTAAATACTTCAAGAGTCGATGGTGCTGTTCAATTTTGCATTACTATGTTTGTGGCAGTTACAGATGTTTTAATCTGTAATCAACCTAACACTAAAGATGGAAATAAAGGGGCTTATGTGGAAAGAATTGTGGCATCAGCACTTTAATGCTGTTGTGCATGCTAACTATTAATACCTTATGTTATGGCTGCTATTTCATCTTACAAATCACAAGTGAGGTGTGCATATTTCTAATAATCAATGATGTACTTCATTTTGATTTTGAAAAAAAAAATTAAGGTACCATCGCTATCAAGAACCATTATTTTAGTAGAACAGTATGCCTAAATTTCATTAGCAAAATTGAGGTATTCAGTAGTTTGTCTTCCCCATGTTGACATGCTGAATTCTTACTCTGCCCAAACCAGGACCAGTTACTTAGTGAGGAGCACCTATTCCCAGGCTAATTTAAATATTTTATGATTTTAAAATGTTTTATTTGTTATTATTTTAAATGAGGCCATCAATATGGAGGAGGCCAAAAATTCAATATTTAAAAAAAAAAATAGGGAAAATCCTCCTCCAGTACCAAACAGCATGCATACTGAAATTGTCTAGCAGATATAACATTATGCACTTTGCACTAGGATATTTCCTAGCCAAAGGACTTCCTTTGAGGCATGGTGTCCCAGGACATATAACCTTTTTTTCCTTACATCAAACCTGCCCTGCATGACATTGTAGAATTCTGCAGTAAAACAAACAAAAAAACCCCATACTTCTCAACCTGCAGAAAAATTGTTACTACATTAATGTATATACTGTACATTATAGATTTAACATATAGAATTTCCTTTTAAATTAAACTGTAGTGTAAAGGTAGTTGTTTTTTAACTTAATTACAGTATTTTATTTTTGTTCAAATAGTTGACTACATTCATCGATAATTATGCTATATTCTTGGCGGTTAGCTTTTCTATTTCTGTGAATTTCTGATTTCCTTATGTTAAATCCAGATACTGTTCCCTGTTGAATTTTTTACAAAGGGCATGATGAATGTAAATCAAGATGCATATTATTTGAGCACAGGGATATGCATCCCTTTTCCTGGCAATGGTAATTCAAGTGACCTACACGATGTCCCCAAGGTGGATAGATTGTACTTTTACCACCTATTGACTCTTTGAAATGCTCATCCCAGTGGCTTTATGGTATATGCAGATCTCAGCATCAGCACTTTGTCACTGAAACTTTGGAACCAGCTTTTAACTAGGTCATAAAGTAAAGCTGCATATATTTTACATGTCATTATCTTTGTTGTTGTGCTTTTCAGTTAAGGACTTGCACCTACAGTTGTGAGACTGCTAAATTGCAAATTAAACATGAAAGTGTTACATGAGCAAGTATCTGAGCTCATTAAGAACCAAAGTGCTTGCAAAGGTAAGTAATGTTTAATATTCATCAGCTGAAAAGTGCATTTTCAGTTTGCAAGAAACCTCTCTATTAAATTTTTACAATTCTATAAAGAAAGTTGTAATGCATAAATTGCATATTGTACTATCTTTGCTGTTTCTTAATTACCCTTGAAATCTGGGGACATATCCATGCTACACTCTGAGAAAACAGGAGGGGGCAGACGTTGGCACAGCATTTAAAAATGTTTTTAAAGTTTCCTGTAGACATATCAAGTATTAAGCCTCTCTGTTTGACTAACAGTATACAGGGTGAAAATTATGAAGTCTTCAGGCCTCATCATGCTTGTGAGGAAAAATTACACTATATTTCCAAAAGTAGTATGCCTGCCTGATCAAAACTCCATTCTGAAACCAAACTTATCAATTAGTTATATCAACATTTATATCTGCACAACTTCCTGTCCAACAGGGTACATTATACTACCGAAGTTTGCTTCCAATTACATGGCTTTTGATTATACAGTACACATGTAGTAGCAAAGGGTTTAGCTTAAATAGTCACTTTCATTATATAAAAGGCATGGCCAGATAGTTTGAGAAACATGGTGTATATAATGACTAAGCTCCTATACTCTTTATCTCTTTTATTAGTTTTTGTTGTTGTTTTTGTATGGTTTCTTGTATGTTTAATGTAAACACCTATTTATTGTACAATGCTGCTAAATATGTTGGCAGTCCAAACAGTCAGATCATTGCGGGTACATTAATACAATAAGAAATACCTTCTTAATAGACACTCCTTATTGGGTAGGAAGGGTTAAGGTAGAAATGCTTTTACTTCTATTGTACATGTAAACATGTACTACTCCAGCATTCCTTCAGGCTTCAGGCTTCAGGCTTCATAAGCAAAAAGCAAGGAAGGTCAGTTGGTTGCTAACTATTAAGGGATTTCATTTTTTAGCTGGAAGATTTGCCATACTGAGGATTATTAATGCATAACAAGCGTTTTATATACTAGCTTTGCCTGCCTCTTAGTCAGTGATAATTGTTTTCTGCCTATTCAGTTTAGAGGCTTTTAAACCTTTGGCCAAGTATCACAAGACAATTAAGATCCTTCTTTAAATAAATGCTTTAAGCAGGTAACACATCATTAGCTGTGTAAATAAAAAATAAATGTTGAAGGTTTTAACTAGCCTCATAAAAATTAACATTTAGTAAATGTGCATTATTTAAATGACTGCAAAAGGAGTATACTTTCCCAGCCATAAGAATGTTTAATGAAGAAGGACCTCCATTAAAAATCCCCACTTGCTATTTAACAGAGAAACAAAAGAGACTTCTTTTAGTCATCTATTCATCGTTGTGAGAAAAGGTTTAGAAGTATAGCCACGTAGTGTTTCCATACAGCATATTTCCTGTGATTTTTTTGTTGGATTCCATTTTTAATCCAGACCAGCTACACCAGACAAGTGAAAAAATATAATCCTCACTACAAGGAAAATTTACATTTAACCTGTTAATGAAGATGCTTTTTGCATATAGACTGCTAAATAAATAAGGTCCTCTGGAATTTTTGCTGACCTTTGTTATAACCCTATATTGTTTCTATTATTTGTTGAACACATTTCTTTGTTAAATGGGCACAAATTGAACACTATTTTCTGGTATAAATAATAAAAGAACTCTTTTATTAATATACCACTTTACAATTAATCTGTTGCCATCTTTACAGGATATTACTTATGCCATAGACAATGTTGCATGTTGTTAGAGATGTTTGTCATAATAGATGCTTTTAGCATGTGATGCCATCAGTGATGTATTTCTTTATGTCCATTACCATATAAGACTAAACATTTTTAGCTTAACAATATGGCATGTTAGGTAAAAATGTGTTTTTTTAACCTGCAATTTTATAGTCGCATTAATATTGTGGGATCATTGCACCCAAATACTCTGAGTTACGAGACCAAATTGTAATTAATTAAAGAACACATCATTTCTGAAACTTCTGGAGGCTTTTATTAAAGATATCTGTAAAATATATCTTGTAAGATGTATCATATGAGAATGATTGACCAGACAAAGGCATATCGGTATTCAAAAAAATAGCTGTCTATACATATGAAAAACAAAGATACTGTTTCATTCGAATTCAGTTGACTTAAAAACATCACTGTTAAAAATTGCTTAAAACTAAGGTACCACTACTAGATGATAGCCATTATATACTACACAGTGTCAGAAAACTTTTATATACTGTACAGTATTATATATTAGATAGCTAAATTAAAGCTTTGTTTTCCCATACTAATAAGATCAGTCCTGCTTTCTACATACTGTATACAGTAGCTGTACACAGGCAGCAACACCCATCTTAATGGAAAGTCTGCACTGTCTCCTGGTTACACATATAACTATGATTTACAATACCAAATATACATGAGACGACAGAGGCAATGATACAATCTTTATGTGGCTATGTGCCAAGAGCTGTTGCTTTAATACAACCTACTGATATATTGAGGGCTAAACCATGGTATTGTTTCTGTTAGGCCTCCAGCAATGTTCAATTATTTGAGTTGATTTCTCCTCCTACTGGACAGAATAGTTTCTTATGATTGATCGCACAAAAAGGACTTTTGAAATTTTATATACTGTACCGTAGTATGCTGCATGAACATAATCGTTGCCCCCATATAATGCAGAGTCTGATAAACAACTTACTTTTTTTTTTTACTTACTTTTTTGAAACATTTACAGATACATAACTTAGTCTGATAAACAACTTCTTACTTTTTTGAAACATTTACAGATACATAACTTAGTAGCTAAACATTAAAGAGAATTACAGAGATGTAGACAGGGCTGGATTTCAGTGGCGGGTGTCCCTAGGCTGCACAGTACTAGCGCTCACCGACTGCACCGCTCTATCAAGAGCAGGCGCACAGGGCACTGGGGAGCTGCGTGTCCCCAGTGCTCCTCAGCAAGTGGCTTGGCGGCATGCCGCCCCTACCAACTTGCCTTGCCACAAATCTGGGCCTGCATGTAGATAGAATATTCTTCCAAAATAATTGTGTAAAATATTTTATTCCAAGGAAATACCAACTACACAACAGTACAACTGTGTTTTGTTATAATACTCAGGAATATAAATTTATTTTATTAAAAGCATTTCCATTGTGTGGGAATGGTCAGACCTTAGCAGTTTTAAATATAACAACAACAACAGCATTAATAATAATAAAAATAATGATAATCTTGGAAACCTCAACAATCCTGAACTACTAAATAGAGAGTTAACACATTTTTTCAGTTATCTATGACTTCATGTTATGGCCTTGTAAACGTGTACAAATGCAAATTACAGATTCAAAATCTTTGACTTTACCAAGATGGTACAAGAAATGTGGTACAAGAAAGCCACCGAGAATTACTATTTCCATTGTACTTCTCTAGAGGAAGCACAGAAAAGAGACAAAAGCTGTGCTTGTTATAATAATTGGTATGTAGGTAGGGAAAAAAAAAGTCGTTGTGCTAAAGATGTATCTGAGAAATAAAAAGATAGGGAAAAAAACAAAGGAGTTGACTGTTTCCTCATTAACTTTGTGCAGAATGTATGTACATTCAATATCTGAAGAATTTGTAATAAACAAATAGACAATTACTGTATATTAATTTCTCTCCTGATTTTGAATTCAGGATTGATATGTGATGGCTAGTATGGTAGACCGATTGCTATGTACTAACATGGGTTCTATTATATAGAATGCTTGGGAACTATGTTTTTTTTGGATAATAGGTCTTTCCATAATATGGAGCATTGTGGCTTTAGGCTAATTAAATAATTTAAGCATTAGTAACCTAATAGGATTGATGTGCCATCAAGAAGCAATGGTGTTAGCACAGTTAAGATCAAGTTTGATGTGTTGTTACTGAGAAAAAAGCAAATCTGTCAAATAAAAAAGGACACTACTGAAATTGGCATTGCCATACAGTATTTTAAAACTTTTTAGATAATGGGTTTCTTCGAAATGTAAACTTTTATTTTGTAAAATCCCTGTCTAATCAATACCACACATTTAAGAGAACTGCAAAACTAAATCTGTAACTATCATTATTGTTTCTTTCTAAAGCAAGAGATGGGAGTTTTTGTGGCAAAAATTTATTTTTTAAATGCAACACATATACTTTGAGCACACATTTTAAAGATACCCACAGACTACATTGTTATGTATACACATCTATTATTTCTCCTGTTCTCATGGTTACTGAGAGGAAATTCTACTCTTCTAAAAGCATTTTACATGAACAGATCACTCCTTTTTTTTACTTTCACCTTGAATGGTTTCTGGGAACACAATCAAAATGATTCTTTTAAAGGGGAATAATCTCAAAAAATGAAAATTTAATATAAGTTTGAAATAAGAAACTTTGTAAATACAATCAATTAAATATTTTGAATCGTTTCTGAAATAATCAAGTTTATCTTCGCTATCCCTCTCTCAACATCTGTTTCTCTTCATTTTGTCTTCATTCAGCAGTTTGGTGTCAGATAAATGATCCAATCATTTATCATCTTATAGGGAGGTTTCCTTTCCTAGCAGATGTATTAGAGCTCACTCAAATAACTGATTTCAATACAAAAAAATCAAACAAAATAACTGCCTTTTGCAAAAATTCTGCATGTAGAGAGACATGATGTCTGGTGATATTAATAGAGTGAGTTCTAATTCTAGGCAAAAGGAGCCCCCTATAAGATATATTGGATCTAAGGGGCAGATTTGTCAAAGGTTGATGTGAATTTTCAAATGAAAAAAATATGAATTTTGAGCTATTTTTTTGTGTACTTCGACTAGGGAATAGTCCAAATTCGATTCGATTTTGAAAAAAAATCTGAAAATTCGAATATCGAAATTTATCATGTACGGTCTCTTTAAAAATTTGACTTCGACCATTTGGCATCTAAAACCTGCCGAATTGCTGTTTTAGCCTATGAGGGACCTCCTAGAAACCATTTGGAGTCAATTGGTGGACTTTGAAAAACCGAAGGTTTTTTTGGGAAAAACTTTGAATCTAATTCAGCAGAAATTTATCATGTACTGTCTCTTTAAAAATTTGACTTCGATCATTTGCCATCTCAAACCTGCTGAATTGCTGTTTTAGCCTATGAGGGACCTCCTAGAACCTATTTGGAGTCAATTGGTGGACTTTGAAAAACCAAAGGTTTTTTGGGAAAAACTTTGAATCGAATTTGGCAGAATTCGAACCTATTAAATCGAAAACTAACCTATTCAACTCAAACCTATTTGAATTCAAATTTCAATGTTTTTTCAATTAGAAATTCGACACTTGATAAATATGCCCCTAAATCACCAAATTGAATTTGAATTTAAATGTGAGATTTATTACACCTTGACCCTGAAAACAGATCTAATTAGAATATTTGCCTTCTAAAAGCTGGCGAGTTCATTAATAAGTCAATGGCAGAGGTCCATTGAACCATTTGAAGATGTGGACTTCCTGACATTCAAGGTTTTTTTGGAGGAAAACTCTAATTAAAGTAGATTAGAATTTTCTGGTCGTTTCTATTCAATTGAATATTAGACTTTTGAGTTTTTTCATAAATAACCACTGTTCCCTAGTCGAAGTACACAAAAAATTGCTTGAAATTCAATTTTTTTCCTTTCATTCGAAAATTCACCTCGACCTTTGATAAATCTGCCCCTCAAAATTCATAAATAACCACTGTTCCCTAGTCGAAGTACACAAAAAAGGGATGGTAGTGATCACCTATATGAATCCTTTCTTCTAGATCCAAATTACTTAACAAATTAAGCGGATATGATCCCAACACATACACCTGCGGTACAACAGTTTGACTAAGTTAGAACATGCACAAATGTTAAAGCTCTGTGATCAAAAAGGACAAAGGAAAAATCAGGAAAAATGTTGGTACCATGACAAACTAGCCTGTACAGCAAACTGACCCTAGTATATTCAGTTATGTTTCATGGGGCACTGTTTCAAAAATCTTTATAAAAGGCCACCTTTACTTCAGCACCCCTTTCTGATTTCATACATACTATGAAAGAAGTTAGTTTGGAAAAATTGTCTCTCATAACATGCAGAAGACACTAAATTAGCCTACAAAACACACGATACACTACAGATGATATTATTGGTACCGGTGACACATTCTACATTCCACAATACAGTAAGTGCTTTAATGCTTTTTATGCTTCCCTTAGCTAGTGCCTATAAACTTAATGTAATAAGGTTTTATTCATTGTCACTTTATGAGATGGTCAATTAATGTGTTAATTAAAAATATTTTATTCTGCTACATCACTGCTCATTATCGGTAGTATTATGAGCCAAGTGCATTTCTCCAGAGTCTATTTTCACTTTAACTAGAGATGATGTTCTAACTTTGAAGGTACCAGGTCACTTTCCATAAAGCTGCTAATACAGAACTGCAATTCAATGTGTAATGAGTTGTTTAAGAACAAAGGAAGTGGGTCAGCAATGATGCAAGACAGTGCAACCTAGAATGATTCACACAGTGAATACGTATATTTGCCCTGCACATGGTTATATTTATAATGCTGGATAAGAGTGGTGTATTTACTGTGCAAACAGAATTGTGAATCTTTTTCTTACGGTGAATGCCCATAAAGAGCTTTTTAAATATGGCAAAAATCTCAAATTGAGAATATTTATGCAAATACATACGCCACCAATTTGCTGTCAATGCTATTTTCACACATTGTTCACACTATTGTTCGCAATGTAAATTTGCAAAAAAACGGAAAAACGGGCACAGTAGTGCAATACTTTAGTGTTCATGGGCAATACAACCATTTGGGCAATGCAACCATTTACGAATAAATATGTGCTGAGCAAACTTTATAAACGATCCCCACTTTAACACAGTCTTATTTTGCTGGTGTTTATCCATAATATAGAACTAGACTGCTGTCTATGACTAAAATGAGAAAAAAGGCATGATGAGTGATACTTCCTTTTTCATACAATAGATGCATTTTCATTCTGTGATTATTATGGGATAGATGAAGAGTGACTCATACAGAGGCTGACCCAATGCTTCAATGTGCAATAAAGGAACAAAGCAGGATCCCGCACACCCAACAGATAACAGCAATATGCCTGGTGCTCACTGGCAGAGGTTCGGCAGCCCCACAACAGAGTACAGCAAAGGAATTCCAATGGCACACAGGACTGTGAGAAATCTTCAAAAATTTATTTCAATGTGGAGTGCGATGCAATGTTTGACAAAGGGGTTTCATTCCCCAAAACGTTGCATCGCACTAAGCATTGAAATACATTTTTGAAGATTTCTCACAGTCCTGTGTGCCGTTGGAATTCCTTTGCTGTACTCAATGTGCAATAACCCAGCATGTAAATGTTGTGTACAGTACAGCTATTGCATTCGTTATCCAGAAATCCGTTATCCAGAGAGCTCCAAATTACAGAAAGGTTGTCTTCCATAGAAATAATCTAAATTTTTAAAAATGATTTCCTTTTTCCATTTTATAATAGAACAGTACCTTGTACATGATACAAACAATATAATTAATGTGTCTTGGGACCAGGTACTAATGCAAAAATTGGTCATGCTTTTTTGCGCTTGCCTTGAAGAACCTAATGCCAAGCACAACTTGCATCAACCATTTGAAGGGTGAAACAATGACAGGAAGCCCATTGGTGTCCACTTGCTCATGCCATGCACATGCCCTAGTACATGTGTATCATTCATAATGTGAGAGTAGCATTTTCATGCCTGGTGTAAGGTATAGGGCTTTCTTTCTTCCCTGAGTTCTATGTGAACTTCATGTGTACTGCATGCTAGAAGCTGCATTGTATGCTGATTAGTGCATATAGCAGGTGCTCTCTGAATTCAGAAATTAGCTTTATAATGTACCAATCCCCTTCCTTGTATGTTCAGATTGCACAACTAGATTATATGAAAGCAACTACATACAGTACATTTTGCTTGTTTAACACAAAACAGTATTGATCCAATCACAGATATGTGGTTTGAGAATAATCTAAATGAATTAATTATACATTTCTCTAAACTAGGCAGGAGTTACTAATGAGTATCTCATAAGCTCGAAAGCCTGAGGCTCCAAGGAATGAATGGTTACTTTTGACTCTGCTCATTGTGATATGGCCTTATGGGGCATCAGTAAATTTAAAGCTAAACCAATTAAAAGGAACTGAGTACAGATGTTCTGTGTTCTAAATATGTTCTACAATCCTAATTATCAGCTATAGAGAATTCACTGGCAATGGGCAAATATTTTTTGCACAGAAAAATGTGGTCATTTCCTCATGCCATTGGGAAAGCACAAAAGCCTAATTTTTCAAATCATTATTTGCATCAGATGACACAAAAGGTAATTATGTCTAGAGAGTCTGAAGGAACAAACTGACACACATGTTAAATATAGTCTCACAGGTGTACAGTATGAGCACAGTATCATCAAACAGAACCTCCCAAGAAAACAAATAAAGGGTCGGGACATACAGAATTTCTGCACTTATATGAATAATTACCTGATAGCCATCAAACAAAAGGCCACATGCTGTATTGACCTCATTCTCCTGACCAACTTTTAATATATTAAAATCCTTGACACACATGCTATGTGGTATTGGCATTTTAACCTGGTGGGTGTTTTGGGGACCTGTAAAACTCCCCCTGTTGCCTCACATACAATTAAAGGGATACTGTCATGGGAAAAACATTTTTTTTTCAAAATGCATCAGTTAATAGTGCTGCTCCAGCAGTATTCTGCACTGAAATCCATTTCTCAAAAGAGCAAACAGATTTTTTTATATTTAATTTTGAAATCTGACATGGGGCCAGACATGTCAATTTCCCAGCTGTCCCAAGTCATGTGACTTGTGCTCTGATAAACTTCAAACACTCTTTACTGCTGTACTGCAAGTTGGAGTGATATCACCCCGTCCCTTTTCCCCCCCAGCAGCCAAACAAAAGAACAATGGGAAGGTAACCAGATAGCAGCTCCCTAACACAAGATAACAGCTGCCTGGTAGATCTAAGAACAACACTCAATAGTAAAAACCCATGTCTCACTGAGACACGTTCAGTTACATTGAAAAGGAAAAACAGCAGCCTGCCAGAAAGCATTTCTCTCCTAAAGTGCAGGCCCAAGTCACATGACCAGGGGCAGCTGGGAAATTGACAAAATGTCTCACCCCATGTCAGATTTCAAAATTGAATATAAAAAAATCTGTTTGCTCTTTTGAGAAATGGATTTCAGTGCAGAATTCTGCTGGAGTAGCACTATTAACTGATGCGTTTTGAAAGAAACACATTTTCCGATGGCAGGCTCCATTTAAATTGCAAGCAAATGACAAGCTTTGATAATTAGGCAACCAGCTTCACTTTTCAGGCAGTTGTCTATAGGAGGTGACATGGGGCAATTGTAGGCATTTTGTCTTGCCCAAATAAAACACATGGGGGAGAATGTGAACAAAGAAATAAACAATTCAGACAAATAATGATAAAACTTTGCATTTTATAATGTAATATTCTTCTGTTGATTTTGATTGCATTCTGAAATTGAATTCCACTTTTCAAATTCTAAAGGGGAACTATCGCGAAAATTAAAATTTTATATAAGCTTCCTCATACTGAATTTAGTTTGTACTGAAATCGATTATTTGCGTGAGCTCTAATACATTTGCTAGGAAAGGATGTTCCCTATAATATATTGGATCATTCACCCAACTGCTGTATGAAGACATAATAAGGTTGCTTGATCATTTTAAGTAATTATGAAGATTAACTTGATCATTTCCAGGCTTGGCAAGGCAAGTTTTGGTTGCATAAAAAGTGGACTTTTTTTATGCTTGTGTTGCTCCCCAATGATTTTTACATTTGAATGTGACTCACAGGTAACAGAGGTTGGAGACCCCTGGCTTATACACATACATGCAATGCATATACAAAGTCATTTTTTCTGAAATGTGAATTTAATTGGATAAAGGGCTCAATAAATGAGGCATCTATTTAGAACTATCCTGCAACTGAGACTCAAGAAACAGAACACTGATAACACATTTGTAAAATATATCATTATATCTATATGTCTCAGTGGATTTACTGTATCTGCAATATCTACTCCCAAGTACCCTGGTTAAATAAATATGTAACTGTTTAGGTTCATGTAGTATGCTGGATTTCATCTTTCTAAAATTATTATAAAACTTCCATCTACCTAAGATTTTTGTATTGCCTTAGGTGCCTGCTGTTAGTAACCCAGAATATCCACACCACTTGCTGAGAAGGCTGCCAATTCCCTTGACATAATATTCATGCTGTTGTGATATATATTCTAAGTACAACATGCTGAACTTGGAAGGCTGCATTTCCTGTTAGACAATAAAATATATTTGCTCTAGGAAACAAAATAAATCAGTTTCAAATTTATTACTAGTGTTGAGGAACAACTGCAACTACAAGTGAGGAAATAATAAAGAAAAAAAACCTTTGAATTAGCACAAATCATTGTGATTTTTATAGGTTAGTGAAATATACCAATCAGCATTGTGATTCCCGTGATTTAGATATAAATGATAAATTTTGATTTATTTGCAACATTCAAAATCTGCTGTTTCAATCATCTCAAGACAAAGCTTTAGCAGGTTAATTGTGAAGCCCCTTCTCCATTGTCAGGATTTGAGCATTGGTCTAGGTATTTCTTGAATTGTGCACTATCCTTCTCAGTCAATGGAGGCATTGTGTTGTAAACTCTGATAGGCATTATACTGATTTTGTTCTCTGTTTTTTTCATTTACGGAAGTTGGCGTATCATTACACCCCAAACCACCCTTCCAACCTTCCATCTTTTCGCCAGTCTTTCCCAATACACCGTCCCTGCCTAACAATTTAGAAAAGGAATTTCTCAAAGCGCCTGACGCACGTTTCGCTTGCTGGTCTGCAAGCTTTGTCAAATGTCAAAGCTTGCAGATCAGCAAGCGAAACGCGCGCCAGGCGCTTTGAGAAGTTCCTTTTTTAAATTGTTAGGCAGGGACGATGTATTGGGAAAGACTGGCGAAAAGACAGAAGGGTGGTTTGGGGTGTAATGATACGCCAATACGGGTCCTATGCTTTCCGCTAATTGGACACCTTTGTTCAGCGTCCTAGGTTAACCGCAAAGGAAGGGTGGTGCGGAAGTAAGCCGGCAGCTAATACAATACGGGGGGTCTGCTCCTCCCTCGCTGACGCCGTGACGGTTATGCCGAACGGGGGAAAGCAGGCAACTTATTTAATACCGGCAGATCTGCTCGCCAAGCACTAACGCTGAGTTAGTTTCCCAAGACAGGAGTAAGCGGGCAGACCATACAATATCGGCAGGTCCGCTCGCCTCCTGCTAGCATTGCATTAGCTATTAAGGACGGTGTGGGAGGGCACATGTGATTCGTCTGAGTAGGACAAATCCCTCTGTTTCAGTAAATCTATTTCAATTGATACTGATGCTTACCATACTCAGTTGTAAATGTATCCAAGCGATGATATATTGCTAAAATAAGGTGTGTGGTGCGTGACTCAGGTCCATTCATAACCACACTTGGCACAATATACAGTACCAACCTGACCCTATATTCCACCCGTTTCGTACACACTGTGGGTCACCAGCACTCCACTACTGTTGGGATAGATGTGGGCAAATTGCCACCACTGGGACTAAAAAACCAGCATCGTTATTCCAACTTTCAAGTACCGTTTACTAGCTGTTGACCTTGAGTCTATTCAGCTTCCTCACCTAACTTTGGTTTTAACATACACCTTATACTAATTTCGTTTCATATTAATTTTAGGATGTGATCAATAAAAGTTATGTTTTACTTTTTTGCTTTGGGAACTCAGATAATAAGTGTGGGAAGGTGCAACAATATGGGTCATACTTTTTCTCTTTTCTGTGCAATTATATATAACTAGTGACCTTGCACACCACCATTTTGTATCATATCTCTATCAATGGATGGTGCTACCTACTTTCTCTCTAACACAGCATAACATTTGTCCAAATATAAAATCAAGAATAGCCATGGGAATTATGATGCTTAAATAAAAGTTTAGGGGGCATTTTCCAACACAAGTACAATCAGGAAAGAGCAATATAAAGTGCAGTTGCCATGTTTTTTTTTTTTTTCTTTTACCATAATGTGTTTTTTTCCCAAAATGCCACCCTTTTTGCACTGGCTAGAGTGTGTTGTGCCTGACGAAACTGTGGCAAAGCATCAAAATGAACACAATTGCACTTGCACTTTGTCATTAATTGGACTAAATATTTATCAATGTTTGGCGTGCAAGTCTTGATGTGTCCTATACTTTATATTCAAGTGTGCTTTGCAAAGTGACCCAAGTCACTGAGGCAACCCTGGAGCTACCAGCTAGTCTGGAGATGGCAGTAGCTTCAGTGTTCCTCTGTGCAAATTACCTTTTTTGTCAGCAACTGTTTGTATGCCTCATTTATTCGGCTCTACTACTAAGCTTAAACTGAAGAAAATAGCCAGAATAGCCTGGAACCCTAAATAATACTCAACTTAAGCAAAGTGAAATGTGCAGCATTTAAGTCCATAAACATGGAACTGTAATTCTTTCAAATAAACAAAATAAAAATTAACAATGAGCAACTGGCAGCATTGTGCAATAAATACAGGCACACAAATCGTCATGTTGACAACAAAGAAAAAACTTAAAGAGATACTGACACCAGATATTAAACTCTTTTTACATCTATCATAATATTGCCTTTGAAAGCAAACTTATACTGTAATTTTGCCATAAAGTATTTGCACAATGCTTTTACTTTACCTGTCTGATGCCCCATGTTCCTCTATGAGGGGGCTGCCATATTTGTACAGCGGGAGTCTGTTAGCATTAGAAATTTTAACTGACAGGCTGAGACTGGACAGTCAGGTTTAGAAACTTCAACTAACAATTACTTACAAAAACAAACCTCTGAGCAAGACCTATAGGTAACTTTTAATGTACATTCATATTTTAAAATGTACATTTTTAGTGTCATTATCACTTTAATACTACTGGATAGATTGTGTAATTAACATGCATAGTGAAGTTATCCTATGTCTAATGATCTATTCCAAGCACATTTCAGAGCACTGGTAAAAATACAGAGTAGGGATGTAGCGAACGTCGGAAAAAAAGTTCGCGAACATATTCGCGAACTTGCGCAAAATTGCGAGCGGTTCGCGAACGGTTCGCGAACCCCATAGACTTCAATGGGAAGGCGAACTTTAACATCTACAAAAGACATTTCTGGCCAGAAAAATGATTTTAAAGTTGTTTAAAGGGTGCAACGACCTGGACAGTGGCATGCCAGAGGGGGATCAAGGGCAAAAATGTATCTGAAAAATCTGCCTGTGTGTGCTTGGAAGAGATAGTGTAGGGCGAGAGCTGTTAGTGATTTCAGGGACAGATGATAGTAAGTTTGCTGGCTAGTAATCTGCGTGATACTGCTCTGTATTGGAGGGACAGAAGTCTGCAGGGATTTGAGGGACATTTTAGCTTAGGTAGCTTTGCTGGCTAGTAATCTACTGTTCTCTTTAAACAACTGCCATACGTTGACCTTGTAGGCATTGTTTGCCCAGTTTTTTTGGACGCAGCCACTGAAGCACAGTTGCCAGAAAAAATATGCCATATAAATGCTGAAAATAGTCATTTTTCGCCATACGTTGACCTTGTAGACATTGTTTGCCCAGTTTTTTTGGACGCAGCCACTGAAGCACAGTTGCCAGAAAAAATATGCCATATAAATGCTGAAAATATAAATTTTTTTGGTTGCAGCCACTGAAGCACAGAGGCCAGAAAAATTATGCCATATAAATGCTGAAAATATAAATTTTTTTGGTTGCAGCCACTGAAGCACAGAGGCCAGAAAAAATATGCCATATAAATGCTGAAAATAGTCATTTTTTGCCATACGTTGACCTTGTAGGCATTGTTTGCCCAGTTTTCTTGGTCGCAGCCACTGAAGCACAGTTGCCAGAAAAAATATGCCATATAAATGCTGAAAATATAAATTTTTTGCCATATACGTTGAGTCAAGGTATGGCAAAAAATGACTATTTTCAGCATTTCTATGGCATATTTTTTCTGGCCTCTGTGCTTGAGTGGCTGCGGCCAAAAAAACTGGGCAAACAATGCCTACAAGGTCAACGACGTTGACCTTGTAGGCATTGTTTGCCCAGTTTTTTTGGCCGCAGCCACTCAAGCACAGAGGCCAGAAAAAATATGCCATAGAAATGCTGAAAATAGTCATTTTTTTGGTCGCAGCCACTGAAGCACAGTTGCCAGAAAAATTATGCCATATAAATGCTGAAAATATAAATTTTTTTGGTTGCAGCCACTGAAGCACAGAGGCCAGAAAAATTATGCCATATAAATGCAGAAAATATGCATTTTTTTGGTTGCAGCCACTGAAGCACAGAGGCCAGAAAAATTATGCCATATAAATGCAGAAAATATGCATTTTTTTGGTTGCAGCCACTGAAGCACAGAGGCCAGAAAAATTATGCCATATAAATGCAGAAAATATGCATTTTTTTGGACGCAGCCACTGAAGCACAGTTGCCAGAAAAAATATGCCATATAAATGCTGAAAATAGTCATTTTTCGCCATACGTTGACCTTGTAGACATTGTTTGCCCAGTTTTTTTGGTTGCAGCCACTGAAGCACAGAGGCCAGAAAAAATTAAACCAGTAGGGTTTGCACCCTAGTTTGTAACGGTGGCGGAGGGAGGAGGACGCTAAAGGACAGCTGTGTGTGGAGTCATGAGGCTTGAAGAGAAGGACAGCTGCATAGAAGTCAGAACAAGTCTTCCGGCGTGCAGTAACCCTCCGAGATCCACCCCTCATTCATTTTAATAAAGGTCAGGTAATCGATAGTGATGTAGCGAACTGCCGATTTGATGTTCGCGAACGCCGTTCGCGAACACCGGCAAAAAAGCGAACAGTTCGCGAACAGTTCGCGAACTTCGAACGCTCGATAAAATTGTTCGATCGAACGATCGAAGGATTTTATTCGTACGATCGAAGGATTTTCGTTCGAATCGAACGATCGAAGCTATTCGATCGAATGATTTTAATTCAATCGAATGCTTATAATCGTTCGAACGAATGGAAATCGTTCGATTTTAGCGATCGAACGGTCGAATGGTCGAATGGTCGAACGAAATTTTACTTCGAATCGAACGCGAACACCAATTGGCGAACGTCGCGCGACGTTCGCGAACATTCGGCGGACGCGAACAGTCGAAGTTCGCGCGAACTAGTTCGCCGGCGAACAGTTCGCTACATCCCTAGTAATCGACACTTTTGTGACCTAGGCGAGTTCTCTTCTCAGTTACAATCCCTCCTGCTGCACTGAAGGTCCTTTCTGAGAGCACACTTGAGGCTGGGCAAGACAAGAGGTTCATGGCAAATTGTGACAGCTCTGGCCACAGATCAAGCCTGCGCACCCAGTAGTCCAGGGGTTCATCGCTCCTCAGAGTGTCGATATCTGCAGTTAATGCCAGGTAGTCCGCTACCTGCCGGTCGAGGCGTTCTTTGAGGGTGGATCCCGAAGGGTTGTGGCGCTGCCTTGGACAGAAAAACATTTGCATGTCTGACGTTACAGACCGGCCAAAGGGCTTTGTCCTTGCAGGTGTGCTCGTGGCAGGATTACTGGCACCTCTGCCCCTGGAATGTTGATGAGTTCCTGAAGTGACATCACCCTTAAAAGCATTGTACAACATGTTTTGCAGGCTGGTTTGTAAATGCCGCATCTTTTCGGACTTGTGGTATGTTGGTAACATTTCTGACACTTTATGCTTGTACCGAGGGTCTAGTAGCGTTGCGACCCAGTACAGGTCCTTCTCCTTAAGCCTCTTGATACGGGGGTCCTTCAACAGGCATGCCAGCATGAAAGACCCCATTCTCACAAGGTTGGATGCAGAGCTATCCATCTCCGCTTCCTCATTATCAAGGACTGCATCATCCACGGTCTCCTCCCCCCAGCCACGTACAAGACCAGGGGTCCCCAAAAGGTCACCACTAGCCCCCTGGGAAGCCTGCTCCTGTTGGTCCTCCTCCTCCTCCTCCACAAAGCCACCTTCCTCCTCTGACTCCACTTCTGGCACCTCTCCCTGCGTTGCAGCAGGTGCCTGGGTTCGTTCTGGTGATTGCGACCATAAATCGTGCGCTTCCAGCTCCTCGTCACGCTGGTCTACAGCCTCATCTGTCACTCGTCGCACGGCACGCTCCAGGAAGAAAGCGAAGGGTATTAGGTCGCTGATGGTGCCTTCGGTGCGACTGACCATATTTGTCACCTCTTCAAAAGGTCGCATGAGCCTGCAGGCATCGCGCATAAGCACCCAGTAACGGGGGAAAAAAATCCCCAGCTCTGCAGATCCAGTCCTACCACCCAGTTCAAAAAGGTACTCGTTGACGGCCCTTTGTTGTTGCAGCAGACGTTCCAACATAAGGAGCGTTGAATTCCAGCGAGTCTGGCTGTCAGAAATCAAACGCCTGACTGGCATGTTGTAGCGCTGCTGAATGTCAGCAAGGCGTGCCATGGCTGTGTAGGAACGTCTGAAATGGGCCGACACCTTTCTGGACTGGGTGAGAACGTCCTGGAATCCTGGGTACTTGGAGACAAAACGTTGGACTATTAAATTTAACACATGTGCCATGCAGGGCACATGTGTTAAATTTCCCAGTCTCAACGCTGCCAACAGATTGCTTCCATTGTCACACACCACTTTTCCGATCTGCAGTTGGTGTGGGGTCAGCCACCGATCGGCCTGTGACTGCAGAGATGACAGGAGTACAGATCCGGTATGGTTTTTGCTTTCCAGGCACGTCATCCCCAAGACAGCGTGACAACGGCGTACCTGGCACGTCGAATAGCCTAGGGGGAGCTGGGGGTGCACAGGTGTGGAGGAGGAGAAGGAGGACCCAGCAGCAGAGTAAGAAGAAGAAGAGGAAGAAGACGAGGTAGAGAGCGATGGAGGAGTAGAGGTGGTGGCAGAACCGCGTGCAATCCGTGGCGGTGACACCAACTCCACTGTTGTTGTTGTTGTTGAGCTACCCATTCCCTGCTTCCCATTCCCAGCCATTACCAAGTTCACCCAGTGGGCAGTGTAGGTGACATACCTGCCCTGACCATGCTTGGAGGACCATGCGTCAGTAGTCATATGGACCTTTGGCCCAACACTAAGTGACAGAGATGCGGTAACTTGGCTCTGCACATGTTGGTACAGGTGTGGTATTCCCTTTTTAGAAAAAAAATTGCGGCTGGGTACCTTCCACTGCGGTGTCCCAATTGCTACAAATTTGCGGAAGGCCTCAGAGTCCACCAGCTGGTATGGTAAAAGCTGGCGGGCTAAGAGTGCAGACAAGCCAGCTGTCAGACGCCGGGCAAGGGGGTGACAGTCAGACATTGGCTTCTTACGCTCAAACATGGCCTTCACAGAAACTTGGCTGGTGGCAGATGACTGGGAATGGGAACAGGTGGTCAAGGTGGAAGGCGGAGTGGAGGGTGGTTCAGATGGGTCAAGGAGAGCAGAGGTAGAGCAGTAAGATGCTGGACCAGAAGGAGTGTGACTTTTAGTTTGCCTGTTGCCTTTGAGGTGTTGCTCCCAAAGTGCTTTGTGCTTGCCGCTCATGTGCCTTCGCATAGAAGTTGTACCTATGTGGCTGTTGGGCTTACCAAGGCTCAGTTTCTGACTGCACTCATTGCAAATTACAATGCTTTTGTCAGAGGCACACACATTAAAAAAATGCCACACTGCTGACTTTTTGGAAGTCTGCGATCTGGCGGTAACAGTAGAAGTTGGCGGCATTGGCGGCAATGGCGGGTGCGTTGGCCGGCTGAACACAGGTGCCGATACATGTTGTTGCCCTACTGATCCCTGCGGGCTGGCCTCCCTGCTTCTTCTAAGTCTTATTCTCCTACTGCCTCTCTGACTCTCCGTCTCTCCATCTGAACTACCCTCCTCTTGCTCTCTTCTACTAGGCACCCACAAAACATCAATCTCCTCATCATCATTCTCCTCAGATGCATCAATTTCTTCTGACACATCACAGAAGGAAGCAGCAGCGGGGACCTCCTCCTCCTCCTCATCACTCATCATTATGTCCATCTCTGTCGTGTTCTCTGCCAGAATTAAATCTGGTGTAACGTCCTCATCTCCTTCATCTTCTTCTGCCAATAATGGTTGCGCATTACTCAGTTCAAGAAACTCATGGGAAAATAACTCCTCTGACTCCAGTGAAGATGGGGCACCGGTGGTGGAGGAAGTGTTACGTGGGGTGGCCATAGCAGTGGAGGATGAGGAGGATGTTGTGGTAAAGTTAGAAACGGTAGAGGATGGGGTGTGCTGTGTAAGCCAGTCAACTACCTCTTCAGCATTTTGGGAGTTCAGGGTCATTGGCTTTTTAAAACTGGGCAATTTGCTAGGGCCACAGGATTGCATAGCAGCACGGCCCCTAGCACGGCCTCTGCGTGGCGGCCTGCCTTTGCCTGGCATTATTTTTAAAAAAACAACAACAACAAAAACTCAGTTGGTTTTTCTGGAAACGATAATACACACAGCTAGATGGCAGTTTGAAGAAAACAGTGTGCAAATAATGCCTACAAGATCAACGTATACACTACTACAGCGGTGGATACGGATTACGTAAAATATATGAATGCTGCTTGAAAAAAAGTAACTCAAGTGGTTTTTCTAGAGACGATAATATTATCAATATTTAGACAAAATGTGAACAAGCTCACACAGCTAGATGGCGGTTTGAAGAAAACACTGTGCAAATAATGCCTACAAGGTCAACGTATACACAGCGGTGGATACGGATTACGTAAAATATAAGAATGCTGCTTGAAAAAAAGTCACTCCGGTGTTTTTTCTGGAGACGGTAATATTATGGATATTTAGACAGAATGTGAACACGGTCACACAGCTAGATAGCAGTTGGTTGAATAACACACTGGGCAAAAAATGCCTACAGGGCAAATAATGCCTACAAGGTCAACGTATACACAGCGGTGGATACGGATTACGTAAAATATAAGAATGCTGCTTGAAAAAAAGTCACTCCGGTGTTTTTTCTGGAGACGGTAATATTATGGATATTTAGACAGAATGTGAACACGGGCACACAGCTAGATAGCAGTTGGTTGAATAACACACTGGGCAAAAAATGCCTACAGGGCAAATAATGCCTACAAGGTCAACGTATACACAGCGGTGGATACGGATTACGTAAAATATAAGAATGCTGCTTGAAAAAAAGTCACTCCGGTGTTTTTTCTGGAGACGGTAATATTATGGATATTTAGACAGAATGTGAACACGGGCACACAGCTAGATAGCAGTTGGTTGAATAACACACTGGGCAAAAAATGCCTACAGGGCAAATAATGCCTACAAGGTCAACGTATACACAGCGGTGGATACGGATTACGTAAAATATAAGAATGCTGCTTGAAAAAAAGTCACTCCGGTGTTTTTTCTGGAGACGGTAATATTATGGATATTTAGACAGAATGTGAACACGGGCACACAGCTAGATAGCAGTTGGTTGAATAACACACTGGGCAAAAAATGCCTACAGGGCAAATAATGCCTACAAGGTCAACTTATACACTACTACAGCGAGGGATACGGATTACGTAAAATTTATTATGGCTGCTTGAAAAAAGTCACTCCGGTGTTTTTTCTGGAGACGGTAATATTATGGATATTTAGACAGAATGTGAACACGGGCACACAGCTAGATAGCAGTTGGTTGAATAACACACTGGGCAAAAAATGCCTACAGGGCAAATAATGCCTAAAAGGTCAACTTATACACTACTACAGCGATGGATACGGATTACGTAAAATTTATTATGGCTGCTTGAAAAAAGTCACTCCGGTGTTTTTTCTGGAGACGGTAATATTATGGATATTTAGACAGAATGTGAACACGGGCACACAGCTAGATAGCAGTTGGTTGAATAACACACTGGGCAAAAAATGCCTACAGGGCAAATAATGCCTAAAAGGTCAACTTATACACTACTACAGCGATGGATACGGATTACGTAAAATTTATTATGGCTGCTTGAAAAAAGTCACTCCGGTGTTTTTTCTGGAGACGGTAATATTATGGATATTTAGACAGAATGTGAACACGGGCACACAGCTAGATAGCAGTTGGTTGAATAACACACTGGGCAAAAAATGCCTACAGGGCAAATAATGCCTAAAAGGTCAACTTATACACTACTACAGCGGTAGTAAAATAAAAAAAAAGTTAAATAAAAAAAGAATGAATATTAAAAAAAAAAAATTAAAGTTGGTGCTGCTGAACTACTAGGAGCAGCAGATTAGCACACCAGTCCCACTCCCCAACACTGCTAGACTAATAGCACTGGGCTCTTATAGTAGTAGTAGTAGTAGTAGTAGTAGTAGTAGTAGTAGTAAAACAACAAAAAAATAAATAAAAGCAGTCCTTACAAGGACTATTGCTATTGCAGCAGTCAGCAGATGAGATCAGAAGCAGGACAGCTGCCCACTGCAGCTACATACAGAGCACTGCAGTAGAAGGTAGATTACTAGCCAGCAAAGCTACCTAAGCTTAAATGTCCCTCAAACCCCTGCAGACTTCTGTCCCTCCAATAACAGAGCAGTATCAAAACGATTACTAGCCAGCAAACTTTCAACTGTCCCTGAAATCACTAACAGGCAGCAGCTCTCTCCCTACACTATCTCTTCAGCACACACAGGCAGAGTGAAAAAAAGCTGCAGGGCTTCGGTTTTTATAGGGAAGGGGAGTGGTCCAAGGGAGAGCTTCCTGATTGGCTGCCATGTACCTGCTGGTCTGGGGTGAGAGGGCAAAAAAAAGCGCCAACAATGGCGAACCCAAAATGGCGAACGTCGCGCGACGTTCGCGAACTTCCGGCGAGCGCGAACACCCGATGTTCGCGCGAACAAGTTCGCCGGCGAACAGTTCGCGACATCTCTAATACAGAGCTCTAAGTTCATTTTAGTCATGTTTATCTTGCCTTGAGATCTGTTAGTTTAGCAGTTATGTGGGGCATACCAAACTAGTAATCCTAATGAATGTCACAGAAATAAAGCAAGAATACAGCTGTTCCTCTGCCTTTTCTATCTATGCACAAACTGCTTAAGGCAAACACTCAGTGGTTCATAAGAACATGTAAGATTTAGCTCATTTCTAGACTGAAATGATTCTATGACTAATTTAGCAAAGGTCATAAGTTCAATGGTTCAACAAAACTATGGTGGCCTATTTATTAGTCCTAAATTGATTAAAGCTTACAATGTCTAGGTGGCATTCTGTTTCAATTAACTTAATTGATACACTTTGTGTTTAACGTTATCAGCCCACCAAGGGCTGCTTTTTGTCAACATCTAAAACACAAACGGGCCATCTGGACATTTACATTTTATTTTGTTTTATACATAGACAAGTACATACAGTACCTACACACCCACACACGCTTTTTCAATAATATTCATAACTAAATAATATTTTTCATATAGCATATTATTTTGTGTATAAGAGGAAGAAAATTAACTTCAGTTAATACAAATGTCCCATACCGTCAACAGTCCTGCAACAACTATCTGTGTGCAAAGCACAAACAAAATTTAGTCAGTTAATTAAAACATCTAAGGGGTAATTTACCAACAAGTAAACAGGTTGTAAAGTGCAAAAAATACTAGAGACTAGAGTTGCACCTCGCAACAGCTTTTTTTAACTGGAGGAAGTTTAAAGTGCAGCCATTCCTGCATACAGAAATGTCTAAGGCATGATCGTTTGTTCCCCTTAGTGTCCTTGCACTTCACTGTCTTGAAAAATCCCCCCAGTAATGTTGTAATTCACTAGATAATTTGATATAGTAAAACCAGTTTGCAAGATATCAAAATATGTGTGCATAGATATATACTGTAGATATATAGAAGAGATTATTTTTATATTTTTATTTTGTTTAAGGACTCTACCTTAAGGGACCACACAGACCAGTTCCTCAGAAATAGGGGTGATAACTATAATTAGAAAATTCAAGGACAGTTATTAATGCAGGGCTATCACTAGGGGAGACTAGTATTGCTCCCAAAAGGAAAAAGACAAACAATAAAGGAAAGAGTTTTGGTAAAGGTTTACTACTCAGAGGTATTAGAGACTACTTAATTTGATGAGTGGAGCCTAGCAGTTAATAATTATTGAACTGAACATCTCTAAAGATAGGCCAAAGAAGGCAGCTAAATGAAGAGCAATACAGAGCACAGAATCCCCTTAAGGATATTAGGTATTGATCTCCTAGTTCAGATAGCCAACTGCTGTCAGGGGTTAACAATATGTCTTTATTGTTGTTGTTTGTATATAGAACTGCAAGACGTACAGCCTGGTCTCTGAATAGGCGCTTCTGAGAATTCTAAAACAATCATAATTACTTTTACAACAAAGCATGGACGCAACAATGTAAAAATCCGATTTTCCAACATACTGAATACAGAGAACTCACCCAGTGCATCTATATAGTAGCCATTGGTCTTTTGTACAATCTGCAGTCTATCAAAAACCTTGTGATAAGAACAGGGCTCCTCAGATGGTCATAGACACACACATAGTAGTACAATTTTCGGACCACCTGTGTTCCAGGCAATTTTCATACCATAGCGATTGGACAGGTTAGAAATTTTTTGTTGGGTATCAATAATTTCTTTGCATGTATTGCCTGAAAATTTCCATGGGTGGCTTTCACTAATATTTCTAGGACATAACATAAGATTGTTGTCTGTCAATTAATGGCCAGGACATTGTCTGATTTATTATATTTCCTACTTAATCCTACAATTTAAATTATGTAAAAAGGACTGTACAGATGTGATGAAAACTTGTCATATTCTTAGGTGAACTTATTCAATTAAATGAGCTTCTTTTCCAATACTTAAAAAATATATCATTAGTTTATATATGAATGCCAGTTGTTATGTCCCCATTGGCTAAGTTGTAGATTGATTACCTTGTGATCCGTTCTGGTGTGGCTAAGGCTATACAGCATTTTGGATTACCTTAAATATAATATTGAGAGAGAATAATGTTTCTCCAGACAGGAGGGAAAAAATTATTTCCTGTGAAACAAGAATGAAGCAAATCCTTTCTTGAAATATATATATTTAAATATAACAATATATTTTTAAAAGAGCAACCGCAGTCCCCAAACACCTGTCTGAATAATGTTCTGTTGTGGTTTCTAAAGGTTCCTCAACTGGATGTGAATAATTAACCCCCCAGTCTTGAGCTAGGAAAAATCTTCAAATCACGTGAGCAATGTAAGGGGAAAATGTCAGGAGCAGAAATGACTCGTGGAAGGTATTCAGTGAGTTCTCCAACAAGAGTAAGCAGACAGCCTTTTCAATGATGACGTATACTGACAAGATTCTAGAGAGAGTTAGGCTAGCTAAGCAATAAATCCCATAAAACCACTGGAATCCCTAATCTATTGTTTATCTTAGACAATGCAACTATTTTGCCACTGTACAGGTACAGTAAAGATTTGCAACTTTTGAATGATATGTTCATATATCAGTTTACATGGTAAATATTTGTAACGGTATATTAGAAATCTGGTTATGTCTATTCTTTTAGTGCTCCCTTTTAAAGACCATTTTAAAAGCCCCCTGACCATGCAGACTTTCCTATTAACTGTGCTGCTATATACATATACAGTATTGTGAATGTATACATGTGTACTATCTTTGGTTTGCAATCTAAACGTTTACAAAACTCTATACAAATCTAACTTTTGTGGTATCATAGCTATTTATGCAATTCCAAAGTTATGCAGGGAAGCTTTAATTCCTCATTTACTATGATTTAGCAACACAACAGAATCTCAATAAAGGTCAACAATTATACACAACTTTCTGTAAAATCATGTGAGTCTGCACACCAAGTACAATAGCATTGTAATGCAATGCTGTAATTAGTATTATGCAGCCTATCTTGAACTCCCAAAGATACTTTACCTTAATAATCATTCATCAGTGGAAACTAATGTGCTTAGACCACGCTTTTACGTATCTTCTGGGTAAAAAAACACTGATATTTTTGGGACCATTGATATCAGAGAGGGTCAGCCAGTTGTCGAGAACAGAAAAAAAGCAGAGATTCTGAACTCTTATTTTTCATCTGTCTACACAAATGAGGAACCCGTTAATGAAGGTTTCTTTCTTAATAGTCCCAATCCTAGTAATACAACAATATTGCATGGTTCATGCATGAGGAAATTCAAAAGAGACTAGAACATGTTAAGATACCGGATGTTATTTATCCCAGGGTATTTAGAGAGCTTAGCTCTATGATTTCCGCTTTACTTAATTTTTTTCGCTTTACTTAATTTTTCAGGATTCATTAAGGACTAGCTCAGTGCCAAGAGACTGGCATATTGCTAATGTGGATCCCTATTCAAAAAGGGATCCGGTTCTCATCCTCAAAACGGTAGGCCAGTTAGTTTGACATCAGTGGTAGGAAAGCTTTTCGAAGGGGTATTAAAAAGATATTGGACTTAGTTGCAAATAATAATACCATGAATTTGTGCCAGCATGGTTTTATTCATAATGGATCTTTTAATTTAATTTTCCTTTTATGAGAAGGTAAGCAGGAACCTCGATTCTGGGATGGGAGTGTATGTACAGTTAGGCCAATAAATCTTTGGACAGAGACAACTTTTTTCTAATTTTTGTTCTGTACATTACCACAATGAATTTTAAATAAAACAACTCAGATGCAGCTGAACTGCAGACTTTAAACTTTAATTCAGTGAGATGAACAAAAAAATTGCATAACAATGTGAGGAACTAAAGCCTTTTTTAAACACAATCACTTCATTTCAGGGGCTCAAAGGTAATTGGACCATTGACTCAAAGGCTACTTCATGGCCAGGTGTGGGCAATTCCTTCATTATGTCATTATCAATGAAGCAGATAAAAGCCCTGGAGTTGGGGGGGGGGATGGTTGTATGTGGAAGATTTTGCTCTGAACAGACAACATGTGGTCAAAGGAGATCTCCATGCAGGTGAAATCGTATGATTTCTTCGGATTTGACACCAGAAAACTCCAACTTTTTCAGATTCTTGTACAAAACTCAGCGAAGATCATTATATCTTCCAATTTTAAAAAGGACATCTGCCATTGACTTCGTCATGACCTTGGCAGGTTTAAGATAGAGTACTTTTTTATTCTGACTTTTAGCACCCTCGGGGTTTAATATCTGAGTTTTTTTTCTTTAAAAAAATAGTTTTGCCTTTTAAAACTCTGGCCAGAAAAATCAGACTTTAATAAATGACCCCCAAGGTGTGTAATACTACTGTATATTAAAGAGTAGCTGCTTAGAAGGAATGAGCATAGTATAAATCTGTAAAACCAAAAAAAAAGAGTTTGTTCCAAATAGGATAAATGTCAGATGGAATCTAATACAGCTATGGGATCAGTTGTCCAGAATGTTCGGGACATGGGGTTTTCCAAATAACGGATCTTTCCATAATTTGGATCTTTATACGTTAGGTCTACTAGAAAATCATATAAACATTAAATAAACTCAATAGGCTGGTTTTGCTTCCAATAAGGATTGATTATACCTTAATTTGTATCAAGTACAAGGAAATTATTAGTATATGGAAAATTACTTTTTAAAATTTGGATTATTTGGATAAGGGAGACAGTCCTAATATGGGGTTTTCTGGATAAATGGTTTCGGGATAATGAATCCCATACCTATTTTATTCTTTTAATAAGTACATGGATTCGATATTTTAAAAACCTTAATCTTAGCCTTCATTTTATTATTTATTGTTTCTTGTGTTATTTTGTTTGCAACATAATTGCCTTTTCTGGTTAAAAATCTATTTTTCAGATACAATATAGATTAAAAAGGAATTCATTAAAAACATAGAGCAGCAACTAACAACCAATAATGTTGAATAAAATGTATTGTATAGGCTAGGGTTAAAGATCTCAAAACAAGCATTTTTGTTACCACACAGGTCTTTGCCATTTATCTGAAGTGTTAGCTGAGTTCAAGTAATAATCACCACTTCTGAATTATATTGCATTGAAAGGACATGGGACCATTCACAAAACTTCATCAGCATGCAGCAGGCAAACAGAGTGACTGCAATGATTGAATACAGGCTCAGACTACCGGCTTTAATCTCCATCTCATTCATTCAGCTTTTAGTTTTGGCACAGCTGTATAGTACCAATCCAGTCCCCGCTCCTATGGAATCCATGGTGCTGACATGTATATAATCATTTATCATTCAGTCACATATTTTACAGAAGCAATTATTTTACTGAACTATGATAGGCAAATATAATTTTATTTGTAAAAGTTCACAAATACAGAAAAAGCTTACTGAATCAGACGACAGCGTGAATTTCCGTTAAATATCACAGGCTCATAGTTTAAAGTAGATATACAAATCTAACTGTATAAATCAACAAATCATGCAGTTTGACCAAACTCATTTCATGTGATTAAACATTATAACAACACACATTATATAACTATTATAGTTATTCATTAACAGTGGGAACTGGAAAGTTTCTGAGCTACCGTTCTAGGAACTACAACTCCCAGATTCCCCTGTCATCTTCATTAGAGCTGTAATTTTGCAACAGATGGATCACCATGAACTGCTTAACCCTGGCTGCATCAGAAATAAACTTAATAAAATCCTGATGTTTATTTTGGATGATACCTTAGTTTGCTTTTTTCAATTGTAAGAAAAGCTATAACTGTTAATTTTACTCTGCCTTGTTTTAACCTATTACGTTACAAAGTGTTAAGATTTCCAAAATCATGCAATGTTAAAAGGGTTTCTGTATAAGTTATCTACATATTGTACAGTCCTGACAGCTGGATATTGTGCATTAACTTTTGCCATTTATTTTTAGAGTAGTGCTCAGAATAACTCAAATCTCAGTATCCACTGACTGTAACAAATTTTTTTTACAGGCTTCCAGAAATATTGTTGAACAGAATTGCTTCACTTGACTATAAGCTTTATAGCCCAAGCTCATTTTCTAATGTTGCTCCCCACACACCCCAAAGCAAGCCAACAAAGTGAACACATGGCCACAAATTGAGACTCATCTGTATGAAAAAAAAACCTAATTTTACCATCTACCTCAGGTCCAGGCTTAGGTTATCATGTGAGTTGCACCAAATAGGCACATTGTTACTACATGTTACTTTAATTGTGACTATATCGTAAATAATTTAACTGGGTAAACGCATGTTTTCTCATTCAAAAAATGCTCTGCTCAGTAATTCTGGAGCTAAATAGATTTTGAGCTAAGCAGGTGTTAGGCTAGCTCAGAATCCTCAAAACCCTTATATAAATGTATCCTTCCCCACAATGGCCCACCGAGTAGTGCTTTGATCCTATGTTGCTATGCAGTCTGTTTGCCAAATGGCAGATTGAAGGGTGGGTAGGAGGGACACTTGTTCTTTTCATCTGCTCATGACTGTCAGAACAGTCACCTGGCTCCTTAGCTCCTCAAGCCTCAAGTTTTGCCGTCTAAGAATCTTATTAGCTAGTCAATGGCCTTCATTCTCATGCACAATTTAACCTCAATCTCATTGGGCCCATGAATAGCTGAAAAGTAAATTCACTCATTTGTAAATAACAGAAATATGGAGTAATGTGAAAACAAGGAGGACACACAAATGAAATGTTTGGATCTCAAAAGAAAACCCTGTGGCTATGGATATACAGGTCATCATAAAGTCAAGTCAGAAAACATCAGCAGCAACTGTACCTGTCTCTGGAGAAACAACAAAATAAGTATCAGCTCTGGCCGTCGGACAAAAAATAAATAAATAAAAAATATGCCAAAGAATAGAGGAACAGAAGTGACTATGAATGATAGATTTGTTTGACATGAAGACCAAGGATGAAAAAAATAGCAAAGTAGATGTAATTATTATTATTCAAAAAAGAAAAAATTCCACTAAAGGCAAAATACATACTTTTCCTGTGAAGTTATATTTCCTTTGTTGCCTGCAATGTTTGTGTAACATTTTATTTTCTCTATTCAAGCCCTTTGAATAAGCTGTAGGTGTTCATATTTTATTATAATAAGGCATTTGATACATTTGAAATGCAACAGAGCTTTAATCACACAGGTATACCAATTACTGTAGCCTTCCAGAAAATATTTTGGCAGCATTAATTGCCACTGAGATAAGAAAAAATCAAATTCTGACCTAAATGTTCTTAATTTGTTCACATGAGAATATAACACTGTATGAGAAGCATTCATTTTTAATGCTCTATTTCATCATATCATTTCCATGATTTAATTGTGCCTTTCTATTGATTTTGCAAAGCACATCGGTATTTTATCTTACATAGAAATTCAAGCTATTTTGCAGTGATAAATCCTTTCCTTTTTCATACTTACAGGGAATTCTAATGCATAAACATTATATTAGCAACACATTGTTTAATAAATACGTGCACAGCAGTTATATATCCAAGACTATCAATCCTAATCACAACATAATTTTTCATAAGCCCTTTTTAAGATGTAAACACTGCTACATTGGAAGTATTTCTCTAAACCAATTATTCTTTCCAACAGATTTCTTACTGCAATAAAAAAATAATGGATATGTTAATTATACTTCATATTGTCATTACCATCTCAGAAAATAAATATACAACAAATATTGTGGCTGTGATAATATATAGTGCAGCAAAATATGATTTCATTTGCAAAAGATTAGATTTTAATCTGATTTTCAAATAAGCAAACTCTACTGGTGATACAGTGTTTTAGCAATTAATCAAAAAAGGCTTCAATTACAAATCAATGTAGTTTTCATTAAAACAGTTGTCAATATTTATTCTTGCTTTGATACATTACTGCTTTTGTATGTTCTACATGTAAATGGATACATAACTATACTGCACATGAATGAATATTACAATACAATACAGTACAGAAAAAAATTTGATTTTGTTTTTAAGAATTTTTACACAATTACATTTTTTAAAAATCATCAGTAATGGCAAAATCATTAGCTCTTTCCTGTATTATGTTCTGCAAGATCACCATTTAAATCCATAATTCTGTAAGCAAAATAAAGTAGGTGTTTCTGCATGCTGTTTAGTTAATTGAAATCATCTGGATAAGTTGGAAGCAGAAACCAGAATGTCATTATGTATGCACTTTACTAATGATGTACAAAACCTGGGAATACTTCCCTATAAATAAATATCACATTTATGTGTTTGTATTACATTAACATAATCTCAAAATGCAAATATTGTGTGTCTTTGTGAAGATATGGGATCTGTTTCTGCAATCCCGTTATCCAGATAGCTCTGAATTATAGAAAGGCTGTCTCCCATAGACTCCATTATAACCATATAAAACAAATTTTAAAAAAATATTTCCTTTTTCTCTGTAATAATAAAACAGTATCTTGTACTTGATCCAAACTAAGTTATAATTAATCCTTATTGGAAGCAAAAGCATCTTATGGGGTGTATTCAACATTTACCTAAATTTCTATTAGACTTATGGTATGAAGATCCAAATTACAGAAAGATCTGTTATCTTGAAAACCATGTCCCGAGCATTCTGGATAACAGGTCCTATACCTGTAATTCTAAAATAGTATTTTACAAAGGAAATAAACACCTGTATAATTTCCAAGCTTACGTAACATAAAATATTTTTGGGGCTCAGGCAGTGTCAGACTGTGAGGCCTGGGGTCCACAGGGGTTGCCACATCAAGAGTCCCCACATACTTTGTGCTTCCCTGCCTCAGTCATGGAGTCCTCCCTTGTCATCGGCACAACCCCCTCCTCCTCCTGTGCGTACCTTGCTCTTTTCCCTTGTTGCCATGATTAGGGTAGGTAAGAGAGATTGGCTATCGTGTCAGTGGGTTTGGATCAGCAAGGTTCACCGGGTTTTTTCCAGATGTCCTGCAGGCCCAGTTTGACCCTGGGCTAAAGGCTGCCTCATCCTCTTTTACTATAATACAACTTTGTACCTCAGCAAATTCTTTCTATTTCTTGGAGCATACACTAAGGTTGCCACCTGGTCAATGTTTTGATGGTTTAGCTGGTAAAATACCAGCCGAGGCCAAATTAGGTATCACAAATTTACCCATAATCTACTTGCCTGCAAATTTGCAATCCCTGGTTGTTCTGCCTCTGGGCCACATCTGATCCTACCTTCCCACTCCCTCTCCATCCAGCCCATCACCTCTCTAACAGAACCTCCTTTACAATTCTTCCTTTGCATCAGCCATGGATGGCTCAGACCACCCCAGTCATGTCATAACCTAGCCATAACCTTGCCCCTTTATGCCCCAGATCTGCCCCCTCCAAGTCCCTACCTCCGATTCTACGTCAACAGCCAGTAAGGAGCCAATAAAAAGCTGGCAACCCTTGGGAGAACAGAGCAGGAATTTAAATCCTTGCTGTAATTTTCTTTTACAATAGAGAGAAGGGGTGGTAAAATAATGACTTTTCACGAACAAAAACTGTGGTACAATGTTAGCCAGTAGCAAAAATAATTAATAAAAATAAATAAATTCAAAAAGAATTGTAGAGGTGATACCTATATTGGCTAACAATAAAAATTATGTGGATTAAGCAAGGCTGGCAGCAGATCAGAAATACAAACATGTTTGGATCTGGACTAAGAGATCATATGGAATTTCTTTTATTCCATACACCATTAATTCAGTCATAATGTATATTCAGCCTCTATGACCCACATTATCTTGTACCTTATCTGCTTATCTTTTGCAGATCCCCTCGTAAATCACTTTAACACCTTACACACAGATTGATATTCTCCTTTGTGTTGGTTATTTGACCTATTAGCTGAATGTTGTATATATACCAGAGAACACCACAGCTTCAGTGTAATAAGCTTGAAAAAAGAACTAAAATGATCTGAAAGCTTGCTATGATTATCCTAGTTAGCCAATAAAGGTATACAACTTTATACAACTTTGTTATTTTTTTTATTTCAAAAGGGTTGCCCTGTAACATTTTTACTGGCTAATACATTAGCTATACAGGAAATGTTCTTGGTTTAAAGACTTATAGTTCACATTAAATAATGGTATTGTATAAAAGGAAAAGCTTGCAATCAAGTAGTTTGACAGAGCCCCAGCTCTTGTGTGCCCAACTGCCCCAGACCCGCCTTCACCAGCCTGTGCTCCTGCGCTCCATCATGACCTCCCTGTGCAGGAAACGTAAATGAAAAAGGTATGTTCTGCCAACGGGGGGTGAGTCAGTAAGCGGGAAAGAAGGGACTTTGAGGCTTGAGCAGGGAGCCCCTGGGGGTGGCGAGGGACCTTTATGTGGCGGCCCCAGTGGGCCCAAAACCCCCGAGTCCAATGCTGAAGCATGCTGCCATTGTGCAGGTTATTTCATGGGGCTGGCTTTGTCTGAATGAAACTCAGGTATGTCACCTTGAAGTTGGTTTACAAGTCACACCAATGTATTTCTATAAATTATTCTATGTTTATTTACTATTGGAACAGGTATGGATCTATATTCCTAAATGCCTGCAACCAGGGCTTTTAATTTGGATCACTATAGCTCAAGTCTACTAAAAAAAATAAAAGAATAAACATTACATAACCCCAAAAGAATTGTTTTTCCACCAACATGGATTCACGCAGCTTAGTTAGGATCAAGTACATGGTACTGAGAAAAGGAAAATCATTTAAAAATGTGTTAAAATTGACTCTTTGATAGATGACCTTCCAATATGAAGAGCCTACTGCAAATTGGGTTTCATGATAACATATTTCCTATTATCTTGCACTGTATTTGGTTTTGGGTTATTGAACCATCAATGTGTTGCACTGACCAGCCTATAATAAATGTATGGTTTGCTCAAGTACTCTCAGCAGAAAGAGAAATTCCTCATACAATTTGCAGGCAATGCATGATAGCCCAGTCAGAATAAGAAGCTGAAAAATCCTTTGCAGATTTGTGGAGTACAGTCTGTCCAGCCATCCATACCATTTTAGGTTAGAAGAATAAGTAGCCAAGAATGAAAATATGCCTTTCATAGTGTAATTTTCTTCAGCTAACAGTTGGTTTGCAGAGATTTTATTTTGGTTCAGTAATATGTTTTATTACATTCATTGTACACAGAATTTTCTGATGGTGGATTAAGCACTATGGGTTAACAAAACGTATGTTAAATATGTTTTACTATTTTTAACACATATCAAAAATTATAATGTGTCAATATTTTTTAAAATAATAACTATTAATTTATTGTGTAATCAGTTAATTATGAAAATGCAATTAGTAAACAGAAGGTATCACTCTTTCATAGTAGTATGTTGATCATTTTCTAAATAAAACTTTGGATGTCATAAGCAAACCACAAAAGTGTATTAAATCAGCTAATCCAGGCTTTTCCAACCTTTTTTTTTTTACCAATGAGCCATGCTGAAATGTGAAAAGAGTTGAGGAGCAGCACAAGCATAAAAATGTTCCTGTGGGGTGCCAAATAACGGTTATGGTTGGATATCTGTTAGCCCCATGTGGACTGGCAGTCTACATAGGGCTCTGCTTGGCCATGTATCTGGTTTTTATGCAACCAAAACCTGGCATGAAGTCTGTAATTCAAAAAAGAGCACCTGCACTGAGGCCACTGGGAGCAACATACAAAGTGGTTGATGAGCAACATGCTGCTCAGGGACTGCTGGTTGGAGATTACTGGGATAAACTATAAACTGAGTCACTTGTAGTACCAGGATTAAAAGATATACAGTTAGTTCAAATATTGTTATAAATAAATGAATCAATGACACAGTCCCAATTAGATTTGCAATTTGTGTGCTTAATTTCGAATTCTTGCCTCTGTTCCGTCCACCATTATGCCTGCAAGGGAAAGCTGGTATAGTGAGGTATTATCTGGAGGGATGCTTTAGTGTGGTCCAGTGACCCGTCTATGCTGCATGCAGAGCCAGATTTATGCAGTGGGCACCCCTAGGCCCACTGCTGTTTGTTGCCCCTGTCCCCTCCCCTTTATTCATGCAAATTTTCATCTTCTGGACTGGAGCAATGAGGACTGGCATATGGTAATTTTAAAAACTGATTGTATCTCCAGCGCATCCCCAGTGTTATTGAACTAATGTGGTTGTGCAGCATGCCGCCCCCCTAAAATCCTGCTGCCCTAGGCCCGGGCCTAGATGGCCTTTCCACAAATCCGGGCCTGACTGCACGCAGATTTCAGCTGCTGTCGTGCCAATCCGTATCTGGAGGGTGTGGTCTGATGATCTGTCTGTGCTGCACGCAGATTTTAGCTGATGATGATTTTACAAACAGACTGTCCAGTTTGCTCTGGATTTGGCACAGCACAAAGGTTTGACCTAATGAATGGCAGCTGTAAACTCCAGATACGACTTGGCACAACAGCAGCTGAAATTTGCGTGCAGCATAGACGGGTCACTGGACCACGCTAAAGCATCCCTCCAGATCCGGCTTGATAAGCGCAATCACTTGTGGGCCTTTTTTATCTCTTTTTTGTATTTGATGTGTATTCTGCCCCTGATGAAGACCACCAATTGTTGAAACACATAGGGCTATTTACTGATATGTAAGTTTTTGATTTTAATAAATATTTGACTTTATGTGCAATCCTTATATTTGCTTTGTAGGAAAAATATCTGTCTGAACTGAAATAACTTTTACCTATAAAATACTGGGTTCTACAAAACACATTTTTGTAATGTTACACTATTCTTTTAAATTTCCTGTAATTTTATTTAAAGTTTTTCTAGATGCCCCTTCTAGAAAGACACCCATACATCAGTGTGGAGAACACAACATAGTATCTACCTAATAAAACATTCCAAACATATAATATTGCTCCATCATGAATCATAAAATATGTGAGCCCTGCAATCACCTGTTCTATAGTCATCTCTGTGTTTGCAGAGCAAAACCTTTAGATAATCCTGTCAATTTAAGGATGACAGAGCTGGCAAGTTTTGATGTTTTATTTATTTATTTGAAAATTATTATGTATCTTTAAGCAGCAGAATATGCAGGAGGTGATTCGCTGCATGTCTTCATGTGATTTAGGCACCATTATGCTATGATTGACTTTGCAAATTAGTTACTTGTTTTCATCTTTGTAAATATGAAAACGAGGCATACATTTGTGAAATGTACAGTTTAGCAAGGTTTTGTTCATTTCTGCTTTCTCTAAATCCTGCCTCTGATAAGTCCTATTTAGCTTTGAATTTAACATTTTTGTGCTCACTGCTTCTAATGCTCAGAAACATTGAGTTCTCTGCAGCAAAGCAACTATCATCAAAGTCATAACTATCTTCTAAATCAAACAATCTAAATTATAGTAACATGATATTCTTGTCAAAAAAATATTTTTCATTGATTTTTTTTTCAGTATCTAAAAATTGTGATTAAAAAAATGTGAATAAAAAAATAAAAAGAGCTTACTGTGCCAGCCTAGAGGTACTGCTCTCTATACAAGAAAAACCTTGCAAGATGTAATTTATAGCACTTTAAAGGGCATATTTATTAAAGTGTGTAATGTGAGCTCACCAAAGTATAATTCCACTGCTCTCTATTCATTTATATAGGATTTTACAGGTATATTTATTAAATTGTGAACTCCAATGATACCTAAAAACCCCATAGAAATTAATTCAGAGGAGCAGAATTTTATTCTGGTGAGCTCAAATTTCACACTTTGATAAACCTACTCCCTAAAGAACTGCTTATGTGGCACCATCTTGAGCTGGGCAATATAGAGGGCCAGATTATAGTAAGTCAGGTCTGTCAAAGGGCCCCATTCATGAGTTAATAAGCTGTATAGAAGTAAAAGTTGGCAGTTTTTGTCAGCCTGTTTATGGCTTTACAAATAACTGAGGGTCCTGGGAAAGTGAGTTTGCATTTGCCTAATACAATGCTTGAGCCTTTACTAACTGGGAAAGTAAGATAATTGAACAAAGCAAATCCTCAGCCTACTCATTTGGCCCTCATCTATTTGAAAGAAAACATCCTTTTCACATTTTCCAAGCATGATTTTTAAATACTGCTCTTAAAGGAAAAGTAACACCAAAAAATTAAAGTGTTTTAAAGTAATGAAAATATAATGTACTGTTGCCCTGCACTAGTAAAACTGGTATGTCTGCTTCAAAAACTCTAGTATAGTTTATATAACAAGCTGCTGTGTAGCCATGGGGCAGCCATTCAAGTACAGGATACATAGTAGATAACAGATAAGTTCTGAATAATCCCATTTTATACTACAGATCTTATCTTATCTGTTGAGCATTGGGACAGTCATTCAAAGCTGAAAAAGGAGAAGAGGCACAGGACACACAGCAGATAACAAATAAGGTCTGTTGTATACAATGGGATTCTTCAGAACTCCTGTGAATCTTGCCCTTGAATGGCTGACCCCATGGCTGCACAGCAGCTTGTTTACACAAACATAATAAAGTTTCTGAAGCAAACACACTCATTTTACCAGTGAAAGGCTGCAGTGCATTATATTTTCATTACTTTGAAATAATTTAGTTTTTCTGCGTTACTGTTCCTTTAACTAGTATCTGAGCAGATTGAATTATACACCTGATAACTAAATGAATGCCGATAAAGGCAGAGGATTTTCCTGGTTGATCTAATGTGCAATTCTTGGTAATACTGAATAAATCACTTAAAAAGCGATAACAATTAGAAAAACCTTACCGTAGGGCATATACACTGAGAATGACTGGGTTCTGCCAGGATCAGAAAGTGGTTCTGAAAGGGTAAACATTGCAGGACAGTGACAGGGTGGAGGCATGGATATTTACCCAATCTGGACTGATACAGAAATAACTGTGCCCAAGGTATATTTTTTGTAGCCTTAACATCCATTATCTTTAGTAATCTAAGTATATTAGCAACCAGTGGTCTGATTACATAATTGTTAACATGGAAAAACAATTATATTTAGAGATATTTACAAATGAAAAAGAAAACATAAGAAATATTTAAAATTGTTTACAGCAACACTGCTATTTTGTTTCATAACACACAATTGTGCGAGCATTTGGTGCTATATATTGGATAATTAAAATTCTCTAATTAGAAAATATAAGAAACAAATGAAACTAATTATGAACAATAGGAAAAAAGCATCTAAATTAATTTTCTTTAAGTTGCATATTATAATTTTCTCTGAGGAAAACATTATCTTCATTAAAGGAAAAATAAATGTGGCTAATTTATTCCCTGTTACCAGTTGGGGAAAACCTCATTTGAGCAATTGCTAGACAATTCTTTTGCATTTTCAATAAAGGCAATAAGGCCATTAATCAGTTTAACACATCAGTTTAACACAACAGATGTACTGGTCTGATTCCGTCTTCTTAATACTTCAGTTTTTTGGGCAACTTACAAAATGTACACTGCCCACTGTAATATGGTAATACTGACACTGCAAGTAAGGTGAAAGGGTACCTAACCATTTGATTGGGGTCATATTTGTGAAGGTGTGTGAAGAAGTGGCACAGAAATATTGTTTTGTATTTTTACACAGTTCTTCATCAAGTAAACCATGGAGTATTCTGTAAGCTTTAAAGTGGCTGAGAGGCCATGAGTCAAATATTGTCACTAAACTTGAACATAAACTAGCAAAAGCTAAAATATTTGCACAATATATGCAAACTTGTTCAATTGTAATAGCTAACATAGTTTCTACTAAAATTTACTACCCTTTTCTACCCTCACATCAGTGGAATTCCCCATGTTTATTAATGAATATATGTGTATACTGTATAAATGTATATGTTCTCCTGAATGCTCATGACCTTGGGTTTTCCAGATAAGGTGTCTTTCCTTCATTTTTTTCTACTAAATCTACTAAAAAGATGTTTAGAAATTAATTAAAGCAAATAGGATTGTTTTGCCTCCAATGAGGACAAATTATATCTTAGTTGGGACCAAGTACAATGTACTGTTAATTATTACAGAGATAAAGGAAATCAATTTTAAAATCTGAGTTAATTGATTAAAATGGAGTCTATGGGAGATGGCCTTCCCGTAATTCAGAACTTTTTGAATAAGGAGTTTCCAGATAATGGATCCCATACCTATATTGTATTGAAATGATGCTTTTCTATACTATGTTCTCTGTAACTGTTTACCCATTGCTCTGTGTGATTAAAATATTTCTTAGCAATTTCCTATCAAGCTGTATTTTCTTTTGCACAAATGATAATTTTGATACTGGTAAATCAATAAGAATTGGTGCTATAAGCCCCTAAAATACCAAAGCATTTTTAAAAGTTGCTGTATGGTGTATTTATCATGCTGGTCATACATACTGTACATAAATACAGACAAAGAGGTTGTAAGATAGACAGGTAGATTCAAAAGCAAACTTGGATTGCGATATAACTTGGACAGATGCATTGCATTTTTTAAAACATATACAGGTATGGGATCCGTTATCTGGAAACCCATTTTCCAGAAAGCTCCGAATTACAGAAAGGCCATTTTCCATAGACTTCATTTTAATTAAATGATCCAAATCTTTCAAAATGATTACCTTTTTCTTTGTAATAAAGCGGTACCCTGTACTTGATACAAATTATGATTTAATTAATTCTTATTGGAAGCAAAACCAGCTTATTGGGTTTATTTAATGTTTAAATGATTTTCTAGCAGACTTAAGGTATGAAGATCCAAATTATGGAAAACCCCAGGTCCTGAGCATTCTGTATAACAGGTCCCATACCTGTATATGTATATATAGATATATATATCATACATAATTATAAGATTACATATTTATGCATGTATATAGATATATATATATATATATATATATATATATATATAGATAGATAGATAGATAGATAGATAGATAGATAGATAGATAGATAGATATACACATAATTATCGATTATATAAAAAAATAGATTCCAATTAATAATTTGTATCAGACATGGACAAGGTAGCCTTGTTACATGCACGTATTCTTGAATTATTCAATCAAAATAAAATGTTTAATTTAAAAAAAAAAAATTATTGTACTATGCATTTATTTAAGAAAACCATAATGGAAAATGAATAATTAAAGTGGCACTTTACCCTAAAGCTTTCCTAGCAAAGTAAACATAGTTCAGAGAAATAATTATGCTAGTAGAATATCTTTTTGTACAGGCTAATGTATAGTCAAATTTAGAGGGTTTTTCTCCTAGTGAATGGGTGGTAAAAACATTATCCTTCTCTGTTTAGTTTTCCACATCCCAAATTATGTTAGGCTATGCTCCGTAATAGCTTTTTGTAAGTTTAATATTAAACAGAGACTGTTAGTAAAGTTAATGCTTTTTAGTTCAGCACATCATTCTCAAAAATGTTTAGTTTAAAATAAAGGTAAATTGAATATAAAAAGCATGCAATAGAGTATGTATCAATCAACCCACTGTGCAGTCACAGGAGAGAACCTCCTTTCTGCCTCTTCCAGATTTACCTGTGCAGTACTCTTGCAAGATCCTACTGCTTCTGTGACAAGTACAACAAATACATTATTATATATCCACTGTTTTGATCAGAGGAAGGCAAAAAACCCAGCCTAAAGCCACTGCCAATTAAGTCTCAAGAGGGAAAAAAGACCTTCCTGACCTCAATGGCGATCTGAAACATTCCCTGGATCAAGCATTTGACATTCATTTAACATGAATAATACCATGCTAACTCTCACATTTTTACAGTACAACCATACAGAAACCACAATATAACATGCAGGAAAACATCCACATTAGGTTATTATTAATAGATAATATGGGAACATAAAGAAGAAAAACTCCTGACATTTCACAAAATTTGGAAAAAATAGGGGAGGGTAGGTTGGATGTTTCGACCTGCTCAGAAGATAAGGTGAACAGCTTCTTCCCCTGACATCACATCCCTCTCTTTCTCCACCCCCAGCCTGGCTTTCCTCTACCTTAAAAGGGTTGTTCACCTTTGTAACAAATTGACAAATCTAACAGTTCACATGAATAGAACAAATGTTTCCATATAAATAGTTAACAGAAAAAGTACAGTTCAAGAGATATTCACCTCAGAAGTTTCTCTCTTACATGGACCCTGTGCTGGGAGGGGGTCACTGACCCCCAAAAACACTACAGTGTTTACTTCCTCTTCCTTATATGACATCACACATTGTACTGGCAGCTAACTTAACTCCTATTGGCTGTGTCTGCTGTCAATCTGCCACTGCTTCCTGTGCTGGGCTGTGCTGGGGAATTTGAGTAGCATTCAGGTACTGAAAAGATACTTACAAGTTTGTGAGAGGGAGGGGGAGTGTGGGCTTGTGCTGCAGAGACTTCAACTGTGCAGATGTAGGGGGATCAAGGTGCTCGGGACCTGGAGTTTTACGGATAATGGATCTTTCCATAATTTGGATCTTCATACCTTAAGTCTACTAGAAAATCAAGTAAACATTAAATAAACCCAATAGACTGATTTTGCTTCCAATAAGGATTAATTATATCTTAGTTGGGATCAAGTACAAGCTACTGTTTTATTATTATAGAGAAAAAAAGGAACTGATTTTTAAATTTTTTAATTATTGGAGATGGCACTTGTACTTTCCAGAAATATATTATATTTGGGGGGGGGGGGGTCAATGTATTATTTTGTGTATTTACCCCAGAAAAAAAATCATTATTTAGCAACTGACGTGACTTCCGGGACTATTTGTATGAGCCTGAGGATTTCAAAATGAGTTGAATTTTTGTAAAGTAAAATATTTTTCTGGTATAAATCCCTATATCATGAAAAATATAACTTTTTCATTTTTTTTTTGGTTTTAAAGCTCACAAAACATCACAAAATTAGTAATAGCTCTGTCTTTTTCTACTATCAAATGATCAAATAGTCGAACGATTTTTAGTTTGAATCGTTCGATTCGAAGTCGAAGGTCGTAGTCGAAGTAGCCCATTCGATGGCCGAAGTAGCCATATTCGACCATTCAAAATTCAAACTATTTTTCCTCTATTCCTTCACTCAAACTAAGTAAATGGGCCCCCTACTGTAATAAAGAACAGCATCTGCGATGTAAGGGCTTCTCCAAATTTAAAAATGCTGGTGAGGTTTAAGTATCTTCGTTTACAAAATACATTGGCTCAAAGTGAAATTTTATCATAACTGAGATTATGTCAATACTTTAAAATGCTATTTTGAATGCTGCTGAAGTAAGATCATCGTGAGTGATTTTTTTGATGGATAAGGATGCTATACCTACAATTTATTATAATAATGTCACTAATTAAATGATTTATTAGTTACTAAATATATTAGTAGTAACATTCTGAACGGAGATAAAATGTTAGCAAGTCTCCAACCACAGTAATGGAATTATGATAATTTATTTATGATACACTGTGTAGGACAATTTAAGAGATAGATCTGTGATGCAAAACAGGAATCAGAATTCTAACAGTGTATCCATGAACTTTTGCAAAATTATAATAAAAAGGAAACATGGCAGCAACACACATAGGTGTGCTCCTTCCATACAAAGTCCCTGGATACAGTTTGGTTTCTGAAGCAGCCAGAAAATGTGGTATGCTGAGGAATTTTGTATTGAGCAACAGACCGTGTGCCTATAAAATACTGTATAAAATAACAATCATTCAAATCCCATGTTTTTTGAAAAAGTTAGGGAAACGTTTTTACATTTGCAGCACACTAATCAAATAAACTCTTATGCCATTAGCTATTCTTTTTTGATCTTGTTCTCTTCCAGTTGGCATATGTCCAAAGACTATACTGCATATGTGTCAATGGGGGAGGAAAGGCACCCAGCTGGTTCCCATGTCTGGGTTATCTGCTAACATAGTCCTGCGTTAAGGTATTACAACTGCACCTGGGGGGGGGGGTAAATTATCTCTTATAAAGGAAGTAAAATAAGTGCAGTGTAAGGTTGCCAGCACACAAACCTATGTATAGGGTTTATAATGGGGCCCGCAGAATTCCAATCTGATGCATTTTAATATTATCTAATTACAATTAGAAGCTTATTTTCAGAAAATCCTGGTATAAAATAAATGTAAGGAGAATCAAGGATCTCATCCGGCATTTAATATTCTTTAGCAATATTGCCCTTGTCTTTTCTGTTGACTAGATGTAGCTTATTTTTGTGATAATTAGATGTTTAAGCAACTATTGCAGTGTAAAATATCAACTCACTAATTGACATGGCAAGACTAGCCATCCATAAACTCTACCCCAGATAATCAGAGCTGTCAGAAAGATACAATGCATTAAGATCACCAATTTATTTTCAAATAGCACAACACTGCAGATGTCTTTTCAAATCTTCATCTAATGTGATAAAGTACTTGAAGTTGCACAGAACATTCATTAGATCATTGCAATTTGCTTGTGTCTCCCTCTCAATTCAGCTAGTGGTACAAAAATACACTTACATTTGAGACTTATTAATATATCTAAAGAGACAAATCAGCATTGACATCCCAATTCTATCCTTTATAAATGATCAGCTTTTTATTTTATGAACACTTGACATATGAGCCAATGGTTATCAAGATTAGTTTAATAACCTAAAGGATGATAAAGTGTGGTTTTTAATTCCCTATGTAAATAAATTGAAGGGAAGGTACACATACAAAACAATTTGCTTTAATAAGAATACTATAACTATATGAATATGAATACTATAACTTCTGAAGATATAAATATAAGCATTAGCAGAACCATTTTTGGAATTGTAGCTAGATTATTGTGGTATTTCTAATAACAAAAATTACGGGGCACATTTACATAGCTCAAGTGAAGGATTAGAATGAAAAATACTTTGAATTTCGAAGTATTTTTTGGCTACTTCGACCATTGAATTGGCTACTTTGACCATCGATTATGGTTTGGAAACAAACGATTTGAAGTAAAAATCGTTTGACTATTCGACCATTCAATAGTCGAAGTGCTGTCTCTTTAAAAAAAACTCAGACCACCTACTTCGCCACCTAAAACCTACCGAGCATCAATGTTAGCCTATGGGGAAGGTCCCCATAGGCTTTCCTAGCAATTTCTGATCAAAGGAAAATCATTCGATCGATTGATTAAAATCCTTCGAATCATTCGATTCGAAGGATTTAATCGTTCGATCAAAGGATTTTTCCTTCGATCATTCAATCGAACGGATAATGGTAAATCCTTCAACTTCGATATTCGATGCCCGAATTTAACTGCGATGGCCGAATATCGAGGGTTAATTATCCCTCGATATTCGACCCATAGTAAATGTGCCCCTACATGTTAGAAAATGTAAGCTTATGCTTCAATGTGCATTTGTTAGTAACTAAAGTGTTTTTTATAGCAAACAAATGGCAACGAGATGATAACAAAACGCTAAAAAGATAAAAGAAAAGAGGCCCAAGCACCAAAGAGTAAATATTTTTCCCCTGCAAATCTTGGAAACTTGCAATATAGAATGGATTTTAGGCACATGTATCAAAATACCTTAAAGAAACAGTAACAAAAAAATGTAAGTACAGAAATGGGACCTGTTATCCAGAATGCTCGGGACCTGGGGTTTTCGGATAAGGGATCTTTCTGTAATTTGGATCTTCCAAACTTAAGTCTACTAGAAAATCATGTAAACATTAAATGAAGCCAATAGGCTGGTTCTGCTTCCAATGCGGATTAATTATATCTTAGTTTGGATCAATTACAAGCTACTGTTTTATTATTTCAGAGAAAAAGGAAATCATTTTTTAAAATTTGGATTCATTTATTATAATGGAGTCTGTGGGAGGAGTCCTTTCCGTTATTCGGAACTTTCTGGATAACGGGTTTCCGGATAAATGATCCCATACCTGTATAATAAAGTAATGAAATTATAATTGACTGATTGCGCTGCACTCATAAAACTGGTGTGTTTGCTTCAGAAAATCTAGTTTATCTAAACAAGCTGCTGTGTAGCTATGGGGCAGCCATTCAGAACTAAAAAATAAGAAAAGACATAGGATGCTCAACAGAAAACAGATAAGCTCTGTAGTATAAAATGGGGTTCTTCAGAACTTATCTTTTATCTAATGTGTATCCTGTGCTTGAATAGCTGTCCCCTTGGCTACACAGCAACTTATTTATATAAACTACAATAGTCTTTCAGAAGCAAACACGCCAGTTTTACCAGTGCAGGGCAACACTACATTACATTGTCATTCCTTTAAAACACTTTCATTTTTGGCATTACTCTTCCTTAAAAAAATTTCTACATGGAGGAAGAGGGGGACCTTATGACTCAAAAATTGAGGGGGCATCTGAAGGGAATATGATCCCATAAGTGCTGGTTGTAAAGACAAAATCAGGCTGTGGTGGGTGAAAACCAAGGCAACTTTGGTGGCACCTTTTTAAATGATACAAAATAGTATTACAGGTATGGGATCCGTTATCTGGAAACCCATTATTCAGAAAGGTCCAAATGATGGGAAGGCTGTTTCCCATTGACATGCAGAGGAGCTGGCCTAGTGGTTAAGTGATCAGCTTTTGAGGTGGGATCTCATGTTAGAGAACCTAGTTGGATTCCTTATGACCCTGGACAAGTCACTTAATCTCCTGGTGTCCTGACTACTTAGTGTGCCTATAATGGCTGCCCTGCTTGTTGTAAAAGTAGTTTGATTCCTGTGGGAGAAAAGTGCTATGTAAAAATGATTCCATTCCATATAGACTCCATTTTATTCATATGTTTTCAATGTATTTCCTTTTTCTCTATAGGAATTAAACCGAACCTTGTACTTGATCTGGATAACAGGTACATATTAAGCTTGTATGAAATAGAAAATATAAAAAATAAATAGATTGTGTGTTAGTATATATTTGTCTGTAATGATAGCAAAATGGTATTGCTTAACTGGATCCTTTCCCAGCTGAACCTAAAAAAGGTTTTTTTGTCATAAAACAAACATAACAGCAGGAAAGGCATCACATGTGTCTAGTGAGCCTCTTATTAATTGCAGGCTTTTGCTACTGGCTGCTAATGAATAAGCTGCACAGGTTTGCATCCTATTAAAGGAAGGTAATGAGACCAGTTCTCTGCTGGGTAACGAAGGGTGCAACTGTGTGAACTATTTACCCAAGACTATGACAAACAGCTCAACTCGTGATTTTTTTTTACAGTTTAAAGGTTCAATTTAGCCCAATATTTCCTGACCCAACTGATAGCTAAGAATCTAAATTTAGTTAATGCCAGACTGGAAAGGCTTTATTTTATGATTTTGTTCATATTTTCCTGTTTAGTTTTAAAGCTGAATCAATCTGATAGCTGTATGCACTGCTATTGTTCTTACCTGCAGATTTAGAGGAAGACTTGTTAAAGGTTGAATTGCAACTTCTGTCATTTTTCTGAATTTTTTCCTAACACATTTTACAACCTCTTCTTGTTGACATTATGGAAATTTGTGGAAAAAAACGAGTGAGCAAATATTCCAATAATCTTTTCTGCATTAAAACAACAGGTACAGGTAAATTGCAAATTGCAAATGCCTTCTTTACAGAGATGCACATTTTCATATGCAAATTTTGTACAGCCTTGGACTAACATAAAATAGTTCATTGTGTAAGACAGTAGAGACTCAACAGCTTCACACTGCCCTCTGGGCTTTCCATAAATACCTTTGGTGGCAATGTGTGTTACTATAGCTTACTCAGGGGTGTTGAAAATAATGTGAAATATATATTCAATTTTTTTTCTATGTCTAGCAACACTTGTATCTTGGTAATGAACAGAGTTATAAAAATACCACAAACTTATCTCCATAAACTAATCACTCATCTTAATATACATATTGCCAAATGATTCCTTTTTCTAAATTTAAACTCTGGTTTTTGGATACAAAAAAATGTTTTGTTTAGACACCTCATAAAATGACAAGAGATTGTAAAAATAGTTATACTTAAAAAATCAGTAAAAAGACTTGATAAAATCATGGAACAATCAGAATCATACGTTTTTTGGGATTTAACACTTGAAAACTATGATTTTCTCAGATTATCGTCCAAAAACCCACACACGAAACCCAGCGTAGATCATGATATCTTCTGATTGTTAATGGGACATCTGCCATTGACTTCTACATGATCTTGGCAGGTTTGAGATGGAGTACTTTTTTATTCTGACTTTTAGCAACCTCTGGGTTTAATAAATCCAAAAAATTTGAGGTTTTCTGAACCAAAATATGCACTGTGCTGTTTTTATAAATGAGTCTCAGTGCCTGAGTGTGGGTTAGCAGAAACAGAAATCCAATATAGTAATAATAAAAATGCTTAAGTGTATAGTGCAATATTTCAGATACTGAACATTTATCACAGTTCTTAAACATTTAAGTTTAAAGCAGTTTAGTCTCTGTATCAGAAACCGAAAATGAGGCACCATGAGGTTTAGTACGAGTCACCAAGACCCTATTTAATATAGTGCCATTGCTTTCTACAATCAAAAATAGCAATTATTATGATAAATAACAAGTCATTAACATGCTTTTGCATTCAAATGTTGCCCCCCTTTATTAAATTTGTGTCACGGCCGGCACCCGATACCAGAACAAATGCCAAGCTCCCTGGTCTCGGCTCGGCTTCACCAGTAGTGTGACCACCGTTGGGCTTCGGGAGGAGCCCTCAGCTTACTTGGGTGCCACCTGGACTTAACGAGGGGTGCAAGGCAAGATGTTCTGGCTGGCAAAGGGGCACGGCTGTTAGCAGAGTCTTTAGGCCGAAGGTCACGGTACAAAAGGTCAAGGCAAGTGGAAGGTCAGACATGCTGGATCCAGGCAGGCGGATATCAGAATCGTCAGGAAGGCAAAGGGTCAAAACCAGGTGATCAATCAGATGGGTTGAGGCAGAATCGGGATCAATAAAGAGGCAGAGGTCAAACCGGAACGTCAAACAGGAGGATTAAGCAGAGTCAAGGTCGATTTCAGGCAAGGGTCAGGTTCCAGAGATCAGAATAGTCAAACAGGTAGGCAAGGGTCAAAACAGATAATCAGGATCAGATTTATGCAGAATAGCAACAGCTAAAGCCCCAGGAACAAATCCTATCATGGGCAATGACAAACTGTGGGAATGCCCCTTTAATACTTTTGAATTTGGCACCATTGCGCGCTGACGTAATGACGTCAGCGCGCATGCGCCTTTAAATCCGGAAGTGCGCATGCGCGTGCGCACTATGAGAGAGCCGGCACAAGAAGAGGATCGGCGCGGCGTGACGGGTGTCCCCGTCGAGGGGGCGGCAAGCGTCCCTGCCGTCCCCCTACTAGACCACCAGGGTGAGACTTCGTTACAATTTGTATCTTAGACACTATAAGTTAAAAACCCGAGCACAAACAGATAGAGATGTCCAAACCACTAGACAGTTTTTCCACTGTATCAGTGAATCAGTTTTTTGCAGCTATAGTAGACAATGCCACAGCAAAGGATGTACAATTTTTTAATACAACTTTTAGTGCTGCAGGGTATATTCTTTATTGATCAGCAATATGCTTTTAGTACCATCTGCGTTGAAGGATTAAATATACAGGATGTGATACATCTTTAATTATCAAGTTACTCTGAAGCAAAATGTCTTTCCTTATAATTAACTGCAGGCTTACAAAAACGGAGAAATGAAGAAAAGACATAGAAAAGGTATAGACAGAATGGTCCAAATTCCACTTGATGAGAAAGGCTTGTTTTTTGTGATGGACAGTTAGCTCAAACACATCACTGTGTATTCCAGTTAGAACTGACTGTCTTTCAAAAAAAGCCTACTCTGACACAAAGCTACATGAAGAGAGAGAGATTGCTGAGAAGGGGGCACTAAAGAATATACTGATTTTTTCAGAAACAGTTTAAAATTGATTATGTATTTTGAGAGAGTTGAGAGAAAATGTGTTTCAAGTTTTGTTTTCATGGTAGTTCCCTTCTAAGGGTTTGGACAACTGCCTAAACCTCCTATGCCATCTTCCATTGACTTTAATAGGAACCACCAGGCATGATTTTAAGCACACAAACACTATTAATTGCTTGTCAGTGTCACCCATTGAAGTCCAAATTGAAGTCAATGGAAGAGCTACATTTTGCAGTGATATAAAACAGTTATAGACACAATCTAAAGGCACTGTGGAGGTTATATAAAAATAGCAAAATCCATCATAAAGCTTGACTGACCTGCTGCTTTTTGAGAGAAAAGAAAGACAACATAAGCATTCCATTACAATCTTGTGTGCAAGCACAGGATTGACTTTTTTTTTTTTTTTAAAAAGTAAATTGATTTCTGTCTGTGACGGCTTTTATTCATCCAGGTCATGGTATATCTATAGTAATAAGTCCAATAAACTGGACTTGCTGCAATTTCTTGTTCCTTGAAGATGTTTCGCTAGTTATCCGACTGGCTCAGAATGATCTGTACAAAAATATTTGTGGTTATATACCCTGAATTCTTATTCCAATCAGCATAATCTGTTTAGTAAAACCTAAATGGGGGTAAGGTGTTGATTGTATTAGCATTATTGATGATATTAGGTGTTTTTTTATCCATCCAGGGAGAGGTGTCAAAACAGCATTGTATGACACACACACACACACACCTCTATTCAAACTTGGTTTTGACATTTTCTTTGACCCCTCTCTTGAACCAATCCTCTTCCCTGTCCAAAACGTGAACTTAGCAGTCTTCAAACATGTGTCCTTTTCCTTTAGATGTATAAATCATAGTATAAGAAGCGTAATATTGTGTGTGCAGTGCAGTGAGGAGTGTTTGGACTGGTATGCTGGTTAAACTAAGCAACCATTATACAAATGTCTCAGCAAAGAAGAGCCAGCTCCTCTGGTCAGAACTCAGCTGCATACCTATCAAATAACATATCAAATACGCCTGTTTACAAATATTAATCTAACACTGCAAAAAGATATTTAAAAAACAAGAGGCTTGTTAAATAGTTCAATATAATGACCATATTGAGGTTCAGGGCCAGAACTAGGGGTAGGCAGAAGAGAGCTGCCTATGTGCAATGATAGGGGGTGCTGGGCAGCCACCTCTAAAATTGTTTTCTGCCTGGCTCTAGTCCATGTTTGCACTGCTCAGTTTTACTCCCCTTCCTTTCCTCTGTCACCCACCCCACCGTCAATCTTCCCTCCCTCCTGTCACCCACCCCTCCATCACTCTCCCCTCCGTTGCTCTCCCATTTATCGTGGTCACGGTTGAGCTCATGTGCACCCGTGGGGGGGGGGACTTTCCGGCTTGGTTGCCTGGCCCGGCCCTGTTGTGGTTCTGTCCATTAAGCATGGTTATGTTCTCAAGTTCTCCTAATGCTTGTAAAAAGATGTAGACACCACACCACAGCAGCATATTAGGGTCACGGCATGCAGGACATTGTTTCTGGAACTTTCCTGTGGATTACCTGATGACAGAAGAGTTAATTTGTCCTTACTGTATTGTCACATCAGCCAACTAAATGTTCCATGCTATCCTTTACTGTACTATATGCAGACAATGTCCAATTCATGTATAATTTCTTAGAATATATTGCATTCTAAATAGAAATAGTTTTTTAAAGATAACCTTTCAGATATAACTGCCTTTCGAAGAGCTGCGGGCTGGGGAAGCTTTTCATATTTGTGGCATCAATGCTACCTTAGCAGGAATGGAAGTTACTGCAATAAACTCATTTCTTATTGCTTTGCTACAGCTTAGACATTTTAGTTTTACTGTGTCTTTTCTTCCAGAAGTGGATTAACAATATACACCATATGTTTCCAGCAAATAACATTTTAGGCAGCTATAATTTAAAATAATAAGTTATTTCTTTCTAGGTACTATACTATCTCACAAGGGGTTCAGACCAAAATAAAAAAAAAGTACATGGCTCTTTTAACAACTGTCATTGTTAATCATCTGATCAATATTAGACCAAATAGTCATGGCTCGGGACTATTAGTTTATGGCTGAAGGAATGGTTGAGGCATTCCTTATGTTTCAGGACATTTTATGCTCTTGAGTACAGAATTTAATCGATTCAGTTTTTCCCATAACTGAACAGTTCAAAGAGTGGAAACAACAAACTTTATAGTGCAGAATTATAAATGCCAGTAGGCATGTTTCTCTACTGATATTTCCTCAGCTCTTAATGCTGAAGCTACACAGCTTTGATAGATAATTCCATTAATGAAAAGAAAGCAATTGTCCTGCAAAAAATTGTGCTCTGCAAATCTGCATTATCCTGCACTTCAGTTACTGTCAGAATGTTGCCGTTCTTTTATCAAAGAACATGTCTGGATGAAGAGTTATTGGTGTGTAATAACCAAAAGGAAATATTTTACATTTCCCTAGTGTATCAATAATTGTGCTCTATGATACACATCTTGCTTCATGCTACAAAGATATTTTGCATTATCTAAAATTAGAGAATAGTAATTAAGCTGTTTTTGATACTAATGGCAGGTGATTTTTTTAAGCAGATTTTAAATCCAGCACAAAGTGCAGAACTTAGCTATTAGCCCGGATTTGCACTAAGAATAGTAATTTTGATAAGCCATTTTGTGTATGACTAGTTATAGGCGAATAAATTCGGCAGACAAGAATTCGAGGTAAATTTCCACATTTCAACGCAATTTAATTAATTTGTGAAACTGCAGCGACAATTCACTGCTGAAAAATCCGATGCGTCAAAAATAAAACTTTGTGCATCAAAATTGTCGCACGTCAAAATTATTTGGACACCCATTGACTTTAATGCATTTGGACCAAATAGTCACGTATATAAAAATTAACGCTTGTCAAAATTATTTTGACGCCCATTGACTTCAAATACCTTGGAAATATAATGGTTCACTAAGTTGTGCATACAGTAAACACGAATGCCAATTATAAACATGGCCCTGAAATCAGCACTGATATAGGCTACTGACCAGTTCTGCATTGAGGAAATATATTTATATACTGTATATATATATATATATATATATATATATATATATATATATATATATATATATATATATATATATATATATATACAACTTTTATACAGTCTTGAATCTGACCTTTTACAGCCACTATCAAATTGCAATTTAATTACAAATGAATATGCAGGGCAATGTGAAGCCTAAGTTGCATAAAAAATTAAAAGAAAGATTCACAAGAAAATTGCACACTATAGCTATTTGCTTGTAAGTAAATTGGATTATTTCAGGGGGAATCCGCCTACTCAATTGCTTCCCAAATGTATGTAATATCAGCAGTGTTGCCCTTAGTGAATCTCATAAGCCTAGAGACACAAAACCACATATTAAATGTATATATGTTAAGGATAAAGATCTGCTAAATGCTACATGCTCTCAAAGAAATTAGTGATCAAGCATTTATTTGTGTATTATTGATCTTTTCTGCAAGCTAATAATTATGCACTGCCATGAAAGCTATTACCTAATAATGCACACAAGGTATGGTCTTTACCCTGACTTCATGTTAATGAACAAATTATGTTTAATTTCCTTGATTATAGAATGATGAAGGAGCTATTTCTATATAGTCCTTTCATTAACATATGTGCCCACTTATGTTCTAGTTTATTTAAACAGGAAATATATTTTGCATGCCAAATCACGGTTACTACTATTTTTTTACTAATTTGACTGGTATCATTTATTGTCAGTACCATTAAAAATGCCTATCGACATTGTAAATAAATCTTTTCTGTGTTATCCGCCTTACAATATCCCAGCAAATACATATTTCAGCTCTCAACAATTAACTCAAGCTAATGGTTATTTTACCCGTGAGGTGACAAAAGCTTGTCCTAATTCTCCACATCAATCAGCTCAGTATCCTGTACTATGACAAGAATAAAGGAGAAGTGTCAGGATGAAAGAAGAGCAAACTGCAGTGGATATTTAATAAATCTGTTTCAGATTCAGAGATTGTCTTTATTTATTTTTTCTTGACTTTGGTTCATGTTTATTTCTTCGACAATTTCGACCCTTTAACCCCTTCCCTGGCAGCTTCTTTCATTTGCAGTACTGTTTTACCAGACAACTGCATGTGGTGCAGCAAAAATCAAAGAGGAAACTGTAAATTCTATTGTTCTGGCATTCAGGTACTTGGCAGACTGTGCAGTGGATAATAAGATATACAGCAGGTATGCTATTAAAGACTGTGCTTTTGTTGGGGATAATTTTGCTAACTTATGAGTAAACACCCGCATGATCAGTAGTTCAGGTGCCCTGATTGTTTGTTTGTCTGCAGCCTGGAATAAATGTAAAGAGTTGGCTAAGACTGAAATAAAAAGAAAGACAAGAGCTGGCTAAGAGCAGATTAAGCTACCACAAAGTAACCGGTAGCTTTCAGTTAAAGTTTACTCTATTTTTGGCTGTCTGTGAAAAATAATCTTTTATGCACAATTTTTAAAACTAGTAAAATGTAATAAAATTCACAAAGAGAACAAATTTGCACACATATAAGAATAAAAAATTGCATGTTGCTATGTAATATTTTTCAATAGACTAATTACTGCATTGCAAAAAAAAAATAAACTACCCCATAGTAACCTTTAGCTTTCATTTAGGGGCAGATTTACATAGGGTTGAATATCGAGGGTTAATTAACCCTCGATATTCGACTGCCGAATGTAAATCCTTCAACTTCGAATATAGAAGTTGAAGGATTTACCGCAAATAGTTTGATCGAACGTAAAATCGTTTAATCCACAATTTTTCTTCGACCAAAAAAACATTAGAAAGCCTATGGGGACCTTCCCCATAGGCTAACATTGCACCTCGGTAGGTTTTAGGTGGCAAAGTAGGGGGTAGAAGTTTTTTTTAAAGAGACAGTACTTCGACTATCGAATGGTCGAATATTTGAACAATTTTTAGTTCGAATCGTTCCATTCGTAGTCAAAGTCATAGTCGAAGGTCAAAGTAGCCAATTAGATGGTCGAAGTAGCAAAAAAAACATTCGAAATTCAAAGTTTTTTTTATTCTATTCCTTCACTCGAAGGCTCCTTATTGTTTGCTCTATTTTTGGCTGTCTGTTAAAAAATAATCTTTTGTGCACAATTTTTAAAACTGGGGAAAATGTAATAAAATTCACAAAGAGAACAGATTTGCACACAAATAAGAATAAAAAAATGACATGTTGCAATGTAATGCTCTTCAATAGACTTGTTTTATTGCATTGCTAATTAAGCTTTGGGGACTTTTAAGATGTGCTTGAAGGTGGAGTAAACTTTTTGAAGCAAACGTAGCAACGTTTTCATTACTACGTTTTATTACATACACTATTACAAACTATTCACAATCACTATACTACTGTCTCGTGAGGGGCAAGGGTTTGCAAAGGCAAAATTGTTTGCAATGCAATGCAAAATAAACATAGATTTTTCCATTAGCGACCTATATTACATTTCCCCATTAGTGTGCACAACAATTTGCTGTGTGTGATAGATATGAAAAGGCTTAAAGGGAACCTTGCACTCAATTAAAAATGACTACTGCATGTAGAACCATGGCTGTAAAGGGAAGGGAAGAGGCATACGTGGAGTTTCAGTGAGAACAGGGTGTGACTAGGCTTAGGGTGCTGCTTAGAACATGATCATCTGAACTGTATTGTATTTAACTTCATTAACACATTTAGTGCAAATTAGGCCTGGCTGGAGATGTATGGATTCTGGAAAATGCTGAAGCTACTTTAAATGTATGTTTACAAATGCAAGAAGTCTGACTGGTAAAATGGGAGAGCTGGAGCTGCTGGTGTTGGAAGGAAAATATGATGTGATTGGTGTGGCCGAAACATGGCTGAATGAGTCACATGACTGGGCAGTAAATATCAATGGCTATACTTTGTTTCGGAGGGACAGAGGCAATAGAAAAGGAGGAGGGGTATGTCTGTATGTTAGGCAGGATTTAAAAGCTTATATAAAGGAGGAGGTTATGTTAGAAAATGAGGCGGCAGAAGTCGTATGGGTGGAGTTCTTCACCAATTGTAAAGAATCCAGCAAATTAATTGTAGGAGTATGCTATAGACCCCCTAATGTAAGTGAGGAGGATGAGGCAAAGCTCCTAATGCAAATAGAAAAGGCTGCTAGTTTAGGTAAAGTAATGATAATGGGGGATTTTAATTACCCAGATATTGACTGGAGCAACGGTACTGCTAGATCAGTTAATGGGAACAAGTTTATAAACTTATTGCACGACAATTTTTTAGCACATGTTGTTGAGGAGCCTACCAGAAAAAATGCTATTCTTGATTTAGTGATCTCAAATGACCCAGAACTTATAGCAAATGTGCAAGTCATTGAACCCCTGGGTAATAGTGACCATAATGTTATATCTTTTAATGTCTGGTGCAAAAAACAAAAATATACTGGGGCAACAAAAACCATGAATTTTGCAAAAGCTAATTTTAGTGCCTTGAGGGCTGCCCTACAGAGCATTGATTGGGGCATTAGGTTTTCAGCTAAAAACACAGAACAGAAATGGTTGTCCTTTAAAATGATATTAAATCATTAGTGTTCTCAATTTATTCCCTTATGGACTAAACGTAGAAGCTCTAAGGTGCAAATTCACTAAGCGCCGAACGCTAGCGTCAATTCGCTAGCGTTTGGCATTTTCGGTACTTCGCAAATTCACTAACGAACGCTGGCGTAAATTCGCTAGTTCACAGGCTCACTTAATAACTGCACAAATGGTTCAGCTCAATCTAGTCAGTGGCTGACTCAGGATATGATTCAAAAAGCTTTAATACAAATTAATGTAAACAAGGCTCCAGGGCCTGATGGCATACACCCCCGGCTTCTAAGAGAGCTTAGTTCAGTTTTAGACCAGCCCTTATTTCTGATTTCCTCAGATTCACTGTCATCTGGTATGGTGCCTATGGATTGGAGAAAAGCTGATGTTATTCCAATATTTAAAAAGGGATTACGATCTCAGCCTGGCAATTATAGGCCAGTAAGCTTGACATCTGTGGTGGGCAAATTATTTGAAGGCTTGTTAAGGGATCACATTCAAAATTTTGTCCTAATGAATGGCATTATGAGCAACAATCAGCATGGCTTTATGAAGGATAGGTCATGTCAGATGAATTTGATTGCATTTTATGATGTGGTAAGTAAGATTCTGGATAGTGGGGGGGGCAGTAGATGTGATCTATTTGGATTTTGCCAAAGCATTTGATACTGTGCCCCACAAACGACTGCTTTCTAAACTAAGGTCTGTTGGGCTTAATGAAGTCGTTTGCACTTGGATAGGAAACTAGCTACAGGATCGGGTACAGAGGGTGGTTGTTAATGGGACATTCTCTACTTGGAGTAAGGTTCTTAGTGGGGCCCCCCAGGGCTCAGTATTGGGTCCACTTTTATTTAACTTGTTCATTAATGACTTAGGGGAGGGTGTTGTAAGTAATGTATCAGTGTTTGCACTTGACACAAAATTATCCAGCCCAATTAATTCCATTCAGGATGTGGCATCCTTGCAACATGATCTTGACAAACTGGCAATCTGGGCAGCTAAGTGGCAAATGAGATTCAATGTTGATAAATGTAAAGTCATGCACCTGGGATGTAAAAATATCCAAGCCACTTATACTCTTAATGGGACTGCACTAGGCAAATCCATTATGGAAAAGGACCTTGGAGTCCTTGTAGATGATAAACTTGGCTGTAGCTAGCAATGCCAGTCAGCAGCATCAAGGGCAAATAAGGTCTTGAGCTGTATTAAAAGGGGCATAGAGTCAAGGGAGGAGGGGGTCATTCTTCCACTGTATAGAGCACTTGTAAGGCCCCATCTAGAATATGCCGTACAGTTTTGGTCTCCATCACTCAAACAGGACATTATTGTATTAGAGAGGGTACAGAGAAGGGCAACTAAGCTGGTAAAAGGTATTGAAAATCTTAGCTATGAGGAAAGACTGGCCAAATTGGGGATGTTCACGCTGGAGAAGAGGCGCTTAAGGGGTGATATGATGACTATGTATAAATATATAAGGGGATCATATAATAATCTCTCTAATGCTTTATTTACCAGTAGGTCTTTACAGCTGACACAAGGTCACCCATTCCGATTAGAAGAAAAGAGGTTCCACCTAAATATTCGGAAGGGGTTTTTTACAGTGAGAGCTGTGAAGATGTGGAATTATCTCCCTGAATCAGTTGTACAGGCTGATACATTAGATAGCTTTAAAGCTGGCCATAGACGCAAAGATCTGATCGTACGAATCGAGGATTCGTATGATTTTCGGACCGTGTGTGGAGAGTCCCGACATTTTTCGTCCGGCGGAGATCGGTCGTTTGGTCGATCGGACAGGTTAGAAAATTTCTGTTGGCTGCCGATAATATCTTTGCGTGTATTGCCGATCGTACGATTTTCAGTGGGAGACTGTCACTAGCTTTGGTTGGACATAGATATCGTACGATTGCTGTCAGGGGCAGAACATTGCTGATCTGTTCTTTAACTAATCTGACTGGTAAGACTTTGATCTGAATGGTTAGTGGCGGGTCGGGAGATGGGAAAGTCCGATCGTACGATGATTCGTACGATCGGGTCTTTGCATCTATGGCCAGCTTAAGAAGGGGTTGGATAGCTTTTTAGCAAGTAAGGGAATACAGGGTTTTGGGAAAATGCTCATAGTCCAAGTTGATCCAGGGACTAGTCCGATTGCCATTTTGGAGTCAGGAAGGAATTTTCCCCCTCTAAGGCAAATTGGAGAGGCTTCAGATGGGTTTTTTGCCTTCCTCTGGATCAACTGGCAGATAGGTAGTTAATAAAAAAAAAAAGGTTGAACTCGATGGACATGTGTCTTTTTTCAACCTTACTTACTATGTTACTATGAGATGTCATAGACAGTGGGCTGGTTGGAGGCTGCAAATGCCATCTTTGCACCCAGTAGTACGTTTGCCTAACCAGTCTTTTTACCAACTGCCGTTAGTCTTGCTGAGAGTTCCAATGGAGAAGTGCGCAGGTGTGGGTGTGCAGGTGTGCACCTGTTCACGTTCATGTGCATGCTAATCTGTGAACATATGCTCGCATACGTATGCACAGGGGTGGGGGGGGGGGAACCTGGCTGGCCTGGCCCTGATTGTAGGACAATATCTTTTATTTATTGAGTCTTTGTCCTGCACAGGTGACTGTGAGCTTAACTACTGCATTTTGCTACTTATTCATATGTAAGTATTTCCCTTCTCATGTGTTTCTGTACACCTGCTATCAAAATTAGGAAGATTAATTTCTTTGCAGTCATGTTCTTTGTATATAATTTAGGTTACCAAGCCTATTATATTTATGTTCAGGACACAAATTCAAGAGCGCTATGGGGCAAAAACATGTTTATTTACACAGTACTTGCATCTGAGCCATTGCGATCTTTTGTATCTTGTCAGCACTTTACTTAATGCAGGTAGTAAGTACAGGGCTATGATGTACCTTGTACCTGTTGGCACTAACTAACTTGCATATCATGACAAGTTAGGGATCAGGTGTCAGGGACTCCCTGGTTTCAAAGCAGGGACCTGTTGTATTTCTGCCACTGCTCCTCCAGCTTGAGCCACAAGAGGCAGTGTGGCTGCAGTCTAAGTCTGACAAAGTGCCTTCTGTGATGCTGCCTCTGTGTCCATCTTCCCTTGGTCACACCCCTTGTCCAGCTGTGGGCAATAACTCATTAGCGGGCAATTTACGCCTGCTTCCCAAACTGCCCATGCTGGATCATTGGCCTTCCTGGCCTACTGTTGTTCTTGTTCCCGACCCTGATCCTATCCTGTTCACTCTGGTATCTGATCTTCAAGTTTTCACCTTGGCCTGTTAACTCATGCATGGTTTCTACCTGTCCTGACCTTCAGCCTGTGTCCTGATTTATATGATTGACTGCCACCCACCCTTGACCCTCAGCCTGACTTGTTTTTACTGTCTGCCCCATTTTCAACCACCCGCAAAGGTATGTGTACGTTTTCTCTTTATCAAACCAAATAGTTACTCAGAACATTGGCTCCTGCCTGTATCATAAGCTAATCCTTACATCAGGTTAGAGGATGCCAATGTACCACACCCAGCACAAACAAATTGCATGTTGTTGGATCACAGGGCTTTGTACTCCACTCTGCAATGCAAAGAGCTGTGGCTAGGATGTTAAGTGTAGAGCAGTGTGAAAAAGTGCAAATAAATTGTTTGTGCACCATGCCCTGTACTTAAATAAGCCCAGCTGAGTATAGATTAAATTATCTGCAAAATAAGATGGGGACATACATACTAGTTCCTCCTCTATTACACATTTTCCAACAATAAAAAAACCTTTGCATTAAATGAATTATGTTGACCTTGAATTTAGATTTATCTCTTCCTGTTACACTAACGTGTAATGTGAGCACTGTGTTATGCGATATCAAATACAAGATATCATATGAGAGCAAAATCTTATAAAGCTACTGAATGATCTGTGCAGTTGTTCTATGCCCACTAACATGAACTGAAACAATTCGTCATTATGTCTGTTTATTTTTATTACTTTATTTGAGGCTAAATTGTGGTTTACCCCCTGTACCCTCCTGATGGTGGCCCTGATGATAAGTGTTGAACCAAATCACACAGTAAGTTACCTGCAAATTAGGCTTTCATTTTTATCTAGGAGAGAAAATAAGCACTCTACTAAATTCTACAGAAACAAAACTGCAGACGGTCAAGAGTGTTACTGTTCTAAACACAAAAATGGAGGACCCCACCGCAGTTGAGAACCACTGGTCTAGAGTTTCAGTTCATGGAAACTATTAAGAGAGTACTATATGTGGTACAAAGTACTGTTAGCATGCTATATAGAATAGTACTTAAATAAACTATTAAAGAATAAGACAGGTGTCCAACAAGACTTTTGAAAGAAAAAGAGACTCACATGCCCCTGCTGCAGCCACCCTTTCATTGTGTCCAATTCAAATGGTGTGTTGGTTTCCTCGTACTGGTCTCCATCCAGTGGACATCCTACAGATGAAGCCACTTGGATTTGTGAGCTAAATGCGTCATGACTCAGGGGTAATTGAAGAAACTGTGTTATCTTAAGTCATCTTAACTCATTTAATGCATTTAACCGTTTCATTAGCATACCAAAGCTCCATTGTTCACAATGGTGAATGCTTTAATTAGATGGGATGTTGTGACGCAGTTTTCTGTGTTAAATGAGATAAATGGGATATCTGTGTTTAGTTATTCTGTGTCAAACAGACAAACCAAAGTGGCTGCATCTGTATGTAGGGGGGTTTTGGTGGGTGAGAGAACCATTCCACACACATGGGATAAAAGTCACTGTCCAGCTTTATTTTGAATAGTTAAAACAACAAACAGGCATCTATTACAGATGTACTCCTACTCTATGACATGTTAAATCACCTGACGCGTTTCATGCCTCTTTCTGGCACTTCATCAGAGGTGAGGTCACAGGATATCCTGTGCCTTATATACCTGTGTTCATTAAAAAAAATCTCAGATATAAAATAAACAAACAACCTATATTTTGTTTGTTACAAGTCATATTGGTCACAACTAATATTATTATTAATATAATGTTATAAAAAAGACACATTGGTTTTTACACTTCCTTGACAATAAAGCCATTCACTTATAAATCATCCAATGTACACATATATAAGTTGTTATACACACATTATGGCTGAAAAAAACATTTTACTTCCCAGTCATTGTTGAGACCATGTGGATGCCTAGTCCTCAAGGTAAAAATCCAAAAAGTTTCCCTTTGATCAATTATTCTCCTAATGTCGCCTCCACGTGGTCCCAATTTGACATGTTCTATGCCTTGAAATTTAACATGGGAAAAATCACCCCCCCCATGTCTACATATAATGTGTTTACTTATAGCAGAAGTTTGTTTATTCGAAAAATGTATTTCTTCCATTTTATCCAGATCTATGGGTATTAAGTGCTCTCTTACTCTCTCTTTCAGTGACCGGTAGGTTCTGCCCACATATTGAATGCCACAACTACATGTCGCTAAGTAAACAAGGCCCCTTGAATCACAATTTATATAACTTATTATGGGAAACCTCTCTCCTGATATCATACTCTCAAATACATTTTGTACTAATATGTGTTTACACACTTTGCATCTATTTTTCCCACATTTAAATGATCCTTGTTTCACTAACCAATTTTTGTTTGCTTTCATTTGTCCATTTTTAGGTCGATATAGGCTGTGTGATACATCATTTGAAATTGTCCTGCTCCTTCTAAATACATACTTCAAGCTCTCCAACACTTAACTATCCAACAGGGGATCGACCTTGAATACATCTAACATTTTATCTATAATTCTCCTTATTTGATCAGCTTGGTTGCTGTATTTGGTAATAAAATATATGTTAGATCCATTGCGTTTTTTGTTCACATTTTTGTGTATTCTCTTATTATTATTTCTGTTTTTAGCTGGATGCAAGAGCTCTTCTCTTTCATACGCTTTCTTTATCACAGTAACATCATATTTTCTCTCAATCAATTTGTCCCAAAGTATCATTGCCTGTTCATTGAAGGCATCCCAAGTGATGCATATGCGTCTAAGTCGCAAAAACTGCCCAACTGGGATCCCCCCCAAAACAGGTCAAGGATGGCAACTATTGGCTCTCAATAGAGTGTTTCTAGCTATTGGTTTTACATAAAGGTCACATCGAATTTCACCAACATTCGGTCCTTCCAACGTGATGTCTAAGAAATCTATTATTTTATTATGGGTCGTGTGGGTAAAGCGTAAATTATATTCATTCCGGTTGCAATATTCAAATGAATATTAGATCATCAATAAATCAGTGATAAGTGATGATTCTATGTCTGTAGGGGTTCCCACATCCATAGACGTGGCACCACTCCCACCAACCCATAACTAGGTTGGCATAGGTTGGGGCAAATTTTGCCCCCATAGCGGTGCACGTCTCTGGAGGTAAAACAACCCATCAAACATGAAAAAATGATGAGTAAGTAAATATTCAATGCTTAGTAAAATAAATTCCCGTGTAGTGTCGTCATATAATTTGGAATATTGCAACCAGAACTCAACAGCTGGCAATCCTATAGTATGCTCAATGCTAGTATACAATGAAGTTACATCCAACGTTAACCAACTATAGCTGCCCTTCCATTCAACATGTTGTACTATTTGCAAATAATATCCGGTATCTCTTAAATATGGGGGTAAAGCTTTGACAATAGGTTGTAACATCCTATCAATTATGTTGGACAATTTCTCATCTATTCCTGAGATGATCGGTCTCCCTTTTATGTTCTCTAAACCTTTATGAACCTTTGGTAATATATGAAAAATGGGTATCTTTGGAGTTTTAACCACTATGTCATTTAACTGATCTATATTGAATACTTTGGCAATTACACCATAATGAAAGATTTGTTTCAGTAGTGTCTGATAACTACTGGTCGGATTATATTGTAGGGGTTCGTAAGTTTCATAATCATCCAGTTGTCTGGAACATTCCTTAAAATAGTCAATAAAAAATAGAAAGAATTTTATCCAGGTTCTGTAGTTCATGCCCCTCTGCCGGTTAGGAAATCCGTTCTCCTTCGGATATATAGTAGTGATAAAAGGTAGATAAACCAGCGCTAAAAGCTCGGGGGAAGAAGAGAAAAAAATATATAGTGTACTATTTCCTTATTAGGTATATGGCACCCCTGTGGCTATTAAAAGTAAGACAGTGTCTCTCCACCTGTGCGGTTTAGTCACCCCGCAACCGTTCACCAGAGTATAAATAATTCACCGCCTGTGTTTGACATACGAATATACTCACAGACGTTTTAAATATTTGTTCGCATTAAGAACGTTCGTTGTTGCTGTTCCGTTCGTTTTGGCATCTAAGGACATATGCTTAACATCATGTAAAACAATTTATTAAACGAATTAAAAAATTTTAAATTTCACTCACAAAACTTTCTTGAGGTATGCACATATAAAGAGTCAGTTCAAGGTCCTCCCAGCTCCACCCGATTTGTTCCGCTGTATAAAGTTGTTAATTTGCCGGCATAGTCAGCGTGCGGTGTCTGGGCCCCCTTGAATGACGTCACAGCCGACGCGTTTCGTCTCAGACAGACTTTCTCAAGGCTTCAGAAATGTCTCTGCACAAGTGCGCCTTTTATTCTTTCTTTATTCTTTATTCGTTGTTGTAGCAACGGCTACGACGTACTTCCTGTTTCCGATCGTAACGGTTCTGGTTCTATCTGAATCAGTGTCTATATTGTTGCAGTGCTCAAAAAATGAAAAGGGTGTTTGAGATAGTGTTACTTCTGTGTCTACCTGTTCATCACTGGTGTGTTCAGTGAATGCTTATGTTTCCACTTATGTAGAATTGGACTGTTCTCCGTGTTGGTGAAAAAATCTTTTTAACGTGAGTTTCCTAGTGAACTTATTTAAATCTAAGATAGTGGAAAAAAGTGAAAAATCATTATTAGGTGCAAAATTTAAACCCTTATTTAAAAGGGAATGCTGTGCATCTGTTAAAACATGTGATAATACATTTATAATATTACTTTTCTCATTACATTTTTCTGTGTTGGGCACTAGTTTTTTTCCCCAGTAGTGGGGCCACCCTTCAAAAATCTCTTCCTTTTAGCATTTTGTAAAAACCTGGGTTTCTCTCTCAAACCTGGCTCAATTTCAAACAGGACTTTGCCTCAATTTCAAAGTGATAGCATGAGACATAAAACTTAAAAGTAAGACAAACTAGAAACTAATAGTTTGGCCTGTTTTCTCAAATATAACCAAAAAAAAAAAATTTGTGCTATGTTTTATATAAAGTAGCAAATTTAATATAAAAAATGTAGTAAGAGGAATACAATATGAGCCAATTGCAAAGCAATGGAGAGAGTGACAGCACAACAAAACAAATAAACCCTCTGGTAATTTGAAAATAAATATAAATACATAAAAACCAGTAGACAACAATGATCAAAACAAAAGCTGTCATTGAACAATTAACATCCATCATAGTCTCAACCTACTGTAATTTATAATTCATTTACAGTCATAAATATATACTGTATATGTATATTAATTAGTCAACACAAATTAGGAAACAAATAATGTTTGGGTTACAACCGTAACACATTTAAACCATGTTACATTACTAAATATGTTTAATTTGTTGAAGATAGAAAGAATGAAACAAAGCCAATGAAAGACCACATTATCACCAATGTGAACTTGATTTAAACTACAGAACAAGTACAATCCAATTAACCCCTTAACATCTAATTAATGGGGCCAAAAATTACTAGCTCGGGAACTCAATTATAAATCATTGAAGGAATGCTTCATAAAATAGATTTAAAAGTGTGTCTTTTTCTAGTAACTTAATTACACAATTCTATCAAATACAGAAGAACTTTATATTTTAGTTGAAAATTGATAGTGGCAGCTACTATTTATATAATATATATTTATATTATGGTTGTATTTGTACAGCAAGAAGAGAAACTACTAATATAAATAAAAAGAGGGACACTAATTATATATTCATTTTTAATACAGTATAAACACTCATTCAATGTATTTTGCACAGAAAAAGGTAACTTAAAAGTAACTCCCTCTGACTTCAATGTATTCAGTATTCATACTTTGCAATATCACAGCACTTGGCTCTGGCTTTCCATGGAATGTTGCAGCAATATATTATGCATACATAAGCTGATCAGTCAGTCACACACAAGCATATAGCACATGTAAAGTAATATTATATATATGATGATGCCAGACTTATTTCTACATGGGACTATTCCTCTCCATAGAATTCTAAGGCTTAGAATCCCTTCTGCTGGCATCCCCGTCTGTGCTTTGCATCTGCTATAAGTCAAGTGGTGCCAAAAGAATAAACCAATCATGCATTGAGTATGTGTTATTCCATTATCGAGGTCAAGAATTGACATAGCCAATATATTATACCCTTTTTTCTATTTTTTCCTCAAAAAAGGCCCATCTCATGCTGTCATCCCTGAAAACATGCCCACTCTGACCTAATCTATACTACAGTATCTATGCTTAACACTGCATATTGCAGTGACTGATCTGAAAAGCCAAACACTAATTTAATGTTAATTATATTAACATGTTAACATGTTAATTTATGAATTGCCAGTGTATCCGGGTTACTTAATTCTATCTTTTTATTTTTTTTTAAAAATTAAAAGCCAAAGAAGGAATATATAAAGAATACACCTAGGGGGCTGATTCACTATGGGTCAAATATCGAGGGTTAATTAACCTTCGATATTTGACTAGGAATTGAAATCCTTCGACTTCAAATATCGAAGTCGAAGGATTTAGCGCAGAAAATTCAATCGAACGATCGAAGGATTATTCCTTTGATCGAACGATTAAATCCTTCGAATCGAACGATTCGAAGAATTTTAATCCAACGATCGAAGGAATATCCTTTGATCAAAAAAACTTAGGCAAGCCTATGGGGACCTTCCCCATAGGCTAACATTGACTTCAGTAGCTTTTATCTGCCGAACTAGGGGGTCGAAGTTTTTTTTAAAGAGACAGTACTTCGACTATCGAATGCTCGAATAGTCGAACGATTTTTAGTTTGCATCCTTCGATTCGAAGTCGTAGTCGTAGTTGAAGGTCGAAGTAGCCCATTCAATGGTCAAAGTAGCCAAAAAAAACATTCGAAATTCGACGTTTTTTTACTTCGAATCCTTGACTCGAATTTAGTGAGTCAGCCCCCTAGAGTTCCTTTATTGGCTTAAGTATTTGTAATTGTGCCCCTGGGTGACAAGCTCACGTAGTCAAAATTGCTATAAAAATCAATACCATCTTACTAGTTTCAATAGAACAGACCTACAGTATATCCACTGAAACAGTGAGTGGGTAATTGTATCATTGATAACTTATTGCAACCAACTGTTATTTATAACTGGAAAAAGGAAAAAAATATCTCAGATGGAAAGGTATTTTGGAGAGGGGCCCCTCTAGGCCAGAGCGTGAAACTCCCCCTCCCCTTGTGAGCACACCCACCTCCCCTTGCGAGCATGTACGCACATGCACAGTCTGCCTCCAGAATATTGGCAGAGCACTGGCCATTTAAGAAATCATTGGAAGCAAGGTGCTTTTATACAAAAATAAGAATGTGGCTGGGCAGCATGCTGCACCTAAAATATTGCTGCCCCTGGGCCTTTGTGGCCTCGCAACAAATACGGGACTGGAGGGGGCATCAAGTAAAGGAATAATATTTGATAAACTCTATTTGTTTTATTTATCTAATTGATGTTAGGTTAAAATTGGGTTGCCAGAAGATAGATGGAATTGACATGATTTAAAACCCTTCCATTTCAGCTCATGCATATTGAAAGAAGGCATTTAGTTTAGAAAACATTGCCCACTGCATTATTTTAACTTAGGAAAAAATATTTAGCTGTTTTATGTGCAAAAGTGGCATTTGCCAGTTTCTATCCCATTTATCAAAACAATGGCAATTTAACCTTAAGGCCTCACTGTAGATAAAACAAGAATACTGGTTCTGTTGTGCCCCCTACTTCCTACTAAATGCAACTATTTATTGTCTTTAGCTTCTATTAGCAGTGGTGGGCGAATAAATTCACCTGGCACAAAATTGTGTCAAATTTGGGCATTTCGCTGGTGTCAATTTCCGATGCTCGATTTTTTTGTGAAAAGGTTTGAATTACTCAATTTTTTTAGTGAAAACGTTCTAATTGCTCGATTTTTATGTGAAAACATTCCAATTGCTCGTTTTTTTGTGAAAACGTTTCAATTGCTCTATTCTACTGAAAATATTTGAATTGCTCAATTTTATCATGAAAACATTAGAATTGCTCGAATTTTTCGTGAAAACGTTCGAATTGCACTATTTTTTTTGAAAACGTTCACATTTCACAATTTTTTCTTCAAATTCCAATTGCACTTTTGTCTGTCAGTGATGATTACTGTAGAAGGAACTAATGTTGATTACAAGACAAATGCTTATTTGTTGTCCTACTAAAAAGCACTTGTTTGCAGTATTATAAGAATAACCAGTTGATTATATACATTTCTTATTATGACTTACTGCAACAACACAAATAAAATACCCTATAGGGCTCATTTTACTATACCATTTTATCTGTTGTAACAAATATTTTCTTTGTAAATTTGCTACAAGCAAATGACTTGATACATTAAATATAATGAATTGCTTATTTCGTTAGACATTAGAGATCATTAATATACAGTCTTTAATCTAAAAAAAGCTGAAATAGATCTCATATAAATAGAAATATTAAAATATATATTATTTGAAGGGATACTTTGCTGTTGGCATACCTTGAAACTTGGGGAATAAATGATGTGCAAAAATGGGAATGGGTTATAAAATAAAAGCTGCAAATCATGCGGAAAGTCTAGTAGCCTGTCAACCAATACCTGCCGATTGCTTGTTATAAGTAACTAAATCTGTTTAAAGTGTGTGACATTTATTACATTACTCCCAATATTTACATTGCCCTTCTGCAGCTGATGTCCTGACCATGTGAGACAAACATGTTCCAAGAAGGGAATTGCGAGTATACTTTAAGGAGCTAAGTAACTTTTTGGACCACTGTACACAGCACAACTACTGATAGTGTTCACTGTTCTCCATGCATATGCATATTTAAAGGAGAAGGAAAGCTCCAAGACAGTTTATTGCCAACATATTAGCCACAATAGTGCAAGCTAGAATGCTATATTTATTCTGCAGAAAGCTTTACCATACCTGAGTAAACAGCTCTAGACACTGTCTCTGTTTGTTTAGGATAGAAGCTGTCATATAAACTTGGTGTGACATCACTTCCTGCCTGAGTCTCTCACTGCTCACTTACAGCTCTGAGCTCAGATTACAGCAGGGATGGGAGGAGGGAGGGGGAGAGGAGCAAACTGAGCATGCTCAAGCCCTGTCCTGGAGGTTTCAGCTGAAAAGTCTGATACAGAAGCCCATGTGTACACAATAGAAGGAAAGAAATATGGTGTTTCTTTTGACAGAGGACTCAGAGCAGCATTACTCTGAGGGTTTACTGGTGTATTTATATAGACCTTTCTGATAAAGCTTACTTAATTTTAGCCTTTGCTTCTCCTTTAATACATATCCAAACCTAGAGGAAGGTATTCATGTTTGCTGTCTGATTAACATTCACACACACAAATGCCCAATGTGTTGACTTTGGACGTTACAGACATAAAGCATTGCAAAGAAAAAAACATGAATTACAAAGGACCTCAATATAGATCTCCCATCTCAGAGCAGAATAAGACTATTGTGCGTTGCCACATCAATATACAACATGCCTAGAGTTTGCACTACTTCTATGTGTACAGGTGACATAAATTAAAATAATATTTGCATCAAACTGAATTTGGAAAATTTGTACTTGGATTTTGGCATGTTTGACATATTCTGAATTATTTTAGGGCAGGAAAGATACCTTTGGGATACCATTAACTTCTGTTATGCTTACTACTGCAGCAGAAAGGCTGCATTGCTTCAAAATCACTGAAGAACAGAGCTATAAATTCTAAAATGTAATCAATTGATTCGGAGCTTTGTCAACAAATGCTGTAAAACTGCCTCCGTTCTACAATTAAATAGTGAAATGTATCTAGAATCAGCAAATTATTGGTTATGATCTCAAGGGTTTTGTCGTAACGATGTTGCCAGATATGATGTATGTAGCAATATGTGTCGTGTATGTAAATTATTCTACACGTTAGGCTGTGGCATAAAAATTTAATTGTCGATCAATAGTTGTCCTGCAAGAAGGAAAAATAAAAATGTTCTCATAAAATGTTACTAGATGAGTGATCATACTTTATATATGTTGGATTCAGCATTTGTAAATAGGGGACTTATGTATTGTAGCAAAGGACTATTTACATGTTGTCACTGGAAAATATGAACATTAATCATTTGTATCATACAAACACTTAAAAATACACACTACACCGAAACATTGTTAAAAGAGCATTTTAGATTTCTTTGTCCTTTTTTAGCCTTCACTGCCCATTACTCATTTATCAAAAGACAAATTTGCACCTGGGCAGTAACCAATCAGCCCTAAGCTCACTAAGTTCAGATAACATGTTACTAAAAAGTATTCTCCCATCATCATGATGCCAGTGTTTGTACATCATTTCCTCATCAATGATCAATACAAAATAAATATGCCTATGCACTAAATTTAGTTAGAAATGTGTATTCCTAGAATATTTGACGTTGGTCCATATTTTTTTGTGTTTTGTTTTTAATTTTCTTTTATTTTGCAACATGCAGCCTTGGTACTACCTGGTACTAGCACTTAATTACCATAGCAACCAGACAGAAGAAACACAGGATAGAGCCTGGAAAGATAAACACTTAAAGATGTCCTCCACCAAAAGACAATTTTTTGCATCATTATAACCAACCTTTCAATAAACATTTATTAGAAAATGTCAGTTGCTGTAAAGTTATATGCAAATGTAATTGCTATTAAAAGTAGCATCTGTCTGGTTGTTTACATTATCTGCCTGTTCTATTCCTACTAGAGAACAGAAAGAGGTAAACAATGTTTGTAATTACAATTACAAATAACTTTAAAACCATGAAAATTGTGGAAATGAATGTATATTGGAAAAATTATTTATTAGCAAAAATATCATTTTTTAGGCAGATACCTTAAAATAAAAACTAAGTTGTCAGGATCACTGACGGGGTTCAGTGATCCTGACAGCTAAGTCGCATATTCAGTTGCAGGCTTTAAAACATATTCTAAAAAAAGTATAAAGAAGTTAGTTAGACTAGGTACATCTACTTTATAATATATAAAAGGTGGGCATTACCATCACAAAGACTCCCTGCTTTATTGAATTACAGGAGAAGTTCAAAGTGCATGGGTGCAAGGTAGTCAAATTAACACAACTCAAGGAAGTATTATTGCAGGGATTCCTTTAAGTGATGCAATCTATACACACAATTGCTTTGCACACAATTAATCTCACACCAAGACAGTTTCTGTTGCAATAAAATGCTAATTAGATGTTTCATTGTTAAAAAGCATGTTAGTTGTGATGCATGCTACATAACAAGTGCCCACTATTACACTGAGTCATCAGAGAGAATATGTTGCATTGTGGGATTAAAATTTAGACGATCTGTTGCATTTGCTTGCTTTGCATTTATTTATCACTTACAAAAATCTACATTTTTCTCATTATTTTATTACAACAACTTCGACCAAACTTCCATCCATTTTATTTTATTTATCAATAACATAATTTAAAAAATTTGGTGTGGGAAAAGACTCTACAAAATCTCGATAAAATAGTATTTTTTTGGGGGGGATTTTACACCCGAAAACTGATTATTGAATGAAACCCTGTGCAGATCAGAATATCTTCCAGTTGTAAAAGGGACCTTGGCAGGTTTGAAATGGAGTGTTTTTTTTATCCTGACTTTTATCAGCCTCGGGTTATAATAAATCTTGAAAATGCGAGGGTTTTTTTTTGCACAATGAAAATTTCCCTTTTAGAACTCTGACCATAAAAATTTGGAGTTTAGTAAATAACCCACTAAATGTTTACAAAAACCCAATAGCAAGGTTTTGCCATCAGCATGCATTTTTGATAGCTTAGGTTATATTTAATACAAGGTACTATCTTACTATTACAGAGAACAATATATCATAAAGGACCAGTGCAGACCTTTCAGAAGCCACATCCAGAGCCTGCTGCTGTCCTCACTAGATGGAGTAGCTGACCAATGAACAGTATTCTTGTCTTAAATTAGATGGAGTATCTGTCAATTTGACCTTATACAGAGGCTAACAAGTAACCACAGTTAACTGACAGGTGATTATAGGCCATACATGCCTATCATTATTTGGACTGCATACTACATACTACTGCACTGAATTAGTCCTAACCTGTTCATTTATGCACTATGTTTTTTAACATTTCTTTATTTGGTTTTCTTAACAGCAGGGTACATTTTGCCATTTGTCAATAATATCCTGATGTTTTCATGACTCCCTTCTTTTGATAATTTGGACTTTCAATACCCAACAGACTGCATTTGTTTACAACCCTTTTGTGTGTGAAAATGTCAATAAGTAGTTGACCTATTGACACGACACAAGTAGGGTATTCAAATGTAACTACACTAAATAAATCAGATAGCATGTCGCTGGTCACTGTTGAGCTACAAAACAAGAAAAAAAAAATCAATGCTAAAAAGTTAGTGAAAATTAACTTGTCACCCATAACTTCTTTAAAGCACAGATTGATGAATCACTGGCTTACTTATTTAAAATACATCATTAAATCTTGTTTTGTTATCTCTGTGCGAGGAACACTGACTACCACTACCCGCTGTTACTTAAGAAATAGACCTCAGCATTTTAATAATACAATATGTCTCATATTTTCTTTCTTTCATAAAGGAAACCGAATCTGCTGCTGACTGCAGTGACATGTGACTAGATTCTAAAATTATAATTCTGATATAACCTTGGTGACCTGGCAATTATTTCTGCATGTGAAACAACTTCCAAGTACTTCAGACAGGCTAAGGTCCTCAAGTGACCTTTTAATATATTCAATTCTATAAAAATAGGTGTATTGAGAATGTGCAGAAAAATGGCTTATTAAATAGCCTGAGTATTTTCAGAAAGAAGAAATCATTTATGCAGACTGTGAATAATCTCATAGAAATGTTTTCAGATAAAGCCTCCCATAGTGATGCAGAAAGAAGACAAGCTTCAGTGTTGGTCCTTTCTTCTATACCTGCCGATATAAAAGCCTATCATAAGTCTTGGTATTATCCCCTGTCAATGAGAGTTCAGTAAGAAAAAAAGTATTGTGCTCAAAGCAATGACATATCACAAAATACCATGAGTCTTAGAAAAGTGGCTCATCCAACCCAAATCCCATTAGCGCATGAATGCAAAGCTTACTGTTGTTAAACTGCAGCTTCCTGCATCCACCCTAGTCTGTATTTAAGGCAATAGGTTTGACATTCCTGTTTTGTAAATATTACCTTTTTCAAACAAAGTTGCCCTATATATTTATATACAGATGAAGCCACTTGGATTTGTGAGTTAAATGCGTCATGACTCAGAGTTAATTGAATAAACTGTGTTATCTAAAGTCATCTTAACCCATTTAATGCATTTAACCTTTTCATTAGCATACCAAAGCACCATTGTTCACAATGGTGAATGCTTTAATTAGATGGGATGTTGTGATGCAGTTTTCTGTGTTAAATGAGATAAATGGGATATCTGTGTTTAGTTATTCTGTGTCAAACAGACAAACCAAAGTGGCTGCATCTGTAGGCTTTACTTGTCCTAGTCTTACTGAAAAAAAAAGAATACTACATAGTTGTTAAGCAAGAAGGATGGGTATTGTCTATTCTTCGTGGGTAACAACATGGTGATTTGTACCTGAAATGTCACTTCAATTGAAGTCATAAATGACCTTTAAAACAGACCTCTGCTTAGTAGAGGTGGATAAGACACTGGGGGCAAATTTACTTAAGGTCGAAGTGACTAACACTGGCGAAAATTCGCCAGGTTGACGTCATTTTGGGACTTCGCCGATTTACTAATGGGCACTGGAGTAAATTCATTAGCGAAGGAGATAGAATGTAGTGCTACTTCACACTCTAACGCCAGACGGATTTTTGCTCTGGCGAATGGACGTAACTACGCAAATTCACTAAGATTCAGATTTTAATGAATGTTACCTCTTGCGCCAGACTTGCCTTCGCCACCTCAGACAAGGCGAAGTACAATAGAGTAGATAGGACTTCCTCAAAAAAAAAATTGAAAATTTTTCTAAGTCCCAAAAAAGCAGGCGACTTTTCCATTTTTCAGGGTGATAGGCTGCAGAAGATCTTACATTTTTTAGGGTACCCGGCTTCCCCCCTACATTTCCTTACATATGGCACATAAACTGTACACTGGGCTCATGTGTAGGGCATTATAACAACTCTATTTTATTTTAGTAAGCTTCCCTGGACTTGTGTAATGTAATGTATTTGCTGCAACATATACATCCATTGAAATTTAACTTTCCGCCGTATGCAAATTAGCCAACGCCAACTTCGCTTTGCTTGTCGAAACTTCGCCATCGTTAGGCGCCCTCAATGCAACTTCACATTTTAGTGAATAAGCATTGTTCTAGAGAAGTGTGGCGATGTGAGCGAAGCCGTCACTGGCGAATTTCCGGAGGATAGTGAATTTGCCCCTGGGTATCATTTATTGCTTCCTATTGCACACACAGCTGAAGAAGGGGCTGTCTATCTTAATTGCAAATGCGCAATTATTAGTCCATGGCATTTCTGCCCTTAGATTCACATATGTACTTGAAACAGAAAGAACATTACTGGCCTGTTTATAAAAAATAGTTATAGTGGTAAAAACAATATATACTATATCAAAATGCACTAATATATTTTAGGTGAAGTAACCCACAGCAACCAATCAACTTTTATAAGCTAGATGCAGTTAGAAAATATGTTTAATTAGTTGTGAAAATACTGTTAATCTTGTACAAATTACACATACTACACACATAGTAAACTACCCCTAAAGGACATTTTAGGTTCCATTCACTGGCATTGGGCAGGTCGCTTAAATGCCTATCATCCAGGACTTGCTGAAGTTCATCATCATCATCATCATCATTTATTTATATAGCGCTGTCAAGATACGCAGTGCTTTACTGCAGTTATAGCAAACAAGGAATAAATGGTGGATAACAGACAAGGATTACAGAATACAATAGGGTTTACAAACTAAAAGGTTGGGGTACAATTGAGACATTAGGATTGTATAAACAATTTGTCATTTTTGATACAGCAATGATTAATTAAGGTACATCGAATAGGCCTCTTTAAACAGATGGGTCTTTAAGGAGCGCTTGAAAGTTTGGAAGGAAGGGGAAAGTCTGACAGCTTGTGGCAGAGAGTTCCAGAGAAAAGCAGAAGCCCGAGAGAAGTCTTGTAGACGAGAATGGGCAGAAGTCACCAGAGGAGAAGTGAGGCGAAGATCAGAAGCAGAGCGTAGGTTTCGTGAAGGAGTGTATTTGGAGATTAGAGATGAAATATAGGGAGGGGTTTCTTTATTAAGGGCCTTGAATGTGAGTGTAAGTAATTTGAATTTGATTCTAGATGAGATTGGGAGCCAGTGAAGGGACATGCATATGGGAGCAGCTGATGTTGAGCGGCGAGCTAGATGAATGAGTCTAGCGGCCGCGTTTAGAATAGATTGGAGTTGTGAAAGGTAACTTGTTGGAATACCTGTGAGGAGTAAGTTGCAGTAATCAAGGCGGGAGATGATGAGAGACTGAATCAGTGTTTTAGTTGATTCTGAACTGAGATAGGGTCGTATTCGAGCAATGTTGCGCAGTTGAATACGGCAAGATTTTGCAAGTGTTTGAATGTGTGGTGAAAAAGATAGATGAGAGTCTAAGATGACTCCTAGGCAACGTGCCTGTGTGGTGGAATGAAAGGTGGTGTTGTTTACGGTGAGTGATATCTGAGGGACAGGGGAAGATCTTGGAGGAAATATGATGAGTTCTGTTTTAGAAAGGTTCAGTTTCAGGTGGCGCTGTGACATCCAGGAGGAGACAGCAGAGAGACAGTCTGTGACTTGGGAAAGGACAGAGTTAGAAAGATCAGGAGTAGACAAGTAGAGTTGGGTGTCATCAGCATAAAGGTGATACTGAAGTCCAAATGACTGAATGAGTTTTCCTAGTGAAGTTGTATAGAGCGAGAACAGCAGGGGGCCAAGAACAGAGCCTTGAGGAACTCCAACAGAGAGTGGGAAAGTAGTAGAAGTAGAGTTAGAGAAGGAAACTTTAAAGGAACGGTCAGACAGATAAGATGTAAACCATGAAAGAGCAGTGTCCCGAATGCCAGATGAGTGTAGAATGTCAAGGAGGAGTGTGTGGTCAACTGTATCAAAGGCTGCAGAGAGATCTAGAAGGATTAGAATGGAATAATGACTTTTAGACTTTGCCAATAGAAGATCATTGGTTACTTTGGTGAGTGCAGTTTCAGTCGAGTGTGATGGGCGGAAGCCAGATTGCAGGGGGTCGAGGAGGGAGTTGTGAGTGAGATGCTGGATCAGGCGTTTGTAAACAAGCCTTTCTAGTAATTTGGATGCGAATGGAAGAAGGGAGACCGGTCGATAGTTAGTGGGAGAGCTGGGATCAAGGGAAGGTTTTTTGAGGATAGGAGTGATTAGTGCTTGTTTGTATAATGATGGAAAGGTACCAGTAGAGAGTGAAAGATTGAATAAGTGGGTAAGTGCAAGAGAGAGTGTGTCAGAGATTGGGTGGAGAAGGCGAGAGGGTATGGGGTCAAGGGAGCAGGTGGTGGGTTTTGAGCTGGCTAGAAGTTTGCTAACTTCATCTAGAGTTGCAGGGGTGAAGGAGTGCAAAGTAGATGTGAGTGGACTGCACGTTGGTCTGAGATTGTTGTCGGACGGTATGCTCAGCCTAATGAGATTGATTTTTTCATTAAAGAAATGAGCAAGGTCTTGGGCGGTAACATTAATAGGTGGAGGTGGTGGAGGGGGGCATAGGAGTGAGTTAAATGTGGCAAACAGCTGCTGTGGTTTGGAGGACATAGTAGATATTAGATAAGAGAAGTATTGTTCTTTCATTCACAAACCTTTCAAAAATGTTATTTTTTTTTCTCCAAATGATTGCATCCCAGTTACCATATTTAGTCATTATCAGGTATTTGTAACCCAAAAGGCTAATTGCTTCCACTGCAATATTTTGGGCACAAAAACCATGCCAATGTTGTTACTGTGAATAAAATAAAATCCTGAGTCCTGCTTTTTTTTAAGCATAAGGTTTTTTAACTCATCTGTCTTAAGTGGAGGATGTGAAAATGGCTGTATGCATTTGTTCTTGGCATTGCAGACTTATAATTACAAACAGCACATGGACAATGTAACTGTTTAAAACTGATTAATTGAGGTTTACTTTTATACTTCCCAATTGTTCTTCAGCTCCCAAATATTGTTTTTTAAAAAAGGGAACATGTATGAAAATTCATACTGGGGAATCCTGATGCATTCCCTACATTTCAAATTGTATCACAGTCTTTAACACATGCTGTCTGGAAAAGTGTTTAAGGAATTGGCACACTTATCAAAGCCTTCTGGCTTTTTAAATGTGCCAATTCATTACAATTGTTTCAACTTCCTTGTGTGACTAAATGGTGGTTACGTAAAAAAAAAAATGTTATTTTGCATTTTACTAATAAATATTGCAAATGGGATAGTTAGGATGACAACCATTTACAATAAGTCGTACTGGCCAGGGAATGCTTGTGGTGATAGGGGTGATGTCATGGGGGGTGAGGCAATAATGTAAGTGGGCATTGCAATGACATCAGTAGGCATGGAGGTGATACAGTATGGGTGGTCCACTGATGCACTGGGCATCTTTTCCTCTTGCTCTTCCCATTCCTCTCATATCAGCGGATAAGTAACTATTCCTAGCAATCACATAAACTGTATAAACAAAATCAAGTAATAGTGATCTACTACTTGTTACAATTGTCCTTTTCTTTTATTCAGGCATTTGCCTTCCTGTACTGACCATCAAGCAATGTTGTACATTACACTTTGGGCTTCTGTACCAGCCCAGGGCAACTATAACTCTTAAGCAGTGCAGTTCTGTGCCTGCTAATATGCCCCAATGTCTCGCCATCTTCTTTCTGCTGATTCACTGAACATTTTCTGTGCTGCTCTCAATTACCCAAGGTCAGGGACCAACACACACGATAAAGAATATATACAGTATATATAATATAAATGTCACACTATAAGGCTGATTAGTAAATAATTCATATTACTGGTCCGTGGCAGTTCAGAAACCAGCACAATTAGCATCAGAATTTAAAGGGGAACTATTGAAAATGAAAATTTAATATGAACTTCTTCATACTGAAGTAAGAAACTTTCTAAATACAATCATTTAAATATTTTCTGAAATAATAAAGTCTGTATTCACTATTCACATCTGTTTCTCTTCATTCTGTCTTCATGCAGCCGTTGGGTGTAAAATAATCATTGACAGTTAGATACAATATATCTTATAGGGGGGCTTCCTTTTGTAGCAAATGTATTAGCGCTCACTCAAATAACTAATTCCAGTACAAACAAAATCTAACAAAATAACTTATGCACAAATTCTGCATTTAGAGAGGATTTCTGTTGATTTTAATAGACTGAGCTGTAAAACATCTTCTAGGCAAAAGGAACAAACCTATAAGATATATTGTATCTGTCAATGACTATTTGACCCCAACTGCTGATACCTAAATTACTGAGCACCAGGGAGTCGCTTCGTCTGGAAGGCCAGGGTGTGCATGTGCATCTGGATAATTTTTTCAGTTCATTGGGAGTCAGATATTTAATTTAGTGGTAATCAGTGGAGTTTGTCCAAATTTAAACCCTATCTATACTCCTGCCCCGGTCATGGAACTCTGCCATGTCATTGCTTGCTACGTAATTTACATAAGCTCCTATATAAGTTACGTATGTTTTTAGGCAAGTCACATAAGTTGCCTACATTTTTATTCAATTTATATGACATTTGCGATGTGCAGCCTGGCCCCTCTCCAGATCAGAATTTGACCAGGCCTGGGACAACAGTCCCCCACTCTCCTTCTAATGGCAGCCCTGCCCAGAGTTATCCTATATTTCCTCCCTATATCTTTAAACACACTGAGGATCAGAGGCAACCCAAGCTAGCCATAAGGCATCACTATGCACAGGCATGCACAATTGCGTAGTGGGGAGGTAAGGTGTGTGGTGACAAGTGGCAGTGGGGCAAAAGAGCCCAGACTAGAGGTAGGCAGAAGAGGTACATGCCCAGCACCCCCCCCCCATTATTATGCCCTAGGAATATGCCTCTTTTGCCTACCAGTAGTTTCGACCCTGCTGAAGATTGGAAAGTAATCTAGAATGAGATAAACCAGAAGCTTTCAACAGACATCATTTTCTTTTGTGTATTTATAGCTCATAGTGCTATTAATATATAATATAGCACAGTAGCCCCTGCATCCCTGCATCAGTTTTTTGTGTTTTTTTCATCAGCACTTTGCCCATGCAGTCTGTATTACATTATTGCACTTGTTTATTTTGCTGCATTAATATTATTCAGAATCTTTCCTTTGCTCTTGCAAACTGATCCTATCTGCAGTTAAACAAGTAAATAAGATCCAGTTGGCTTTTTTTAATCATTTTCCTTATACCATCCATTATAGAATGTGCACAAAAAACTGCTTTACATTTATAAAGTAATTATTGCATTTAAATAGAAGCCATGTACAGTATCTAAAAACCACAGTACATGGGAAATGTATTATTCAAATTTTAAATGTTCTTGCTTTTAATATCAAGCCGTGAGTGAGAAATGTGGGCAACATTTATAGAATATGACGAATTAGTTCAAAATCAAGGCTGCAAATAGGAGCTGCTTTTTGCTCATTGTGAGATATTGTATCCATAGTAACATAACCAAAGAATTTGAGATTACTAAGTGCTCTAACTACTCTTGCATACATCAGAAGTTGTTTAGTCTATGCATAATGTGGTATCATGCTGCTTATGGTTTCTCTTCATTAATACCATAAAAGTTAGCAGCCACAAAGGATTTAAGGGTCAGGCATTCAAAGAGGAGACATTTACCGAACGCATTTATCAAGTCCATCCAACACTATTAGCTTTGATGTGGCTGGTCCAAACTAGTGTGCCTTTTTCTTAGGTAAAATAAATTGTTAATTGTAGTGCCTTTTAAAATCTAGACTCATTCTAAATGGTTAAAAAATATGTAAATGTAGTTTTTTTGGAGAGAAACATACTTCAACAGAATCATTTTAGAGTGAGATAAAAAGGTGTGTAATTGATGGCTGTACTTGTATAGAGGGTTGTGAATGCAGAAAGGAAAAAATATATGAGAGAGAGGTTAAAAGCATAACAATAAGCAGTGAACCTCAGCAGTTTGTGAACTTTGTACCATGGTGTTAATATATATTTTAACATTTTGGAACCTTAAACCTACTTATACTGTATGCACTGAAAGAAAGTATACTGTATACATACTTAATATTCAGTTTACAACAAAGCATTCTGAGGATGGGGACAAGACATTTTTATGACTATTAAAGGAGAAGAAATACCGTTTTACAATTGGGGTTCCAAAAGTGAGGCACTCCCAAGTGACTACTTTTACTTACCTGGAAACAGAACACACCGGCTTGAGAAAGGGGTCACACCCCGAAACGTTGCATCCGCAATAAACGATCAAGGTTATACCTGCTAGCAGTACCCATGTTGTGCCGGTGTGTTTTGTTTCCACATTACTTTTGAGGCTGCCAAGTTCCTCTATCGCCGAGCACCTGGGATTCGTGTTTGTCTGGACGGCCAGGGTGTGCGAGGGTAGTTCTTTCCTTCTACTTTTACTTACTTGACACCCCAGGCCGGTGCTCCTATCAAACTGCACTGGCACGGGGTTCTTCCAGCGAGCACCAAGGAGAGATACTCTTCCTGCTTCTTCAAATTTCCTAGGGCAGATGTATGCACACTAGAGTGAAATAGCAGGTTTTTTCTTTAAAGTTTGGCTTTCCGATCTACTGTGCATGCACAGCCATGAGAAGACCCATTAATCCACTTTTATGTGATGACATTTTTGCAGTTATTGCAATATTTGAATGCTTTACAGAAATGATGCCTAAGGAGTCAGGAAAATGGCTTCCACTGCCACATGTTTCAGCTCAAAAACATCCCAGCAGATGCGGCAATATTTATATTTATCACAAAAGGTTATCTATGTCAGTACTCATGTCAAGATGCATGACATAAAAGCCTCTTCCATAGCAATTAATGTAATACCTTTGACGGATGCTACAAAAAAATATAACAATTTTTGTTTGATCTACAGATAGGGTGTGTATGACTTGCGTGTATGAATTGTGGTAGTTTTTCTCTAATACAGCGTTGCCTAGCAACTGAAATCATGTTATAAACATAAATTAACTCTGTTCACGTAAGATGTGCAGATCAGTTTGAATGGCAAAATGCCATTCTCTATATCGTAGACAGTGGCATTAAGGGGCAAGCGACATTTAGAAACAGATGTGTACTACATAATTAATTATAATTCTCTAAAAAATTAAATCAACATATCTACCAACGTAATCCATAAAATATCTTTGCCGTTAGCTAAAACTCCCTCTGATCCCCAAGATCAATATATAGAAAGCTGAACTATAGTTCAAGAAAAGCCTCTATGCCTTTCATAATACCTATAATGGGGTTTGGCAATGGTGTTGAACTGTATTATTGTAACATTAAATCTACCTATCATGAAAACCGTTATTCAAATAGTTTCAAGGCTTTGCGCTTACATTGCAGGACAAAGATGACCTGACCCCACAAGATATAAAGGTAGCAAAAATACAAAGGCTTCATTTTATAACAATTATTAAATATATCAGGATATGCATAATGAAAGTCTAGTCTTGGGTCCAATTTCTATTGTTTAACTGTAACTCCTAGACTTTAATCAATGGCCAAAGGCTGTCAGAAGCATGCAGTCCAACTGGTTTACATTTCTGATTTATGTTTTTGTACCCCCAGGCTAATTACATTGCCAGGTAGGTCTCACTACTTTAACCCCCATATGAAATAAAAGGCACTAAGTCTGCCCAATAGCAGTAACTCGTGCTTTTAAAACAGGTGATCAGTAAATTCTACCTGCTGATTGGCTGCTATGGGTTACTGCTCCTATATGTTTTTATGTGCCTGCTTATGTTTACAATACCTTTTCGGGAGATGCTTTAGGAAACTATTCCATCTACCAAAATGCAGGGGAGCCTTGTGTTCTCACCTTGCCCTGTCTACAGGGGTAGCGGCAGCCACTAAACAATTCTACCACTGAACAAACTGTATCCTAAAATTAAACTAATTTTCCCTGTTTCTTTGCTGTTGGAGTGGAGGCATAGCATTAGCTTTATCACCACTTATTAAAGCTCAGTAGGTACAGGGCAAATTGGTGTTGCATGTCCATTCTTTATACCCTGCCCATTTTATTCTTTTTTTCTTTTGGGGGCTAGATTTACAGACATTCCTTGAGCAGATCTTCTTTTGACCTGCATCTTACACTATGCTGCAAGTGGCACACTTTGTTACTGCAATGTCATAGAACAAGGGGTAGTTACCAGGCCCAGCTCAAAACACCGTACTTATAAGTTTATGTACATTTATATCAAGCAGGTTTTGTAGAAAACAGAAAACAAAGCAGGGCACCAGCTTTGCTCACACTGTGCTCAATATATGCAATTAAATAGGATGAAAATATAAATAATTGGATATATACAGTGGGTGTGATATCTATTGTTTTTATATTTATACAACAAGGTAAGAAACAAATTACAGTGCCAGCATCCTTCTACTGGTACTTTTATTAATTACCCCAGATAACATTTACACTGGAACCAAATGCCTGCCTTGAACTGCAAGTTGAACATAGCCTTGATTTCATTTAATCATAACTGCTATAACATGCAGCACTGATGATTTTTATATATAATTTGGCCTAAAGGAACAACATGGAAACCAAATACCAAATGTTGCTATGCTAAGAGAGAAGGGATTTTTATCTTGCAGGCTGTCAGTTAAGACTGATTAGGCAACCAACTGAACCATCAGTAATTCGGAGCAACATACTCCGGCAGGCTGTGCTTCTTACAAAGACTCCTTTGAAAAATAAAATACGCTTGTTCAGTAAATGTTTGGCACATTTACTCTAGCCGACCGGAACACCGTTAGGTTACATGAATATAAATATATTGAATATCTCTCTACATATAAGAAAGTGCAATTTCATTGATGTGTTTTATGAACAATACAACCATTCAAATCAAAGGGCAAGAATGCATCATTTTTTGCAAATTACATTTCAATCCCAGCTTGCCCTGTGGATAACAGAAATAGCAGTATGAGGTTACTTATCTTAAAAGGGCTACATCTGTAATAAAACTCAAGTTGTAATGCGCAAAAATGTAAGTACTGAGACATGGTTCTTTCAGATGCTTAAAGGAATTGTTCAGTATAAAAATAAAAACTGGGTAAATAGATAATAAATAATAAAAACTTTGACTTTAGGGGGGCCACATGAGTCCTAACTGTTTGCTTTTGAATCTGACCTGCATGTTAAGGATCAATTGCAACTTCACTGAACAGCTTTATCACATGTGGCCCCCCTACAAGTCGCTGACTAGAGTTAGAGAGCTACAAAGCAGGAAGTAGTGTTCTGGCTTATATGTTAGATATCCGTTTACTCCAGCCTTTATACAGTACATTTTTGGTTAACTAACTATATTAGAAATAGTTTTTATTTTGCACAGCCTATCTATTTACCCAGTTTTTTTTTTTACACTAAACAATTTCTTTAATATTTAAAGATTACATGTCCACTTAATAGCAATGCTTTTTGACCTATTGTCATGGTAAAATATGAGTAAGGTATACTTTATGGGCAGATTTATCAAAGGTCGAGGGGAATTTTTGAATGAAAAAAATTAAAATTTCGAGCTATTTTTTGTGTACTTCGACTAGGGAATAGTCCAAATTCGATTTGAATTTGAAAAAAATTTGAATATCGAAATTTATCATGTACGGTCTCTTTAAAAATTTGACTTCGACTAATCGCCATCTAAAACCTGCCAAATTGCTGTTTTAGCCTATGGGGGACCTCCTAGAACCTCATTGGAGTCAATTGGTGGAAGATCAAAGCTTTTTTTTTTTTTGGAAAACTTCAAATTGAATTAAGTCGAATGTGATATTCCTTCGATTCGTACGATTCGAATTCAGCCAAATACGGACCTATTCGATCGGAAAAGGACCTATTCGACCAAAAAAAAACTTCAACTTAATTTTGGTTGGTCTTTTGGAATTTGAATTTCGAAGTTATTTCAATTCAAAATTCGACCCTTAATGAATATGCCCCTATATATCCTTCAAAAGCAGGATTTAACTAGAGTTGCATTAAGTCAGGCATATCCAAAGTCCGGCCCGCAGGCCAATTGTAGCCCATTTTTAAATTTACACTGGCCCACAACCTCCTTCATGAAATTATTAATAATGCGGCCCTCCACCGAGTGGCACTAAGCACTTCTCTTGGAATGATGTGCATGTGTCAGCACTGCACATACCTGCCCACACACCCATGTGTACTCCTTTTTCCAGTCCCACTCATGCGCTGCCTTTCACTTCTTTCCCATAAACTGCTTGCCTTGGGCTGTGGAGCGGCTGATGCAACAGCTTTACTTGCAAAGGACGGTGAGTCTGATAGGAGGCAGGGAAGGGGGCCATTTCCTTGGTTTGACAGGGAAGGGGACCCCCTTCCCTGGTTTGACAGGGAAGGGGGCCATTGACAGAGTCCAAATAAAAGTAAGGGCATATGGAAAGTGAATGGTGTACAGTGTTGGATGATAGGAAGCATGGCAGGTGTACGGAGTTTGCAGTGCTTTCTACAGCGATTTGCCTATGAATTGCAGCTACCAACATTCCAGACACTCTCCGACTGAACAGACAATGCTTGATGCCCTTGTAGGGGAATTCTATGCCCGCAAAAAGGATCTGCACCTGGTGGCCTTCTGGATGTTGCTGAGTAAAATTCACAGCATCCAAGCATGACTGAATGTATGTACTGGAATATGTAGTAAAACTATAACTAGACAATCACAGCTTTATAATCCTCCAGTGGCTTTATGGATCACTGTGTCGGGCTGACACCTGTTTATCAGTGTGCATGTTAGGTGTCTGTGGCTGGCAAGGCATTTCATTTGTATTTTGTAGAAAACACCGCTTCTGCTACTGCAAGGATCTTGTGGGAAATCCTGAGTTGGTGATGTGGAACATAGAGTTCTGTGTCCTTATCCATGCTCTCCTGAATTGGGGGTTATGCACACTATGGAAATGTTGTGTTCCAACTTGCACAGGACAAATCAATGCAACAAGTTGTACACAGAAATCACATCCTTTTAGTCAAAAAAAAAGAACTTGCTTGTGACAAATGAATTGCGTAAATATGCGCACAGTCAGTTCCCACCTGTCCTGCTGCTGCCCTCATTTGTCTGATTTGGTCCGGTGCAGTCTGAATGGTCGGCAACCACACATTTTCATCTCACCAAATCTGGCCCTCGTTGGAAAAAATGTGGACACCCCTACATTATAAGTATTTTCTGGAAATGGATGTTAATTAGTCTCAAACCTTCCTTAAAGTAGGTAACCATTTTAAACATACCATAGGGGAGATTTATTTATACTTTTGCCACAAGTGCACTAGGAGCACAAAATTGTGTCATTTATTGCTCATTCTTAATCACTTGCAAAAGGATGATCTCTTCACTTTTCACTTTATGGCAGATTAAGAATCTGTCTTGAGGTGCAGCTACAGCGAGTTAGGATGCAACACAGTCCTGTAATTACAATTTGCACCTTGCACCTGATTTTTGCATTCTGTCCTTTATTTAGTAAATCATCCCTCATGTTTGCAGGTTTTTGCCATAAAACAGAAATGTGAAGGTGGGCGATACCATCCTAGCAAAGAGGCGCAAATTGTTGGACACCATTTATTTTTGCAACAGTTAATAGAAATTTCGCTCTTACATTTGCAATCCAACAAAGTATGTTCAATGCATATAACTGCTGCTCCATGACAAATCACTAAACACTGCAAATAAGAAAACGAATATATTATGAACATATGTTTTAGTGAGAGAGGATATGACTATACATATTTGTTTCTTTCCACAGTTGCTTTCAAGGATCAAGGAGGTTTGGTTATGAGGAGCACATCTAGTAGATTAAACAATTGGAATAACCAGTTTCAATTTGCTAGTGCCACAAAGCCAACAGAACCAGTTAAAGGAAAACTATATCCCCAAAATGAATACTTAAGCAACAGATAGTTTATATCAAATTGAATGACATATTAAAGAATCTTACCAAACTGGAATATATATTTACATAAATATTACCCTTTTACATCTCTTGTCTTGAACCACCATTTCGTGACTCTATCTGTGCTGCCTCAGAGATCCCCTGACCAGAAATACTACAACACTAACTGTAACAGTTAAAATGGCAATTTTCTATTTATGATTACCCAATGGCACATACTACTAGAAAAGTATATTATTATGATAATGGTTCATTTACATGAAGCAGGGTTTTACACATGAGCTGTTTTACTCAGTATCTTTTAATAGAGACCTACATTGTTTGGGGGGTATAGTTTTCCTTTAAGTAGGTACTAGGGAACAGGCACATCAGTCCAGAAGAGTTGTAACAAGATAGTTAAAGTGATACTGACAAAAATAAACTACTATGTATGGGCTTTTTCATTTGGAAGCCTTTTTTCCAGAAAGGTCTGACGCATGAGAAAACAATCTCCCATTGTCCATTAGTCTATTCTAAGCACAAATACTTTGTATTTATGATGTATATAATAATTAAACAGTACCTTGTATTTTATGATAAATAACTAAGTTAGTGATTTTAGTTAGAATCTTCACAACTTTCTTGGGTGTTGTTTAATCAATATAATTACTAATAATATGAGCTATTGGAACTTGGTGTGGCTCTGCACAAGATTCATATAAAAACATCAGACAAATATATCCAAGAAATGTTTTGCACTGGTGTCTCTAAGCAACATTGGGGTGCAGATCCACTGGAGCAGTACTTTATTATACACTGCATTACAAACCAAAAATGATTTCTAAATAAAACAAAAGATTTAAATTTACAGAGATAAGTAATATATAATACAGTAAGAAGAGTTTGACCACTAATGCAACATTTATTAAAACTCCATTTTTTTTTCTAACAATTTGTTTTATCACTAAAACAAACTAGAATTTTTAGAGAAAAAAACTTGAATTTTTTGAGATTTATTATGCCCAAAACTGCTAAAAATCCAAATCAGAACTCAATCTAAAACCTGTGAAATTATTATAAATGTCAATGGCAGCCGCCCTTTAAACCATTTGAAGATGTTTTAAATCTTCATGAATTTTGGAAGTTTTAGGGTGTTTGAAGCTGGTTTTTGCTCAAAAACTCAAATGATTAGAGTTTATAAAAAGTCAATTTGAAAAAGTTGTACGATTCGAATTGAAACTCAACTTTTTCCAGTTTATTTATAAATGAAACTCAAAATATTAGAGCTTTTTTCTATCTGATTCTTTCAACTTGAATTATTAGTAACTAAGCCAAATTTGTGGACGGGAGTTAAGTTATTAAATCCCCCAAAAATGGTACTATTGGGATTTGTTCACGATTTCTTTTCCCGCACAACATAAATACAATAAAAATGTGGATGGGCGTTTGGTCAAAGTGGCTTTAAAAAATTAACCCCCTTAATGCATATTTCTTTCAATTAATTGAATTCCATGCTTTGAAAATAAACACATTTTTTGTGCCATATTATCCAGTACTGTGCCTAGGGCTAGTTTTAGATATGCCAGTGAATTTCAATCAGACTGGTAGAGCTGATCTCACCTTAACAATTATTCTCAGCTAATATTAATTAGTCTTGCAGGTAATTTATTCTTTTGTAATACTTAGAGGATAATGCTAATTATATTTTAATTTTTCACTTATGAAAGCATATTATTGCCAAAGAAAACTGTTATTTGGGAAATATTAGAGATGTAATAATAGTGTTTAAAGTGATTGTTACATTTGTTTTTTGCTTTCTCTTTTTTAACTCTTTAAAACTATGTCCTCCTTTAAAGGCAATGAGTACAACTACTTCCATAAAAGATGGAAAGTAGTATCCAAACACAAGTCTTGTCATATGTAAAACATATTACGTAGTAATAGTATATCTATCTATCTATCTATCTATCTATCTATCTATCTATCTATCTATCTATCTATCTATCTATCTATCTATTTAAATGGGTACACAGGAGCTAATTTACACCTGTTGATTTCATTGTGTGCTGAGTTAGTCAATAATGGTATCACATTTATACCACATTTTGTTATTTTTTTTTGCTCTTTTACTAAAATTATGGATTGTGAAATATGCAAATCACAAGCAAAAATCATCATGTTTTTCGCTATTAGTTAGTTGATGAAATGTGAAGCCATGTTAGAAAAGAAGAACACAAGAAATACATATTGATTATACTGTACAAGAAAGTGTTAGAATGTCATGTTCCTCATGTCAATTATGTTCTTCAAGAATGAAATGTAAGGAGGTAGAAAGAACACACTAGAACTGGAAATTATGTACACAAAACCAGTACTTTTACAGAACAAATTTCCTATTTATTATAAGGTGCAATACACAATGGAGATATCTTACATTCTCTATAAATGAAGACAGTTATTGGTTATAAGATCCAAGTCATCCATCCATCCATATGCTACAGCTGCAATGTAATCATAACTATGCAGTATGTTATGGATGTACATTTCTTAATTAAATTGTTTTTTCCTGTCTTCGAAATTCAATTGCATATCATGTTCTGTGTTTTAAACTGTTTCCATATTAATATATAGATGGTTTTACCAACGATGTAAAACCTGTATCAGAACTTAATATTTAATGAAGTTTCAAATTAAATGTTTAAAGTTATAATAAAGTTATTTTTTCTTATTTCAAATATCTAAATGTTTATATATGTAATCATAAAGGATGAAATGTTCTAATTACAGAGATAGCTTTACATTATTTTCAGAAACTTACATATGAGAGGCAAACTAAAAATGTTCTTGTAATATGCACAGCAGACTCCATTATACTAGCTTCTGCAATCTACGGTTGATTTTAAACTTAACATACAGTAGGACAACTGAATGAATAATAGCAAGCCATGTCTGTATTGTAATGTGAATTGAAAGATGAATGGGTTACAGCAATTCATTAGGGTAGAGAAAATGCATATGTATCAATACTAATAATGATTTGTATTCATGACCATCTGTAAGTGCAAGGTACTTAACAGTAAGGTGTTAAAACAATGTGTGCATACACATTCCAGCTGCAGCTTAATAAAATCATATAACTTAACTTGCATGATGCATATGCAGAAAATTAACAAATTATGATTTTATTTACATTAAGCTATAGGTTTATATAACTTTCATGAATCACTTATTAGACTTCATATTAAAAATGGTTTTCTTTTACCATTTTCCTGTTTAAAGAAATAGCCACTAGAAATTGGAGAACTTCTTACCTCCTGTCTATAATTCTTTAGTGTAATGGTTTTGTTTTTTATGGTTTTTATTTCTTTGAGAAGTGGAGTATATCAAAACTATATATCAAAAGCATAATAATGAGCATAGTGATAACCATAATGATGAACATTATTTCATTTATACCATGTTAAATCAAAGCTTAATATAATAAAATAAATATGATGGATACAATAATTTTGTAAATCATGAATCAAAGTGTTGTGGGAATACAAATGCACATTCCTGGACAAAATGTGTTCACTGTTGTGCTTGATTTGGACCTCTACATATGAGCAATCTGCTGTGCAAAAGAGAAGTTTGCTGATTAAATAAATAGATTAAGAGAACATTAAGAGGACATTTAAAAAGGTCATAAATATTAGTCAGGCCATTGGACAAAGAATGATACACTGACATAGCTATACATAAACTTGATCCATCTAGGGAGCAAACTTTTGAAAGCTGCCAGGGTATTCTGTGATGCCCACCAACTCTGCTTCTTTGCTCATAGCTACATACTTAAGTTGGGTTGAAAAAAGACCAGAGTCCATCAATCTCCAGTGCATACCAATATCTATACTAAGGGGCAGATTTTATCAAAGGTCGAAGTGAAAATTCAAGTTTAAAAAAATTCAAATCTCAAGCTAATTTTTGTGTACTTCGACTAAGGAATAGTCCAAATTCGATTTGAATTTGAAAAAAAAAATTACCATGTACTGTCTCTTTAAAAATTTGACTTCGACCATTTGCCATCTAAAAGCTGCCAAATTGCTTTTTTTGGCCTATGGGGGACCTCCTAGAACCTATATGGAGTCAATTGGTGGACTTTGAAAAATACAATTTTTTTTTTAGAATCGAATTCGATCGAATGTGCTATTACTTTGATTCGTACAATTCAAATTTGATCAAAATTTGAAGTTTTTTTTTTATTCTATTCCTTCACTCGAGCTAAGTAAATGGGCCCCTACATGTGTTTTAGCAAAATCAATTCTCAGTATTGTCTGTGGCAGGGTATTATTGGCATTTTGTAGTCACAAGAAGTGGCTAGCACCCAATAGTAATTCTGTGTGACATTGCCCTTAAAGGTATTACTATAATCTCCCATCAAATCCTTGTTTACTATCTGAAATAACTGATAAAAGGTGTTTGAACCTTGAACAGCCGTTAAAAGCTGGATAATTCATAATTTTTCCACTTTAGCCATTGTTTTTTATCCTAGAAAGTATTCTCCTACTTTAAAGATACAATTTTTTATCCTAAAAACTTCCAAACCAGTCAAAGTATTCAGCTGAAGAAGTAGAGGCATGGCATCCCTGTGCATCCCTCATCAGTTCCAGCACTGACTGTAAGTTACACTTTTCCATGCCATGTTACGCCTTAATTCTTTATTATTGCAGTTGATCTAACTAAATAACATAACCTAAGTACATTCTCTACAGTGTTTTATTAATTTATTTATAAAATATATTAAAGCATATGTTCTGCATTCTGTTATAAGAAGGCTTTCCCTATTACCAATTTTATTAAGGATTTTATGTACTGTAACAAATTCTGATTCATCTTTCTCAAGCTTGCTATAAATTGATTCAACTTCAAGAAAGCCACATTTTCCAAAATGTTAAATATCACCAAGTTTATTAATACTGAAGAAAAAGACATTCATTTATGATTACATGGAATTTTAAAATGCTAAGAAAATGTAAAAAACTATATTATACTTGGCGTTATGGTTGAATACTCACTAAACAACATCAAGAACCAGATACAGACCAATTAGCAACTTTCTTGACATATTTGTGTGAAATCAGTCGATGTAACTGCATTTCTCCATGGGGTAGTGGTGTATAAATGTATAGACTTATATAACATTGGAAAAGCATTGGAAAATTAAAATACTAATCTTTGCAAAGACAAAAGGGCATGTTACTGGCAGGTGACAGGTCGGTTGCTGTGGGTATTTATTTATTAAATGTTCTCCATTGTTAATTCAATCACACTCATGCAGCATTCACCCTATCAAATTAAAAAGTTAATGGGGAGATAAGCAGTTTGAAAATGTTGTTTTGGCACTGGGAGGATTGGTTCCTTGAGGCAAAGATCTTTTAAATCTGAATTCATTTTATTACTGACAATGACAAAGGTTTTACAAATCTGCCCCATGTTAAGCATTGCCAAAGTTGTACTGGGGGAGTCTGGGCCCACTGGGGCTGCAGCATCAGGGGCCTGCTGCTGCACACTCCCTCCCGGACCCCAGCCCCCCACCTCAGCCGAAATTCCCAGTGCACCTTCTTTTCCTGCAATCTGGAGCACACAGTCTCAGGCGGCCGTGCAGAGCAGGCCCACGAGGTACAATTCAACCATGAGCATTGCAGAATGTACTATTTTTCCTAATCCTTTTCAGATATATTATAGACATTCATTTTTAACATCTTAACATTTCCTAATTTAAATTTCTCTCTCTTTACCACATCATACTTAACGTGCTTTCCCTTATCAAGGCTTTTATATTTCAGCTTGTAAATATATTACATTTCTGGGGAAAAAAACAAATTACTTAGTACAGATCTGATTTTGACAGACTGTTTAGTGTAATTACAATTTTACTTGCTTCCCCTACTATTAGTCAGAATGACTAAATGCCAGTTGTTTTTCCTTAAGCTGCATTTTTGTAGGAAGAATATCTAAATTTAGCTATGTTTCTGCTGGATCCATTTTTCTTCTGGCTATAATTTGCTATGCATATCTAGTTACAGTACAGTAATTTTTGATATCAGAATCTTTTAACAATAAATGTTACTGCTGCGGAAAAATGCTACATATTAGTCTGATTCACTTTTTACCAGTTCACTGTATATTGGAGATGTACTCAGCAGTTTAACAGTATTATCTGTACCACATAGCAGCATATAGTAATGTTATTGCATATCCCAATATATTTATTATAAATATAATTTTACTTATCACCAGTAGTATTATCAAGACAAAAAGAACAGTGCACAGTGTTTTAACAACTGAAACAAGATGTGCACAACAACACCATGTGTTTTAGCCACTGTGTCCATATCTACCACATTTATGAAAGCTGTGGCATGCCAGAGTACAAAGCTTTCCAAAAAATCTAATAAAGATAATTAAATAACTTTCATGTAGTGAAAACATTTTAAGGCAATATTATCCATTCTCCATAATCTTATAAAATTGGTTAACGGAAATCATTTCCTCCACTGCATAGAAATATATACTTTAATAGCTGTCATAAATATTTTTAACAGCTAAGAAGTCATAAAAAGCATTTATAATTCCAAAAATTATTATGAAGTGACAAATAGTCATCTAAACAGTTTCACTATCACCGGCAGATAAATTAGACGTGGGGCCCCTAGGCTTTATCCACAGGCCCCCTTCTAGGCTACTGCTGGATCCAGATTCATGCAGAACCAGGAATAAATGCACCTGAGCTCTCTACAGCACACCAGTGACATCACTGAATCTGCACGCAGCCAGGCGCATGCATGCCTTGCCTGCCTTCTTTTTCTAGCAGGAGCACCAAACCAGACTCAGCAGCGCAAACAAAAATAAATATTAACGGAAACATACAGGATAAATGAACCCCTTTACAAATATTGAAGGCAAAAATGAATTATACATGGGGCTGATTTCATTTGAGCTAAAGATGAATATTATCTTCAAAAATTGCCCCTTTATTGGAGCTCCCTATAGTTCTGCTATGGTCCCTGCACGTGTTTCAAATGAGGGGTGGGGGTGTCTGACGGTTCCTGCCAGAAACACAGTAAGAGGGGGAACAGCCAATGATAGCCCTACACAAGCAAAAACAAATTTCAGTTCCCTATCAGGTTGGAATAGCTGCTGATTGGTTCATATTCTACATTGCATGTGCTGAGTGCCACTGGCACCCCTGCACAGCCTGGGAAATAAGGCACCAGGAAGTGGTAAAGATGGGCGTGATCTCCTAGATGGGCCCCAGGTATGAGGTATGACACAATACCACATAGTGTAAAATGCACATGACTATAGCTATTTGTATTGATTTACACCTTAACGTCACGAATCTAAAATCCAAAAACTGAATAGCTATACTCATTGAACTGTCACTTTAATGGGCCTCTTTGCTTCTTGTAGTCTTATTAATTTGATGCACTCTAGCCTCTACCTCTACACTTAAGCAAAGGGATATTTATTGGGTTTGCTGTATTAAGGAGTGGATGGAATATATCTGCTACTGTAACCCAATAATAAGTTGAAAGCCTAATCATTCTCTTACTTGGTACCTAAATACTAACCAATGTGCACAATACACAAAGACAACACAGCATGTCATATGTGTTGTGTGCTAATGAGACTAAGGGAGCTGCTAGAACTTCTTTGGATGTATCGATCATTCTGAGAGGGTGAATGTTACCTATCATCTTGCACAGCAGATTTTGTGCATTGGGTGAATTTCTTCTACCAGAATCCTTTGTCTAGTTAAAGTTGCTCTTGCAGCCCAATATCAAAAAAATTGTTGTTGATGAATATAAAGTGCTGATAAATCATAATTGTACCACATACAGTACACATACCAGTGAGCTCCAAGTTATTTCCAAAATTCAAAAAAAAACACCCAAGGCTAGCCATAAAAAACTATTTAAATCACAACTGGACATCTATTACTTTATTTTATATTTTACTGTAGGAATTGCAAAATAAACAAAGAGAAAAATAAAAAAATGTAGCTGTGAAGATATAATAACATTTTAAAGGTCCCAGGACAGAAGAGGAGGGCCACTGGTTGACGGTTGACTATGCTTCATTTATTCTGTTTCAAATTGGGATTCTCCATATAATGTATTTGTCCACAAGAGGGCCTGCGGAAATTAATATTATAATTCTCTGCTGAACTGCTGTTTGCAGTGTTTCATGTCTGATAATTAAAAAGATGCATGCCAACTTTTTTTTGGGAATCAAAATTTAATAAAGTGTATGACAAAAGGAGGGAATTTTAGAGTTAGCAGCATGAACAAATTCTATAAATAGTTTGCTTTCCAATCTCTTATGTGCTGTAATCATAGGAACCAGGATTATGCTGTCACACCTTCATTCTGGAAGACTCATTATAGTGGAATTTTCTGTGTCATGTTGCATTCACTCAAATTTGCCTTCCACAATTTCTTTAATTTGATTGAAAGGTATTGCTTAGGGTTCGTGGTTGGTAATCAAAATGTCCATTAGAAATAGTACACAACACAATAAAAAAAACATAATTTCACATTGGTACTAAAATTTTTCTGCCATAACAACACCTTTTTTTGGGATTTATTCATATAAGATTTTGGGTATTGGCTGTTACTTGATTACTGTACTATGCAAAAAAATAACCCTGTGGGTGCGCAGAGGTCACACTGAGCCAAATAATAGTTACAATAAAAAGTAAAAATATAAATCTTTAAAGCAGAAACAGGTAAATTACACTGTTCTTATTAAGAGAATAGATCTGTAACATGCAACTACAGATGAATTAATCAGTACCTTGGGATGTTTTTTTCCCAATCACACATTTTGTAAATATGCTAATAAAAATGGTGCAAATCTGTCCATAAATAAAGCTATTGCTGATTCGCTCATTTCCACAGACCACAAAATCAGATTAATCATAAAGCAAATTATCTTGAATGAATCATAAGCTGTGTGAATCATAATCAGTTTGTAAACCAAGCCATTATTTAATCTTTGCCAGTTTCAAAGCACTTGCATTAATTTAAACTGTGACTTGCATCAAATCAACCAAAATCACAGGAACCTCAAGTCTGATATTACTTTTACTCTTAATGCATTTTCCCTACAGGTTCAATTAATTTTAGGTATAATTTTAAGATATGTGTCTTCTTTTCCAGTTACTTTGCTCCTTTTGAAAACAGTCAGCAAAGTGACTAGCCAAGGGTAACAACTAGATGACTCTTTCACATAGGATTCTTTGTTTCAGATTCAATGAATCCAAGCATTTTTATCCCTGGGCAAACAATCAGCAAATCCCTTGCATTTACTCGTACTATTAATATCTATTTTAGAGAATCTTAAAGTGCAGTATACCACCTGGATCAACATGAGAGCATAGGAACAGGACATGAGCTAAATATACTTTTTGCCTTCTGCATATTAATAAATGGAGAACAATTGCTTTGCATGTATATATATATATATATATATATATATATATATATATATATATATATATATATATATATATATATATATATATACCACCAGGAAGGCGAGCACTCTCTTATAAAGTATTCATATGCCTGGGTGCACGATCAGTGAATCCTTTCCATCCATTCCAAAAAGATCAGCACTCATAGGACTTAAAAATGTGAAGTAAGTTTATTTGTAGAATGGCATAAGACTAACATTTTGGCTTCATCAGAAAGGCTTCTGCTAAAGCTCCCCATATTTTGCTGCCCTCGGCCTGGGACTTTCTGGCCTCGTCTAGCAGCATAGTTATGTAAAATTAAAAATTGCTGCAGTATTTATGATATTCACATGCTTCTGTGCTTTTTTCTAGGTACTCCAGGTTCCTCCAATACTACCAAAACATACAGTTGACAAAACTGACTGCAGTGCATAACAGATTTTGGTAGACTAGTTTAGATTACATCCACTGCAATGGCAGTGGATGTAATCTACTTGGACTTTGCTAAAGCTTTTGATACAGTACCACACAGGAGTGTTAATGGCTAAATTAAAGAATATTGGGCTTAAACATAGTATTTTTACATGGATAGAGAACTGGCTGAAGGATGAAGTAAAACGATTGGTGGTAAATAAAACATTTTCTAATTGGACTAGTTTTAGTGGAGTACCACAGGGCTCTGCCCTTGGTCCTTTACGTTATAACTTGTTTATTAATTAACTGGAGCTGGGCATTAAAAGTACTGTTTCTATTTTTACTGATGATACTTAATGGTGCAGAACTAGGATGCTGCAACTTTGCAGAAAAATTTGAAAAACTGTTCAGCAAATGGCAAAATGAGGTTCAATGATGACAAATGCAAGTGTATGCACGTTGGCAGAAATAATATAAATGCAAGTTATGCACTAAATGGCAGTGTATTGGGGGTTTCCTTAATTGAGAAGGAACTGGGTTTTTTTTTTGTAGGTAACAAGCTGTCTAATTCCAGGCAGTATCATTCTATGGCTAGTAAAGCAAATTAAGTAGTCTTGCATAAAAAAGGGCATTAACTTAAAAGAGAACTAAATCCCCCAGTAAGAAAATATTCTCCCTACTACCCTAGGTAGTCCCCCCTCCCTGCTCCCCCCCCCACATAGTTAGTTACCCCTGAAATTGCCTTTAAGAATTTGCTCATGTGTCAGTGCAGTGTAAGCGCAGCGGAGCTCATGGGCACCACCTTCCTTCTTCTGTGCCATATTGGCACATGTGCAGTCTTCTGGTTCGTAGCAACTGCAAATGCACCAAAAGTACTGGAAATTTCAGAAGGAAAGGAAGAGGACCGAAGAAGACCAGAGATATGGAAGATGGCGCCCATGAGCTCCAATGTGCTTACTCTGCACCGATACATGAGCAAACTCTTAGGGGCAATTTCAAGGGGTAACTAACTATGCACTGAATGATACTAAACATTGCTTTCTTACGGTCATTGGCATGAGCATTCTAAGAATGGTCTGCTGCTGGACTCAGGGCACAACTGTAGTAAAACCCCCTAAAACTACTTTGTATGAAGTATATGAAAATTCAACATTTTATATAATTATCATAAAAATACTGTGATTTTTAACATATTAATACACACTCTAGAGCCAAACAAATTAGTTTATCATTATATATTTATACAAATTAACCACTGAATGTATACTGTCCTGCAGCACTGAATGTATCCACAAATATTGACATTGATTAAGATGGCATAAATAGCGATTATGCCATTACAAGGTAATATTGTGCCATTGTTGCTCTGATGTATCAATTGCTTGATATGGAAATATTTTGATACATTCCAGTGAGCATTATCGCCATAGAAATAAGCTAATGGAATGTCAAAAGTGGGCAAGCACTTAATTGCTATATTCATACAAGGCATACACTGATGAAGTGCAAAACTAAATGGTGCTTTAAGCACAACATCTCAATATTACTTACTTACTGGGGGTTCTTTCTTTTTGTGATGCTTATACATCCAGACACAATGAGCATAGCATAATTATGCTGTTTGAGCAACTTGTTAAAAGCAAACCACCCCAGTCTATATATGCTATTAATGTATTTATTTTATGAAATCTACAGTTGCTGTGCTGACATATGATGAGGTAGACTATGTAGCTTTGAAAGTCTTAGTAATTTAACACACTATTGTATTTTTTTTATAATGCTAAACATTTTCATATCTTAAATACTTTAAGAAATCTTTAAAATATACTTTACATGATATTCTTATTCTAATGCAAGGAATGTATTTTTTTACTGTTGCACTGTACAGCTGAAAACATGAAGAATAAGTAAAATGTAATTATGATACAATAATACCTTATGATATAGTGTAGTATAAACTTTTATTCACAAATGTTACCCAGTCCCCCTTCTGAGATTAAAGGTTAATGCTCATATGAGGTTAATGTGGACGTTACTCAGTGCACCATTTATCTACTGATAAAAAATAGAATCAAATTTACATTTTCACTAGGATAAATCATTAGCGCAGTTGCTATTTGCATCCCGTGAGATATTACGTTCTAGTGTTATGCAATCAATAACAATTAAACTCGTAATGTCATCGGTAGTGAGAGTCCTTAGTGTTATCAGTTTAAGAAGCAATTTCTGTATATATAACTATGTATAAAAAAATCCTAGGAGTCTTGTAGAAAGAGTTTTATTAAAAGTTTCTATAAAGGCACTTCATAAACTGTTATGAAGTGCCTTTATAGACATTTTATAAGGATGCATTTACCCACATTTTTTAACCTAATGAATATGGTAAAAAGGCAATATTTATACTTGATAGAGGTTACATAGACTTTTAAATGCACTGTAGTTATTATTTTGCTCATCTCATTTCTTTTCAGATATAGGTTCTATTATCTGGAATGTGTGGGACCTGGATTTTTCTAGATCTTTCTGTAATTAAGATCTCCTAAAAATCATTCAAACATTAAATAATACAATGGTTTTATCACCATTATGGATTTGTGCAGCTTAACTACCATCAAGTACAAGGTACTGTTTTATTATAGCAAAGAGTTAAAAAATTAGTGTTCACAGCCTGCACAAAGGAAAGTCAAATGAATGCACAACACATACAGGTTTCCAAACCTAAAAGAAATTAGAACAGCTAAAAGGAATTGTGCGCGCTTCCCGTAATAAAAGTTTCACCAAACCAATGCATCCCTCCTTCGTTCCAAAGATTTCTCTTTTCTCTCAAACTAAGATATGCCTCTCAGTCATGGACAACGAATGCCGTCCTCCCACTCCAAATGAAGCAGCACAGTGTTGATCCACCTCAGAAAAAACAGACAAGAGAGAGAAGACCAAGGTTGCACACTATCTGAATGCGGACGCTGAAACCCCGCTTGGTTATTACTTACAGGATCCGCTCGACATCACTTGCATATCAGTTGTAGTAGCTTACAATCTTTCCGACTGCCTCTCGTTCCACCGATTCCCACACACTGGTCTGCTCTCAGGATATTCAATCACAGCTGCAAGAGTTCACTCGATGCAGATGATGGATCCTCAGCATTGTGGACGATGGGGAAATAGTTTCGGGCAAGACAGAGAGGAGGCTTGGTGATAAGGTTCCAAAATGATACACTCATAGGACAAGCTAACACGTTTGTGGACTTTGACTTTATCAGAGGCTGAATTCCGTCTCGCTCAAGTGTTCCAAATAAATATATGAACTCTTTGAGAGTGTGAGAGTTGTGGAACGAGAGGCAGTCGGAAAGATTGTAAGCCGCACTACAACTGATATGCGAGTGATGTCGAGCGGATCCTGTAAGTAATAATCAAGTGGGGTTTTTGTGCTTGCATTCAGATAGTGTGCAACCTTGGTCTACTCTCTCTTGCCTGTTTTTTCTGAAATGTGCTGCATCATTTGGAGTGGGAGGACGGCGTTCGTTGTCCGCTGCTGAGAGGCATATCTCGGTTTGAGAGAGAAGAAAAATCTTTGGAACAAAGGAGGGACGCAATGGTTTGGTGAGACTTTTTTTTCCTTTTATCTGTACTCACTGTTTTATTAAACAAGGAAAAAGGAAATCATTTAAAAAACGTTGAATTACTGTATTTGCTCAAAATAGACTCTATGGGAGATAGCCTTCCCACAATGCTTTCTGTATAACAGTGTTCTAGAAAAGCATCCCATACCTGTTTATGGTGATATACAGTCCTAAATAAACGGAGAAAGAAAATGGTGTGCGTGTGACCACTACATCTGCCACTATACATTATGAAAAGTATTCAACCTTGATGCTGATGCATGTTTGGGTATTCTTGTTATAGGTCTGCACATATGACTTTATGGTCATGTTGCCACTAGAAGAAATGTATTCAGTTTAATAAAAAAAAATTATACAACATACATATGAAATGTAGACACAGATTGATAGAACTTATTTATATGTATTTTGCTTAGATGAATTTAAATAGAAATTTAATGAGCAGCTGTAATTCAGCTGATCTTTTATGATTATTCATAAGCTGCTTTCAATTTCTGTCCATTTTTGCACATTTTACTAAAAGAACAGCTTTTCTCAGCTCAGAGTTTGTATTTGATACATAAATAAAATGGAACAATACAGCCAAACACACATTGTAAATAGAATATAAATATCAGCTAATGTCTTCCAATTCCCTATTTATTGCTTCTTATAAACTGCCTCATCATGAAATGGTGCAAATGCTTATTAAATATTTAAAATCATGATTTCTGCAAAACTCCATTGCATGCCTCTATTTATGGAAATTACACTATATATTTTTCTTCCTCCTTTCAATTCACTCAATTTAATATGTTAAAATGTGACCTATTTTTACTTACTTGTCAATAGGTATTTTTTATAGTAATTGAATTTTGAAAAGCTGTTTTTAGGGGTGGATTTGTAGAAACAAAAACAAAGATTCCGTGAGGCTACATTTTTATTGTAATTATTTTTCATCGAAATGCCAAATTGAAAGGCTAAAGAATACAAAATTATAGCATTTAAAAACCACAATAAATAATAATGATAAACTTTATATTGTCTTATAATAGACATTTCTTCATCATGTTAAAAACAGAAGGGGTTGTTCACCTTCCAAACACTTTTTTCAATTGAGTTGTTTTCAGATTGTTCACCATAAACAAAGACTTTTTTCATTGCTTTCCATCTTTTATATTTTACAATTTTCCCAAAAATTTAAGTTTAATGTTCCTCTCTCTTGTCTCCCAATCTGGCAGCTCAGTGATCCAGGAGAATTCTGAATGGTTACAATTTGCTGCATTTAGTTTATACAATTACTTGATGTATTTCTCAGCAGCATCTGTAAAATATTAGCAACTACTGTTTCAATTCTAACAGCTGCCTTTAATGGAACTCTGGGATTCAGTTTAGCAGGGACAAATGCATACATAACATACATAACAAATGTATCAATTAAATGTATCAATTTAGAACAGTAAAAAAGTTATTGACCCCCCCACCAGAGCTGTTTTAGAAGGTGAAAATTAGATTTTACGGTTCAATATTAGAAAAACGGTCACAAATAGAAAATAGAAAGTAATTGGAGAAAGTCTTTATTTCTGGTAAACAATCTGAAACCAACTTAACTATAAAAAGTGTGTGTGTTACCTTTTTAAGTCACTTTCTTCTTTATATAACACTTTATGCAAATGGTATAAATATGCAAAATCATTATAGATAAAGATTCTAAACATGGGTTGTATGTGCAATAAAATGTGTGGCCTGTTTGACCATGTCAATGATGCAAAGTGATGCCATGTAGCATAAAAACTTGAAAAGATTACTTTGTTACTATGTAACTACTTCAGATTCACTTAAAGGAAATAATCCAATCCATAAAAATTGGGGTGCACCTGCCACACTTGATTGCATACTTTCCCATTTTGTGATATTGTGTGCTTCTTCAACTTACATTAGCCTGGATATGTACAGTAGATCCTTGTAAAACATATGACAACACAGAAGCAGAATAAGCATGTACCCAATGTTTAACAATTTACACTGTATTTGACTAATTTATAGGAAGCCAATGATATTTCAATCACACATATGGTCAGACCATAAAAAAGTTATATTCAAGAAGTTTACTTCAAATTATTTAGATGCACTCTTTCACCCATTGATAAATATACCTACTGTATAAAATCCCATAGGAATGAATAGAGAGTGGTGGAATTGTACTGAGCTCTAATTTGATAAATCTGCCCTATAGTTACACCTAACTGATGTAAATCTAATTAAACCCAAAAATTTTAAACACTTTATTTAAAGTCAGAGGAATGAGAAAGGCTTATTTTCTTATTGTCCCAAAAAGGCTATTCAATGAGAAAAAATGACCCCACTGTTTATCACATGAAAACTATACTGCAGTCTATGGGAAAAACTAAAGAGAAGAGAATTTTATTTATTTCTCCTCAAATTTATAACCCATATACAGTATATTCATGTAATAAACTATAACATATTATTTTCTCATTGATTTGATATCACCCATAATTGGTTGCTTATGACCATACATTTCAATGTATTTCTCAAAATCTGAGGTTATCGCTAAAATCTGCATTATTATTGCATTATTATTTTTAAAAGTGGCATAAAGAAAATGTGTTTAACAGCTATATATTAAAAAACACTGGAAAAATAATAGTGTGGCTCAAGATAAAAGAGGGAGCAAATGAAGTCTGTTTAATTTTAGCTGCTCGTCGTTTGAATAAAATAAACTTCTGTAAGAGTGAGTGCAAAAATGTCTAAATTGTGTATGCTAAAGAGTTTCTCTTTATATGCATAGTCTTTTAGTTATAAGGTTTAAATGACACCTTATAAAAATGTTTACACCTCCATACAGTCCATGATTAGCTGTCACGCTTATCTTGTCATCGCCTATGATAAATATAGTCAAATTAACAAGATTGATGGGTAGAGGAATACATTATACTGCAAATACACAAAACACAAACGTAAGAAGTACCTTTCAAAAAGTAATGAACCACTCAGTTATGAAATATAAACAGTACGGATGAACATGGCAACTTTTGCCAAACTATCTTGCACCCTCCACATACTAAACATTATTATGTTAATATATTACTTATTAATATAAGTATAAAATGTTCAGTGTACCAGTTTAATAGCAGATGAGTTACTGCAAACCTCCGATTGTGCCCTTAAAACTGATCTCATTTTATATTTTTGTAATAAGGAATGTTAGAAGTTTTTTTCCCACAATTTATTTAATTACCGTATCGCCATCAAAGTTCAGTCAAATATATTGAAAGAAACATACATTAAAGGAGAAGCAAACTGTAAAGTTAAAAAAACCCTACCCCCCCTACCCTACATAGACCCCCTCTTCCTCCTTCCCCCAGCCAGCTGCTACCATCTTCTTCTCTTCTGTAATCTTTGGGAAGTAAGTGCCATATCGGTGGATGTGCAGCTGAAGCAATTTTCTGTTACGCGACAACTGCTGCACATGCGTCGAAACAAACAGAAATTTCAGAAGCGATGGGAGACGACCTGAAGATTACCAAAGCAGCTGAAGATGACACCCGTGAACTCCGCTGGACAGAATCTGCACCGAGGGTTAAGTAAAGACTTAGGGGTAGCAGCTAGGCTGGGAGGAGGAGGGAGGGGGGTCTATGTAGGGTAGGGGGGTAGGGTTTTTTAAACGTTACAGTTTGCTTCTCCTTTAAAGTGTATCACCTTCTTCATTCAGTGGAAACAAGTACAACCTTTGCTGCTACCACAAGTTTAGTGATGCTGATAAAGCACTACAAGAGATTCAATAAATCACTCTCCTTGCTTTATCATTACATATTTTAAATTCTGGTTTGATTTACAACTGCAAGTTACTGCACACCGCATGAGATGCTGAAAATAAACTAGATTCTATAATAATTAAACATTAGCTAATCCAAATTTGAATTTTAATCAGATTATTAAGTCACTTGGATAAAGGTTAAAATCATTTATTTTAAAAGAAGGCACATTAAATAGCTTCTTGCAACTCTGCATTTATCAAATCAAACGTAAACCAACTATTATACAATTATTCATGAGATTTCTGACAACTAGTCTGTGCTGATTGTGCATCTAAAGAATTACCTATCACCTCAAACAATGCAAAATGTACCAGGGAATGTATGCCAAGTTTGTGTTTTTTTAAAATTTTTTACTAGGGTTAATGTGTCTGAGGAAATGCACTACAGCTTTATTACCGGAGATAATTGAAAATGCTGTCAGATTGCCATAAACTATTCTACTGTAATTTGGTTAGTCAATAAAATAATCTTGCAAGTAACCTAGTTTGAACTGACAATAATGGCAAAATATATTTTTATTGTTATTCAAGATAGCACTTTAGTTATATAATTTCCATTACTTACAAAATAAACCTTATCATTTTTAAAATAAACATATTAATGTTTTTGCAGAAGCAATTTAGTTTATACAATATATAGTGTGAGCTTCCGGTAGCGAAACCCACAGCCACGGCACAGTTTCCAGCACAGAAAATGGAGACTGACGTCACCTTTATGTTTAAATGCAGCTTGGCTGGCTTTTATTTGGAAAAAATGAACACCTCAGCACACTTTACTGGCTGCAGCAACACAGACTTTCCTTGGAGTTTTCATTTCACCAGTCTGTGATGAAATACACATAATAGTGTGCCCTTTTCAACCCCATATCTTACAATATATATTGTATATAGTGAGAAGCCTGAATATTGTGGGAGCCAACCTGTATGGTGAGAACCCCAGAGCAGGACCGCCATCAGAAATTGCAGGGCCCCATACAACAAAATTTCCTGGGCCCCCTGGGCTGCGCCTACCGCAAGCCCCACCACACAGTAAAAAAACAAAAAAAATATTGGTGGCTAGGGTTCCCACATGTTAATAAAAAATAAAAACACATTTGTAGCCAGGGCCCCCCATTAAAAAATATTGGTGGCTAGGACCCCACATGAGAAAAAAAATTGGTGGCCAGGCCCCCCCCCATATTATAAGAAAATTGGTGGCCAGGGCCCCTTAAACGTCCATGCCTTCCTGAAGTCAGCAGCTCTTAGAAAGATGGGGGCCCGGCTAATCAAGTAAGTGTGGCGTGGCCGGGGCGCCCCTTACCCTCGGGCCCCCTACAACTCTCCCCCCTGTCCCCCCTGATGGCTGCCCTGCCCCAGAGTGTGGGAAAGTTTGAATGCATGAAGCTGAAAAGCTGATGAACTGTATGCTGTGACTTTATAGGGCAAATTCACTAACCTCCGAAAATTCGCCAGTGAAAATTCACAGCGCAACACTTTGCCATGCGTAGATTCTCCAGGACAATGCTAATTCACTAAAATCTGAAGTTTTGTCCAGGGCGCTGAAAGTTGGCGAAGTTGCACTAATGTTACTGTGCCAAGCAAAGCACAGCAAAGCAAAGTTGCGCTAGCGTCGGCTAATTTGCCTATGGCGGAAAGTTAAAGTTTAATGGATGTATATGTTGCAGCAAATACATTACACTACACAAGCCCGGGAAACCTTAATAAAATAAAATAAAGTTGTTATATTGCCCTACACATGAGCCCAGTGTATAGTTTATGTGCCATATGTTAGGAAATGTAGGGGGAAGCCGGTTACCTCAAAAAAGATTTACGCTATTTTTCAGCCTATCACCCTGAAAAAGGAAAAGACGCTAGAGCTTTTTGGGACTTTTCAACTATTTTTTTATCAACTCCTATCTACTCTATTGCACTTCGCCTGGTATGAGGTGGTGAAGTCTGGCGCACCAGTAAAATCCGCATCTTAGTGAATTTGCGTAGTTGCGTCCATTCACCATAGTGCAAATTCACCAGGCGTTAGGGAGTGAAGTATCGCTAGAATCTATCTCCTTCGCTAGTGAATTTTCGCCCACGAAATAAACGTGCGTTTTTTGCCTGAAGACACTATGTCCCTGTCTCTATGCTCCTGATCCTCAGCTTACCTGCCTATCATAGCTAATTTCCCCCAAAAATTCTGTGTAAACGCAGCCAGCCTGTCACAATAGACAGGCTGATAGATAGATAGATAGATAGATAGATAGATAGATAGATAGATAGATAGATAGATAGATAGATAGATAGATAGATAATAGATAGATAGATAGATAGATAGATAGATAGATAGATAGATAATAGATAGATAGATAAATAAACTGCATACTTTAACAAACTATATGACTACAGCTTAGCTTTTGACAAGTATCAGGAGTTGTATATAAGTGGTAAAGTTTACAGTTCTGTGTTCCCCTTTGATCTATGTCATGTTATGCAATTTCTGGCCACAACCAATCAATCAAGATGGCATAGATTGGACCATCATGAAGATTTTTTTTATTTAAATTATTTAATGTTTTTTATTTAAAAAGATTCATCCTAAAATTACAGGCCTTGCTTGTTTTGTGATTTAGGGGGCACTTAAAACTACGCCTGTCCTAATGGTCCAGTCTGTGTCAGCCTGCTAAGTTTCGAGTGAAGTTTATTCTAACCACCCCTAAGTTTAAGGTATAGGGCATGTGCACCTGAACGTATTGTGACAAATGTAAATTCACCTAAACCATAGCTAGAGCTATAATTAATATGTATAGTAAAAATTGTGAATTTCGCGCAAAATTTGTGAAACTGAAAAATTCGGGAAACTAGATAACTGACACCTACGTCAATTTTGCTGCTGCTATTATACTGGTACACTGCCGCGGTTTTGATGCGAGCAGCTTTTTGGACGTGCGACCAAAATTTTTTGATGCTGGCGAAACACAGAAATTTGACGCAAATTTGCGCCAGTAGAATTTATTCACCCATCACTATTCTACATACAATCTATCATGGAACCTGTTATTCACTGTGTTATATAAGGGATTTCTACTTACTTGTAGCCTCAAGTCATGCATGGTCTCAGGATATCCTTCACAAAAGCCAGTGGCAGTGTCATTCTAGGGGACCTACTATACCTCTAATCATCAACATATACAATTAAAGTCTGTGCTGTAAGGGTGCTTGAGGGCTGAATTGATTCAGATAATATGGTTGTGCAGTCACTATTTTCCAATGCTCCTACAATGAAACTGAAAAAAATTATTCTTGATCAACAACTGCTTGTATATCTGTCAATAAAAGGCATGTTCCTTTTCAGTTGCAGAATGTAATAATTCAGGGGGAAAAATGATTTTAGTATATTACAGTATATTGCTGTATATGCAGCTAAGAGCCCAGAAAAATACAGATCTATTAGCTACTAGAATGCCCTACAATTACAGCAAAAAAAAAACTAGGAGTGTTGACAGAGTCAATAGAATCACAAAGCAGAACAAGCAATGATTTTTTAAATTTTCTTCTCAAAAGAAAGTAGATAGAAATATAGATCTGGGATGTGCAGGAAAATCTACTAGCATGCCTTATTTTGCAATTGATAAGGTATAACTTGAAATGCCTGCCTGTGTTGTTATTCATGCACTAGTTACTGTCTCCATTTTCCAGTTACAATTAGACACAGCGTAACTGTGTGCATATGCTATTCAATGGACAGGTACTATTCGTTGTTAATAGCTCCACTCATTACATAACGCAATTTATTGTCAGCATAATTGGATGCCATAACCACTAATAACAAATATACTTATGGAAAGATTTTTGATTGCAAAATAAAATCCACACTTTTTTTAACGTTATTTAAAAAAAATGTTGCTATATGTACATATGTGTGTGTGTGCGTATGCAATTTTTTGCTTCAGGCAGCAAGAAAAACTGGAATAGACAGCAGCACGTAAAACTTAAAACAGTTTGCATGCGATATTTAAATGTAGTAGCTGTAAAAATGATACACGATGAAAGGTAGTGAATGGTATTAAAATATTTAAATAGTATGTTTCTCTATTTATTATAAGCATCATTCAATCTTTAAAGCATTGTAGAATGTAAGGTAATTTATGACATCTTAAAATGTCATCTTTATTTCTTTTTTTTTATCATGTTTCATCATGAATACATAGAGTAGTATAGCGTGCAATATTTTCTCTTCTAGCAGATGAAGTGTTAAAGGGGGTTGTACATCTTCCAGTGACTTTTTTTCGGTTCAGGTGTCTTTAGGTAGATATAAAGACTTTTAATTTTGCCTTCATGGCACCCTTCCGGGTCTTCGTGTAAGTAAAAAGTTAGGGGCATTTCCGGGGGGGGGGGGCAGCTAGGCTGGGGGGGAGGAGGGAGGGGTTCTACGTAGGGTGGGGGTAGGTTTTAGTTAAAAGTTGATTTCTCCTTTAAGAGTTTCTTATGCTAATGGACTGCTGCTGCACAAATATGGCAGTCATCTCAAAGATGAACATGGGGAACAGATAGCTAATGTAAAAACAAATACTTTTATGGCAAAATTCTAAATAGTATACAAAAGCAATGTTATGTCTTTGGTGGGACGGCGGGTAGTGGCACATCCTGCCTGGATTCCAACTTCTGTCTTCTATGCCGCCTACCTGCCACTGATCTATCTGAGCAGGCAGATGAGCTCTTAATATATGATGCGGTCACCTTTAATTTCCAAGTAGGCATTCACTTGTGCTCAATCTGGCCACAGGTACTCAGAGTTTTCCATCAGTGTGGCTATTAAAAATCCCCTGCATGTACACATTGCCTGTTGTAGGTCCAGATTCCTTGTTCTTCTATGCTGAGGCTCCTTTGGCATCCATGACCCATTGTAATGTCATGTATGGTGAACGCAAAACCCAGGGGTAGTGACTGGATTCCAGTCTAGGTGTGCTTTTCTGCCTATAACAGCCACCTTTGGCCTCGGAGCTAGCCCTCAGCTACTCAGGTGCTGCAAGGTCTTACCTCACGTGAATCCTGCAACTTCCATGCGTGCAAGTGAGGGAGTCAAATATACAGCAGGGAAGATGCCAGTATAGACTGAATAACTCAAATCATTTCCAGCTGATCCTCCAAATGACTTATAGTCAGGCTCTTCAACAGATTAGTAGAGTAGCCATCTCCACAGCAGTATCATAGATTATGAAGAAAACTGGAGAGCCTTCCAATGTGAATAAATGTATATGACATTGGTAGACTGAATAATCATAGTCTGGTAGGCTGGGTCAGTACCAGAAAAACAACCACTGCGATTTAAGAGAAACACAAAGTCAAGAACAGGTCAGAGTCAGAAACAGAAAATCACACAAGGATCAGGAACATGAATCAGATACAAGTGAGCTTGATCTACAGCTGCAATATATGAGTGTGGAGCAGGGTTTTTTATAGCCACATTGATGGCGATCTCTGAACACCGGTGGCCAAAGTGAGCACAGGTGAATTCACTATGCCTAGCTGCTGAATACAAAATAAACTCCTCTGATGAAGCACCTAATGATGTGAAATGCAAGAGTGGCTGACATGAGGTATGCAGACAGGGGGAGGACACTGCCTTGTGGCATGTTATTATGCCATGTCTTTATATTTAGATTTACATGTTTTGATATTATTTGCTGTGGTTATTTTGAATAAATGTTTGAAATGAGTTACTATGCATGTTTCTCATTAATTATCTGCTGTATGCTATTGGACCCTTTGTGCAGTTTTATGCTACTGATTTAAAATCTCAACCCACTTGTAGAAATTTATAATGAAATAATGCTGTTTTCAAAGGCAAAATATTTAGGCCCAATTTTTAAAGTACTGCCTCCAGATCCTATATGATATGAACAAAACATTAAACCATACTGAACTACTGTATACAATTAAACTCAGCTACAATGAATACATTTAATAAACAACCACACATTTTCCTAGTGTTTTAGTCATTTGTGTAATAAAAGTGTAATAAAAGTAATGTAAAGTATACTTTGCTTATATAATCTTAAAATAAGTACTTAATTATATACAGTAAAATAATAAGTTGCTCTAGGCACAAAGCAGTCAAAATTTTTATCATTGTGCATAGATCTTTCAACATACTAAGGTTACTGCTAGTGATGACTGAATAAATTCCCCCGGCCCGCAAATTTGCGGCAAATTTCCACTAAAATTTGGCATAAAAAATTTGCCAGCGTGAAAATTGACGGGAGTGACCTTTCGGACCTTTGTTTGTGAATTTTTTGCCATTTTGCGTATTTCGCTGGAAATTCGTGAATTTTTCAGCGAAGAGGGAGAAATTCTCCCATCACTAGTTACTGCTTAAAATCATAATTTTTTTTTACTTGAAAAGAACCAAAGGAACATTAAATTAAATTCTGTTTATATCTTCTGTTTAAACACCCACTTATGCTTGATAGTTAAAAAGAACAATTTTATATTTATTATGTTGTTTTGTCCCAGGGATACATACTGGGCTGGGGGTGGCACGATCCTTCCATTGGCTAATTACGAATGAAAACAGGAATTCAGCTTATGGAAGGATTGCTCCGCCACCAGCCCAGCATTATTGAAGCAATACGGAAGATCTGTTAGTAGTGTCAGCTGGTCTGCTGCACACAGGTTCATGGGGCTGGGGGCTACTTTGAGGGGAGCTATTCCGGGTGCAGCATTTACTTGATACTGGCACGTTCCTATGATTTTATAGGAACGTGTCAGTATCACATTAAAGCAGACAAGTTTGGAGGAAAACTGTTTTATTTAAATTTTGAAAAATAAATATAATGCAGGGCAGGGTGCAATGTGCAAAAACTACCCAAGAACTGCCATATTTTTATTAACTTTCCACCCAGGGCCAGAACCTCGGGCTACAAACCTAAGTGTTTCTTGTGTTCCCCCCATGAATATATTGTCGGCCAGCAGCCCTATTCAAGAGGAGCAGGTAAAAGGAGGCACACAATCATCCCTCCTCTCTGCCCCTACTCATCACCAAGTAGCACATTTAGATGAGAGCACTGGGGGGCAAGAGATGCAGTGGGGCACTGTACTTACTTCCAGCCCTAAGGGGGGGGGGGTTGCCTTTCATTCACCACCAGTGCACTTTTCAGCACATGCTGCATTTTTACTGAGGAATTGTCCATTATATCACTGTGAAAGTCAATATCCAGCATTTCAAATAATAAAAAAGTATATATTTTGCCTACTATTAAATAAGAAAACATCTAGTTACAAACTAGCCATTTAAAGGATATCAAATCATTATAAAGTGAAAAGGAAAGATACAATTCAAGTGTAACAAACCAAAGGGTGTCTAGTCAATGCTGAGTGAGAATGACTTTTTTAACATCTAAAGGGTTATTTATCAAAGTCCGAATTTATCTCAGAATTTCCAGCCACAAACTCCAATCTAATCCGAATGGGTTTTTTCCTGCGTATTTATTATTAGATTTTCCCGAAAATTTGCTTTGCCCGAAAAAAATCAGATTTTCACTATTTTTTACCCTAAAACTCAGATTTCTTATGCTTATATGACTTATATGCAACCTCAACAGATCTGAGGTGCCTGGATTTCTGATTCGGACTTTTCCATCCTCAGATTTTATACTAAAAAATCACAAATTTTTCAGGAGTTTTGCATTCGGAGTTTAGTAAATACCCCCCTAGGTAAAATACATAAATACATTAAAAAGGCTACAGTGCTTATATTTCAGACTACAGTGCTTAAATTTCAGATGTCTGCATATTTGGTAAATATGCTGCAATAAGAAAAAGGTATTGGTGTTTTACGGATGACAGTTCATTGTCTTCTGGCTGACATTTTTTGGACATTACCTACATTTTCTTTTCTCTTCTAGCCAGCAGCAGGATGTGTTTTGGCTTTGAACTCATTTAATTTTTTCAAAATTGCAGTACTATTTCTAGCCTGGGTTCAATGTAATCTTTTAGATTCATCCAATAGCAAGCTGAAAGCAATATACTCAGAGGAATAACATCAGAAGGATATTTTAGCCAACATCTTATTCTTCTCCAAGCTTAGGACAGAAACAATTCTAAATAATTCTCTGCTTAACTAAGATTACACAAAATAATGCAGAAAAGATAAAAATATACAGGATGTCTTTAGATGGGTAAAAAAGGGTTTTGGTCTATTTTATGGAGGTGTTTAAAATGGACAGCTGCAACAGATTTTTTTTCTCTGAAAAGTCATCAGGACAAATCACTGGAAAAGTATCATTGATTAAAAATTTATTAGAATTACCTTGGTTACCAAAAGAGCAATTATAATTTTTAAATGAAAACATCTGTGTTAGGTGATAATCAATTGCATGTAATTGTTTTATAGTATTTATAGTAGTTTTTCCTGATTTGTTGTGTATATTATATTTATAAATATTTATAATATAAATTAGAACATGCCTGCAGACTGAACACTTAGTAAAAATAGTCAAGTAAATCAGAGATTTTATTAGACCATTTACCTTTATTACAATAAAATTATGTGCAATTTTTATCATACACTGGTGATAGTATCTCTCCTTTAATTGTAGCACACAAAAATTGTGCTGTCAGACTCAATAAAAGTCCAATATTGTCATTTTTAGGTTTTCCTTTGATTGGACAGCACTATAGAACTAATGAGTAAGCAATGTCGTTATAGACTATAAACACTAAAATCAAAGAGACCAATTTGTTTGGGTTTCTCATATAAAATACCACATAATTATATAATTCTTTCTAGTAATTTTAGTGTGACAGTGTGGAATTTTTTTTTCAATATTTTTTCAAACAACAGTTGGACAGTGGAAGTCAGATGACAAGGTTGAGAAGAAAGGCTGGCATTCATAGTTTATTTCCCTCTATAAACTAGCTTCCCAAGTAGCGTCACTTGAAAGGATTATTTAGAGGAATCTTTTTCTGCATTTTACTAAAAGTTGGCCAGATATACCCAACTAGGTTCAAATAGTCTGACTGTCTGGAATCAGTTTACACAGACCATTCTGCCATGCCATTGCATCACAGTTGATTTACACAAACTGAGAATTTCATCTGCTGTTGCACATTTTTGCAAAATGACTGTTGCATTGGTGTTGCATTGGCAGATGAGAAGAAATATGGAAAGAAAGTTGTGACTCTTTTTAATTTATTTTAGATATGAATGAATGGAACAAAATAATTTGGCTTTACTTGTGCATAACCAATTGTACAGTATTCAGACAGCCTAGTCAGCCAGTCTATGACCAGATTATAACAAGAAGAAGATGCTGAACAGGCAGTGTAAGGATTGGCAGAAGCAGGAGTACGCATACTTAAAACTATACTCAAAAAAGCATGGGAATCGAAGAAAGACCCCTGTTTAGCATTAATGGGTTACCGTGCAGCTCCACAAAGTTGTGGAAAATCTCCAGCAGAACTTCTGTTTGGGCGTCAGATTGTTACTAGAGTTCCAACCACTCAACCATGGCCACCATACCAAGATGAAACAGTGGTGTACAAAAAGCTTAATCTTAGAACAAAAAGAAATGAAGTTCATGCCAAACATTCCAGAGAACTTCCACCTTTGAGTGACAATAGTAGAGTTTGCATTCAAAGTTCCAAATCTTGGGAAGTGCCCGCCAATGTTATTCACAGACTGAGCCCAAGGTCATATGTGGTTCGTACAGATACAGGGCAGACCCTGCGTAGGAATCGCAGACATCTTTTACAAGTTCCAGAGGAACAAGTACCTTCTACCCAGGTCATTCAAACCAATGATAGCACAACAGGTACAACACCAGAGCAAGACAGCCACGAAGTAACTTCATCTGGACGAGTTATTCGCAAACCATTGCGTTTAATTGAACAATGCTAAAGTTCTCATTTTAGACTCTTTGAGACTTTCAATTCACTTTAAAAAAAAAAAAAATATATATGCATGTTATAATTGTTAATTTTACAGTATTTCTTTCTTTTCAATTTTCTTATTTTCACAGGCTGAAATGGGAAGATGTGGTATGTTTACCTCCAGCCACTAGATGGCTTCAGTCGATAATAATAAGTGTTTATGTAGTTCTTATCTTCACGACTCTTGTTGGTACAGGAACAGAGATACAGCCATGAGGCTCCACTGATGTGTACTATCACTACTCTGAATAAAAGTCTGAAGTTCTAACCAGTGTGAGTTTACAAAACAACACAGGCAGCAAAAGTGAAAAGTGAACATTTTACACATTTTTTAAATACTTCTTTGAAAAGGTCAGAAAGTTATTTAATTTTATTGTACGTATGAGTACAAATTGGCGCCTGTGAACTCCAATGCCTGAATGTGCCCGAGGGGTAAGTAAAAAGTTAGAGGCATTTGCCAGGAGTAACTATGTAGTAACTATGTAGGGTAGAGGGGTAGGGGGTTTTGATGTTAGGGTTGAATTCTCCTTTAAGTGGATGGTCTGGAGCATGTGCACATGGACCCAACATATTTTCTGGTTAGTCTGCCACCGGGTTATATAAGGCGTTTTTTATCCCAGAATATTGCAGAATTGGTAGCCTAGATAATATTATTCTAGTGAAGTCTGTATGATTTTTACTCTTCTAAAATGTAATAATTTATTTTAGAATTATTCTGCTATATAAAACTGATATCTTTCAACCATTTTTTGCAAAAAAAATGTTTACAAACTCATACTTGTACAAAAGCAACATGAGTTATATTCTATTTGTCAAAAGATTCTTAACAATTTCCTTAAATTTCAAACTTTATATATTGAATTGATTCTGCTATAGATTCCTACTATCTTTATCATAACTATTATAAGAAATTGCCGTCTTCATTTTGGTATTTAATAGGAAAGCAGTTTTTCAGGGAATTTACATGAAGCCTTAATTATCATAACAAAGGGTTTCCTGTGACTGCTAAGTCCTATGTCTGCTATAGGGACCATAAATCAATTTACTGTATATGAGAAACTTGCTCAGGCTGTAGGCAAGTTGGGGGTTTATTACATTATCTTGGCAGTTGGGAGGGTTTCTGTGGGGGCAGGTGAGAACCCAGGACAAAAGAACGCTGGACAGAAGGAAGGAGCGGGGAAGCTGAGAGGAATAAGGAGAGAGCTGGAGAAGCCTGGAGGAGCCTGGGACAAGATAACATGTGACATGTGAGTAATGCAGACCAGAGGGGAAGGCAGAGATGAAGCTGAACTCTATTCCCCTGCCTTTTTGGTTGCAACAATGTAGACTTGTGTAATGCATAACTGTAAATATTTTTTAATTCGAAAATTCACTTCGACCCCATTTACTAAGGGTCGAAGTGAATTTTCGAATTAAAAATGTAGAATTTCGAAGTAACTTTTGGGTACTTCGACCATCGAATAGGCCAAATTCGACTCTAATTGAAAATACTTCACAAATTCGACCATTCGAAAATCTATGTACTGTCTCTTTAAAAAAAACTTCGACTTCGCCACCTTAAACCTGCTGAATTGCTAAGTTAGCCTATGGAGACCTCCTAGAAGCTATAGCCAGTATTAGGCTAAGTTTTTGCGAAGTCAAAGGATTTTTTTGTAAAATCATACGATCGTACGATCTTAAAAATCCTTCAACTTCGAATGTCAGACTACCCTATTCAATGGACGAATTTCGAAGTTTTTTTTTACTTCGAAATTCGACCCTTGATAAATCTGCCCCTAAGTGTAATCATTTATGTATAGCAATCAATTGATTTATTTTACAATATATCACTTTAATATATGTTTATTGGTGTGGATTCATTGTCTGCTTGCTCAAAAGAACCAGAACCCTAGTAAGTGGGTTGAGGTATATTGATTATTATTATTAATATATATATATATATATATATATATATATATATATATATATATATATATATATATATATAATATACTATAAACTGACACTATGGTACCATAAATTCATGCTATTTTTTATGTTTAAATGTTCAGAGGTCAGATTGTAAATAACAGATTTTATACCTTAAAAATTTTAATTAATTTTGTAAGCATCACATGTAGAGATTTGCACCATTGACCTGCTGTCCGTCAGTGAAAATAAACTGATGGTGACTAAAAAACAGCATATATTATGTTCAATGTTCTGCTTCATAAGAAAGAAAATGTTTTCCCAACAGAATCTTTAGAAGTAAACGTTGTTTCTTTGGACTCTATACTCATGCTGAAATGGAATCATTAATTGTTAAGTATAAATGATGTACACACAAAGAAATTATGTATGTGGTAATATGGTCATTATCTGGGGAGCAATTCTTATAAAAGCTTCCTGTGTATATCTAACTTCTGAGTTATCTTAATAGACATCATTGCCACTTTGTTTTCTTTCACAAGAGTCCTTATCCACAAAGTAGTTTTGACAGAGATCACTGACACTGAAAATGTAACCCGCTCCATTAAAGCACTTAGGACAGTTCTTACAACAAACACTACACACATTTACTTTGGAACACGTGAAATTGTTGATTCAAGAGGCCTTTATTATCATTCTTGAGACTTTTACTGAGTGGGAATAGGCAGTAAAAATCAATATTGTATGGGAGAAAACTTAGATACTGAGAAAATCAATAATAAATGATGATTACAGCACGTCATTCATGTTTATTTAACAAGAAAAATAAATCAACAGCAGCAGATTTAAAATAAGAAGTTTCTGGTTATGTGTGTGTGAATGTATATTTTTTTCTGAATGTATCCACTGATTTTGCAGCCCTTTAACTATTTTATCTGCAAATATAATTTAAAGGTTAGGCAAACAATGACCTTATTTTAATGTACAAAAGTTAAAATTGTTTTCTTCATTGTTTATGGTTAAAAATGACTTCAACTAATAGATTGCTGGTGTGTTTTAACACAGTATAAATTAAAATAACCATCATCTGCACAATCTTGAAATATGGATGTGTTTTAAAAAAAATATAATGTACCATACATTTTCATTTGTGCAGCATTTATTTTGACTGTAGCTGGAAGCACTTTTAAATTAAATGGCAGAAAGGTAGGTTTCCTTAAAATATCATAAACACTAGTTCAACAAAGGTCTATGCAATTTTTAATATTCATCTTTTGGTTCTTCTATAGTAGGTTGTGTTTCTAATTATGCAAGTTTTTTGTTGCAACAGTTTCAAAGTCAGTTATTTCTTTTCAGAAAAACTTGAAATACTGAAGGACATATTGTTTATTCCTCACCTAGAGAGAGAACATGCATTTTTTTGTAACAAGAGTCAATGATCTCAATAGTGTTGACTGACTTAATCTGCTGGATGATTAACGGTCCTATGCTCTGCAGAATGTGATTAATTGTGTAGCTTGCAGCATGCTATGTATAATTATCCGGTTTTAGCAGGTAAATATGAGATGGCTGGTACTAAGGAAGATTTATAAATAGATCAGACCCACATTATAATTTTCTTTGAGTATATTTTAAATAACATTGAACCTTAAACAAATGGACTTTGGCCCAAAGGAATGCTAAGTAGTACAGATATATTTGAATGTGTACATGAAGGAACACATTTGTAAAATCCAAAAGGATTTCAGATAACAAGCCATTGCCCATAATAATAGTTCCAGCAAAATCAAAAAGGGCTATAAACTTTCTGGATAATGATAAAAAAACATTTCTACAAACTCATATTGTATGACATAATACCACTGTAACATAGGATGTTTAAGAGTAAAAAATCAACGAGGCTTCCAAAATGTAAAATTACTTATCATTAAAATCAATTTTATTGAAGTGATCTGCAGTATTTGCAGATTGATTTTATGGTTTCATTATAAAAAATACTACTGATCAGCTCACCTTGTCTACTAAATCTGCTTCTTAAAAAATAACTGTTAAATTTAGGGGGTAATCGATGCTCTTTAAAGGGATTGTTCACTTCACTTTTTTCAGTTCAGTTGTTTTCAGACAGTTCCCCAGAAATAAAGACTTTTTACAATTACTTTCTATTTTCTATTTGTAACCATTATTCTAATACAGGTATGGGACCTGTTATCCAGAGTGCTCGGGGCCTGGGGTTTTCCTGAAAATGGATCTTTCTGTAATTTGGGTCTTCATGCCTTAAGTCTACTAGAAATTCATTTAAACATTGAATAAACCGAATAGTCTGGTTTTGCTTCCAATAAGGATTAATTATATTTTAGTTGGGATCAAGTACAAGCTACTGTTTTATTATTACAGAGAAAAAGGAAATCATTTTTAAACATTTGGATTATTTGGATAAAATGGAGTCTATGTGAGATAGCTATTCCGTAATTTGGAGCTTTCTGGAAATCGGGTTTCCGTATAAGGGATCCTATACCTGTAATGTGTGGAAAAAAAAAATGTTTTACCTTCTAAAGCATCTCTGGAGGGGGTGGGGTCGCCGACTGTTCTAAACTGATTCATTTTTTATCTTTGTCCCTGCTGAGCAAAATCCCTGAGTTTCATTAAAGTCAGCTGTTAGAATTGATACAATAGTTTCTAATATTCCAGAGATACTGGTGAGAAATGTATCAACTAACAGTATCAACTAAATGTAGCAAATTGGAACAGTTCAAAATGCTCCTGAGCTGCAAGAATGAGACACCAGACACGAACATTAAAACTTTAAACTTCAATTTTGGAAAAAAACATTAAATAAATAAAAAATGGAAAGCAATTGAAAAAGTGTTTGTTTATTATGAACAATCTGAAAACAACTGAAAAAAGTGTTTGGTTGGTTGACAACCCCTTTAATAATTCTTTTTGTATTTTCCATTATTTAATGTATTTTTAACCTCTTTGTGACTGCATACACAGACATAGTCCCATTGCTAGCCAATGCATAGTGGTCATGCTGTATTAGATTTGCATGCAGTTTATCTTTTCTCCATGTTTTTTTGTGGGTCTTCTACAACTACTCTTGTATTTCAAACACATAAAGGCAGGTTGACAACTTGTTAAAGTGACCCTAATATATGTGTGTGCATGGTAGAGGCCTTAGATTGTAATCTCCAGGGGCAGAAAAAAATTCAAATTTCAATCGAATTTTTGTGTACTTCGACTAGGGAATAGTACAAATTCGATTCAAATTTGAAAAAAAATCAAATTTCTAAATTTATCTTGTACTGTCTCTTTAAAAATTTGACTTCAACCATTCGCCATCTTAAACCTGCCAAATTGCTGTTTTAGCCTATGGTGACCTCCTAGAACCTATTTGGAGTCAATTGGTGGACTTTGAAAAATCTAAGTTTTTTGGGGGGGGAAACTTTGAATCGTACGATTCAAATTCGATCAAAAACTGACCTATTATATCGCAAACAGATCTATTCGGCAACAAAAAAAACCTTCGATTTAAATTCAGTTGGTCTTTTTGAATTCGAATTTCGAAGTTTTTAAAATTCAAAATTCGACCCTTAATAAATCTGTCCCCCCCAGTGTGAGCTTGAATCAACATTCAAATGTTCATAACTTACGTAAATAGATTGAATTATATTGTTGTTAGTATTAAACAGATTGATATCTATATAAATCAAGTACAGTAATATAAGATCAGTGTTTTTACCTGAAGTTAAAAAGTTGTATTTGGGTCTGTTTAATAACAGAAGCATGCATTAAATTAACTTACATGCTTTACTTTTTTTTTCACATCATATGTGCTTTAAATTTTATCTCAAATGTGTGTTATCTCAAATATTCAAAATAAATATTAGCCATTATAGTATAATGACTAAAATGTATTTAGAATATTTGAGACAACACATATTTAGTCATATATGTATATAGGGATGACTGAATCTTTTCACCTGGTACAGTCTTGTGTTGAAATATGCCGTTTCACCAGTGGAAAATCAAAAAATTGCCATGTATTTTATTTTTCCAAAGAAAAATATGTGGTCTTTGAAGCAGAAAAAAAAAATCACAAAGAAAATGCTGATGTCATTATTATGCATCCCTAACACAGTAAAATTCCACCACTTTTTAATTCATTCCTATAGGATTTTTAGAGGCCATATTTATCAAATGATAATATGCCTCAAAAAAACCCATAGGAATGAATAGAAAGTGGTGGAATTTTACAGCGGTAAGATTTCACACTTTGATAAATCACTATTCAAGTTCAGTGTCAGGTTGGCCCACCGGGATGCCAGGAAAACTCCTGGTGGGCCCAACGGTCAGTGGTCCCTCCTGGATAACAGGTCTCACACTTATATATAAATATGCCCATAAGCAGGGTCAGACTGGGCCGGCAGGACACCGGGGAAAAAACCTGATGGGCCCCTGGCTCTTGTGTCCCTGTGGCAGCAGCCCTGGTGGGCCCTGGGCCCCCCAGTCATCCCATAAGTAAACATTATCTACAAATGCACTAAATGATTTTAATTTTATGGTATTACTTGGCCTCTATTACACAAAAATTATATGATTGACATTTCTACAGGTGTTCAATATTAATATGCTAATGTAACTACCATTTTTTCATGTTCGTAACTGTTTAGTGTGTTTATCTGTTGTGAGATTAATTATAAGCATGGCGTATAGAAAAATTATATTCATTGTTTTCAAATAAAGGCAATGTTGTTCTCTATTAAAAATAGATCTTATAATTGAATAATAATTTCTGTAAACTAGGTGGCAAGAAGTTTGTTCAATGATACTATCAAGCAGAAGCTGAAAATGGCCATGTTGCTGTTTTCCTTTAAGAGTTCATTGTCTCAATTAACATTTTTTTTTTAAAACATGGACCAGAATGGAAACCTTTTATTTCATAGATAAATGATTCCAACTAATGCACTGTGATGCACGAAAACAAAGAATCACTGTATGGGTGCTTGTAAACCCTGCATCTGAGAATGTATTAAAAACTAGCCTTTGTTCTATAATTTTGCAGCAAAAGACAAACCACAGAAGCAATACTGCATGAAACAGCAGACATACATCATGTACATCTTAACACCAAAAGAATCAAATAAGCTTGTTTAAATTCCAATTCATTGAGCTGAAAATGTAACAATGAGGTATAACAATAAAACTAGTGGGGATATATTTTCCTCTCCAGTACTCTTAAATGCTTAGTTTTTAATTATTTTGAGTTTATCTTTGTATTAAATTGTTTTTAATAATCTTGACAAGCCTTTCAAAGCATACACCATACATAAAATTGCAGTTACTCTAATTGCAATATAAATTTCCTTTTTGTAAATCCTACCACTGAGAGAAACCTATTGCACACAGAATTCAGTGGCAGTAGTAAATGGCAGTCTAACATCGAGACAAATTTGGATCAGCTCCATTGAACGATGAAATGAAAGTCAGCTCCTCAATCTTAAATAGCTGCACGCATTTACAATTTTCATTCTCTACACAAATGATACCCAGATCTTCAGGTTATCATAGCTAAACTAAATTAGCCTGACAAAATCAAGAAGGACAAAATGACTTTTTTGATGTACAGTATGTCCTTCATCATTAAGGAGCTTTCTGTAGCAGTTGTGCCAGACTTGTGCTTTAAAGGTAAATTATAAATTAGTATCACATTCAAAATAAATCACTAGGCATTAGACACAATTCAACGTTCTAAAAACATAATAAAATTCTAAGATCATCTTCCTAGCAATAGTATTGAGTTGTTTATAATAACCTTTCTTATTTCTCACAGTTGCAATATACAGTCATATGAAAATGTTTGGGAACCCCTCTCAGCCAGCATAATAGTTTACTCCACTTTCAACAAAAAAGATAACAGTGGTGTCTTTCATTTACCAAGAACATCAGAGTACTGGGGTGTTTTCTGAACAAGGATTTTTAGCAAAGCTGTATTCAGTTAATTTAATCATATGTGAAAAACTGGCTGTGCAAAAAGTTTTTAATTTTGCTAATTTGAATGCATGTAACTGCTCAATACTGATTGCTGGCAACATCAAATTGTTTGGATTAGCTCATTAAGTCTTGCACTTCATAGGCAGGTGTGTCCAATCTTGAGAAAAGGTAGAGTATTTAAGGTGGTCAATTGCAAGTTGTGCTTCTGTTTGACTCTCCTCTGAAGAGTGACAGCAGTCATAGCAGCTCTCAAAAGATCTGAAAACAAAGAATGTTCAGCATCATGGTTTAGGGGAAGGCTACAAAAATCTATATGGGAGGTTTAAACTGTCAATTTCAACTGTAAGCAATGTAATCAGGAAATGGAAGGCCACAGGCACAGTTGCTGTAAAACCCAGGTCTGACAGGACAAATAAAATACAAGAGCGGCATATACGGAGGATTGTGACAAACACCTGCAAGAACATCTTGCTGCAGATGGTGTATCTGTACATGGTTCTACAATTCAGCGCAATTTGCACAAAGAACATCTGTATGGCAGGGTGATGAGAAAGAAGCCCTTTCTGCACTCACGCCACAAACAGAGTCACTTGTTGTATGCAAAAGCTCATTTGGACAAGCCACAGTCATTTTGGAACAAAGTGCTTTGGACTGATGTGACAAAAATTTAATTATTTGGTCATAACAAAAATTGCTTTGCATGGCGGAAGAACACCACATTCCAAGAAAAACACCTGCTACCTACTGTCAAATTTGGTGGAGGTTCCATCATGCTGTGGGGCTGTGTGGCTAGTTCAGGGACTGGGGCCTTTGTTAAAGTCGATGGTCGGATAATTTCAACCAAATATCAACAGTTTCTTCAGGATAATGTTCAAGCAACAGTCACAAAGTTAAAGTTAGGCAGGGGTTGGCTATTCCAACAAGACAATGACTCTAAACACACTTCTATATCTACAAAGGCATTTATGCAGAGAGAAGTACAATATTCTGGAATGGCTGTCACAGTTCCCCCGACTTGAATATCATCGAAAATCTATGGGATGATTTGAAACAGGCTGTCCATGCTCGAGTTTTTAAGAAAATTCAAATTAAATTTTTGAGATTTATCATACTCTGGCTCTTTTAGAATTCAAATTTGACAATTTCCCACCTAAGACCTGTCAAATTACTGTTTAAGTCAATAAGAGAGGTCCAGGGATCAATTTGGAGATGTTTGCAGCCTTCCTGTGGTGTTCAGTATGGAAGGCAGTATCGGGACATGCAACACAACCCTGTACTTACCGCCTGGACTGTGTGTCTTTGCCTTATGGTGTATAAGTTAAAGGTGGATAGGAGATGGAAGGGGAAGACACCTGCTATCCCTCAGCATTCCATGCAAACCACAACTTGTGATCCAAAATGGCTATTTGTGCACACTGATGTTAGAATGAAAGTGCAAAGAAATGGCCAACAGCAGCCTTTTTGCACTTTGCCTTTTCAGTTTGCAAATGAGGCCATATGACTTTAAAGGAAAACTATTTCCCCAAAAGGAATACTTGAGCAACAGATAGTTCATATCAAATTAAGTGGCATATTAAAGAATCATGTCATACCGATATATATATTTAAGTAAATATTGACTTTTTACATCCCTTACCTTGAACCACAATTTCGTGATGGTCTGTGTGCTGCCTCAGAGATCACCTGACCGAAAATACTACAACTGTAACTGTAACAGGAAGAAGTGTGGAAGCAAAAGACAGAACTCTGTCTGTTAATTAGCTCATGTTTGTGTGCACCATTAATCATACAATCCCTGGAGGCTATCCTTATTTTTTAAAATAGCAAATTTTCTATTTATGATTACCCAATGGCACATACTACTAAAAAAGTATATTATTATGAAAATGGTTTATTTACATGAAGCAGGGTTTTACATATGAGCTGTATTATGCAATATAACTTTATAGAGACCTACATTGTTTGATGGGTATAGTTTTCCTTTAATGGCTTTATATTTGTATTTCTCACTATCTTAAAGGAGAAGGAAATGCTAAAATTAAATAAGCTTTATCAGAAAGGTCTATATAAATACAACAGTAAACCCTCAAAGTAATGCTGCTCTGAGTCCTCTGTCAAAAGAAACAGCACATTTCTTTCCTTCTATTGTGTACTCATGGGCTTCTGTATCAGACTTCCTGTTTTCAGCTTAAACCTCCAGGGCACGGCCTTGAGCATGCTCAGTTTGCTCCTCTCCCCCTCCCTCCTCCTATCCCTGCTGTAATCTGAGCTCAGTGCTGTTAGTGAGCAGGGAGAGACTCAGGCAGGAAGTGATGTCACACCAAGCTTATATGGCGGCTTCTATCCTAAACAAACAGAGACAGTGTCTAGAGCTGTTTACTCAGGTATGGTAAAGCATTCTGCAGAATAAATATAGTGTTCTAGCTTGCACTATTATGGCTAATCTGTTAGCAATAAACTGTCTTGGAGCTTTCCTTCTCCTTTAATAATGCTGCAATTGGAGCATAAACGTTATTTATTAACAGTTTTTAATCATTGTATTTTTAGTTTTTTTTTTTTTGAGAAAAGAATATGGGGGGTTATTAACATGTGCTAATTTGCACCAGAGCAATTACCATTAGCAATGAAACTTATAAATATATGCATCATCTTTTCACCCTTTAAGGGAGTGATATACACAGTAGAGTGAAAAAAGCCGACTTTTTAGTTTGCTCAGCTTTTCACTCTCTTGAGCATGTGCAGCTGTGAAGAAAAAAGGAAGTGGAAGAAAATCGTTCCGTGGGGCTCGCTGGTATAACCCCGGGACATTGCAGTTTTCTGCTGATAGGCACACCGGCACAGGGTTTCAGGTAAGTAAATACATTCACTTGGGGGTGCCTAAAATTTTAGGCACCCCCAAGTGCTAAATGACTTTCCTTCTCCTTTAAGAAAAGAATAAACAACAATCTTTTGGCACAAAACCCACAAAACATTAAACCCAGTTATAAGTACAAATTATACTTACAAACAAACCATACCAATGTATTCAGTTTGACATGTTGTACTTTCCACTAACTGCTACAGAGATATGACACTTCTCCAAAAGTCACTCTCTAGACACTATAGGAAGTGTTCATTTTCATTTTCAAGTCAATCTCAGCCCCTCAGACTGTTTAGTGATAGTCAACATTACAACTCTCACAGAATGCACCAGGCCTCCATATTATGCCAGCAGTTCAGTCAATGAGAGCTCAAATACCAGCAAACCTTTTGGCCCTCTCAGTTGCTGGTCAGTGCCCTTACTCTGAATAGAGTTAGGTTCACAACAGGGCTAGTTAAATCAGAGAGGGCCCTACTGACTAAGCCAAGAGGGAATTAGCCAAAAATAATCCAAAATATCTGATAAGGCAAACAAACTAACCCAAAGAATGTATTAATGCGGTAATGTATGTTTTCAAAAACGTGACCTGCAAATACTTTTATAAGATCTTGTATTTTAATATAGAAAGGATCTATGGCTAAAGGTAAGCTTGAAACTTACAAGCTTACATCTTTAATTAACATAGCAGAATTGCATTTTGCTTTGTTTACCCATTCTTAATTTTGCATCTTGTTTATAACAGTTTCTCTACTACAGGAGAAAACTCTCTGCCCACATAGTTTGTTCCATTTTATGTTTATTATTTTTTTTTAATTTAATTTTCTAAATGATGAACAGTCCACTAGTATCTGAAAAGACAAGCTAACAATCCCAGCCACAGGACGGCAATCACTACTTTAGTATTTTCCACTGGTTTGGATGGCTTCCCACTGACAGCAATCAATCAGTGACTAGAACCCAGTGGTAGTGATTAGGATGTTCGATAAACAGATGCCCAACCATGTGACAAAGTCCCAGTTTACAGTTTTTAGTATATTTAATAGCTTTATATGATCAAAGAAACAACAGCTTTTGTATGTTGAAACAAATTCACAATTAAATATAAAGATGTAATATTATTCATAATGTTATGAAACGCTAACCTGTCTGTTTGGCTCAGGATGTATGCCTATGATTAAGGGAGTGATTCCCGAAATGCGTAGGGCGTTGGATCCTTGTATGAACCTGGAATAAAAGCATATTCCATGTACCGGAGTGCCGTCCTTCTTTTTTGATGTCTAAGTATATTTAAGCAAACAATTATAAATACCTCTGAGGAGAACAATATATGCTGACTTCCCCCCCCCAAAAAAAAAGTATTGTAAATGCTGATAAATCTGCCCCTTAGTGTTAATATTCATTCATTTATGAGTATTTTAAGAATGCAGATCAAAAATACGTTTTCTAAATCAGCATGTTTAATCCTTTCCTATCCCCATATGTAACCAATTAAAGCTACCTGCTGTTACCTTGTGTTGCCAAGGGTTACTAGATACAAACATAAGAATATTTATTACATTACTCCATAGTTTGGCCAGGTACAGCAACTGAAGGTCGCCAGTTTGTTTTTAAACAGATGGCCAATAATTACTAGCTGTTGATTATTTGTTGTAAGTGATTAGACCTGTAGAAAACTTTACATCACTTAGTATATAATCGCCTTATTTGTTTAAAAGGAATGGTAACATGACTAATAATCATATGCATATCATCATTAGAACATACAGTAGATGATTGGTTAAAGCATGCTTGTATCTATTCAGGTTGTTGCATAAAAAATCTGCCATAGGCAGTAATAACTTTCTGACAATGTGGTATTAGCGGTTGTAGATTATTTGGTTGGAGCACAGTGGGAGGAAGCTGGTTGTATGTGGGATGCACATCAAGGGGGTTATTTAAACTCCGAATACAAAAATCATTTTTCGGAATTTATTAAACTTGGAAAAGTCAGAATCAGAAAATCCGGCATCTCAGACCTGTCGAGGTTGCATATAAGTCAATGGGAGACGTCCCAATGATTTTTTTGATGTGCTCTGGGTTTTTGGCAATACCCTGAAGTTTTTGGGCAAAGTTCAGAATATTTGGGTAAAAAATCCAAAAAAAATCGTGAAAATCAAATCTTAATTTAATAATCTAGAAATACAACTTTGGAAATGTTTCAAACAGTAACTATTTGGCATGTCCTAACTCCTAAGAAAGTATTTGGGATAACAAAAATGTTATCTGTCTGCTGGATTATCCTGAATTGGCATGGGGAACAAGATGAAGTCCTTGCTGTAAACATGCCAAACATAAATATGTCTCTGTGGAAAGAGAATGGCAGGGAAAACTGAATTTCTTGCTGTGAGAGTGCTGGAATAAAGTTTTATTAGGTTCTTGCTGTGAAATGTTGGGTAGAACAGGACTGCTAGGAAAACACAATGTTGGAACACTGAGAGGCAGATTTATCAAGGGTCGAATTTCAAAGGGTTAAAAAAAAGCCGAATTCGACCCTCGAAGTAAAATCCTGCAAATTCGAATATCGAATTCGAAGGATTTTAGCGCAAAATGTTTGATCGACCAATTGAATAAAAATCAAATGATTCGAACGATTTTAAGCAATCGATCAAAGGATTTTTATTTAACCCCAAAAAACTTAGAAAAGTGCTGGGGAAGGTCCCCATAGGCTAACATTGGACTTCGGTAGGTTTAAACTGGCGAAGTATGAAGTCCCAAAAGAATACTTTGAAATTCGAATATTTTTTTATTCTAATTATTCACTCGAGCTTAGTAAATCTGCCCCTGAAAGTTTTGTATGACATGAAGGAGATGAAGTCTTCCTTACATAGCCATACTGCCCAAATTATAGCATACACTTCATTTAACTTAAGAAGACATGAGGCAAACACTGGAACAAATATTTTGGATGTAATGCAAAGATTACATTTAGGGGCAGACCTTTTAACATTAGAGACAAACATCACCAATGATGGTGACCATAGCAACCAATCAGCAATTAGATTTAAACCATCACCTACATATTAGAAAACACAAGCAAAGATCTGATTGGTTGCTATATACAACATCAACAGTGATGTTTGCCTCCAATGTTAATAAATATGCCCTAAGTATATTACAGTTACAGCTAAAGGTGCACCTTAAACAGCTTGCTTTATAGAACAAAATAATAATTTAAGCAAGAAAATTGTCTTTACCTATAGCAAAAAGGCCCCTCTACTTACTCATATATCCTTCTATGGATTCCTTTGATACTGGATTATGTTCTATGTCACTGGATTACTGTATGTACTGTACTATATATATATATTGTTCAAAATATTGAAGTGGGAAGTGAAGCACCAAAGGAAATGTCATCAAAAAAGTCACTGTTTTCTGAAATTACATTAATTCAAGGGCATTATAATAACTGTCAGAATTATAGATGAATAAAAAAAATGTTATTGACTTATTCTGCTAGTGAAAATAATTCACAGATAGTTTTGTCAATAAGATATTTATGCTACTTACAGGTATGGTATAATGAGGTAAAAAAATCAGAGCAAATTTGTGTTGGACATCAAATCAGAATGGAACATTTCCTTTGAAGTTAAAATTTTATACAAAGGTGCCAATAAAAACAAATCATACAAATCCTTAAAGGAACAGTAACGTCAAAAAATAAAAGTGTTTTAAAGTAATGAAAATATAATGCAGTGTTGCACTGCACTTGTAAAACTGTTGTGTTTGCTTCAGAAACATTACTATTGTTTATATAAATAAGCTGCTGTGTAGCAATGGGGGCAGCCATTCAAAGGAGAAAAAGCTCAAGTTACACAGCAGATAGCAGATAAGCTCTGTCTGTCTAATGGTGTTATCTGTTATCCATTCGTTAACCTGTGCCATTTAGCCGTTTTTCAATTTCCGCCATTGCTCCACAGTAGCTTGTTTATATGAACTATAGTAGTGTTTCTGAAGCAAACAGATCAGTTTTATCGGTGCAGGGCAACACTATTATATTTTCATTACTTTAAAACACTTACATTTTTTGGTGTTATTGTTCCTTTAAATTTTAACCTGTTTTTAAGCTCTGGTATTTTTAAAAACAGAGGTCGTAATCTATTTATTGAAGTCTTTGCTTTCCCCAGAAAATAGTTTAAAGGAAAATGCATTTCTCATTTATTTACAGTATTTATACTATTTTAAGTGTATTAGTACTGCTGATTTGCCAGGCTATTAATTCTTAAAGATCCTCCTTCTCCATCCAACACTCAAAATCACTTCACCCTGCTTATTATTAAGAATATCTGGTTTTGTCCCACCTTAAACTACTAATAATGATTCTCTCAGCAGAGAGTAGTAGTTAATACAATGTTCCACTGGAAAAATATGAAGTCGTTCTATGAGCCACAGAATTCTGACTTGTGTGTCAAGTCAGAAGTGCAAGGTCACATGGGGTGTTTTTACGTTGCATTTTTAAAAATGCGTTGTCGAGTGTAAATAAGCGCTAAATTAAGCCCTACTGAAAATAATGGAATACGCACTATAGCAATTCTTGCTGGTCGTTTGCGAGCCAACAGCTGCTACAAGACGTCGGTATTTGCCCTTTTCAGCAGAAATGGCAATATGCCAAGGAAAGGTGGCGAGGTCGCCATAGAGTAGATCTTTCTCCCAATATATGCAGCAAAGCCGAGGCAAGATCAGCTGATCCAATCGTTCATCCCTAGGGCCAACTAGTTGATGTGGTCTTCGATCGTGGGGAAAACCAAACCTGCCCAATCAATATCTGGAATTTTGACCAGATTTCGGTCAGGGAGGTCCGTCGGATGACTCCATACATGGGCAGGTAAGCTGCCGAATCAGTCTAAAGGGCCCTAATCAATATCTTAAATCTGCACGTGTATGGCCATGTTAAAAAAGGGACAGGACATTCTGATGAACAGCTACCCCCTAATGACATAGACAAAACTGTACACACTACCTAATCAAAAGCAGAAATTAACAGCCTTATTCAGATAAAAGGAAATATCTGATTGACTGCTATAGGTAACTGCATAGGTACAATGCCCCATTTGTCACTAATGCAGTTCTATAGACAGGCATTAAAGAGAAACTGACATCAGAAAATAACCTTTTGTATTATCTATCATAACATTGTCTTTGAATGCTATTTATAATTTTGCCATAAAAGTATTTGCCTGATGTTTTACATTACCTTTCTTACTACCCTGTTTCTTTATGAGAGGGCTGCCATATTTGTGCAGCAGTAGCCTGTTATCATTAGAAACTCTAACTGACAGGTTAAGAAGGGATAGATAAGTTGGTAAAACAGTCAGGTTTAGGAACTTCAAGTGACACTTACAAAAGCAGACCTAGCAGTGAAAAACGATGACCTATAGGTAACTTTTGATGTAGATTAAAATTTTGAAAAGAAAAGTTTTTGTGACAGTATCACTTTAAGAACAACCAAATATTTTAATTTTTTAAAGTTTTTTTTATATAATATTTGATGATAAGTTTTCTAAAGTTTAATCTTACCTATAGCAACCAATATGGCATTTACTGGTTACATGTTAAAAAGCAACAATCTTGCTGGCTGCTCTGCACTACTGCACCTAGGCCAAACTTTTGACCATTTGTTAAATATGGGGTAATGATAAATATGGTGATGTAGTTAATATAATATATAACTTTTGATGGTAAACATTTTTCTATTTGTTACAGTAAATCTATAATTTAGCCTTAAAGCGTTTCCACTGAATCAGGCTAGGGCATAAATATAACTTTTAAGGTACATTTTAGACATTTATTTAGTTTCTGTGAAGTAACTGGGAAAGTCTAAAATATTTTATAGTGCTTTGAACAAAGATTAGACAGGCATGGGATTGCAATTATAAATTACAATGCCCTTTACTTATTTCACAGTTCTATTCATCTTTTTGAAACATTTAAAGACAGATTGAGCACCAGGGAACGAATTAGCCACAGGACAACCTGTATATCTGCACAAAAGCCTAAAAGAGGAAAATGCCACCCTGTGTCACCCATTCTTTATTTTCTGAAAAAAACACATTCATGAAAATAGGCATTTAAACAGCTCTTTCCCACTCATCTTAGAACAAGTGCTGATTGTTCTTACTGCTTACTATCAAGTCAACTTAATTAGGAAAACAGCACCATACCAACCATGAAATATACAGTATGCTGGGCTTTATGGTGCAACAAGACCTCAATTAACCCTTTATTGAAGAGAAAGACACAGATGTGTAAATATATATATTATATATATATATATATATATATGTGTATATATATATATATATATATATATATATATATATATATATATATATATATATATATATATATATTAGGGATGCACCGAATCCCCTATTTTGGATTCAGCCTAACCCCTGAATCATTTGCGAAAGATTCGGGTGAATACCGAACCGACCAGATTCGGTTCAGCCTGGCAGAAGGATTTGGCCTGAAAAAGGCCGAATACTGGCATCCTGGATTCAGTGCATCCCTATATATATAAGTATATGTATATATATATATATATATATATATATATATATATATATATATCAACCCATAGAGGAGTCGGCACTCTCGATACTTAGTTCAAATGTGCCTGGGTGTAGTGTCCAAAGTGTAGAATATCTATCACACAGAGAAGGTCCGCACTCACAGGACATATAATAATAAAAACTCACAGGAAATAAAAATAAAAATGTTTTATAGAATGACTAATGTTTCGGCCTCTCCGAGGCCTTTCTCAAAAAAAAAAATATATATATATATACAGTATATATATGTATATATATATATATATATATATATATATAGTATTTCTGATGGTACCCGCACTCTTACTCCTCAATCCATCTGTGGGTGCTTGGTCAAATGTCACATGTATTTTTCAAAATGGACCAGCACTCCAAGCATTTTCAATTGAATGGTTTATTGTTACATCACTCGTGTATCCAACATTTCGGCCCACGTCGGGATATTTATCAAGGATTGAAAAAAAATATATATAAAGTATATATAAAGTATATATATATACATACACACAAAACACATTTCACAGGAAGCCTACTTTTTGTTGCATTATATACACATAAATCATGGAAGCCTTGCCCACTATCCAGACAGGAAAAGTTAAAAGCAGACATTGTTGCCCAATAGCTTATTTAAAATCGCCATTAAACAAAGGTTATATTTTCCCCATTATCTAAGTCTGTTACAGAAAGTAAAAGGCTGGTTCTCCTATATTCTTATAAAAGCTATACAGTACACTTGAAAATTCAATAAATATACATTATGTTGTATAAAGCTGCATGCATTACCACCTTCTCTGTCTGGGATGACTTGCTTTTGGCTAAACAGCACATTTGTTGATGTTCAGTATTCTGAATGTTGGTTATTGTGTACCCTGACATTTCTTAACCTTTTAATGGTGGAACCCAGATTAAGAATTTCAGTCATTTGATTTGCTAAGTACTGCAAATAAATAATTTTGTAATATTGCAAGATGTGGTGGCTCACTATGAAGAGCATGGCAGTCTTGACACAAAGGTTAACATTCAATGGTGACATATAATATTGCAAGGAATCACACTAGTGCATATTGGAAAAGCTGTGTAGTAAGGTAAAGTAGATGGCAAGCTAATGGCCAACAGCCTTGATTTTAAGAGAAAAACGTGCACAGCACATTCATACATAAGCTATGAGAATTGTCTACAAAACATTATCTTGTAAACACTGTGGTAATGAGTGCTGTTGCCAGTGTCTCCTTGGAAATAATTATAAATGGGTGCTGTAGCCAGCATCGGCTAGAGTGAATGGTCATTCTGTTACTATATATATCTATATGCATTTCCATCAATATTTACCTTCACTTTTACCATTATTTTTTTAACAACTTGAGCAGAGTATTGTTATTTCCACATAATGTTATATTACATATATTGACAATGTTACTCCGAATGTGCATTGGTGAGCCATCTCACGCTAAATAAACCATGTGATGCTGTGTATAAATGGCTGTTATTATACAGTAATTATCGGGGATGGAGATAACCAGAATCTTCACTTTGGCATAACTCTGGACATAGCTGTAAATGAGGACAACTAAAAGGAAACAATCTTGGATAAACCAGCAATTTAGAAGCAAGTGATTTTTAAGTGGTGTATAACTCAGTTGAGATCCATCCTTGGGATCACCCATCACCTTTGCATCCACAGGGCATTTTAGAAATCTAAATGACTGCTTTGAGAAGATGAATCAATAACTTGCTGATGAAATATACAGATATTAGGAAAGAAGGATGTCTCTTTAAGAAATCTTTGGGTAGAAACAATATTAATCTTAGTGCTAAAGAAAGAATTCATGAGCACTGTGTAGATTTGAAACAAGTTATTTCTAGATCTAGTTGGAAACCCTTTGTCACATTTCGTTCAGAAATACTCATGTCCTGATTATTTGTAAAGGGCATTTTTTTCGGTATATAAGGTACTGATTATTTAGCCCAGGTGGCTTGTACATGCCACAACCGCATACATGAATATATATAGAGTTTTGAAATGTCAAGTAAATGCCCAGTAAAGCACTAGAGTGCAATTAAAAACAAGTATTTACTCAAAAAGCATATACATATTGAATAAGGGAAAGTGCATGGGAACACATACACATAGAACAAGTATATTGATCTGAGCATGATGTTTTTGATTAGTACAGGTTGATGGCTAAAAATAATTATTATGAATCTGATTTTGAAGAAATTGGGCTAAGTAACTTATGGTGCTGTGTCATAGTCCTTGTATTTGTAATTTAGTAAAATTCTGTCTGGTTAGAATTAATGAAGGTGCATACTATTAGAAAGTAATTCTATGAACTTTTCAAAGATCACATTTTTTTTTCACCATAGGCAACACCTCCCGTGTACGTTGATCTTGACATTTAAACATTGGTGCTTCCTTGAAAAAAAACTACACTAAGACGCACATGCAAAGGAAACAAATGTTAGCGTGTTTCATTTGGTCAGGCTTAGATAAAAAGTGTTAATCGATATATCTACCTAAATATTTTGCTAAAGTCATGTAATATTAAAGAAGGTATGATATCTGTCAATACATTGTGTAGTCCATGTGCATAGCACATAGACATGATAGAATCAGAGAGACAAAAAACTGATAGATATAGGTTATAAAAAATATAAATACTCTAACTGTAATCATTTGTATGATATGCTTTCGACATTATTGAACTATTACAAGCAAAAAGATGAATTAGGTCAGTTGGAATGCATCTTATGTTTTGAGCCAGTTAAGTAACCAGACACACATTAACTGACACTTATTGATGAAAGACTTCATATTCCTTAAATAATAGAAAAGGTGGGTGCACAACATTTACTTTTCATTTCCCTGTCATGCCAATGTTGTCACAGATAATTAACCTGTACAGAACATTTTACTGGACAGATGCAATTGTAAAATGTAGCAGTTTTGCCAAATAAAATAACAGATTCTGTTAATAATCATGTGGCAAGAAGTTTTTGCAAGGTCGAAGAAGAACAAGACATCATCACATCTGGGATAACGGTTTGCTTTAAAAATATACATGGTATCTGACAATTTCAGTACCAGCAGGTTTTATAGGAAAACATAATTACCACACAGCACTGCAACAGATGCACTGACTGGCAAATTATTGTTTCTATGGTGCTAGACAGAAAAACAAACATTTTATTAATCCCCAAACACACAGTAAAAAGCAAAACCCAAGAGAGTAAATATGCAATCTCCAGATCTACTGATCCAACCATTAACTATTAGGAGTGTGTGTATTCTATATTAATAAAACTTGACTCCAACTGTACTTGGCAAGAACAAGAGGCTGAAAGAGGGGTCATTGGATTATAACCTTAAGGGCTAGTAAAGCAATACAGAAACTAGCAATAATCACATATTTTCAGTAGAAAAACTAGAAGGTTTTTCTGTCTGCTTTGTTGAAGTGGCCCTGCTCTTGGAAGGAAATAAGGTGGGAATGTATGGATCTATAGGACACTGTATTTGTAAGGTTGAACCATTTCCCTAAATGTCAGTGGAATGACTTTGTTTTGAGGCAGTGAAGGGGAGCTGGTGCTACTGTATGTTCTTGGGCCTAAAGCTGAGCTGCAGAGCTGAGAAGTCTGGGTTTGCAACGTCCTATTTGCACTCCTTGCCCTTTGTATAGAACTTTAGTGCCATCTATTGAAAACTTGCTGAATAAAAGGGGATCAGGGCATCTATTGATCTGGATTCCAAACAAGCCAATTATTCAACGTGATTTTCCCTCCGAAGCTCGGCCGAGAGGCTTTCCACCTGCACAAGAGCGTCTCTCTGTACATAGCGTTCATCCGCTAATTGCTAGTAAATGCACAAAGCTGCACACAAGCTTGCCCTTTCACACACTAGCGCAGATCTACAGCACAGGCAGCAGCGGCTAGAAGCTAGCCCCAGTTCATTGGCACACAGCACAATGCAGGAGATGAGAAGGAAAAACATGGAAGCATATTTACCTTCTTTAAGGATCTGGGAGTGGATAAGAAACAGAAGAAAACAGCAGATAGCCGCTCCAGCTAATGCCCATAATGCTTTCAAGAGCTGCATGTCGTTTTTTCCAACTCAGTAAATCCCCACAAAGTAACACGATGATTTCCCACCAGTGTGATGCATCAAGGCTCCCCGAGAGCCTCCCCCAAATATGTCGGTGCTGCCGCGCTAACAGCAATAAGTATCAGGCTGCTCCATTCTCTGCTCGGGCGCTGAGCACATCCAGGAATGAGCTTCCCGTTGCTCCTAGTTGGCCGATTGCGCAATAGATCGCGGCCATCAATTCCTTGGGTTGAGCAGGTCCATTCCGCCCCCTCCCCGCGGGCTGCGAGGGATACAAACCGAGGTGCTCGTGTCTCCTACTTCCACTCGAGGGCTTGGGTTTGTTCTGATCCACCTCCCTCTTTGCTGCAACTTCCCAACGGCTGAGACCCCCTCTCATGCAGTAGCAGCAGCATCAGGCTGGGATGTGCCTCTGCGCGTTCAGGGGGGGGGGGTTTATACCTTACGTGTTGCTCGACATCTGCTGCTGCAACACCGAATCCTCCTCAAAGTAGCTCCTCTTCCACTGTGCCAATGTAGAGCTCTTACCCTTGTACTCCCAGCAGCTCCGCGTCTGGCTCCTGTGCTGCCTTATTTAGTCTGTGCCCTCTATTCATTGGCTCATGCCACTAGGCAGGCTGCTCGGTGATAGATTCATTCCGATACAGTGGTCCCATTGCAAAGAGGAAAGGGGAGCTGGGGGCGCAGACAATTCGGTTGTTGCTGCTGCAGGATCCCTGTCTGCTGGTGCTAATTGCGGAGGTAGAAGCTTTCCCTTCCCACCTCTTATCAGATGGCTTTTTCTAACCGACGAAAGGCGCTGTCCAAGGTACTCGGTGCCACTGGCCGCTCCTTCCTTATTTAAACAGTGCCAGAGCCCAGCGCAACTTTCCTTCTGCTGAGCATCCTGACGTCACCAGCCTGAGCCACCCTTTCCTCCCCGGCCTTTTTACCCTGTCCCTGCCCGGGCAGCTGGTGATCACTTTGTAGACAAGGGAAGCTGGAGGATAGTCAGTGGCAGCAGCAGGGCTCCTACTCATATATCCACATATTCACCAGCAGAGGGGCGAGAGCTAGTGGCAAATGATTAGGTGACAGATTATTGGCAGTACACTACAGGGGGCGGCGGTTGCACAGACGAAGAAACACTCTGGGAAGGGTCGCAGAGGGGATAGAAAGACAGTCTTAAATATTGCGCTGAAAGGGAATCGCTTATGAACAAAGGAGCTGGGCATATTGATGCCAAGGGCAAAACTAAATGAATCATCAACGTGAAAGACACTAAAATGTGATACACACGCAATACTACTAAAGAAAATACAGGAGCGTGTCTGAGTGCTGTACTTGGCATGTGTAGCCTGTAGTCTGTCTGTCTTTAGTCTGTCTGTAGTACATGGGCGCTCAGTGGCAGCAGCAGCTCCTCCGAACACTCATATTCAGCCTGGTTGCCAGGACACGGGCTGGAAGAATAGGAGCCTCAGCCTCCCCAGCATTTCTTTTGCAAACATTCATCCCTAATTGTGAGGCGTCGCTGCCCTAGTACCCCCAGCTGTGCAGTCCCTGCCCGGGAAACCTGTCGCACGTCTCTTCCCAGGCAACATGCTGCTGGCACACCTTTCACAAAAAACGATGGCAGGCACTTTCCTGTGATAATATCCTGTGAGCAGGCTGGAGATGCCTGGCCAGTCTTATGCATTCTCCTATTCTTTTTATAGGGGACACGTGGTGCCAAGCCATAAACCGGCGACGCTGAGAAGTCGCTCCCCATTGACTGCTACACGTTTTACCTCACACTCGGCAGGCACAACCTCAAACTTCTTGCCACATGATTATTAACACAATCTGTTATCTTATTTTGCACTACTTCGCTTGTTGTGTATGATTTTAACAAACTGCGCAACGTTGTACCGCAATAAGTCATTTCACATTGGATAGACACGTCTCTAAGAGCATACGTCATAACTGTGTCTGTGCCGAGTCTATAGAGTGCCCACATAGGGGTGTCTCACACACAGGATGGTATCGCCCGCCCTGTGGCATCACTACTGTCCCCGGAATGAGAGAACTACGCCCGGACTATTTGGGTTACAGGCGCATTTTACCACTTCGAGCTTTTTCTTTTCCTGGGGCATGTAGATCAATTCCCTCCCGTTGCAACAGAGACTTTACTGTGGCAATTTGCATCCCACGCACCAGGGAGCTCATTGCAATGAGCAACACTACGAGTGAAGCTGCTGCCAGAACAATAAAGCGTTTGAAATAAAAGTCTTGAATACTTCCTATTTCTTTGAGCCTTCAGGGACACAATGGATTCGTTTGATAATTACACTGTAACGTGAAGTCACTCGCTTGAAAATAGAAACACAATAGTTTTCCAAGATGCTCTGTTTTAGCAATAGAGACCCGTCCCTACTGCGCCTGCGCAGATATCACATGAATCAGGAGTTGGAGAAGGCGCTGTTTAGTTATGAGGCGTAAAGTACAAAAGGCTTCATGTAAGGGAGCTGAATTAATGATAAGCCCTCTGCCCTAGCAGTAAAAGAACAATTACTGTGCAGCTTGGGGGTTTAAGAACTCATTTATCATAAAAGCGCACATTTATTCCATACTGTACCATGTTTTTCCTCACAGTGCAACATTCTTCCTTGAATCTTAGAATAACTGCAAAACAGCACAAAATACTATGTCATGTACCAGTAAACATATAAATTTGAGGTGGTTACTGTGTTATAAAGAGAACAATTTTCTCCTGGCATATTGGAGGTGGGTGATACCCAATTGGGTGCCATTTCAGAGAGAGAAGGGACTAGCCAGTGTAACGCACTGACCCAGCGAGTGGCTGCTAATATTTGGTTTTGTGTGGTTTTAATGCAAGCTTAGGGTAAGGTAGACATAACAATGCTGACTCAATTGTAGCTTCACTGGCTACACCTATAATCTGAGAGGCCATTTGAAAAACCTCCATCCAAAGAGCTGAGACAATGGGACAGTGCCACCAAGCATGAAGGTAGTCACTAGCAGAGCATCCCCTAAAGCATGTCGGTGGAAAATTCAAGTCAGTAAGCAGAGTGAGAAACCATCAGTACATTACTTTATATGCTGTTTCTTTGACTCCAAGAAAATCGCACAAGGTAATGCTGGCAGGGTGAACCCTTGCTTTAAGTTTATTGCAGCATGCAACGTTTTGGGATAAACCCCTTTATCACATGCTTGCTAAAGGGGTTTACTCCAAAATGTTGCATGCTGCAATAAACTTAAAGCAAGGGTTCACCCTGCCAGCATTACCTTGTGTGCCAGCGATTATCTTTGTACCATATTGGAAGTGAGGTGGCAGATACCTCCATCACTGTGCACCAGGGAATCGTTTTTATTGGAAGGCCAGGGTGTGCAAGTGCACCCAGAAACTGTATACAAATCATCAACATCCGATGGCACACAGGACTACAGGAATTCTTCCAAAATTTTTTATTATAAAACGGATTGCAAATACTGTGTAAAGTGATGTAATACGTTACATAAAATGCGCAATTTCTACAAATACAAAAAACAGGTGTGTATTCCAGACTACAACCTCCTGAAAATATTATAATTCAGGAAAAAATCTGTATATTAATTAATAAAGACAAGAAAGGGTACATTGTAAATTTACTCTTACCCTATAGAGGGAGAACTGGAGCAAGGAAAAGCTGACCCTAATACATAAATAAACCCGACCCGGTGAGTATGTAGTGATCATCTGTAAAAGAAGGAAATAAAAATATTTTTGATAAAACCATACTATCAAAAAAAGAAATTAAAATTTTTTTTTTTACAAAAAGCAAGACATGTTGAAATCTTCATTGAGACCTTTCGACTGAGTGTAAGAGACTTATTTTATTTTTTTACTTATTTTGTATTTGTAGAAATTTCGCATTTTATGTAACCTATTGCATCACTTATAAATTTTTAAACAATGTATTTAATTTTTTATTGGAACCGTGTATTTTTTAATAAAAGTGGGTGTTTCATGCTGCATTTTACTCTCTTTGATTGGATAATTAATTATTACACACTATTGGACAATTATGTATGACACACTAATTGGATAATTTATTTGGCTATATGTATGCACTTTTTTTCTGAATTTGTATGCTTGACAAAGGGGATTTTTTTCCCCGAAACGTTGCATTTGCAATCCGTTTTATAATAAAAATTTTTGGAAGAATTCCTGTAGTCCTGTGTGCCATCGGATGTTGCTGATTTGTATCCTGTTGTGAGGTGGCTGAGCCTCTACCCTTGTGCACCAGGCGTCTCTTATCTTCTACAAGGTGTGCATGGTCCTGCACTGCTTTGAACACCCAGAAACTGTTCCATAATGTTACTTTGACTCCAACATTAGGGGAAGGTTTCCTGATAACCACAATTTCGCACAAGTTTCTGGTGGGATAGAGGATCCCAAATCAGAGTCCCAAGCTGTCATAAACGTATGGGAAATTGGTGAATCTGCTTCAATGAGCTGAGAATACATAAAAAAATGGTATTCCTCAATCTAAATGGGTTACATCAGAAAAGTTCATAAACGGAACCTTCCTATTTTGCTTCATGGTGAACTAGGAGTCCTTAAAGTGAGCGAGCTAGTTATAGCAATTTCCGGCTTGGGAATGGCATGAGAGTTTAGAAGCTGGGAATATGATTTCAAACCACGTGATGTTAATAAATCATATAGGGTAATATGTTTATCTGACCACCATTTGAAGGCACAGCGGGTTTCAAAGAGGTCCATAAATAGAGTTTAGCAACGGGGTTAGTAATGTTATGCTTCTCAATAGGTTCAGTGCTAGCCCATGAAAGAGAAGAAACCTTCAGTGGATAAATGCATGCATTATCAAAGTCAACTAATTTAGAATGGCCTATTGGTAGATGCCATTTTATTAGGTTTATGGCATTTGTAGTAGTTCAATCCAGCAACATTTTCAGTAAATATACCCTTTAATTTTATATTGAATGCATTAATTTAGTTGATGATAAACTTTTCTTTATGCAACAACATTTTCCAAAAAGAGGGAAAGCCAAAAGAATGGGAAGATAAATGCTAACTAAGGCACCATTATCTTGAGAGAAAACAGCACATTATACAACTCTGATGATCACACAGTGCAGAAGGGAACTTCACACCTCTCAAGCTGCAGCTTTGCCCTTACAGGTACAACAGAGAACCAGTGACAGATTTGTTTGGAATCATTTACACTCATAACTACAATAACTGTGAAAATGTTAAAAGCAGAAACAAACACACTGCATCAGGAAAAGTGGAGTTTTAAATTAAACAGCAGGCAGAAGAACAATTTAAATAGAGTGTACTGTAGCTGTGAAATGCCCTGCTGTGGGTATATTCAACAAGGAATTGCTTTCTGTTTATCACATTCTCTTTGTTTTACACATCAGCACATTTAGATGTTAAATACCAGCATCTCGGAAAACATACGGTACCATACATACATTTTTTCATTTAAATTGGTGAAAGCATATTAAGCTACCAAACATCTTTACCAAAGCATGTCCAACTATAAGATTACCAAAAATAATGTTAATTATAATATTATTATTGCTGTGGGACATATTTATTTCAAAGCTTGCAATTGACTTCTATAAAGATTTTATGGAATATTTAAAAAAGGGTGGAAATAGAGATAATCCAGTTTTCACCCTATATTAAATATTCTTCTACACAAGTAAACAGAACTGCTGAACTGGTTGCTCAGAAGCATAATGATTTGTATTAATGGCTTAAACCAGTAGAGTCTTGAGTTTGATCTCAATATGGGCACCCTTCTGTGTGGTGTGCATACAATCTCTCTGCGCTTCAGTAGTTTTTCTTTTGCTCTGCTATTTGTCATCTGTTCAGATGCATATGGTGAGCTAATAACAATTAGTCTTACTGGGGTCCACACTTCCAGGGTCTAATATTGTATATTACCATGGTCTACCAGGGTCTAATTATGTTACGATTGTACCCTGATGGTCTATAATACATATTTTAGATGATATGAATGCTTTATAATATAACCACTGCTTTTCTGGCAAAGAACATTTGTGCCAAGCTGCAGTCTACTCTATAACCTGTACACTTTTTGAAGTTCTGAAATTCCCAGGACTGACAGTTGAGTTGAGAGAGACTGGGAGAAAATTGTATTTATCATTCCAACAGATTAATACAAATATTATATAATGTATATATATGTACTAAAATATATAACGGTCAATCCAATTATAATCCTCATATCCCTATTCATTGCAATTGAGTGCTGCATTGGATCCCTGTACAGTAATTACTAATATGCACTATGTCAGAAAGTAAGGACAGGGCTAGCCTAAGCCCCACTGACTCTGTGCTCTACATTTTACATGAGACTTTTTATATGGTACAAGGTGCAGAGCATGGCCATACCATAAACAGAATTGTAATGTGCATTAGCACTAAGGCAGAGTGCAAGGAAAAGTTGTGCCCAAGGCTGCTGCAGATCACATCCCTGCCCCTACCAGGGTGCATGTACATGCATGTGCACTAGAGCTCAATAGAGAGATTGTGAGGAGTGGGGAACAGATATTGCAACCGAGGAAAGGGGTCCGGAAATTGACAAGAAATCTTAACTAGGGATAGGCAGACAGAGAATGTATGTGTCCAGAGCCCCTCCAGTGTTGCATCCTAGGCATGTACCTCTTCTGTAGGGATGTAGCGAACGTCGGAAAAAAAGTTCGCGAACATATTCGCGAACTTGCGCAAAAATGCGAGCGGTTCGCGAACGGTTCGCGAACCCCATAGACTTCAATGGGAAGGCGAACTTTAACATCTAAAAAAGACATTTCTGTCCAGAAAAATGATTTTAAAGTTGTTTAAAGGGTGCAACGACCTGGACAGTGGCATGCCAGAGGGGGATCAAGGGCAAAAATGTATCTGAAAAATCTGCCTGTGTGTGCTTGGAAGAGATAGTGTAGGGGGAGAGCTGTTAGTGATTTCAGGGACAGATGATAGTAAGTTTGCTGGCTAGTAATCTGCTTGATACTGCTCTGTATTGGAACAAAAAAATAAATAAAAGCAGTCCTTACAAGGACTACTGTTATTGCAGCAGTCAGCAGATGAGATCAGAAGCAGGACAGCTGCCCACTGCAGCTACATACAGAGCACTGCAGTAGAAGGTAGATTACTAGCCAGCAAAGCTACCTAAGCTTAAATGTCCCTCAAACCCCTGCAGACTTCTGTCCCTCCAATAACAGAGCAGTATCAACACGATTACTAGCCAGCAAACTTTCAACTGTCCCTGAAATCACTAACAGGCAGCAGCTCTCTCCCTACACTATCTCTTCAGCACACACAGGCAGAGTGAAAAAACGCTGCAGGGCTTCGGTTTTTATAGGGAAGGGGAGTGGTCCAGGGGAGAGCTTCCTGATTGGCTGCCATGTACCTGCTGGTCTGGGGTGAGAGGGCAAAAAAAAGCGCCAACAATGGCGAACCCAAAATGGCGAACGTCGCGCGACGTTCGCGAACTTCCGGCGAGCGCGAACACCCGATGTTCGCGCGAACAAGTTCGCCGGCGAACAGTTCGCGCCATCTCTACTCTTCTGCCTAGCCCTAGCTCCTGCCCTGCACTAAGGGGGTATGTTATTGTACTTATACCCAGGGTCATAGTAAGTACACCACTAGTGTGTTTTAGGCTTTGTATTTTGTACGTGCATACCAATTCTGAAACACTGTAAAATATGTCTAGTATAGGTAAATCTAAAACAACTGGACTTGCTGAGCAATCATTGAAGACATAGTAACATAGTAACATAGTAAGTAAGGTTGAAAAAAGACACATGTCCATCGAGTTCAACCTTTTTTTTTTTTTATTAACTATCTATCTGCCAGTTGATCCAGAGGAAGGCAAAAAAAAACCCATCTGAAGCCTCTCCAATTTGCCTTAGAGGGGGAAAAAATCCTTCCTGACTCCAAAATGGGACTAGTCCCTGGATCAACTTGGACTATGAGCTATTTCCCATAACCCTGTAGTCCCTTACTTGCTAAAAAGCTATCCAACCCCTTCTTAAAGCTATCTAATGTATCAGCCTGTACAACTGATTCAGGGAGAGAATTCCACATCTTCACAGCTCTCACTGTAAAAAACCCCTTCCGAATATTTAGGCGGAACCTCTTTTCTTCTAATCGGAATGGGTGACCTTGTGTCAGATGGAAAGACCTACTGGTAAATAAAGCATTAGAGAGATTATTATATGATCCCCTTATATATTTATACATAGTCATCATATCACCCCTTAAGCGCCTCTTCTCCAGCGTGAACATCCCCAATTTGGCCAGTCTTTCCTTATAGCTAAGATTTTCAATACCTTTTACCAGCTTAGTTGCCCTTCTCTGTACCCTCTCTAATACAATAATGTCCTGTTTGAGTGATGGAGACCAAAACTGTACGGCATATTCTAGATGGGGCCTTACAAGTGCTCTATAGAGTGGAAGAATGACCCCCTCCTCCCTTGACTCTATGCCCCTTTTAATACAGCTCAAGACCTTATTTGCCCTTGATGCTGCCGACTGGCATTGCTTGCTACAGCCAAGTTTATCATCTACAAGGACTCCAAGGTCCTTTTCCATAATGGATTTGCCTAGTGCAGTCCCATTAAGGGTATAAGTGGCTTAGATACTTTTACATCCCAGGTGCATGACTTTACATTTATCAACATTGAATCTCATTTGCCACTTAGCTGCCCAGATTGCCAGTTTGTCAAGATCATGATGGCACATCCTGGATGGAATTAATTGGGCTGGATAATTTTGTGTCATCTGCAAACACTGATACATTACTTACAACACCCTCCCCTAAGTCATTAATGAACAAGTTAAATAAAAGTGGACCCAATACTGAGCCCTGGGGGACCCCACTAAGAACCTTACTCCAAGTAGAGAATGTCCCATTAACAACCACTCTCTGTACCTGATCCTGTAGCCAGTTTCCTATCCACGTGCAAACGCCTTCATTAAGCCCAACAGACCTTAGTTTAGAAAGCAATCGTTTGTGTGGCACAGTATCAAATGCTTTGGCAAAATCCAAATAGATCACATCTACTGCCCCCCCACTGTCCAGAATCTTACTTACCACATCATAAAAAGCAATCAAGTTCGTCTGACATGACCTATCCTCCATAAAGCCATGCTGATTGTTGCTCATAATGCCATTCATTAGGAAAAAAATTTGAATGTGATCCCTTAACAAGCCTTCAAATAATTTGCCTACCACAGATGTCAAGCTTACTGGCCTATAATTGCCAGGCTGTGATCGTAATCCCTTTTTAAATATTGGAATAACATCAGTTTTTCGCCAATCCATAGGCACCATACCAGATGACAGTGAATCTGAGAAAATCAGAAATAAGGGCTGGTCTAAAACTGAACTAAGCTCTCTTAGAACTCGTGGGTGTATGCCATCAGGCCCTGTAGCCTTGTTTACATTAATTTGTATTAAAGCTTTTTGAATCATATCCTGAGTCAGCCACTGACTAGATTGAGCTGAACCATTCGTGCAGTTATTAAGTGAGCCTATGAACCCAGACTCCTCTATTGTATACACTGAAGAAAATAACTGATTTAACACATTTGCCTTTTCTGTATCTGTTACAACCATACTGGTACCATTATTTAATGGAGCAACACACTCAACCTGCATCTTTTTACTATTAATATATTTAAAAAACTTTTTAGGGTTAGTTTTCACCTCCACCACAATTAACTCTTCATTTCTTTTCTTAGCCTTCCGGATTGCTGATTTACAACATTTATTACAGTGTTTATATTCATTAAATGCAGCTTCTGTCCCTACAGATTTGTAGTTTTTAAATGCCTTTCTCTTCTTTCCCATTAACTTCTTTACTTCTGTATTAAGCCACACAGGATGATTCTTAGAGCTCTTACGTTTAGTCCTTAAGGGAATAAATTGAGAACAGTAATGATTTAATATCATTTTAAAGGACAACCATTTCTGTTCTGTGTTTTTAGCTGAAAACCTAATGCCCCAATCAATGCTCTGTAGGGCAGCCCTCAAGGCACTAAAATTGGCTTTTCCAAAATTCATGGTTTTTGTTGCCCCAGTATATTTTTGTTTTTTGCACCAGACATTAAAATATATAACATTATGGTCACTATTACCCAGGAGTTCAATGACTTGCACATTTGCTATAAGTTCTGGGTCATTTGAGATCACTAAATCAAGAATAGCATTTTTTCTGGTAGGCTCCTCAACAACCTGTGCTAAAAAATTGTTGTGCAATAAGTTTATAAACTTGTTCCCATTAACTGATCTAGCAGTACCGTTGCTCCAGTCAATATCTGGGTAATTAAAATCCCCCATTATCATTACTTTACCTAAACTAGCAGCCTTTTCTATTTGCATTAGGAGCTTTGTCTCTTCCTCCTCACTTACGTTAGGGGGGTCTATAGCATACTCCTACTATTAATTTGCTGGATTCTTTACAATTGGTGAAGAACTCCACCCATATGACTTCTGCCCCCTCATTTTCTAACATAACCTCCTCCTTTATATGAGCTTTTAAATCCTGCCTAACATACAGACATACCCCTCCTCCTTTTCTATTGCCTCTATCCCTCCGAAACAAAGTATAGCCACTGATATTTACTGCCCAGTCATGCGACTCATTCAGCCATGTTTCGGCCACACCAATCACATCATATTTTCCTTCCAACACCAGCAGTTCCAGCTCTCCCATTTTACCAGTCAGACTTCTTGCATTTGTAAACATACATTTAATACTGGTACCATATTGAACATATGACATGTGGTCCTCCCTATCCTTAACAGTATCCCCAGCCAAATCTCCTCCCCCATTTTCCCTTTCTTTGCCCACTATCTCATCTAACCTGTCTTCCACTGAATCTTTTACTGAACCCTCCCCCCCACACCTAATTTAAAATCTCCTCCAACCCTCTAGCCATCTTCTCTCCCAAAACAGCTGCCCCATCATCATTGAGGTGCAGCCCATCCCTAGCAAAGAGCCTGTAGCCGACTGAAAAATCAGCCCAGTTCTCCAAAAACCCAAAACCCTCCTCCCTACACCAATCTTTCAGCCACACATTAATCTCCCTACGCTCCCGCTGTCTCCTTAGTGTTGCCCGTGGCTCAGGTAATATCTCTGAGAAAATTTCACTACTTATCTGAGCAGCTTCTTCAGTTCAACTGATTGGTGTGGGACGTTCAACTCAAGTTCAAGTATAAACTCTTCCACTAATCATTACTCAGCAAGTCCAGTTGTTTTAGATTTACCTATACTAGATACACCATTACCTGGATGAATGAAAATCTTCATAGTCATACTGTAAAATATGCATACAGCAAATGGCATCTTGCATAGCTCAGATGTTTCATGGTATATTCTTTATTTATACTACATGGCCATAAATATGTGGACACCGATACAATTACTGGTTGTTAAGCCACAACCATTACTAATGACGCAGTTGACATATCTGACAACTCATCCTATTTATGGCAGCATTTTGGGGTAGGCCCTTTACTGTTTCACTGGCATAATTACCCGATGTCCAAAGTAACTACTAATTATCTTCAGAGATGGGAATGGAAGAACTTTACTGGCCTGCACTTGTGACTGAACTAAAATGCTAATATGAGCTCAACATCAGTGGTCAACTTCTTATATATAAAAATAATTGTTGCACCAGCAATGTTTGGATTTCTAGGGGCTCATTTACTTAGCTCGATTGAAGGAATAGAGGAAAAATAGTTTGAATTTCGAATGGTCGAATATGGCTACTTCGACCATCGAATGAGCTACTTCGACCTTCGACTACGACCCTCGACTTCGAATCGCATGATTCGAACTAAAAAGCGTTGACTATTCGACCATTCGATAGTCTAAATACTGTCTCTTTAAAAAATTATTCGACCCCCTAGTTCGCCACCTAAAACCTCCCGAGGCCAATGTTAGCCTATGGGGAAGGTCCCCATAGGCTTCCTAAAAATTTTCTGATCGAAGGAATATCCTTTGATCGATGGATTAAAATCCTTTGAATCTTTTGATTCGAAGGATTTAATGGTTCGATCGTAGGAATAGCAGTAAATCCTTCAACTTCGATATTCGAAGTCAAAGGATTTTACTTCGACGGTCGAATATCAATGGTTAATTAACCCTCGACATTCTACCCTAGGTAAATGTGCCCCCTAATGTAAAGCTTTCCCAGAAGAATATATAATAAATGTTGTTTTAAGAAAAATACATTTATATTAGTAACATTTATTTTGCAATTACATGTGGGATAAGCAGGTGTCCATATATATTTGGTCATATAGTCTATATGACAGTGTTGAAAGATTACAATAGTATTTTGACTTGTAGTGGAAGCAGTAACTGGCAATGTTAAATACTGTATAAGTAGTTTTTGCACATGAAGAATATTTTAACCAAAGATCACAGCTATTTCAGTGATACAGTTACAGTAGTATAGACTGACATTGGGGAGAAATTGTGTTAAAAAAAACAGCAGGTAATGTATCACTGCTAGAATTTACAAATATATTAGAAGTCACCTTGGTGTTCCATGTCCTGTATAAAAGAGTTCAGTGTGCAGTATTGTGTCTTTATATGGTCACATAAATACTTCTTAAATTATTATAAATATCAACAGGGCTTACATTATCCACTATATAGGGTACAATATGAGTGGTGTAAATATATATAACAACAAATGATTAAACATATTTACATCACTGACTTCGGATTTTATTACACTTAAAAGGGGTTGTTTACCTTCCAAAACTTTTTCAGTTTAGTTGTTTTCAGATTGTTCACCAGAAATAAAGATTATCTGTTTTTCTATGTGTTTAATGTTTTTTACCTTATGTGTTGGGAAGGGTCATTGTTTCTGTAACTGTTTTAAATTAATACATTAGTTGATACATTTCTTATCTTTGGCCTTGCTCAGCAGAATCACTGAGTTTAATTAAAGGCAACTGTTATGGATACAATGGTTGCTAATATTCCACAAATTCTGCTGAGAAAGTATCAAGTAATGTAGCAAATTGTGATAGCAGCATCTGCACCTGGATTATTGAGCGGCCAGACTGAAACGCCAGATACAGGGACATTAAACATTGCAAAAAATGGGCTAAATGCTCAAGTTTCTGTATTTTTCAAGCCTTTTTCAGGTGCATAAGATAGGGGGTGGGAAACCCATTAGTCCCTGATTCAGGATGTTAAGTTTCTCAGTGAAAATTTTTGCTGCAAAACAAAAGCTATAGACTTCAGTGCATTGTGTGCTGAAAAAGTTACAGTGTAATGGGAAAGGTCACCAACTTCAAAGTTTTTCAAATTTTTAAATAAATTTTAGCTTTCCACTTGAACTTGCATTCCTAATTGAGCCTTAAAGGAAAACTATATCCCCAATCTCTACAAAAATATATTGCATTAAACCGCTTACATATGAAATCCTGATTAATTTAAATAAACTATTTTCATAAATATATAGTTTAGTGGTAGTATGTGCCATTGCATAATCCTAAATAGAAAAATTGCCATTTTAAATACTAAGGGCCATCCTGGGATCCTGCAAGTCACAGTGCAACAAACAAGGGCACACATATGTGTGTCACGTATGGCTTCCTAAATTCAGAACAAGTGCTAAGCTCCTTGGTCACGGCTCTTCTGCATGTGGCAGCTTCCTTTGGCCTCGGGAGGAGCCCTCAGCTACTCAGATCCTGTCAGGGCTTAACTTGAGAGGCGCAAAGCAGATGTTCTGAATGAGCAAAGGGGCAGTGCGTTTCCAAGGTTTTGGAAGGAAGGCAACAATTCAGAGAGTAGACGAAAAGTGTAGTCATGCAGGCTGGGGTCAGTACAGGTGGAGTTCATGTAGGGTCAGACAGGCAGTGGTCGGTACCGGTGGAGTTCAAGCAAGGTCAATCAGGCAGCGGTCAGTACAGGCAGCATTCAAGGAGTAGTCAGGCAGGCAAGGGTCAATATCGGCAGAGTTCAGAATTGTCAGGCAGATAAGAATCAAAACCAGACAGAAATCGCACCCAGTATACTAACAAGTTAGACCTAACAATAGGCAATGAGTTTGGGTTCAAAGCCCCTTTAAACATTCGAATTTCATGCCACCCAGTGTGATGACCTCATGTGCATGGCACACAAAACCCGGAACTGCGTGAGGCATGCGCCATAGGAGAACCGGCACTAAGAAGAGGAAGAAGCCTGCAGCAGGGTGTCCCCACAGAGAGTGCCGCAGGCTTCCCCGCCAGCCCACTGGACCACCAGGGTAAATCCTTACAATGTGTTAGGTCACATCAGCCAATATATGGACAAAGCTCTGTATTTTACTCTCACACATTTTCCAGTTAGTTAGGGGCCTATTTATCAGGCTGTGTAAAATGTGGAGAGAAACATTACTTGTGACATTCCCCAGAGCAAAGAGCAATTCGATTTTCACAGAAAAGTTCTTATTGGTTGCTATTAGCAACATTACCGGTCATGTTTCACTCCACTTTTTACACACTGCATTAGGCCTGGACTAGGAGTCAAAATAGGCCCTGCCATTCCAAGTACACAGAGGCCCAAACAACCCATTTACCAGCCCAAGCATTCCCCTACCAGCCCACTATATGGTAACTCTCTATGGAACCATACAGCAGCCCCTCTGGCATTTGCCAGAACCCACAGATTGCCAGTCCGGGCCTGCACTGCATGATAAATAGATCTTATTTTTGGTCAGATGAGCTCTAAAGCTGGCCATAGACGCACCGATCCAATCGTACGAATCATGGATTCGTACGATTTTCGGATGTGTGTGGAGAGTCCCAACATTTTTCGTCTGGCGGAGATCAGTCGTTTGGTCGATCGGACAGGTTGGAAAATTTCTGTCGGCTGCCGATAATATCTCTGCATGTATTGCCGATCGCGTGATTTTCAGTGGGAGACTGTCACTAGCTTTATCAGACATAACTATTGTGCGATTGCTGTCAGAGGTAGAACATTGGCTGATGTGTTATTTTACTACTTTATTTGATCGGAATGGTAAGACTTTGATCTGAATGGTTAATGGTGGGTGGGGTAATGGGAAAGTCCGATCATACAATGATTCGTGCGATCGGATCTTTGCGTCTATGGCCAGCTTAAGGGAGCACAGAGAATATCAGAAAATTGGTGGCACTATTTACTGATATCTATGTATCCAAAAATTCTTTAATGGCCATTTAATTTGACCTGTGGATTAAGTATTAATTCTGGGATTATAGTTTTCCTTTAATTTGTAGTATATTTCCAAACTACTGAGCTTTTGCAGTGCATATGCAATCAGGGCCAGATTTACATAATGGACACCCCTAGGCCCACTGTCGTTCATCACCCCTGTCCCCTCCCCTTTATTTCTGCACATGCACAACTTTTCATCATCAGGTCGGAGCACCAGGGATTGGTACATGGGAAATTTAAAAAACTATATCTCATGATCAGCCCCAATGTTTCTGAACCAATGCGGGTGTGGTTGGGCTTCATGCCGCCCCCTAAAATTCTGCCACCCTAGGCCCGGGCCTTAGTGGCCTTTCTTTTCCTTGCATACTGCCTGTATGCAATTTCATTAAACACTACAGGATGCCAGGCACATCAGTTCTGGAGGAACTTGGACTTACATATTAACCTGCTCAATAAACATTTGTATAAGACGACATTACCCCATGTAAAAGGTTATTTAGTGTCTTCTCTATGCTTTAAAACTTAATTTCATTATAAGACTAATTTAATTCCGACTTTCTTTCAGCAATATATTTCATAAAATATATATTCCATAAAATGTTACCCATTATATAATATTCTGCCTTACAGGTATCATGGTTAGTTATTAGCATAATAGCCACACATAAATTAAGTTTTCCTTCAATGCCTATAGGTGTTCTCAATAAAAAATGATTCCAAGATTTTTTCTGTTTTTTTTTTTGGCAGTTTTAAGAGGCTCCATCTCCTCTCTTGAAAGGTAAGACATAATGTGCCTCTTTGTGTAAGACCTTTAAGAAGTAAATAGATACAAATTACTTTCTTGTTCAATGTAGTTCTTAAGGATTTGGCTCAGAGACACACATTTGCTACATAAAAATACCAGTAATGTGCCTTTGTAGCCCACCCTTTTTTTGAAGAAAGCATTTCATTGAAATTAATACATTAACACAGGTCTTAAGTAATGGGGAAATACTTGGCACCACTGTCTCTGCTAATAATAATAAAGAGATATACTCAGCAACGTATCCATTCCAGGAAACCTTAATTGAATACTATTATCTTTGTTGGCAAATAAATGGTCAAGGCATTGCAAAAATGTTTATGTTCACAATACGACTGTAAAAGTTGTTTTTTTGTTTCAGGCTTCAGTGTACAAACTTGCATTGCACTTTGGAAACTTTGTATCCAGGCTTGATGAAACGATGGCAAGGTTGCTTTAAAAGTCCCATAAGGCAACACATACCATGTTAAGTGGAAAGAGAAACACCTGTTGCTCTTTTCTGTTACTTTGAGCCATCGTTTATAATTCAACGTTAGTTTAAAAATGTAGAAAGATCAGACAGCTAGGGAATACACAACACATATAGAAATGTGTTGGAATATACTGTTCCATCTGAGTAGAAGTAATGCAGCACAATGCATGTTCCTCTTTAATGCAGCACTTTAAAAGGACTGGGAATTACTGGAGACTGGGAAGTGGCAGAGCAGCAGAGTTCTCTTAAGAATGGTGTTTAACATGTCTTCACGATAGGTTTACAGAAGCATATCACTGACTTTTAAGCCCCAGGGAGCCCTTCCAATGCACACATTACTGCCGCAATGCTGCACAGCTCTTTAGGGGCTAATTGTTTTTATTCTAGAGAGCCTTTTGTAGGAAATCTCTTAATTATTTTGTTATTTACTAAAATGAAATACAATACAATCAGAATGTATGCTTCAAAGTAAAAATACCATAATTCAAACAAATAACATGCCTGTCATGAATAATATAACCAATTAGCAAAATAGCAACAGAATATTGTTTTGACTTTTTTATTTATCATCTAGTAATTCCACTGACAATAATGCAAATCTTTCTTTATGATACTAGATTGTACAATGTGCTATTGTAACCACAGCTTTCTCTCAGCTAAAGCTCTTGTGCCACCAATGGCTGAATCTGTGAACAAATGAATTCCAAAGAGTAAATGAATGGAGGCCTTTTATGCAAAAAAATGGGGGAAGGGTAAACACATGAAATTGTTTTTTGTTAATTGGATTTCAAACAAGTCTTTATTTGTATGGACATATTGTATGGTCACAAAAGTGAATATCAAAAATGAATACCCTTACGCTGTAGCCTATTAACATTAATAGTTTCTTGTCCATTTTCTAGTCATATAACCCACCATTAACACTATGCAATATATTTTTAAGTTTAACGTTTGTTGCAGCTTTGATTTTAACAAGAATTTTTGTGATTATGAGCACGTTAGAAAAGAATCTAAAACATTAGAAAACATTGGCATATAATGTTTAATTAGCTATTACATATATTGCCTGACATTCAAGGTTAGTTATGAAATTAGTAAGGGATAACCTGTACTGCTGAATCAAGCATATAAGACTTTTATTGATAATCTTCTGCTTTCTCAATAAGATCTTTATCTTGGTTCGTGATTTCCACATAGGACATGCTTCCCTAGCCCACATTAAAATACAAAAAAAGCTGCTTGCTCTTCAGTAAGCCGGCATATTGTTTAACAGAAGAACAAACCGCAGATCTATGGGGGATAAAACTGCATAAGAAATGTAACAGATATTCAGTACATTTGTAATTTGCTTTCAATGCCTTGTAATTTATTACAATTTATTATGGAAAACCATGTTCCTTAGATATTAAACATAATATAAAGCATGGCAGTGTTCACATGAAAATTCATTACACTAAAAATGGTCAAGGAAATTTCCTTCAGATTCTAATTAAATATATCTTTATTTCATTGCTTACAAAGACACAATACAGTATTATTATCTGACACTAAAGTATCTAAAATAAAAACTGGCCCTAGTTATTTTTTCTACCATGAAATGTCTGACAGCAGTATTACTCAAGTAAAACCCAAGTGATTCCATTTTCCAGTAGTTAGCAAATCGATATTTTTTTTTAAACAAGCAAACTTAAAAAAATGATATTGTTATAGCTTATAAAGGAACCATTCATATTCCCAATAAATTCACTTCAGGCATGGATTAATGTTAATCACAAATATCCATTTATCCCTTAGATCTCAGCTGCACAAAGAAACCCATCATTTGAGTTTGACAATTCTAGCAATGGATACATGTGTAGGTCTCATCCGTCATGTTTTTTAAAAGTTAAAGTACTTAGTATTTATTTGATCCGCTTACCAACAAAGCAATCTGCAGAACACGAGATTAGGTTCAATATTTTTAATTAAATTACATGAATATTTGGAATAATGTACTCCCTATTGTGAAATATAAGGATTTTCAAATTTACTGAGGCGTTGAATGACTGAAGACATGAGACCTGAGAGGCTGAGGTGGGAGGTGGGATCAAGTAATTTCTTATTTTACAATTGGTGCGCATTATATTTTATAATACACAAGCTTCAATGAGTCACGTGACTCAAAAAGCAAAATTTAATGTCTGTTTACATCACTGTGCTCGAATTATAGATAGATTATTTATGGATCTTGTGTATTATATAGTGACAAAGTACCCCTTATGGGTACTTTATTATAATACACAAGTTTTAGTAAGTTATGTGACAACAATGACATCACTAAGCTCCATTTATAACTGATGACATAACTAAGAGAAGTTTATAAGGATATAATTTACAGGATATTCATAGCTTTTGTTTATTATACCAATATAACAAAAGTGCCTATACTTTTTATACAATTAATGGGGGGCCCCACGTGAATGTTAACTTTAAGGGGCTGGCCACACCGGCAGATTCGGGCAGATTAGTTGCCAGGCGACAAAACTCTTCTTTGCGGCGACTAATCTCCCCGATCTGCCTTTTCTAAATGAAAATCGCCTGGGGGCAGGCAGTCGGAGCACTTCATTTTCTGAAGTCGCCCTTAATTGCCTCACAAGGAAACTTTAGAGATTGCAGAGATTGAGTTGCTATTGAAGTGGTAGATGCAATGTTTGCAGTATGTTCAGAGTGGGTGAGTGTTTTGCTTACCCCTTGTCTGGTAAAAGAATATATATTATATGATGTCCTTGTGGACTCACTGCTGGAAAACCCAACACCCCAATAAAGAAACATTAGTAACCATAAGACTTTCATTGAAAATGTACTCACAACCAGTAGGGCAGCATTGCCTGTACCCATATATTTTTTGAAGCTTGATATAATGTGACTGACTTTTACTGCATGCCACTTGACAGAATTGAGAGACTCACGTGTGTGGTGGAAGCTAATGCAAGGACTGATTTTGAGTTAAGTCTGAAGCTTATTGTGTTCTAAATTCGGCATGGTTATCTACATTTCTACCTGCCTTGCTGCCTCTTATTTCTGGTATCTAAATTAGGAGCACTGGCTTGATCTGACTTTGTTATTTTCTTGTATCATTTCCATCTGATTCACCTGATTTAACTGGAAAATCTGCTACTTTCGTTCTCAGGCATGTCTGATAATCTTCCTACATATGCACAAAGCAGTATCCCGCTGCTATCTGGTTCACTACTTTATTTTGTTTTCTTTATTTATATAGCCCCAATACAATACGTAGCTGATAGCTGAGATTATACATTATTCACACCAGTTTCTGCCCTAGTGGAGCCTAAGGTTCCTATGTCCTTCATATACACTATTGTCTTTTTTATCAGGTTCAACTAACCTGCATGGATTTTTCTGTGTGGGTGGACATTTGCATATCAGGAGGAAGCCTATTCAATTATGGGGAGAACATGAACACTTCTTGCAGATACCATGATGTACTTCTAGTGTGTAATAATTTAACTACTGTACTCGTAATTTGGTCTGTACACTTTTAGTTACTTCCCACAAATACTGTTCTATTAGTTTTTTTCCTTTTGATATTGTTCTATTGCTTATTTGCTTACTATTACACATCCCTTAATTTTATAAAAACTAAAAATAATTTTTCAACTCACAGCCTATTTAAACATATAGTTTATCAGTTTTTATTATTTGACAAATATTTTTGTGGGGACATCATTGTGTTTATAATATATGTACCTACTTGTCGCTTGTTCCTTGCACTTTAATTTTCCACTTGACACTTGCTTACATATCGTCTGATTCTTCCATTGCTTGCTCTTTTACCAACATTTTCTACAAACCTGGACCCCTCCCAGCACTAAGGAATATTGTTAATATTGTCTAATCACTCATGCTATGTAGACATGAACAGTTATTGCCATCATTGGTGTGTAATGAGCATTGTTGCATTTCTAAAGGAAACCTAAAAGAGCTCAGGAGTTAAACATTTTTATTATGGCCAGAATTAGTAATCAGTAATTTTGGACAGACAAAACAGTGCCCAAAGGGTATTCTATCCAACATCTTGCTGTAAAGGAACATATACCCCTGATCAGGTCCAGACTGAGAATTAAAATAGGCCCTGGCATTTCAGGTACACAGACAGCCCACATAGAGACCCAAACAGCCCCCACCAGCCCACTAAATACGGATTTACTGACTATGGGACCTTATAGCAGCCCCTCTGGCATTTGCCAGAAACCACAGATTGCCAGTCCGGGCCTGCCCCTGATGCCTGCCTTCTGCCATATGGTCTTCTGGAATTCTTCAGAATGAAAATAATCCAGTGTGAACTAATCAGATCTAAAAGAGACTCTAGTGTATACTGCCTCAATGGGATCAACTCTGGGGAGGGTGGGCAGTAGCTGTTCAAAGTTAAAGGGACACCCCCTTCACTTTCTTTTTAGCACCGGGAGGTTCTGGAGGAACGTCATTTCGTTTCTACTATGTACTTTATTTACTGTATATAGCTGAAATGACAATAAAATCCACTTGACTTGACTTCATCCCTCCTTTTAATCCTTGTGTCTTCACCCAACAAGCTACACAAAAAACTGCAGCACCCATAATTCCTATCTTAAACTCCTCCAGTTAAGTATTTACTGTTCCTGCCATTGCCCTGTCATTTCCCAGTTCCTGACTCATTCCCAATACACATTCCCAATACACAGGCATTCTTTAAATCTGATAAAATACATTTAGCATAAAACTGAATTTTTTTTGTTTTTCTAATGCACTAGAAATCCAGATGCATCAAATACAGTAACTACATTTAAAAACAAACAAGTAGACTGTACATGTTTGTAGAATAGTTTTGTAGAAGATGGTAGAAATAAAACCTTTCTTTTGCTGTTTTAAACTACATATTAAAGAATGGAAACCTTATTTTTATAGGTTATGGCACACTATATTTTATGTTCTTTCTACTCATGCCAAATTCATTAATATATGTATGAGATCTTGAAAAGTCTATTGCATCTTAAAATGTATGAATAATATAAACTCAAGAGGGGAAATGCTAAAACACATTTTGTTTACATATCAATAATATATATGAATGCTATTTTTAGCAAAAGACATTAAAGTGCTAAATTTAAAATACATTAAGGGAATAGAGCACTTAATTATGTAATTAAGCCACTTTTGTTGTTATGTCTGACGTTACTTTTATATGGATAAACAATAGAAAGTTCAGGATAAATTGCAACCTAATATAGAAGAATCAGCAAATAAAGAATTATGAGCTACAATGTTCTGTGCAACTAAAAGTACTGAATTGTCAGATATTTATTTTGTTTTTCAGGTGTCTTTTAAAAATCCTGTTCAATAATATCACATTGCAAATTTCTTTTGTACATTGGTGTTTGCAATGTATCACTGAACAACATACAAAGAGCCAAACAGTGGCTTACAAACATTGCTCGTCTAAAACTTTCAATATCCTGCAAAAGTAAGCTATTGCAGTTTAACAAGTCACAACTGAATGAAGTCATGCCTAATTGTATACTGTAAGTCAAAGAGGTACTGCAATGTCCACTGGCCAGGGGTAGTTAGTTTGGACAGAAGAAGTGAAAACCAGGTGATCTGAAGAGCCAAGTTTATTGTTTCATGAATATTTTTATAAAGTACACAATTCTTTCAACTCTTTTATGAGAAAGTGCGTAAACATAGCTGCATCAAAGTTACTTATTAGTCTGATTTACTTGAGGTTCAGCATATAAAACTAAAATGGCAATTTAATAAAAGTTTCTGAAAAATTGCAAAACCTATTTTGAAATAGCTGCCATTCTCTTGAAAATGTGGAGAATAAATTCTTACTCTACATGTGATCAGTAAATTAATCCCATTACATGGGCTGAAGAGAGTAAAATGGGCCTGTAATTTACAATGTTACATAGTTAAATCTGGTTGAATAAAGACAAAGTTCATCAAGTTCAACCCCTATAATGAAAACCCAGCATCCATACACACCGTGACCCCTTCATACCTTCACATAAATTATTTATACCCTTATCTATACTAATTATAGAGTTTAGTGTCACAATAGCCTTTGATATTATGTCTATCCAAGACATAATCCAAGCCACTCTTAAAAGCGTTAACAGAATCAACAATCTAAGCCATTTAAGGTGTTTAAAATATAGAAATAGGCATTTGAGTGTCAAACCACTCATTTCATTATTGCCTCTGATGTTTAGATAGAAAATTACAGAGCATATGCTTATTAATATGATATTCAAAGACCTGTGTTTGAACCTTCAAAGCTTTGCCTGAGAGGGGTCACAATTCTCAAATGCACTATTTATGCCAATAAAGGTGTACAGTTTATGTAGACAGTTTGAACATTAGTTTAGCTAGACAGAAGAGAAATAAAGTAACCATATAATGGCACACTGTGTCTGTTCTCCACATTCTCCCCATACTGTAACATATGCTTGTTTCCTGTTTAATTCAGTTTTCAAATAATTTATCTCATATTCTGTATTTGAGAGCAGCTGCATTTCAGAGTTCATGCTATTTTTACTTGGATTTTAGAGCACTGGGAAAGATGTTAGTGCTTGCTAAACAAGAAATAATTATTGGGTATATCATGTTATTCATTGGGAAACTCCATTGCAAAGGCATCATTTGGAATACAATGACAAGCCCAATTAGAATAAAAAGGTTTTTTTTGGTTCAGAATTATTTACTCTTTACTTAGTCTTGCCTGTCAGTCTTGGAATGTAAAGCAATTCTACATATTCTAGATTGAATACATCACACTATCTTCATGTTTTTATCCAGACTAACAATCAGTGTTTGTTTAATTGTTAATTGGTTTCTGATGGTAGTTTTAATGACTAGTCTGTTGCCATATAAATCTCTCCTTTTGTGTTAGATGCTTTATGCCTTTTTTTACAGGCCTGTTTGCTCGTATATAAGTAATTTCAATAAAAAAAGAAACAATGCAATTATTTCCAAATATAGGAATATCTAATTTATGGTGTGCAAGCTGAAAAGTCTTGCAATCAAGTTTTCTGTCTTATTTTGAAAGTGCTGTAACAGATAGTATATTAAAAAGAAACATATACCCTATTTAAATATCATTTTGGTTTGTTGCCTTTAAGGGCTCAGTAAAGAATACTGAACGATGACAGGTTATACTTTAGAGCAAGCCTTATTATTTTGCATATTTGTACAGATGCTGAGCTGCATTATATAGTTGAGATTTGTAAGTCGGGACAATGTTTGCTAAGAAAAGGTAGATAAATTACAATGATTAAATACAGTATTTTCCTACAAGTTGCAGCTGCTTAAAAAGAATAGTGGAAGGTTACAACTGAAATGAAGCTACTTAGGTAGGTTCTGTGTAATTCTGTAAGTCAGTGAGCCAGTGAGTCAGTGTTTGAAATCAGTAACTGAGTACACTGAAAACAGTAGTACACAGGGTGTATAGTAGCCAAACAGTTTACCAGGCTTATACGGTAAATATACAGGAGAATGTTATAATTAAGAGAATTAAGAGAAGTGCCAAAAGGATGTAACCAAAAGAAGAAAAGAAGCCAGGACAGAGATAAACACAGTACCAAAGGGTTATTCAAATTTGTAGACAGACAAGCCAATTTTCAAATACCAGCTATCTAACAGTTCAAGAGCACCCTTACTAACACAGAGCTCATGCAGAGGGCAACTCCAGGCTAGTCTTCTTACAGCATTTGGTACAAAGGAACAATAATTAACCCATAACCTTGCTGGATAGGGTAGCCTCAGAAACCCTAACAATATGCCTTAATAAATGAATTAAGAAATTCTGGTAAAACAATGCCCATTCAAACCAGTCATATCAACTGAGTAAAGTGTTAATATGGAGTTTTTTGGAAATGTATGGGCATTAAAACACAAAACTATTACAGTATGTTTTATTGCATGTATCTTGCAAGGGACACATATTATGAATGTTAAATCTAGTGTTTTCCTGATAAGGGATCTTTCCATAATTTCCATAATCTCCATACCTTTAAGTCTGCTAAAAAAAGAATTAAATAAATCCAATAAGGTTGTTTTGCCTATCTTAGTTAGGATTAAGGACAATGTACTGTTTTATTATTACAGAGAAAAGGAAAATATTTTTTTAAAAATAATTGAATTATTTGATTAACATGGAGTCTATGGGAGATTTGTCTTCCTGGAATTCAGATAACGCATCCCATACCCATACATTGCAGAGCAACACTAGGCAGTTACAAACTGGTAGTACAGAATTTATGCATACACTAAGACAAACCTGATCAACCAAAAGTAACAGATAATAAACATCAAGATGTGATGGACAAACAAGCCTATTACTATTTCCCTATATGTTATATTCCATACTCAATCAATCAAGCTAAATGTTCCAGTCCCTGACTTACCTGTTCCCTTTTTCTCAACACAATTCAATTAGACCAACCTTCCTATTTTAGAAATAAAGAATAAACATTTTTTTACCAATAATTAACATCTGCCTTTGGTACCAAAGTGCCTTAAATAATCTCAGAATGTGAGAGCTGTCAGAGGGAGACTTGTTAAATGTTTCATTTGCTTTGTACAGAAAAGATATTGTACATGATGCTGTAGCATTGTGTATAAAGCTCAACATCAGACATGCAACCACTGTGAAGCTATGGGCTCATATTTTGACTTTATAAACAAAGACAAGAAAAGGTCTTAAAGGACCAGTAACATAAAAAATATTTTAAAAAAAAATATTTAAAAAAAAATATTTCTGCAAATCAAAAAAAAAAAAAAAACACCAAGACACTTTTAACTTTAAATTCACAAAGTTTTTATTAAGAAATAACTTACTAATTCTCTGCTTGCGCTCCTCTTCAGAAACGGCGACATGGCAATGATCCATCGTGCAGTGCTTAATTTCTCCTCCCTGCCTTCTATAGGAGATAGCCAGGGAGGAGAAATTGAGTGCCGCACGATGGATCGTCGCCCTGGAGCCGTTTCTGAAGAGGAGCTCAAGCAGAGAATCGGTAAGTTATTTCTTAATAAAGACTTTGCAAATTTGAAGTTAAAAGTGTCTTTGTGTTTTTTTTGTACAAACAAATTTTCTTAAAACATTTTTTATGTTACTGGTCTTTTAAGGGGGCAGTTCACCTTTAAGTTAACATTTAGTATGTTATAGAATGACCAATTCTAAGCAACTTCTAAATTGGTCTTCATTATTTATTCGTAATATTTGTTTTAATTATTGTCCTTTTTCTTCTGTTGCTAGGGTAATTTGAACCCAAGCAACCAGATTGCTGAAATTGCAAACTGTAAAGCTGCTGAATAAAACGTTAAATAACTCAAAAACCACAAATAATAAAAAATGAAAACCAATTGCAAATGGTTTCAGAATATTACCCTTTACATCATGCTACACACTAATTGAAAAGCGAACAACCTCTTTAATACTTAATTGTATATTTTAAAACAGACATTTAGTTATAAAATGTTTTTTCTGTACCTAAAATTTTAATATATTGCTGGATATAAACCAACACCGATAATGAAAATATTCCTTATGGTTTTTGGCCAATGTAAAATGGTGTTTCTACTTGCTCTGGTACAGGAAATACAAGAGAGTTTTTAAACATGTTCTTCAAGGTAAAAATATATAAGGATGTAGACCACTGTAAAATGCAGGCTCATTAGTCTACACATTCAGAATTAGACTGGTCTTTAGGGTATTCCATTGTGTTAAATTGTACCATAGATTCCAGTAATACAAAATGTTCCTTAGAATATCTTGTGATGTGCAAATCAACCCAATTATAGGTACAGGTCACACATGTCTAGTTAGCTGTAATCGATGCTCTTTCTGACAAATAATGAGAATGTGCAGCATCTAATATCACTATACTTTGGTACCTAATAACAATTTGCAACAGTAGCATGCCTTTCAATTATTGTGGTCAATAAAGCTGTTTTATTTCCTTAAGATCCCCATGAAAAGATTTAATTAAGGCCAGCTCATTAAAACAGAAAAAAAGTTACTTTCTTTTTTGTATCCTCTGGCATAAAGGCACACATATAATGAATTGGAGATTTAATTTATCTTAATTGTAAAATATTGAAAAGTATTTTTGTCACTTTTTCCCTTTTCCCTTTTCCTCCTGAAAGTGTGAGGAAAAAAACCCTTTAATTAGATTATTTTAATCTTTTCATGACAAACAGCTAGTTTTTAATATAAAACTGCAAATTGGTAGCTGTTGCTAGATTTATTTTAAAATAAATAAAAACCCAAATATTTAAAAATGGATGACATTAAACAAAACACATGATAAACATATTATGGTCTCATATATATAAAGTGAGTACAGTCATTTTTTTTATCTGAGCTTATTAGCATTGACTTTGTATTGTCCACCTAGCAGTTGTGTTCGTACATTCCCCAAATTCCCTAGAGCAATCAGAAAGTGCACAATGCACTGCAAATCTGTGTTTGTGAAATGGTTTTCTTGAACAAAACTATACAGCTTTGCCCATAGACTGGCCTCCATCACAAAGACATAGTAACAGCGTACACATTAATGTAAGGGGTGTACAGCTATTAGAGGCCTGGCCAAGGCATTCATTTTTAAAGCTATGCAACTGTAGGAAAAAAATAACCAGATAACCAGATAAATAATTATGCTATTGGTTTTGCTTTGTGATTTATTAGCAAATTACATTGGCGATTAATTGGCTTTTAAAATCCTGCACACAACATTAAAATTACAGTATTGAGAATCTTTAAACTTAAGTATAAGAATCTTTAAACATGGGTATTGGATCTACTAGTTGGACGAAACTGCATGCAATTACACTGCTAATTTAAATCCCATTTTTTAAAAACAACACCTCCTGTAACAACTACCTGCTGTAGACTGGTTACAAGCAAATGTTTTCTACACTGTGTAGTAACAATTACACAGTAATTGCAATTGGCACTAGAACATATAACTAGGTTTGCCACTTTTTTTGCAAAATTACTATCACTCTTTAAACATCAAGCATGACCCTGCAAAAAAATTCTACTCCTCTATTACCTCTGCCACCCAGTTTATCAATGAAACACCCCATCTTGCACCTACAAATATTCTTCTATTTCACCAAACCTGCATTTAGTTTCATACACTTACTCAAGAGTGTAAAGACACAGCATACATGGAAACATTCTAAGATGTAGGGAAAGTAAGCATGTCACCCCTATTGTGACTTGCAAAAGGGGCCAAGGAAAATTAGAAAATGGGTAATAGCAATTTGATAAATGCTTCTCCAAATAATTGTGTTATTGGACCTAAATAATTAAATATTTAAAACGAAAACACTTTAGGGCGAGGTCACACTGGGTGTTTTTTACATTGTGTTTTTAAAAATGTGCGGTCCAGCGTAAATACTGAAAATAATGGCACTATAGCAATTCCCACTAGGTGTTTGCGAGCCAACATCCGCCAGTATTTGTGTTTTCCTGCAGAAACTTCACTATGCAGAAGAAACGCCGTATTATTGAACTTTTTTTCATTGACGTATTTAAGCTTGACTGTGCATTTTAAAAAAAACACCATGTGACCTTGCCCTTAAGGTTAAAATGGTGACCTTAAAAAACTTTAAGGAAATAAGTATTAAATGGGGAACACAAAATGGCATACTAACGTTCAATGTGCCTGTGTGCTTAATGCTAATAGAAATCAGATATAGTGGCCCAAGTGTTAGTTACTAGGGAGATTTCTGGAATAAGGGATATTATGAAATTTGAAAACAACTCCATTGCAAGAGTTAGCTGACAAAGTATTTAAGATTAAATGTTTAAGATGTGTTAGCCTTAAGGGTCTGGCCACATGAGCAGATTAGGGGAGATAAGTCGCCCCCAGCGACAAATATCCTCTTTTTCAGGGCGACAATATCCCCGAACTGCCTGCCCTTCACCGACTAAAATGAAAATCGCCTTGGGCAAGGCACACGTGGCGCTTCGTTTTCCGAAGTTTAGTTGTGAGGCAACTTCGGCCAACTTCGGTAAACGAATCGCCACGTTTAGGGAGATTTGTCACTGGGGAGACTAATCTCCCCGAATCTGCTCATGTGGCCAGACCCCAAGGGCTCTTACTGAAAATGCCCCATTGAAAAAAGCTAAATGCGTCTATTCCTGCAATCCCCTGCGGCTGAACGCAGAAAAAGGGAATGCAGGGGAGCGCAGCTTCAACCGCTCATCAGTAAGAGCCCTAAAAGAGCTTAGTGTATAGGGTATGCTAGTTCGCATTCAATTTGCATTCTATTTTCTCTGACATCAGATTATTTCAGTACTTATTTGCCACATTATAAACAAACTTAATACTGTATTTTTTATATACAACATGCTATTAACAGATGAACTTCATGTTGCATGTCATCATTTTAGAAAAATAAATTTTCATTTATATAGTATCACAAGACCTGCAGTAGGATGGTAGTCTTTATAGTAAGTATACTGTAAGTGACAATGACATATCTACGTTCAATATTATCTGTTAAACCAAATATGACATTTTCCCACAGAGTAAGCATCAGGACAGCACAAGTCTTTTGAAGGAAAATGGTTTTTCTTTCCAAACAACACAAATAGCTTTCAGCAGCAGTATAAGTTCAATAACAATAAAGAGGCATTAGAATTACAGACCATCCAGGGGGTGACCATGTGCACAGGCACATAGGATCAATAATGCCAGGATCCAAGACCCTCTCGTGTCTCTCCCAGTTAGAGATCTTGAGAGACTGACCAGCTTGGGTTTTAAGGACTACTGATCAGCCACCTGAGGCTAATCAAACCCAGATGGTCAGCCTGTACTGCCTCACTATGCTACAACAATATGTAAACATAAATTCACTGTTGTGTTGAAAAAGTCAGCATAATGTAGTCTATAATTTATAGCATGGAAAATTGGCAAAAATATTAACATTTTGTTGATTTTGAATAGGCCTAATTTAACAATCTTTTATGTACTGAGAAAGAATTGGAACTTGTCTGATCATAGTTGCCGTTAAATATGTATGGGTAGTTGGTCAATTTTAAAAACAGGTGCCATTTTTCCAGGGGGTACACACTTTGTAATTTAATTAAGGCATTCAGAAGGGCTGTAAAAACTCAGAGGCACAACCTTTTTAACAAATATTCTGCTCATGATGCAACACAACCTAGTTCCCCATCTAATGCCTCACAGACTGTGGACACTAGGTCTGGGTCGGAGGTGCCTCCAGCTATCTTCACATATTGACCACACTTTCTACATATTAAAAAGATTATGAAAAATAATTTGTCCATTCTCCAGACTGACCCAATTCTAAATGACATCCTGAAAGATGCTGGTCAATTTGTCACTAGGAAAAGTAAAACTCTAGGCAATTTCCTTGCCCCCAGTCTGATCACTTCTGTCGAAAATTCCACTAACGCCACCTGACTTACATACGAATTTACAACAAGAATTGTGGCAACATCAAAGCATCCAGATTAGAAACAATGAATATCAGCAAGACCTTAATTTTGCCACTATCTCCTCATCCTGAAGTATTTAAAACTGATGGATAGATCTTCCTCAGTGTTCACAGTTTCTGGACCAAAATGAGTGAGGATACCTGACAATATGTACTGTATATGAATAGCAATTAAGAAAATAAAGAAGATTAGTGCAAAGCAAAAAGTAGTTTGGAGAATGAACCTGTAGTCTCTGGTAGGCACCTGGCATCCCAATCTAATACATGCTAAAATGAACCTTCCAGTTTTCCTGAAAAAAATAGAAACTCTCTGTTTGTGAAACTAGAGCAATATCAATAGCCTGTGACATATTGCATAACTGACAATAGTAGTAAATATATTTCAATATATTTAGTTAGGCATTGTGTTTTTTTAAGGATAAGATAATTTACTAAATGGGGTAAGGTATTTTTCTAAGATAGGCATTGAAATCCAATCTGAGAAATTATTTTGCTCTTAGATGCTACATTACAATTGAAATTATAAGCTATCATATGTTCACACTACACATGAATCTTGTTTAAATTACAGCTAAGATATTATTTTGATAGTGAAACATAACATTTTTAAGAACAGAAAATTGCTTCTCATTATTAAAATACCGACCTGAATAAATCTAAATCTTAAATGCGAGTAATGTATAGACCCAATCATTTTAAAGTACTTAGAACATAGATGCAACATTTTCTCGTATTGTAGTTGCACTCATATTCTTGGAAATGTAGCTCACTTGGATTTTTAATCATTATATGTGTCATACAAGAATAGGCTCATACTGATTGATGATCCTCAGTGTGGGATTTGGACGACAAGCTGAGTGACAGTGACCTGCCAAGCCATTAATTGGTAATGTGGCTGATGGAAAGAACATTTCTCAGAGTCTTTATTTGTTCAGTGGACTGAAAACACCAAATCAGAATCTCGAATGTTAATACTAATAGGTCAAGAATGCCTTTATTGCCTTGAAATTATTTAGAAATGCATAATGCAAATAATAGTAAAAAATGTTAATACTGTATATTTTCTGTAAAATTCATTTTTATAAAGTAGGCATATTTTAACTAAACCCTAATACTAAAGTAGTGTATAAATAAAATAAAGACACAACTTAAAGAGGTAGAAGAATCTTACTGTGTAAAAACCTGTGCTGAAAATGATTTCACCTATGATTTTTTTCCTAATAGTAAAAAGCAAAAGAAATGTCATTTTGAATATTTCTGATTGTGGGATGTAGAGAAAGGAGTTTATGGGGTTGTTCACCTTTAAATGAAGTTTTAGTATGATTTAGAGAGTGATATTCTGAAAACATTTATGTTTTTTTAACTTTTTCCAGTTTGCAATTTCAGCAATCTTAGTTCAAATTACTTTAGCAACCTGGTATTGATTTAAATAAAGACATATGAAAATATAAAGAGGTTGAATAGAAAGACGAGTAATGAAAATACATTTGTAGCCTTACAGAGCATTTGTTTTTGGATGGGGTCAGCCAACTGAAAAGTTGAATTGACCATTCTATAACATACTAAAACTTTACATATAGGTGAACTAACCCTTTAATAAAAGTACTCTTAAACTCATAGTATCTGTAAACCTGAGACACAGGCTGCAGCTGGGGGTGGGAGGAATTTGTTTATCTAAAGCTTATTATCTCTGCTTAAAGGGCACCTGTTGGGTAAAAATGTTATCCCCAACCAAAGGTGTGGGCTAATAGAGCAATTCGGGCAGCTTTTCATTAAATGCATGCGAGTGACTGGACATGGCTACTTGCACCAGAGCTCCCTCCCAGGAGTGGGTAGCTTAGCGCTTGTCGGAGGGGGGCATTTTTTTTAAAGAAAAAAACTACTGCTATCCCTCAACCGGAATGCAGGCTCTATTAGCTAATAATTGGTTGGGGATAACATTTTTACCCAACAGGTGCCCTTTAAATATGCATGTAATATTACAGATGGAGTTAGAGGAAGGTTGCAAGGGTAAAACCAACGCTATAATTAGTTAGTGGCAATACACAAAAAATGTTTGTTGTATGAAATGAATGATTTTAGCATGATAAGTAAAAATTGTCTACTTATCAATACATTGATCGGGTGCAAACGATTGTATCTTTCTGACAAAATCATCTCAACAGTTTAGAGAGATTAAAAATCTCTATCATAAAATGATGAAATTTCACGAGTGGATGATACAGTAATAATCGTTAAATGATCATTCACTGCGCATTTGAAAGTATATAAAGGGACAGAAAATATTGGTTAATACTGTATATGTAAGATCTTGCAGCCTACACAACAAAAATATTTAGGAAAAAAAAAAGTCCAACAAGAATATGCCTACAAACAAGGAGCACATGCACTGGCTACACAATTAAATGGTGAGGAAGGAGGGGAAACGTTAAGAAGGCAGTGAAAACTACAAATTGCAGAATTGAAAGTGAAAGTAATTGCCAGCCCCACCTCTATGCTTAAGTCATAGAGGTGGTGCAGACAATATATGATTGACAGCTGAGATTTCTAAATACATTTATAATAGGTATGGGAAAAAAAAGAATTTGGGTTTTGTGTTTAATTTGAAAAGGAATCAGCTTTAGTTTAACATAAGTGAAAAGATTAATAAAAGTGCAATTTCATTTTAGTTAACAAATAGGCAGAATACATTTCAAACACAAATCATATTTATTGTCCTTAAGTTGTATATAGGTGTACACTGTGTCAAGGATTAGGTAGGGGGAGCTGTGGAGACTGAAGGGAAAGGGCGAGTCCTTGAGGCAGGAGCTGTATGTGCCTAGGGGAAACTTGAAGGGAAGCAGGAACAGGTTGATGAGGGCGAAGAGTCAGACTGGAACAGGTGCAGAACAGGACGGAGAGGGCGAAGAGTCAGACTGGAACAGGTGCAGAACAGGACGGAGAGGGCGAAGATCAGGACTGGACAAGACAAGGCAGGAAGAAGAGGGCGACAACTCAACAGGAACAGACTGAAAGGGGCAGGAGTGGAACAGGAACAGACTGGATGGGACAGGACGGTGCAGGCGTAGAACAGATCAAACTGGGGATAGAGTGCAGAGGGGGACTAGAGCGGATAGCAAGACAGGACTGGAGCGAGAGGAGACTGGAGCAGGATAGCACGAGAGGAGACTGGAGCAGGATAGCACGAGAGGAGACTGGAGCAGGATAGCACGAGAGGAGACTGGAGCAGGATAGCACGAGAGGAGACTGGAGCAGGATAGCACGAGAGGAGACTGGAGCAGGATAGCACGAGAGGAGACTGGAGCAGGATAGCACGAGAGGAGACTGGAGCAGGATAGCACGAGAGGAGACTGGAGCAGGATAGCACGAGAGGACTGGAGCCAAGGATAGCAAGAGAGGACTGGAGCAAGGTAGCAAGAGAGGACTGGAGCCGAGGATAGCAAGAGAGGACTGGAGCCGAGGATAGCAAGAGAGGACTGGAGCCGAGGATAGCAAGAGAGGACTGGAGCCGAGGATAGCAAGAGAGGACTGGAGCCGAGGATAGAAAGAGAGGACTGGAGCAAGATAGCAAGAGAGGACTGGAGCAAGAGAGGACTGGAGCCGAGGATAGCAAGAGAGGACTGGAGCAAGATAGCAAGAGAGGAGTACAAGGTACAAGGCAGGGTTGGATCAAGGTCAAGGCTGGGAAGGTACAAGATAAGGTAAGCAGGACAGGACAGGACAAGACAAGGCAAGGCAAGGCAAGGCAGAATAATAAGGGAACAGGGGCAAGAGCTAGAGCTACCTAGTTAGGGGCGCTGCCGCAGTACTAGGAACACCATGCAATGCTCTGGCAAGGAGTGGTCTAAGAGCTACCCTTAAATAGGGAAGAGTCAGCCCTGATTGACTGATGAAACTAGGTAGCAGCTGGGTTGGGGCTGTAGATGTCAAACAGGCTGCAGCTGAGCTGGGGCTGGAGAGGCCAATCAGGCAGAAGCTGGGCTGGGACTGCAGAGGCCAGGTTATACATAGCAAGCAACCCTACAGGCTGCTCACCTGGCCAAATGGTTAAGGCATCGAGCCAGAAACCCAAATGTCCCTGGCTCGCATCCCAGCAATACCTGACACACTGTCTTCCACTGGGATTAATATGTGGAACTTATTTTTATATTGTCTCACATAAAAAGTTATCCATATCTATTTCTTGCTTTGCTACAGATCTGATTTGCACATAACAGAGAATATAAAAAAATGAAGAATGTCACACTCTACAATTCAATTATAATCTACATGTGCAATATCATATAGTTTTATTCTTATGAAACAGTGCTGTTAAATGGAACGCGTGCTGTTCTAAAACATGATATTATATGTAACTGACAAATCCCCAAACAATTTAGAAGAAGCTATGTTTTAAATTCCAAAACTATAATTATATTGGCAGACTTTACAATGGATACCAATTAAATACCTCAGAGATATACCAGATAGCAATGTTAAAATACTGTATGTGAATTACTTGTTGCAAAAATGTGGTTTTCTATGTAACTGTTGTGCAAGATAAAAAAGGTGGCTACAAGAAATGCAATTGACAGGCTAGGTTGACACATGTAAAGTTTTATACGTATGTATCAAATACAAAATTAACATTGACAAGAAACAGAAAGGTAAACACTGCAGATGTTTTCTGTTTTTTTTTTTAAAAGGTAAGTTTTATTTCGTTTTTGAACACAAAACATACACACAGAACAAACAGTCAAGCAGACCGGTTCATATAGATTATACATAGGTACAAAAAAATGGCAGAATGTACAAGTCGACTACAAGCACAACAATATAAGCATTGACATGAGACAATAATGGACTTTTGGGATAAGCGAACACCCGAGGGACCCAAGAGGGGGTACAGGAGGAGCGGAATCACCACTAGTATGACCCAGACGGTGTGTGCAACTACCGTTCAGTCAGGGAGGTTCGGATCTATGTCAGTCCACGAGCAACAAATGTTGTCAAATTTTGTAGGCGAGCCCCTAGATTCATAGGTAAGTTTGTAAAGGGGTAAGACATTATTAACTAGCTGCACCCACGCTCTAAGAGAGGGTGGTAAGTTGCCCATCCAGTGCATTGCAATGGTTTTTTTTGCGTAGAAAAGTAGGACACGAAAGGCAATTCTGGGGTATTTGGCCGGGACTAGTTCCTCTAAGACCCCCAACAGACAAACGGACGGGGTGACAACCCTCGGGAAGTCAAGGTTATCAGCTAGAAAGTGAACCACTCTCGTCCAAAAGTTGAAAATCTGTCGACATTCCCATATTAGGTGGAAAAAGTCCGCGCCTGGTTGCTGACACCTCGGACAAACATCAAGGGGGATTCGGCCGATGTTTTCTGTTTTTAAAGGAGGAAAGGTATAATCACTGAGAGGATCCTAAAATATTAGTCACTTATGTGAGATGCCAGGTAATTTATAAGTTACCTTAATAACTGTAGGGAATCTTCTCTGCTACAGAAGAACGGGTGTTATGAAGAAGCAGGCTTGGTGGAGGAGAAGAAATTTGTGGAAATTTAAGGAAACTATTATTGTAGCAGGCCGTTCTTAAAAAAAGTCTATATGATCTATAAAGCAACTTGGATAATAAAGGAAAGTAAAATCATATTTTTTTAAACTAACCTTACAATAATGGAAAATATGTTTTTATGTATTACCATGCAGAAGAAAAAAAGTCAGAATCATGGCTACCTAGCTTATCAAGCCATCCAGTTGACACTCCATATATACCCAAATACGCATATATCCATACACAGTCACAGGCACGATAAATAAGCAGAAATAGATTTAACTTAAATTTAAATTGTTGTGATTGCCTGTCCAGACCATCCAAAAAATATTTAGGGTAGTGGTTAAATAAAATTTGTGTTTTTTTAAATCTCTAAAATGCTAAAATTTTTATATTTATTAAGTGTAAAAAACACAAAAATTCTAATAAAAAAACTTTTTCAAGTTAAATTAGTTGAGGTCTTATAGAAGTCTATGGGAACTGCATTGAGCCTACTAGAACTTTTTTTTTAACCATTTAACACTTTTAAAGGTTTTTGGACTTTTTTTAGACTAGTGATTATCCAAAAAGCTTACATTTTAGAAGTTTTAGAGGTATTCGTATTTTTTACCCCATCGTTCAGTTTTTTTTCTGTTCATACTTTTTGGTTCGGATCTTTTAATAACTTTCATTGCATTCTTGAATTTTATAGAATCAGATTTTTATCATGGTTTACAAAAGTTCTAAAACCACTAAAATCCAGCCTTTAATAAATGGGCCTGCACAGCACTTGGTTACAAAACCCCAGCAGCAAATAAGATCACTAAATAATCAATGTAGATGCCAGTGTCGTTGAGGCAAGGCTAGTGTATCAAGGAGTATGACACAGCACTAAAGGAAATTGACTTTTTTATTTCTGTCACCTGTAGTATTCTACCTACATGTTAGGGAAGTTATTATTGGAGCAATGAATCCATTGGAGAAGCAGGTAAGTACAACATTTGTGGCTCACTAGTAAGGCAGAGATAATTTATGAGTTACCTTAATAACTGTAGGGAATATTCTCTTCTACAGGAGAACAGGTGTTATGAAGAAGCAGGCTTGGTGCAAATTTAAGGAAACTATTACTGTAGTGGGCCGAAAGTTCTAACAAAAAGTCCAATATAATAAATCAATTGTCTTTTCCAGGAGCTGGATATCTTACTGCAGTGGGAAGGTGAGGTGAGAAAGCTGTATGGAGATTCAATCCAGGGAACAAGGTAAATTGACAAATAATGGAAGCCATGATAGTAAGTATCACTCTATGGGCAAATCGAGACAGGGGAAAAGTGTCAATAACCTTGTCAGAGCGCCGGCAGGCGCGTCTATTCCCTGCGGCGCCTGAACCAAGATGGCGGTGCCCATAGCCACCATGTGGGCAGCAGCAACGCCGGCGTGATGACATCATGCGTCCGGCGCCAAATTCAAAATAAAAGGATGCCCAGGATGCCGGTTCAATACCAGTGTATAGGTTCTGTTTGTTAACGTTCCTGGGTGCTCTATAATTCTATTTGGACTTAGATTATTGCCTGGACTTTGACCTTAATTTATTCTGCCTGTCTTCGAACTCTTGCTTGGATTTGGATCATGACTTTGCTTGAACCCTTTTGTACTGCGATCTTGGACTTTACCCCTAAAGGCTTCCTCCTTGTTCCTGACTACTCCCCGCAGGGAGCCGATAGGCCCCTTGACAAAAAGATCAACCACAGTGCAACTCTTAGTCTTTTGATAGTCTTTTGACAGGGAGATACCCATGTAGGGACCCTGAGATTTGGGTTAAATTACTCATGCAGTTTCCCTTTTAATAATTGGACACCTAGGTGGTCCTTTAGTATGCCCAGGCAACTAGGTCTCCCCTTCCTGCATCCACTGGGATTATTCTATACAGAGTTTGTCCACTAGGTGGCACTGTTTGATAATATAAAGGGGGTTAGCACCATGTGGTCTGGGTCTTTCCCCTGGGACCGTGCCTCCCAGTGAGGTGTTACAGCACTAGGGCTCTGGTCCCACGAGAGTTAAGTTTAGACAGTTGTAGTAGTCACTGTGATAGTCGCTCTAGGAGTGAAAGAAAGATCAGGGCAGCTAGAGAGCAGCTGTGGCTCCAATGAGGAGAAATAGGACTAGGTTAGGACCCTGTGGTGTGTGAACCACTAGATCAGGGACACCAGTGGGTGAGTTAAAGGATCAGATAGGGTACCAAGACCGAACGATAGGATTGGAGTCGTGCCCCCCTGCTACTTCAGGAGCAACGTGCTCCGCCCCTCTGCAACCCAGTTCAGAACTCCTGCCACCAAATTGTATTCAAGAAAGTAGCTAAAATTTAACTTTTAATGTTACCGTTAAAATTGTGAACACATAACACGTGAGCCACAAAAACACTCCACAACTGTAATAGCAACAAAAACACTGCGTGTAAAGACGTAGTGCCAGACCATGTCTTTAAAAAACACTTAATTAAAACCTCGCAAAGGTGGATGGATGGTGAGACCAACATCCAATTTCAAAGCAGTGGCTAAATTAGCTCAATAGTTGAGGACAAGGTAAATGGATGTACTCAAAGAAAGCCCCCCTCCCTTCCAGTCCCATACAGATCACCTGCCTGTCTACGTTGGGAGTATAGGAACTTGTCTCACCATCCTCCACCTATGCCGCCTAGCCCTACGCGTTTCGCCGCGTGAACGGCTTCCTCAGGGGCATAAGTGAGTTGCGGTCGTGGAGTGACCGTTTAAATACCCTCTCGCCGGTATTTCCAATGTGTATTTCCGCCGTCTTGCGTCATTTCCGGAAGTTGCGGTTCAGCTTGGTATATTCCAATGCGCGTGCGTCTGCTACCGCCCTCTTACGTCATTTCCGGCCATTGCGGTTCAACCTGGCTTCTCTTCCATTGCGCATGTGTATGCTGCGCGTCTCGTTAATCCCTATATTCATTTGCTGTAAAATTAGCAATGCATGCGTACCTCAAGGGGATATGAGAAGTACCATATACTCTTTTTACTGCAAAGGCATATGCGCATGCGTATCTCATGCAGATATAGGAAATGTATTTATATTATGGATCTATGCAGATACGTATTATAACATAGAATCCCTGTCATGTGTTTTCGCGAGACAAATGAAAAGTGCTCAGCAATAAAATAAATCAAATATAACACAAATCACTTCACATAATCATTTTGGTAAGTAAGTGAATAAATAATTAAATAAATAAATAAATAAATGGGGAATACTGGAAACATCTGTGTATTTATATAGGAGCCCTACAGTATACTGCTCCCTGACATCATAAAAATGGGGAGAAGGTAAATCCTTCATTGAGGCCATTTGGGGATTTGCTGTTCATGGCATAAATCCATCTGGCTTCTGCCTGCAATAATTTATTATTTATATCTCCTATTCTCGAAGTCTGTTTAAGTTGCTCCACTGCAAAAAACTGCATCACTTTGGTGTTGCCACTGTGTTGTTCATTTACATGTACTGCTACAGATGTATTACGCCTGTTTTTAACGTCCCCTACGTGTTCCAGGATTCTCCTCCGAAACTCGCGTAGAGTTTTACCCACATATATTTTTCCACACATGCATTGCATTATGTACACCACGCAAGTACTCTTGCAATTGATGTAGTTCTTTATGGTATACTCAATATTGTCACGTGATTGGTTAACATTTGATGTTCTTACCACGAAAGGGCACGCTGAACAATCCCCACATCTGTGGCAGCCCTTTATTTTCGATGTTAGCCATGTTGTTTTAGTGGCTTGAGTGTAATGGCTCCTTGTTAATGTATCCCTCAAATTCTTACTCCGTCTAAAAGTAATAAGCGGAGTATTACCAATCACTTCATTTAACTGAGAGTCTTGCTGTAATATGTGCCAATGTTTGTTTATTATGTGTTTGATTTTATCATGTTCTGTACCAAGACCCCAGGCTGAATACAGTGGGTGAGGTGAGGACAAAATCTGTGCCAAGTAACAAGATCCCAGGCTGGGAAATCCAGGACCTAGTGCCATCTGCCTGAGAATGGATATTACCTAGTGAGAGGGTAACTATCCTTTGAAGTGTGAATCATGCTGGCTATTTGTATTGCATATTGTCTACCCTAGAACATACTTTATCCCACTGGAGGGAATATCAAAGTACTCTACTTCTCTGTTCAGTTCAATAAATCAGTTGAAGTTTTGCTGCAAAGAACTGTGTCTGACTGATTAGCCTGCTGCATTGACCTACGCCTGGTGTAGGTACCGGGAGTTGCACGGGTACACTGGGGTTTGGGGCACACTACAAGCAGTTTTAGCCTGGTCACACACAGCCTTAATACACAGCAAAAGTCCACTCAAGGTGTACTACACCCAGTAAGCAGTTAAACAAAAGTCTTGCAGGCAGACAGTCCAACAAAGTGAGGTGCAGAAGGGAGAAGCCGAAGACAGAAACTGATAGCTAGCTGAAGTCAGGGGCAGAACCAAGAGCCTGAAAACAGTGAGTATCTCCTGAGACACTAACAATAACTGTGTGCCTCAGATATGCCCTAAAGGCTGGCCACAAACTTTGCAATGGAGCAGCTGCACTTCACACTACAAGACTACTCTTTGACCTTTGAGAAAATCCCTCCAGTACAGGCAGCCACAAAGAGTAGTAGGTACTTCTACATCCTAGTCTGTTAAGTTTGGGTCACACAGGAATTTTCAGTAGGGGAATTCCATATAATTTAAGTCTTGGGTCCTAAAACCCAGTGCATGCCTTATCCACTGGAGACTGAATAATACATTATAAACCATCTGCTCATAGGAGGAAGAAAATATTTTAGTGGAGAGGATACACACAATATAAATATATAAAGTAGGAATGCATTCACTGTTAAAAAATATGAAGGGCTCTAGGGACAACATTAGAATATATAATTTCAGAGCGAATGCTAATACATGATTGTATGATCATTGATCAGCATTAATTGTAAAATAATGAATCCTGAGTAAAGCGATTAGTTTTGTACTTGTTGATTGCATCAGAAGAAATATCATATAGAACCTATAAAAATCACTGGGAGTTCCTTGACATTTATTTTGATGTAGACAATGGGAGAAAAAGAAAAAAATGTACATTCTTTTCACTACTGTTACTCTTTGAAATAGTAATTATCTCTTTCCTGACCAAGTTGTTTGAAATACTGCTGTTTCAATTTTGTGGCAGGTAAGCTGACATTTCTATCCCAATCAATCTGACTTCAGAATACTAGATCATTGTCAGAGTTACTTTGGCCGTATTTACAGTATATGCATTGGGAATTGGCAGCTTGTGAGGATTCTGCAGTAGCTGAGTACTTCACAGTGCCTCAGGCTTTTCATTTCTAACCAGAGAATTTGGGAACTGAACCAACAATCTTCACTTCGCCAAAAGAACAGTCTATACTTTTAAAAAAAATTTGAATTCTGCATTTACAGTATTTCTTCTTGTACAGAAGCTTTGTAGTGGGAGCTACAATTTCATTCTAACACATAATGGTTCCAATGCATTGTATATAAGAAGTGTTTATTTTACCCTGTAACAACCGTCACCTGAATGTACTGTACACCGTAGAATAATTACTATACAACAGTATCTGGAATAAAAAAAATCCTTTGTCATGCATTATGAAAGATATAAGAAAAATGGAGTAAACATGGCATGAAATTTTCCCTCACTGATTAATTTCTTTCCCTTTCATAGCTGGCTACAATTAAATTACTTTAGTTAAATCCCTAGACTGTTCACTAAAATAATGTTTCTGTAAGTGATATCTCACTTACTTCACACTTTTTAGTTAGATAAGGCTTGTGCCATTTCATTTCACTATACTTGTAAAGATAACATATGTGTATTTCATTCCCATGTTTTGTTACAAATATATTACCTATACTTGTATATGTGCTATTTTATTTAATGAGCAGAGTGCCTTGTCAGTTGCTTTTGTGGACATTCTTCCATAAAATGTTTCTGAATGAGGATTCAAGAGTTGAAATACAACAGTGTAGTACAGTGTGGGAATTTGTTGGGTATGCCTTAGAGCAGTGATCCCCAACCAGTAGCTTGTGAGCAACATGTTGCTCACCAACTCCTTGGATGTTGCTCCCACTGGCCTCAAAGCAGGTGCTTATTTTTCAATTCCTGGTTTGAAGGCAAGCTTTAGTTGCATAAAAACCAGGTGTACTGCCAAACAGAGCTTCCTGTAGGCTACCATTCCCCATAGGGGCAATCACTATCCAATCACATTACTATTTTGCTCCACCAGGAACATTTTTTATGCTTGTGTTTCTCCCCAACTCTTTTTACATCTGAATGTGGTTCATAGGTAAAAAAGGTTGAGGACAAATGCCTTAGAGAATAAGGGGGTAATGTAATAAATGGTTTTAAGGTTTCCTACTTGTCTAGTAACCCATATAAAATAAGTAGCATTTACTGAATTGCTGTTAGAAAACATAAATCTGATTGGGTTTTATGGATTAATTGACATTCCCCATACATATCCCATGGATACGTGTTACATACAAACTGAATTTTGCACCAGTATAGTACTGTGTGACTAGATGTGGAAGGATATATAGCACACCTAGGATAGGTTTAAGTTAGAGTATTTAAAAACAGAGTTGTAGCCCCATTGGTTCAGTTAGTAATGTGCAGAGATTATAAATACCCATGTTAGGCCATTCATTTTTCATTTTTTCTAACCATGAGGGTTTGTAGAGGTCTGTAGTTCCTTTCTTAATTGTACAAATAGCAGAGGTTATTTGTCATTGTATTATGCACAGCTATCCTTAGCCACTGGAAGCCCAAGAAATGTCCTTCCTTCACAGAGTGTGAGCAATCAACAAATGTGAAAAGGCTTTTCCAGGGAAGGTGTTGCTGTTTTTAGAGAATTTTCCTGGGATTATTATCTTCTCAAAGCATATCCACTATTATGACTGAGATGGTTAACATTTGTTCTTAATTCCTTCCATGATTTTCAAAAGTAAGCCTGATGTGTGTAGAGTCAAACACATGTGGCTAAAAAGGGTGTGTGCATAGAAGGTATACTGCTCAATTATCTAGACAAGAGAAGGAGATTTCCTAAGTGTCCTCCAACTGGGGACTTATTAACTGCTCCACATGTATACCACTGCCCTCTTAGTTGCCCAAATGCAAGAAGTAAGGAATTAAAGTGGACCTGTCGCCCAGACACAAAAATCTGTACAATAAAAGTTCTTTTCAAATTAAACATGAAATCTGATTTCTATTTTTTATTAAAGCATTCATAGCTGTTATAAGATCATTTAAAAATCTCAGCTGGTCAATCAAATATTGTCTGCCCCTCTTATATGCTGATGCTTTCACTTTCCATTCAGCACTTACTAAATGTCACTGCTCTCCTCACATTCCCCAGTTCTCTTCACCATTTAATTGTGTAGCCAGTGCATGGGGATGGACATCGGATCCCCCAATTCTGGTGCACAAACGATTCTGAGATGATGCAAAGCTTGTCTTAATAACAGTGTTCACAAAGTGGCTCCTGCCTGCTTGCTATAATTATGAAGTCCCAGACTGAAGGAAACAATATTCAAATAACTTATATAGTGTAATTAAAGTTCATTTTGCTTGACTAATGTGATAACATAGGATTTTGAATATTTTTTTGGGTGACTGGTCCCCTTTAAGCTGTGGAACCCAACACTGTATTAGGTGTCTGTCTTAGCTACTAGAGGGCTACTGAAAACAAACTACACACTCCTACCACCATACATAACCAACAAATGCTCATATACATGCTATATGCTAATAGACTGGGGCATTAGATAAATAGTATCAATTATATCAGCTAGAAGTGAGCAAATAAAGCAGATGTGTATTCTGAAACAATTTGTAGAAATTCCCAATAAGATTTGCTTATCCCAAAAAGCCATTTGAAATTAGATTTTCTACTTTTCTTTCCTGTGCCTCAGACATCCCAAGAAAAAATCCACCACCAAATCTTTTGTAAAAGCCATTGTGTGGGAGAATATGGCTTGATAATTGCAGACTAAAATCAAATGCAAAATAATGGCAATTCAGAAAAAAACCTTCATATTTGTTGTTTTTCTTTCTCTTTATACACGCATATAAATTATATATAGTTGGTCTTTCTCAGATGAAAAATAAAAGTGAACTTCCGTATTAAACTGTATTCATTTTAATAAAGTATTAACATATGTATCCAAATGCATTCTGTCACCATGATGAACGTGTTGGCACATGTGCAGTGGTAAAATGTGTAGAATGACTCCAGATAAGCACTCCAGATATAATTCATTATTTGTCAAAACAGTGCATGGTTACCACTGTAGGAGTCACCTGAAAACTACCCAAATTGTGCACATTTACTTACAGTGCAGCATTATTTCCTATAATTCGAGCATAACGATACCTCAATTTATTGCTTCTGTGTGGGTGTAAATTGCATGCAGTCTGAAATAACATTAAGGTGTGATACATTATGTTTAACGGAACTGTGTATACAGGTGCTATACAAAAACCTGTTCCTGGAAGTCCATACAGCAAAGCGGTGGTAGCAACAGATCCCTTCAAGATGCAAGTGTATGTTGCTTTAAGCTCCATATCTGCACTGCATATTGTGCTTGTGAGCTTTCATGTGTAATAGTAAGGCAACAACCAGTGAAGTAAACAAGTCGCTGGGAAGATCATGAAACATATAGTTAAGTTTAAATGTTGTGACTCATTTAGACATTTTTGTTTTTGCAGCATCTTCTGCAAAGCATTCAATGCAGAACAACACATAGAATTTACAACTTACAATGAAATGTCAATGCAATTGATCTGCGCAGTGATAAATAAAGCAAACCACTGGCAAACCATGAATGAACAGAGCAGAGGAATATCAGATATTTAAGCTGTAAATCTGCTTTTAACTGTAAACCCCAAACTATTTTATTTAGTTTCTGGAAATTATTATTTTATCATATACTTCTAAAAACTACATTCAAAACAATATTTTGTTACTTTTTATATTTTGCATTCACAGTGACAATGTGAAACAGCTTCAGATCCATTAGATGTACTACATTTCTACAGCCTCATCCTATATTTAACGTCTTCCATTTTTATGGTTTAATTTCAACAAATTACATAAATCAGAGATGCCAATCTAGATTCTACATTCTTCCGTTGCATCGTGGCTCTGTCTGCTCTTGCCTCATCTAGTTCCAACCCAGTGTTACCTTTGTATTTACCTTTACATTTACAGTGATAATTTGAAACAGCTTCAGTTCCATTAGATGTACTACATTTCTACAGCCTCATCCTATATTTAAAGGGGACCTGTCACCCAAAATCATTATTCTAAATCACATTAGTCAAGCAAAATAAATTTTAATAACACTACATTTATTATTTGCATCTTGTTTCCTTCACTCTAGCAATTCACAATTATAGCAAGCAGGCAGGTGCCATTTTGTGGACACTGTTATCAAGGCAAGCCTTGCATCATCTCAGAATCTTGTTTGTGTACCAGAATAATATTCATCCCCATGCATGGGCTACACAATTAAATGGGAGCAGGGGGGGGGGAATGTGTTTAGCACAGTGACATCTAGTAGGTGCTTAATGGAAAGTAAAAGTAATTGACTGCCCCGCCTCTATGTCTAAGGCATGGAGGAGGGGCAAGCAATATTTGATTGATAGCTGAAAGTTTTAAATGAGTTTATAACAACTATGAATGCTTTAATAAAAAAAAGAATTTTGATTTAATTTTTAATAAGACTTTTAAATTACTTTTGTTATACAGCTTTTAATTTCTAGGTGACAGATTCCCTTTACTGTCTTCCATTAAAAAAAAAAATTATATATATATATATATATATATATATATATATATATATATATATATATATATATATATATATAAATATATATATAACAAACAAGGAAAAGTTGTGCTCACCACCAATCTTTAAAACCATTAGGTGGGGATGCAATGAGGCTGTAACCACACAATACACATAGACAAATACAAGAGGTCCTCTGCACTCAACCCATTATCAATATATTTAAGACATTGAGACATTCTGTGCATACTGCTACTAAAAAATGCCTTACCCTTTAAACAAAACAGGGATTGTTTGTCCATATATTACAATATATTTAAGCTGGCCAACTACGTCAAAGTCATCCCATATCTGGCCAGACCTACTCTCAATTTTCATCTGATTCATTAAGAATTCTATTGCTTCACTGTACATTTTACAAAGGAACTAAGTTTTACTTGCAACTTATTAGCTGCTTTCAAAGTAAAACTCCCAAACTTGGCTGCCCTTTTATTAGACACCAGTGGGATCACCTGACTATAGCTGAGAAGGGTGGGGCTACAACATGGAGCTGCTTACTGCTCCTGTATAACTATAACAAACAAGGAATAGTTGTCAGTGGCGTAACTACCAGGGGCGCAAGAGGTGCGGCTGTACCAGGGCCCATGGCGTCTACATGCTCTATGGGGCCCGCATGCCTGGAGGGGGAAGTAAGTTTTAAAAAAAACTTTTTACTGTGAGGTGTTGGCAAGTTTACTGCAAGATCGGGTATGTGATGTTATCAGCAGCTGCTCTGTAAAAAATGCAAAGCATCGGAAATAGCGTCCGTGCAGGCTGAGTGTGGGAAGGAGCAGTTCCTATCTGGAAAGTGATGGATGATTGTAGCAGCCTGGAAGAAGTAATGTGCTCTGGCAGCTTTACACTGTTTTGCAGTCTGCTGCCGAAATTAAATATGACCAAAGACGGGTGGGAGTGAGTTGACTTTTAAAAGTAAGTAGGCATTTGCTCGCTGCTAAAATAAATGTATGAGCTGACTGGTTAAATAAATGAGGTGGGGGTGGCAGCATCTCTCTTGGCCAGTTGGGCCTCAGCTAAACTTTCAGGTAATGAGAGCTGCCTGTGCTGTACCTCAGCAGTTGCTCATCTGCTCAGAATTTCTGCTTACAAGTTGCCATCAATATTGAAATGGGCACTGTTTTTAACCTATGGTTTTTCATATTTAGTTAGGGCCCCATAGTTTAAACTTCTGTGATGGGCCATTGGTGCCCCAATTGACACCATGTACTTTCATGCCAGGGGTTAATGTGCTAAAAATACATTTCCCACAATACAGGCATGCATGAGGTTAATTATGTGCTCGTCTATTTCTGTAATAACATGCTTTTATCTAGTGCTTCTATTGTAGTACCTGTACTACTATATTTATTATTGTTTGGCTTTTAGTTGTAAAGCTTCAACAGGAGAAACCAGGCAGCAGCAAAAATCAAGAACAGAGCAATATGTATGTTAATCTAAAACTGCCCACCAGTAACTAGTGTTTATATGCCATGGTTATAATATTTACATGTGTATGTCATGCCATATAATTTGAGCCACTGATGTTTGGGCAAAATCATGGAAACAGATACACTTAATACATGTTAATTGGTAATTAGTTCATATAAATACAGGGTTACTAAAATAGCTCATAGTGCAAGTTGATGCAGGGAAACGCGTTTTTCTGAACAGGTTGAATTCTCATTTAAGTCTTATAGCACTTTATAACAAATAGTCCTTTATAACAAATAAACACAGACTGTATTCTATTTTTCCATTCTTTTATTCTATGTATTATATTTTTAAATTCAGTCCTATGATATTAGGTCAGTAATGATCCAGTAGTTGTCCAGACCGCGACCAGCGTACGGGGGGCCCAGTTGTAACTTCCGCACCGGGGGGCCCTTGGTTAACTAGTTACGCCAGAGATAGTTGTGCTCACCACCAATCTTTAAAACCATTAGGCGGGGGTGCAACTTACTTGCTGCTTTCAAAGTAAAACTCCTAAACTTGGTTGCCCTTTTATTGGCCACCACTGGGATCACCTGACTATAGCTGGAAATGGTGGGAGCTAAAACATGGAGCTGACCACTGCTCCTGTATAAACTATAACAAACAAGGGAAAGTTGTGCTCACCATTAATTTTTAAAAAAGTGGGGTGCAATGAAGTTGTGACCACAAAATTCACATACACAAATATGTCCGGTACACTCAACCCACAGTCATACAACATAACAAGGGCACCAAAACATTTTGTGCCTGAAGCTACTAAAAATGGCACAATAGCTAAAAGGCACAACATTTTCGGTGTTCTTGTTCTTGCCCTTATGTCCTATATTGTGTAACCACAAACTGGAATAAAAGTTTTGCAGAGATTCTGCTGGAGTTCTCCTTTCTTTATTATTTTGATTTACTGGCACAGTGGAGTTGTTGGCACAGAGCAACTTAATTGGATGCAGAACATTCAATTCCCCTTTAGCTGTACAGACCACCAACAACCCTTTAACTTGGACCCCATATGTCCTAAAAAGCTGGTATACCCCTTTGTTCTACACAATTTAAAAAAATAAGGTTTGTGCTGATCTAGTAATCTAACATGGAATAAATGTCAGACTGTAATCCTCTATAATGTTCATACATGTAACTCCCCCTGCATTGTTCACTCTTGTAACATCTCTATTGTTCACACCCCTAAAGCCCTGTACTGTTCACACCTGAGACCCAGCTGTCAGCTAACATACCTCTGTTAGCATACCTCTATATCCTATCTGCTCAATTGCAGTACTGCTTCAAAATATTTTTTTCTGTAGTATATAACTTTTCTATTCTAGCTCTCATGTGGATTATTGGCACTAGGTGTTATACAAAACCATGAAAAAGATAATTTGTTAAAGATATAAGTATATGAACGTAGACATTGAGGGCTATGATCAATAATGATATACAGTTGTAGCAATATTCATCTTAGAATTCAACTGATAATGATAGATCATTTAGGGACAAGAATATCTCAGCCCCCCAATATTACCTTACATTATTACAATATATAGTCCTGAAGTATTAATTATGTTGAACTGGGCAAAAGAAAAACATACTTACAATATCATACAGTTTATAAATAAAATATCAGTTTATGTTAGGAAAAGATGGTAAAATTGTCTGGAACCAGGATAATATTTATACCTGTTATAAAATGAAAAACACTTTAAAAAAACTTCTTGTGAAAATTCTTCAATTATATTAAGACTATAGTAAAGCTTTATCTAATGAAACATGGTAATGTCTGAAATATTTCTAAGCACAAAATATATACTACTGCACAATGTAACCAGCATCAGTTTTATAAGGAGGAAGACATGTAGATTGACAACACTTTTTTTGCAAGTAATAATGCTTGAGAGAATGTTTCCATGCGAGAAGTTATTATGCTTAGTTTGTAACGTTTTTGTCTGTAACTGTTTTTTTTATAATTGCAAAATATATTCTCATAGGCTATGATATCATTTTATCATTTCTGACCTATTGAGAATACCAGTGGTTATTTAAAAAAAAAGCTTTAGTAAATAGGACAAAAATATGTGTATATTATTTTTTTCATACTGCTCAATTTGGTCTTTCAGAAAATGTTGTGGTTGCTTGGGTGAAAAAACTTAAAATTGTGATGGATCTTTTGTACTTATGATAAACCATAATATATCCCTGCACTCCTATGTTGTTTTTTTTTTCTACCAAGAGTATACAGTATGTATCATTCAAACAAACAAAAACTGAATGACATAAAGAACTAACAAATCTCTTGAATATTCGGATGTTGATGCAACTCAGATTGGTTACACACCAGAGCTCCTGTGGGAAAAGTTTCTGTACATCTCTGATCATCAAGGGCTAAGCATAAATGACAAGTGAAAGGATGCAAAATCTTTACTAAACTAAGGTCTTATGAATGCTTCCCTGCAGCCAGGATAAGGTGATATTGACTAGACTTTCACAGCATGAGCAGCTCTTATAAGAATCTATCATGTTTTAATGTGCAAAGGGAGCTTCTACAAGGCAACTTACTGCTGTTTTAACTGTGTTGACACTGTCAATAACCTGCATGACTTTGTATCCTGCCAGGGGGTAGAATGAAGATAATTATTGGACATGCATGCATAAACTTACATACAATGGATTATGCCTCCCCTTTTTGTCCTAATTACATGATTTAATACTTTTCTTTAGGTAAAATTATTAAATAATTTTAGGTATACGTAAAAGTGATGGGTGAAAAATTTCACAAATTGCAAAATCAATGGGCTTCAAAATAATTTTGACGTGCGTCAATTTTGACCATTTTGTCCAAGTGCATTAAAGTCAATGGGCATCCCTGGATCAAGTTGTACTATGAGCTATCTTCCATAAGCCTGTATTCCCTCCCTTGCTAAAAAGCCATCCAACCCCTTCTTAAATCTATCTAATGTATCAGCCTCTATGACTGATTCAGGGAGAGAATTCCACATCTTCACAGCTCTCACTGTAAAAAAAACCCTTCCGAATATTTAGATGGAACCTCCTTTCTTCTAATCGGAATGGATGACCTTGCACCAGTTGAAAAGACCTACTGGTAAATAAAGCAACAGAGAGATTATGATATGATCCCCTTATATATTTATACAGTTATCATATCACACTCAAGAGTCTTTTCTCCAGCTTAAACAACCCCATCTTGGTCAGTGTTTCCTCATAGCTAAGATTTTCAATACCTTTTACCAGCTTAGTTACATAGTTACATTGTTAATTTGGGTTGAAAAAGACAAAGTCCATCAAGTTCAACCCTTTCAAATGAAAACCCAGCATCCATACACGCACACCTCCCTATTTTCACATAAATTATATATACCCATATCTATACTAACTATATCATTTAGTACAGAATCAGCCATCACAACATCATACAGCTAAGTTTATTATCTATAAGGACTCCAAGGTCCTTTTCCATTATGAATTTGCCTAGTGCACTCCCATTAAAGGTAAAGTGGCTTGGATATTTTTACATCCCAGGTGCATGACTTTACATCAACATTGAATATAATTTGCCACTTAGCTTCCCAGATTGCCAGTTTGTTAAGACCCTGTTGCAAGGATGCAGCATCCTGGATTGAATGAATTGGGCTGCATAATTTTGTGTCATCTGCAAACACTGATACATTACTTACAATACCCTCCACTAAGTCATTAATGAACAAGTTAAATAAAAGTGGACCTAATACTGAGTCCTGAGGGACCCCACTAAGAACCTTACTTCAAGTAGAGAATGTACCATTAGCAACCACCCTCTGTACCTATACATTTTGAATTCGATCCCTTAACAAGCCTTCAAATAATTTGCTCACCACATACGTCAACCTTCTTGGCCTATAATTGCCAGGCTGAGATTGTAATCCTGTTTTTAAATATTAGAATGACACCTGCTTTCCTCCAATCCGTAGGTACCATACCAGATGAAAGAAAATCTGAGAAAATCAGAAATAGGGGCCAGTCTCTCTTAGAACCTGGGGGTGTATTCCATCTGGCCCGGTCACCTTGTTTACATTAATTTTTATTAAAGCTTTATGAACCATATCCTGAGGCACTGACTAGATTGAGCTGAGCCAACAGTGCAGCTATGAAATGAGCCTGGGAACTCTGAATCCTTGTATACACTGAAGAAATGAACTGATTTAACACATTTGCTTTTTCTGTATCTGTTACAACCATACTGGTACCATTATTTAAATTAGTAACACTCTCAATCCACATCTTTTTACTATTAATATTCTTAAAAAACATTTTGGGGTTAGTCTTGGTCTCTGCCACAATGCACTCCTCATTTCCTATATTTGCCTTTCCAGATTTCATTTTACAACATTTATTATAGTGTTTATATTCATTAAATGCAGTTTCTGTCCCCATAGTCTTGGCATTTTTAAATGCCTTTCTCTTCTTTCCTATTAACTTCTTTACTTCCATATTAAGCCACATAGGGTACTTCTTGGTGCTTCTACATTTACTTCTTAAGGGAATACATTGAGAACACTAACAATTTAATATCATTTTAAAGACAACCATTTCTGTTCTATGTTTTAACTGAAAACATAATGCCCCAATCTATGCTCTGAAGGGCAGCCCTCAAGGTACCAAAATTGGCTTTTTTGAAGTTGTGGGTTTTTGTTGCCCCAGTGTATACTTGGTTTTTGCACCAGACTTTAAATGAGATCACATTATGGTCACTATTACCCAAGAGTTCAATTACTTGCACATTGGCTATAAGTTCTATGCCATGAGAGATCACTAGATCCACTATAGCATTTTTTCTGGTTGGCTTCAACTTGTGCCATAAAATTGTCATGCAAAAGTTTATAAACTTGTTCCCATTAACTGATCTGACAGTACTGTTGTTCCAGTCAATATCTGGGTAAGTAAAATCCCCCATTATCATTACTTTCCCCAAACTAGCAGCCTTTGCTATTTGCATCAGGAGCTTAGCCTTCTCCTCACTTACATTAGGGGATCTATAGCATACTCCTACAATTAATTTCCTGGACTCTTTACAATGGGTGAAGAGCTTCAGCCCCTCTAACATCACCTCCTACTTTATATTAGTTTTTAAATTCTGCCAGACATAACCCTCCTCCTGTCCTATTACCTCTGTCCCTCCAAAAAAAGCCACTGATATTAACTGCCCAGTCATGCAACTCATTCAGTCAGCCATGCTTCGGCCACACCAATCACACCATATTTTCCCTCCAGTGCCAGCACCTCCAGCTCTCCCATTTTAGCAGTCAGACTCCTTGCATTTGCAAACAAACATTTAATACTGGTACCATATTGAACATATGACATGTGGTCCTCCCTGTCCTTAACAGTACCCCCTACCAAATCTCCTCCCCCATTTTCCCTTCTATTGCCCACTACCTCATCTAATCTGTCTTCCACTGAATCCTTTACTGAGCCCCTCCCCCATGCCATATTTACATATATTTTTTAAAGGGGTTGCTCACCTTAAATTTACTTTTATTATGACAGGCAGTGCATAGACAATAGGGGGCCGATTCACTCAGCTCGAGTGAAGGGTTCGAATGAAAAAAACTTAGAATTTCGAAGTTTTTTTTGGGTACTTCGACCATCGAATTGGTTAAATTCGTTCGAATTCGATCGAAGTCGAACGAAATCGAACGATTCGAAGTAAAAATCGTTCGACTATTCGACCATTCGATAGTCGAAGTACTTGCCCTTTAAAAAAAACTTCGACCCCCTACTTCGGCAGATAAAACCTACCGAAGTCAATGTTAGCCTATGGGGAAGGTCCCCATAGGCTTGCTAACCTTTTTTTGATCGAAGGATTTTCCTTCGATCGTTTGATTAAAATCCTTCGAATCGTTCGATTCGAAGGATTTAATCGTTCGATCGAACGAAAAATCCTTCGATCGTTCGATCGCAGGATTAGCGCTAAATCCTTCGACTTCGATATTCGAAGTCGAAGGATTTCAATTCGAGGGTCGAATTTCGAAGTATTTTTAACTTCGAAATTCGACCCTAAGTGAATCTGCCCCTAGGTGTTAATATTTTGTGCTTTTGAATTATTTTCATTTCTGTTATGCAGCTAGGTTGTGCAAGCTTGGAATTGTTCAGTTCCTTAGCAACTAAGCAGCAGTTTGGAAATCCGAATAGATAGAAGATGGTTAATAAAGGTTCTGAACATAAATGTAAACAATAAGACTTCAGATCATATTGAAACTTTACAGTAGATCTGTTTTTTGTTCAGTGACTCCAACATCCAAATAGCATTTTTAGCTGCAGGTCAAATAAAGGCACAATAGGAAGGCTAATAATATGAAAAACATAATACGTAAAAAACTAAATGCTGAGTGTTTTAAAATGTGCTTCTCCTTTAATAGGATAATTTTTTCTGTGCCTTTCATCTAAGTAGAATGTTATCCATGGAATTACTGCTGTACTTGTACATTATAAGTTCTACCACTGACAGCACCCCCAGTGGTTTTCTTAGCTAGAGGGCATATCGAGACATATATAGTCCAGACATTTTTCCACTCATATACTATAATAATTCCTAAAATAAGATTGTAATTGGCAAACAGTTTGTCAATTTAAGGCTAACACTATGGTATCATGCTGATTAGTACTGATTGATGAAACAGTATTGCTGGCCATACTCAGCATGAACCTCACATGAGCAATTACTACATGGATAGCAAATTATACAATTTGAAATGTATCTACAAATATCACACAGGCAAAGAAATGACTGCTATTGACAATACAATTATTAGTGACATGAACATTGTGAAGGGTAGTAGACAGCAGTTAATATGCTGTTTGTAACTCTTTCTTAATTTTCTGTTGGGCTATATATGGATAGATGGCTAGTCTTCTAAACACCACTAGCTGCTCTTGCATGAATTTGCTTTGGTAACTGACCATTCAACAGACATCATTTACTTGTTACCTGTTTAAAAGCAAATATCTCATTATTGTATGGTTTACTATTCCTGGACAAGCTTTGAGTTTCTGCACATACTTATAGTATTACATAATAATATTAGACATTAAAAGTACATGGATAGCATACAAAATAAATTAAGAATATTTCACATTTATTTTACATATTTTTTACAGGTCTCCAGCTTTTACTGTAATATACTGATTTCATTCCAGTTTTATTCACCTCAACACTCATGTTTCATGACCTATACATTTGCACCCTTTTGTTGTTTTTTTTTTAATTTTCCTTTAAAAGTGCAGACAGGATATGATTTGAAGTCTATATTTATTTTTCCTATGACTGCATTCATTGCAAGTACTAAATGCTGCAAGGGCACTGAAATTAATATATTACATGCTTTGTGAGGCAATTAATGAAATGTGGAATTTTAAAGGTCTCCCTGGTCTTTGTTGAAGTAAATTCCTGCATTTAATATACTGAAAACGTACAAGCCCTGCCATAACAGTATCTACAATATTCTTCAGAAATCTGTGTTAACCATGAATATATTTGCTGACTTTAAATAATCAACCTTTTTAAAGTACATTTCTTCTTTTCTATTAGTAGATGTACTTATTTAAAGAGTTAGAATATATAGACTACTGTAATCATCATATAAAAGTCTGTTATTATAAGGCTCTATTTCCTTATATTACTAATTTGTCAAAGCTTTATTTTAAATGGTTACTCTGAAATTAGGATAAGCCTTCTAATTTCTTCCTCTTTCCTCTGTGCCTTGCTCCTATCACCACTTTGTTTCACCCTCGCCGCCTACAACCATTTTGATCAGGTAGCACCTCTGCTCACTCTGCCTTCAGAATATTGAGAGTATATAGAATGGTAAATAGTGATGGGCGAATTTGCACCGTTTCGCTTCGCTGAAAAATTCGCCGACGTCTCGTTTTTGACGCCGGCGGCTGTTTTTTAGACTCCGGCGAAAAAAATGTATTTGTTGGCGGCGAATCGTGCAAATTCGCCGCAAATTCGCACCTGGCGAATAAATTCGCCCATCACTAATGGTAAATGGTAAGACGAGGAGGGGTGTCCATGCTGTATTTTATATATTTCACTTTCATTGCTCAAAGTGTTTTTTTGTTCTGCTTTAAATTTAACAATGCAATAAATCTAAAAAAGGGAAATTACAAATTAATTGCTGAGTGGGGCAAAGAGACAGACAAACTAAAGCCACATTGTAAGCAAAAGCTAGAGCTTATGCTGCAATTATTTGTCTGAAGTATCAACACAAAAGATGAACTACAACCCTGTATACTCTGTGTTCTCTTTAGTGTTCTGTAACAATGCACATTCAAAAACTACAGATTTTTTTAACACATCTGTATCTGCATACAAGGGCCCATTTCCATTCCATGCCGGACTCCTCAGTAACCATTTTACAAACAAACAGTTTTCCATGGCAATGGTTACTTCTGCTTTGTTGGTATAAAAATGTGGGGCACATTGTGAGAAAGTTACTCTTGTGATGGAATGGCTGTTGGGGAGTCTGGCACAGGAATAACAAAGGGCCCTTGTATAAGTGTTTGAATTCAAATTGTTACAGACTGACCTTGGTGTTATAATGAGTGGCGTATGTTCAAGGGGATTTATCTGGCTATGAGGCATATTCACCATGGAATGGAATTCAGCTACGTAACACTAACTTGCAATGTTTTTGTGCCTACATTCTGGGTTGGGGTATAGAGACTAGAGATGGCGCGAACTGTTCGCCGGCGAACTTGTTCGCGCGAACATCGGGTGTTCGCGCTCGCCGGAAGTTCGCGAACGTCGCGCGACGTTCGCCATTTTGGGTTCGCCATTGTTGGTGCTTTTTTTTGCCCTCTCACCCCAGACCAGCAGGTACATGGCAGCCAATCAGGAAGCTCTCCCCTGGACCACTCCCCTTCCCTATAAAAACCGAAGCCCTGCAGCGTTTTTTCACTCTGCCTGTGTGTGCTGAAGAGATAGTGTAGGGAGAGAGCTGCTGCCTGTTAGTGATTTCAGGGACAGTTGAAAGTTTGCTGGCTAGTAATCGTTTTGATACTGCTCTGTTATTGGAGGGACAGAAGTCTGCAGGGGTTTGAGGGACATTTAAGCTTAGGTAGCTTTGCTGGCTAGTAATCTACCTTCTACTGCAGTGCTCTGTATGTAGCTGCAGTGGGCAGCTGTCCTGCTTCTGATCTCATCTGCTGACTGCTGCAATAACAGTAGTCCTTGTAAGGACTGCTTTTATTTATTTTTTTGTTCCAATACAGAGCAGTATCAAGCAGATTACTAGCCAGCAAACTTACTATCATCTGTCCCTGAAATCACTAACAGCTCTCCCCCTACACTATCTCTTCCAAGCACACACAGGCAGATTTTTCAGATACATTTTTGCCCTTGATCCCCCTCTGGCATGCCACTGTCCAGGTCGTTGCACCCTTTAAACAACTTTAAAATCATTTTTCTGGCCAGAAATGTCTTTTTTAGATGTTAAAGTTCGCCTTCCCATTGAAGTCTATGGGGTTCGCGAACCGTTCGCGAACCGCTCGCATTTTTGCGCAAGTTCGCGAATATGTTCGCGAACTTTTTTTCCGACGTTCGCTACATCCCTAATAGAGACACTGTAAAGGAGATATTTATTCAATATCATGTCATACATACTGACTTTGATGCTACTTCCTAAAGGCACCAAACGATACTGTGAAATATGAGATCTAACAACAACTATTAACTTTGCAACCCGAGCTACAGCCACGAAAACGGTTATGGGATAGTTTTCCCCCAGTAGGAACCAAATACTTATAAGCACACAATATATTATTCACCTGTGGGGGGGGCCTCCAATTTCTGTGCTATGTTTGTTTGTTTTTATGGGCTAGGGTAAGTGGAGTGTGATGGGGGAATTTATTACCTGTAAATTAAATTTCCTTCTTGTCTTCTAAGGCAGCACACTGAGAGACCCCCTCCTCCTTAGTTAGGACAGGAGAAACACATGCAGCTTATCCAGCTTAAATGAAATGTAGGTGATTATGCCTTGTAAATTTATGGACACTACTCCATATGGCTGCCTGGTAATCTACTTCACAGAAGCCTCCTCATGTTCTGCCCAAGAGGTAGACAAAGATCTAGTTGAATGAGCTTTGGTTTCCTCTGGAGGTTAAACCCCAGATAAAGAGTGTTCTGTTTTCTGAATCATGAAGTCTGTTCTAGATAAATTAATAAGCATCATCTTACATCTAAAGGTCTGAATATAAAAAGCATGAATGAAAAAAAAAAAACATTGAATGATCTGAAAAAATACAAATATCGCACGTTTTTTGGACAATTCCAAACAAAAAAAAGAAAAGAAGAAAATCTCTAAAAGCCAAACTTCATTAAAAGTAGCCAATAGGATGAATTTTAGTATTAGAGTTTTCCGTGGTTATACTTAGTAAATCTTGTTGGTAAATAGGACCCTTGATGAAATTTGTGCTTTATTTCATGTTAATTTAGATAAACTATACATTGATATACTTTCATAATAACATGTATGTACATTAATTGAATAACCATAACCTTTACTCTTAATTAAATATAACCATGCATTTGTGCTCTCATCTAGAACAACTAAATATTTGGAGGATGTTGATTATGTACAACTTGCTGATAAACCACAACAGTTACCCATAGCACATAGTTTTTTATTGTCCTTGAGCAAATAGTTGATATAGGTTACTAGATTGATAGTAACATGGCTACAAACACTCCATTGTGCCTAAATGAATTGTCTTTGAATTATACTACTGCTTGAGGAATCAAAAGAAAATAATCAATTTGGTTCAGTTAAAGCAATCATTGCATCCTGAAACAAAATCGAAGCACTGTAAATAATTAGTGCAATGCTTTACATTGGGTGAATCAGTATATTACGCTTACTGTATACATTGTCTAATATGTCAATATGTTACTTGACTAAATTCTTTCTGTGTGGCTATTAACATGTTCATTTTGTTTCTTTCTCCTGATATGTCTTACTTGTGATATTTTATTTTCTTGGTTGTATATAACACAAATGAAGTATGCTCTGTTTCTGGTGTTTGCATGTTAATTGTACGGGAATCAGATCTATTATCCAGAATGCTTGGGACCTGGGGCTTTCTGGATAAGGGGTCTTTCTGTAATTTAAATCACCTACCTTAAGTCTGATAAAAAATTATTTAAACATTAATAAAACTTAATATGATTGCTTTGCTTCCAGTAAGGATTAATTATATCTTAGTTGGGGTCAAGTACAAGGTACTGTTTATTATTACAGAGAAAAAGAAAATAATTAAAAAATGTAATTAAATTATTTAATTAAAATGGAGTCTATGGGGTATATTTATCAAAGTTGAAGTTAACAGTGAAGTTCCGCCACTAGAGTGAAATTCCGCCACTCTCCATTCATTTCTATGGGATTTTTATAGGTGTATTTATCAAAGGGGGAACTTTCACTTTCACCCATTGATAAATACGCCTTTCAAAATCCCATAGAAATGAATTGAGAGCTGCGGAATTTCACTCTAGTAGCGGAACTTCACTCTTTGATAAATTTACCCCTATGTGAGATGGTCCTAAAATTTAGAGCTTTCTGTTTAACAGGTTTCCAGATGATGGATCCCATACCTGTAGTGTTGTATCCATAATAAATCCTAAATATAGTAAATAAAGGCAGGTTTCTGAAGAGATTCTTGCCTCCTTTGTAGCATATATAACATTGTGTTTTAATATTCTTGCATAACCCAATTCACATCATGTGGTCATGCCTCAAGAAATATATATTTTTGGAAATAGGTCTGTGATCTATTAGTAAAGTTCATTATGGTAATACCACTTAATATCAAATTGCCATTATCTTCTTTCTGAGTTAATAAATGTTTTGAAAAGATGGCAGCCTATATAACTTTCATGGAACAATTGCTCTTTAATATATGGCTCCTGTGGGATACTTACCATATCCTAAAATTCTCAGGGACAAACAGTTGCTGATCAAGCTACACCCAGTACACAAACTTAACCAGCTTCCAAGGCCTGCAACATAAGACTCCACAGTTTTAGGTGTGTATGGATTTAGACAAACATGATGTTTACCTAACATTGCTTGATACTCTACCCAAGAGGGGTCATTATTTTGTATGTAGGGGGCCTAATAGTAATTGTTATATGCATATTAAGAATAATACAAGTATGCACACTGTTAGAATTGTATTATGTTACAAAAAAGGGTTTTATGATGTGTCCAGAAAGTGAAGAGTAATGGTGCAATTTTTAAAATTTGTTAAATTTTTCTGAAATTCTTCTTACTAACAATCGAAATGTGATTTTTTTCCCATGAGTCTCAAACTTTTTTTTCTATATCTCTTAAAAGCCCTAAAAATTGAAGATTAGGGGGGGTTACTTATCAAAATCTGAAATGTTCTCACTATTTTCTATAAACCACTCTGATCAAATCTGCTCAGACTTTACCCCCATATTTATCAATACATTTTCATAAAAAATTATTGTGCTGGACATGACTCAAAAAATCTGAATGGTACAACTTTTTCTGATTTGATGCCTGAAACCACAAAATCTTTGGATTATTGAACAAAACCCAGTGCAGATCCAGATTTCTTTAAAATGTCAATGGGAAATTTGCCATTGGATTCTACATGAACTCGGCAGGTCTGAGTTGGAGTACTTCTTTATTTGGACTTTTAACACCATCGGGGCTTAATAAATTTAAAAAAAATGTAAGTTTATTTCTTGTGAATAAATTGTGTTTTTCCCTTTTAAAAGTCCGACTAGAAAAAAAATCAGACTTTAATAAATAACCCCATAAAAGTTGTTGAGGTCCTATAGAAGTCAAGGGGAGCTGAGCTTTAGACCATTTTTAATCAATTCGGACTTTTAGAGGTTTATGGAAATTGTAGCCCATCATTTTTTCATTCTCCCTTTTTAAATTGAGATGTTTTAATAAATTCCATGTTATTAATAAGAGAATGTGGGTTTAATTGTGGTTTCAAAAACCAGGGCAGCTTTTCATTGAGGCTTGGGGAGGCTATTGTCATAAATGTCAGACCACTTTTGTGGAAACTTCTGGAGCTTAAGGAAAATCGTAAAACGTAGGTAACACCAAGGGGGTTACTATAAAATCCAAATTTTTAGTGGGAAAAAACCCAGAATTTGTTAGAATTTATCAAACCATAGTGGTGTTAAAAGTCTGAATAAAAAAGTACTCCAAATCAGACCTGCCGAATTCATGTAGAAGTCAATGGGAGAAGTCTGAAGATATCTTGATCTGCACTGGGTTTCTTCAATAATCCGAAGATGCCATGGTCTTCAGGCAAAATTTTTAAAAAGTATGTGTTTTCAGACAGTAAATCAGCACAGTAAATTTTCAGAAAATGTATTAATAAATAAGGGGAAAAATCTGTGCAGATTTGGTTGGAGTAGCTTTCAGAAAATAATGAGATATTTTTGGATTTTGATAAATAACTAGGGATGTAGCGAACGTCGGAAAAAAAGTTTGCGAACATGTTCGCGAACTTGCGCAAAAATGCGAGCGGTTCGCGAACGGTTCGCGAACCCCATAGACTTCAATGGGAAGGCGAACTTTAACATCTAAAAAAGACATTTCTGGCCAGAAAAATGATTTTAAAGTTGTTTAAAGGGTGCAACGACCTGGACAGTGGCATGCCAGAGGGGGATCAAGGGCAAAAATGTATCTGAAAAATCTGCCTGTGTGTGCTTGGAAGAGATAGTGTAGGGGGAGAGCTGTTAGTGATTTCAGGGACAGATGATAGTAAGTTTGCTGGCTAGTAATCTGCTTGATACTGCTCTGTATTGGAACAAAAAAATAAATAAAAGCAGTCCTTACAAGGACTACTGTTATTGCAGCAGTCAGCAGATGAGATCAGAAGCAGGACAGCTGCCCACTGCAGCTACATACAGAGCACTGCAGTAGAAGGTAGATTACTAGCCAGCAAAGCTACCTAAGCTTAAATGTCCCTCAAACCCCTGCAGACTTCTGTCCCTCCAATAACAGAGCAGTATCAAAACGATTACTAGCCAGCAAACTTTCAACTGTCCCTGAAATCACTAACAGGCAGCAGCTCTCTCTACACTATCTCTTCAGCACACACAGGCAGAGTGAAAAAAACGCTGCAGGGCTTCGGTTTTTATAGGGAAGGGGAGTGGTCCAGGGGAGAGCTTCCTGATTGGCTGCCATGTACCTGCTGGTCTGGGGTGAGAGGGCAAAAAAAAGCGCCAACAATGGCGAACACAAAATGGCGAACGTCGCGCGACGTTCGCGAACTTCCGGCGAGCGCGAACACCCGATGTTCGCGCGAACAAGTTCGCCGGCGAACAGTTCGCGCCATCTCTATAAATAACCCCCCAAATGTAGAGGTAAAAATAAATATACTGTAGTCCTTACAGCCTTGCCTTGTAAACACAAAGAACTGAAATATCAGAAGGTTAAGAAAAGCAAATGTGTTTACTATTCTCTGGGGCTTACCAAACACAATTGACCAAGTTGTGGTTTGTTTCATGAATTTGGATTGGAATAGTTATTCTTGCCATGGCGTAACTGATTGCACAGGAATAAAACTGTAGTCTAAGAAAGTATTTATGGTTAAGCCTTGAGCTATACAGAAATAGACTGTCTCACCCACTATTGGAATTAGTGTAGTCATCACCTGAATTAGCAATTGATTAGGCTTGCTAATAGAAAATAATTCATCTTAGACATAAATGTCACAAATGAGTTCTTATCTTTTAGCATTTCCAGTCAATTGCTAATTCAAAGCAGACAATTCTTATTTGTATGTCTACAGAATTGAATTATTGTTGGGTTTATATCTTGGATAATTTGGGTTCACTTTCTTTTATTACAATTTTACACTCATATTTGTTTGATTACATGGAGATCTTATATGAAATAAGTGTGTGACTTCATTCTGTCTAAACACTAAATAATTCTGCAAAATGATCATGATAATGTCAATGATTGATGTAGTCAAAAAGAAAAGCTACACCTCTGCTAAACAAGATGTATCCTTGCTACAATGTATACAGGTATAGGATCTATTATCCAGAATGCTTGGAATCTGTAAATAATATGGATCACCATACCTAAAGGGGAATATTTATCAATGTGCTAAAACTGACAAACATGAATTATATTTACAGAAACTCAAAATTCTGAGATTTATTTATTGCAAAAACTGGAACGTAATAACTTTTTTAAGTTGCTAGACTCGTTGAAAATGATGAGTATACATATACATCAAAGAAAATTAGAAAAAGAGAAATATAATAACAAAAAAAAGGATAGGGGTTAAGTTCCCATCACTACAGAATTTTTTCCTTTTTTTCTTCATTTTTCTCCCCTCTCTCCCCCTCCCTCTATCATTACTTTCATTGTATTTTACTCTTTTTTTCTTTCTTTTACATACTTGTTTTCTATCTTTGATTATTGTATTCCTTCGTTCCCATAATTTACAGTGTTTACTTATTTACCCCTCTTTTTTGCTATTATTTCTTCTATACCTCTTATTTCTTCAATTACCTTAATCCACATTCCCTTATTGATTAGTGTTTTTGTTTTCCAGTTACGCGGTATCATGTTTCTTGCCACGGCTATCATTAGTTTAATTATTTTTTTTTTAATTATTTATATGGTCATATAGGAGTAGAATTTGTACTGTATCTGTATATGCTATATAAATTCCCATTTTTTCTAGAGCGTTTAGAACATACAGTATTCCCAAAATGTTCTGATAACTTCACAGTCAAGCCATAAGTGAGTATATTGTCCTTTACATTTCCCGCAGCTCCAGCATACATCAGGCAATCCATACATATTATGAAGTTTAGCCGGGGTCTAATACCATCTTGATATTAACTTATAACTGAATTCTTGCAATTTAGTATCCTTTGATATTTCTATATTTGCTTTGCATATATGATTCCACTCTTGCTCTGACAGGGGTATTTTCAGTTCTTCTTCCCATTTTGTAAAAAAACATAGTTTATTTACAGACCCTTTAACTAATTCCTTGTAAATCCTCGATAAGCTATGCTGTAATAAATCTCCCATGTCTACAAGTTTCTCAAACCAGGTTAGAGGTCTCACAATGTCTTCAAGTTTTAATGACAATGTCTAATCTGGTTTAGTATCCATTCAGATCTTTCAGAGATTGATGTATATGTATATGCACAACTCTTCTGATATATCGATTATGACTGTAATAATAAGTAAATAAGTTCTCTTTGATTGCTCTATGTTTTATCTTGTATTTTTTTTGATAAACTGAATGAACAAATTAAATATATATAAAAAAATTATGATGAGTAGAATTTAAGATTTTTTTTTATAAATTATTTTGCCTCTTCTTATCGTTTTCTTTGTTTAAGCAAAGTAATTCCTAAATGAAAATGAATGTGTAATTCTATTGAATTGGAAAGTGTTTATTTTCCTCAAGTTCTTTTGGTTTGGTATGCATTCACGACTGTTGTGTGAATCTTTTTCTGTATTAGGATGACTGTAAAGAATCAATTGCTAATTCAAGTAATTCAACTAGAGGTAAAACAGACAGACTAGCACAATATAGTTTAAGGCTTTAACATAAATATTGTCCTGGATTACAGTTTTATTACTCTTCAGTCAGTTGCATTACAACTAGAATAACTGCTCCAACTAGAAAATGTGAATTAAACCACACAATACCTTTTATTATATTCATTGTTATCTAGTAATTCATTTTATGCAGCACCATTCCTTATATACACTCCATAAAGATCCTATAAACTACATTTAGTGGTTGAGGCACACAGATATTATTCAATCCATTGACAAGGAGGTACAAAAAGAATCAAACCCTGGTGTATCATATTTAGTATTAAATGACAAAAGTTACACACAACAGTTACAAAGTTCAGAAATTAACAATAAAAAGAGATTTATTGTGTACTGACTTAAAAAAGCCAAATGTGCTTACATTATAAACATGTAAAGAACCTATATTGCCACACCACAGGGCCACCTACATGAAACTTACAAAAATCCAAAACCTTTATATAATTTTTCTCTATATGTTATGCAAATACCCACCCATCGCATTTCCGTGATCTATCAAAAACAACCTTAACCATGCATTAAATATGCTACACAAAACACATTTACTTGTAGTGATGAGCAAAAAATTCACGAAACAATAAAATATTCACCAAATACGCTGAAGTCAATGGGCTTTTTTTGTGCAACAATTGTTCAAACTGCACACATTTTTTTTACTATCCATTAGAGTTTATGGGCATTTTTTGTTAGAGAAATGTAGGAAATATTTCATTCATCCCTAATTTTGAAGCCTGTTATTTCATTGTTTATTCAAGTGCAATATACAAAGCACAAAAATAAATGCAAGTCACCACAAAATAATTTTTTCTATAACTTCACCATAATTACAGGCTCCCACTAAGTGGCGGGTACATCCATTAGTAAATTGGATAAGTTGCTTGATGCCAGTATCAGTCTGACTGCAAATTGCATCAGTTCCAGCACCCTCAATGACATGAAGGTGAGAGTCTTTTGCTTAGCTGTATCTGTAGATAAAAAAATCATTTAAATGCACACAATTTAATATTAAGACATAGCAGGAGTATTTGTGCTTGCTTTGTGCATTTGCATAGTTGTTCCTGGTGAGACATGATACATTACACAGGATAGTTTTTCACTGGTTGTGGGTTTTACATCCAACATCCTAAAGAATACATGAATAAGAGAAATAGTGCTTTATCTACTTACCATAGTCAGTTGACTGTGGATGGCAAGTGGCTTAAACTTTCTTTGCTTGAATACACACATGTCTGAAGAAATTCAATTACGGTACATTGCCTACATTGCAATCACCTATCTGATTTGGGACAGAACAGACAATGCAATTTCAGTATTTTACTGTATGTGGAACAGACATTGGGAATAGAGATAAAAGAATTGTTTATTTATTCAAAGGTTTCTGACTCATTAGATAAGAGTCATTTCTAAGCCAAGCAGACCATTTAACTCCTTAGGTGAAGTAAATATTGATGTCAAGGTGCTCGCTGTAATGCTGGCATTTTGTCCTGGCAAATGAATGTCTGAGAAAAGACTTTGAGAAATGCTGCAGTTGTCTTTTGTTCTTAATGTTTCTTAATGTTTTGTCTCAAAGTTTTTTATCCTAAAGAAAAAAAAACACCTTAAATGTCGACCAAAAAGTGGCAATATATTGTTTGATGAATATGGTTTATGTTGAGCATACCTTTTTCTAAAATGTTGGGCCTTTTTAAAAAATAATGAAAATCTGAATTTTCTTTTTTTTTGAAAACCACTCTTACCAAATCTGCACTGACTTTTTCCCTCTATTTATCAATACATTTTCATGAAATTTTTTTTTTTTTTTTTGGAATCTTTTTTATGATTTGTCACCAAAACTGTGACTTTTTCAAATTTGATGCCGAAAACCTGCAATATTTTTGGATTATCACCGGAAAACCACAAAATCTTCAAATATTGAAGAAAACCCAACACAGATCAGGATATCTTCAAAATATAAACGGGACATCTGCCATTAACTTCTTCATGAACTCTGCAGATCTGAAATAGAGTATTTTTTTATTTGGACTAACAATTTTTTTTTATTTTTTTCTATGAAATAAATGTGTTTTCCCCTTTAAAAGTCTGACCACAAAAAATCAGACTTTTATAAATTAAAAAAAACCCCTAAGTGTGAACAACTGTTTGCAATTCTGTTTTTGTATTAAATGGATAAGCAAAATGTATTTATCTAAGTTTATTTTGCTCATGTTAAAAAATAAATGTATTGTATGTTGGTGTATACTTTATGCTTCAAAAAGTTCAAAAAGAGCATATTTGAAGTATCGAAGTATAAATAATTGTTTCTCTGCTGCAATAAAGGTATTTTATTTAAAGGCTTTGAATAGTTAGGATGCTGGTCTCCTTTAGTAAATTTGTATATAGGTAATGTACGGTATGTTTTCTATAATATTTCACTTCACAACAACTGCAACTACTAGCGTTGTGCAAAGTTTTTCACCATGTATGGATTTGCAGGAAAATTCACCATCCTTGAAAAGAAAAAATGCCCACTGACTTGATTTCGAATTGAAAAAATGTTAAAATCCAAATTCAACCGAAATTAAGTTTTTTGTTGTTGAATAGGTCAGTTATTGATCCAGTAGGTTCGTATTTGGCCGAAATCGAATCGTACAAATCGAAGGCCGAGATCGAATTCGATTTTAAGTTTTTCCCAAAAATACCTTTGATTTTTCAGGTAGTAAATGGCGAATGGTCGAAGCCGATTTTTTAAAGAGACAGTACATAAATTTCGATACTTGAACTTTTGATTTTTTTTCAAATTCGTATTGAATTTGGCCTATTCCCTAGTTGAAGTACACAAAAAATAGCTTGAAATTTGAATTTTTTTTATTTGAAAATTCAACTTGACCTTTGCTAAATCTGCCATGGAAAGAGAAAAAAAAGTTGCGCAAGGAAAAATTGTTGCACAGAAAAAACAACAGAATCGCTCATCACTAGTGACAACTTGTTTACAATTTTGACCAACCCCTTAAGATGTTTTTAGAAATATAAAAAACTGCCTAGATTTTACGAGTTTTTATTAATGAGTGAAAATGAAAGTTCACCCTTTGATAAATACGCCTTTCAAAATCCCATAGAAATGAATGGAGAGTGGCGTAATTTCACTCTAGCTGACTGTGTAAATATACCCCGAAGAGTAGAGGGCCCTACTTGCAAGTGCGTACAATCATACTTTTTTTTAATGAGATGTGAAATGTTCACGAAACTATGTAAAAAACTTGCCACACGGAACGTTTTACTTTTGTGACAAAAAAAAGATGTTCAACAAATAAAAAAAAAGAGGTGCAACAAATAAAAGATACACAAAAAAAAGTCAGTAGTTACATGGCACATACGTAATTTTATCCTTCCCCTCTATCCTCCATCCACATCAACCAAAGGCATCTGAGCTGTCTCTCTGTCTATATAAGAACATACACATAAATATATGGTTTATTAATTTTATTGTGGGATACAGAGCACCCAGATATCTGTTGGTTATCAGATTTATTATTAGTTTTACCCGTGTTAGTAATATATAAACCACAGATGGTACTTTTTATAGTAGCAGATACCCGTACCGGTCGATCTGTTGTAATGTAAAAAATAACAGACATGTTTTAAGAAATTGGCAACATCGCAGCCTTTTTTCTATTGAAAAAGCAGTCGCAGCATTGTGGATAGAAGGTCCTCTACCAGTGTACGGCATGTGTATAGCAGTATAATAAATGAAAAATGCATGTGATTCTGAATTGCAAATTTTTATTGGTAGCCCCAAAGCTGAAACAAGATGCCACAGAAAAAGGCCCATGGATTCTAATCTAGTTTGCTACAAAAATGACACAAAACCAAACAAATGTTGTGTTGCAAAATATGTTTAATGAATTTTTCAACATTATGTAATTTTCTCCACAGTTTCGCCAAACAGGACAGATTCTCTCATACCTACTCAGTTATATCACTCTGTTTACATATTATGTTTATTATTGCTCTTTGTTTAGATTGCAATGTGCAGGGTGAATCAAAGAAGCACATGTGTGTACAGAAAGAGTTAAAAAAATGAGCTAATACCACTTAATAAGACTTCTTTTTGCATCAATGGCAAGAGTGCATATCCTAGAGCTAATAAATAAATTGAATTGTGCTAAATACAATTCTTGTACCAACAAAAAATCTATACTGAGATTAACACTTGTGGTTGCATGCTGTGAAGATGACACATTCTCAGCAGTGCACAGAATGAGCCTTTGAAAGCATACAACACTGAATGTGTTAAATCTCTTAAAAGGATTGGCAAAGAGCAGAGTCAATAATATCAAACAGGGTAAATTAGATAACAAAGCTCTGATGACAGGTGATTCTGCTTCCTGAAGCTGTAGTAAATACTGTTGCCTCTGCTCCGAAAACCACATGCTCTGTGACATTTTCCTTGTTTGGCTTTTGCTGAAAAGGTTACGCATTACGGCAAGATAATTTATTACAATAATGAATTTCCTCTTCTTCCTGTTATAAAGAAGCTGCATTGTTTATGTGAAGCAGAAAAGTAATCCTGAGGTGGTTGTTTGTATTGTGATCGGTTTGATTAAATAGCAATATCAGAATGAGACAAATCAACATGGATGGAGTTAACACAAATAGGGATATTCCAGGGTTTCATGGATTCTTTGCATGCAGTAGCACAATTAAATGACATTATAATAAAATTCGCTTACAAAATAGATTTATTTGCTTCTCATTAAAGGAAATAGGAGAGGTACTGTCTGTTACACCTGTTAAACCTGTTAAAATAAACTGCAAGCTGCTATTACAGCTGTTAATTACTAAATTGCCAATACATACTAACCAAACTAAACTGTCTAAAATTTTGCCTGCAATTTTCCTGGCAGCTCTTGTTGCCTCATTTGACTCTGTTGTCCTACTTACTATATGCTTTTCCCGGTCATTCAAAATTGGCTTCTCTGAGCCATATCCAATGCTTTATATAATGCATACTTATATGAAATATAACTACTTTTTCAAGATGACACATGATATAAATGCTGTATTATACATCTGCAGCATCAGGACACAGGCAAGATGGCTGAATGCCATGTGGAAGAAGAGAGGGTTATACATGCTCCAATAGAATATGCTCACATGAATTATTCACTTGGTGATCAAGAAGACACCATGGCTATGCATCTTCACTTATAAAACAGTTTTTAAGGGGGAAATAAGAAGCATTAAATCAGACGTAGCTTATATTGTATCTTAAATATAAATCCTGGTACCAGACCAAGAATATTTAATCCAGATTAAAATACAAATATAGGAAACTATATAAAATAGCAAGATAAAATGAAAAACAGTTGGAAGGCCTGGAGAACAAGAGTAAATGACAAATTCTTAGGCTTTTTGTGGAATGCCAAGAACAATAGGAATATATGAGCTAAAAGGGTATTACAACAAATCAGTATACTGGGAAAAGAGACAGATGGAGATGTACTACTAGATTGAGTTCATTGAGAAAATAAGCCGTAACGTGCCCCACCTTATTCTCTAAGGGATAATGGGGTATATTTATCAAAGACTAAAGTTAGAGAGGGTGAAATTCCGCCACTCTTCATTCATTTCTATGGGATTATAAAAGGCGTATTTATCAAAGGATGAACTTTCACTTTCACCCATTGTTAAATACCCTTTTAAAAATCCCATGGATATGAACGGAGAGTGGAGAAATTTCAGTCTAGGGGGCCGATTCACGAAGGGTCGAATTTCGAAGTTAAAATTACTTCGAAATTCGACCCTCGAATTGAAATCCTTCGACTTCGAATATCGAAGTCGAAGGATTTAGCGCTAATCGTTCGATCGAACGATCGAAGGATTTTTCGTTCGATCGAACGATTAAATCCTTCGAATCGAACGATTCGAAGGATTTTAATCAAACGATCGAAGGAAAATCCTTCGATCAAAAAAAGGTTAGCAAGCCTATGGGGACCTTCCCCATAGGCTAACATTGACTTCGGTAGCTTTTAGCTGCCGAAGTAGGGGGTCGAAGTTTTTTTTAAAGGGCAAGTACTTCGACTATCGAATGGTCGAATAGTCGAACGATTTTTACTTCGAATCGTTCGACTTCGATCGAATTCGATCGAATTTAACCAATTCGATGGTCGAAGTACCCAAAAAAAACTTCGAAATTCGAAGTTTTTTACATTCGAACCCTTCACTCGAGCTGAGTGAATCGGCCCCTAGCTGATTGTGACGATCTCTAACTAATTAAATATACCCCAATGTCCTGCTACTACTCAAAGCTAAAACGGTGCAATTTTTTTTTCTATGAAGTTTTTGGCAGATAAATGCTTGGCTAAAAAATGTTCTTTATAAAACAAATTTCTTACATCACTGACATATTTATGAATTCACTTAACTTTATGATTAAAAGACCTGTGTAGAAGAAAAATCCAATACATTCTCAAAGCACTGTGGGAAATGTAGTCCTTTTCATGAGGTTTAATACTGTATGCTACTCAATCTAATGACACTACACAGGCTGTATAGACAGTAAAACAATAACAACTGTAGAATCTAAATATTGATAACATAATAAAATTCATATTGACTATGCTTTGTTTAAATCTCCTTCCCATGACGAGTACAATCTTCATTGTTTTATATTTTTTCCGCTTTCCCTCTTATTTTTTTGACCAATGATTATCACTGTAGTAAAATCATCATTAATCACAAAGGGTAAATGTGTTTAGCAACTTGCAGAATAACCTGTAACTGTAATGGTCTGAATTAACCATGTAAAAGGTTACAGGTTTAATATTTTGCTTAATTATTAAATATAAAAATGAATGAAAAAATGGACAACATACACATTATTAATCATATTTATTTTTTAATGTAGTTCTATATATAAAAATAAATGCAAAAATGGACAACATACACATTATTAATCATACTTATTTTTTATTGTAGTTCTACATCCATAATATTATATAGGCAAAACTTGCCTTTTTGTACAAGTTCCAAAAATATCTACAGCAAAGACTGGAAGAATTCTTCCACCCTCCAAACCTTCCATGAAAAACAACATGTTACAAGATTGTATTAAATAGCACTAAACAATGGAATGCAGGCTCTACTTAAAAATAAATTTCAAAATCAGTGAAGAAAAAAAAATCACTAGTTAAAATGTTTCAGTAACATAAATACAAAAAAGGGCCATTTTCTTAACTTGATCAGTGCTCAGATACAGCAACCTTCACCAAGCATTCTTAAATACACTTACACATTGATTTAAAACAAAGTTTATAATCATGCCCTTACCCCTAAAAATAAAAAATAAAAGCAATCCTCAATCCAATGTACATGATTTGAGATGCTCTTTACTGCTCTGCTCAGTAAAGAGAACCTAGCAAAATCATTAAACCTGAAAGCATTTTACCAGAAGCAACCTAAATAATACTGACCCCTTTATAATAATAACTCTAAGGGGCCGATTCACTCAGCTCGAGTGAAGGGTTCGAATGAAAAATACTTCGAATTTCGAAGTATTTTTTGGGTACTTCGACCATCGAATTGGTTAAATTCGATCGAATTCGATCGAAGTCGAACGAAATCGAACGATTCGAAGTAAAAATCGTTCGACTATTCGACCATTCGATAGTCAAAGTACTTGCCCTTTAAAAAAAACTTCGACCCCCTACTTCGGCAGATAAAACCTACCGAAGTCAATGTTAGCCTATGGGGAAGGTCCCCATAGGCTTGCTAAGCTTTTTTTGATCGAAGGATTTTCCTTCGATCGTTTGATTAAAATCCTTCGAATCGTTCGATTCGAAGGATTTAATCGTTCGATCGAACGAAAAATCCTTCGATCGATCGATCGCAGGATTAGCGCTAAATCCTTCGACTTCGATATTCGAAGTCGAAGGATTTCAATTCGAGGGTCGAATTTCAAAGTATTTTTAACTTCGAAATTCGACCCTTAGTGAATCAGCCCCAAAAAGAATGAGCAATTATCAGAAATATTCCCATGATCATTTCAGGAACCAATGCAGAAAAAAATGCAGTATGTCATTGGAATAACTTACGGTACTTGTATTTTGTTTTAAGAATACTGCTAGACAAAAAGGGGTAGAGATTCAAACTAAGTTGAAATTGTATGGAGAGAAAAATATATTCCCCCTGTTTTATTTTTGCAAGCTTTAAAATATAAACATTGGTACTTTTAATATTTTTTTTCCAACAGGGATTTATTTCTTTATTTACAATTGTACAGAATGATCAAAAACCTTTGGAACAGCTTTTTTGACTTCTTGTTTCAAAATTGGTCAAATCAGCTGTTTTTTGTAATAATGACAAACTAGACAAAAAACAACAATAAGCTCTTTGAAGGAATGAATGCGTTCAATTAAAAATGTTCTGAATTTCCTTTGTTAAGGTATATCACAAACCAGCAGTAATGATTTTTGACACAAAAAAGAAAACAAACAAAAGTATTTGATTATAGTATCCCTATACGGTTTCTTATCTACTAAGCCAGATGATGTAGATAAGTCTACTTAGAATTCCTGTGCAGAAAGCTAGAATTCTTTGAGTTGAAGGTAGATTGAAAATGATCATTAGCAGATAGAAACTAGTGACCATTTTTAGCTGTTATAAAACAAAAGGTCTAAGGGAAAATAGATGAAAGATTTTAATAATCATTTTTCATGAACATGAAAGTAACTAAGGAAAAAATTCAAAAATGTAAGGGAAAAAAGCCAATTTAAAATGAACACAGGAAAAACATTTTGATACATTTACCCTATAGTTTGGACTTGAGTGTTCCTTTATTATAGATGATACATATAAGCAGATTTTTTTTTTGCTAATTTACAAAACACTTACTTAAATACTGTAGACTTTTTTCCTACACTCTCCTTTCATAACCCCCTTTGCATTTTTATTATTGAGTACTGTTCTTTTATCTAACATTATGTGAGCATCTTAGCAGATGGGTTGCTGTGGGGGAAAGGGAGGGGTGATATCACTCCAATTTGCAGTGCAGCAGTGGTTGAAGTCACATGGCTTAGTGCACCTGGTAAACTAACAACATGTATAGACTCATGCCAGATTAATAGACTCATGCTATTAACTGGTGCATTTTGTTAAAAACATGATTTACCTTGACACAACCCCTTGTGTCATTGTCTGATAGATGTAATCAATAGATGTACAATTAGACAATTGTATCATTGTTCTCAAAGACCATCCCCCAAGTTGCTTCTAAGGCTATGGGCACTTAGGCTGAAGGCTCTGCTGCTCTCTACAAAAATAAACAGGCTGAAAGCAGTAGAGCTCTCTCCATGCCCCAAGGCAGACATTTTCAGGCAGAACTACGCTCCACTATGCTGCATGATTGTACACAAGGGGAATCAATTAAAATAAAAAAAGATGGGTCACAGAGTGGATCCACTTCTCTCAGTCTGCAAAAATATGCAGGCTGAGAGCCATGTGCCTGTAGCCTAAAAGGAGACGACAATTCCCTTCTAAAAGGAGACCACAATTCCCTTCTAAATGGAGATCGCATTTCTTGACACATGCCCTGGCCCTGGCAACAGCTGCATAGCTAGCTATTTAGATATCAGTATGGAACTAATAAAACCAAAATGTGTAAATTCAATTATTTATTAACTACTATGAATTTCAGCACTAATTTTCCTCCTATTTGTGTGTGTAAATTTGCCACCTACTTAGATTGTAAGCTCTATGGGCAGGGTCCTCCTACTTCTGGTGTTTTTACACTTAGCATATAGACAGATTTATTAATAATTTGAAAAAACTTAAACTGTAATATTTAAAATTTCAAAAATCTGATTTCTTAAAAACATATAAAATCATTTTCAATGAATCTGCTAGATTTTCAATTAATCTCAAAAAATCTAATACATATTTGAAAATAATTGAATAGAAATCTTGGAAATTTGAGTTTCAGAAACTTGAATTAAATTTCCTAATTTTTACTGCAAAAATGATCCTTGCCTGTTCGGTTAAAGGAACAGTAACACCAAAAAATATTGTTTTAAATGAATGGAAATATAATGTAATGTTGCCCTGCACTGGTAAAACTGGTGTGTTTACTTTAGAGACACAACTATAGTTTATATAATCAAGCTGCTGTGTAGCCATGAGGCAGCCATTTAAGGACAGGATAGATGGTAGATAACAGATAAGTTCTGAAGAATCTCATTTTATACAGCGTATGTGTATCCTGTGCCTTTTCTCCCTTTTCAGCTTTGAATGGCTACACAGCTTCTTTATATAAACTATAGTTGTCATTCTGAAGCAAAAACACCAGTTTAACAGCAAAAGCACAACACTATATTATATTTTCATTACTTTAAAACACTTAAATTTTTTGATGTTATTGTTCCTTTAAAGGGATCCTGTCATCGGAAAACATGTTTTTTCAAAACACATCAGTTAATAGTCCTGCTCCAGCAGACTTCTGCACTGAAATCCATTTCTCAAAAGAGCAAACAGATTTTTTTATATTCAATTTTGAAATCAGACATGGAGCTAGACATTTTCTCAATTTCCCAGCTGCCCCTGGTCATGTGACTTATGCATGCACTTTAGGAGAGAAATGCTTTCTGGCAGGCTGCTGTTTTTCCTTCTCAATGTAACTGAATGTGTCTCAGTGGGACATTGGCTTTTACTATTGAGTGTTGTTCTTAGATCTACCAGGCAGCTGTTATCTTGTGTTAGGGAGCTATTATCTGGCTACCTTCTCATTGTTCTTTTGTTTGGCTGCTGGGGGGAAAAGGGAGGGGGTGATATCACTCCAACTTGCAGTACAGCAGTAAAGAGTGATTGAAGTTTATCAGAGCACAAGTCACATGACTTGGGACAGCTGGAAAATTGACAATATGTCTAGACCCATGTCAGATTTAAAAATTAAATATAAAAAAATCTGTTTGCTCTTTTGAGAAATGGATTTCAGTGCAGAATTCTACTGGAGCAGCACTATTAACTGTTGAATTAATTTATTAATTTTGAAAAAATGTTTTTTCCCATGACAGTATCCCTTTAATGTATTGTTTTAATGTACAGCACTGCCTAAATAAGTAATGCTGTATAATTAAATATATCTGATTATATATATAAATATAATCATGAATTGCTCACTTTGGCAAATTCATTCCAAGGATATGATCTAAACTAGTTAAATGAAATTTTTTTTTATATGTGTTTATATGGACTTAAACCGAATAATGGGAGAGAATGAGAGTTCATCACTGTGTGACAATGTACTGCACACTAACATAGTGCAATGTTAAGATCTTAATAATAGATATGGTCAGAATAACTGGTTGTACCCAAATTATTCCAATTGAATAGATTAGATTATGTTAAGAAGTTGCACAGGCAAGCGCATGCAAAATTAAGAACAATTTATTAGTCATTAGCACCTACTTGACTCTGCAAATTGCAGGTGTGGATATAATTAGTTAGTTCACCAGACACTAGAAATGGTAATAGTTAAACTTCAAAGACGCATTAATAGATTCATTTTAATGCAAGATAAGATAATCACTAGCTACTGTAGATGAGGTAGATGGTAAAAATACTGGGAAGTGTTGATTGCAGTTTACTCTTGCAAATTAAGAGATAATGTGCCATTTGTTGGATGCATGCCATCAAAACCCCTAATTACTGATGCAGATACAATAAACAAATATAACTGGTAATAGATCCACTGAATGAATACTGTACACTAAAATACTTTTTGTTCTTTGCAATTGAAAATGAAGTGTACATTACTGCTATACTGTATCTAAGGCACAGGCTAAGCCAACAATCATTGTTTTCCTGGTTCTGAAGTGTCTTGTCAGGAACACAAGGAATATTTCTTCTGATCAGGGGCACTACGTCAATGAGGTGAGTTGAAAAACTCAGGCAGCAGAGACAAATAGGTTACCAGGGGCAGCAAAAAGCTGCTCCTGGTACCTTTTTGAAATGGGAAATTTGGCTTTAGTAGTGTGAGAGAGCGCAATTGCACAATTGAAACTAGTGGGTCTCCAGTAGAAAAACAAGAAACCTAAATAGAGTTCAGAAAACATATTTCTTGATCAGTGATTGCTGTTTTCTGATAACAGTTAATATACATTCAATGTTTAATGGGAATGCACATTAAGGGGAAGATTTATTAAGGGTCGAATTCAAAATTCGAATTGAATTTTCAAAACATTTTTATGGTCAAAACTGTCAAATTCGACTAGGGAATTATCCAAACTCGATTCCAATTTTTTTATAAAGATTCTAATTAGATTTTCAAGAATTATCATACAGTGGCCCTTTAAGAATTTGAAGTTGACTATTCACCACCTAAAACCTGCCAAATTACTGGATAAGGCAATGGGTGAGGTGCAGTGACCTATTTGGAGTTGTTTGTAGCCTTCCTGACATTCATGTTTTTTTTCAGAGAATCAAGTTTGATCGAATTTGATTTGAGTTTTTGAGTCGGTAATTTTAGTCTGAGTTTAAGATATTCAATTTTTTTCTTAAATAATTTACAGTATATTCGAATTTAAGGGAAGGGAAACTCACATGATTTCAATATTAGATCCTTTGATAAATGTGCCTCCCAGTAAACAAAGTTTTTATGTAATAATAATGGTGGTCTTTGGTCATCAAAGTGCTGCCATTATGATTATATTCATCACACAATATTTATTTAAATTTACTGGAATTTAGTTACTCAAAGTATATTAGATAGACCTTATTCCCATTTATAATGGATATGATGAATGTTTATTTGGCTTTTGCTACTTGGCACTAATGTATTTACTGATGCATTTACCTAAATTATTATAATTGTATAGTTATTTATCATGTGCCTCTATTGCTTTGGGTGTATTAAAACTGTTAGGATAACTAAGGCTATAATCTGATTTGTTTCCAAATGTGTTTGTTTTCAGTAAAGTTCTATACATTTCAATACAATCCCACATAAAAAGGAATAAACGTCATGACATCATAATCTCTGGTTGTGGTGAAGCTATTATATAGAAATATGCAGCTAAAATAGGAGAAGCGAGACTGAGAGAACTGTGAAAAGCTGAGAGGCAAGTCCAGAAGTAGCTATACTAATACTTGATATTGATGAATGGAGGATACTTTAAAATTCCTCAGGAAAGTGTAAATGTTTAGTACTGTTACTATATTCTGACTTACAGGATTGCTATTAGTTTTATATGAACTAACACTGCATACAGTTCTGTGGTTCCTTATGGTTCCTTATATAGCCAGTTGAAGGGAATCCCCTATTTGTAAGGACTTGCTAATATATGGGTGTAGCTGTACTGTATATCAATCACAGCAAAAGATTATAAGAGACTCTTATTAACATAGGAGTTAAAGGAGAAGGGAAGCTATGGAGGCATTATATTGCCATTAGATTAGCTGCAATAGTGAAAGCTAAAATGCTATATTTATTCTGTAGACTGTTTTACCATACCTGAGTAAAATGCTCTAGAAGCTCTCTGTTTGTTTAGGATAGTAGCTGCAGTATTAGCTTGGTGTGACATCACTTCCTGGCTAAGACTCTCCCTGTTCACTTATAGCTCTGGGCTCAGATTACAGCAGAGAAGGGAGGGGGAGGAGAGGAGCAAACTGAGCATGCTCTTGCCCGGAGCAAAGAGGTCTAATCTGAAGGCAGGAAGTCTGATACAGAAGCCCATATGTACACAATCGAAGGAAAGAAATGCAGTGTTTCTTTTGACAGGGGACTCAGAGCAGCATTACTTTGAGGGTTTACTGGAATATTTAGGTGGACCTTTCTGGTAAGGCTTTCTTAGTTTTAACCTTTCCTTCTCCTTTAAGAGAAGGAAAGATTAAAACGCACCTACCACTAGAGTGTAACTAGTTTGCTTTCATATGTATTTCATTATGTAGCTTGTTTATATGAACTATAGTAGTGTTTCTGAAGCAAACATCAGTTTTACCAGTGCAGGGCAACACTACATGATATTCCCATCACTTTAAAACACTTTTTTTTTGGTGTAACTGTTCCATTAAACCTCCACCTGTGTTTAATCTTCCATTCTAGCATCTCCTGTTGGGATAATTATTCTATATATGGTCAAATGTCTATTATTTTACTGTTATATTTTACAGTATTATTTATATTTTTCTCAACATAGGATTTTTTTTATTAGTTTTTAAATATTTCTTTCCATTCTTGATTATTTCATTTCTCATTCTTGATTTTTTTAAATTTTTTGCTTGCATTTAAATTTAGCATTTGCAATATTCTAATATTCTTAATATGTATCTTTTAAAGAGCATGTATGCATTGGCATATCCTATGAACATCGAATAGCTTAAATATTTACTCATTTATGTAAATGAGAATTAAAGTTCAACAAAGTATACAACAATTGAAGTGAACGTTTATGTATATTAAAAAAACACTTAAATTATAGTGGTGAGTTCATAATCTTCACCAACAGGACAACAATTCTGTCATTCTGTTAACTATTATATTTCACAGTTAAAACATTTTAATCTTCAAGATATCTTTGCAGGGAAACATATCCATGCTGCTGGCTATGAAAACATCATGTCAAATCTTCCATTTTATTCAGGACTGCAAGTTGAAAAATTGAGTTACAAAGACAAGATTTATTTAGTGCATTACTGGCCATCAATATCATTATATACTGCCAAATCATTTCTCTCCTAAGGCAAAGGAACCCAGAGTCACAGACTCTTTTTTATAGCTCTTGCACCATACATTGTTACAGGAAAAGAACTCTGATTCTTATTAGCCCCAGGCAAGACACATTGCAAAGATTGTTCATTCCCTGCCCCACTTTCAGATTGTTTTATCATGCAGAGCTTAAAGTCCTCCTTCTAATCTATTTATTGCTCTGAACACCAAGGAAGCTTTTTATTGTGATCTGCATCCATAGCTGCTTTTGAAAATGCTTTAACTTCTGCATTGTGCTGAATTCTGAAGGCATAATACATCAGGGACTAGCAAATACTGACCTAGCCGTAGAATGATGAAACAGAGACAGTTTAGTAGTTAAATATATAAATGAATGGATTGTGCCATTGTCAATTTTAATGTTTAACATTGGATTAAAACAGCTTTTAGGGGTCAGACAGGAGCAAGCATTATATAGTGCAGTGTGGAATAGTATACTGATTTGAGAATCCATTGCCTCCTCAGGCAAATGTCAGGAAAAACAATTAAAACATTGTTTAGCAGGCTAACCAAAGGTTACAAACATTAGCAAGCTGTGCAGTATATTTATGTACCCTTTTGCTAGTATTCTAGGAGCATCTCTCTCTCTCTCTCTCTCTCTCTCTCTCTCTCTCTCGGAAATGGCCTTTCCATCATTCTAAACTTTTTGTATAAGAGATTTCCAAATGAGGGATCCCATACTAAAAAAACATACAACATGAAACAAACCCAATAGGATTGCTTTGCCTCCAGTAAGGATATGTTTTATCTTCGTTGGGATCAAGTACAAAGTTTAGTTCTACAGAAAGAATGGAGATATGTTTTTAAAAGTTGGATGGAGATATGTTTTTAAAAGTTGATTAAATTATATGATTAAAATGGAGTCTATGCAATGGCCTTCCTGTAATTCAAAGTTTGCAGATTACAGGTTTCTGTATAATGAATCCCATACCTGTAATATTATAAATGAAAAAATTTACATAGTAAATACATAGTAAATATTCTATGTAGAGGGGTCTGTATTAATATATACTTTGAAAGACACCAATCCATAGTTCAGATTTTCCCATCTTTTATTTGCTCACAGTAGATTGTTGAAACCTTATTGGCTGAAGTGCTGAAGCATGCAGTTTAGAACATATATTATTAAATTAGCACCAGTGTGCTAAACATGCTAAAAAAAATACAGCAGTGTTTTTCTTTGTGTTTTTTAGATTGTGAGGTCTTGAACTAATGAAACAAATGTGGTACGTAGGCAAAATAGCAAATGATTTTTATCGGTAAATAAACAATAAACTAAGTTAAAGGAGAGCAAATCACCCACAGACAAATGCCCCATCCACTGCCCTTCATTGTCCCCCACTCCCTGCTCCCTCCCATGAGTTTATTACAAAAAAAGTGTCCCTGTTTGTAAAGCTGACCTACAGATGCAAAGTAGTGAGTGGAATTCACAGGAGTCATGTTGTGTGTCTTCTTGTTTTCTTTGGAACATGGTAGAATATTTGCTATCACATACTCCAGGATAAACTTCAACTGCTCATGCGCCAGCAGCATGCACGTTTCAGGGGCTGCTGCCACCTGAGGCAGCAGCCCCAATGCTGCCCCCCTCCTGCTCCACTCTTCTAATTTCAGCATCGGAGTGGGTGGAGGAGGGGCTGCATTGCTAGTGCAGCGAGCGCTATTGCGCTCGCTACAATCTAACTTAACTTCAAGAAACGTATGTGCATTTTGAGATCAAGTACTTTACACCAAAGGATTTATATGGACACCATGGAAGGAATGGAGAACATGTAAGGGTAGGAGAAATACAACTACAATATTGATGAGTAACTATGATACCCAGTATAGATATCAAAAGTTTCACTTGCAAAACAATTAATATAAAATAATATATACACAGGAACATTCTTTAGAATGTTCTAAAGTGTCAGGCCTCACCTGTCCAGAGTCCAGATGTGAGGAGACGAGGTCCAGCAGGAGTGTCACAAGATATAGCAGACAACAGTAATCAGATGGAGTAGGCAGAAGAATAGTCGAGGGGCAGGCCGGGGTTGGTGCAGGCGGAGTTCAGTCGTGATCGGGAAGCAGGCTGTGGTTGAATGTAGGCAGAGTTCAGTCGTAACGGATAAACAGGATGGGGTCAAATGCAGGCGGAGTTCAATAGAAAGTCGATATCCAAAGCCGAGTCAAACCAGAATCAAGAGTCAAAGTTTCCAAACGTTCAGGAGCAGGTTAAATTATCAACAAGCACAGAGCCTTTCCCTGAGCATCCTTTTAAAGGGGTAATTTGGTGCCAAACGTAACGTAATTTTTGCGCCCGCATCCATTTAGATGTGCGAAGACGCACATGCGTTTTCGCCGGCGTCCGTCATGGCGTGCTCGCTCATGCGCGCTGAGTCCTCACATTGCTCCCCCTTAGGGGTGGCCTCCGGACATCCTTGTAAGGCTTCTCAGGATGACTCTTGTGAAAGGCTTTGATAAGTCTTGGAGCGTGGACATTTCCAACAGGTTCCCAGGAATTCTCCTCATCTGGAAACCCCTTCCACTTGATCAGGTATTGTAATTTCCCCCAACGGAGCCGGGAATCCAAAACTTGTCCTACTTCAAATTCAATTCCATCTTGGCAAATGATAGGAGAAGCAGGAACCTGATGTTGATTGGGAAATGGACTTGGATGGAACCTCTTCAGTAAGGAGGCATGGAATACAGGGTGTATTTTCATAGTTCCAGTTCAAACGTAACAGAATTAATGCACCTCTTAATTAAAAAGGGACCCACAAACTTAGGAGCCAGCTTCTTCGATGGATGAGGAAGGTGAAGGTTTGTGGTAGCTAACCAAACCCTCTCTCCTACTTGAAACCCAGGATCTGCATCTCGTTTTCGGTCAGCAAAATCTTTAAACTGGAGTTGAGCCTTGTGAATCGACTGTTGTAACACCTCAACGTTTTCCTTCAGAAAAGATAATCTGTCTTGAACCGAAGGAAGCAAGACTTCAGGCAAGATACCGGGAAACATTGTAGGATGAAATCCAAAATTGGAGAAAAAGGGTGTCTGTTTTGTGGAAGAATGAATGGAATTATTATATGAAAATTCAGCCAGGGGAAGAATCGAGGCCCAATTATCCTGAAATAGGTAGAAAAAGACCGGATGTACTGTTCCAACGTCTGATTTGTCCTCTCCGTCTGCCCATTGGTCTGAGGATGATAAGCAGAGGATTTGAGTAGAGAGATTCCCAGAGATTTACAAAGTGTAGACCAGAATTCTGAGGTAAATTGTGTGCCTCTATCGGAAATAATCTCTCGGGGCAGACCATGAAGACGAACTATCTCTTTGATGAAGACATCTGCAGTCTCAGACGCTGAAGGAAGATGGGGAAGTGGTATAAAATGGGCCAATTTTGTAAGACGATCTACCACAACAAAAATAGCATTGAACTTACTAGAAGGAGGAAGTTCCACAATAAAGTCCATAGATATGGAACTCCACGGTGCTTCAGGCGGTGGTAATGGTTTTAAGAGTCCCATCGGTTTGAAATGCAATCCTTCACCACAGATGGCCACCAGAAAAAACGCCTCACCAGATCCAAAGTTTTCCTGATTCCTGAGTGACCTGCCAAAGGATGATCATGCATAAGTCTCAAAGCTTCACCTCGAAGCGAAGAAGGCACAATTCGTTGTTCATAAAACAGAGTTCCATCTTTTATATGTAAAGACTTAGAATGTGGGTAGTCTTCAATGGATTGCTGAATCTTTTCTACCTCTTTGAGAAAAGAAGACTGCAGCAGTAAAAAATTCTTTGAATGAAGAATGGTCGTAGGAAAGATTGTCGTCTCTATTTCAGAAAATTGACGTGAAAGGGCATCAGATTTCACATTCTTTGAACTGGGCTTATAAGTAATATGGAACTGGAACCGAGAAAAGAACAGAGCCCATCTGGCTTGACGGGGATTTAGTCGTTTAGCTGATCTTAGGTACTCCAGATTCTTGTGATCTGTAAAAATTAAGATAGGATGCAGTGTTCCTTCCAATAAGTGCCGCCATTCTTCTAAAACACACTTGATAGCTAGTAGCTCTCGATCACCCACACCATAATTCCTTTCAGTAGCACTAAGCTTTTTTGAGAAGGCAACTGGATGGACAATGTCCTTAGCACCTATTCTCTGGGAAAGAATTGCTCACACAGCATCTTCGGAAGCATCCACTTCGAGTAAAAAAGGCCTAGAGGGATCCGGATGAATAAGAATTGGAGCAGAGGTGAAAAGTACTTTCAGCTTTTCAAATGCTTCCTGAGTAAAGGAGTAATTTGGCGCCAAACGTAATGATGGCTGCGTCCTGCGTCATCATGCTGCGCACATTCACGTTAGCGGGCGTTTTTGTGCCCGCGTCCGTTTCGGCGTGCAACGTGCGAAGACGCACATGCGTTTGCGCCGGCGTCCTCCTCACACCTTCTCGCATAAAGTTAAAAGAGGGTCACTTGTTTGCAAAATAAGCAGCTTGCTTTGCTTTAATTCCAATAGTGCAGTAGAGCACATTTTTTGCTGGATACAGATTCCAGATTCAATGTTTTGCATTTTTGCAAGTGGCAAACATTTTTGTGAATATCTGCTAGAATTTAATTTCACCAAAGAAAATAACATTGCATGCAATGCAGCCAGTGAATTGTTACACCCACTGACTCCAATGCAAATGGTTCAGCACAAGAACTAGAGAAAAGGCACCCATTGATGCTGATCCAAAACATGTGGCGCAAGAAAATAACATGGAAAAAAAGCACATTGACTCCAATGCATTAGGTTAAATTTTGTAGAAATTTGACCATTTTGCAAAGTATCCTGCGGTTTCATACATTTTTTGACAAAACAAAATAGGACAATTTCACTCATCACTACACACCAACCAGTATATTTTGGACAAAGATTTTTACAGATGGATCCGTTTTTAGTCATCTGCCTTCTATAGTGCTCAACACTTGTGGTACCATGTTGCATGCAATATGTGCTCCTTCTCTATGTTATGATTAAGTACTAAAAGTATTATGTAGCATGTCTCTTGTGTGTTTGCACGTATCTCCATATTGGTTTACTAGTTTTTGGCAATAACCTCATTGTTAAATAGATTTTGCAGTCAGAATTGTAGATTTTTTGTGTGGCTAAACTACTTCAGTAAATGCTGCATATTATCACAACAAATACATTTGAGATGGGATAAAACTGCGAGAGGAATAAATATTACCAATCTGCCAATTTAAATTATGTGCACTGTGCACATTATTTATTTTCATTTTATTATGCTCATTATTTTCATTTATTATTCTCATTAAGTTGTGTTATGTTCCAATCTGCCTGTCAGTGTATATTTCTGTTTTTAATCGTCTGCATGCATTAAATGGGTTCTTTGAAAATTATTCATTGTTTTTTTTTTAAAACGCACAAGAACATCCTGGAAGAAAGGTTATTTTATTAGGATAATTGTGACTGTATATTTTAAAAATTATAATTTGATTTAAACATTTTTTAACCACAACCTGTCACACAGTCGTTTTATTTTCCATATCTGTCTGACTCAATTTATCTTAAAAATATATCTCATGTTCAAATTAAGAACAAGTTAAGAATAAAGTTTCTCTTTTATAAACTAGAAAACTATTAAAGCAAAAATGGTGTATTGATATTTAAAGCTATAACTTTCAGTAGCAATATTTTCACTATCTAATCTATATATTTTAATATATTAAATATATTTTAATATTTAATATCTATGAATTTTGCAGTGCTACTCATCTACTTATGGATTCCATTTCTGAAAATACAATATGCAGTCAGTTACTGGCACATGTGTATAGCATATAGTAAGGGGCATATTTATCAAGGGTCAAATTTTGTGTCGAAATTTGAAAAAAAATGACCAATCCAAATTTATTAATATAATTAATTATCTAATTTAAATTATCTAATTTTTTAAATTTGGGTGAATAGGATCAACCCGCAAACTTATGGAAGCTAGTCATGGCTCTGCTTCCTGCCTGTAGCAGCCGCTTTTGGACTCGGGAGGAGCCCTCAGCCACCAGTCTTAATAAGAGAGGAGCCAAGAAAGAGTTCTGGACGAGCAAAGGGGCACAATCATTTACCAAGGATTTAGGATGGAAGACAACTTAGAAGGATCAACCAGGATAGCTGGGTCGATACAAGCAGAGTTTAAGGCTAGTCAAGCAGGCAAGAATCAGGATTGGAGAGCTTAGAGTAGTCAAGCAGGCAGGCAAGAATCAATACCAGGATATACAAGTAGGGATGTAGCGAACTGTTCGCCTGCGAACTTGTTCGCGCGAACTTCGACCGTTCGCGTCCGCCTAATGTTCGCGAACGTTTGGGAACGTTCGCAATTTGAGTTCGCGACCATTCGACCGCTAAAATCGAACGATTTCCATTCGCACGATTTCCATTCGTTCGAACGATTAAAATCCCTCGAACGTTTGATTCGAATGAAAATCCTTCGATCGAACTATGAAAATCCTTCGAACGTTCAAATCGAACGAAAAATCCTTTGAACGTTCGAATCGAACGATTTTGCCGGTGTTCGAAGTTCGCGAACGATTAAAATCCCTCGAACGTTCGATTCGAATGAAAATCCTTCGATCGAACGATGAAAATCCTTCGAACGTTCGAATCGAACGAAAAATCCTTCGAACGTTCGAATCGAACGATTTTGCGGGTGTTCGAAGTTCGCGAACTGTTCGCGAGCTGCTCGCATTTTTTGCCGGTGTTCGCGAACGGCGTTCGCGAACACCAAAACGGCAGTTCACTACATCCCTATATACAAGTAGGATCCACAAGGAATAAGCACCCAGGAACTAATCAAGTTTAACCTAACAATGGGCAACTAATTGAAATCTGAAGTCATTTTAAATTTTTCCCTTTGAATTTTGCGCCAAATTGCAATTACAACATCACGCCGGCATAGAGAGATCGGTGCTTGTGGAGGAAACAACAATGCGGCGGGTGTCCATGCGACCACTAGACCACCAGGGTAAGCATACCTTACACAAAGCATATGGTACCAAGAAAAAAACCTCTTAAATATGAATGTCAGTGGTCCACTAACAGTTTGCCCATTGTGCATAATATTACCAAAATATCTGGCACTTAAATGAAGTTAGCACATGCAAATGGTCCCAGAAGTCACTTCATCTACTGAAAATTCAACACATTTTATTGCATTTTATGTGGTGTAAAAAAACCAAAAATGTTAATCCCTCAAAACCATATATTTTTAGAAAGTACACATTTAGCTGAATCCAAATAGGTAGGCATGTCTTTCTACTCAAAACTACTAAGGCGCAATGCTTTCCCAAATTTGTCAGTTTTGATGACATACCTGAAAATTGCTTCAAAGCTTCCCCTTTCTAGGTTCTTATCTCCCATAAGGTTAGGCATTAGGTACTGTGAACTGGTAACTGGAACACAGTGTGAAGGGAAATATATTTCCCCTAGGTTCACATCTTACTCCCAAATGTACAGCAGTTCTGAGTGTGTTAATTCCCCTAGAAAGTCTCACCTGGGGAATAATTAGCAGGCTAGATCAGCTAGCTTCTAGAGAGGGTTGTTTCTCAGAGAGGAAGATTGAGACACACACTGAGGAGAGCTGGGGGCTGAGTGTAGCCATTGGAAGTGGCTGTTTGTTTTTCCCCAAAGGGAAAGGACTTTGTAAAGATACTGTGACTCTGGGGAGTTGTACTGCTTGTGTTTGACCCTGAATCCCAGTAGGGGGCCGGTAGTAGAGAGGGAAGAGCCCAAGTGTGGCAAGGATATTGTTTTGTTTTATTTTGTTTTCTGCTGCTTTGCTCCGAAAGTCTTTATATGTGAACAATAAATGGACTTTGCCCTGTTCATGACCTGTCTGTTTGTCTGATCCTGCTCACAGTACCAACATAAAACATCCTAAATATGAATGCCAGGTGTCCACTAGACAGTTTAATGCTATTGTGCACAGGATTACCAATAAATCTGGGGTTTAGAGACCCCAAAATAAAGTTATCACATACAAATTGATCCAAAGTAATTTCAGATCATGAATAATCAACACATTTGTTGCATTTTTGTGGGGTAAAAACACAAAAATACAAGTTGACCACCCAAAACCATCTATTTTTGGAAAGAACACATCCAGCAGAATCCAAAATGGTAACCATGGCTTTCTACTCAAAACTAGTCGCAGTGCTTTCCCAATTTGTCAGCTTAGATGAAATAGTGTACTGGATTTTTTATTTACAGATGCGTTTACCATTAGGTGTGAATTTTACATTTGATGTGACTTGTTTTGTGTAATTATATGGTTATAACTTAAATTTAAAATGCATTTATCTTGTTATATTATTTTAGTTTTATCCCGGAACATGGATTTTGAAATATCTGATATACTAAGTGCTTTTAGCTGAGTGGGCTTGTCCACAATGAGAGATATGGTGAGATATTTATGCAACACGAGTCCTACTCAAATTGTGATTTAAATGATGGGTGGGTTCATCTGTAAATGTATATAGATATGTATGGAGAAATGTGTCCCATTTGGCATTGCCTATGACATAGTATTGGGTAAGCATGAAAAGTTTTAGACTCCATGTGGAGTTATTGTCATTTTTAATATGATATAATAATTTTTTTTTAAAGAGCATGAATGTATATACATTTTTTGAGTTTAAGGCTTAGATAAAATACCTGAAGTTTGCCTCATAGCTTCCATGTTCTAGCATTTTATCTCCCACATAACATTATGTACAAAGAAAAAACATCCTAAATATGTATGCCAGGGGTCCACTGGACAGTTTGATGTCTATTGTGCATAGGATTACCAAATTATATGGTGTTTAGAGACCCCAAAATGAAGGTTCCACATATATAGTATATTGTGCAGGAAGTCAATTCAGCTGCTGAAAAATAAACACATTTAGGGGCAGATTTATCAAGGGTCGAAGTGAATTAGAGGGAAGTTTTGAAGTAAAAAAATTCAAAATTCAAAGTAATTTTTTGAATACTTCGACCATCGAATAGGATTCTACGACTTTGAATTTGATTCGAAGTAAAATAGTTTGAATATTCAAACCATTTGATAATCAAAGTTCTGTCTCTTTAAAAAAAACTTCGATTTCAATACTTCGCCAAATTAAACCTGACGAAGTGCTAAGTTAGCCTATGGGGACCTTCTAGAGCAAGTTTTTTGAAGTCGAAGAAAAAATGTTTGATCGATGGATGAAATCCTTTCAATTGTTCGATTTGAAAATTTGATCGTTCGATCGAATGATTTTACTTTCACCGCAAATGGCAAAATTTGATGTAAAAAGACTTGGATATTTGAAGTCAAAGTATTCCAATTCGATGGTCGAATTTCAAAGCTTTTTCTACTTCGAAATCCGACCCTTGATAAATCTGCCCCTTACTGTATTATTTGCAGGGTAAAAACACAAAGATATAAATTGAACCCCTAAAACCATATATTTAAGAAAGTACACATTCAGATAAACACAAAATGGGTAACCATGTCTTTCTAAGCCAAACTAGTGAGTCGCAACACATTACCAAAATTGTTGGTTTTGATGAAATGTCTGAAAACAGCCTCAGTTTCCACTTTCTCGCATCTTATCTCCCACATAGCATTAGATACCAAAATATCCTAAAACCAAAACACCCTAAATTTGAATGCCAGGGGTTCATTGAACATCTTGATGCCCATTGTTTATAGAATTAGTATCTGTTATTTAGAGATCCCAAAATGAAGTTAGCGCATACAAATTAACAACAAATATACTGCATTTTTTGAGGGTTATAAACACAACAAACATATGTTGACCTCCCAAAACCATATATTTCTGGAAAGTAAACTTGCAGCCAAGTCCAAAGTGGGTAACAATGCCTTTCTACTCCAAACTACAGTATCGTAAAGCTTTCCCAAAATTGGTACTTTGGATAAAATACCTGAAAATCGTCTTATAGCATCTTACCTCCCATATAGCATTAGGTACCAACAGAAAACATCCTAAATATGAATGAGAAGGTTCCACTGAACAGTTTGATGCCCATTGTGCATAGGATTACCATAGTATCTGCCATTAAGAGACCCAAAACGGAGTTAGCGTATACAAATTATCTTGGAGGTCACTTCAGCAACTGAAAAATCAACACATTTGCTGCATTTTTGGTGGTAAAAACTCAAAATTTTCTGTTGTATACACTGAAGAAAAGAACTTATTTAGCACATTTGCCTTTTCCTGTATCTGTAACAACTAGTTTTGCTAAGTTTCACCACAAAAAGTATGCCCATAAACTCTGATGGGTGAAAAAAATTGTTGCATGTCAAAAAATTTTCTCACAATTTATCGCCTGTACTCCTGGGAGTACTGTTGCTCCAGTCAATATCTGGGTAATTAATATCCCCCTTATCATTACTTTCCCCACTAGCAGCCTTTTCTATTTGCATCAGGAATTTAGTCTCCTCCTCCTCACTTACATTAGGGGGTCTATAGCATACTCCTACAATTAATTTGCTGGACTACTGTATATATAATCCTACCTAACAATACTCGTACCTTACATCTGCTAAAAATCACTTCAACATTATGTAAACCTGGTGGGATTTTATAAACACCAATGTGGATTTAAGCAAAATCAATTATAAGGTAATGTTTTATTATTACAGAGAAAAAAGGAAATAATTTTTAACAACTAAAATTACTTGCTTAAAATTGAGTCTATAGGAGATTCAAAACTAAGCTTAGTAATAGCTTCTGCATTTTGGTTAACAATATGTTTACCTAATTTTAGAGCATGGAATGTATGTGCAATGTGAATTCACAGAAAACTGAAAGACAGATACAGCAGTGTAATATTTTAGTGTTCAGGAAAAAGCAGGGCCAATACAACCATTTGCTAATAAATAAGAGCTGCATGAACTTTATAAATGACCCCCAGTATGTTTGAAAGTTTCAAATTTCTAAAGGGTTTCTCTCGTGATTTTTATGATGTGGTTTTAATTTCTATATTATATTGTTTACATTACAAATAATCCACTCTAGTATAAAACATTTCAGTCCTGAACTAGCAAGTGAATTTTTTTAAATTTATAATATTGGTGTGTAGCAGCCATCTCAGGTCATTTTGCCTGGTCATGTGCTTTCAGAAAGAGCCAGCACTTTAAGGTGGAACTGCTTTCTGGCAGGCTGTTGTTTCTCCTACTCAATGTAACTGAATGTGTCGCAGTGGGACCTGGGTTTTACTATTGAGTGTTGTTCTTAGATCTACCAGGCAGTTGTTATCTTGTTCTAGGGAGCTGTTATCTGGTTACCTTCCCATAGTTCTGTTGATGGGCTGCTGGGGGGTGATGTCACTCCAACTTGCAGTAAAGCAGTAAAGAGTGACTGAAGTTTATCAGAGCACAAGTCACATGACTGGGGCAGCTGGGAATCTGACAATATGTCTAGCCGCATGTCAGATTTCAAAATAAAATCTGTTAGCTCTTTTGGGAAACGGATTTTAGTGCAGAATTCTGCCGGAGCAACACTATTAACTGATGCGTTTTGAAAAAAAACTTTTTTCCCATGACAGTATCCCTTTAACAACAATCAGAGACCCAAGTATTATGGATAAAAGGCATAAAAATGTTCATTCTACTTTCTGTAGTTCAAAAATAGAGCAATCTGTATGATATGCATGTCCATCCATCCATCACTATACAGCATTGTTAAATGCACCCATCCCTGAATTCATAAGGAGAATGCAAAGACCTTTGGTCAAAAGCTTTGATTGTAGGGCAGAATTTAAAGCCAAAAATGTATGGCTTGCACATGCATTTTGCACTTTGCATTCTGCCCCACGTTCGGTAAAGGAGCCCATGCATTGTTTTAAATGGCCAGCCATTCATCTCTACATATAGTATCTATTGATGAGCAAATCTGTCCAGTTTTGTTTTGCCGAAAAATTTGCACATGCAAAAGTAAATGGCGTCAAAATATTTTTATGACCGACAATTTTTTTCCCACTCCAAATGCATTAAAGTCAATGACCATTTTTTCTTATGGCGACTTTTTTGTCTCAGCGACAATTTTATCTTAGCGACCTTTTTGTCACCGCAACTTTTTTGGCATCAAATGGAAGACTGAGAGCTGAATCCACTTAAAGCAATTTTAGAATGAACTGCCTGTACAATAGCAAAACAAATACTAGCAACAGCATGTTATAATAAATGATTTATTAGACCAGCACAATCATGAAATCACTACCGTCAAACACGTAGACTGAATGCATGCTTATGCTGTAATTGGAAACAAAGTTGAAAAGATTTGATGCTTACATGCTGAAGTGCACTTACATATATGATTAAAATTAGATATTTTATCCTCTGCATAGTCTAATAGTTTCAATATGGGCAGTTCTTGTTGGACATGTTACCTCATATCTTCAAGAACACCATTGTAGCACATGGATTTACAAGGTAAGGGCCTTTGTAATTTATTGCAAATGTTTAAAGACATTAGTGCTGTACTACAGTAAAGTGTATAATTGTGCTGGTGCTTAAATTCTATTCAAACAATTGCCTATCAGTAATATTAACACAAGGGAGTGTCCTTATAGGTAAATCAGATGCAAGTTGTAGCACAAGCTATTGTATTGGTAGTTGCTGTTACATTTGAATACTAAGAAAAAAAATCTTCATTGTGAGTGAGAAAACATGGAGGTTATATAAAAAAAGTTATAAAGTCTAATTACCTAACTACTAAATAACAGCCACTAAGCAGAAAGAATTTGCTGGTCACCTGTTTACTGCACCTTGAGCTATTTATTGAGTATGGGGGATTATGATTTGTTTGTTTTACTAATGCAAGGGCACTTGCATAGTATATAATCCCTTGGGCAAATTCCACATGCCCTTAAATTCCTATCCCAATGGACTTTAAAGGAAATTGTCTGACACAACAATTTTAAAGGAATTGTTCAGTATAAAAATAAAAACTGGGTGAATGGATAGGCTGTGCAAAATAAAAAATGTTTCTAATATAGTTATTTAGCCAAAAATTCAATGTATAAAGGCTGGAGTGACTGGATGTCTAACATAATAGCAAGAACACTACTTCCTGCTTTTCATCTTTCTTGGTTTACACTGACTGGTTACCCTGGTGACCAAGCAGTAAACAATCAGTGACTTGAGGGGGGGCCACATGGTGCATAACTGTTGCTTTTAAATCTGAGCTGAATGCTGAGGATCAATTGCAAACTCACTGAACAGTTGTGTCTCATGTGGCCCCCCTCAGAGTTAGAGAGCTGAAAAACAGGAAGTTGGATTCTGTTCAATTAGACATCTGCTCAGTCTTTATAGATTGCATTTTTGGCTAACTAACTATATTATAAACATGTTTTATTTTGCACAGCTTATCTATTTACCCAGTTTTTATTTTTACACTGAGCTGTTCCTTTAAGCAGTTATCAGCCAATCTTAGATTGAAACCCACTCGTACCTTCTGTTAGATGGTTTCCACTAAAGTCAATGAGATGCAGCCTTATCTGACATTGTCTTTGACTTACAGTACAATTTAAAAATAAAACATTCCCTTTATAGGGAGCCACTTGGATTAACAGCAGTTAAATATTATTTTGCACAAGGAATTGACTGTGGACCAGCACATCTTGTCAACCTTTACTCTATGCAGGGCTGGATTTCCCTTAAAAGCACCATGAGGCTGCTCGGTCCTAGTGCCTTTGTGCGCATTCACCCACCCCCACAAGCACATGACATGTGCGTCTTCAGTGTACCTTAATATGCATTTGGGCTTTTTTGCTGCCCTTGCCACAAATCCGGGCCTGAATTTAGGTAAAAATTTAGTAAAATATTATTTATAAGACAGCATGTGTATTTTTTAACAGGCAATAGGTATTAGTCTCAGTAATAGGTATTAGCAGACATAATTGGCATAGGGCTACACCTGTGGCAAGTGTTTTTCAGGCCCAGATAAATGTTTTTCAGACTAAATTCACTTGTCACCAAATGACAAACTATACTGTATGTCCTCTTTAGGATACAGGAAAACACTTCATATCCCATGAGGCTATGATGCGCTGGATGTTTTCAATGGCAGCCAAAATGGCTCATAATCCATAAGAGTAATAGACAACAAGCAGTCTCTTTAAAAACAGAAATCATTGGCCTTTTTATTTTGGGATTTGTGAATTTCAAGTTATTTATTTCACTGTTTTCACCTTGTTTTGTTAAGGGCAACAGTTTTGAGTCTGATATTCAGAGATACAGTACTTGTATTTTCATATAGACCTAGGGTGGTGGTTATTGATTCAATTGTTTTAGGTAAAAAGTCAGTAAAGCAATGAAAGACAGTTTTATGATAATAATTTAAAATTATTAGTGACTGATATATTACATTTTTCATTTCCCAGCTTGGCATCAGGAATTAATTTATTTTCACCCTGTTAGGTTAATGTGTCTATTTTCTTTTCTGGATGCTTGGAAAGAGTTTTGTGCAGGCTATACATGGGGGACTTTATATCAGACTCAAAATCTCATTTGTCATATTTATTCTATCACTTTATTCTGCCTTATATGTATTATATGAAATTTGGCTCTGCTAGTGCAAAGATCGCAATAACGCTCATTGCACTAGCGATACGTGCCCCCTTGACCCACTCCGACGCTAGATGTTAGAAGCATGAAACACTTCAGCAGATACCCACTCTCACCCACAATGATACTGAATATTTCATATCAATTTTGCCTTATCTATCTACATCTCCTGCTATTGACACATCCCAAATTTGCAGAAATGTCCTTAACTTAATTTTGCATTTTGTAACAAACTTCAATTCAAATAAAAGAATGAAATAAAACATCTCTCTGCAAACATAGTAATATGCTGTGAAGTCATTAACTTTATGGATTCAATACAATACCAACGCTGGTATAATTTGACTTTGCCCCTACATTTTTCAAGATGTATTTTTGTTACTTATCACCAAAGGCCACCGGTTATAAAAGCTATTTAGAGCAAAGTCACTATCATTTGATGCTTTATAAAATGCTGTGAAAGATATAATTCTATTTAATATACTCCAAAGCATGACAGATATAGGATAAATCAACATGACACTTAAATCAGTGATAAACACGTGTAGTCTAATCCATAGATCTTCAGGCCAACACTGTGCTCTAGTGTAAGTGTGCTGCTGGATTTTCCAGTCAAACTTTAATTAGTTGTGAGTTGTGCTTCTGTATTTAGGTATACAATTCCTGTATTACATTAAGCTGCAGTTAATCTATTAATAGGAAATATCAATTTCCATTAAATGATTATTTAAAGCACATATTGTATGAACTCTCTTAATTTAATTTTAAAGTGTATTTACCATCAGCAAAGCACAACATGCAAATAAAAATGCAGTCAAAATGCCATTGACCTTCTTGAGCTTGTCTTTGCTTGTACCCAATGCCAACATGATTGTTGTGCCCATTCCCAGAATAGGGTGAAAGGCATAGCCCACTTTTGTCTCAAGGGTGCCCTGTACTTCTTTAATGGGAAGCATTTCCAGGGTTCCTGTTGCATGTTGACCCAAGAGTTGTTCTTATATGAACCATTAAAATGTATTTTTAGTATGGTGTAGAGAGTGGTATCCTCATATATTCTTCATTTGGTCTATAGCAATATCAGATGTGATTTAAGGCACACATGGGGCACTTTGCACAACATATATTTAAGCATTAAAAGCATTAAAAGGGATTGAATGTGAATTCATTAAACAAATATGTCTGCTCAATTTCCATACTTATTACCTTTTTAATGATCATGACATAATGCTAAAAATGATCAATCTTACCATTCTCATTTTATAATATGCTTGCTGTATCACTGTATCACTGTTTCTCTGGTTCACTTTGCTAATTAATTCACTTGTAAAACTATTTCACATGTATGACCCGTGACTGTGATCCAATATGGTAGTTTGGTTGTCATTTCTGGTTTACTTGTTTGTTGTCTGGCATGTTTGGGACCTAGTCTTTTTGTAATTTAGATCACCAAACCTTAAGGGGCCCATTTACTAACAAATGAATTGTGATTTTCCATGAATCTCGAAAAATTCTTGATTTTCCTATATTTCTTAAAGGACAAGGTAAGGTTAAAATCAAGTCTGTTGCACTGCAACGTGATTTTCAAACAGTGTTCAAAGCACTCACTGTTTCACCTCACTTCGCTTTCCTTCTCTCTAATGCTCATTTCTTCAAAGGTTCTGTGTAGAAACACAGGGATGTCACTGCATTCCTACCATTCCACTCCCACACTGCTCCGGGCTTAGTTTAGTCTCTCACTAGGTACATGATCCTTCTATTACTTTTTTCCCCGTCTTGGTCAATGATGTAAGCGGTTCAGTAGAGGGGACTTTAGTGCATGTGCAAAAGTGACCACAAGTTGGATAGCTGGAAGCATGATTTACCAGTAGCTGAATGCCTTTAAAGCAATTAAAATTTTTAGTGATTCCCTACACTATGAGGATGACTTACATTCCAGCAATGTTAGGAAAGCTTTCCTCATCCTTTGAAAGATCTAAAAATGTGAGATGTATTAAGTAAAAAAAACAGGAAAACCTTTTATACCAAACTTTGGCAAGTAATAGTTCTCACGGTTCTATAGAAGTTAATGTAAGCTGCACTGGTCTTATTGGACCAATTCTAATCAAATCAGACTTTTAGAGGTCTTATGAATTTTTTCATTAGGAATTATCCAGAAAAACTTTAATTTTTAGAGATTTTTGAAGTATTCATATTTTTTAGCGAATCGGTTAGCGCTTTTTATATTCAGATCTTTTAATAAATTCAGTGGCATTTGTGGTTTGTAAGTTTGTGAGTTTATTTGTTTTTCCCAAAATCTCTAAAACTACTAAAGTTTGACCTCCAAGTCTGCTAAATAACATATAAACATTGAATAAACCCTATAGGATTGTTTTGCTGGCAGTATGGATTTATGCAGCTTAGTTTCCTTCGAGTACAAGCTTCTGTTTTGTTATTAAAGGAAATAATTAAAAATAATTAAAATTTAAAAAAAAAAATAATATTAAAAATTGGCTTTCTGGATAATGGTTTAAGAATTAATGGATCTTACCGATGTATTACCAATGTTTTATAAATTAACTTGTTGTTTGGAATCTTAAAAGTTTTCAGTTCTTTGACTTAATTTGTCATCAAAATAATTATGTTTACAAATTGATATCCAATATCAATCCATGTTATATAGATTGCAGTTTGCACACACAATTGTTATACTGACAAGGATCATTTGGTTTATTTCTTTAAAATTATACTCAGAAGCAACGCCTGTCTGGAAATACAGAGCCTAAAAGAGTTTGATTATCAACATTCAAATTTTTTTCCTTTCTTCCCAAATTTTATTTTTTTGCACTACAAATTGTGTATTTAGATAATTACTATATTTCACATTTATTTGTTAAATATGTGAATAAACCATGAAAATCTCTTAATGGAAAACTATGGCACCTAAAAGCTGGTGAGGTCATGTAGTTCTCAATAGTGGGAGCTGTCCTTAACCAACTGAAACATTAGTTTAAAACTTGTTTCTTGTAATCACACAAATATTCTTATGACAATAAGGATTTTAAGGTTTTCATATACAATTCATACAATTATATACAATATAATTCTGCACTTTTCTTCATTTGTGCTTTTCCAATGGATTTTTTTAATAAATGAGATATTCATGCTTTTTTTTTTTAGTCATAAAAACTCACAAATCTGAATTATGATACATAACCCCCTAAGTGAATTGAATTGATTTAGCCTCAATGCAAAACTCTTTCTTGTTTATTTTAAACTAAATTTATATTGTAAACATGTTCTCTATCTTTTTTCAGCTTTTCTTTTCATATTTATAGATAACATTCTCTAAACTGTACACTACTCTCAGAGCTACATTTAGGGGCCGATTCACGAAATTCGAGTGAAGGGTTCAAATATTCGAAGTCGAACGATTTTAGTTCCCAGTCGAATATCGAGGGTTAATTAACCCTCGATATTCGACCCTAAGTGAATCGGCCCCTTAGTGAAAAAAAAGAATAGAACAGAATACTGAGTACGTCTTACAGGTATATGAAATATGTGTTTCATTCCTTTACCCTAAAAAACAATCAAAATAAAAGTAGTATGTGTGTACAACTTTATTACCGCAGCATCTTTAAAATGATAATAATGTTCCACATTTACCAGGAATGGTTGTCTATTGCTTTAATAAATTCCTTTTCCTGGTGCCTTAGAAGCTGATGTCAGGCTTAAGGAGTCTCGGCAAAGTTCCAATAGGCTGGGACATAATTTACATTCATCCACTGCCTAATGAGACTTTGGGCCACCCTCAGCTTCTGAAACCAGTGTCCTAACTATAAAAAGCAGACCCATCGGTCATGGGGAGCCCTGACCACAGGCTTTGCTTCCTCTATAGTGAAGAAAAATCCCCTCTCCCCAGTTGCTGTCTTACCTAGCTGTGTGGCTGGGGGAGCCAAGGACATAATCATGCAGATTGATGGATGGAGGAATGGCCAAGAAGGAGCTACAGTGTACCGGGTCACTCCAAAATTATATGTGAGGGGGCATGTCACAGTGTTGTTAGGCCACTGTCTGAAATATTGGAAAAAGGAGTACAGACTGCAAAGAAATGTTGCTTGCTTGTTGCAAAGAATGCTTAAGATCATATCTAAGCCATTTGCTTATATACATATGTGTGTGGGGAGGGGTTATAGATGTACAGTTATGGGATCTGGATACCTGCTATGCTGAAAGTTCTCAATTACGATGCCATCTACCATAAACTCCATTATTAGCAAATCATTCACTTATTTTTAAATGATTTCCTGATTCTCTTTAACTGTACTGTACATTGTATTTGATCCCAACTATGCTGCATGAATTAATGTGGGAGGCAAAACAATCCTACTCTGTTTTTTTAATGTTTAAATAATTTTTTAGCAGGCTTAAAGTATGGTGGTGAAAAAAATAATGCCCTTATCCAGAAAGTTCCAAGTCCTGAGCATGGAACACGTCTTATACCTGCACTGTGTGTATATATATATATATATATATATATATATATATATATATATATATATATATATATATATATATATATATATATATATATATATATATATATAGCACGATTGTTTGTTACTTATTTATAAATATATATATATAAAAATTAAATGGTTGTGAGCTTTCATGCAGAGTGTTTTTTTACCCTGACGACTTTGCCCAGAAACTAGTAGGAAACTTACCAGTGCATATAGGGGAGTGTGTAAACATGGATTCCTTTCACTTAAAAAGCAATAATGATGTAATCCTTTATTTGTGATTCTATATTTTATAACAGAGCTGCATCATATTGATGTATTGACTAACATCATGTCATCAAGAAAAAAATGTCCTGATTATGGGGTAATATCCTGAGTAATTTATAAAACTACTTTAGCTTTGCACCAATTAGAAACATGGAGAAATGCCTGTGCTGGGTTGTTATTTCCCTGATTACATACAGTAGTTTGGCGTTTGTCTAGACTGCTGATTCAGTGTTTGCGTTTAAAGCAATCATCAGCACAATACAGTATTTCCGCTACTATAACTTATTCAGTACAGGGAGACTATAAGAATTGCTTATTGTATTCACATGAGTTGGTGTTACTATAGTTTTCTTGATTCCAGAGGAACCATAGCATGGATAGCCTAACCTGTTGAACATATATAGAAATATACCTTAAAATGAATAGTGGTATAATATCCCTACCCACCGAGCTAGAATTGCACAGTTGACAAAAAAAAAAGGCCTGTTTGTCATTGCCCTAAAGCTGGCCATAGACGCAAAGATCTGATCATACGAATCGAGGATTTGTACGATTTTCGAACCGTGTGTGGAGAGTCCCGACATTTTTCGTCCAGCGGAGATCGGTCGTTTGGTCGATTGGACAGGTTAGAAATTTTCTGTCGGCTGCCGATAATATCTCTGCGTGTATTGCCGATCGTACGATTTTCAGTGGGAGACTGTCACTAGCTTTGGTTGGACATAGATATCGTACAATTGCTGTCAGGGGCAGAACATTGCTGATCTGTTCTTTAACTAATCTGACTGGTAAGACTTTGATCTGAATGGTTAGTGGCGGGTCGGGAGATGGGAAAGTCCGATCGTACGATGATTCGTACGATCGGATCTTTGCATCTATGGCCAGCTTAACTCTAAAATAATCAGAATTCAGGAAAAACAAAAACATTGATTCTTTTCATTTTCAAAAGAACAATGCATAAAACTAAATGGGTAAGTACAGAACAAATAATTGTCATACAGCCCGAAAAGCTTCAAGGACTAAAGCCACGAAAGGATTAAGTCCAGATATTATTTTTCCTCTAATGTCCTCAGGGCATTTTATCACTCACACAGCTTACAAAACCTTTTGTGTTTGTTGCAAGTAATCACTTCTTTACCAAACACAAAAAACTCTTGTCTTTATGCTCGTCCATGCACTTTGGGGATAAAGAAAAAGTAAATACCCAGTTTACTTTACATTAGTTGAAGATAAAATAATTGAACCATCTCAGTCCTGCAGAGCACCTAAGATAATTGATTGACACAATATACAATTGTAAGGCCATGTTTTACATAAAAATCAATCTCTGAAATAAACGGCCTACCAGAGGACACCAAGGTGCTGTCATTCAGAATGCCAATTGTCAGCAAGCCATTTATTCCAGTACTTTAAAATGTGAAATGAAAAGCTTATTTCAATATTGGGTGTATAATAATGGCTTGATGTAGTCTTATAAAAGTATGTTGCATATTTTTAATTTAAGTTGAAAAATATACAAAATCAACTCCATTTCATGTCTTCATTTTACAGAGAGCACTGATCTAATTAATAGGCAATCCAGAGCACTTGATATCAAGGGCCCATGACCCAGATCCCTAAAACATTTTTTTACTGCTGAGAAAAACATTGGTATTCCCATGACTAGAGTTTGCTTCAATTTTGATCCAAAACCTCATAAATACACACAATTCACACTTCTTTGGGTGAAAAGGCTGCAGCTTGTTTTATTAAATAACATTTGCATTAACTTATTCTTAGTCAACTCCAAAAACATACCAACATAAAATAACTCTGCATAACACTTTGACATCTGGGTAAAACCAATAGCTGCTGAAGGTTGCATTTAACTATAGTTTCAGTAACGTACCAATCCCTTCTCAATCAAAACCCGTTTATCAGCCTAATGCCTCCGCCATCTACTTCCTCACTTACGGTGCCTCCTTGTCCCTAAGAATCACCCAGGCCTATCCAACCAACCTCATTTTACCTTCCAGCCCCCCTTTTTGGCTACCCACGAGGGCAGCCCCACTATGCCAATGCTGTGACATACCAATTCACCCCCCCATCTCCACAGGGCGGGAGGGACGTTGTTTGTATCATGCAGTCTCCAGTTAATGTGGATTCCTGCACTTTTCCTGCCCTATTTGAAGGCTAAGCCCTGTCCCCTTTTCCTACTTTTCCCCACACTACAACTCCCATAATGCCTCTGCGGAATTAATAGAAAAAATGATGCGGACAGCATCAGAACACACCAGACTTATTGTGTCTTCTCCGCTGCAGCCCCTGCGAGACGCCGACTACTTCATGTCGGTACAATCTTTATGCTCATGTTTCCTCCCGCGTATTGGGCGCTAGTCCAGAGATCGATATATGGACACCATCATTGTATTTCAATGACGGCTTTATTGAAGCACACACAGTGAAAAATTAAGCGTGTGGTGGCTGTGCTGTAGCTGTCTTACGCATTTCTTGCCATATAACTGGCACTTCCTCAGAGATTACAGCACAGCCTCCACACTCTTAATTTTCAACTGTGTATGCTTCAATAAAGCCATCATTGAAATACAAGGATCGTGTCCGTATATCGATCTCTGGACTAGTGCCCAATACGCGGGAGGAAACATGCCCATAATACCTCTGCCTCTCACCACTCCCCTTTAACATTCCTCTACTATCCCCTCTATCATGTGCCCCCTCTGCTCCACCTGTCCCAGGCTCGCTATTGGGCTTCTTTCCTGAAATTCATTGTTCAGATGTAACTAATTAATATAGTCAAGAAGCACTGTTTGAAAAAGATTTTGCTAGATATCACTTAAAATTGTTATAATGTCTCTATGTCAAAAATTGTATTTATACATAGAGACATTATAGCAGCCAGTATGGTAGCTTCCAAAAAGTATAATTATTTCTGGGCATCTGTGCTCATCTGTGTGCTATGTTTATTGCATTGTGCTATGTTTGTTGTATTATAGTTTTATCCTCCAATTTGCACTGTGATAATTCTTCCTGAAAAACTCACCATGCCACCATGTACCAAATAATTAACAGCTGCCTGGACTCTCCTGCTTATCTGTGCCAATAAATTAGACTTCTGTCTTTTCCCTGACCCATCATGAATTCTTAATTCATTTTCTCTTTATCATTGCTGAGTATACATGAAAACACAAGCAGAACGTGGAAAAAAGAGAAAACAGTTAAGGATCTGTGCTCCAGAAAGGGAAAAGGGCCCACTGGGGATGATCTAGGTATCCTTGCAGGCCTGTCTGATGCTGAGGAAATCAATCAACTTGCAGTTAGAGGCCTATGGAGTGACCCTGGAACAGGTGGAGCGGAGTAAGGCATGACTGAGGGAACGAATAGTTAATTAAAGGGGTTGGAGTAAATGGTGCATTATGGGGATTGTAGGCAGAGGAGAAATAAGGAGGGGCAGTACACAGATTATATAAGGGGGGAAAAAGTGCGGGAGATCAGTCTGTTAACTTACAGTGATCACAGGAAGCATTTTTGGCAGAGTTGTGGCTGTGTTTCTTTTCTTTCTCCTTCTTCCCTTGCAGGATGTCAGGGAACAGAGGAGACGTGCTGCAAGGGCTGCGGATCGCTCTGGCCGGCAGGGAAGGAGACAGGATTCGGCGGGAGCTGCTGGCGCTGCTCACTCCTGGAAGCTCCCAAGGCAGCAGCACGACTACGCCGGAGGTCAGTGGGAGGCGGCCGCAGAGGAGGACCCGACCACCGGATCGCCTGAGCCCAGGGACGGGGCCTGGAGGACGCCGCGAAAGGAGCCCATCGACAGGCCAGGGGCCGCACAGGAGTGGAGGCAGCGGAGAGTCGGAGCGGCAGGCCGGAGCGAGGGACACGGCGCTTAGGAGTGGCAGGCAAGTGGGGTCGGGCGGTGGCTCTAGGAAGGTGGCGGCAGGCACTGGGGTCAGCGCACGGAGGAGGGGGCGGAGCATCACGGCCCGGGTACAGAAGGGCCAGGCACCGGCTCCTGATATTGCCGCAGGGCCTACGAGCAGCCCCCCGGCGGGGGGGCTAGGGGAGCAGACACGGGGGCCGAGGGATGAGGCCGCATCAGCGGTTTCCGTGGCTGGGGAGGTGCCAGCAGCCACGGGGGGTCCTGGGCCCGCAGGGCTCGGGAGGAGCGGGAGTCCAAGCTCCAGTAGGGTCGGCAGATCGGAGGAACCGGGAAGATGCAGCCCACAAGTCGGCTCCGGGGGCGGACATAGAGATGGATGGCGCCGCAGCGGGAGCAGCTCCACCTGTGGCGGGCGGTCCCTGAGGGGGGGTTCCCCTTGACAGGCCATGTCTCAGGATGGAAGGCGTGAGGAAGGGAGCAGACTGGGCAGTCGCACCAGGTCTAGGAGTAGGTCCGGCAGCAGATTTAGCAGGGGGGACAGTCGGCACCGGAGTGGGCATGGGCTGAGTAGAGAGAGAGGGCGTGATTCCGTTACTCACATGCATGTTTTTCCTTCCGGTAGTGGGTCCGCCCCTAGGAGTTCCAGCCGGAGGGATGTCGGCGGTGACAACAGGTCGGCGGCCGGGGGCTCACGGCCGAGGAGTCAGCAGAGGGGCGGAGAGCTCGACACGGCCCACCATCCAAGGACTTTGGGAGGGCCAGGCGGTGAGTCTTCAACTACTTCTTCTGGAACAATTGATGCTACAGGTTTGCTGCAAGGCTTGAAAGAGTTGTTAGGGAAACTGGAGGCAGGGGGACCCCGGGAGGGGGTGGCCAAGGTGTGGGTAGGCAGTGGTGGGAGCGGGGTCAGCGAGGCAGGCAGGGGTGTGGGCGCGGTAGCCGCGAGGGCAGTGCAAACCACCGGGACGGCAGGTACGGGGGTTTCGGAGGGTGCCGGCGGGGTAGGGACAGGTGATCCGGGGAGTAGAGATGTCCCCGAACAGCCGACACAGGGAACCTTTCTGGAAGCGGCTCAGCGGGGGGCCTATGTATCCTTTGCAGGCCCCCTCGGATCACATGTCAAGAAGGAGGTTAAGGAGAAGATCTGGAAAGGGGAATTCATAGAGATTTATTCCCTTCTTCCATTAGAGGAATCGGTTGAGCTGAAGGATGAGGACAAAAAGGATGGAAAGAAGGAGGAGGAGGAGAGGTGCAAGCGGTACAGGAAAATTCCCAAGACCTTTGGTAGCTGGCTTAGGGCATTTTGCATTTTAGCTAGTATAATTGGCGAAAAAAGACCGGAGCATTGTTCACCCCTCTTTTGCTATCTAGATGGGATTTGGGAGGCGTACAGGGTCTATGGTGGCTTGGCATGGTGGCGTTATGACGAGCAGTTTCGTCAGAGGCTAGCGGCCAATCCGGGAATGCGATGGGATCAATTGGACATGCCGTTATGGCTACGTTTGATGACGGCGCAAAAAACGCATCCTTTTCAGAGAGGCGCCGGTGGGGTTTCTCAGGGAGCCTCCCTGGCGATTAACAAACTCGGTTTCTGCTGGCAGTTTAACGAGGGTCAATGTAAATGGGCCGGCGCATGTAAATTCAAACACGAGTGTTCGGGTTGCGGGGGAGCCCACCCTTACGCCAGATGTTTCAAGAAAGGGAAAGGAGGGACCAAATTGGCCGAGGCTCACAAAGGGGAAGACCCCAGTGAACCTCGACGCGATGCGGCCGTGGTTAGACAGGTACGGTAGACGGGGGGATGCAGAGATTTTGAGGGACGGCTTCCATCAGGGCTTTAGGATACCGTTCCAACCCAGGGCGGGCGGGGCTATTTATGGGAATCTGAAGTCAGTAGAGCAAAACCCTGAGATAGTGCATCAGAAGCTGGGTAAGGAAGTAGAGTTAGGCCGGATGGCAGGCCCATTTGCAACCTCTCCGTTGGAGGACTTAAGGGTGTCTCCTCTGGGGGTGGTTCCCAAAAAAGAGCCGGGGAAGTTCCGCTTAATACACCATTTATCGTATCCGAAAGGCACTTCCGTGAATGATGATATTGATCCGGAACTCTGTTCGGTATCCTATACGTCTTTTGACCACGCGCTGGAGGTGGTTAAGAAGGCTGGGGAAGGGGCCTGGCTTGCAAAGGTGGATATTGAGTCCGCATTCCGTTTGCTTCCCATTCACCCGGACTGTCATCATCTATTGGGATGCACCATGGACGGTTTTTATTATGTTGACCTTCCAATGGGTTGCTCGATATCGTGCGCCTACTTCGAGAAATTTAGCTCGTTTCTGGAGTGGGTGGTTCGTCAGCGGGCTAATGCAAGTGGCTTGGTTCATTATTTGGACGATTTTTTGTGCGTGGGCCCGGCAACTTCCGACGAGTGCCTGCATATTTTGGAGACACTCCAGGATGTAGCGAGGGAATTTGGAGTCCCTTTGGCTCCGGAAAAGACGGTGGGCCCGGTGACCTGCCTCTGTTTTTTGGGTTTGGAAATCGATACGAGGGCGGGCGAATGCTGATTGCCAGTTGATAAGTTGAGGGACTTGAGGCAATGGGTTGACCGTTTGGCGGTTCGGCGTAAAGCGACGGTTAGAGAAGTGCAATCTTTGTTAGGAAAACTTAATTTCGCCTGCAGGGTGATAGTCATGGGCAGGGTCTTTTGCCGCAGGTTGGGTCGCTCGCTGGTGGGGGCACTGGCACCACACCACCATGTTCGTCTGGCAAAGGAGGTCAGAAGTGATTTGCTGATTTGGCGGCGTTTCCTTGAATCGTTTAATGGAAAATTGTTATTCCCCGGGAAGGAGGTGACTAGTGCGGAGTTACAGCTGTTCACGGACGCGGCGGGGAGTCTCGGTTTCGGCGCATATCTGGAGGGCGACTGGTGCGCGGAGGTCTGGCCAGGGGAATGGGCTAGTTTGGGATTGACCAAGAATCTGTGCTTTTTGGAGCTGTTTCCCATAGTGGTAGCTCTCTTTTTGTGGGGGGACAATTTGAGGGACAGGAAAGTGATATTTGTTTCGGACAATTTGGGGGTCGTTCAGGCGATCAACAAGCAGTCGGCATCCTCGGCTGAGGTTGTGCGACTTCTGCAGGTCTTGGTGCTACGCTGCTTACAGCTTAATCTGGGTTTTCGGGCGGTGCACATTCCTGGGGTTCATAATGAGATTGCTGATTCTTTGTCTCGATTCCAGTGGGACCGTTTTCGACAGTTGGCTCCGTTGGCAAAAGACAAGGGCCGCCGCTTCCCGACGTGCCTGTGGCAACTCGGGACGAAAGGATTAGAGGGTTGGTGCGATCATCAGTGGCCGAATCCACATGGACTGCATATGGTAAGGTCTGGAGAGAGTGGGAGCGGTTGATGCAATGGGCGTCAGGGACACATTCACCAGAGGGTAGGAGAGACTTGATGCTGTGGTGGGTATTTTGGATGGCGGAACAGGGTCGGTCAACAGCCCAGATTGACAAGAGTAAGGCGGCGTTGGCATTTTGGTTCAAGTTACACGGGTGGGAGGATTTAACAAAAGGTTTTATTATTGGACAGGCGATTAAAGGCTTGAGGCGGCATAGTATTCGTCCGGACGGTAGGCGGCCGATGTCGGTGAATATGTTGGAACGGCTGGTGCAGTTGTTACAAGAGCTGTGCAAATCGCAGTACGAAGCATTGTTGTTCCGAGTGGCGTATGTTTTGGCGTTTTTTGGGGCTTTTAGGATCGGGGAGTTGGTGAGCCGCAGTAAGCGGGCACCGGGCGGTCTTCAGAGACTGGATGTTGAGTTGGGTGGAGATTTCGTGAGCATATGGTTGGCAAGATCAAAGACGGATCAGTTGGGCAAAGGGCGGCAAGTGGTGTTATATGCCTTAGAGGGTGGCCCATATGGTACTGTGGTTCAGTTTTTGGCCTCCAGGCCGGGGCAGGAAGGCCCCTTCTTAATTCATGAAGATGGCATGCCGCTGACCAGATTTCAGTTTGTGAAGGTTTTTAAAAAAGGTTTGGAGAAATTGGGCATGGCATCGGGGGAGTATGGCTCACATTCCTTTCGGATTGGGGCGGCTACGGAAGCAGCACGACTGGGCCTGGGCGAGAAAGAGGTGAAGAGGATTGGGAGGTGGGAGTCCAGGAGGTTTCGAAGTTATGTACGCCCATCGTTATTGCAATAATGTTGGGAGTTGGAGACTATTTACTGTGGATATGGTTGGGGATTTCATTCTCAATGGGTTGTGGTGCTTATTTTGTTTAAGGTGCTTGCCGGAGAGTATGGATCGTGGGACATTCCTTTGTGAGGAGGGCCGAACTGAGAGCCGCAGTTTGGAAGGATGGTCGGCAGCTGGGTTTCTCGGATCGCCTGGTAGAGGTAAAATGGTTTGGTTTTTCAGGTCTCCAATGGCCTGGCCTGCTTGATAGACTCCTGGAAAGAGCAGCAACACATGCTCACCCCCATGTTCTGGTATTGCACGTTGGGGGTAACGACATGGGAATTATGAGTCCAAAGGATTTGGTAAGGCTGATGAAATTTGATGTTGATAAGATACGTTCATTGTTTATGGGTGTGGTGGTGGTATGGTCCGAGATGGTACCTCGGCTGAACTGGAGGTGGGCAAGGAATCATGCGGCGATGGAAAGGAGCAGGGTAAAACTGAATAAGTTGCTTGGCACCTTTATCAGAAGGTCAGGAGGGGTGGTGATACGACATAAAGAGCTGGAAACTGCCTTGCCCATTTATTATACAAAGGATGGAGTTCACTTGACGGAGGTGGGCATGGATATATTTACGCTTAATGTGAAGGTGGGAGTTGAAAGAGCATTGCAGCTGTTGGATGGGGTAGCGCAGCCGGCATAAGGGGTTAAGCCGGCAGCGCAGTGGCGGTGTGGGGCTGCCCTAATGGGTAGCCAAAAAGGGGGGCTGGAGTGTTAAAGTCATACTGTCCTGGGGCTAGGCCTAGGGGCAAGGTGGCACAGTAAGTGAGCAAATAGGATGGAGGCTTGCTTAGGCTGGAGAACAAGTTCATTATCAAGAGTAATGGGAATTTATTATAATATAATGTTAAATGTTATGCAACCTTAAGCGGTTAAAAATGTTATGCAGCCTTAAGTGGTTAAATGTTATGCAGCCTTAAGCGGCTATTGTGTTTTGTATAATGTCACAGCTTATTCATGTATTGGTTACAATATGGATAATAATATGGTGGAGATTAAAGGATTGTTTTACATAAGCTTTGGGAGTTTCAATAAATAAGCTGTGGCCTTTTTCACCAAGAAATGTGGTATGTCTTTCTTGGGGGGGGGGAGTTTAAAAGAGGGAATTAATGTTATTGAGTTATACTTAAGTCAAGAGGCCTATGGAGTGACCCTGGAACAGGTGGAGCGGAGTAAGGCATGACTGAGGGAACGAATAGTTAATTAAAGGGGGTTGGAGTAAATGGTGCATTATGGGGATTGTAGGCAGAGGAGAAATAAGGAGGGGCAGTACACAGATTATATAAGGGGGGAAAAAGTGCGGGAGATCAGTCTGTTAACTTACAGTGATCACAGGAAGCATTTTCCCGCCCGCCCGCCCTTTGAAGAGGGTTTTGGTTGAGGCTACGGATAGTAGCAGATTTGGCGGTGTGGGGCTGCCCTAATGGGTAGCCAAAAAGGGGGGCTGGAGTGTTAAAGTCATACTGTCCTGGGGCTAGGCCTAGGGGCAAGGTGGCACAGTAAGTGAGCAAATAGGATGGAGGCTTGCTTAGGCTGGAGAACAAGTTCATTATCAAGAGTAATGGGAATTTATTATAATATAATGTTAAATGTTATGCAACCTTAAGCGGTTAAAAATGTTATGCAGCCTTAAGTGGTTAAATGTTATGCAGCCTTAAGCGGCTATTGTGTTTTGTATAATGTCACAGCTTATTCATGTATTGGTTACAATATGGATAATAATATGGTGGAGATTAAAGGATTGTTTTACATAAGCTTTGGGAGTTTCAATAAATAAGCTGTGGCCTTTTTCACCAAGAAATGTGGTATGTCTTTCTTGGGGGGGGGGGAGTTTAAAAGAGGGAATTAATGTTATTGAGTTATACTTAAGTCATGGCTCATGCACTTCTAGACTGGTTGAAATTGAATAGGGATCAGTCAGCTTGGTTGTCTATTTGGCTCATCAATACAGGGGTTATGGCACTGGAATTTCATTAGTCAAATCACAAATTAAGGAGGGTTTCTAATCATGGATGAATGAAATACAGCATGTGTAAAACAAATGGATTCAAAATAACTACTGCAGACTGAGTAAAAGTATTTATATAAAACAGAAAGAAAGCAAACTATTTATGTTTGATTTTATAGTGATAGGAAATATTCACATGTTTACAAAAAAAGCATCCTATAAATTTCCTGTTACACAATTCATCATTTACAGGCATAGCATCTACTGGATCTTTATATAATTTGGATCACTGTACCTTAAGCTGCTGAAAAACAATTAAACATTAAATAAACCCAGTAGGATTGTTTTGCCTCCAGTATGGATTCATGCAGCTTAATTACTATCAAGTACAAGGTACTGTTGTATTGTTACAGAGAAATGTTGAATTATTTGCTTAAAACTGACTCTCTGGTAGATGACCTTCCTGTAATTTGGAGCTTTATGTGTAATAGGTTTACAGATTAGACATTCCATCCCTGCACCACTACAAGTTGATGGGATCCATTGCTCATCATCGGAGAAGAGGTTTTAGTTCAAAAGCTTAACTGCTATGTGTTGCCACTGTCTCTATGCTGCAAATTTAAGAACAACAGTCTTAGTGACATGATTTATTTGCAAAAGGTAGTGATTAGGCATCCAGTATGCTAGTTATAGCCAAAAGGGCTGTAGTGGTAGACAGGTGGTGGAATCATTAACATAATGGGTACTACTATTGTTTCACAGCATTGACTGTACGTTTTGTAGCATTGACATACGTTTTGCTGGATTGTGGGTTCAAGAATAGTGTTATCAGTCCCAAACTGACAGACTAACTGTCTATAGGGCTTATTTGAAAAGACCATATGCCCCCCTGTTCAACAGTAGTTCAGCGACTTGGGCTTGTGCTGAAAACACTTTTTGCCTATTGTTTTAATCATGAAAAATCAATGGCTTGTTTTATTTCTTAAACAAGGCAAACAGGAATATTGCCGTTGATCCATGTTTGAACATTGGGAAGTAGATAAAAAGATTACCAGTGCATAACAGACTTCTTATTATCTGTGCCCTGGTAGTCTAATTATCAACATCACAAGGACCAAACATGGAGTTTGTTTCCTGTTTGCTCTTAAAAAAATAACAAAAACTAACCATATACACAGTACATAGCTGTTTGCTGTATATATATATATATATATATATATATATATATATATATATATATATATATATATATATAGTTATGACACTGGTATTGATATCTAAGGGGGCATCTAATAACAGTGAGGCAGGGTGCAAAGTGAAAAAAAAATGCAAACTGGAATGGAATGTGCACCCTACCATACAGGTGCAGGAAGCACCTTTGATTTCTGTATGAATACAGAAATACTGTATGTTACAGAACTGTCTGCATTTAGAAACAATGTATTCACAAGGAAGGGCCAGGAGGAAGATCTTTGGCATTCTCAATTCCTCTATGTTTTAATAAACATTACTAAATGTATGCTAATCACTTTTGTGATTTCAGGGCTCTATTTGCAAGTGGTTTTTATTTTCTCCTTGTGTTTCCTCCACACTCCAAAAACATACAGATGGGTTAATTGACTCCTGAAAAAATTGAACCTGAATGTGTGAGGGACCTTACACCGTAAGCTTCACTAGAGCAGGGATGAATATGTATGATGAATTTGTAAAGTTCTCTGGAAATATGTTAGTGCTATATAAATACCAGGAAATAAATAAGTAAGCACCTTTTTTTCATCCTAGTTGAACTTTGTTGTGTTTTGTCATGTGCCTCCTTCTCGGTACGTTATGTGTTTGTGACTCATCAATGGCTATGTGTATTGGGAGCTGTCTTCTATTGACTACATTTAATTGGTTCAAAGGCTAGAATATCTATACTGATATATGTTTAGTGATTTTGTACAAGGCTGCAAACAACATTGAGAATAACTGCTAAAGAGCTAACTCATTGTGGCAGATAGCATAATAACTCTTAAGACAAATATAAACTATAAATAAAATACTGACCTAGGAGAACCCTATTTGTAACCTTTGACTTAGCAGAAATGTGTGCAGTGCCAATTTCTGTGGACATCTTTTTTTCTACAGTATAGGACTTTAAGATGTTTAGCTGTACAGTAATGAAAGAATTAGAGAACTGATGGGCCAATCATATATTTTTTATTGGATTACCCGTATAAGATTGATCATAGGTAACCAGAGAGCCTTTCTGACCTGCTTAGCAATATATATGTCTACGAAGAGCTGAAATTATTGTTCACAGTAAATGTTGTTCCTTTCTCTGCAGTTATAGAAGTATATTGCCCTTAGGTATACCTGTGCCCTGAGACCCTGAGAAGTAATTGGTTTTCTGTTTTCCAGTCAGAGACAAAGTATGGGTTTTAGCTATCCACAATACCTGACCCCTAGTTAATATATAAAAAATACTCATCTGGTAAATACAGTATATCATTGTATTTTTATTTTTTTTCTAGTTTAAGATTCAGTGTATTTATTGTCTAAAGAAGGAAAAGAGCATGTGGAAAACTGATTACGGTAGAAAAAAAATCTCTTGTCTGGTGATAAATATTTTACTTTGAGTTAAGACAACCTTATCTGTTTGATTAAGTAATGCTTATCTGGGTTTAACATGACACAACAAAAATCCAGTACAATGAAAGTTTAACCAAATCCTAGAAAGAGGAATAGATATATTAACAAAATGCTATTAAAGCAGGGGAGGGCTCTTATGAGTATTTGACTATTATGACTGTTATGACTATTCTTATGAGTGTGACTGAATCTGATTCCTAACTGCTTTAGTAAATGTTTGGCAGGTTGCTATTTTTGAGTTAAGTTTATCCCTGGCCATTTGTGCTGCTGCATTGGGAATCTCCTGAGCTCTGTGTGTAGCTCCCCGCTGCTAAACAATTCTGGCAAGTTTTTCTTTTCCAATCTAATTTTTACTTTTGAGCACCAATTCGTTTTGAGAACTAGTTGTCTACTGTGTGACTAAGCATTGAAAGTGTTTGTCTGATTCATAAAGTCCACTACTCCTGCTAACTATCTGCTAGATATTTGTATACAACATTACTGCAAACACTTACTCCTTGATAATTATTATTCTGGAGCTAAAGCAATTTAGCTTTCATTGCAGAATTACCTAATCTGACCTCAAGTGTATACCTGAATAAACCCTAATGGTTTCCTACTCCTTGCTACAAGGATCTTGTTGTGTTCCTAACACAGCATTTGGCTGAGTTTTAGAGTAAAGTATCATTAGGCAAATTTATTCCTCAAGCATTCTAAGAATTTGTATAATGCAATGTAATTTTAAATTTCCCACCGTATGCAAATCAACCTAAACACAAGACCTCTAGCGAATTTGTGCTAGGCAGAAATGAACGCTAGCGCATCTTTGCTTTCAATTGCTCGCATTGCCGAAGTAACGCCAGTGAAACATCGCCAGAGTTCGGTGCCCACGATGAAACTCCGCATTCCAGTGAATTAACGTTGTCTGAGCAAATTTTCGCCTGTTGAAGTGTAGTGATGGGAGCGAAGCTGTCGCTGGCGAATTATCGCCCTCGAGTTAATCTGCCCCTTTCAGTCAGGTGATCTCCGAGGCAGCACAGAGAATATCATAAAATGGGGACTCAAGGGAAAAGTTGTAAAAGGGCAATATTTACTTAAATATATATTCCAGTTTGGAATATATATACACAGTTTTATTTTCAAGGATGGTGTTTAATGTTTTATTGTCTTTGGGTAAATGAAAAAGTACTTACCACATGTTTTAGGACATTGATAGAGTTTTGGACTCAAGCTCTCAAGTTCCAACATCACCCATTAACATATTCATGTATACTACTACAAATATTTACTGTTATTTGATGTATGTGCTGTCAATATGTACCTATGTTTTTGATGTATCTTCTGTCAATAGTAACCCATGTTATTTTGATATATTGCCTGTCTGTATGCAGTCATGTAGTTTGATGTATTGGCTGTCAGTTTGTAGGCATGTTGTTTGATTGGTACATGAAGATGTAGCTTGTGCTGTATACCTTTTGGATATAACAACTGCATTTATGTCCTAGGTGATAAAAGCATTGTTAACCATTGGATAAAGTGACGTACGGACATTGTTCCTTTGCTGCAAAATATAAATGGTTTACTAAAGCTTAAAATATGTAATTATTTTTTTTAAAGGCACATTTAATTGATTTTTTGAACAACAACAAAATTAAATAAATAATTAAATTAAATGATTGTCAAATTATTCATAATTAAATCACACTGGTATACATATTCATTGTGGGTAAAAAATGAAAACTATACCCCCAAAATGTATACTTAAGCAATAGATTTACATCGTATTAAGTGGCATATTAAAGAATCTTACCAAACTGGAATATATATTTAAGTAAATATTGTTCTTTTACATCTATTATCTTGACCCCCCCCCATTTTGTGATGGCCTGTGTGCTGCCTCAGAGATTACCTGACCATAAATACTGCAGCTCTAACTGTAGCAGGAAGGAATGTGGAAGCAAACACAGAACTTTGTCCGATAATTGGTTCATCTGACCTAAAATGTATGGTTTGTTTGGTTTGTTTTCTATTTAGGATATACAGTGGCACATACTACTAAAAAAGTTTAGTATTATAAAAAATGGTTTATTTACAAGCAGGGTTTTACATATGAGTTGTTTTGTGATAGACGTGGTGACAAAACCAGATAATGTGTGTGTTTCTAATCATACATGGCTGCTAATTTGGCCAAACCCACTACCAAACAAAACCCACTGTGGCCAGGTGTATAATAAATAAGACACTTGACACTGCTCTGGAGGAAATAGTCCACTGCTTTATTAATTATTAACATTATGACCGAACCTTAAACATTATGCCAGCTGCTTGAGCGAAATCAGCAGGTACGAACTGACACCACGATGAATAGGAGTCTACATTTCACTAAATTTGGCAGTGCAAAGCCCCTTCAACAAAAATACAGCTAAAACCATAACTGTATTTGAGCCCCCGCACTGACAATGCCTGTTCAATGCCACCCTGGAAGCCCATGTTTAACATCTAAGCTTATGGGGTTATAGTGTATTCCATCCTTCTGGAGCATTACCGTATTGATACCTTCTAACTCTTAATGTTGTATGGACACCCCAACCAATCTCTTTTACAAATGTGGAAACTGCTACATTGAGCTTCTTGCGCCACTTGTCAATCGCTGATATCACTAGCACCCCTGTATACCTTGCAGTAGACTATCTCAGAGAAAACTACTACCAAACTAGGTTGAAGCTCACAGCATTTTGCTAAATCCTGCTTCATGTTATAGATTAAGTCCAAATTTTTGTTCCGACCCAAATCATTCCCACCTGCATGAACTATAAGGATCCAAGGTTCCTAACAAATTACTCTTAGCTGGCAGCACACCCGGACCATGGCCAGTGATAGGTCGAACTGTAGGGGTGCATTTCTGCTCATTTTGCATGTAAGAGTGGCCCAGGATCCAAGCAGTTATAGGTCGATGACCTGAAAGAAAGAGAAACCAAAGGGAAGGGGGATTGAATACACGGAAAACGTCAAATGTGGCCTTATGTAAAGTCTAAATCTGGCTGAGTCCCATCTCTCAATCCATTTTACCTCCTCCTTAGAGAAGCCTGTGCAATTAGCTTTGGTGGCAGCACCTATTATAGAAAAATGGGTCCCATAGGATGTCGGTGTTAAAGACAGGTGGGCCACGCAAGAACAAAAAACTGATAGGAATTGGTTTCAGGATAGGTACTCTCTGTTTTTGTGCCTAAACAGCAGGCTTGGCATAAAGGGACTCCATATATTGGTCTAATAACTGTACTGGGAATGACCCATTACCCATTTACTGTATGTTAAAGTAACAACTTTTCCTTTACTTGGACAACTCCAAGTAGTGAGACTCGTAGGATCGCATATGGAGGGAACTGGAAAGGGCCGGTCATGCGTCCCAAAGACACTTCTCTGATTAGTTTTTCTCTGACTATATCGGGCGGACAAATTACTGACTTTCGATTTTGTGCAAAGGTTGTGACTTGACTATACATAATTTTTATCAAAACCCATCCAGGAACCCCCTATATCAACCTGCCTGGAGTTGAACCTGGGATCTGGTGTTCCTGTGCTGTCTGCATAGCCACTGGTCTATGTAAGCAGACAGCTAAGGCCATGTTCACTCCTATGGCTATGCTTTATAACTGCAAATAAGATTGACTTGTTTCACCTGTTCCCAATCTGGCCACAGGTGATCTGTGTACAGTAAGTCATTAGTCTGACTATAAAACCCCCTACTCTTCTCTGACTCATTGCCCAAAGTAGGTCTAGTTCCTAGGTGTGATTCTTCTCTGATTTTATGTTCCTGTCCTTTGCCTGTTGTTGACCTTGCTGTATCACTGCCTATCTGGATCCTGACTACACTTCTGATTCCTGATTCTGTACTGCTCAGACTGACTGACTGGTACTGTTCTGGCCTGTTTATCCTGACTACGCTCCTGACTCCTGATTCTGTACTGCACTGCATCTGGTTGGTACTGTCACAGCCTGTTCCATGAGTTCACTATCTGTTCCCCATTGCTCCTTTGCCTGCCTAGAACTTTCTCTGTGGTCCTCTCATTTTAAGACCTGGCAGCATCTGAATAGCGGAAGGCTTCTCCCTAAGCCAAAGGCAGCTGCTATAGGCAGAAGTGTGAGTCGAGACTGGGACCTTAGGGTTTGTTTTGGGTTAGGTATATACACAAAGTAGTATGAAAGGAGCTCACCACATACTAAGATCAGACCTGTCCACGGGTATCCTGTGTCCGATAACCCAAATCAATTAGCAGAACTGTAGTGTAGGTGTGGAACAGATCCAAGGCGGCAGTCAAACTGCAAAAAATCCGTTTATTGGGGAGTATACAACATGTTTCGGGACAAGCCCTTTATCAAGTGTATAGGAACAAACAAAACATCCAATTGGGCTGTAGTGCTGCTATATTTAAATGTATGAAATATTTATTCACTGTTTTGTTGTTTACACTAAATAGCAACTATGTTAGAATAGTTTTTAACTTATTGTTGTTTTTAAGAATGAAAAAAATTTTTTGCACTAAGCAGCATTGATTGCATACAGATGTCACATGATTAGGGGTAGCACAAGGGTTAAATGAAGGAATAACCCACTGAAGGTGTGATTGGCCACAGAGGATTTAAATGTTGGATGTTTTGTTTGTTCCTATACACTTGATAAAGGGCTTGTCCCGAAACATGTTGTATACTCCCCAATAAACGGATTTTTTGCAGTTTGACTGCCGCCTTGGATCTGTTCCACACCTACACTACAGTTCTGCTAATTGGGTTAGGTATAGCATATTGTGAACTGGTTTAGCCAAGGGAACATCTTTGCTATTTTTCCTGGCATTCAGGGTCAGACTGGGCCCACAGCTGAGAGTGGGTGCATAGGTAGGGTGTGATGGAATGCTTCTGGTGCAGCACTGCTGGGGGAGATGCTGGAAGTGGCTGCATGGCACAGTGGTGCAGAAGGGAGAGCAGCACTCCTTCTTCCCAGGGCTGTGGTAGGCTTTAGTGTGCTGCTGCACCATCCTTAAAGTTTGCTGGTGGTGTCAGCAAACCCAAGGGTTGCCCCCAGCAGCAATGGTCCAACCCCATCCACTTTGTTATGGGTGTTGGGTAAGCTTTATATTTACATATATATATATATATATATATATATATATATATATATATATATATATATATATCACACACACACACTTTATATGAATTTGCATAATTGCACTGCATGCGACAAGAGACTCTTTGCTAACTGACTCAGTAGCTGAAAATATCACGATAGAACAAAAAACATAAGGGATCCTAAACCAATGCAAAGTGAAAAATGCAAACAACTAATACAAAGCGTCACTATTAGCCTTTAATGCACCTGCACTCTGCCATTGTTCCTGCCACTGTTAGGCATCTCTGGTATGGAGAAAATAGGGTTGTATCTGGTAGCTAATATGGATGACTTAAGAATGGGCTAAAAAAAACTTTAACAGGAGTGCTGAGAAACTCAATGTTTTAAACGTATGTTCGTAAATGTGTTATTTTCTTCATAAAATTATAGGATTGTTAAATGAGGAAAACCCAACAATTTAATGATTTATTTGCAAGTGTAAAGTTGGTAAAATGGTAAGTGTGATGGAGTACAAGTTTTCTCACACAGTACTCTTCTTATAGTCTTAGCACTAAGGGGCATGTTTACTAACATTGGAGATAAATATATGGAGAGATTTCTGGAGATGTTGCCCATGGCAACCAATCAGCAATTAGATTTAAACAGCCACAGCCAAGTTAGAAAACTAAAGCAAAGATCTGATTGGTTGCTATGGGCAACATCTCCAGAAATCTCTCCAGATATTTATCTCCAATGTTAGTAAACATGCCCCTTAGAGGAGAAAAAAGCACAGTATTTAAAAGAAAGAACCTAATAAAAGTAATTTATGTAAGTGCACAGTTTTATTGTAAGGAGGGAAAATGGCAGCCTAATTTTGTCAAATGCTTCTTCCTTGCCAAATGTATGTTTCTGTGCTATAATAAATGAATAACTCCTTTTACACGTTTTAATTTTGACACATCAATACAATATTATTAATGCTCCTTTTTTCTTTTTTGAGCTGAAATGATGGTTACTACTTGGAATAAAAATACAGATCAGTTGGGATTTAAAATAATTTTCCACATTACTACTGATTTATAATAATGTGGAAAAAGATTTGTACTGAATTGTTAATTCCCACATAGGCTCGCTTGGTGGTAAATTAACTGAATGCTTTTTTTTTACAGTTCGCACTACCAATGAACACAAACCAAGAATAGTATGGGATTCAACAGCAGTTGAGTCAGTTCTGATGGACTGGCACATTTAAAAAGGCAAATAATGTTGTGAGGAATGTGTCAATTCATTAAAACACTTCACACTGCTTTAAATCCCCAAGAAATTTCTAGTTTTGAATTTTAATAAATGTGCCACTTATTATTTACACATTTGTAAAGATATGCTACGTGCATTAAAACTATTGATATGTATCTTCCAATCTAGCAGGTCTGTTTAATAAGATAAATGATGGAAATATGATGTACAGGTAAGTAAAAGTTATAAAAGCAAAACGGCAAAAAAAAAAAAATGTCAGGCCACATTGAGAAGACATACAAATATAAGACAGAGGGGCAAATTCAATAAGATTCGTAGTTGCACCAGCGTCCGCTTCGCCGCACTTGGCCAGGCATATTTTCGCCATCGCTATGCAAATTCACTAAAATCCGAAGTTGCGCTCAGGGGAAGCGTAAGGCTGCGAAGTTGCGCTAGGGTTAATTTGCCAAGCAAAGCGAAGTTACGGTAGTGATGCTTAATTTGCATACGACGCCAAATTGAAGTTACAATGGAGGTATATGTAGCATCACTACACAAGCCTGGGAAACCTTCAAAACAGCAAATAAAACTGTTATTTTGCCCTACACATGTGCCCACTGTATAGTTAAGGTGCCATGAGTTAGGAAATGCAGGGGGGAAGAAGGGTAGCCCCAAAAAATTTTCCGATCTTTTTCAGCCTATCACCCATAAAAAAAGAAAAAACGCCACCGTTTTTTGGGACTTAGAAATTTTTTTTACTTTTTTTGAAGCAATCCCTATCTACTCTATTGCACTTTGCCTGGTCTGAGGTGGCGAAGGAAGTCTGGCGTAAAAGGTAGCGTTGAGACAAATTTGCGCGTCAGTGAATTTGCATAGTTACGTCCGTTGCGCAAATTCGCCAGGCGTAAGGGTGCAAAGTAACACTAGCGAATTTACGCCAGCGTCCGAAAATGTGCTACGCTAGCGAATTAATGCTAGCGTTAGGCGCTTCGTCCTTTAGTGAATTTGCCCCAGAGGGTCTATATGCTGAGTGAGTATGGAGATCCGGTGCCTGCACAGGCTGGTGCGACAAGGCAGGTTGCACATACATAACAGTGGTGAGTTATACTGAGGACTCCTATGACCTCACTAAGGTCCAGACCACACTTTTCATAAAACTCTTCGAATAGAGCAAAATGTGTATTAGGCCTTTTCAGATGTGAATTTCTGTGGGGGTCTTTGTTTACTGAAAGGGTCAATCTTATGGAATAGTTGTGGGGAAGAGGGTTTTAAGAGTGCTTGCTTCTACCAATGTACAGATTATCTGAGGATGAGGAAGGTACCCAGGCTCTTAATGTAATCAAAATGAGCTAAATGTGTCAATTTGTTATGAAATTAATTTAATTGTTATGCATAATAAAACAACCATTTGTAGTTGGATCATATTGAGCCAACAGAACTGTTATGAAAAAGTTCTGAAATGTTATAAGTTCCGAAATAGTGATTATGTCATCAGAGAATAAAATACGAACTGAGAATCATTTAGAAAAAAAAGGGAGAAAACGAATTCTAAAAATAAAAAATGACTTACTAAAGTATTTGTCTTACGCTGTCTTGTGCTCTCAGTCTATCTGCTGTCTCTTGTAATTTCTCCTTGTACACTACATTTATTTTTTAAAAGGTTTTTATTTTTAGTACACTACATTTATGGTGGCATTAAACAGCTTGTTGGTTGGGTTACCTGTGGAATAGTTCAACCTTTGCCTCAGTTTTTTAGACCTTTTACAAAAATGACTGCCTAAATGTAAAAATGGGATTTGATTGTCAGAGAAAACGCTCTGATTCCTGATATTTATCGTTATATTTAAAGCACCAAATTCCATCAAAAGCTGCTTATTACTAATTAAAATATGAATACATTTTTATTATTGCATGTGTTTAAATTTACAAATAACTGTCCTTTTATACATAGAAATTATGCAAAAAAGAAAGCTATACAAATGTAAATTACTTCTGGTTTAAAAGTAACGTTAACTATAATGATCTTATCATGTGTATTTCAATCATTCATAAGAAAAATGTAACACTTATTTGTAAAATAGTAATATAAGCACATCTGAACTGATACTTTTATGTATGTTATTGCAGAATCACAATCTCCATCTGCACAAAGGCTGAATAAGGCTGTTTCTTTCAGCATGCTAAAACAAGTTATCTACATGTAATATTTTAGAAAAACTCAGTAAAGCCCTCCATAAAAAGACAAAATTGCCTTTTTAAAATCACATTTGTATGCAGATGTGTTCCCGTAGCTTCCTTTCACATTAGCTGCCAATGAACAAATGCACACCATAGCTAAATAGAACAGAGTTTTCCATCTGTGTGCTTTAAACAGTTATTTCCAGAAACCTTAAACAATCTCACTAAGAACCGTCTGCCTGTAAAAACCTAATTTGGAAAATAAAAGCATACTGAAGCACTATGCCTGTTATCTAGGTTGCAACTACCTCTGTTATACTAAAGTTTGCAACCCGAGGACACATATTTATAAGCATATTATTACTGCCCTACCATCTGCATATTGCTTTGAACAAGCTGCTATGAATGTAGGCATCCATATATAAAAGAACTCCACAAGCAGACAATGATTCTTTCCTTCTACTGAAAATCAGCTTGCAATTAGAGAGTATCAGCCATGAGACATTTCTAAATTACACAAAATAATTGCTTAACTGCCTAAAGTAGCAGAACCTGTGTGCTTTAATTACATTCTATAATTTGGGAATAAAGAGCCTCACTGTTAATTCGTATTTTAAATTATGAAAGGGTGCATGGGTAAAGTAAATATTCTGTTACTCTATGGTTTATACCGCATTTTGCATATAAGAGATTATGAAAATCAGGGTTTAACCAGGACAGAGTATGTATGTGCTCCACACACAGCAACTAAACCCCCTTATAGCATACCAGGGGACATTATAACCGGCACCAGAAGGTATATTAAACTTAAAATTAGGGATGCACCGAATCCAGGATTTGGTTCGGGATTCGGCCAGGATTCGGCCTTTTTCAGCAGGATTCGGATTCGGCCGAATCCTTCTGCCCGGCCGAACCGAATCAGAATCCTAATTTGCATATGCAAATTAGGGGTGGGGAGGGAAATTGCATGACTTTTCGTCACAAAACAAGGAAGTTAAATTATTTTTCACTTCCCACCCCTAATTTGCATATGCAAATTAGTTCGGTATTCGGCCGAATCTTTCACATAGGATTCGGGGGTTCGGCCGAATCCAAAATAGTGGATTCGGTTCATCCCTACTTAAAATAGGGGTTTATTCACACAAAAACAAGAACAAGAGGAAGAGTATTTATGAAGGTAAGAAAGGCTATTTAATATATTTTATATATTATATATTTTGATCTGTAGTGGTGCAAATGCACACACTACAAAGAAATGTGTATTACTTAAACAGTTAGGGATTTCAAAATGCAAAACAAACAGTGAATCATCATTAGATATATCTAAATATTAATTACCCCTTCTAGGCTGTTTAGGCAGCCACAAAACCCAACCAAGGCCGTAACCTACTAACATGTGTGTCAAGTTACCAAACTGAATACAAAACTCTGAACACACATGCTGCAGACTTTTCTGTTCTTATTCAAGTGGTCAAAAAGGTAAAGAAAATCCAGAAGTAACTTCTATGTTACATTAAAAAATAAAATAATTAACATTACAGTGTCTCATGTCACTCCAACTATACAGTAATATGTGAATAACATCGTAGTTCATAAATAAGTGATAGAAAAATTTAAATAAATTAAGGCTCTTGGGCAATATGTACACACAGAACAGAGTAATGTTCCAATAAGCATACAGGCTACTTGACACAATAATTAGATACTAATATATATATAGCAGCAGGAGAAATACATGAGGTATTGAAGTCTGCCACATCTTCCTTTGTACTCAGAGCTCCACCATACATAAGCTGTAAGTGCAGTACAAAGAGCAGAAAGACTGAATGTGTTGAGAACTGGCAGAGCACACACATGAAAACTGGTTTCCTTAGACCCGACCATGATGGTGGCATTGTAGTATTGCAATTTGTGGGGGATACTTCCTGCTTATTGTTTTTTCATTATGAAAAACATTCGATCAAAACTAATTTTTGCACTTGCAGAATAAGAAAAAATAATATATGTACAACAATGTAGTTTTAAAAGGACACTTTTCATTTGTCAGGAGACTCAAGATTGTTTTAATGCATTCTCAGTGAGAAATGTACCCTGTAATGTGCCATGACATTTTTTTTATTCTTTTAATGTGTGACACCAAATGATCCCAGTTTTCTTCAAAGAATATATGAACAAAGGAGATGATTGCTTTTGACATATAATAATTTTCTTTCACATAATTTGTTTAAATAAAGGAGGATTTCAGATTCCATAGTGATTTAAATTCTATTGCATAGCTGGTTCTGTAGTGGCAAAATTACCAAATTAATTGAATGAATACCAATCGAATACCAATTGAATGAGTTTTTACAGTGCATTTCTTGAACTGTATAGATTAATATGTAGCTTAAAATGGCATCTGTCTTATAGTAAGCAATATTATTGTCTCAACCTTTATAACTTGCTTACATCAATGTATTAATATGTCTAAACTTTGATGACCTGTTTTTCTATCCTCTTGACCTGTGACTGTCCAAGGTTCTGGTTGGCTAAGAGTTTATTTTGACACAACACTGATATTGAGGATATTGAGTATATTGCAAACTAAGACCTGAAATTTCCATCTGTTTTTAAGAAATTGTCTTCTTAAATAGAATTCTAGGTATTTTCTAGTCTATTAACTTATTTATTTGCCGAGGTTGGCTGAAAAGCTGAAGTCTGATTTATTTTTGCAGCCTGTTATCCTTGTTCTTAGGATTTTGTTTTCAAATATTTGCCAATGTAGTTTCTTGCAGTGGCAGAACCATATGCATTGTTTTACGGTTAAAGATTATGTATCAATATCTAGTTTTATAGAACTGGGTTCATCTTGAATAGCTGAGGCATCTTTATTGGTGATGGCAGTAGGTTGTTATTACAAAGTACAAGATGCTTTAAAGATCAGATACTAAGCAAAACGGTTATCTTAACATGTTGCGAGTCCTTATACCATTTTCTTCATTATAAACAGGCTATGTTGGTACTGATCAGGCTCATAAAAAAATTAATGTTTAGACCAAATTGTTTCTCTTTGTGTGACCTTTCTTGGCATTATGCTATATTCAACCATATTTATTAAACTTAGTAAAAAGGAATGTATTGCTGTTTTTATGTAGGAATCCTGTTTTCTGGATTAAAAAACAAATTTGTTTTCAAAACCTTTTGATACAGTGTTATATTCACACATTACTTTCTACTTACTAATTACTCTCTACTAAGTAGAAAGTAATGTGTGAATATAACAGTGTATCAAAAGGTTTTGAACACTGATGTTATTATAAATGTTGTTACTATGTTACAATTGCGTGGAAAGTTTGAAGAAATGCACACTAAGAGACTTTGTATCTACATTCCCAGAGATCCACACACCTGTTGATTAATTAACTTTATATGGACTGGAAAGATGGACCTTTACACACACCTCCCTGGGTTCTCTGAAGACCAATCACTAACTGGTGGGGGATGGTTTAAGAAGCCTGCACGTTCTGTTTGTTTGTAACACTTGATAAAGGGCATATAGGCCCGAAACATGTCGTGTACAAGTATTCAAGCAATAAAAAGATAACCACAGCATTAATTGCTTGCAGAGTGCTCTCCTCATTTCTTTACAAATCAAGTTACAGATATCAGGATACCGGTGACCTGATCGAGGAAAGTTGCACCCTTCTCCTGAACCAAGCGGGCAGAGCGTTTTGGGGCATTATACTGTCTGGATATCACTTTCACCTCCCTATAACGCCGCATAGCTATTTGGAGAGATTCTCCGTTATGACTACAGCCGGAACGTCAGATACCTGTAAGACCTTCGCATACAGCGATGGAGAAATACAAAGAATCTTAGCTGAAGCTGAACAGAGTTTGGAAACACAGAAATTCCCAAACCTAGCTAAAGACCCTGCAAAAGACTTGCTCAACTTAGAATGAAAAGAAGTGAGCCTGTCACTACACCAAAGCACCTTAATATGCTACGTTAAGGCCAAGCAAATTCCACGTGGGTTATGGCTGGATATTTCCCCTAACCTCTGCAACGATGACAGTATCCTGATGCAAAGATGGCATGAAATAACAAACAAGTGTAGCCTTGACCTGATGGTCCTGATGATCGAAAGGGCACACGTTAAACTCACTGAACTGAAGGAACAGATCGCTAAATGCAGAGAAGAAATAGCTGCCAGTGTGGGAGCTGAAGAAGCAGAAAGACTGCGGGTACGGCACTGCGAAATCCTGGAGAAACTGCATAATAACATCCTAGCAAGGAAGCTGACCAAGTTTGAAAGAGACACGGAGGACTATGCGCGTGAAAGAGTCTACACCTGGTGCCAGGACCGAACAAGGCAGCGTTCCGAAGGGGGATCCCTTAGGGCCGGACTGCCAGGAGGAGTGTGGAGAGAAAAGCGCAACCCCGTGGTGCAGTTCAGCAGCGACGAGGATCTACCAAGCAGCTCGTATTTCCCACAAGCAGCGCATACAAGCAGCACACAGCGGCCTTTTTTAGGCGCACGCATAGGGGAAGACGCCACAGAAAGACCGCAGCGACGGAACAACTCGAGAACCCCAATTCCCAGGGACAATTACCCACGGAGAGACAAGAGAACACAGAGGTAAATACCCTAGTAATAAACTTGTCCCCGTACGAACTATCATCCTCTGAACTCTCCCTTTTAAAAAAGGGGCTGGGCTTTGTACCCACGTACTTTACAAATATGGAGGACTGGGAAATTGATTTTTTGAAATTTATCCGTAAGATTAAATTGAAAATGTGCTTCTCTGATCACAGTACACTTGAACCTATAAGTTGTTTTAAAAAACCAAGCACTATTATACCAGACCTAGAGAACGAATCTGTAGAAGCATTTGAACATATAGTAATTACAGAAATGAAAAAAGAATGGGCCAACGAAAAGGGTAAATCTAAACCTAATTTAACCCGTACCGAACAAACAGCTTTGTAAACCTTACAAGAAAATAATGATATCATCATTCGTAAGGCTGACAAAGGGGGCCGTATTGTAATACTAAGCAGGGAACAATACAATACTGAAATATTACGACAGCTTAACACCCCCGGGCACTACAACAAAATTGGATATGATCCAACCGCTAAGATTAAAAAGCAAATAGACCTAATGGTAGAAGAAGCATGGCTAAACTCTATAATAAACGATATGGAGAAAAAATTCCTAATAACTGACAATCCAAGGGTCCCTGTTTTATGCACCCTACCCAAAGTACACAAGACTTTAGTCAATCCCCCAGGGAGACCCATTGTCTCAGGTATAGGCTCAGTGCTAGAACCCCTGTCGGTGTTCGTAGACTAGAGATGGCGCGAACTTGTTCGCGCTCGCCGGAAGTTCGCGAACGTTGCGCGACGTTCGCCATTTTGGGTTCGCCATTGTTGGCGCTTTTTTTTGCCCTCTCACCCCAGACCAGCAGGTACATGGCAGCCAATCAGGAAGCTCTCCCCTGGACCACTCCCCTTCCCTATAAAAACCGAAGCCCTGCAGCGTTTTTTCACTCTGCCTGTGTGTGCTGAAGAGATAGTGTAGGGAGAGAGCTGCTGCCTGTTAGTGATTTCAGGGACAGTTGAAAGTTTGCTGGCTAGTAATCGTTTTGATACTGCTCTGTTATTGGAGGGACAGAAGTCTGCAGGGGTTTGAGGGACATTTAAGCTTAGCTAGCTTTGCTGGCTAGTAATCTACCTTCTACTGCAGTGCTCTGTATGTAGCTGCAGTGGGCAGCTGTCCTGCTTCTGATCTCATCTGCTGACTGCTGCAATAACAGTAGTCCTTGTAAGGACTGCTTTTATTTATTTTTTTGTTCCAAAACAGAGCAGTATCAAGCAGATTACTAGCCAGCAAACTTACTATCATCTGTCCCTGAAATCACTAACAGCTCTCCCCCTACACTATCTCTTCCAAGCACACACAGGCAGATTTTTCAGATACATTTTTGCCCTTGATCCCCCTCTGGCATGCCACTGTCCAGGTCGTTGCACCCTTTAAACAACTTTAAAATCATTTTTCTGGCCAGAAATGTCTTTTTTAGATGTTAAAGTTCGCCTTCCCATTGAAGTCTATGGGGTTCGCGAACCGTTCGCGAACCGTTCGCGAACCGCTCGCATTTTTGCGCAAGTTCGCGAATATGTTCGCAAACTTTTTTTCCGACGTTCGCTACATCCCTATCGTAGACTATTTCCTACAGAGTGAAGTATTAAAAATGAATGTATGCTTGAGGGACACTACAGATCTCTTATGCAGGCTGAATGAACTGAATGCATTACCTACAGATGTTATCTTATGTGGAATAGACATTCAAAGCCTATATACGTCTATCCCACAAAATGAAGGTATGTTATGTATAGAGGAAGTGCTATTAGAAACTAATCTACCAAACCAAAAAATTTTTTTCCTTCTCGACTGCTTGAATATGGTTCTAACTAAAAATTACTTCACCTTTGATAACAAATTTTATTGTCAAACACAGGGCACGTCAATGGGAGCCACGGTCGCACCCTCATTCGCCAACCTGTTTGTACATAGCTTGGAAAAGAAGATATTTTTTGAAAAATGAACTGTATTGTAAATACATACTCAAATATTTTAGATTTGTGGATGACATCCTCCTATTATGGAATGGCCCTATGGGAGAACTAGAGAATATGCTGAAGGATGCGAATTTGAACCACAAGACTATAAAATTTACATATGAAAGTTCACAGCTTGAAATTAACTTTTTAGATGTAAAAATTAGCCTAAACAATGGTAAATTATGCACCAGCCTATACAGAAAAACAGTGGACAGGAATAACTTGCTTCATGCTAAAAGCTTCCACAATTCTAAGGTAAAACGAGCCATACCCAAGGGGCAATATGTGAGAGCTAAACGGATTTCCTCTAGTCCAGAACGTTATATGGAGGCAAAAAAGAGCCTCACTAAACGGTTTACTGAGAAGGGCTATACACAAACTGTGATTAATAAAGCTATAAAAGAAGTTGAAACCATCCCAAGAGAAAGTTTACTGACTACAAAACCTAAAACTGAAGCTAAACAGAAAATGCCATTTGTTTCCACTTTTAATCAGCATAGCGACATAGCAGAAAGAGTTATTAAGAAATACTGGTCCCTTATCCAACAGACAAAAGGTTTGGGCACCTGTTTACACAACTACCTCTATTTTGCTATAAGCGAGGCCGTACTCTAAAAGATAGGCTATGCCCCTCTGATACAAGATGTAAAAAGAGAAAATTTAAAGGGAAGCCTAAATATGGAACGTACCCATGTTTAGAATGCAATTGCTGCTCCTCAATAATAAAAGGTAATACGATTAACCATCCTACTAAAGGACATAACATTAAAAGTCATGCTACATGTAATTCTACATTTGCGGTATATCTGTTGAAGTGCCCATGCGGCATGGGGTACGTAGGACAAACAAAGAGTGAAGTCAAAAAAAGGATACAAGAACATAAGGGATACATCAGAAACTTTAAAGAAAATACACAGAACGACACACAGGTCTCTAGACATTTTTATGAACATAAACATAACCCCATGCAATTGAGATGGTGTGTGTTAGAAACAATCGAAGAAGATATAAGAGGTGGTGACAGACATAAGAGACTATTACAATCAGAAGGGAAATGGATAAAAAAATTGAACACACAAATCCCAGAAGGGTTAAACGATTTTTGGAGTTTAAAACCATTCCTGTAACCATCCCTATAACCACATTCTCTTTAATTTTGCAGGTCTTGAATTTGACTATAGACTACACCAGCTGCGTTAACAAGTAGAAAGTAATGGTAAGCTATTTATAAGCTGGTGCTAAACATATTACTAATAGTATGTATAAAATGTATATTTCGGTCCTGAGTAGGCACAGAAATGTGCAGTACTAATGCTACCTTATATCAGGTGGTAACTCTTGTAAATAATGTTTTTTTCTTTTTTAACAGTGTGAATATAACAGTGTATCAAAAGGTTTTGAACACTGATGTTATTATAAATGTTTTTACTATGTTACAATTGCGTGGAAAGTTTGAAGAAATGCACACTAAGAGACTTTGTATCTACATTCCCAGAGATCCACACACCTGTTGATTAATTAACTGTATATGGACTGGAAAGATGGACCTTTACACACACCTCCCTGGGTTCTCTGAAGACCAATCACTAACTGGTGGGGGATGGTGGGGGTGTTTTAAGAAGCCTGCACGTTCTGTTTGTTTGTAACACTTGATAAAGGGTATATAGGCCCGAAACATGTCGTGTACAAGTAGTCAAGCAATAAAAAGATAACCACAGCATTAATTGCTTGCAGAGTGCTCTCCTCATTTCTTTACAAATCAAGTTAAAAAATGTAATGTGTTTAACAGAATAAGATTTTCACTCACATAAACGTCATCTAATGAAAGTCATATTTTAGCTGTTAATACCTGTTAATATTTCCAAACTCATAACATCTTAAGTTTGATACCTGGAATAGGTAACAGCTATAGAGGTGTGTGGTTTGTGCTTGACATATGTCATAAATTTAAGAAAATACTTAATTGAATGGTAGAAATTTCATAGAACGTCACAATTCACATTTTGATCCCCAATTTTGCCTGACTTATTAAAAACAAAACAAATGTAAGTTATGCTACCCAAAACCTGTAGAGATGCCAATGGGTAGTTATCTTTACCATTCAAGCAAGTTGAAAATTATAGTTTTTATTCCCCTCACAATTTGAGTCATGAGTAATTTGTAAAATAGCCTGAAAATACATGGAGAATGTGATTTATTGAACAATTTGGCCATGTCAAAATATATAGTCTTATTTAATAAATATCCATAACACCAGACTCAAGAACATCCCAGCAGTAGGATTCAGTATATACTGTAGACATAAGCAGGCATATAATCAGACTATAAAAGCATGGTTGTAACTAGTGAATTACACATGTCTAGTTACTGCATCTTAGTGGATCAACAGGTAGATGGGTCAGGGTTTATCTCAACCTTCCTTGGGTTACTATACACTGATCCCAGAACCTGAGCAAGGGGTCCAACTCCAAGCAACTCACAGTAGACACAATACAATTGGACTCTATATCTTCAGGTTGGCCCCCACTTATGAGATGGAGGAAGGGACACACAGCCATCACTCTTTATCAATAAATTTGGACACCAGTGGTTCCTAAAAACAGTAAAATTATTTATTTAATAGATGGTACACTCTCAGTATTCAAGATGCATGCTTAGATGGTACACTCCATGAACAAGTAGTGGCAGCAGGTAATTTATCAGTTACAGAACTCATGGATCCTTTCTGATCCTTGTCAGTTAGCTTTATCACTGCGTTGCATTGCCTGCCTCTGGTGCACAATCCCCATTGAAGGCGAATCTCACAGGGGTCCCATACTCCCAAGGATTTCTCTATCCTGAGCCTAACCACTTGAGTCCCTAACCTGGCTGTCTTGTCACCACAGGGTGTTAACCATTCTCTAAACTCCTTGTTGGAGCCTTAGCTGCTCACTAACCTTATTCCTAACCATCTTGGGCTACCTGACATACAATGGAAAAATCACTATATAGTAAGTGTAAACTAGAGTCCTGCTTTGGGTTGGGTAGCCGCAAAATATACATTTTTATATTGACATCTCTACTGTGATATGTGACTTCACTTTTGGTCTATGCAAGGCTTACTATGGGGGACAAGGCAGGTGCAGCTGAATAGACACAAGAAAGTGTGTAAGCAGGTGAGGATCAGGCTAAGGGTAAGTGGGTAAAGGTTGGGAGCAGGTCTCTAGCTACAGTATGCTTATAGTAGCAGTCGGGTGAGAGGGACATTGCACTTGATAACATTTTGGTTGGTGCTGCAACCCCTGCTTTCTTCTGGCAGATAGTAACTCCTTCGCCACCCCATTGTCTCATCCCTAGTTGACCTTGTCATTAGCCTCCTCTCAATACGTTCTGCTACTCTTATGTAGCCCCTAGTCCCCTTTTTGAATCACTTATGTTGATCCATATACACATCTGTGTCAGAAAGAGGAAATTTGGATTGTTTATGAGCATTGTTTTTGCTGCATAAACTGAACTTAGTTGATATTTAGAGAGGAATGCTTGAAGTGTTTAGTTGCCTGTTTCTTGCATGCTGAGGCACTTAACCTTGACTTTATGAGAACATGTGGGAGTTTATGATGGAAATATAGTTGATATTTAAATATGCCATTTTCACGTTGCCTTGTTCTTAATGCAAATTAAGATTTGTACTGTCATAAGGGATTCCTTAAACAAGATGAGGTTATTGAAATCAATTTCACTATTATTCTGAAAATATTGTTAGTGAAGTGTGGTGTCTGGGGCATCCATCCTGATGTGTCAGCACCATCTCATTAATAGTAATTATCATTTCTAGGCAATATATATATATATATATATATATATATATATATATATATATATATTCTGTACAACATTATTTTTGAGTCTTCATAAGAGAAAGACTTCAACTGAGCAATATTTGTGCAAAGATTTCTGGTGATCTATCTATAATCTATAAAATCTATAAATACAGTCTATAAAGGAGAATGAAAGAGGATTGCTTGCTAAAGCTGGAGCAGTTTTCTGTGAACAGGAGCACTGGCCTGGGGTATCAGGTAAGTCATTACAATCCTTTGGGACTACCCTACCATTTGGCAACCCCCATCTATTTCATTCTCCTTTAATGATTGTAAGAAGAATGTATGAGAAAATATGACATAAAAGTTACTGAAGTATCGCTGGGGACTTTGGAGAAATTCATACGATTCAGGTTTTTTTCCTGCACAAGAAATTTTTCTGGAAAAATCTATTGATAAATAGGGTGAAAAAGTGCATGCGGATTTAGTCAGAGTAGCTTTCAGAAAATAATGTGAACTTTTCGGATTTTGATAAATAACCCCCTAAAATTTTTCTTTTTAAAATATTAATCTAGAAAAAAAGTTATCTATAGGTAATGTTTTTTGCTGATAGGGCTGCTTTTGTATGTAAATGTTACTTGAAGTTCCTAGACCTGACTGTTTTGGCAACCTGACTGTACCTTCTTAACCTGTCAGTTGTAGTTCCTAATGCTGCACTTATCCACTGAGGAAGGGAGCACGAGGCTCCTGAAATGTTTGGCTACATTCCGCACAATAAAAATTTGGAGGTACCTTAGGTACAACATTTGAAAATCAGCATCGCGTCTTCATCTTTTTTGCAACTATTGACTTATATGCAAGTCTGAAATCCCGGATTTTCAGATTTGGACTTTTCCATCTTCAGGGTTTAATAAATTCCAAAAAATTTGTGATTTTTTAAAAGTCAGATTTTATAAAAAAAAATCACAAATTGTTAAAAGTCCAATTTTATAAAAGATGTGCCAGTATTTTTTGCATTCGGAGTTTAGTAAATAACCTTCTTAATTTACATTTACATGATTACCTTAAATAAAAAAAAAATTCACAAAAAACCTAGACAATCAAATAAATGCACATATTTTATTTTTTAAATAGTTGTAAAACTGGTAATCAGAATCCAAAATTGATTCTGGTAGATTTGTACATATACTTGATTATGGTAATTTTACTGTTGGTTTAATGGTGGACATTAATTACAACTTTCTGTCTTTTATTATATAACTAGTTCAGACCTTTTGTCTTAGTTAAAAAAATGCAATGTTTCTGATTTTGTAATAAGTGCTATATAATGGAAACCTGGGTTCTTGGTATTCAAACTGAACAAACTAATTACTAGTATCTTCAGCAGACTATGGTTCTGATGCCTGCAAAATTAGTTTTTTGTTAGAATATAATTAGTTCTTATGAATCAGACTTTATTCACGTAATAGGAACAATTTCGATAACATATAAGCATGATTTGCTGTTGTTTCTATAGTGAATTTACCAGCTGGTCATAAAGTAATAATTGTAGGAGTAAAAGGTAGTAATCACAGTATACAGGGAGACTATTTCTGTTTAAGACAAATGTAATTATATTGAGCAGCCAGAATTACTTACCAGCTATCAGAAGTGAAGTATGTATTATTACATATTTACATTGTAAATACATTAAAGGGGGTATTTATTCAACTCAAAATCTTTTCATTATTTTAAAAATAAAATTTTCAATCAACTGCAGCGTCTTCATCCAACAGTCGTGACGCGTCAGATCGATGATGCATTTTGTCGCTGCACCAAAAGGCACTATGACTTAGTGCCCATAAGGCATGAAACGCGTAAGGCCACCCTCTGAGAAGTTCCTTTTTGCATTATAAAATGTTATATTTGCATCTATTTTGGAGTGAAGTTCAGTTTTGCTTACCACTGAATTCTACATGTCTGATATTACCTCCCCAAGCTGAAGGTCTGGGGCTTGAGCACCTGGGCCCCCTCTTAGTATTGGTAAGTTTACCTTACTACCCACCAGTTTTGCAATATTGGATTTTTTCCTTATCCCCCATCCCATGTTACCCCTGCAAAATTTACTATGTTATGTATATGCTTGATTTCTTGGACAGACATAATATCAAAGGCTATTGTGATTAAACTCTAAAGTTAGTATAGGTATATAGAATTTATGTGAAAGTAGGGAGGGGTGTGTGTAAGGATGCTGGGTTTTCATTTGGAGGGGTTGAACTTGATGGACTTTGTATTTTTTCAACCCGATTTAACCATGTAACTATGTAACTATGTTCATCGATCCTACATCCCACTGACCTTTTAGTTCTACCTACATAAAAATTTTTGCAAGGGAAAATCAGGAAATATACAATATAAATGTAGGCACAATTTGCAAAGTCATCTATCAGAGTGATCTCACTATTCATTTGTTGTTTAGATTTCTACAAGCTGTACATCTCTTACGTTCACATTTGAAGGTGCCCTTTATATTGAAATAACTGATGCCCTGTTCCAAGCCCTGGTTGATAAGAGATATTCCAAGTGGGGGAGTGAAAGCCCATGGATGGGGGATTTAGAGATCATATTAAGGTGATATGGAGGTCATAATATAATGTAACTCAAAATATTTATCGTCATGGAATCCATACCCACTGTACCAATGTAGTAAAAAAATGGTTATGAATTCAATGCAATATTAGCATTACCTGATACCCCTGAAATCATTGATAAATAGTCAGCTCTTTTTACTAAACTGGGGATTTACTTTGGAGGAACCATTTCCATGGGGCGGTTATCATTTGTTCCTCTTTGCCTCCAGGACAAGGAAATTCTATATTTAGAACTAAGTATAGGTTTTCCATGTTTTTCCTTTTTATTTTTTAAACTGTTTGTATTTTTAATGTATGTCTCTTTTTGTAACATCTTTTTGTTTATTTGCACTGTTATACCTTTTATAATATTCAGTCTAAAACCGAATAAGTTTGTCTTTGATGCTTTAAAAGACTCTTTGCCAGAAGTGTGTACCGGTGAGCCTTAGCCCTCTGCATGTTGAATGGAAAAGCTAGTTTGTGTGTATGCTAATTTTTAGTGGTAGTTTGTTGTGTAACAAATTAAGGTATTTCTCCTGAGATTGGTGGCAGCAAGTTTTGTATGAGTATAGTGAATGTTGGTTGGTCTTTGGGGTGCTGTAATGTTAGTCTAAACTGTGTGCAAGGTGTGTGAGAGACTGAGTTTCTTTCTCATCACCCTGCCATACAGATGTTCTTTGTGTAAATTGTGCTGAATTGTAGAACGATGTACAGATACACAATCTGCAGCAAGATGTTCTTGCAGATCTTTGGAGGTGATCTTTGGGTTGTCTGTAACCATTCTCACAATCCTCCGCATTTGCCGTTTCTGTTTTTTTCTTGGCCTGCCAGACCTGAGTTTTACAGCAACTGTGCCTGCGGCCTTCCATTTCCTGACTTCATTCCTTACAGTTGAAACTGACAGTTGAAACCTCTGAAATAGCTTTTTGTAGCCTTCCCCTAAACCATGATACTGAACAATCTTTGTTTTCAGATCTTTTGAGAGTTGCTTTAAGGATCCCATGCTGTCACTTTTCAGAGGAGATCAAGCAGAAGCACAACTTGCAATTGGTCACCTTAAATACCTTTTTTCATGATTGGACACACCTGCCTATGAAGTTCAAGGCTTAACGAGCTAATCCAACCAATTTGGTGTTGCCAGTAATCAGCATTGAGCAGTTCCATGCATTCATATTAGCACAGCCAGTTTTTCACATTTGATTTAATTTCATACAACTGCATACTGCTTCACTAAAAATCTTTGTTCATAAAACACCCTAGTGAAATTGTTATCTTTTTTGTTGAAAGAGGAGTAAATTATTATGCAGTCTGAGAGGGGTTCCCAAACTTTTTCATATGACTAAAAAGCTTCTGCCATCATTTTTGTTGTACAATAAGGGGCTGATTCACTAAATTCGAGTGAATTCGAGTGAATGATTCGAATTAAAGAAACTTCGAATTTCGAAGTGTTTTTTGGGCTACTTCGACCATCGAATGGGCTACTTCGACCTTCGACTACGACTATCGAAGGATTCGAACTAAAAATCGTTCAACTATTCGACCATTCGATAGTCGAAGTACTGTCTCTTTAAAAAAAAATTCGACCCCCTAATTCGGCAGATAAAAGCTAATGAAGTCAATGTTAGCCTATGGGAAGGTCCCCATAGGCTTGCCTAAGTTTTTTTGATCGAAGGATATACCTTCAATCGTTAGATTAAAATCCTTCGAATCGTTCGATTCGAAGGATTTAATCGTTCGATTGAAGGAATAATCCTTCGATCGATTGATCGAATTTCCTGCGCTAAATCCTTCAAATTCGATATTCGAATTCAAAGGATTTCAATTCAAATTCCATTGGTGAATCGGCCCCTAAGAGTAAGGCCACACTGGGCAGCGACTAATCTCCCAAAACGCCTTCCCTCACTCTACGCCGGCTAAAATGAAAAAATGCCGGCGCTAATCACATGCGGCGATTCGTTTTCTGAAGTCGCCCAGAAGTCAGCGCAGAGTGAGGGAAGGCGTTTGGGGAGATTGGTCGCCGCAAAGACGAGGCGATTAGTCGCCAGGCCTTACCCTAAAGATGTTGTAAGTGATCATGTGCTTCCCCCTTTCCTGAAATACAATGATATAAATATATATATATATATATATATATATATATATATATATATATATAAATATTTCCATCTGCCATAGGTTATGTGTTTATATATATATATATATATATATATATATATATATATATATATATTCACACACACACACACACACACACTTGTATATATATATATATATATATATATATATATATAGATATAGATATATATATATGTAGATATAGTTTTGTAGCAATAAGTCTCTTTTCAATAATGCTTTGGAAATGCAGTTTTGAAATACATAGTATTTATTATAAGCATATAATTTATACCTAATTGCATTAGTTCCTACTTTTTGAATAAAGATGTGTGAATCATTGCTTTCATAAATGCAATGCATCTTTACAAAAATGAAAGAAGGTTATGGAATCTTACTGAACCATGTTTGTGCTATGTAAGTTAATAAAATAAGTGCCTGCTTTGGCAAATTGCCCAGAAGTGATTAAGTAAACTAATTTCTGGAAATGTGCTTAATTTTGAAAGCATTCATGAAAGTGTACTTTCGAATTTAGCTCACCTCTACAGTATATTGTTTTGCCCACTTGGTTTCTGCAGACTATGGTCCGATTTATTAAATATTTTTTTTTTTACTAAGCAGAATGGTTACACTTGGAAAATATGTAGAAAATTGCAGATATACAGGTATGGGACCTGTTATACAGAATTCTTGGGACCTGTGGCTTGCCGGATAACAGATCTTTCTGTAATTTGGATCTCCATACCTTAAAGGGATTGTTCACCTTTGAGATAACTTTTAGTATGACACAGAGAGTTATATTCTGAGACAATTTGCAATCGGTTTTCATTTTTTAATATTTAAGGGTTTTGAGTTATTTAGCTTTTTTTTTAGCTCTCAAGTTTGTCATGTCAGCCATTGGTTGGTTGGTAGGGTCCAAATTACCCTAGCAACCATGCATTAATTTGAATAAGAGACTTGACTATGAATAGGAGAGGGGCTTAATAGAGAAATGAGTATTAAAAAGTATCAATAACAATACATTTATAGCTTTACCGAGCATTTGCTTTTTAGATGGGGTCATCTGCGCCCATTTGAAAGCTTCAAAGGATCAGAAGAAAAAGGCAAATAGCTATAAAACTATAAAAACATAAATAATGAAGACCAATTGCAAAGTTGCTTAAAATTAGCCATTCTATAACATATTAAAAGTTACATTATAGGTGTACCACCCCTTTAGATCTACTAGAAAATCATGTAAACATCAAATAAACCCAATAGGCTGGGTTTGCTTGCAATAAGGATTAATTCTAGCTTAGATTGGATCAAGTACAAGTTACTGTTTTATTATTACAGAGAAAAGGGAAATCATTTTTTAAAATTTTAATTATTTGGATAATATGCAGTCTATGGGAGAAGGCCTTTCTGTAAAATCTAAAGAAGAATTCTTGCTGTGTCATATTTATTTTCTGTTTAGCATTGTCTGACTTTGGGCTGTTATATATTTCTTAATACTATTGTATTTACATATTATGTTGTGGGTGAACAACAATTAATTACTCTCTTGGTTTCTTTCAGTGTAGTTCTATAACTGTAAATGAGAAGATTTTGGTGTTTTTGTGTTTTCCTTTAGTCTGTCTTTGTCTTTTCTGGAATATTTTTTAAAATATATTTAAATTAAATGCATATGCAAAACATTTGCAAGTTTTACCAACAAACTCTACCATACAGTATGGCCTCTCACTTCTCCCCAGAAGTGTAATGTTTTGGCTGCAGTCGATGGCCAATTGGGGTAGTCGTTTCATGCTTACATTAAGGGGGTTATTTACTAAACTCCGAATGCAAAAATTTATTATACCCAGAGTATGGAAAAGTCCAAATCAGAAAATCCAGCATCTCAGACCTGTCGAGGTTGCATATAAGTCAATGGGAGAAGTCACAATGATTTTTTGATGTGTGCTGTGTTTCGTGCAATACCCCGAATATTTCAGGTGTAAAACGTTTTCGGGTGAAAAATCCAAAAAAAATCAATTAATTTGGATTTTTACCCGCAAACCACAATTTTGGGAAAATCTAATAATAAATACGCTGAAAAAACCCGTGCAGATTGGATTGGAGTTTGTGGCTGGAAATGTTGAGCTAAATACGGACTTTGATAAATAACCCCCTAAATGTTCTGGAATTCTAGACTAGAACAATGTGATGAAAGTGTATTTATGTATTTTCAAAAGTGAACAAAGGTAAACCTGACAATTTGTTGGATCACTTGGTGGTTTAAACACACAAGTCTGTATATCTTTGGTATCAAGTATTTATAAACTACATTTTAAAAATAAAAATAAAATGGTTTTGTACTTTTAATGAAGTATCTCTATACAGCCACGTATATACAGTACATTATAACAGGCAATTGTAAATAACAGTGTAAAGATTGGTGACAAACAAAGTTAATTACAACTAAGGTAATGGAAGAGCAATATTTCATGAATTGTTTTCTATTCAAGTAGAATTGTTAGAATCCAAAGATGATTATATTGATGATAGCTGCCAAATACACTACCCAATTTTACATCTGTCAAATCCTGATATTATTTGAAGATTAAGTTTAGCATTGATTTGACATTGTCCCCAAGTAAACAACATAATGTCAAATTCTATTTTGCTTCAAATCTATTTTAGTACTACATATATGGTATCACATTGTTGAGATGTATATTGAATTCTAAAACATTATTATAAGCAACACATAATGACCAAATCTATATTATCACAGCCCCATACTTCAGATTTTCTGGTCTTTTTGCAATTGTCCTTAACAGTGTATCATACTGTGGCAGGTCAGTGTGTTCTTATGACACAAATATTATATTTTCTGGCTTCAGTTCACATTTAGCATGATTTTGAAGCTTAAGGGGCACATTTAATAAAAAAATGAGGCAGTAAAAAAAACATAGAACATATTTGCAAATAATTTGTATTGTGATTTGTTTTCTGAAAAGATTAGTGTGTAGAAATATATATATATATATATATATAGAGAGAGAGAGAGAGAGAGAGTTGCCATTGAAACAAACATGATAATAGAGAATTAAGATTTTAAATAAAACAGATAATGTACTATTACAACCTAAAAACATAATTTACAAAAAATACAGCAATGTTCTCTTTGTATTACTTACCAAGACAAAGCCAAAACACCAGCAAGTTTATTAAAAGCTGCAATTAGTAGGTACCATGACTATGCAATTAGGATTCTGTGAATCTGCACAATTTATTAAAAAGTTGTTATTTTTAAGCAAGCTAGCTAAAACTTGTCAAGATAGTAGTGGGCAGTGTATCTGACGTTTTTTGGCAAGGGGAAAATTAGTGGAACACTGAAATTTACATATATATATATATATATATATATATATACATATATATATATATATATATATATATATATATATATATATATATATATAATCATGTAATCATGAGCAATCATTGAGCATTTTACGCCTAGTTGGATTGTCATCAGGATTGTGATAATAATCCATAGAAGATTGGCAAGAGTAAATGTGTTGCATTATGTAAGTTAAAACTGACCTTTCTTTCAAGCACAAGTATGGGATCCGTTATCCAGAAACCTGAAACAGGTATCGGGCCTGCTCAGGACCTGGGGTTATCTGGATAACGGATATTTTTGTAGTTTGGATCTTCATGCCTTAAATCTACTAGAAAATCATGTAAACATTAAGGTAAATAAACCCAATAGGCTGGTATTGCTTTCAATAAGGATTAAGTATATCTTAATATATCTTGTTTTATTAACAGACAAAAAGGGAATCATTTTTAATAATATGGATTATTTGGATAAAATGGGAGTCTATGGAAGATGCCCTTTCAGTAATTCAGAGCTTTCTGGATAAAGGGTTTCCAGATAATGGATCCCATACTTGTATCCAGAAAGATAGAATTACAAGAAGTTCAACTTCCATGGACTTTTTAACAACTCAGTACTACCACTGACTGTAATCTGGTTTGCTTTTCCCATATAGTCAACCAAAAGCCCATGACTAGGGTGACAGCTTTAGTGGGGCTGCCCTCCATTGCTTATATGAAGAAATCCCTAGCCCAACTACAGACACTTGTCTCTAAATCCGATGCTGGAGCTGAGAGTGAATCCGTTGCTACAAATCACTTTTTGTTTGGCGCATGTGTAGCAATAGGCTTTGTGCATTAGCTGATCGAGCAGGGGGCGGGTAACTGGTAGTGCTGAGGGCTCCACTGGCTGCTAATATAACCTTGGCTGTAATTAATACCCTGCCCATGTCATTGTGGAAAAAGATATATTGTACTATTCCAGCAAATATACAGCTGCTACAGTGAGGACTCACTTGAGAAAGTTAGTTGTATGCAATACATGCTATGCTGTGAGGGAAAAGGCCAATGAATGTAAAAAATCTGTCCAGTTCCTAAATAATTACATACAGTATTACAACATTTAAAGGAAAACTATACCCCCCAAACAATGTAGGTCTCTATTAAAAGATACTGAGTAAAACAGCTCATGTGTAAAACCCTGCTTCATGTAAATGAACCATTATCATAATAATATACTTTTTTAGTAGTATGTGCCATTGGGTAATCATAAATAGAAAATTGCCATTTTAAAAAACAAGGGCCGCCCCCTGAGATCGTAAGATTCACTGTGCACACATACAAACCACATGTAAGATCACATGAGCCAATTAACAGACAGAGTTCTGCCTTTTGCTTCCTCACTTCTTCCTGTTACAGTTAGTGTTGTAGTATTTCTGGTCAGGTGATCTCTGAGGCAGCACAGATAGAGTCACGAAATGGTGGTTCAAGGCAAGAGGTGTAAAAGGGCAATATTTATGTAAATATATATTCCAGTTTGGTAAGATTCTTTAATATGAATTAAAGAAGACATGTCTCTGTCAATAATAATATTATAAACCTCTTTTTACTCGGCATAAATAAATTCCCTCTTACAGAAAAGTATGGGTATACCTAGCCTGGCTATCAATCAATGATCTTGTTTTTTCTATCTACTGCCATTGCACTTTCTCAGCATCATTGCGATGCTTTATACTTGACAAATTTCTTTGGCAGTTTGCACTGACCTAGATTAGAATTTGTCTTTACCATGCTGTAATCTCCAAAATAGTATAAGGAACAGAGTTATCACTTCACTTTTACTGCAGCTGCATTTTCTGTAGAACTGTGCTCAGAATCCTTCAGCACTAAATACATAATCTTCCTGACAAAGAACGGTGTAGATAAGTATGAGAAATCCGTTTTCATCTTTTGTGTTTTTTTATACAATAGGGATTTGTAAAGTATATTACTAACACTAGTTGGATAAACTGTTCTGATTTTACACATTTTTTATTCAGATTCATTACTGCACTGTCACCTATACAATTAGTACATACATGTATATAATATACAGTGCAATTTATGCTTGAGAATTAAGAACGGTATAGCATTAGTGACGGGCGAATTTATTTCTATTTATATATATATTATGGGCTGTATTTAAAAAATGTGAAAAATGTCACCTGTTACTACTATCAGAAATCAACTGTTGGGGAAGATTTATTGCATGTTTTTAACCTGAAAACATTGTTGAAGTCTATCTGAAAGTTAATTGGGAGATAAGCTATTCACATCAAATTGAACCCAGTCCAATTAACTGCATATATGCAAAATAATTATTTAAGAGGGCTAAGAAACAGTTGTGGATACATAGCTTAAAAGTTAGTTTAGGACTGACACAAAGGGCATTGCCTTGACAGGGGAATCAGCTTATGCAAGTTTTATTAATATTTATTTATACCAATATATGAAAATGTAAAAAAATAAAGAAGAGAAAACTATAAATATAACACAATTACTTCATCAGCACAAATGAATGGTTATTGAACTTAATACTGTACAATCTTTAATAAACCAGGTTAAACCAGGACTAAACAGTCGATTATAGGAACACAAACTGTGTTATCATTTAATATTTTCCTGTTAATATGCAAATATGGCATTTCTATATTCCAATAGAAATTAGTCCTTGGCCTAACAAGGTGAATTCAAAAATGCCTAGGCAGATACAATATGTGCTTTGAACCCATAAGGACACTCGGTAACCTATAGCAAGCAGAGTCTACAGTTAGATCAGTGTTTTGCAGGTAAAATAATACAATTTTAATGAAGTGATTTCTCTCTTTTTATCAATCTCATGAAATGATCCACAGTAAAAAACTACAATAAACCTGTCATGAATATACCAGAGCTAATTTACTAACAGCATTTAATAATGTGTCTTTGTGCAGCACCCCATGGCAATCAAGCAAATTTCGGTTTATATACCTAAATATGTTTGAAGGAAGCTAATTTTCTGACTGCTTGCTAGGGATTACCAATTCAAGGCTTGGATGACTTTGGACCTTTACACATGCTGGGTTCAAATAGATCAAAGCATTTTTCCCCTCTACTACTACCCCAAACCATGGGATCTCCAACACCACTTAAATTTGTCAATTTACATACAGACTCAAGAAATCTTTTAACACCTCACCACTACTTCTCCAATGGCTCATTTGAATTACTTTGAATTACTTATTCCAAGTCTCAAATTTACTCAATGGGGAACATATTGCTTTGCTCCAATCCACTAGATAACAACAAATCTCCAATGAATGTTAAAACTACCAAAAACATGATTCTATATTTCATTATAGACATGAATGGGGTTATGTAATAAAAGGCACTAAGTTTTCCCAGGGGCAGTAACCCATAGCACACAATCAGCAGGTAGCATTTACTAGTCACCTGTTTAAATGCAAGAATTGTATTGGTTGTCATGGGTTAGTGCTCCTGGGCAAACTTAGTGTATACATATGGGGGGGGTAGAGTCTTATCTTACAAATAAGACACAACATGTATTCAATGAATATCTTACCCCTTAGGAAACCCACTTCTGGAATAGTGTTTAACCAACATAAATCCAACTAAAGTCCTGCTTTGATTTTTCTGTGCATACTCCCTCTGCACCCTGACCCACCATGTATAGCGATAAACATTTACATTTGAACTCTCCACATTGGTTATTTTTTGCTTCTGAACTATTTTCACTAAACTCACTGAATTCTTCAAATGTAACACCCAACTAAAACCCACTAGGAATTTTCTCTATGATTGGTAGATGACCCCAGAAATGTCTAACATCAAGTGGAAAGGATGCCATAAAAAATGAGGCCTTTTACATATATGATAGGATTGCCCAGCAGTACAACCACTTTGGAGTCAACTTTTAAACCTATTTGAGCTTACAAATATCAATTACACCTAAGTTACTTGCTTTAGATCTGCTACACCCAGCAATCCCCATTTCATGTAAATATCCATCACCTGATCTATGTGATGAGACAAAGAGTGGTATTCAATGGAACATTTTCTAATTGGACCAGTGTTGTTCGGAGTACCACAGGGGTCTGTCCTATGTTTTTGCTTTTTAACTTGTTTATGAATGACCTGGAGGTGGACATTAAACGTACTGTACTTATTTTTGCTAATGATACTAAATTGTGCACAGCTATTTCATGCAGGATCTTGCCATTTTGCAGGGTGACTTGAATAAATTGGAAAACTGAGCAGCAAACTGTAAAATGAGGTTCAATATTGATAAACGAAAGGTTATGTACATATATATAATAATATAAATGCAAGTTATACACTAAAATGCAAGTGTGAAAATAAAAACTGGGTAAATAAATAGGCTGTGCAAAATAAAAAATGTTTCTAATATAGTTAGTTAGGCAAAAATGTAATGTATAAAGACTGGAGTGACTGATGTCTAACATAATAGCCAGAACACTACTTCCTGCTTTTCAGCTCTGTAACTCTGAGTAAGTCAGCACCTTTAAAGGGGGGCCACATGGTACATTTCTGTTCAGTGAGTTTGCAATTGATCCCCAGCATTCAGCTCAGATTCAAAAGCAACAGATATGACCCATGTGGCCCACCCTCAAGTCTCTGATTGGTTACTGCCTGGTTACTAGGGTAACCAGTCAGTGTAAACCAAGAGAGCTGAAAAGCAGGAAGTTGGATTCTGGCTATTATGTTAGACATCCAGTCACTCTAGCCTTTATACATTACATGACTAACTAACTATATTAGAAACATTTTTTATTTTGCATAGTCTATATATTTTACCCAGTTTTTATTTTTACACTGAACAATTCTTTTAAGGTTTCCTTAATAGAGAGGGGATCTGGAGATGTTTGTTGATAAATTGTATGATTCCAGGCAGTGCCGTTCTAAGACTACTAATGCAAACAAAGTAGGTTTTGCATAAATAGGGTCATTACATCAGTGGATGAAAACATAATTTTGTCTCTTCATAGGTCCCTGGTAAGGTCTCACCTTGAGTATGCTGTGCAGTTATGGGCTCCAGTCTTGAAGAAGAATATTAATGGGCTGGAGAGAGTGCAGAGATGTGCAACTAAACTTGTTAACTGCAATGGAACGTTTAAATTAGGGGTAGGGAAGAATTTGGTAAAACGATCAAGGTTGGAAAAAAAGACACTTGCGAGGGGATATGATTACTCTTTATAAGTACATTAGAGGGCATATGGACACATAGCAGGAGATATTTATCCATAAAATGTATCACCAGACCTGAGGCCATCCTTTTATAGGGGTTCTTCACAGTGAGGACAGTGAGGTTGAGAAATGCAAGGTTCTTATCAAACTTCCATTTCAGCAATCATAGCAACATGCATCCACTGTGCAATTATTGGTAAATGGATTAACTGTTCTCTATCTTGATGCATTTATTTATTACCAAAGAGGCAAATATGATTGTTGCATTGTTGGCCACCATGTTGGAGGGTCATGTATGTTGTGAGCATTAATATACAGAATTCAATTAAAAGTAAATTAGTCACTATTAAATAAAATTGAAAACACTTCTAAAAATCAGAAAGGCTAAAAAAAGATCCAATAGTATCAACATAGCTCCCTTTGACTTCTATGAGACCTCAACAGTTTTTGCAGTTTCGTATTAGAGTTTTTTGTGTTCTTTTACACTTACTAAATCTCAAACTTTAGGGGCAAGTTTATCAAGGTGTAAATTTATAACTCACCACAGAGAAAATCACTCATTTTCTATTCATTCTTATGGGATTTTTTTAAATGCATATTTATCAAATGGTTAACTTTATTGATTAATGTGATTCTAATAATACCATATGAATGAATAGAACATGGATGAGTTTTTCTGTGGTGAGTTCTGTGGTGCCCCTTAGAGTTACAGAGAAATAACATCTAGAGAAAAAATATGATTCGTGAAAAAAAATAGAAATCTGAATATTACTAAATCAGCCCCTAAGTGTACATTGCAAAAGCAATGGCTACCACTCTGTAGTAGGGATGTAGCGAACTGCCGCCGATGTGTTCGCGAACGCCGTTCGCGAACACCGGCAAAAAATGCGGACAGTTCGCGAACAGTTCGCGAACTTCGAACATCCGAAAATCGTTCGATTCGAACGATCGAAGGATTTTAATCGTTCGATCGAAGGATTTTCGTTCGACTCGAACGATCGAAGCCATTCGATCGAATGATTTCATTCGATCCAATGGCTTCGATCGTTCGATTCGAACGAAAATCCTTCGATTTTAGCGGTCGAAGGAATCGAATGGTCGAAAGGATTTGTTGAAGCAAGGAATTGTGATTTATGAATCTCCAAACTCCCCATTACCCATTGCATTCATTTTAATACAATTTTCATTATTTCCTTAAAATGATTCAGCTGTGCATGCTGCTGAGCTCTAACACCTGAAAGAACAAAACATTGTTTGGCTGCTTAAAAACATATTCACTGACATAATGATCTGATTTAATAAATGTGTCAAATCATTAAACACTTTCCTGACGGCCTGGGGAAACATATGAGCTGTTGTGAATCTCTCTGTGTTCCCCAGTCTGCTATATTGTAAATGTGTCCCTTATTTTGAGTTTTTGTTCTTTGAGATAAAAATATCACAAAGAACACAATTTAAATGTAAGTTTTTTTTTCAATAGAAAGAGAGCTGGTCAAGTGTATAATTAGTTTTTCAAGGCACTGTATACTGATCGTGCTAAAAGCTGCAAAGCTTTTTCTCTGTACTTGCTATCTACACATTTATTCTAGTTTTGACAATTTTAGTTTTTGTTTTAATTCACGAGGAAGAATTATATCATGTATTTTGACAAGAAAAGCTATACATTTCAATTTTGTAGATTTCATTCTGTTTCCTTTTTATTGTTGTTACAGAATTTGTTTTATATAAAATGTTACATTTGAGAAGTTATCAATGTTTGAAGAGTCAGTGCATGTTCTGAAACGTTTTGGTTTTATACCCACATTAGACAGAGTTATACAAAACATTGATACTTCAACCAGAATGGGGACTGCTTTCTTTAGGTTTTTATGTATTCATCTTTGCTCAGTGTCTGCTATCTCAAATAAAACCTTGACAAAATGACCATGATACTGTAATAAAATGCAATACTACATTTTAAAAGACATGGGGCCTCCTGGGGTTTTGTCACAGTCATTTAGTAAAAGGAAATGTTTTCTTTGGATTGTGGCTTAAAGCATGCAGTGGATATATGGATTTTATTGCTCTGGAAAACTAGCAGATAGCCTATACAAGAACAATGTTAAGAATATTTAATATGCTCACATTATATGGACTACTAAATGAAATTTATGTATCCTTACCAAAACTCTGTTCACAGAGATAAAAAATAGCATTGGAGTGATGTATGTAGTATGATTTATTTCTCATAACTGGTGGGTAATCTTCTGTAAAATGGATAGAATGAGAATGAACCTGGTTATACTGATTAGCTTCTTTGAGACTTAAAGGTGTTGCTAAGTTGAAAGAGTCTACATTTATCCAACATTTTCTTAGAAATGACAGATAACCATTTCATGTCATAACATCAAGAGTATTTACAAATAAAGGTACTTTAAATCAATAGTTTGTAGTCTATAGCTTACTTTTTCATCTGTGTACTCAACTTTATGGTCATGAACAATATTAATGCTTCTGTGAATTTAGCTTTGCTGTTTCCCTAACAATATTATATATTATTTATATTATATTTATATTATTGTATATATTTTATTGATTTATGATTTTATGATTTATTTTTAGCACTAAATACAATATAGAAAATGACTTAGGTTTATTTTTAAGTAAGACATAGGTCATACCTGCGTGCAGAAACAGAATTTTAAGTAGTTTTTAATTACTGATATTTATTTAAAAGTAAGTCAATATACACAGACAAAATTCAGCTACTGATAAAAGATTTAATTAGTAACAATCATATCAATACTACTCCTTAGCAATAATATGTAGGAATTTTACCATTGTAGGAACTTTTGTCCATGTCAACAAGTCACTTTATCCCTGGTCTCTCTTGTTGTGTCTAATGTAACTAGCTCCAGTAAAGAGCTTATTTCTTTCTCGATTCTATAATGTATTAGGCATTTTTATAGGGGCTTTGTTTATTTGTATTTTAAAACTTCAAAATGATTGCCCTTTATCCTGGATTCCATATGGATCACCTGACAGAAATTTGAATGATTAAACTTTACATCATCCCTCTACAAGTCCTAAATATATGGATATGAGTGCAGATGATTTCTTTGTCTTTGTATGAGTTTTGTGGTAACATCCTCTTTGCTTAATACTGAATATATAAGAACTGTTTTGTAGCGAGTGCATATTTCCCTTTTGCTATAGTATACAGAATATATTTACGATGGGAAGCACCTGGGATTAATTTGGAATGTGGTGAGTACTGGCCCATGATTAAGTACCTTTTGGGTACGAAATGCGTACGGCATATGGGGCTGTACCTATACTTTTAAATATGATGCTTTTATTTTTTAACTTATATTTTTGACCTTGTGGATCCCTTGAGTGCCGGACAGTCCTGTTCTTTTGCTGTGTTTCGGTTTGCCGCTCCCTGAAGCTGGAGGTCTGGGGCTGGTGCACAATGACCACATAATCTACTTGGTGAGCTCTTTTCATTTTTATTCTGGAGCACCTATCAAATTTCTTTATTGCAACCTATTGAACCTCGCCAGCTTTTATTGCCAGGTTTTTTCTGGTGACTTTTTTTTTTCTTTAATAAATACCAACTATTTGAGTTCTGAAGAATATTATAAGAGTATATGTCTTTTTCACCAAATTTTTTCTCAAATTGGAAAAAAAATAAAACTCAACTTTTTATAAATCAGTCCCTTAGTGCAATGAGAAGAATGGAAAAGGGTAACTGTTTGTGGCAAAGCATAAACCGTATAATCAAGGTTGACTTCTGAATTAAGCATATGCACCTGTGTCAATACAACTATATTAAGAACCATGCAACATTTATCCTTTCTTTGAATGTTTTATGCAATATTCAAAAGCAGTATATATATAGAATTAAAAATAGATTAGAACATATAAACAATCCTATTGCATTTCATGCTCAATGGGGAACAATGTGTATCAAGGTAATAGTTAACACTAACAAATCTTGAATTGGAAACGTTAAAGACTTACACCTAGAAACTGGAAAAGTCAGTGAAGTAAGGTTTATTTCCCCATATTCTGATTTGAGAGTTTATATATCATTCACATCAGTCCCTGTCCTACTGGTGTTATAACTAAGGTTCCTAACTAATAGGTTTGTGGCCTACTTGGTTGTATAGTCTTATTTGCTGTGTTTGTAGGGCATGGTGGTAGGCCACAATCCCATAGCTGAGAGGGAAAATGCTCTATATTAGCTAAAACCTAACATTTATTATTTTGTGTATTTTGTATTGTTGAAACTTCACCTCTTTAACTATATATGTATTACAAATTCTACAAATATTACAAATGTTGCTGTATCTCATAAGCTGACTGAAGCTATTATAATACAAAGACAAATAACTGTAGCAAATCTCTGATGAACAATGTGCAAAATACTGAATGCACTCCACAGGAAATCACTGAAATGTACCTGGAACAGAGGCAACTGTCTAAAAAAATACTTAAATAGTAAATCTAAAAACAAGTGCATTGCAAGGAACTAAACAGTGTTGGAGATGCAGTTTTTTCAAGTCAAGTTTTGAAGCAAATTTATAGTTTTGCCAGTGCTGAAAATTTTTAGTCTGTTGCACTTGAAAGCATACTACAGATATCATTATTATCTTGCCCTTGCCTTCAACATCAACCGATGAGATGGGAGCCCCCCAGTTCTTCCCCAGCCAATATAAGGAGCTGTCTGGATACAAGTTTTCTTTGGATACCAGTTCTTCCCCAGCCCATATAAGGAGTAGTGATGTAGCGAACTGCCGATTTGATGTTCGCGAACGCCGTTCGCGAACACCGGCAAAAAAGCGAACAGTTCGCGAACTTCGAACGCTCGATAAAATCGTTCGATCGAACGATCGAAGGATTTTATTCGTACGATCGAACGATTTTCGTTCGAATCGAACGATCGAAGCTATTCGATCGAATGATTTTAATTCAATCGAATGCTTATAATCGTTCGAACGAATGGAAATCGTTCGATTTTAGCGATCGAACGGTCGAACGGTCGAATGGTCGAACGAAATTTTACTTCGAATCGAACGCGAACACCAATTGGCGAACGTCGCGCGACGTTCGCGAACATTCGGCGGACGCGAACAGTCGAAGTTCGCGCGAACTAGTTCGCCGGCGAACAGTTCGCTACATCCCTAATAAGGAGCTGTCTGGATACAAGTTTTTTTGGATTGTGTTTGGATAACAAACTTTTGACAGATTCCCAAAATTTTCAGCTCACCAAATTCTACAAGTTTGCTCATATTCAAATTATTTCTACTTACACAGGACACCATGAGCCTTTTTTCTCATTTTGGCATACTTTTAATGGTACTTGAAACACAAAGTGAAATTTTCTCTTTCTGAGTAATGCAGATGTAAATGATACGTGTTATCCATTTGGGAAATGGTAACTGTAATTTAAAAAAATGTTTCTAATATAGTTAGTTACCCAAAAATGACATCTAGAAAGACTGGAGTGATTGGATTTCTAAAATAATAGCCAGAACACTACTTCCTCCTTTGCAGCTGCCTAACATCTTAATCAGTGATGTGAAGGGAGGCCACATGGGATATAAATAATAAGTTAGTTTGCTTTTGATCCTTAGCATGTAGCTTAGATTCATTCTAAACGAACCGGACAGTTATGCCCCATGTGGCCCCACTTCAAGTCACTGATTGTTTATTGACTGGTAACAGATAAGGGAGCTTCAAAGCAGGAAGTTATTTTCTGGCGACTGCATTAGACATCCAGTCACTCCAGCCGTTATAGACTATATTTTAGCTAACTAACTATATTGGAAACATTTTTTTATTTTATACAGCCTATCTACAGTATTTACCAATTTCTATTTTTTATATTGAACAGTTCCTCTAGTAATTTCTAATTGTTTCCAGAAATGTACTTTGGAGCCACATACTGCCATTTACAGTCAGTTATAGTAATTGTGATTCTGATGTGATTCTTAAATAGAGCAGAAAGCAACAATATGCAACAACTGTGGCACAGTGTCTGGGAAAACACTACAGGGAAGGGACATATCTCCCAGAATGCTTTGAGACACAGAATGTGAGGAAAAATACAGATGCTATGTGCAATCAGCAGATCATGACTAGCGCGGGTGCTATATGTCCCCACCTGGGGGGGAGCTCTCTGCCAGAGAGGCAGGAAATAAGAAACCTGTGAAGGGCTCACTGGGGGAGTTTTACCTAGTCTGCCAAGCTACTTAAAGCGCTAAGAATCAAGCTTTTGTGCTCCTTAGATCTCTTGTACTTCTCCCTGTGGTCTTTGTAACCCACTATAGTTTTGCAGAATTTAAAATCATCAGCAAAAATAGAGATAGTATAATGACAATCTCAAAGTCATTTTTGAACAAATTAAAAAGCAAATGACTTATGTCATGGTATGGTGAATACCAAGTCCTGTTTGATTCCACACATTCTTGTCTCTTATAGCAATATTTAATCAAAAAAAGATTGAAGGGATTGTGCTGCATCAAAACTTAGGAATTCTCTATTTGTTATTTGACAAATTTACACTGCAGTAAAGGTTTAAAATATTGCTACTAATCAGCAAAATAAACTTTTACTGTATGTACTTTCCAGAAACATATATAATTGAGACACAGAGTATTATAAAAAAAAGTAATTTGTAATTATTTTGACATACCCTGGTTAAAATATATTTCTTCACTAAATTAGTGTCAAAATAATATAATAGTATTGAAGAAATGCACCTTGTGAACAAGTAGCAATATTTTAAGCAAAATAAAGCAACATCTGTTGAGCAGTATCAGTGATTTAACACTTGTGAAGTTTATTATGTTGAAACCACAGAAATGCCTTTTCTGAGATACAACTTCACAAAAAACCCCATTGTTTCAGACTGACTTTGTAGTACTAATTGTATTAACTTTATAGCACGCAACCATAAGTATAATTAAAACAGATGGTGTTATAAACCCAACTGGAAAGAGGGAGACATTTTTACAGACAGAATGCTTGAAGTTGTGTAGCACAGCATATGCTAATTTACATTAAGATGCTTATTTACTGCCTTCAAGTTCATGTTTCTTGGTTTTAAGGACTGCATGTGTTCTCATAGTTTTTTTTATCAAGCAGTGCATGGATGTTACAGTAAGCAAATTATTACCTTTATTTTTCATTTTGGGAAACTCCTTCATAGTCAGGAAGCAAAGCTTTAAAGTATCAAGGTAAAAAGTGTTGATTAGCAAAGTAAACATTATGAGAATCTTAAAATTTGTTCATGAACATTTAGGGGCAAATTTACATAGGGTTGAATATCGAGGGTTAATTAAACCTTGATATTCCACTGCTAAAGGTAAATCCTTTGACTTCGAATATTGAAGTCGAGGGATTTACCGCAATTAGTTCAATCGAACAATCGAATGAAAAATCGTTTGATCGAACGATTAAATCCTTAGAATCGAACGATTCTAAGGATTTTAATCCATCGATCGAATGATTTTTCTACGACCAAAAAAAGCTTAGAAAGCTTATGGGGACCTTCCGAATGGTCGAATAGTCGAAAGATTTTTATTTTGAATCGTTCGATTCAAAGTCGAAGGTCGAAGTAGCCAAAAAAATCATTGAAATTCCTTCACTTGAACTAAGTAAATTTGCCCCTTACTGTATGGTATGGTTTGCTTGCATATTGTACACATTATAGTGAATCAAATGATTATTTTAGAATTGGTACTTTGGTTGGATCTGAAATTAAGGATTTACTCATTCTGTAAGTTCCAAAACTAAGACTGTCTGACGTGGACATTATTTGGCACACTGATTTCATAAAAAAAGTACAGCTGGGTGTTAAAATCTGGTGCAAAAAAGAGATGTTATCTTGGAAAAAGTCATGTAAAAATGTCATTGAGGACTCTTTTTACACAGCATTTAAAAAAAATTCCATGTCAGAGGTGGTTTTAAATAATGAAATTATTTTCTATGCTAGTCTGCACTTAAAAAAATACACCTTAATAATATGTTGATTAACCTTTTTAATGGATTTTTTTCACAATCTTGATGCAAGCACATTGACTACATGTCTGTTCTCCTAATCTGCAATAACCCTATTGAAAAGCTGGGCAATGCTGCTACTCTGGGGAATAGGCTCCATTATTATGTTCAAAGTTAAGAGTTCAGGCTGGTTAAGAAACCATTGTAGACAGTAATAGGCTAATCCGAAATCACTTTACACACAATACATCTCTAAGATTGCATTGCAGTCTGCAATGATTAACAGGAAACTGCACATTATTGCAGGTTAATGAAAGCTGACAATATGACATAGGCCCCCATTTTATATATTTAAGTCTATGATGAGCATAATCTTATTGAAAAATTACATGGCAGTTATGAAAGGACATATAAATGCCCTCTGATATATTTATATACAGTATATTTGTATATTTTAAAGGGGATGCCCACCTTTTAGCCTTACCAAAAATTTCTAATTTAAAAGTTAACAATGATGTTAATAACGTAAACTTATGTGCTTACCCTTCAAGCCTATTTGCAGAAACCAGCTGGTGGCAGAAAAAAATTGATCAGAGCGCAACCGACTTCTAGCAATACATTGTATTCCTTGGCTATATTCATTCATTTACATTGTGTATATCCTATTCACTGCCAATACTGCTGATCTCTGTCATTTTAGCAAGCCCTGATTTAGGACTTTAATTTGATAATAAAAAGAAAGTCACATGTTGCAGATCCAAGCTTAGATTTCAAAAATTTTACTATTCTAAGGTTTCCCCACTTTAACTGGCAATGTGAACAGTCAAAAACCTCTACTAAATGCCACTGTTTTTCATGATTTAGAACCCCTGGAAGTTTCTCGAAGGGGGTTATTGAACAGTCAAAAACCTCTACTAAATGCCACTGTTTTTCATGATTTAGAACCCCTGGAAGTTTCTCGAAGGGGGTTATTTATCAAAATCCAAATTGATCTCACTCTGACCACATCTGCACAGACTTTCCCATTCTCTGTAGTAAGAAAACATTCAATAAACGAAAAGTCATGTAGCAGTACAGGTATGGGATCTGCTATCTGGAAACCCATTCTCATAAAAGCTCAGAATTAAGGAAAACCTGTCTCCCAAAGACACCATTTTTTTTCAAATAATCACATTTTTAAAAATGATTCCCTTTTTCTCTGTAATAATAAAACAGTACCTTGTACTTGATCCAGACTAAGATATAATTAACCTTATTGGAAGCAAAATCAGCCTATTTAAATTTATTTCATTTTTAAGTGATTTTCTAGTAGACTTAAAGTATGAAGATCCAAATTATGGAAAGATCCGTTATCCGGAAAACCCCAGGTACCAAGCATTCTGCATACCTGTAACATTCCCTAACAGAATTCCTTCTCAGTAGCAATAGGCAAATCTGTTGTGAAAGGGCAATAAAGTTAACGAAATGGCAAAAATTCGCAAAACACATTGACATCAATGGGCGTCAAAATAATTTTGATGCTTGACCATTTTTGACTTGAGCAAAAATTATTATATGCGCGACTATTTTGTACAAATGCATTAAAGTCAATGGGAGTCCAAATAATTTTGATGCACAACAGATTTTTTTGTATCATAACGGATTTTTCGCCGGTGAATTTTGCGAAGTTTCGAAAAAACATTCATGGGCAGTGAAACGAGGAAAATCAATGCCTGCTGAATTTATTTGCCCATCACTACTTCTCAGCCATAGCTTCGGATGTTAAACAAAAGGACAGAGAACTCAAAAATAACCCATCCAATTCCATGCATGACTAGTAACCAATGACAACTGGGAATCCGCTGCACAGTTCAAATCCAGTACACTACCAGAACATTGTTTTGTGTATGGTACATCTTTCTTGCATGTGTTAATTATAACTTTGCTTAATGTTTTAAAATCTTACTACAATCATTTGCATCTCTATTAACTATTTTAATTTGAATAGGGGTTTCTGACATTTCAGTATGCTCTATAGAAATGAACCATAACTCTATTAATATGCTGAATGCATTTCTTGTAAAACACTGTCTAAAATGTTCATGGGGAATGATTACCATCTGGTATTTCTCGCAGCAACCTTTACCTTGTAGGCTGCCATTTCAAAATTGATAATTGTAGTACATATTCAGGTAATCGATCACATCTGGATGAACAGTAGTTTTAAGAAATACAAAAAAAAAAAAATATATATATATATATATATATATATATATATATATATATAAAGATAAATTATAAAAAGTAATAATAGCCCTAAAAGCTATATCAGCAGTCAACTAATTATCATGGTCTTTCTGGAAATCCTTCCTGAATTTTCAAAATTAAAAATAACACCCTGACCATATTGCGCTTTACTGTTAGTTATGTTTGTAAATTTATATTTGAATCCATTTAAAGAGGATATCAAATACTTAGGGGCAGATTTATCAAAGGTCGAAGTGTAAATTTGAATTTTGAGCAAATTTTTATGTATTTTGACTAGGGGATAGTCCAAATTCAATTTGAAAAAAAATTGAAAATTCGAATTTCGAAATGTATCATGTACTGTCTCTTTAAAAATTCTACTTTGACCATTCGCCATCTAAAACCTGCCAAATTGCTGTTTTAACATATGGGGGACCTCCTAGAACCCATTTGGAGTCAATTGGTAGACTTTGAAAAGTTTTTTTGGGTGAAAAACTTTGATTCATACAATTCAAACGCACTATTACACTACATTGACTTGTACAATTTGAATTTGATTGAAAACTGACCTATTCGATCAAAAACAGACCTATTCGGGCAAAAAAACCCTGAGGTTTTTTAATACATTTTGGTTGGTCTTTTTGAATTCGAATTTTGAATTTTTCAAATTAGAAATTTGACCCCTGATTAATCTGCCCCTTAATAAATGGATCAGTTTTTAAATAAAAAAACCCTATTCAATGGGACACAGGTGGTGCATGGAGTGACTAGCCCTGTTGCAGCTACTTTCTGGTCAAAGGCTAATAAGAGCCAGTATGTACATCTGAGATTGACATCTGCCATGGAGTGCTTGATGCTGGGTGGAAGTTTAATAGTGTGAAGACAGGAAAATGAATATATTTTAAATATGAGAATGTGATAAATATCCTTTTTTGTGAAGTGTTTTCTGAAATATTTTGCATATTTTTGGCTTGACTGCTTGAGAAATTACATCAATGACTTTTTGTAACTTGTACTCACAAATCTAAATATATACAGTATAATAACACATCAAAGAGCTTTAATATGAGGCTGACAGTGATAAAAAGGCAGTAGAACAATGCAAACAATTGAATCTAAAATAAGCTAAGAATAGGACATTATATAACATACTAAGGGGCATATTTATCAATGGAATGAAATTAGAGCTCACCGCAGCCTGTCAGGGTGAAATTCTAAATCTCTCTATTCATTTCAGTGGAATTCTATGGGAAGTAAGGACACCCCTTCTTTGATAAATATGCCTTTAGACACCCAACATTTCATATGCCCTTAAAGCTATATCAACTGTCATCTAATTATCATGGTCTTTCCGGAAATCATTCTTGAACATCCCATACTAAAAATAACACTCTGAACATATTGCGCTTTACTGATAGTTATGTTTGTATATTTATATTTGAATCAATTTAAAGAGGATTTCAAATACTTAATGAATGGATCAGTTTTCTAATAAAAAAAACCCTATTCAATGGGACATAGGTGGTGCATGGAGCGAATAGCCCTGTTGCTCCTACTTTCTGATCAAAGGCTAATAAGAGCCAGTATATACTGTACATCGGAGATTAACATCTACCACGGATTGCTTTATGATGAGTGGAAGTTTACTAGTGTGAAGACAGGAAAAGGAATACAGTATATTTTTAAATATGTAATACATATACTTTTTTTGAAGTTTTGAAGTGTTTTCTGAAATATATTGTATATTTTTGGCTTGACTGCTTGAGAAATGACCAATGACTTTTTGTAACCTTGTACTCACAAATCTAAATAGTATATAAGTGGTGGTCTATGACATGTCAGTATTGAGAAATTGATTGATACTTTTAGTAACTTACTCTTTGATTAATGTCACCAGCAGATTTTCATGTGTGTCCCCCCCTCAAATATATTTAAAACTTTACAGACCTTAAATAGAATACATCATATTTAATCAATAGCACACTGTAAATTCAAATAAATGCAAGTCAAAGTCTCGATTTAATCATTTAGGGGTTAATGTTTTCAACCTGTCAATCCACTGGACTTCGGTTTTTTTTAAAATCATGTGCTGAATCACCCTAAACTTTAGATCGTCCGATGTGTGTCCCATATCTATGGAATGTCTTGATACAGGTAAAGATCTATTTTTAACCTTGGTGGTGTCACGATCGCCGCCCGGAGCAATTCCAGGAGCTCTGGGCTGCGCGTCCTCCCCTGCCGGCGTCGTTCCCAAAATGGCGGCGCCCATGGCCGCCACGTGGGTAGCGGCGCCGGTGCAATGATGTCAGCGCGCCGACGTCGGTGCAAGGACGCCAATGACGTCACAATGGCGCCAAATTCGAAGATAAAACCGCTACCAAGACACCAGAATGGCGCCCACATATAGGAAACTTTCCCTAAGTGTATCCTGGGTTCCCGGTGAGCTGCTATTGCTAAATCTTGTTCCTGATTATTATCTTGACCCTTGCCTGGACTTTGGACTTTGCTGTTATCTGCCTGCCTGTGAACTTTTGCCTGGATTCTGACTACTCTTTGGATTAACCCTTTGGACACCGCGACCTTGCTCCCTCAAGAGGGCTTCCTCCTCTATCCTGACTACCCCCCTGGAGGGAGCTCCCGGCTCCCTGACATTATACTTGGGCCATGGATCATACTGAGGAAGCTATGCCTGATGTCGGACGAGCGCTCCGTGGACTGGCATCCCGCATGGAGGAATATGAAGCCCAGCAGTACCGCATAGGGCAGGCACTCGATACCCTTCTCTCTCGAGTGCCTCCTACGCCTCCTGCTTCCCAAGCTGCTGTAAATCCTCCCGTGGCGGTCGTCTCGTCTACCACATGTTTCTCGCCTGGTGAGTCTCATATTCCGCCTCCTCCCCGCTTCAGTGGGGACCCACAGGCCTTCAGAGGTTTTGCTACACAGTGCCAGATCCAGTTCGAGTTTCAACCCTCGCACTTCCCCAATGAAGAATTCTCCACTGACTTTTGATGCCAAGGCTTTGCTTCAAGCATTTCGTACTGTGTTTGATGCCCCGGGTCAGGTCACTAATGCCCCGTCTTGTCTTCTGCAACTCCGGCAGGGGAACCGCAGTGTCAGTGACTATGTTATTGACTTTAGAACTTTGATGGCTGAGACTTCCTGGAATGACGATGCCTATAAGGCCGTATTCTATCAAGGTCTGTCTATTCGCATTAAAGACGATCTTGTCTCCAGGGAGTTCCCTGATCTGCTGAAAGATCCGAATGCACTATCCATTAAGGTGGACACTCGTCTCAGAGAGCATCAAGTAGAGAAGGAGCGTTGTAAAAGATTTCAACCCTTATTGGCACCCCGCTTCCAGAGACCTCTCTTGCATACTCCAGCTACTCAAGCTTCCACTTCTCCTCCGGAGGAACCGATGCAAGTTGGAAGGGCTCGTCTCTCTGAACAAGAAAGGCTCCGTAGACGGATGGCTGGTCTATGTCTGTATTGTGGCGGACAGTCTCATTTTGCGAACTCTTGTCTGGTGAAGCCCACGAGTTCTGTTCCCCGAGGTATATCTAGGGTAACTCATGTAGGGGGCACTACTCCGAAGTCTCAAGAGAACACTCACAGGTTTCTCCTTCCTTTACAGATTCGTCTAGCCACTAAGACCATTGTCGGCTCAGCTTTCATTGACTCTGGAGCTGCTGGGAACTTCATGGATGCTCTTTTTGCCAAATACATGGAGGTTCCCTTATTCCCATTGTCTACTCCTCTTCGTGTCACTGCCATTGACGACAGATCCCTGGAGGCTGAATTTATCTCTATGACGACTGGGGAATTGCCTGTGCAGGTTGGGACGCTGCATAAAGAAAGACTTTCGTTCCTAATTATTTCCTGCCCATCCGTTCCAGTTGTTTTGGGTCTCCCTTGGCTGCGCCTGCATAATCCCACCATTGATTGGTCCGTAGGACAGATTTCCCATTGGAGCCCATTTTGCCAGCAGCACTGTCTTCCTGCTGAACCCCTCCAGAGGGTGAATATCTCTACGTCTAATCTGAAGACTCTACCCTCCTTTTACAGGGAATTCTCTGATGTATTCTGTAAGAAGTCCGCAGAATTCCTTCCTCCACATCGACCATACGATTGTCCTATCGATCTCCTGCCAGGAACCATGCCCCCTAGGGGTCGCACCTATCCTCTTTCTCCAGCTGAAACTTCCGCTATGAAAGACTATATTCAGGAGAATCTCCAGCGGGGGTTTATCCTCCCCTCTGCTTCTCCTGCCGGGGCAGGTTTCTTCTTCGTGGAAAAGAAGGATGGAGGCCTACGTCCTTGCATTGACTACCGGGGCCTTAATAAGATCACAGTTAAAAACCGGTACCCCTTGCCTCTGATTGCTGAACTTTTTGATCAATTGAAAGGGGCTAAAATTTTCACTAAATTAGATCTCTGTGGGGCGTACAACCTCATCAGCATCCATGAAGGGGACGAATGGAAGACGGCATTCAACACTCGGGATGGGCACTATGAATATCTCGTGATGCCCTTTGGCCTCTGTAATGCCCCGGCTGTCTTTCAAGAGCTCGTGAATGACATCTTCCGGGATCGCTTGGGAAATTCTGTGGTCGTGTACCTGGATGACATCCTGATCTTCTCAAAAGACCTTGTATCTCATCGCTCCCAGGTGAAAGAAGTACTCTCTCGTTTGAGGAAGAACTCTCTCTTCGCCAAGTTGGAGAAATGTGTCTTTGAGGTGCCTAAGATTCCTTTCTTGGGTTATATCATCTCCCCAGAAGGTTTCGAGATGGATCCCGTTAAGGTGTCAGCAATCCAAGAGTGGCCTCTTCCCTTGAGCACCAAGGCTATTCAAAGGTTCATCGGATTTGCCAATTACTACCGGCAATTCATCAGGGGGTTCTCATCCCTTATTGCACCTATCCTTACTCTCATCCGAAAAGGGGGTAATCCCAGTTCTTGGCCTCCAGTTGCTGTAGAAGCTTTTCAGTCCCTAAAGGACGCATTTTCTTTTGCCCCAGTCCTCCGTCATCCGGATCCTAAGCTATCCTTTTGCATTGAGGTGGATGCATCTGAGGTAGGTGCTGGGGCTATCCTATCCCAGAGACATTCTGCCAATGGGAAGTTGCACCCTTGTGCCTTTTTCTCCAGAAAGTTTTCTCCTGCAGAACAGAATTACTATGTAGGGAATCGAGAACTTCTGGCAGTCAAGCTTGCTCTTGAAGAGTGGCGTCACCTCCTAGAGGTCACAATTTATACTGATCATAAGAACTTGGAGTTCATACATTCTCTCAAGAGACTGAATCCTCGTCAGGCCAGGTGGGCCCTGTTCTTCTCTCGCTTTAACTTTGTTCTGACCTATCGTCCTGGCTCCAAGAATCGGAAGGCCGATGCGCTTTACAGAAGTTTCACTCCGGGTGATCGTCTACCAGAAAGACTTGAACCAATTATTCCCCCCGCCAAGATTATTGCATCTCTGTTTCCCCAATTTGCCGAACAAATCTTGGCTGGACAGTCTTCTGCTCCTCCGGATACCCCCATTGGGATGGCTTTTGTTCCCTTCAAGTTACGTCTTCCTATTCTTCAACAAACCCACTGCTCCAAGCAAGCAGGACACCCTGGTCCTGAAAAGACTCTTGAACTCCTTAGACGTTTAGTCTGGTGGCCGACTATTCGTAAAGATGTCAAAGACTTTGTTGCTGCCTGTACCATTTGTGCCACATCCAAGCCTAGTCATTCTCGCCCCAGTGGGTTATTACAACCATTGCCTATCCCCTCTCATCCATGGACTCATTTAGCAATGGACTTTATTGTTGAACTTCCCCCCTCTTGTGGAAACACTGTGATCTGGGTTGTGATTGACCGCTTAAGCAAGATGGCCCATTTCATTCCCCTGCGGAAGCTTCCCTCTGCTGTGGAGTTGTCTCAGCTCTTCATCCAGTATATTTTCCGTTTGCATGGTTTTCCTATGGAAGTTGTCTCTGACAGAGGTTCTCAGTTTACTGAGTTTTGGCGTTCCCTGTGCAAAGATCTGGGTATTACTCTCCAGTTCTCCTCCGCTTACCATCCCCAGACTAATGGAGCAGCTGAATGAGTAAACTAAGCTTTGGAAGAGTTCTTGAGGAATCACGTCTCCCTTTGTCAAGATGACTGATCTCCTCCCATGGGTGGAATTTGCTCATAACAATGCATGCCACACTTCCACTGGAAGGTCTCCGTTCATGTCGGTGTATGGTCAGCATCCTCAAGCCTTCCCCCAGGACTTTGTGTTGCCTGACGTCCCGGCTGCTGATGACCATGCAGCCCACATGTCTGCTATTTGGGCTGCAACCAAGTCGAACTTGGAGAAGAGCGCTCTGGTTCACAAGACGTTTGCAGATCGTAGACGTAGATCCTCTCCTCCCTACAAGGTTGGTGATAAAGTCTGGTTGTCTTCCAGGAACATTCGGTTGAAGGTGCCATCTCCTAAGTTGGGTCCGAAGTTTGTGGATCCATTCTCCATTTTGGAGGTGATCAATCCTGTGGCTGTCAGACTTCAGCTTCCCCCTGAGATGCGAATTCCCAACGTGTTTTATGTCTCTTTGGTGAAACCCGCTATCTCCAACCGCTTTTCTGTGAACCAGTCTCCCCCTCCTACTATTTCTGTGGATGGTCAACAAGAATATGAGGTGGAAAAGATCCTTGACTCCAGAATCTCCAGGGGCTCTCTTCAGTACCTCATCAAGTGGAAGGGCTTTGGCCCTGAAGAATGCTCCTGGGAAGGACACTCTGATGTGCATGCTCCTCGTCTTGTGAGGGATTTCCACTCCAAATTTCCCCAGAAACCTAGTCCTGGTGGTCCAGAGGCCCCCCGTGAGGGGGTACTGTCACGATCGCCGCCCTGAGCAATTCCAGGAGCTCCGGGTGGCGCGTCCTCCCCTGCCGGCGTCGCTCCCAAAATGGCGGCGCCCATGGCCACCACGTGGGTAGCGGCACCGGCGCGATGACATCAGTGCGCCGATGTCAGCGCGAGGATGCCAATGACATCACAATGGTGCCAAATTCAAAGATAAAAACGCTACCAAAACGCCAGGAAACTTTCCCTAAGTGTATCCTGGGTTCCCTGTGAGCTGCTATTGCTAAATCTTGTTCCTGATTATTATCTTGACCCTTGCCTGGACTTTGGACTTTGCTGTTATCTGCCTGCCTGTGAACTTTTGCCTGGATTCTGACTACTCTTTGGATTAACCCTTTGGACACAGCAACCTTGCTCCCTCAAGAGGGCTTCCTCCTCGATCCTGACTACCCCCCTGGAGGGAGCTCCCGGCTCCCTGACAGATGGTTGATCTATGTTGGGAAAACCTGTCTCTAACTTTCTGAGTGGTTTCACCAACATAGTGTAGATCTTTTTTATCCACAGGTGGAGACAAACAAGACGAGGGAGGAAACAAAACAGGAGACAACAGACCCTACAAAGAACGGAAACAGCAACCTCGGAGGGAAGCTCGAAACAAGTAGTATACAATCTATGACAAGTAAAACTTACACCTATACAAATGAGAGTTCTATCGTATGGCCTGAACTTTTGTCCAACGTCCCAGATAGATCCGTTCCAATTACAAGTGGATTTATACCGATTCTTTCGAACATTGAGACTAAAAGTACATTTTTCTAACCAACATGAGTATTTGACACCAGAAACACAATCAGGATTTGATACTGGGAAATTGGGTCTCAAATCAAAAAGTAAATTTGTACCCCCTACTACCTACCCTGTAGTTGAAACTTATATTCAAAAAGTAAAATCAGAAATAGAGTCCGCCATGCTATCTAAGAAAAAAGCTGTGAGATATAACATGACTAAACAGGAGGTTGATACTTTGAATGAATTGAAATCATTGTCCAACATAACGATAAAGCCTTCCGATAAGAGAGGAGCTATCATTGTTATGGACACGGAAAAATATATAAATGTGATACTGAGACAGTTGTCAAACGATACTGTATATGTGATACTTAGAAATGATCCCACTGATGTATTTAAATGCGAATTTGATAGTCTCTTGTCTCATGCTGTACAAAATCAAATGATTACAGCATCTTCTAAGCTATATATGACTGTGGATTTTCCGGTAGTACCTCTCATTTATGTTCTACCGAAAATTCATAAGTACCCTATTAACCCGCCAGGTAGACCTATAGTGGCGGGTATAGGGTCCTTAACATGTAATGCAGCAGAAGTGCTAGATAAGATACTCAGTCCATTGATACAACAAACCAGATCTTATATCCAAGATACAAGTGACTTTTTGGAGAAACTTTCCAATGTACAAAATGAGGATGGTGTACAATGGATGTGGCCAGTATCTATACATTCATTCCCCATATAGAGGGTCTGCAGGCAGTGAAAACAATATTAACGAATTGTGCACTGTATTGCGATATGGAGATTAACTTTTTTATGGAAATGCTCAGCTTTATATTGCATAGGAACTATTTCAAATTTCAGGACAAATATTACCTGCAGACATGGGCTCCAGAGTCGCCCCGGCATATGCCAACTCATTTATGAGCTGGTTTGAGGAGGTGCACGTTTATCAGAATGCACTCTTCACAGGCCATTGCGTGGCCTGGTGGAGGTACATCGATGAAGTGTTCCTTCTATGGCGGGGTGACCTGGAGTCCCTGTTCGCTTCCGTGATGCGGTTAATGATGCCCATACTGACATTAAACTGACAATGACTGAAAGTTTACAAGAGGTAGCATTCCTAGATGTATTGGTCTCACGCACACAAACAGGTTTCAATATTCGTATATATACAAAGCCTACAGACCGTAATCAATTGCTTTTATATGATAGTCACCACCCTATAGGTGTAAAAAAGTCCATACCAATTAGTCAGTTCTCAAGGGTATGCAGGATCACAAATGATCCAGAAGTTTGAGATGAGGATTTGAGAACTATGAGTAAAAAAACTATCTGATCGTGGGTATCCAAATGATATCATACAAAAAAAATATACAGAAGGTACAAGGTAGAGAATTAGAACAAAAAAGATATACAAAGAGAAACCAGCAGAGAGTGGCCTTTGTTTCACAATACAATGCATATAGCAATGATTGTAAGTCAATATTGTACAAACATTGGCACCTTTTAAGAGAGGCTTATCCCACTATTAAGGAATTTCAACAAATACCAATGATGTCATTTTGTAGGGGAACCACGATAGGCAATAAAGTGGTTAATGCGGATGTACGTTTACTTCTTATGAAGGAGACCTTTTTGGGACCAAAGAGACAGGGCATGTTTAAATGCAAAGGCTGTGCCCAATGTAAATATGTGCTGGTGGGCTCCGAGTTTAATGACACTGAAAATAAGAAAAAATATAAGATACGTGGATTCCATACCTGTGATACTAATTTTGTGGTCTACATGTTGGTTTGCCCGTGTGGATTGATCTATGTTGGTGAAACCACTCAGAAAGTTAGAGACAGGTTTTCCCAACATAGATCAACCATCAAGGTTAAAAATAGATCTTTACCTGTATCAAGACATTGCATAGATATGGGACAGACATCGGACGATCTAAAGTTTAGGGTGATTCAGCACATCCCCCCACCTATAAGAGGGAGTGATCGTAGTCTGATTTTAAAAAAACCGAAGTCCAGTGGATTGACAGGTTGAAAACATTAACCCCTAAAGGATTAAATCGAGACTTTGACTTGCACTTATTTTTGTGAAGGTTTTCCCATGTGAGTTGTAATTGTTGATATATATGTCATGTTATACTTCGATACATCTGCCATTATAATCATACTATTGTAACTGATCTGATGTTGCTATGTAATAATGCTCATGGATACTAAGGGGTAGTAGATGTATCCGCTTCCATGTACGCGCGATATCTCATGATACGCGTGTTCATGGCAACCGACTACGTCACTTCCGTCTTTATGCGATAATACGATCCAAGAAATGGACGCTTCTGTATGTTGCACCCTGTGGCAGAGCCGTGCTTGAGAAAGGGAACGAGATGTTCCCGAAACGTCGCTATGTATCGACTCTGAACAGAATTCTGAACAGATAAGTTGGCTGTAAACTATACATGCTTTTATTGCGTTTGAAATAAATGCTACGTTACTGAACACGAGTGCGACCCTGTTGGAATATTTATATTTATATTTTTATATATATATATATATATATATATATATATATATATATATATATATATATAAATACAGTATATATAAATATATATATATATATACGCATATACTTTTTGCTGTAATGAAAAGCTAGAATATGAATAAAGTGCCAATAGGTTCTTTTAGTGCTTTGAAACTGGACCTACATGTATATGAACTGCTGAAGTGTACTTTAAATTTGGAGATTACTGTGAAATCAAAAGAGACAGTACAATTTGTCATTCAAATGGAAAGGCTATTTACTTTCTTAAATGATGTTTAGTATAGTGATGTATAATGTCAAAAGGTAAATGATTTCAAACTAAATTCAATTTAAATTTCATTACATATATGGTTGAAAACAGGTTTTTACTTCGTTCTTTTCTTCCAGTTTGAGCATCTTTCACTTTTAATAATTTTCTTTCCTAATGACAAGATGTATTTTACACAGCAAGTTAATGTGAATAATGCTTTTTCATTTGGTATAAACAGATTTAATATGTCTGTGAAATAGACTTATGCGGTTAAGATGGCTTTTTCATCTAGTCTAAACTGTAGTGTTTTAAAATATTTAGCAAAAGGTACCATTATGTGATTCAGAGTTTCAGTTACTTACTCCTGGCCATTTGCTCAAAAGTGGTTTGTATCTAACCTTTCTAATAATGATAGCTATAAACATTGCATTATTTCTGTACTTATTTTCCTGGAATATTTTATGCAATTGAGATTGGGTAAATCTGTTCTCTGAAGCTTAAATAAAGTAAAAGATAGATTAGCTTGATTATTGAAGGCAGTATAAGCAATCATATATACTTGAATAGTTACCTTATGTTTTGGTAAGTAGTGATGGGCGAATTGTGATGGGCGAATTTATTTGCCAGGCACAAATTTGCGTTATTCGTGACTGACAAATAAATTTGCGAAACTGCTGCGAAAATTCACCGGTGTCAAAAAATTGGACGGCAGCGCAATTTCGGCAAAAACGCCCACCGGCGTCAAAAACGAGGCGCCGTTTCGCAAATTTTTCCCCGTTTCACGAATATTGCGGGTAATACGCAAATTTTTCGGCGAAGCAAAACGCCCCAAATTCGCCCATCAGTACCCAAAAGGTACAAAATCCATATTATTATTTGGAGACAAACATTTAATGTAGTAATTAGGGGTGAGCGCACAGTTACACGGTGATATTCACGGTTTCGCAGGAGACAACTTTTTTTGCAAATGTTTACAAGAATTTCAACATGTGTTCTGTCTTGTTGGAAATAGCCCTCCCAGCTGATGTCCTTAAAGGAAAACTATACCCCCCAAACAATGTAGGTCTCTATTAAAAGATACTGAGTAAAACAGCTCATGTGTAAAACCCTGCTTCATGTAAATAAACCATTTTCATAATAATATACTTTTTTAGTAGTATGTGCCATTGGGTAATCATAAATAGAAAATTGCCATTTTAAAAAAATAAGGGCCGCCCCCTGAGATCGTAAGATTCACTGTGTACACATACAAACCACATGTAAGGTCACATGAGAAATTTAACAGACAGAGTTCTGCCTTTTGCTTCCTCACTTCTTCCTGTTACAGTTAGTGTTGTAGTATTTCTGGTCAGGTGATCTCTGAGGCAGCACAGATAGAGTCACGAAATGGTGGTTCAAGGAAAGAGATGTAAAAGGGCAATATTTATGTAAATATATATTCCAGTTTGGTAAGATTCTTTAATATGTCATTCAATTTGATATAAACTATCTGTTGCTTAAGTATTCATTTTGGGGGTATAGTTTTCCTTTAATGTAGCCCTTACCTTCCATGTCTTCTACTTATTTCCACACTGGAGGAACAGCTGCATTCACTACAGTGCATAATTTATGGGAAATTAAAAGGGGGTTTGATGGACCTGATTTGGTGAATTGCAGGCCAGAGCAAAAGGGAAGGAGGCAATCTGAAGTGCAAAACTCAGGGAACCACTTTCAGTTTTCCATTACACTAATGGTGGTGCATACATATTTTAGGGGCCAGGGTTAGTAAAGGCAAAAACATCAAAGAAAACCATTTGCCATTTTAATTTCAAATACCGTCCATGGAGCAGCAAAGGTACTGCTCAAAGAGCTTTTTCAAATCTATGCTGACATATCGTATAATAAAAGTGACTCATAAAAACTAAATGCGCACACACACACAATTATAACCTGCATGTATGCAAGGTCAAGGACATTTTAAAATATCTAGTCCACAAATGTTACTCCCTGTAATTTGAGAGAACAAGTTCAAAGAACAGGTTTTAAGCAACAAGAATTGATTAATCATCAGCTGCTGATTAACCCACTGCTGAGTTTTCAATTAAGAAAGCAGCATTAGTTGCATGGATATTTTATACAACAAAATAGCTGTTCTGTTTAGAGGCTGAGTGTGTAGAGCATTTTGTTACAATGGAAACATGGGAAATTAGGCTTCAATTAAAAAAAAGAATCATTGAATCAAGTCTTGCTCCCATTCATGTCAATCTTTCTTTTATTTAAATATTTATAATTGTAGTTGCAAACCCTGAGGCAGTTCTCATGGCTAATGCCATATTTCTAGTGGAGTAATGGAAGGGAATAAGTCAAACATGTCCAGCGGCATAACGATGCTCCACTGGGCCATCCACAAAAAATATTTGGAGGGCCCCCCACAAAAAAATCCTTGGCCCACTGTTCGCTCACTATCTACCTGCTCTTCTTCCCAACCTTCTTGTGTCCACGTCCATCCCTCCTCCCCAGTCCCCACCCACTAGCATGCATATCTGCCTGCACAGACAGTGGGCAAACAACATTTTAGGGGATTAAAGGGGCTATGGAAGAAACTGGGCCCCACTGCAACTGCAGGGTTTTCTTACACCACTGATATTTTCCATTTAATTTTTACAACACCCTCACCCTGTTTGCCGAGATGATGTCTTGTGTACAATTAGTGTACATACACATATAAATGAATCAGGCCCTGTGTTTCTAAAACAAAGTTTATATTATTTTGTTTTCAATCTCATTTTTTCCAAGTACAGAATGCATAAACGCTTGGAATTATTGCTATTTGAAAATTAATTAGTTAGGTTTTGGTTGCTTGCACGTCAAATGATTCAACAAATATTTGATAAATATTAAGGCATTTTATAATTCTTTCTGCACATTTAGTTACCCAGTCATGGGAACGGTATGCTATAATGCAGAAAATAACACAAAAACAGAAATACACATGACACCATATCTTAGAATAATACACATGACACCATATCTTAGTTGGAGAATGGCCGCAGCAGAATTTATTAGTAGATTTTTTAAACATACCATGTACTTTCCAGATACACATTAAACTAGCCAGCCCAATTCCTTCATTGGGTAGCCTATCCCAATAGTTCTGCCTTTTGATTCTTCCGGCCAGGAAACTACTTATATAACAAACTTTAAATTTTTCCTCCACGCCAATTCACTTTACTCAGGAAATGTGTAATTGGCACATTCCCATTTAAACATTGCTTTTTCAATGGCGTTTTGCAAACCGTCATTAAAGATATCATTGCCGATATCTGTCAGATGAATACCATCACTTCTGCGCAGGCCATCTCCCCCTAATTCCAACTCCTCATGTCTGTTTGTGAGCAAGTTTAAAGATTTCATGAACTGACAAATTCCAAAATTTAACTTCTTTTTGCAGCGTTCCAACGCCTTCAAGGTAGGCTGTTGAAGACACGGCAACCGAGACACCATTTCTGACCAAACGATAATAGCTCGAGGTAAACTGAAATGCAAAACAGCTAAATCTCTTTTAATCTGTCTAGCAAAAATCCCATATTTTAGTTTTACCTATGTCATTTCCTCCCAAATGAATGATCACAATGTCAGGTGTTCCTCACTTATGTAACATTAATGAAAACAATTGCCATAAATCATTCCAGACAGCACCTCTAATGCCTAACCAGTGAATCTTAACTCTGTTAACAGGAAAACTTAAATTAAGTCCATGACTTCGGATCAATGCTCGTCTCTTGGCCCAATATATGAAAGAATGGCCAAGGATCCAAACCAGATACTTCTTGTCCCCTGGAATAAATCAACCAACATTATCAATTAAATTAGGCCTAATGTACGATCTGTATCTTTTTGAATCCCATCGTCCTAGCCTTCTGATAAAACCTTTGCCAAAACCTAATAATGAAGCTTGGGTTGCAGCTCCAATACGGAAAGAGTGCGACTTGTATGCCGTAGGCTCCATGTTCAATTTATGTAAGCAGCGCTTAAGCACATGTTCTAATTGAAATTTAGTAACTGGTAAACCGTCAGAATGAATGAAAAAAGAACCACTTACATTAGGTCTAATGGCGAGGAAGCTCTCATAGGCTTTGACCGGGCATAGATTTAAATGTTCAAATGATCCTATCCACAGCAGTGTTCCTTTGTCTAACTGGTCAGTTTTGGATTTTTTAATTGAAACTCTCAATTTATTATCTATCAGTTGCACATCGTTTATATGTAAACCACCTTGTTTCAATTTTGAAGCACTAACAGCTTCACTTACTCTTAATGCTGCAAAAAACATCAAGAGGAAGAGTAACTTAAACAAAGTAGCCTCATAATCAGATAAGCAAACTGACTCTGATACAAGTAACAATTTGTGTAACAGATCCAAAGTAATTGGCTTTCTTTTATCAGCCACAAATTTTTCTTTATGCCAACCTTTTAGAAATTGTTTAACAACTGCTGCTTTTGTGACATCAACTTGACCAAATAGTCTCCAAAAGAAAGAAAGGCCAGCCAGTTGTTTTTTAACATAAGCAACCGAATGTTGAGCCTCAACATGCTCCAACATTAGCAAAATTAAATGATCTAAATCCCCAATGACTCCTTCCCTTTTTGCTTTATGAGTTAACCAATTTTGCCAAGTGTTCAGATAATCCCGCCAAGTTTTCTTTGAAAGCGATCGAGAGATAAACTCTTCTAATTTGTTGCTATTAAATTCCACAGAAAACTTGGGCAGTTGAAACTTTCTGGATCGATGTCTCCCGCCAGCTGACTGAAAAGAGCAAGCTGAAAACGAGACAAAGCATCTGCCATTGAGTTCTGACACCCCGGAACATGTTTTGCTTTTATCCATATGTTATGCTTGAATGCTCTAAAAACAATCTGTCTTAATATATTTACCACTGGCGGAGATTTTGCTGATAACGTATTGATTACTTGAACTACCCCCATGTTGTCACAATGTAATATAATCCTTTTATTAACAAGTAGATGACCCCAAATTTTCAACCCCACCAATACCGGGAATAGTTCAAGTAAAACCAAATTTTTAATTAAATCTGTTTGACTCCAATTTGCGGGCCAAGCCTCACAACACCAATGTTGTTTAAATATTACGCCAAAACAGCGTCTGAATAAAGGTGTAGTGCAGAGTTTTCGACTAAATCATCCTGCCAGCAGGTTCTACCATTGAAATGCATTAGAAACTGCTGCCAAATGATCAAATCTTCCTTAACCTCGTTAGGGATACGAATATGCCAGTTAGGGTTACACATACCAATTGTAAGTTGTATGAGTCTCCGATGAAAAACCCTACCGATTGGGATTATCCTTGTCGCAAAATTTAAATGTCCTACTAACGATTGAATATGTTTAAGAGTCAGCTTCTTGGCTGCTAGAGCAGCTGAAAGCAAACTTCTTAATTTTTGAAGTTTTGCATCAGGTAGTCTAAATTCCATTTTGACAGAATCAATTTCGATCCCTAAAAACTGTAAAGTAGTAGATGGTTTAAATGTTTTATCCATGGCTATAGGTATCCCAAATCTTTTAGCTAATAACAAAAATGTGTTTAACAGAATGTTGCAAGTGTCTGTACCGGCTGGACCGATAAATAAAAAGTCATCTAAATAATGTAAGATAAATTCAGAACCAGTTTCAAATTTAACTGTCCATTCTAAAAAATTAGAAAATAATTCAAAATAATTGCAAGAAACAGCACAGCCCATAGGCAAACATTTGTCATAATAATAACCACCATCAAAATGAAAACCTAAAAGAAAATAACAATCGGGATGAATCGGAAGTAATCTGAAAGCAGACTGAATATCACTTTTTGCTAACTGAGCTCCAGCACCGCAAAGTCTGAGTAAGTTAACTGCTTTATCAAAAGACGCATATTCCACTGAACATAGCTCTGGAGAAATGCTGTCATTAACCGATAAACCATTAGGGAATGACAAATGATGAATTAGTCTAAAAGAGCCAGTTTCCTTTTTAGGTACTACTCCTACAGGAGAAATTCTCATATTAAACAATGGGATATCTTCAAAAGGTCCAGCAATTCTACTGTAAGATAATTCTTTAAATAATTTTTCTCTGACAATTTCAGAATATTTCTTAGCTGATTTTAAATTATCCACTACAACTGAATACCATTTTGTGTTATCAGTCGGAATAATAAAACCTTCGCTAAAACCCGATTCAAGTATTGTTGCTTTCTGTTGGTTTGGGTAAACCTTTAAGTAGGGTAACATTGCGGACAGTATCACTGGTGTTATAACTTTTTTGGTGCTGTTCTCTCTGACTGGATTTTCCTGCTTGAGTAAATCTCTTTGCACAACGAAAGGCAGGGTGTGCCCCCGCGCAAATAGAGCATTCATGTTTATAACGGCAACTATTTTGCCATTTGCAAAAATTTTCATTAAAGGACCAACAAGCATTCCTACTTGCAACATTCTTAGTCTGATTCTGCAGGGACTGAGGTTTTGGTGCTAACATCCCCATCCATAAATCTATGTCCTTAGAACCCCAAAGCATAGACTTATGAACTGCCATTTTCTGTCTCACTCGGTCATCATATAAAAACCAAGCTACTCCGCCATAGCTTCGATATGCTTCCAAAATAATATCTAAATGTTTACATAAACCCGGCCCCAAATTGGGAAACTTCTCACATAATAAATTGGAATATATGCAAAAAGCCTGCAACCAATTTGTGAATGTTCTGGCTACTGGTCTGGTCTCTCCTCCTCAGTATCCTTTTTATGGTCTGATTTTAAAAATTCTTTGGCCAAGGGCAACAGTGAAAGCAAGTCTACATAATCACCTTTAAAAATGTTTTCCTTAACTGCCCCTGATAAATGTAAACCAAGCGGAGTAGCTTGACATACAAATACATCCTTATAACAATTCTCATGAATTCCTGTGCTTGTTTGCGTATTCGCCGCACCAGGAGAGATAGAGTTAATTAAAGTATTAAATATATTACCTAGTTCCTGTAGCAGTCTTGAACCTTGCTCAGCACTTGCCTGTGGCTGTGGATCTTGATGTATGCTGACCTGAGCTGGGAGGGAGGGAGGAACAGAGGCTGCCCCAGCCACAGAAGTGTAACTGGAAGTGTTTGGCATCGCTAAAGCAGCAAGCCCAGCTCTTTGAACCCCAAAGCTACTTGCATCAGCGCTCTGGAGCTCCATGGCAGCCTCCGATGCCATCCCAAACTCGACCTGCGCCAGCGATGACTTCTGCGGTGGTGCCGACGCCGGCCATCTGGGGATGTTGCTAGAAGATTCCGCTGAAGTGCTTGGCCTGTCGTGGCTTGTACCAGGATCCGAGCAGAGAAGAATCGGCGGAGCGTGGGTCCTCGTCTGACCTTCTGGAGTGGCGCAGAGACCTCCCTGAAGATCAGCGACCTTAGAGGGAACAGCCTTGCCTGATGTAGCTGGGGTGCGAAGATTCTTCCGTGGAGCGGCGGCCGAAAGCTTCTTCCTCTGCGCCGGAAGACTCTTGAATGCGGCTTTCTTAACCGGAGCTTTTCTTTTTCCTCTCTTTGTAGGCGATGATCCGGTTGGTTGATTGCGGGACCCGGAAGTGTCTTCTGATTGGCAGGCGGAGTTCTCGTCGGAATCACTGTGAAGCTCCTGGCGACAACCCACGATGACACGCTTGATGTCTTCCAGACCCGCCTTCTCCTGAAGCCATCGAAGGATGTCCTCAGCGGCGAGCGGCGGAGGTTTCGGTGCGGATGTAGCGGCAAATCTGGACAGCATGTTGACGATGCTCCTCCTTTACCGATCTTCGCCGACTGACAAGTGAGCTAGCCGCGAACCGGCTTTTATACCCCTTCCTTTTGGACACGTGATTGCTAACCGCCAATCACCTTTCTTTTCTCCTCAGCTGTTGCCCGGGACCTTCAAATCAAGCCAGGGACTTCGCTGACTGCAATTTCACCTCAGGTAAGCATATAAAATAACCTTTTTCTTTTAAAGCAACTTTCCCATGCCTGCTATAAGTGTTAGGCACACTTAAGCGTACATACTTGTAGGTTGTTTGATATTTTTCATTTTTTTACTCAATGATAACAAGAATACCAGAAAGCAACCGAGAAACACAAAAATTATTAACCCTTGATATCGTAAATAGTCAGAGCCAAAACAACTAAACTTGAATACCCTTTATCCTGATTCAGACTAAGGGAGGAAGGCATGCTGCGTTTTCATTCGACAGTCAGATAAATGCAGTTCTTACATGTGATTTCTCCTTCACTTCCTGTACCCACAGAACATCTGACACGTCGCAGGCATATCATCGTATGGCGATGTCTCGGCCTGAGCCTCACCGTGGAGGTTCTCCACAAGATTTGAGTGTTTAAAGTATTTTTTTTTCATAATGTACCTTAGCATATACATTGACCTACCATGTTAGAGAAGCTCCTTTCCAGTACACTACTCTGCTACAACTGCTCTTTAGAGAAAAAAAAAAACCTTTAATGTTCCAAAAACAGGACCTGGGCACTTTCTTGGGAATTCACTACTGAAAATTAACATAAGATTTTTGTAATAAAGGCCAATGTTTGTAAATTATATAGTGCTCCTTCCAGTAAATTATTTTACTCCATGGGCTTCAAAAATAAATCCATGAAAAAAAACTGTTTAATTTGTGATATTTATTTAAAAAATAACTGGTTCTTCATTGTATGCAGGAAAATGAGTCACCCACTGTAATATAATGAAGTTATTCCCAATTAATGAGAAATGAATGTCATCATTTCATGTAGTAGTTCTGAAAAGTAAACTGAAATATACAAAATATCAGTGGTTTGTAAGAAATCCATTAAATGATTTATAGAGTGATCTGATTGACTTTTTTGGATTTTTCATTTGTGAAACTAAATTTGTAAATAGCCTGCTGACACAATTGGTGCAATTTGTTTTTGAGTCTTATTACATTACCCCTATTTTCCTTGAGGATTATTAAAACAAAAGTACACATATATTGTATGTAGACATTGTATTGATGGCATGCTTCTGTGTGTTTAACAAAATAAATAAATGTCCTTCTTCCTTCAATCTAATGGTGCATAAAATATATCTGGCACATGCTTGGGTAGAATTTACAGTGCCTTGCAAAAGTCTTCACCCCCTTGGCATTATTCATGTTTTGTAGCTTCACAACCTGGAATTAAAATGGATTGTTTGAGAGTTTGCACCATTTCATTTACAGAACAGGCCTTCAACTTTGATGGTTTTTTTTTTGTGAAGCAAACAACAAATAGGACAAAATAACAGAAATCTTCAGCGTGCAAAACTGTTCAAGTCAGTACTTTGTAGACCCACCTTTTTGTGGCAATTACAGCTGCAAGTCACTTTCGATAAGTCTCGATGAGCTTGCCACATCTTGCCACTGGGATTTTTGTCCATTCCTCAAAGCAAAACTGCTCCAGCTTTATGTTGGATGGTATTTGCTTGTGAACAGCAATCTGACCACAGTTTCTCAATTGGATTGAGGTCTGGACTTTGATTAGGCCATTCCAACACATTTAAATGTTTGCCCTCAAACCACTCGAGTGTTGCTTTAGCAGTATGCTTTGGGTCATTGTCCTGCTGGATGGTGAACCTCCGTCCCAGTCTCAAATCACAGGCAGACTGACACAGGATTTGCTCAAGAATATTCTTTTATTTAGCACCATCCATCTTTCCATCAATTCGGACCAGTTTCCCAGTCCCTGCTGCTGAAAAAACATCCCCACAGCATGATGCTGCCACCACCATGCATGTGGCGATGGTGTTCTTGGGGTGATGGGATGTGTTGGGTTTGCACCAGACATAGCATTTTCCTTGGTGGTCGAAAAGATCAATTTTAGTCTCATCTGACAGATCACCTTCCTCCATACATTTGAGGAGTAGCCCACATGCCTTTTGGCAAACTCAAAGTGTGCCTTCTTATTTTTAACTTTAAGTAATGGCTTTTTCTGGCCTTCCATAAAGCCCAGCTCTATGGAGTGTACAGCTTATTGTGGTCCTAGGGACAGATACTCCAGTCTCTGCCATGGAACTCTGCAACTCCTTCAGGGTTATCTTTGGTCTCTGTGCTGCCTCTCTGATTTATTCCCTCCTTGTCCGGTCTGTGAGTTTTGGTGGGTGACCCTCTCTTGGCAGGTTTGTTGTGGTACCATTGTTTTAGTACCACGTCAGAAAAGGTGAGTTTATACTGACAGGTTATGTGACACTTAGGGGCAGATTTACTAAGGGTTGAATTTCGAAGTATAAAAAACTTCAAAATTTGAACATCGAATTAAAAAAAACTTTGAATTCGAATATCAAATTCAAAGTTTTTTCAACAAATTTGGCAATCCTGCGATTGAATAAAAATTGTTCGATCAAACGATAAAATAGTTTGAATCAAACGATTTTTAGCGATCGAACGAAGGATTTTTATTCGATCAAAAAAAACTTAGAAAAGTGCTGTGGAAGGTGCCCATAGGCTAACATTGCACTTCACTAGCTTTAATTTGGCGAAGTATGAAGTCGAAGTTTTTTTAAAGAGACAGTACTTCGATTATCGAATGGTCAAATATTCGAATGATTTTTACTTCAAATCGAAGTCGAAGTAAATTCAAAGTCGTAGTATCTTATTTGATGGTCGAAGTACTCAAAAATCACTTCGAAATTCTAACTTTTTTAACTTTGAAAATTCACTCAAGCTTAGTAAATCTGCCCCTTAGATTCCACACAGGTGGACTTCAATTTACAGGTTGGAATGTAACCAAATAGGTAAAAAGCCAAGGGGGTGAATACTTTTGCAAGGCAGTGTAACAAGACATTTAAACTTCAAATTATTTTTAAATATTAAAAATGTCTGCATGGTTTAGCAGACTATAAACTAGCGCTTAATCATTTGTAATTAAATTTAACATTTAGCTAGCTGGATATACGTCTGCATAATTAACCAATTACTAGTGTTTCCCAGAATGTTTCTTATAAGGTTGCTGTGCCTTTCTGTAAAATTAATAACTTCCTATTACAGTATTGAATAAATGAGTTTAAATATTGCCACATACTGTATTTATACATGATTTATGCAGGTTGAAAGAGACTTTAAAATATGTCTTTATTATTCTTAAATGTACTGTGGGCTGTAATATTTTTGGTCAGATATTTATAGAGAAGCACGTCTGTGCCATAAATAATGTATTTCATGATCATAACTTGCTGTATCTTAAGAGACTGTTACATCTTACACATCTTACATATGACAGTCTATCTCTAATAACTGTAAAATGGTCATAAATCACATTGAATTTCTTTGGTAGAATGTGGGCTTATAATGTTTTAATGTTTAATGCTACATCTCATGAGATAATGTGTATAAATATTAACTGGTTGTTTATGGAACAAGAGTGTTTTTCCAGAAAAAATAACAATTCTAGAAATTATTTTTAAAATAAACATGAAACACAAATTAATTTTTATTAACACATACATATCCTTTATAAGAGATGGGGCAGTAAAATTATTTTCACATTCCATTCTGCAATTCCTAGATGTCACTGCACTACACATACCCCCTCCCTCCTCACCATCTAATTGTGTAGCCAGTGCATGGGCATGGGCATTAGGTCCCCCTTTCTGGCACATAACAGGATTTTGGCATGATGCACTTAATAACAGTGTTTACAAAATAGTCCTTGCCTGCGTGCTGTGATTAAACAATTCCAAGAGTAAAGGATACAATATTTAAATAATTTATATAGTGCCAGCGAGGTTTATTGTGCTCGACTAACACAACAGAAAAGAATTTAGAATTATTTCTTAGGGTGACAGGTCCCCTTTAAGTAAATGCGGAAACCAGTCACTTATAGTACACTGGAAAGGTGGAAGTAGTGTTCTGACTATAATGTAAGACATCTGTTCTCTCCAGCCTTTATAGGTTACATCTTTGGCTAACTAACTATAATAGAAACCTTGCTTATTTCACACAGTTTATATATTTACACAGTCTAGGTTTATGTATTTACACTGAACTGTTCCTTTAAGTTTCTTTGCTTTGAGTTAAAAAAATTATTTTTGAAAGAAGCATTTTCCATTTTGGATATACAAAAGATTATAGAATTTAAAGTTTTTGATGACTGTGTGTTTACTTTATTAATTAATTGCATGATAAACATATATGACACAGTATATTAACTGGTAGCAATATTGATACTTGACCATGAAATGCTTTTTGGCTTGCATAAAATAAGAGCATGTTTTTGTTCCTTTAAATGACTGGTGGGAATCTGGTGTAAAATGTATTTTAACTATTGAGTTCAATAAAGATTGACATTTTTTGTTTTCTGTTTTGGGGCTGTGTTTCTTCTGATGCAGCTTTACTGTATATATTATTATATATTTTTTTTTGTTTAACAAATTCTTGTGATTTTTTTTTTCAGAATCTCATTATTCTTCCAAATACTGCAAATGGTTTAATGGTATGTTAACAACTTGTTGGTCTCTAGGATGTTGTAATATGCAGGCTAAAGCTAAGCTGAAAGCCAAAGCCTTGAAAACTGGAGTCCTGTGACCTTATTAATATGCTACAGAGGCATGTTGCATGAAACACTGCATATCATATTGAAATCCCCTTCAAAGCACTCTACACCCCTATTTTGTTACTGGAGCTGTACTTAAAGGTTTCACTCACTGTCTGTGCCTCCCCCTATATACTGGTTGAGCAGAGTGGTGCTCTACATACCTTATTTCCAGTCTTGCCATGAAAAAAAAAACATGTGCCAGAGAATCAGCTAGCCTGTTTTAGTTGCAGGACTGTGTGTGTCCCAACATTAGTCACAATTTAGATGCCCACTCCTAAACTCTGCATTTGCTCCAGACTCCCTATACATGCACTAATACCAAAACACAGCCAAGTGAAATTTAAAGTTTTGGTGTGAATACGCTACCAAAAATAGTAAAATTACAATTCTTTAAAACAATACAACAATACACAATTCTTTAAATCAATATATGTGAAAACACAAATAATAAATATTGTGCTTTAAAACTAAAATGCATTTTTCACTGACTTACAATTATAGATCATTTTTAAAAGGCAACAGAATATGAAACTCAATGGATATATTTCACTTTATCAAACACATTCTACATTTAGAAAGAGAAACGATTTCTTCCACCTTGTAGTTTCACCTATTAACTACTATGAATCAGAATTCTGACATAAAATGTAATGCATTCTTTTTTACCATTAAGTATTTCACTATCTGCAAATGAGGTAAAGGACCTTTTTTAGTTGTTTCAGCAGATACATCATCTGTCATGAAATAAACTTTGCACTGAGTGATGAGTAACACGTTTGTACTCTAGCGAGAACATATAAAATAACTCAGTATTTTCTCCATCAAATGTTTTAGCAGAATGAGAGAAACTGCATCTATAAATCTAGCAAATATGCTATTACTTTGCTCTTGCTGGCAATATACTGGTTTTTGTTTGTCTGTTTCTTTTACATACTCCAAATATAACATAAATAAGATTTTTTGTTAAAGGGCTTAACACATGCACATGCCATATTTATCAGGTCATTTCTTATAGAGCCCATACAGTGCCTTGCTAAATCATTCCATCAATTCATGTCTACTAAATAACGAAACTGATTAATACTACTTCCTGTCTACCATCCCCATCAGCCATATCAAAAGCTGCTAAACACGTGCCTGTGTGTGATGGTGAAATAAAAGCATGGCTACAGTTTGCCAAACGGCATCAGAGGGACCAGCTATGATGTGGAAAAAGTTCAAAGGAATATGGATGATGCCCACATCTAAAACACATTGCTTCTAGTTACATAGTTAAATTGGGTTGAAAAAAGACAAAGTCCATCAAGTTCAGCCCTTCCAAATGAAAACCCAGCATCCATACACACAGCCCACCCTACTTTTAATTAAATTCTATATACCCATAACTATACTAACTATAGAGCTTAGTATCACAATAGCCTTTGATATTCTGTCTGTCCAAAAAATCATCCAAGCCATTCTTAAAGGCATTAACTGAATCAGCCATCACAACATCACCCGGCAGTGTATTCCACAACCTCACTGTCCTGAATGAGAAGAACCCCCTATGTTGCTTCAAATGAAAGTTTTTTTATTCTAGTCTAAAGGGGTGGCCTCTGGTACGGTGATCCACTTTATGGGTAAAAGGTCCCCTGCTATTTGTCTATAATGTCTTCTAATGTACTTGTAAAGTGTAATCATGTCCGCTTGCAAGCGCCTTTTTTCCAGAGAAAACAACCGAAACCTTGACAGTCTACCCTCATAATTTAAGTCTTCCATCCCTCTAACCAATTTAGTTGCACGTCTCTGCACTCTCTCCAGCTCATTTATATTCCCCTTAAGGACTGGAGTCCAAAACTGCACTGCATACTCCAGATGAGGCCTAACCTGGGACCTATAAAGAAGCATAATTATGTTTTCATCCCTTGAGTTAATGCCCTTTTTTATGCAAGACAGAACTTTATTTGCTTTAGTAGCCACAGAATGACACTGTCCAGAATTAGACAACTTGTTATCTACAAAAACCCCCAGATCCTTCTCATTTAAGGAAACTCCCAACACACTGCCATTTAGTGTATAACTTGCATTTATATTATTTATGCCAAAGTGCATAACCTTGCATTTATCAACATTGAACCTCATTTTCCAGTTTGCTGCCCAGTTTTCCAACTTAGACAAATCACTCTGCAAAGTGGCAGAATCCTGCATGGAACCTATAGTTCTGCACAATTTAGTATCATCTGCAAAAATAGAAACAGTACTTTCAATGCCCATCTCTTGTTGCTGCTTTGATGAAGATTTGATTGTGCAAAATACGAATAAATATTGTAAGGGAACCTGCTTTAGTCTAGTAAGAAAACTGAAACATTGCAGTAGAACAATGATTGCTGATACAAGGACAAAATAAAACAGGTTTGAGACGCATTATCTGGAAACCTGTTATCCTGAATGTGCTGAATTACAGAAGGGCCTTCTCCCATAGCCCTTCTATAGTCTGTGACATCATCCAGCCCAGTTACAGGCTGGAGAGCCATCCGATTGGCTGGGTGCACCAGTGCATCCTGGGAGAGGGGGAGTGCCTGACTTTGGAGCAAAATGTACAGGGTTTCCCACAGAGCTCATGAAGGGAATCCCTGCTGCAGCAGCCAGAGAGAATCAGATCTGTGGAGAGTGACACTGTCGCTTAAAATGGGGTTTTCAGGAAGAAGGGGAAGGAAAGGCTGCATTTTGCTCTGCTGGAGAAAGTATTTGAGCATCAGCGAGAGACAGTTTCTATCTCCTGTCTGTGGATATTATGGCTACTGTGCGTTTCCCCAGGGTGAGGACAGTTCTTGCTTGTGTACCAGCCACATGGAAGTAGCTACTACTTTGAAAGGGAAAGGTACCTTGGGGCAGGTAGAGCTACCTGGGGTCATAAGAGCTCATAGGGGAAGGGACATTTAACTGAATGGAGGAATTTTGCATTCATTCACTCAGTGTAGGACTGTGGCATTGAGAGACTGTGCCAGGGGTTGATAGGCCACACCGGTTCCCCAGAGTAAAGTTATATTGTGTGATTTGCAGTTACTAAATACAGTGGAGGCACTGCACTATAAATCCCAATTCTCAGTACTTTTCATATGCAAAAGGGACTCAGAGCCCTGGATTGCCAAGGGTTAATTGCTATTTAGGGACAGTCACCAAATTAGGCATATATAACTATATTGGAAAACATTTTTTATTTTGCACAGCCTATTATCTAGTTTTCATTTTTACACTGAATTGTTAGAGATCTGAATTACAGAAAGATATTTTATTCAGAAAACCATAGGTCCTGATTCTGTGAATTTCCTACAACAGCCCACTGAAACCCTTGGTTTTAATTCAGTTTAGAATAGGTGGCACTTTTTTTATTATTGTTGGTATATACTCCCCTTCGAAACACATTAACTCGTTATCGCCACAAAAGACAAATTACTATCTGTGTACAGATATGGGACATGTTAGGCAGAATGCTCTGAACCTGAGGTTTTCTGCATAATGGATCTTTACATAATTTAGATCTTTATACCTTGTCTACTAAAATAACATTTAAATATTAATTAAACCTAGTAGGATTGTTGTATCTTTAATACTAATTAAATCTATCTTAGTTTTGATCAAGTACAAGATACTGTTTTATTATTAAAGAGATAAAGGAAATTATGTTTACATTTTTGAATTATTTGGATAAAATTAAGTCCAAACTTGTAATGAGAAAGAATTCTTCAAATTATACAAAGATACATTGCCACATTACTCCATAAATGTGTTAATTAAAGACATCATAGAGATGCGTTTCACCGGTTACCCGGCTTCTTCAGGGGCATAAGTGACTCACTTCTGCCCCTGAAGAAGCCGGGTAACCGGTGAAACGCGTCGGGAGGCATAGGTGGACGTTAGGGGATCAGCCCTTACACGCTCCCAACGTAGCCAGGTAGTGTTCTCTGGGAAAATTACGGAAGGGAGGTGTGGGGGATACAGCGAACTCAGAGCCATAAGATTGGCTGAAAATTAGGCCACTTAGAACCTTTAATTGAATATATAGTTGGCGGGCAGTCAATTAAATTTATCGGCACTTTACTTTGGAGGTCTGAGATTGAAGCATTACTTGTGTTGAAATATCCCCTTACGTCCATTCTATGTTTTTAAGTGTGTGTATTTTATGGACACGGTCCAGCTTCTCTGAAATGGATTTTCAGTGCTGTGTGGTGTGTAGTTGGCAGCGTGGTCTGCTTTTTAAAATAAGTGAAATAAAAATGGAATTTTAATTACTTGTGTATTGTTGTATGCACCTGAACTGGTTAACTAGAGGACTGCAGGGTGGTGACAGTCATCACAAACTGTTGCTACTGAGCAATTCCTCTAATGTCTGTTGGCTATTGATACAATATTTAACTTGCGGGTGTGTTGATACTTTGTATCACTTGGTTACTGCTACTCAATTAGATCAACACTATGCACCAATAAAGATTTGTTGATACACGCTCGATGGCGACTGCTGTGAGTGCTTTCGTGGACTGCTACAATTGTTTTCGGTTAGCCCGGCAAATGTGAATGGTGCATGTCGAATATATATATATATATATATATATATATATATATATATATATAGTGGATAATGTACCCCCTACGGTAATTTATAAAGATAAATTATAATGTTACCGAGGAGTTATGTGACCATATAAAAGCACAAGGCCGCAGGCCGAGTGCTTTTATACAGGTCACATAACTCCGAGGTGACTATTAATATCTTTATAAATTTTAAGTAGGGGGTACATTATTCATTATAATCTAAAGTTTCAGAGAGAGAAGAGACGTTGTGGAGGGGTGAGCCTGTGTGAGTGCTGAGGGAGAGAAGACTCCTGCACAGACTGACTGAGGCTTACCACGTGCTGGTGGGTGGAGGCACACTGTAGCAGGCAATTTTTCTGTCAGTCTCATGAGCCAAGACCTCCAGACTCTTCACACAGGGCAGTCACACAGTCCGACTCCAGCTAGCGAAGCTGAGGGAAGGGGGGCATGCCGGTGCAGCATAGCTGTTGTAATGTCCACACTCTGTCTCCCCACCCACCCAGTCTCCAAGACCGAAGAGTGACAGGGTGTGGGAGGGGCAGACGGAGTAGTTGGAGGGGGAGCAGAAGAGGGAGAGAGGTGCTGATCGTTCCCCCGTTGATTTTTTTTCAGAGAACAAGACTCTCTGCTGCTGCTGCTCTTAGAGAGCCATCTTGCAGCAAGGCTATTTAGAAGCCCGACCACTGTGTCAGGCTGCAGCAGTCACTAAACAAGCAACGCTGCTCTTAACAAGAGGGAGAGGGAATTAGCGACGTATAAGGTCAAAACCCGCCTCCTTAAACGTCATCCAGCGTCTGACATCGCCGCTCCCAGGGGCTTAGAGTTTTGGCTCTGGGTAAAGGAGGAGCATTCCCTGCTGCGTGAGTACGATTTAATTCTGGCAGTCGAAAGGGAAGGGGGCAAGAGCAGAGTTACAGTAGAACTGCAGGGAGACGGAAGTGCTGAGCATCGGCGGAAGTGCTGACCCAAATAAACAGCGCGTTCTGACGTCAGAACGCGCCGTTTATAGGGATATAATTTACAGTCTGGTCCCATAGGGAAGAGACCAGACTGAGGATTATATATATATACATACCGTTATGGGAACTGCAGAATGTTTAGGGTTTCTGGATAAGGGATAATATCCTTAATTTAGATCTCCATTCCATAAGTCTGACAAAAATCATCTCAGCAAAAAAAAAAAATTGATTATATCTTAGTTGGGATCAAGTACAAGGTACTGCTTTGATGCAAGATTTAAATAATTTATATAGTGATATATAGAGGTTTATTGTGCTTGACTAACACAAAAGAAAAGAATTTGGAATTATTTCTTATGGTGACAGGTCCCCTTTAAGTAAGTAAGGAAAACTTCTAGAATGCTGGAAAGGTGGAAGAAGTGTGCTGGCTATTATGAAAGACATTTGTTTTCTCCAACCTTTATAGGTTGATGTTCTTTAATAAATTTCTACAGGCACCCAATTATTTTGCATTGCATATAGTTACAGTTTCATTACACCCTGCCTCAACACTGTTGTGGCAGCTCACCCCCTGAGTAGTGATGGTCGAAATTATTCGGCAGGTGCGAATTCCCGCGATTCACTACTGGCGAATGAATTTGCGAAACTGCCATAAAAAAAAAATAGGACACTGGCGTCAAAAATTAGATGCAGACGCCGTTTTGCAAATTTTTCGCCGTTTTGCAAATTTTTCGTCGATTTGCAAATTTTGCAGGAAATTCACACATTTTTCAGAGAAGCGAAACGCCCCAAATTCGCCCCATCACACCCCATCACTACCCCTGAGAATCAAGGTCTCATCTGGAGTATATATTAAGGTAAAGCTCATAGTGAGAGTAACAGTGCCACTCCATTTTACCATGGCCTTACACACACACACTGTTCCATCGGCACTCCCCATTCCAAAAAACATAGGAACATATTGTTCCATCAATAATACAGTCCAATAGCAGAAAGCACTCATGGCAAATAGATTTGTGCAATAACGTGTCAAAAATGTATGACAAGCGACTCCTCAATTGACCCTTCAATTGACCCTTATTGAAACTCCAGGAACCGGAAATGGTGTAAAATTGCCACAGCATTTATTCACATTTTATGAAATAAATAGGACCTTGTCAGCCTCACCTCCAGGCAATATTCTAAAGCCAGAATTCCATAAGAGATCAATACTATGCTCTGCCATTCCTCGCTTGAGATCAGCACTATGGAGTATATTTATCAGAGTGAAGTTAAAGATTGCCACAATCTGCCTCTCTCCTTTCATTTCTATGGGATTTTAAAGGCGTATTTTATCAAAGGGTGTAAGTGAAAGTTCACCATCTTTAACTTCACTCTTTGATAAATATACCCCTATGTCAATAACATATATACATTATTTTGATCCAGAGGAAGGCACAAAACTCAGCCTGAAGCCAGTGCCAATTATGCCTCAAGAGGGAAAAAAATCCTTCCTGACACCAATAGCAAACAGAAACATTCCCTGGATCAAGCATTTGACATTTATTTAACATGAATAATACAATGCAGACTCTCACATTTATACTGTATAGCTGTACCAAAACCATAATATAACAGTGTATGCAGGAAAACATCTACATTTGGTTATTAATTGATAATATGAGAACATAAAGACGTGAAACTCCTGACATTTCACATAATATGCAAAAAGAGAGGAGGGTGAGTTGGATGTTTCTACCTGCTCAGAACATAAGGAAGTGAATTGGTTCTTCCCTTGTCATCACATCCCTCTCTTTTTCCACCCTCAATCTGGCTTTCCACTGCCTTAACTCATTCCGTCTCACCCAATCACAGCTACACCTGATTCTGCCAATCTTTCAACATAAACCAGTATAATCTGGCTGCTGTTCATTTGGATCCTTTGTCATGCAGCCGCTGCGATTATAGCTCAAGGTCTTCCCTTTCTTGCATATTCAGATTAATGCATTTCAATCAACGGAGATTGTCATCGGGATAGTGTTAGGACGTGAGACACACTTTCTTATACCCCAAATTACCAATCAGTGCAATGCACTTATTATTACATTACACACCCAAACTGCCAATATTAGCATATTCATTACAATACAAGTGCCAATGTGCAATAGTTACGTTTTCCTGGGTGGGTGGATTTTTTGCTGCTAAGTAGAACCTGTAACTGGAAAAAGTGATATCACAATGTATTCATGCAAGGAGAAATCAGTTTATTATGCATATGCATGAGCTGATTAAGCACATGTTTACATTGTCAACTGGTGCCCAAGATTGATGTGCCTATCTTCAAAATGATGTGCCAGCAGTGTCATTATGCTTTATTTCGAAAATATGTAGCATTGTAATGTTATAATGCAGTGTAGTAATTGTCTAATCATAATAAATATGTACATTCATTAGGGCTTCTTTTTTTTTATGAAAATGAATAAATATTATTCTGTCAGTCTTTTGGATGACTTATAATAAATATTTTTTATTATATTGAAGTACAAACAATATGTCTGCTACAGACTTAGAGATACAGTCAGTGTTAGGGCTGAAATCTGCAACTGAGCATGATAGTTGGAGAGTATGTGGGATGCTACAGAATCTAACAATCCATGCTGTAATATAAAATCTTATTAGATAATGCTGAATGGTTTCATGCACCTACAGCTGACAGATTAAGGGGCAGATTTATCAAGGGTTGAAGTGAATTCGAGGGAATTTTCGAAGTAAAAAAATTCAAAATTCGTAATTTTTTGAATACTTCGACCATCAAATAGGATACTACGACTTCGAATTTACTTCTACTATTCGACCAGTCGATAATCAAAGTACTGTCTCTTTAAAAAAAACTTCGACTTCAATACTTCGCCAACTTAAACCTGCCGAAGTGCTATGTTAGCCTATGGGGACCTTCCAGAGCAATTTTCTAAGTTTTTTGTATTCAAAGGAAGATCATATGATAAAATCCTTCAAATCATACGATTCGATGTGAGTACGATCGTAAGTATAAAATCCTCTGACTGTCACGATCGCCGCCTGGGGCAGTTCCTGGAGCTCCGGGCGGCGTGTCCTTCCCTGCTGGTGTCGCTTCCAAAATGGCGGTGCCCAGGGCCGCCACGTGGGTAGCGACGCCGGCGCAATGACGCCAGTGCGTCAACGTTGGCGCAACGACGCCAGTGACATCATGTTGGCGCCAAATTCAAATATATAAACGCTACCAAGACGCCAGAATGGCGCCCAAGTATAGGATTCATTTCCTGCATGTTTCCTGGGTATCCTGTGTTCTAGTTTAAGACTGTATCTCGCTTCTGATTGTTGTCTGACCCCTTGCCTGGACTTTGGACTTCGCTTGTTATTCTGCCTGCCTTTGAACTCGTGCCTGGACTCTGATAATCGGTTTGATTAACCCTTTGGATACCGCGACCTTGATCCCACAGTGGGCTTCCTCCTTGATCCTGACTACCTCCCTGGAGGGAGCTCCCGGCTCCCTGACAGTATACTTGGCCCATGGATCCTTCTGAGGAAGCTACGCCTGATGTCGGACGAGCGCTCCGCGGACTGGCATCCCGCATGGAGGATTATGAAGACCAGCAGTACCCGTATAGGGCAGGCACTCGATACCCTTCTCTCTCGTATGCCTCCAGTGCCCCCTGCTTCCCAAGCTGCTGTAAATCCTCCCATGGCGGCCGTCTCATCTACCGCAGGTTCCTCGTCTGGTGAGCCTCGCATTTTGCCTCCTCCTCACTTCAGTGGGGACCCACAAGCCTGCAGAGGTTTCGCTACACAGTGCCAGATCCAGTTCGAGTTTCAACCCTCGCACTTCCCCAATGAACGTTCCAAGGTGGGGTATGTGATGTCTCGTTTGGTGGGCAAACCGCTTGAGTGGGCAACATCTCTTTGGGAGAAGAATTCTCCACTGACTTTTGATGCCAAGGCTTTGCTTCAAGCATTTCGTACTGTGTTTGATGCCCCAGGTCGGGTCACAATTGCCCCTTCTCGTCTTCTGCAACTCCGGCAGGGAAACCACAGTGTCAGTGACTACGCTATTGACTTTAGAACTTTGATGGCTGAGACTTCCTGGAATGACGATGCCTATATGGCCGTATTCTATCAAGGTCTGTCTATTCGAATTAAAGATGATCTTGTTTCCAGAGAGTGCCCTGACCTGCTGGAAGATCTGATTGCGCTATCCATTAAGGTGGACACTCATCTTAGAGAGCATCAAGTAGAGAAGGAGCGTAGTAAAAGATTTCAACCCTTGTTGGCTCCTCGCTTCCAAAGACCCTTGCATACGCTTGCATACTCCAGCTACTCAAGCTTCTACTTCTCCCCCGGAGGAACCTATGCAAGTTGGAAGAGCTCGTCTCTCCGAGCAAGAAAGGCTCCGTAGACGGATGGCCAGCCTATGTCTGTATTGTGGCGGACAATCTCATTTTGCGAACTCTTGTCCGGTGAAGCCCACGAGTTCTGTTCCCCCGAGGTATATCTTGGGTAACTTATGTAGGGGGCACTACTCCGAATTTTCAAGAGAACACTCACAGGTTTCTCCTTCCTTTACAGATTCGTCTGGCCACTAAGACCATTGTCGGCTCAGCTTTCATTGATTCTGGAGCTGCTGGGAACTTCATGGACACTCTATTTGCCAAATATATGGAAATTCCCTTATTTCCATTGTCTACTCCCCTTCGTGTCACTGCCATTGACGACAGACCCCTGGTGGCTGAGTTTATTTCTATGACGACTAGGGAATTGCCTGTGCAGGTTGGGACTCTGCATAAAGAAAGATTATCGTTCCTAATTATTTCCTGCCCATCCGTTCCAGTTGTTTTGGGTCTTCCTTGGCTGCGCCTGCATAATCCCACCATTGATTGGTCCGCAGGGCAGATTTCCCGTTGGAGCCCATTTTGCCAGCAGCACTGTCTTCCTGCTGAACCCCTCCAGAGGATAAATATCTCTACGTCTGATCTGAAGACACTACCCTCCTTCTACAAGGACTTATCCGATGTTTTCTGTAAGAAGTCAGCAGTCACCATATGATTGTCCTATCGATCTTCTGCCTGGAACCATGCCCCCTAGAGGCCGCACCTATCCTCTTTCTCCAGCTGAGACTTCCGCTATGAAAGACTATATTCAGGAGAATCTCCAGCGGGGGTTTATCCGCCCTTCTACTTCTCCTGCCGGGCAGGATTCTTCTTCATGGAAAAGAAGGATGGAGGCCTACGTCCTTGCATTAACTACCGGGGCCTTAATAAAATCACAGTTAAAAACCGGTACCCCTTGCCTCTGATTGCTGAACTCTTTGACCAATTTAAAGGGGCTAAAATTTTCACTAAGTTGGATCTCCGTGGGGCATACAACCTCATCCGCATCCGTGAAGGGGACGAATGGAAGACGGCATTCAACACTCGAGATGGGCACTATGAATATCTCGTGATGCCCTTTGGCGTTTGTAATGCCCCCGCTATCTTCCAAGAGCTTGTGAATGACATCTTCCGGGATCTTTTGGGAAAGTCTGTGGTCGTGTACCTCGATGACATCCTGATCTTCTCGAAAGACCTTGTATCTCATCGCTCCCAGGTGAAAAGAAGTGTTGTTTGAGGAAGAACTCTCTCTTTGCCAAGTTGGAGAAATGTGTCTTTGAGGTGTCTAAGATTCCTTTCCTGGGTTATATCATCTCCCCAGAAGGTTTCGAAATGAATCCTGTTAAAGTGTCTGCAATCCAAGAGTGGCCCCTTCCCTTGAGCACCAAGGCAATTCAAAGGTTCATCGGATTTGCCAACTACTATCTGCAATTCATCAAGGGGTTCTCATCCCGTATTGCACCTATCCTTACTCTCATCCGGAAAGGAGGTAAACCCAGTTCTTGGCCTCCAGTTGCTGTAGAAGCTTTTCAGTCTCTGAATGATGCGTTTTCTTCTGCCCCAGTCCTCCGTCATCCGGATCCAAAGCTACCCTTTTGCATTGAGGTGGATGCATCTGAAGTGGGTGCTGGGGCTATCCTATCCCAAAGACATTCAGCTGATGGGAAGCTGCACCCTTGTGCCTTTTTCTCCAGAAAGTTTTCTCTTGCAGAACAAAATTACGATGTAGGAAATCAAGAACTTCTGGCAGTCAAGCTCACTCTTGAAGAGTGGCGTCACCTCCTTGAGGGTTCTTTAATTCCGGTCACAATTTATACTGATCATAAGAACTTGGAGTTCATATACTCTCTCAAGAGACTGAATCCTCATTAGGCCAGGTGGGCTCTATTCTTCTCCCGTTTCAACTTTGTTCTGACCTATCGTCCTGGCTCCAAGAATCGGAAAGCCGATGCACTTTCCCGAAGTTTCACTCCGGGTGATCATCTTCCAGAAAGGCTTGAACCAATTATTCCTCCCACCAAGATTATTGCATCCCTGTTTCCCCAATTTGCTGAACAAATCCTGGCTGGACAGTCTTCTGCTCCTCCGGTTACCCCCATTGGGATGGCTTTTGTTCCATCCGAGCTACGTCTCCCTATTCTTCAACAAACCCACTGTTCCAAGCAAGCAGGACACCCTGATCCTGAAAAAACTCTTGAACTCCTTCGACGTTTAGTCTGGTGGCCAACTATTCGAAGAGATGTCAAAGACTTTGTTGCTGCTTGTACTGTTTGTGCCACATCTAAGCCTAGCCATTTTCGCCCCAGTGGGTTATTACAACCATTGCCTATTCCCTCTCTTCCATGGACTCATTTAGCAATGGACTTCATTGTTGAACTTCCCCCCTCTAGTGGAAACACTGTGATCTGGGTTGTGATTGATCGCTTTAGCAAGATGACCCATTTTATTCCCCTGCGGAAGCTTCCCTCTGCTGTGGAGTTGTCTCAGATCTTCATCCAGTATATTTTCCGTCTGCATGGTTTCCCTGTGGAAGTCGTCTCCGACAGAGGTTCCCAGTTTACAGCTAAGTTTTGGCGTTCTCTGTGCAAAGATCTGGGTATTACTCTCCAGTTCTCCTCCGCTTATCATCCCCAGACAAATGGAGCAGCTGAACGTGTGAACCAAGCTTTGGAACAGTTCTTGAGGAACCATGTGTCCCTTTGTCAAGATGACTGGTATGACCTCCTCCCGTGGGCGGAATTCGCGTGCCACACTTCCACTGGAAGATCTCCATTTATGTCGGTGTATGGTCAGCATCCTCAAGCCTTCCCACAAGACTTTGTGTTATCTGACGTCCCGGCTGCAGATGACCATGCAGCCCACATGTCTGCTATCTGGGCTGCAACCAAGTCGAACTTGGAGAAGAGCGCTTTGGTTCACAAGACATTTGCAGATCGAAGACGTAGACCCTCTCCTCCCTACAAGGTTGGTGAGAAAGTCTGGTTGTCTTCCAGGAACATTCGGTTGAAGGTGCCATCTTCCAAGTTGGGTCCAAAGTTTGTGGGTCCATTCTCCATTTCTGAGGTTATCAATCCTGTGGCTGTCAGACTTCAACTTCCCCCTGAGATGCAAATTCCCAACGTGTTTCATGTGTCCTTAGTGAAGCCCGCTACCTCCAACCGTTTTTTTGTGGGCCTACAGTGTATATCAATCTGTACCAAATTCTTTTATATTTCTCGTTTGTAAGCCATCAGGGTGGTAAGGAAAATTCTTTTAACATGTAGTATGCCTGATTGTAACACCCGCCAATGTTTCCTTATAATCCTCTTGACATATTAACTGGCCACAGAATACTTCCTAACAAGTGAACATTTGCAATTTTGCACAAACTAGGCACTGACATGCACAATATCACTTTGCATAGGTGTTATACGTAATTAGATTTTTTTTTTTTATCTACCGGTATCTTTCTTTTAATGCACCATGGGGGACCTAGGTGAGACGTGATTTCACACTCTCTGTAATGGGTGTATTGAATGCTGAACAAATATAAAAAACAAACAATCAAATTCTAAGCTGAAACTAAATGTAGATACATTTTTAAACAAGAGCCATATTTACAGGTGATGGAAATAATTGTGCATACACCATTGTCTTCATCTATTTTTATTTTTATATTTATTGTTTTCAAGACTTAAATGATGCAATTAGTAAAGCTGGTGGATACATGTTATAAATATATATATAATCAAAATGGAAAATAAGTATTTTAACATTGTCAATATGTTTAATAAACATGTTGCTCAATTATAGTTCTAGTAATGCAAAAGTCTATCCTTGAATGCAAAAACAATACATATTTGTAAAAAGCTCTAAAAATATGAAATGTATTAAGTAAAAAAAAAACACAAAAACCTTTAATACCATATTTCGCATGTAAAAGTTGTTGAGGTGCTATAGCAGTCATTGGGAGCTGCACTGATCCATTGGACAGCTTTTAATCAAATCGAATTTTAGAGGTTTTCTGATTTTTTTTTTGCTAGGAACTGTCTGAAAAACATATTTCTTTGGAGGTTTTTGAGGCATTCATATTGTTTACCCATCACTCAGGGCCTCTAACCTCTAACATTCTACCTTTAATAAAACCTCTAACATTCTACCTTTAATAAATACGTTTTCCACATGTTTTAACATATTGCCATGACCAGCTGGCATTTATTTCCTCGAATCTTTCTTCCAGTTCCATAATTCCACATGTAGGTGGGTTTTTTGAGCACCCCATAGAGTATTATGATTTTTGCTGCAATTGCTACGTTTCAAGTATACTGTTCTGGGGATTTTCTTTAGGAACAAATTGATAATTAATGTACTATTGGATCCATATTTTCTTTTTGGATAAATATTGTGCCAGTCTTGTAACAATAACATTTAAGCTTGATTGAGTGATGAAATTGTTTTTGTTCTCATTTAAAAATGTCTTTGTTATATTAACACCTGATGAGCTATCCAGCCACTCAAAATGACAGTAAGTATACTCTGGAAATTTGGAATTTTGGAATTTGGAATTAATTCTATTATGTGGGTGATAATAGGGTATATATGATATGCAACTCTTTAAGCTGTCATCTGTAATGAATGTGTTGGTAATACCTGTATTGTCACGTTGCCCTATCTAGTATCGCACATTTGTACCCTTGACATGAATGTTTTTACAGAATATATGCTCACACTTCAAAACTTTCCTGACTTTTCAAGCCTAATGGCATGATCCAAGACAGTATTTATTATTTAGTTAATACCCTAATCATCACAAAGCAAAATTTTGTTCTTGTGGAGTCTTTTGTGTTTGGGTGACAATTTTGTCTTGACGACCTTTTTTATCAGGGACTTTTTCTTTCAGAATGCACTTTTTTTCTCATGGCGACTTTTTTGTCTCGCCAACAATTTTGTCTTGATGACTTTTTTGTTACAGTGGATTTTTGCCACAGTTTCATGAAAAAAATTCACAGATGGCGAAGTACAGACTTTTGTTTCAAATCCATGCCTGGTGAGAAAATTTGCTCATTGCTAGCTGTGGAATTAAGGGGATACATGTAAACTGCCAAACCAATGAAATAATGTAAAAAGTTATATATGGTTATACGTTTACATACATAAGTTATATATAAGTTATACTTTTTTTCTTTTACTTCTGTATGGACTTCCAAACTGGAATACTAACATTGTTCTAACAACAGTAAAGCCATAATACTGGCCCCATCTTTCTATTCAACTTCAGAACATTTTAGCTTTAAATTTGATTAGCTTCTGTATAATTTTTCTGTTGGATGTCACAAAGGGGCCCATTCACCAAGCTCGGGTGAATGAATAGAGGGAAAAAAGCTCACATTTCGAGTAGTTTTTTTGTGCTCCTCAATTTAACCCCTCGAAATTCGACCCTTGATACATCTGCCCCAAAGTGTCTTGAATCTTGTTCATATTTATGGTTAGAAATACTATAGAACATATCAGTGGATTCATTCATTTTGGCCTTAAGCCTTTACAAATAATAGCCCACATCTTGAGAGACAGTCATAATGTGTTCACCTGGATGCTGACATCAGTTTCATAATATAATATGTCCCTAAAGAACTTTCAATTTATCTATAAAGAAGGGTCTAGCATAGTAAAATATGCATGCATTGAGACAATCTGAATTTTAATGGTGTAGCGTGTGTCTTAATGTGACACATTACTGTTTTATATGCTATAGAATGATAGGATTGATGGAACAAGTTTTGTTTTTTCACATTTTTAGATAAAATAAATATAGGTGATAACATATGGTCTTTGTGGTTTGCACATCAGGCTGCTATTTCATGTATTATTCTCAGCACTTTGGAGGTAGGGTTTTTCTGGTTTAAAAATTCTTTAAATACCATGTATGAAATCTACTTAAACACATTTGCTGGGTTATTCTTGTATTAACATATTTTGACTATTCTGTTTTGAACCTCTTGTACCTGTCTATACCTCTATGGAACAGGTGTTTCTGTTAAAAGTGAATTCCCACAATATCGAATTAAGTGAATTTTCACTCCATTAACATCTTTTGATACATTGATCTTTTTTGATTTTTGCAAAAGTATTTGATACAGTGCCCCAAAAACAACTTCTTTCTAAACTAAGGTCCTCCTTGTTTTTGTAATGTTGTTTGTACATGGATTGGAAATAGGCTACAGGATCTGATGAGTTTTACTCCGTTAGACAAATCCATAATGGAGAAGGATAGTTACATAGTTACATAGTTAAATTGGGTTGAAAAAAGACAAAGTCCATCAAGTTCAACCCCTCCAAATGAAAAGCCAGCATCCCTACATACCCCTCCCTACTTTTAATTAAATTCTATATACCCATACCTATACTAACTATAGAGCTTAGTATCACAATAGCCTTTGATATTCTGTCTGTCCAAAAAATCATCAAAGCCATTCTTAAAGGCATTAACTGAATCAGCCATCACAACATCACCCGGCAGTGCATTCCACAACCTCACTGTCCTGACTGTGAAGAACCCCCTACGTTGCTTCAAATGAAAGTTCTTTTCTTCTAGTCTAAAGAGGTGGCCTCTAGTACGGTGATCCACTTTATGGGTAAAAAGGTCCCCTGCTATTTGTCTATAATGTCCTCTAATATACTTGTAAAGTGTAATCATGTCCCCTCGCAAGCGCCTTTTTTCCAGAGAGAGCAACCCCAACCTTGACAGTCTACCCACATAATTTAAGTCTTCCATCCCCCTAACCAGTTTAGTTGCACGTCTCTGCACTCTCTCCAGCTCATTTATATCCCTCTTAAGGACTGGAGTCCAAAACTGCACTGCATACTCCAGATGAGGCCTTACCAGGGACCTATAAAGAGGCATAATTATGTTTTCATCTCTTGAGTTAATGCCCTTTTTTATGCAAGACAGAACTTTATTTGCTTTAGTAGCCACAGAATGACACTGCCCAGAATTAGACAACGTGTTATCTACAAAGACCCCTAGATCCTTCTCATTTAAGGAAACTCCCAACACACTGCCATTTAGTGTATAACTTGCATTTATATTATTTTTGCCAAAGTGCATAACCTTGCATTTATCAACATTGAACCTCATTTTCCAGTTTGCTGCCCAGTTTTCCAACTTAGACAAATCACTCTGCAAAGTGGCAGCAGGATGTTGGAGTCCTGGGAGATAATAAACTCAGATGGAGCAAGTAATGCTAGTGAACATCTACAAGGGCAGACACGATTCTGAACTGTATTAAAAAGGCATAGATCCACAGGAGGAGAGGGCCATTCTTCCATTTTACAGAGTGCTGGTAAGGCCCCAGTGCTCAGATACTATTGAATTAGAGCATTCAAAGGTGTAGTTAAGCTGGTAAAGAGTATGGAAAGCTTCAGTTATGATGATAGACTGACCAATAAGGTTTTTATATGCTGGAGAAGAGGCACTTAAAAGGGGAATATGATATATGATAATATGACCATATAATAAACTCTCAAATAATATAAGTTCCCAAGTGGCCCCATTTTTTAAGAATTTCAGGACATTGTTATTAAAAAGCACTATTCTGTATTCAAAATCTGTATTGTGATTGATTCTTAGCTAAATTTCCCTTAAAGAGAAGATGTTCGGTGTTTCCATTTTGCTACAATGGAGATTTGAGTTATTGATTTATTTACTTTTGCTGTGTTTTGGTGAGTCCTACAATGGGTCTGCCAAGCAGAAAAATGAGGATATCTTTTGATATCTCTTCATACAAAGGGATAGTAGGTTTTGAATTTCCTCCCAGAGGGTTTGAATGCAGGGGCAGTACCACAATATATGGGGTACATCCCCAGGGTCTTCCCCCTATCTCCAGCACACTTGTGGAACCTCAGGGTATGGCTTATGTAGCCTCACAGGGGTGAAATACCAGTGCATTAAATATATATATATATATATATATATATATATATATATATATATATATATATATATATATAATATCAAAACAGGGGGGTTGTGGGATTACTGTAAAGGCTTTAAAGTATATATATGTATAATAAATGCTAATGCAAATGTACCCAAAACAGGGGTTATTTTGTTACAAAGTTATGATCATAAAATTGATAAGCCACCATACCACGTCAAGGTAAACCCCGAATGGCGGTCCCTAACTTGTTTTATTTTTTGTGTGCATTCTAGCATTACCTGTAATCAATGTCCATTGAACACTGTTTTTTCACTGAGGGCTAAATCCTCCCCAGCCAGCAATCAGGCTTTTAAAGGAGAGATATTCCCAAAACAAACGCCCATTGCTGATTGCTGGCTGGGGAGGATTTAGCCCTTAGAATGCATTTTGCAATATTTGACCAATTAAAGAATCTTAATTAAGTTTTTCATACATCATATTGTATTTAAGTAATAATAAAAAAAATACTTGTTTTATAAAAATCTTGTTTTTGCAGTGTAGTAACCAAGCTCTTTAAATATTGCTAACCTTTTTCCAGTCCATATTACAGAATGTGAACCCAGCAATGTACGGGTATATTTACTGCCTACAGAAATATCCACCTATGACTGATAATGTTAGGCTGCAATTTTCAGTTACTTAGTAAGCTAAGGCAGAAGTAGTGATTTGCTGTTAATTTGCCTTATTCTGAAATGCCACTTTCAATTTGAATATTCTGGATAAAACCGCAAGCAGACAGTAGCGATAAAGAGTATTGACCTGATAAATTATACTGTGGACTGGAAAACAATAACTTCATGAATACAAATGTATGTATTCAAACTTTTTAATAGAGAAAAGGCCAAGGGTTTTTTCCCCCTTTAATGGTATTGCATGATCTGCATCTAGCAGGAGACACCACCGCATTTGAGCTTATATACTTACTGTAATTCAAAGTCAGATAAGCCATATCATATCATATTTCATAATTCCATATCATTGGCAAGCAAAGGTAGCATAATATTTTCTGTATCTACCTCTGCTTTTTCTGTAGCTACATCTATAGTCTTAATCCTTTTGGTCAGCTTGAATACAAAACTGTTTGGCTGCTTGTTTTAGTAAACAGGGGCAAATGCCATTAATTGAAGTTGCAACATGCCAGTATAACAATAAAATGATTTTAAACATGTCAATGCTGGGTAAAGTTAGAGAGCAGTTGGGACAATAGTGAACTAGAGCCCTCCTGAATGGACCTTAAGACTACAAGTAAGGTTTAATCTAGCAAACAAAAACCAAGCACTTGCCATTCATTTTATTTGTTAGACAAATGTCTCCTATTTTTCTTAAATTTCAATCTATATAATCTATTTATGCTTTGGAATAAATCTTCCTATCCAAACATAATCTCAAATAGCTCAACACCCCCAAACCATACTGCAATATGTTTTAACTATACTCTTATACTCTTTCCTATGCACCTTGCTAACTTTCTCAGAAACCGTGCACTAGTAATGTTTGGACTATTTACTCCACCAGTATTCATTAAATATGTAACCCAGTGATGCACTTTTTATACAGTAAACACAATTATCAAAGAATTAGTGGCTCTGTACCACATATCATGGAAACCACATTAAAAAAAGAATCCCTTCCAATTAGGCCATGAGTAGAATGGAATTTAGTATTATTAATTAGCAGTGCTCATTATATACTTCGGACTTGTAAAATATGTGTATGGGTTGCAATAGCTAATTAGTTAGAACAAATCTTATTGTCGGTTTCTTAGAACTCACATAAACAATATTTAAAACAGGTTACTTACATAATGCAACCTGTTTCTTTTGTTTATTACTCATATTATATATTGTATATATAAATATGCGTTTGTATACAATAAAACAACCACCGACCCAGTTTTAGACCATTTTAAAGGGGAACTATCGCGAAAATGAAAATTTAATATAAGCTTCATCATACTGAAGTACTGATTTAAAAATTCTGAATTGTTTCTGAAATTATCAAGTTTATATTCACTATTCCTTTCTTAGCACCTGTTTCTCTTTATTCTGTCTTCATGCAGCAGTTTGGTGTCAGATGAATGATCCAATATATTTTATGGGAGGGGCTCCCTTTCCTAGCAGATGTATTAGAGTTCACTCAAATAACTGATTCTAACAAAATAACTGTCTTTTGAACAAATTCTGCATGTAGAGAGACATGCTTTCTGGTGATTTTAATAGAGTGAGCTCTAATACATCTTCTAGGCAAAAGGAGCCCCCTATAAAATATGTTGGATGATTCATCTGATTCATGAATGAAGACAGAATGAGGAGAAACAGATGCTGAGAGAGGAATAGTGAAGATAAAATGATTTTTGCAGAAGCAGTGCGGCATTTTCAATAGATTGTATTTAATCAAACACCTATGCATATACTTTATATATTTTTAGAAAAAAACTTGAATTGTCCAAGAAATCATGCAGGATACCTTGTGTTCTATATGAATTCCCAAAGTAATATTATATCAGTAAACAATCGAACATTGAATCAAATGCATATTATGACTCCCAAGCTTCAGTATATAATGGCACAATGACCTTTAATATAATTATCAGGGGGCACAGTGCCATTATACTGTATGCCAGCATCATCTTAACTACAATTTCAATGATGGGCAGTAAAACAACAGTTATCCCATCTATTCATACTAAGCCCTCAGAAGAAACTTATAGACAGTGGGATCAGGTACAGATTTCTCTTGAGGATTAGAGACAAAAACTCCCGGGAAAGGCATCTGCCATAACATTCATTTTTCCTGGCCTATAGGTTTTGTTAGTAACACAGTCCACTTGGTATTGTGTTTCGGTAACCAGGGGGAGACTGAATGGCAGGAAGATAACCCTTCTACAACTGTTGGAACAAAGACTTCAGAAAGTTTTAGACATGAAGCCTCACAACCCATTCTCCATTGAATTAGCTTGTTAAAACCCAATTCACCTTGGGATTGTGTTTCTGTAACCATGGAAGGACTAGGGTCACAAGAGTATGAGGACAATTAATAATGAAAAAGAAAATTTGTGATTAGGACACATGGACATAGTAAGATTTTCAGTTTTGGAAAACACTAACCCATATCAAACAGAGCATACATCAATACCTACCAGGGGTAGGGATAGTGTGGGTATGTTGTGTCTCTGAGCAAAATTCATATCTAGAAAGTTCCCTGCTTCTCCAGAAACGAAGAAGGCAGCACTTTATATGTAACCCTTATCCCACTGGGATCCCACCGGGAAAAGTGCTTTAGAGAAAAGTGGTCAGAGAGTATAAACAGCAGAACCTAAACAGAACTCCCCAGAGCCATGTTCCTGGCGTCCTGGGATAGGTATAACAAAAATGCCCCTTATCCCCACAATACAAGCATAACCTATTAGCTCACCTATGGCCCTTTTCTGCAGAGGACAAATGGGTAGAGCCCAATTGCATGGGTTCCCCTGAAGGCCTAGGGACTGAGACTTCAGGTTTGGGTGCTAACTCTAAGGGGATCTCATGAGGGGTTGAAATGGGTGTTCTCTCTTGGTGCCTCAACCTATGCTTCCTATCAATTTCAATAGCGAGGTGCATTAGGGAATTAAGGGAGGACAGAGCAGGAAAAGAAACTAAGCTATCTTTGATAGCATCTGAAAGCCCCACTCTGAATTTACTGCGTAAAGCAGTATTGTTCCAGCTTGTCTCTACTGTTTATTGGCGGAATTCAGTACAATAATCCTCAACCTGCCACTTACCCTGCCTGAGGTTATGAATGGTTGCATCAGCAGAGGCAGCATGCTCGAGATCATCATATATTATTGCCATAGCCTTGAAGAAGGCCTTTAGAGAGACGGGCTGGGTCAGCAGGGGACAGGCTAAATGTCCATAGCTGAGGATCACCCTGGAGCAGTGGGATAACAAAATTTACCCTGGACTCCTCAATGGGGAAGGAGTGTGGTAGGAACCCAAAATGTAGTTTATGTCTCCTGGAAGACAAAATATTTACTACAGTTACTAGCATAGTTACCCAGGTAACTGCAGGTAGCGGCCTGCCTGTTGAGACCAGAGCTGGAGTTGGAGCAGCCATTTGCTGCCAAAAAACATCCAGCTTTGCAGGCTATTGCTGGATACATTGGACAACTTGATCCTGCTTGTTCCCAGATACACTGAAGGAGATTTGCCAGGGTTGCTTTCTTGCTGGCAGCTGCTACTTCAGCATTCATGTCTGGCCCAACGTAATGTCACTTATGGCATTCCAAACCCAGAACAAACCCCAAGATCCCAGACTTGGCCCACGCTTCAGCCTATAGCAGCCGCCTTTTGCTTCAGGAGGAGCCCTCCGCTACTCAGATGCCATCAGGTCTTAAAATAAGGACCAGGGAGAAAGTTCTGGGCAGGCACGGGAACTGCCAGGAGTCAGAGTCAGGATAAACAAGACAGAACAGTACCAGTCAAACAATGCAGTACAAAATGAAGAGTAGGGATGTAGCGAACTGTTCGCCGGCGAACTAGTTCGCGCGAACTTCGACTGTTCGCGTCCGCCGAATGTTCGCGAACGTCGCGCGACGTTCGCCAATTGGTGTTCGCGTTCGATTCGAAGTAAAATTTCGTTCGACCATTCGACCATTCGACCGTTCGATCGCTAAAATCGAACGATTTCCATTCGTTCGAACGATTATAAGCATTCGATTGAATTAAAATCATTCGATCGAATAGCTTCGATCGTTCGATTCGAACGAAAATCGTTCGATCGTACGAATAAAATCCTTCGATCGTTCGATCGAACGATTTTATCGAGCGTTCGAAGTTCGCGAACTGTTCGCGAACTGTTCGCTTTTTTGCCGGTGTTCGCGAACGGCGTTCGCGAACATCAAATCGGCAGTTCGCTACATCACTAATGAAGAGCCAGGAGCATAGTCAGGATAAACAGGCTGAGTCAAAACCAAACGGTAACACGGTTAGTCAGGATCCAATACAGTTGTTAAACAGGCAAAGGGAGGTTCAGGCAGAAATACAGCAAGGTCAAAAACACGCAAAGGTCAGGAACAGAAAATCTGACAAAGAATCACACCCAGGTACTATCAGGAAATAGTCCTACATTGGGTAATCAGTCAATGCAGTGTAGGGGGTTTTATAGGCAGCCTAGTGGCTTATACAGATCACCTGTGGCCAGATTGACAACAGGTGAAGCAAGCCAAGACTACTTGCAATTACATGGAAAGCAATAGGAGTGAACCAAGGCCTTAGCTGTCTGCTCACATAGTGCAGTGGTAATGCAGACAACAGAAACATGAGTCCCGTTCAACTCTAAGCAGGTTGTTACACCAATAGTCAGTTCCATTGTGAACTGTCTGTTTGTTATTAGAATATGAATATTAATTTCCCTCTCAAATTCACACAAGCACTAAATTGAAGTGTCCTGGCTTATTGAACTGTGAACCCCACATATTGTAGCAGCTTTTGTTTATATGGGACAGATCTTAAAGTCACACCTACCTAAAGTCCTACCTATCAAGTCACACAAATACACCACTTGGCTCAGACTCACCATGAGACTGAGACAATAACATGTGGTGGTTTGAGCCCTACAGTCTAAGGGATTACTCACTGGTAAAAATGTACTATTTGAAGAATTTCTATTTTTAAAATTGAATTGTATGTCCCACCATTCCCTCTTTTTCATGTATAGCATAGATGCGAACAAATACAAATAAAACATACTGTAATGTAAAATAGATTGACTGCTGTAGGTTCCACTGCTCCAGTTAAATGGGGCATTTAATATGCCTGGTTAGAAATTCTAGGTCCAGTTGTGCAAACACAGAAATCCTTTACCAATAATCATTAGCATTTAAAAACAGCTGTCACAAAGAATAGAAAAGTGGAGAATCCAGTCCACAACCATAGCCAAAGTTGTGAAAAAAATGTCATAAAAGGTTCAGAAAAGTATATGGGTGTTGAAAGAAAACATTTAATCAGAAATCAAGTTGGTTCTACAAATAACAGCAGTCAAACACCCTGAATGATGCATGGGTGCGTAGGCCATCAGAGAGACAAAAAGTGTCCACAAAGTCATTTTTAAGGAGACAAGCCTGACAACTCATGTTGTTCTATTGCTGTTTTGTAATTGATGCTGTGACAAGCTTACAGAATATAGATATAGAAAAAAAGTTTGGAAAGAAAATTCAGAAGATACTTATCAACACTGCTCCATATGCTGCTCATACTCTCAGGACCCAAGAAGATTTACTTTATTGGAATTTGTCCAGTCCTACTGTCATTCAGAAGGATTATGCCCAATACTGTTTGGATGTACAGTATGATTGATATATTTTTACTGCTGGAATATCTGCATTGTACTTCTGGAAAATGTATGGGCTCTGAACTGAATTGTTGTATACAGAATCTAGGCCTTGCCTCAAAGTGCTGCCTGGGTATAACTTGCTTTCCATTAATACTTCTCTGCATTTGTACTGCTGGCACAGGAGGGCTGACAATATAGTGTATTATTGAGTTCAGGGCAGCGGTGTAACTAAAGTGCACCGACCCCCCTGCAAAAAAATCTTTAGAGGGGCCCGACACACTCCAATCCCCATCCTCCCGCCCACTTCATGCCCTGTCTCTGCTCCACCCCGACTCTGCCTACTCAATGCCTATCTTAGTTAGGATCAGCTACAAAGTACTGTTTTACTATTACAGAGGAAAAAGGAAATAGTTTTATTTAAAAATGTATTTGATAAAAATGGATGGCCTTCCCATAATTTATGTATGTATTTTTTTTATTTATAAAGCGGTACCTTATGTGTGCAGTGCTGTACAACAGATTCTGAATTTCTGTATAACGGATCCCATACCTATTACTGACCTTTATGAAGCTACTAGAAGTCAGTACTGGGTTTCATTGGTCATATAAATGCAAGGAGTGTGAATTTTATATTTTTTCAATTAACCTCTTCCAACACAGTTTGTTTGTTGTGAGATGATGGGTTAAACTACAGCACTAAATAAGTGCAATGGAACAAATGAAAAATATACATCCAAACTGTTCTAGTTCAATTTATTGGAACTATAGCTCTCAGAATCCTCCAACTATTGTTATTCACTCTATATAAAAGGAGGGGAGGGACATGGTTTAATTAACATTCATTGCTTCTACCACCCTGCACATCCAGGGCAGTGTTTGTAGCACTTCTCATTGCCCAAGACTGGAAACATTTTATGGGCTGTCTGTAAAGAATGTCAGCTACGTTGTCTGGGTGAGTAGAATTTATAATATTCTGACTTGAAAACGTATTATTAAAACATTATTTTAAGGACACATAAAACATATGCCATGCAGGTGAATGCTAATGTGATGCACCTGTGTTGTTTGAAAGTGCCCTGATGATATATAAATGACAGTGTAGAATACATTCTGCCTATTATTGGGGTTTTCCAGAATTGTTCATTTTCACAATGATTATTTCTCCACTGACATTTTTAGTTTTCACAATGATTATTTTTCCACAAAAATTGTACACAAGCACACAATTTCTATAGCTAATTTTAAAAACAAATAAAAATACAGACACTATTACTGGAACTGCATTGCTACTCTGAAATCCATAGTTATTACTATTTAAGTATTTAGAGTAAACACTCTGCATGTTTAAACACACTCAGGCAAACAGGTATAGGATCTATTATCTGCAATGCTTGGGACCTGGGGTTTTTGGATAAAGATCTTTCCATAATTTGGATCACCATGCCTTAAAGCTGCTTGTTATTTAAACATTGCATGGACCAAATAGGAATTGCCACCAATATGAATTCATGCAGCTTAGTTAGAATCAAATACAAGATACATTTTATTATTACAGAGAAAAAGGAAATCATTTAAAATATCTTAGATGATTTGCTTAAAATGGGAGAAAGTCTGTCTGAAAAAAACAGGCTGGGGATCCCATACCAGTATATATTTAGAGTTCTTTCAAAGAGGGAATTTTCAACCCATTTCCCCTTAAATTGGAATGATAATGAAATGCATGATGCAGAACTAGGCTACAATCCTTACACTTTATGTGTATGGCCATCTCAATCCCAGGACACTGTATCCTCTTCATGACAATGTGCTAGTCTAGTCCATAGTGTTCATAGTCAACCATATAGCAAATTCCATGAAACCAAAACATGCTCTTAATTTCACAACAGGGCAACATACTGTATACATGTCTATAATGTGTGCAGCCTGCATCAGGTGTACATTATTAGGCACTCTGTTTCTATGCTCGTGGAGCTCAGCCCTAACCAAGGGCCCATTGTCAACTGAAACTTTTTGTAATACAGGTATAGGATCCATTATCTGGATACATGTTAGCCTTCCTATAATTCTGAGCTTTCTGGATATCTCCCATAAACTAAATTTTTATCAAATAATTAAAATTTTTAAACAATTTTCTTCATATCAGTAGTACAAACATATTATATATGGATATCTGTGTTTTAGTGTATGATCATATTTTTAAGTAAATAAAGGCATTTTACAGGGCAACAATGTTTTCACTACATCTTTCTAATACAAATAATAATTTAATACCCAGGGAAAATAGTAATCTGGTTATCCCATTAATTCAATATGAATATTATTATTATTTGCATGAACTGTTTCATGTGACCTCTAAATGTTATTTAATTTTGCAGTTGTTTTTAAAAGACATACATTTATATTCTGCCTTTCTGTAACAAAGATTTTTTAATTTGTTCTCCGGTTGCTATCTCTTGATACTACAGCAACATAGTAAAATGCTATTTTTTGGTCTTTATGCCCTTATTTAAAAGTCCCTTTTATGGTCCTATACATTTATAACATAAGTATACCTACAACCTCCTTTATGGCCAGCTATAAAATATGGTGTGTGTATTTGTGTATGGAATCTATACAGCTCTTGCATTTGTGTCCATATAGTTGTTGGATACCCTTCTGTTTATGGACTGTAGCTGTAAAGCTATATTGCCCTGGACTTGGATCTTGAAATGCTATATTTATAATAATCCTTGGACTATTGAGGGCTATTCATGACCAAATTTAAAACTGACATGGTGGCTGCCATGCAATTCATTTAAATACAGGTGGCAAAAAACAGTTCAGGCAGCAGAATAAATTCTGTTGGTTCTGTTTTAAAAGGAAACCTAAATACCTATTCTGTATTTTGGTGATCAACATTTCCTTCTTGTAAAGAGCGGCTACGAGATGGTGAAACTGATAAATAATAGGGAAGGTGCACCTGTACTGAGGATTAATGTATGAATACACCTGTATACTTGTGTATTACTGGAATGGGACTGGGGGAATATTCATGCATTAGAACCAGGTCATTTTTCAAGGATGACATGTATTTAAGGATGGCAATGGTGAGCATTTTCTACTGGTTTCATATTCATAGTATCTCCTTAGAATATTTATAAGCTTATAAGTATGATCTGTTCAGTGGGGTTTTCTGCATTTGTATGTTGTACAAATAAAATGGTGACCATTTATTTAACTGCTTTATTATATGAAATGTAATTCTTATGTGTTGAAACAACATTCAAATAGCATGCCACTGTAAAAGATTGTACAGATAAAATGCATGATTTTAATATTTGTGTTGCATATACTTGCTCACCGCAAATTAAATACATTTTCTAAACCTTTATAGAACAGTGCCAAACTAGTTTGTATTTCACTACTTCATATCAAAGTATTTTTCTCATCCTATTATCAGCCTGAATACAGAACAGAAAGTGCTCATTTTGTGAAATTGCAGAAATACAAGTCAGCATCACTATAGCAACGCACCTAATTGGTACAGTGCATATCTTCCTTTAACCATAGGATGGAGCCAATATCCCTGAATATAATTCTCACAGTTAAAGTCCCCTACTTTTCATTGTATCATACAAAATTGCATGAAATAGCTCTTCTGTCATTACTGCATGCATATTGTGCTGTAAAAACCTCCAATAAACAGTTGCCTTGGTAACAAATAAGTGAGAGAATTTACGTAAAACCCTTAAACATTTACATACAGTATGCTTGCTATAAAGACAGGGACACTTATGTGACATTATTTCACACTGTGGCACACTGACATAAATGTATCCACTACGTGTTTATTTCAGAAGAACCACTGAGATTCATGTTGCAGTAACTGTATATACATGAATAGGCTGTAATGATATAATAGTCGAATGGTGCATTAAAATAAACACTAAATGAAGTGTCATACAAGCAGTAAACAAAGGATTATCCTCAATGCAAAAATGACAATGTTGAAGTCGGCAGACAAGCCCCCACAGCATCACTGCTGATGTCCTGAGCAGGCTCATAACTGAATATTGAACTGTGAATCAGTACAGCAGCTTCTCATGTAATATATATATATATATATATATATATATATATATATATATATATATATACATACACATATATATATATATATATATATATATATATATATATATATATATATATATATATATATATCCTTAAAGAGCATAAGCTATAAACAAATTTGTACAAAGTTCTGCTGCACATCACAATGATTTCTGGGTTGTCGGCTTATATTACTCTAACACTATCAACATGGCAGGTTTTTTATTTCACAGGTTTTCTAAGGGGCACATTTACTTAGCTCAAGTGAAGGAATAGAAGAAAAAATACTTTGAGTTTCTAATGTTTTTTTGGCTACTTCGACCATCGAATTGGCTACTTCGACTACGACTTTGAATCGAACAAATCAAACTAAAAATCATTTGACTATTCGACCATTTGATAGTCGAAGTACTGTCTATTTAAAAAAAAGTCGACAATTACTTTGCCTCCTAAAACCCACCGAACATCAATGTTAGCCTATGGGGAAGGTCTTCATAGGATTCCTAACAAATTTCTGATCGAAGGAAAATCGTTCGATTGATGGATTAAAATCCTTCGAATCGGTAGAAAACACCCTTGCAGACTTTTCAACAGTCATATGTATTATAATCAGAAATGTCCATTATATTAAAGGAAAATTGTACCCCCAAAATGAATACTTCAGAAACAGATAGTTTGCATCATGTTAAGTGGCATATTAAAGAATCTTTTCAAACTGAAATAATATTTTACATCTCTTGCCTTGAACCGCCATTTGATATTATCTGTGCAGCCACAGAGATCATCTGACCAGAGACACTGCAGCTCTAAATGCAGAAGGAAGAAGTGTTGAAGCAACAGACAGAACCTTGTCTATTGATTGGCTCATGTGACCTAATGTGTATGGTTTGTTTGTGTGCACCGTGAATTGTAGAATCACAGGGGGTAGTTTTTATTTAGTAAAATTGCAATTTCTATTTATGATTACGCAATGACACATACGACCAAAAAAAAGTATATTACTATAAAATTGGGTTATTTACATGAAGCAGGGTTTTACATATGAACTGTGTTATACAATATATTTTTATAGAGACCTACATTGTTTGGGGGTATAATGTTCCTAAAATAGCCTCTACTTTTGCGGCAGAGCCATAAGCATCCCCATAAATTGAAGCTAATTGGCATTAGGGTTGCCACCCATTCAGTTCAAAACTTTCTGCATGGTTTTCATAGCATTCTGAAAATGGGACAAAAATCAACCAAGCTGCATCTAGGTGATCCAATAATCCCACTCCCATGTCATCAAGCCTGCCCACCATCTCATTGGCCTACCTTATTTGACCAAATTTAACCTGGGGCCAAGATGGCAACCCTAGTTGACCGCAAGGAAAGTGGTTAACATTGCACCCTTGCAGCACTTAAGTTTCATTGCAGTTTAGATACAGTTAGTTTGAATTTTCTCCCCAGGCCCGAGTTTGTTTCATTTGGGTACTCCTGTTTCTTCCCACACTCTAAAAACATACAGGAGGGTTAGATGAAATGATTATAATGTATGAATTATATAAGTATCTTAAACAGGTATGAACCGGTTATCCAGAATGCTCAGAACCTGGGGATAAAGGCTCTTTCCGTAATTTGGATCTTCATACCTTAAGTCTACTAGAAAATCATGTAAACATTAAATAAACCCAATAGTCTGGTTTTGCTTCCAATAAGGATTAATTATATCTCAGTTGGGATCAAGTTCAAGGTACTGTTTTGTTCTTGCAGAGAAAAAGAAATCATTTTTATAAATATGGATTATTTGAATAAAATGCACTCTATGGGAGGTGACCTTTCCATAAATCTGAGCTTTCTGGATAGGAGAATTGTTTATTATAGAATTTTCATCAACTTTCCAATTTCAGCTGTCCTTAAAATTCTAGACATTGTTTTATTCCATAGCTACAGTATATATTAACTGCCAAGGATGTTTTAGCCATTTTGTCTTTTTTTTTTAATTTTTGGACAATGTTCTTAAACTTAGAATCAATTAAACTATTAAACTATTAACCACTTGGTATGCTCCATCCTTGCAAAAAAAAAAAAGCATAAGGTCTGACAATGCCAACAAGTAGAGCTATGTAAATACAAAGGATTTTGCTTGGTCTTTCAAAATCCATTCAGCAGCTTGGGACAGTCTGTCATCCAAATAAACAAACAAAATGGATATGAAGCAAGATATACAGTGACATTTGCAAAGAAAGAGTTCTAATACCCACATCTCCCAAATGTCATTTTATGTTGTTTAACTCCTTTATTACATGAAGGCCTCATCTGAAAAAAGCTAAAACTGCAGACACCAATAGACATTTTACACTTTAAGTCAGACTTCACATAAAGATGAGAATGTGATTTAACATTTGGAAACATGAAGTAGTGTTTTCTCAGAAGTCTGTACATTTCCATTAATGTAATATCTTTATGCATGTTTTTCATATGTGTCACAGATGGATGGGTCAGGTCTGCCTTTACCTTCCTTGGGTTACAATACACTGGTTCCAGAAACCGGCAAGGGGTCCAACTCTCAGCAACTCCCAGTAGGCATAAACTAATCAGACTCTTTATCTTCAGGTGGGGCCCCAGCTTATGATATGGAGAAAGGGATTACCACTCTGGTAATAGCACACAGAATTCACCTTGATCAAATAACTTTATGCTCCAGTGGTTCTTTAAAACAGCCAAACAATTTATTGAACCGATGGTACACTTCTCAATAGACCATTACTTCACGTATTCAAGGTGCATGCTCAGATGGTACACTTCCTGAACAAGTAGTGACAGCAGGTCATTTACACAAATGTACAAATGAAGCCACTTTGTTTTGTGTGTTCAACACAGAATATATACCGTATACACTCGAGTAGAAGCCGACCCGAATATAAGCCGAGGTACCTAATTTTACCTACGAAAAGTGGGAAAACTTAATGACTCTATTATAAGCCTAGACACAACTACAGCCCTGTCTCCCAGCAGCACACATTCTGCCAAAGCGACCCCCCCATCGATCAACCGGACTTCTTTGCAAAGTTGATGGTGACAGAGAATTGCCAAACGAATTACTGTGTGCATTGTCCCACTGTCCCACTACCATGTGCAGAGGGTGCTGTGTGATATTGCCATCACTATTAATCTTTCGTATAACCAACAGAGGGCGCTGTGTGATATTGCCATCACTGTTAATCCTTCATATAACCAACAGAGGGCGCTGTGTGATATTGCAGTCACTGTTATTCTTTAATATAACCAACAGAGGGTGCACTGTTATTCTTTCATATAACCAACAGAGGGCGCTGTGTGATATTGCAGTCACTGTTAATCTTTCATATAACCAACAGAGGGCGCACTGTTCTTTCATATAACCAACAGATGGCGCTGTGTGATATTGCAGTCACTGTTATTCTTTCATATAACCAACAGAGGGTGCATTTTATTCTTTCATATAACCAACAGAGGGCGCTGTGTGATATTGCAGTCAATGTTAATCTTTCATATAACCAACAGAGGGTGCACTGTTATTCTTTCATATAACCAACAGATGGCGCTGTGTGATATTGCAGTCACTGTTATTCTTTCATATAACCAACAGAGGGCATTGTGGAATATTGCAGTCTCTTCCCCAAGTGAACTGTTGGTATAGGAATGATTAAAAGTGACTGCAATCTCAGCTACTGCCCGCTGAACCGAGTATAAGCCGAGGTAGACTTTTTCAGCACATTTTGGATGCTGAAAAACTCGGCTTATACTCGAGTATATACGGTAAATGCGTTTAACTCACTTATCCCATTTAACACAGAAAATTGCATCACAGCATTCCATCTAATTAAAGAGTTCACAATGGTGCTTTGGCATGCTAATAAAAAGGTAGGGGCAGTTTATTCCGAGTCATGACGCATATAACACACAAATCCAAGTGGCTTCATCTATGAGGACTCATGTGTTGTTGACAACCAGCAAATCTCTTATAAACTGCCCATATAAAGCATGAGTTGGCTTCAAATTCGTATTAATCAGATCATCTTAAAATTGTCCCCAATTGAGGCAAAATAAGCCAAAGATAACATTGTCAGTGGTTTGGTGGTTTTATGGCCATCTTAATAGTTTCTGCACAACCTGCCTGATGTGATGCCTAAGTGCATGTATGTTCGTTAACAATACTATATTCCATTACACCAAGGAACAATGCATTTGTGCACCACTTGCACCTCTGGACGTCACTCTTGTTGTGTACATTCTAGTGTAAACCAAATAGTACTTGAACACTTGAGTTTCATTTACTTAAAATTAATGAAAATGAGGCTTGCTGCTTTTAAGATCAATGAAGTTACGTCTTCTCTGCAAATGCAATCTCATTTAAGCCAATGCTGAGCGATGGTAAATTTGACAAGGCTAGAAAACTGAATAGAAGGTGATATACTGCTCTAGGCGCCTTCCTTAAAATCCGAATCTATTCCTTTTTTCATCATTGTCTGCACTTATTGCATCTCGTTGTGACAAGCTCTGTGTTGAATGCCAGGTACACATTAACGTTAATAAAAAGCATACCATGCAGAAACATAACAGATTAGAGACAGAAAGTGCACTCAACACATTACAAGAAGAAATATTGCACTGGCAAGAAGTAGTTCTATATTTACAGAGTTCTCTGCAGTTGTCCTTTATATTGCCTTCAAATGCACCTATTTTATCCATGGACACAATCAGATACAGTATAATACGCATTACCTGTTTAAACTTCATGCTGCACGAATAGACAATACAAATAAAACAGACTACATAAACAGCAGTGCGTGTTTGTGTATTAAATAAAACACATTGCTGGCTGTACAAAAATGTCTTTGCTCCATTTCTCTGTAAAATAATAGAATTTGCATACAGTATTGTACTTGGACATATTATAGCAGTGTACATTTAATAACAGATATGACATTGAACTTTCAGAGATCACCTACTGACAAATTCCAGGAATGCAGGATGTATCTGTATGCAATGCTAAATATTTCTGGGATCTGCTCCAACAACAGTTTGAATGTCACATACGGTAATATTCTGGAATCATAACTGAAGCTAGCCTTCGGACTTCTGCACACCATAGATACCAGCAAGCACAATAAACCTCCATTCCGTGCTGTAAAAAATAGCCATCAAGTAGGCCTGCAATTGTTATGAAGATCTAGTTTTTGTACAGATAAAGTTGATATAGGGTGCACTCCTTTTGGGTACTGCTAATTATTATAGGGACAAAAGAAGAAGAGGAATCTATTCTTAATGTTCAAAATGGTTCATATTACTTTGATCAGCGTTTCATAAAAAAAACCATGTACAAGTGTCAGGATTAGCCCCATTTCTCATAACTCACTTAGTTCTAAGAGAAGGAATAGAATAAAAAAAAAACGTAGAATTTCCAATGTTTTTTCGACCTTCGACTACGACTTCGAATTGAACGATTCGAACTTAAAATCGTTCGACTATTCGACCATTCGATAGTCAAAGTACTGTCTCTTTAAAAAAAACTTCGACCCCCCCTACTTCGCGACCTAAAACCTGCTGAAGTCAATGTTAGCCTATGGGTAAGGTCCCCTTAGGCTTTGCAATCTTTTTTTGGTCGAAGATAAAACGTTTGATCGATGGATTAAAATCCTTCGAACCGAACGATTCGAAGGATTTAATCGTTCAATTTTTCGTTCAATTGAACTATTTGCGCTAAATCCTTCGACCTTTATATTCGAAGTCTAAGGATTTACATTCAACAGTCGAATATCGAGGGTTAATTAACCCTCGATATTCGACCCTAGGTAAATCTGCCCCTTAGTGTTTTTGAAATAATAAGGTACATTGCTTCTGATTGAAACTGAGAGTGACTAGGCAGTGACACTAGGTTCCTGAGGGGAAGGCTCATCATTTATTACACTGCATCATAATTATTTAAAGTGAAATTGTCATGATTTAATGATCCCCAAACATTGTTGCTTTTTCTATATTTTGCACTTTGCATACTGCCTTTCTCCTTATATCAAGCATTGTCTTCATGCAAAAAGTAAACAGTACTTTTGAATCTGCAAAAGTATCCTTAAATAAAATCATTAACATATTATGCCCTTTAGTCAGGAAGCTCCTGCCATGAGGCTAGGTGAGAACCTTGCCTCAGGAGGCAGTGAATGGGCAGTTGTCAGGGGCAAAACCTTAGCTTTAAGAGCTGAATTTTAAGTTTTTCATAAAGGTGTAGGGATCCAGAGGGTTAATTCCCCTCTGTTTCTTGAAATGTGAAACCCCATGTTGGGAAATCACTTGCCTGTGCAGTTACAGGTTCAACTTAGAGTGACGAGAGGGTAGGAGCCTTGTCAGCGGCGATTCTGGGGCTGCCCCCCTCCCACTCCGTGCTTAAAAATTAGCATTGGAGCGGCTCTAAGGGGGGCAGTATCACTAGTGCATTGAGCACAATATCGCTTTCTGCACTAGCGGAGCAGAATTTCCAGGTTAAAATCCGGAAGTTCGGCTCTTACAGTTATAAGAGGTGGCTTTTTGCCGCCCTTTATAACTCGCCACTTGCTGCCGCCTGAGGCAAGGTTCTCATCTTGCCTCATGGCAGGAGCTGCCCTAAGCCTTGTCCTGTGTAGTGTGCCCGGCAGATACTGGAGGGTGTCAAAAGGTGTCTGGCTGCAAAATGTAGGGGGCAAAAATCGAGAGTGCTGAGAGCTATAGTTCAGCAGAGGAGGATAAAGCAAGTTTTATGCTCGGCTAGGAGAGCTTGAAGCCTCTGAGGATGTCTGTTCCATCTCTGTGTGAGCCTGCCAACTCTGTGTGAGTTTGCCTGAGGGAGGGTGGAGAGCTAAAGGATGCAGAGTGTCCTCTATTTGTGAACATGCTTTGTTGCTGTGCCTGCCACAAGGAAGCAATTTACCTCTGTCCAGCCAGAAAGGTATTTGGGCAGGTAGCACTACCTGGGGAAAGTATGCTCTTTGGGGAAAAGGGACTGAGACTCTTTATGCACCAGAAGTGGAGTGTGGGACTTTGTCTGGCAGGGAGGTGCCATGATTGGACTGCAACAAGTTCCCCAGGGTATTGGGTCATTGTTATTTGAATGCATATTTAATCTGCACTTTCTCTTTATTCTAAAGTTTATATTTGTTATACAGCACTTTTGTGTGTGTGTGTTTGAATGTTTTCCTAATGGAGCCACCCGCAGATGTATTCCTGGATCCCATTAGGTGGAGGCACTGCCATAGAGGTAATTCCCAGTACCCTTTCACCTTGCAAAGGGGACTCAGGACCTGAAGTTGGTAAGACAGTGTGTGATGTATAACCTTTGACACAGGGGGTGGCCAAAAAGGGGTTACAAAGGAAATTAGGCTCCTCTCAATTTAACTCAAGTGGAGCAAGAGAGGGGGTGGCAGCATCAGGACTGTTGCCTCACACTGGAATAGTCTCAGTATCATCCCTGCCTTTAATGATCATGCATATTCCCTTATGGTCCATACATTTTATATGGTGTTCATGATTGAATGTGTTTGATGAAGGTTTCAAGTGCTGGTACATTAATAATTATCGCCCACAATAATTGACTGCTAAGAGATGGCATTTATTTAGGAATAAAGCTCTGTGGGAAAAACCTTTTTTCTGTTTTATTTTCACCTTGCTTGGTAGTTTTACATGTACACAATTCTTCTGTCTGCAATAATGGCACCTGAAACTAGGAATATCACTCATTAGGTAGCATCAGCACAATAGTATCCATCTAAAACCATTAAAACTTAGGCATAATGAGCCAGATTCTATTCCATGAGACATTATCTCATGGTTTTACTCATGAATACTCAATAGTCTGAGGTAAATCTAGAATAGTATAATTCTCGTTGAATTGACTTTGGTCCAATATATCAAAAAAGATGGCCATGCATTGTAAGATCCAAATGAGAGGGTCTTTCCCAAAATTTGACCACCTAAGGTGGATAATATCAGATTGCCACAGTCAAGGCAAGGATCACATCAACAAGCCGATTCGGTCCTGGATCCAACGTGAAAATCAATTTTTTTTGCCAGATACTAGCCAAGTAGCCCTGTCCGAGGCTAAAGATATGCAGTTGATGACTGGTCACAAAGCAGATTGGAGATTTTAAGGTATCTATGGGGAGAGTATCAGCAAGAAGAGACTTAGCCGGAGACCAAGGTCCTAAAACTGGGTCAATCCCCAGGAAACAGGAACATACAATAAATATTTGGTTGGTGTATAGGTATCCATGTTTTATTAATGTGCTTTTTGCTTAGTATTAAGCAACCTTTTCCTTTTCTTGCCATGTGGTTTTTTTTTATAATAGAAGTTTGCCTCTGATGATACACAGAGGATACTAAAAACATCTATATTGGAAAGGTTTCCTTTTATAATATTGTCAAACTTTAACTTAATCTAACATGTTGATAAGGTTGTAGCAAGGGAAGTTGTAGCCCCTGTAAGACACAAGACAGGCCTTGTGTGCAATCTGGTAACATTTTAAATGTCACAAATCATAGAATCTACAATCTATGGAGAAATATGTCATAGTGCCACATATCATAGATTCTTTGATTTGCAGCACTTCTGGTTCAGACAGTGGAGGGTTCACTTTCCTTTCACTTATTCCCACACCCCTAGAGAACACGCATAATGGGAAATGAGTGGACTCTTCTTTGATTTATTTTGTTTATTTTATTTTTACCTATTACATTTTTGTACACAACAGTATTATTTTAGTGTCTCTATTTGTCACTCATTTATGTTGAAAGGGATAGTTTACTTTTTAAATAAACTTTAAATATGTTGAGACAATTTGGTCTTCATTTTTTGTTTTCTATCTGACAGCTCTCCATTTTGGTCATTTAGCAGATATCCTGTTTCTATGGTCTTATTTACACCAGCAACTAGGTACTGGTTGAATAAAATATTATCGAATAGTTAAGGGACTAAATATGAAGTAATAAAAAGTAAGAATAACAATAAAACTGTAGCTTCTCACAGCAATAGCTTTTTGGCTGCTGGGGTTAGTAACCCTCCCCCCAGCGGCAAAACTATTAAGGAAGCAGACCCATCAACTGCAGAGGGGCCCAGGAGGTATAAGGGCCCCATGAGGCCCTAACTCATGTACAATTTCAATAAATATTGGTTAAACAGGTGAACCTCTAGACATATTGGGGGGCCAGTAACATCTAGTTACACCACTGCTCCCCCATTTGAAAGCTGGAAAGAAACAGAAAAAAAAGAACAATTCAAAATAAAAACTATAAAAAAATGAAGACCAATTGCAAAGTTGCTAGGAATTGGACATTCTATAACATTCTAAAAGTTAACTTAACGGTGAACCACCCCTTTTTCTCTTAGGCAAATTTCAGAAACTGTATTAAAAAAATCGGAGCATTTGCTGTACTATTAGTACTTTAGAACAGTCACTGACAGGACTGTGGCAAGTGTGCTAAAGGGTAGATATTAAATATATTGGGGCACAGTCAACTAACCCTTGTCAAACGTGCACCTAGTCAGTAACATACAGCAGCATATCAGTCCAACCATCTGCAGGTAGAACAATGAAAAAAATTTGATTTCTGATAAATGAGCCCTACTGTATGAGGCAGATTATTTTATAGTTTCTAATTTGTGTTTTAAAACTGTGAAACAAATGAAACTATTTGCTTAAGGCAGAGAATCATTAGTTGCATATTTTCCAATAATGTATAGTACATGCAAGTGTTCACAGATCTGTTTTCTGACTGTCTGATCTTATTATACTCAGGTTTACAATGCAGAATCTCAGGGAAAATGCAGTGCCATTACTCGACTGCAATAAAGAAGAGAATTTTGATGCAGTACATTTTATGATACTGCAACACAGTATTCTTCCAAACAAGAATATTGTGGTTCTTTCAGGGCAATTCCAAGCATTCATATCAGCTGGGAAGGAGAGTAAATCAAATATATCTTCAAATAAATTCACTTCTCAATTGTATATTTTTCATGCAAGTGTTTTTATACAGTGTTTATATGATATGATTGAAGCCGTAATTAGTTTCTTTCACAGTCCTAACACATAAAATGTAAAACCAATATGCCAGACCCTTGATGTTGATGAACACATTTTGTGTTTGGTATATTTGACTGTAAAATGTACATAGTGTATTGTTATAGAAATGTAACATGCTTCTTTTTCCATCTTGTCTAAAGAAAAAACCTGAAGCATTACAAATCAAAATGTGTGTATATATATATATATATATATATATATATATATATATATATATATATATATACTGTACATTTACAGCAACTGTATCTTAGCTCTCATGTCCGAAACAGGGCCGCTGTTGGGTCCAAGGCAAAGATCCCATTGGTGTCTTAATTATAGTACACAGAGACACACACAAATTCTAGGAGAGATTTGTATATATTACCCTGCTAGAAATCCCACTTGTGCAACAAAGGTTGGCATTTCTGCTTCACTTGCTCCAGCCTTAAGGGAAGCAACTTGCAGTTAATAACAGGGATTTTGAGCATATTGTGTTCCATTACATAGAAACCAGTAAATATGCAAAATGCATTCACTATGTGTAAGAGCTTTACGTTTATTTTGTACTAGATACTGTATATAATGAACTGGAAAATCTTCACAGCCTTGCTTGAATGTAAGGTTGTGTCCTGCCTGCAATTCTTTACTACTGTTATTTGTAATAAGATAGATTTTTTATATTACAGGTTGCTTGAAAATACACTTTTCATGGACAATAAATCAATACAGGTAAACCCATTATGTTTATTTGATGATGCTAGGTGTTATGACCTTATACTATTTGTTATGTGTATAATGCTATAATATTTTACAAGGCCAATTATTTGATGCTCTGTTGGAGTAGGCCTTGAGCATAGAAGTGATCATATATTACTATATCAGGCCCTATGGAGCTGATATGTGTTGTTTTTTTTGTGTGTATATGTTTAAGCTACGCTGTCTGAAACTAAACACCTACTGAAGAGTTGATCTGAAACTCAGTGTAATTCACAGTTTCAGAGTGAATTAGGAGCTAAACTAAATAAAGTTATAGAAGTGTCTCAATTCTAAAGAAAGGCTGGCCATGTTTTAATTGTTTAAACTGGGGAAGATGTAGTGGGCTTCCATAGCTATGTATAAATATATAACTGAACCCAGTAATGAAGATTTTGATACCTTATTCTCTGGCAGATGCTTCTACAGAATGTGATTGCATCCTTTGAGAGGAGGTTTTATCATCAGGTCTAAAAGGGGTTTTACAGTATAATGCTGGTTTTTATTGTCTAAAGTGTTTGAACTGATAGATACATTAGCTTGTTTCTAAAAGACATTGGATTATTTTTAGCAACTGAGAAAAGACAAGGTTACAGCGATTTAGTCTTGGTACAAGATTCATTCTTAAACTGTCTGGCTGGCATTTTTTTACCCCTCTGAGACAAAGCTAAGATGATTTCAGATTTTTTTTTCCACTGGATAAATGAGAAATCAAGCAGGATTCACTTCAAGTTTTCAATGCAGCCAACATTTGTAAAGGATGACTACTTAAGTACAAATTGAACTGGAAATGTATGTTTTAGACTTCTATAGCAAAACCATCACAGAACTTTAGCAGTGAAGATCAGACTTTCATTCAGGTGTCTAGGTTAAGGAATGAACTCCCATTATATCTCATTTCCTGGACTGTGCTAGACAATGAGGAGAAGTGAAGGAAAGGGAAAGGGGGAGGGGAGAACTGGATATGAAAGGTATGCTTCAATGTTCTGCCTTCAATTTTTCTACATCTTATCGTATCAGACAAAAAATCGAGGATTTTGTCAAAACTCCCCCTCTATAAGATACAGCATTTCTATATATTTTTTTTTATTTAGTTCTCCTTTAATTTTTAGCATTGACTGTGCTTTTATAGCTATAAATATGATGCACTCTTCTGATCTACTGTAGGACAATCTAAATTAGACAGGGTTGACATAAGGAGTATTGTTAATTTAATTAATTGAAAAAGAATTCAGGGAAAGCATTTTTAAAAGCAGCAAAATAAGTAAATTTTATTTGGCATCCTTACTGAACTTTAAAGAATTCAAAAAAATGATTTTAAAGGGGATGTCTACTCAAAGGGGCACATTTACCTAGGGTCAAATATCGAGGGTTAATTAACCCTCGATATTCGACCATCAAAGTAAAATCCCTTGGATTTTCGAATATCGAAGTTGAAGGATTTATCACTATTCCTACGATCAAAGGAATAATCGTTCGATCGAACGATTAAATCCTTCAAATCGAACGATTCGAAGGATTTTAATCCATTGATCGAAGGATATTCCTTCGATCAGGAAATTGTTAGGAAGCCTATGGGGACTTTCCCCATAGGCTAACATTGGCCTCGGTAGGTTTTAGGTGGCGAACTAGGTTGTCGAAGAATTTTTTAAAGAGACTGTACTTCGACTAGTGAATGGTTGAACAGTGGAACAATTTTTAGTTCGAAACGTTCGGTTCAAAGTTGAAGGTCGTAGTCAAAGGTCAAAGTAGCCATATTCGACATTCGAAATTCAAACTTTTTTTCCTCTATTCCTTCACTCGAACTAAGTAAATGGGCCCCTACTTATGAAAAATCCTTTTAATTGCACAATGCAATAACATATTGTATGCAGTTTTCCAATATACAGTCCTTTAAAAATATTCACTGGTTTTAAGTTACTTGTAAATGTAATTGCTATTAAAAGCTATTTGTATCTAGGGATGGATGAATTTACCCCATTTCGTTTCGCCAAAAATTTGCCGCCGGCAAAATGATTCGTTTTGATGCGCGTCATTTTTTTTTTTTTTAAGCGAGATGCTATACAAGTCTATGGACATCATTTCTGTGGCGAAAAAAGGTGAAATAATTCGCCCATCCTTATTTGTATCCCTTAAAATGCTTACTTTTTTCCTGTCTCAGACCATTGAAACACTGTATGAGTATTCCACACTCCTCCAGTCATAATTCCAGTTCCTACAATGCACTGCGTGAAATTACCAGTCTTTAAAAAAAGGAACTGAAGGAGATATGGTATCTGGATTATGTAAAGTTTTTCAACAATGGATATTGTGCAAAAAAAAGGAAAAAAATAAAATGAGCACCCCTCACCACATACTTTCCCCCTGCTGAGACACTTTATAACAATAATTCACTCTGATACAGAATGTGCTGGGTGCAAGGTTTTAACAGGGCCAGAAAATTCAGCAGAGACGTGTATATGGTGACGTGCCCCACCACCTGTTGTGACCTAAGCCCATGCATTTTCTGCCTACCCCTAGTTCTAGCCCTGGCACCCTTTCATTTGTAAACCTGTTCAGAGTATTCTCTGGATCACTTTGCAATTAATATTATTATTATTATTATTATTTTTGTGCTTTTTGACATACTAGCTACTAATATTGTGCTTTTAGGTTAGCTGCTCTCATTCAGTGGTGCTGTTCCAGACAATTGTGAGTTAACTGAATATGAATTCAGAGTCTCCAACAAATGACGATGAATCTATTTATGAAACAAGAGAAGAAGTATTGTTTTACTAGATCTAAACCAGCAGCAAGTGACAGTTGGTTAACTGAAATTTAACAATCACTATTTTGATTTATTACTTTTATAAATAGTGAACAAAATCTTGAGGTTAATAGAAAAAATGATTATAATGCATGAATACGACCTTTTATAGGGCACTACTAATATATTGATGCAGGAATTGTGGCATCCACATGTTGCAAATAGATAAAATATTTAGAGGTATTAGAACTGCAACATTTGATTTAGCTTTGATTAGTACTGTTATTAAAAAACACAAAACCTTTTATAAAAAAACACCAAAAAAGTTGGATTTTAATATTGTTGAACTATAACTCTTGTGGAAGAATTTAAATTATAAAAAGGAATAGAGAAAGACTCATTTGAACTCCTGAGGAGTGTTGTGAGCATGGTCTTGGCATCATTGTGTAATACTGTAGCTCACAGTTTAAAAGCATTTTAAGAAGTTTTGAGATGTAGCGTAACTTATGCTGTTTACATGGATGGTACATTTAAGTAAGGGGGATAACCATTGTATTTTAAACTTGTTAATAGTGTTGCTATATTTTCATTTTATACATTTTCATAATGCTATTGCCTAGTAAAGGGACACAATAAATGGACTTCAAACCTGTTTAATAATCATATTGTGTGCCCAGCAATAGACCACTGTTCTGTTTTTCAACTACATTCAATTATTGGGTGTGGAGCACCCCCCATGTTTACAAATTTTTGGGGACCTGCTATTGTACCTGTGCCAATTGTCTCAAATACTCTGTGGGGAAATTCCCATATTAAATTGAGGAATCCGGCCTCCCCTATACTACATTTCACATAACAGTCTCCTTCTAGTCGCCCCTTAGCTTTAAGCCCCAGGAGTGGAATGAAGATTTGGTGGATCACCTTAAATTGGACCATTCTGTCCCTGAGTGATATTATCTGGAGCAATTTTTGCTCTGTAGAGAGGTATATTGAATTGATAATCTGGAGAGTATACATTTTACAGCAATAGAAAGTTACAGTATGTTTGTCTTGTTGTTTTACTCTTGTTTAAATGCTTTAATTGTTTTTTGATATTTTATATAGTTCAAGAGTTTAATTCTGGTAATGGGAACTAAGTGGGCATGTTTGTGCCTATTTATTGCTGTTGAGATCCATTGAGAATATATTTTCAAAAGATCATTATATAGACCAAAAACTCTCTACTGTATTGACTTTAGGCATATTAAAATGAAGTAAAGTAAATCTTGTTCTTTGTTGTATTTTGCTAGCTACCACTTTAATTGGCTTTGCCTAGGAAGCTTTGAGGGCAAAGGCCTAGTGTGACTTTTAATTGCAGCTGTATTGCTCTAAAAAAATTACATGGACCAAATTTGCCAAAACTGAAGCATTGATTTCACATTATTTTTAAATGGGAAGCACTTTTCTTTTGATATGAGAGAAAACTTGACCACATGCACACAAATAGCTATTCTTTCAGGTAATAATTGCCCCTACGTGTAATTTGCCAGAAGCTTCAGACTGACAGTAATTAGAAGTGATTGGTTGCCATTCTTGGCATTTTCTGTTATATTTCCCCAAGAAAATAGTGGGAATACCCCATGTTTCTCTCTGCTTTAACATAATGCAGACTAAGTTTCATCAATCTCATTCTATCCAGCAGAGTTACAAACCTTATGTTTTAACTAATGTGAATTCAATGAATCCTGTGTCACATTTGAAAGCCGTTGGATACCCTTAGGAAAGTCAAACCCCAAGAGGCACTTGCACTGTCTAATATTAAAAACTAAGCACCTTGAACCAATGCTGAAAGAATGGGGGCAATGTGATGAAGTAAGAGAATAAGTATAGTAAGAGGGATATATGGAATGCCAAAAGAGGGCTCAAAACAGAAATAATCTAATTATTGAGAAAAAGAGATTGGCTGAACAAATGTACTATCTGGACATTAAAAGAATAAAACTCAAGGGAATATGTTCCCCTGACACATGATATTAATTCTGCTTTTAGCCTTGTCAACCTACTTTATCTAAGACAATACTATGACCCTGTTTATTTATTACAGACTAAACCCTGTACATAAAAAAGTCATGCAAATGTTTTCAACCAAAAGTACAAACTGATATTCCCCCACTGTAGTTAAACACAATAATATGTAAATGATATGTATATGGTATATGAAAATGTAAAATGTATTAGACACACACACCACTAAAAAGCACAAGGACAGCTAGCTATGTTCATACTATGAACTTTAAGTCAAAGATCACTGAAGAAGGGCCATGCGGTCCCGAAATGTTTGATCTGTTGAATTGTGTCAAGAGCACAATAAAATAAAACTTGGGATCACCCCATGTGTTGCATATAAAGGTATCAGCTTTTCATTCATTATTGGATACTATGAACTTTAACATCTTCTGGTTCCATAAACCTATTTATATGATTATCAGTGTTTGTGTTATGTACATAAAATAACAATCTTGTTCTTTGATCATGAAAATTTGAGTTTTCACTGTATTTTAATTAGAGGACATTTTTACCTGTATAATAACCCCCTACATTTAGGCACTGAAAATATTTATGCAGTAAATTCCTATCACCTCAGATTGCTTGAATCAATAAGTCACCTACTGCTACTTTACTACTGTATTAACATTTTTATTTCATGTATTTATAAAGCACTACATTTTCTGCAGCAATGTACTCAAGGGTACAAAATTTACAAACAAATTGATATGTTCGGTAATGGGGTCCCTGCTCGCAAGGGCTGACAATCTGTAGGGAATAGATGGTTGATACACAGGGTATAAAATAATGTGACTGTGTGGGAAGTATATGTTGAGGAAGTACTGAGTGATTTTACAGAATGAAGTGGTTCAAGTAGAGGGATAGTAGATTAAAAATGGGTTATGTAGTTGTAAACAGCACTTTCTAAAAGTTTAGAAGGATAGGAAAGGTGAGAGATAGGACAGTATCTGAAAAAAGACTTTTTAGAGTAGGTGTAACTAGTGCATGTTTAAAGTCAGAGAGCAATGTACCAGTGGAGAAAGAGAGGGTGATTAAAGATATGAGAAAGCTGGGCAGTGGGTATATCATTGTGAGCATATAAATTGTGAAAGGATTGTGTCAAGAGGGTAGGTGGTCGAGCATGAGGTAGAGAGAAGTGAAGATAACTCTTCCTTATTGACCGACGAAAATGTTGACGCATTATTCGTAAAAAGTATTCTAAGAATGGCCCCAGTTGGGCATATTGTTTTAGGATATGGTTTAAGAGCAAACCAGCCTGGAGTTCATTGGGTGATTATTTTACTAATGATGCAGGTCCTTCATCCAGACTGAAATAAGTTAAATACTTTTTGCCATGATTTGAAGCTGCACAAATGTTGTTCCCCAATCATGTCTGCATTTTTCACTTGTATGTCAATGTCAAGATTGTAACTCAAAATTTTGCACTCAACCAATCTAAGAATTGTCTCTTTGTGAATTTTCCCCATCTCTTCAGGAAATCCTAAGTGTAACTTCCACTGGAAGAAATGGGAGTACTGTTTTATCATTCCTTAAATAAATATGGTGTATTTAGGACTGCAATTTAATTGTTTTTTTAAATTAGCCAAGTGTAGTCATATACATTATGTAACAAATGAGATGGAGACACCAAGGGACTAAGTTAGTACCAAGTTTAGAAGAGAATGACCATATTCCAGGAATTATAAGATGTGAACGCTCATGGTCATAAAAATAAACACTAAGGGGTAAATTTATCAAAGAGTGAAGTTCTGCCACTAGAGTGAAATTCCGCAGCTCTCAATTCATTTCTATGGGATTTTGAAAGGTGTATTTATCAATGGGTGAAAATGAAAGTTCACCCTTTGATAAATACGCCTATAAAAATCCCATAGAAATGAATGGAGAGTGGCGGAATGTCACTCTAGTGGCGGAACTTCACTATTAACTTCACTCTTTGATAAATATACCCCCTTGGGCATGGAAGTATATTGACCACCATGACTGCATAAGCATTTGAATTAAACCGCAACATTTTTTGAAAGATGAGACTGGTTCTGGATCAGTGCTTTTCTGTATTTCTAATAGCACATTTTGTATGAAGATGTGGTGTTTAACACATAAATTGCAAATTTGAAATGTACTGCCAACTTGAAAGAACTTGCAAACATATACTAATTGTGAGATCACGTGAAACACACTGCACAGCAAGCAATTTCAATTTAAATATTTGTCAAGGTAATTGTGTGCACCTGAACAAAATTTAGTGTGTTCCACTGCATAGAGATTGGGTCCTTAATGTACTGTATACAATCAAGATTCCTCCGTTTTAATTTGAATCATAGAACAGATGTAATAGATAAGCTTTTCTGAGCTCTATGGAAAGAGTGCTTACTTACATAAGGAATGCAGAGGTGGAATAATCATTCTAGATATTAGTGTGAGTTTTGTACATTACTGACTGACTTTGAATAGATTTAAATCTGTCTCACTGTTAAAAATATAAGGTACCTTACTCCACATGTTTAGCATATTGTTAATAAAACATATTTTTTCCTCTGTCAGGCAATATTGTAAAGTTAAACTATCTTGATGGAAGAGCAGTTGGTTAATGTCACAGGTGATATATTACCCAAAATACCTAGAAAGAAACTAATGCTGATAATTTGTCAAGCAAAGCTATAGATAGTATAGAAAGTCAGGTGAAATATAATGGTACAGTTTCCAGATAGCAGGAATAAAAAGAAAAGTAGTCAAATGAAAATAATGGCAAATAGGTCAGATAAAATGCATACAGTAAATGTAAGTACATATACATATTTATAAAATTAATAATAGCCTACTGTATAAAAACTGAAAGAAAACATGCCTTTCTGCCTAGGAAACAATGTTTTGTTGAAATTATACAGCAGATAAAGTATACTATGTGTGTGTATATATATATATATATATATATATATATATATATATATATATATATATATATATATATATATATGTGTGTATGTATGTATGTATGTGTGTATGTATATATATATATATATATATATATATATATATATATATATATATATATATATATTTATATTTAATCTACAGTCTGGTCATTTCCCTATGGGACCAGACTGTAAATTATATCCTTATAAACAGCGCGTTATGATGTCAGAACGCGCCGTTTATAACAGGGGTCCCCCGCTGCCGAATTTGGCACAGTGCATCCGAATTTGGACACCAGCGACCAGAATCGGAGGCCAAACCACCTCCCAACATTTTACACAAAATGTAGATTATAATGCATAATGTACCCCCTACTGAAATCTATAAAGATATTTGAAGTCACCTCGGAGTTATGTGATCTGTATAATATGGTCACATAACTCCTCAGTGACATAATATCTTTATAAATTACAGTATATAATAATATATTAAAGTATATAAGAACACAGCACTCAATACTTGTGTTACTTGTATAATAAAAACATACCATGGTCCACGTGCCAATTTTTAGGGATACACAGATCCCTTTCTCAAGCCTTGGGTAGACCAGTCAATTGGGATTACACTGGTATAAACATTTAAGCAGCGAAAGAAGAAATTAGACAGAAAATTACATCATGACCCCACGGTCTCAGTCTGGTTAACCAATTATTACGCCAAAGATATTCACATGTAGAGTATCCATTACTGGTTCAAATCCATTTTCAATAACCCCACCATGCTAAAGAAAAGTAAACAAAGGATAAAAAAGAAAAGCTATTAAGAATCCATACAATACAGGTCATAATTCTTATAAAAAACATTTGGCACCAATGAATTCAGTTGGTGAATCCACCACACCTCTCATTTTCTTAGTAGAATTTCTAGGATGGGGGAACACCAAAACCAAATACTGAAATTCCTCAATCCTCATCAGTATGGCTGCCTCCTTTAAAATGTTTTGAAACAGGTAATTTAATATTGCTTTTCCTGATCATAGGCTTACATTGGTAAATCTGTGTATCTGAATGCACCAGTTGGCTACCATGATCCTCCACCTTCGATGAGATACCAATGGTATCGGGATAGGAGGATTTCAAAATACCTCAATGCTTCTGCAGAATGGAGGAAATCATGTCACTGCCACTATTAATATATTTTTTGGGGATATCACCTTTTAATTAATTGTTCATATGTTAATGTCATAATTGATGTTATATCTTATAACTGATGGTAGCTCTTATATATGTAACAGGTGGATGGGTCAGGGTCTTCCTAAACCTTCCCTTGGGTTACTATCCACTGGTTTTGTTACCCGGGCAAGGGGTCCAACTCCCAACAACTCCCTGTAGTCACAATATAATTAGACTCTTTATCCTCAGGAGGGGCCCTTTTTTATGGTATGGAGGAAGCGATTACCACTTTGTATAAGCACACACAGTATTCACTCTTGATCAAATAAATGTTGGGCACCAGTGGTTCTTTAAAACAGCAGAACATTTATTAAACTGGTGGTACACTTCCCGAATCAAGTAGTGGCAGCAGGTTCTTTAAACCAATGTATTACTCACAGATAATGTCTGATCCTTTGTTAGTCAGCTTTGTGAATTGAGCCGCCTTTCCTGCCTTTGGTGCACAATCCCCATTGAAGGTGAATCTCACAGCTAGTTTTATACTCCAAGGATCGCTCTATCAGTTACCTTGAAATCTAGTAAATCTGGAAATGCCATTTCCTATTAAACCAAACAATTTGGTTTTTCTTTGTCATATTAAGACAGTATCTTGTACTTTGTAAATTAAAATGAGTCCTGGTAGATGCAATTTAGGGTTATGGAATAAAATGCACAGGAGCAGTAATCAATAGCAAACCAATTAACAGGTAGTATACTGGTCACCTGTTTAAAAGCAAACATCTAATTGGTTGCTATGGGTCACTGCTACTGGGCAAGCTTAGTGCCTTTTATTACATATGGGGGTAATCCTATAGTATGTTTTTTCAGTAGCCTTAAAGCATTACAGATAAATAACATTAAAGTTCCCTCACATTTAATAGCCTTATTACAGGTTATTATCAAAAAAATCTGCACCGTGCATTATTAAAGCCATGCTGATACAAGAAGAAACACAACAGTAAGGGGCCGATTCACTCAGCTCGGGTGAAGGGTTCGAATGAAAAATACTTCGAATTTCGAAGTATTTTTTGGGTACTTCGACCATCGAATTGGTTAAATTCGTTCGAATTCGATCGAAGTCGAACGAAATCGAACGATTCGAAGTAAAAATCGTTCGACTATTCGACCATTCGATAGTCGAAGTACTTGCCCTTTAAAAAAAACTTCGACCCCCTACTTCGGCAGATAAAACCTACCGAAGTCAATGTTAGCCTATGGGGAAGGTCCCCATAGGCTTGCTAAGCTTTTTTTGATCGAAGGATTTTCCTTCGATCGTTTGATTAAAATCCTTCGAATCGTTCGATTCGAAGGATTCAATCGTTCGATCGAACGAAAAAACCTTCGATTGTTCGATCGCAGGATTTGCGCTAAATCCTTCGACTTCGATATTCGAAGTCGAAGGATTTCAATTCGAGGGTCGAATTTCGAAGTATTTTTAACTTCGAAATTCGACCCTTCGTGAATCGGCCCCTTAATATGTATTCAGGAATTATATAATTGTAGGATTGAACTACAAACATGTTATCTCTTAAATAGAAAATACACAAAGAAAGAAAAAGTAATTTTAAAGGAAAAAGGTTGCAGTGCCATATAATATTCTCTCAATTCTCAGTTCTTAAAGATACTAGCCATAGGCTAGTGCCATTGCATAAATCAATTAAAGGGGAACTCCTGCTTCCAAACCAAAATTTGATAAAGAAGCCCACAGAAAGAAGAACACAGAAACCGCTAATATACCCATCAGTTACCTGTTTCTTCAAAAAGTATGAATAAATGCCATTCTCTCAGTAGTCAGCCAGCTCAGCAAAGTAGTCGGACAGATCAGCAGGAGAGCAGGGGGCTAGGCTTAGGGAACAGTTCCAAACCATTAAAAATAATTGATGTAAATTGCAAAGTTGCTTAAAATTATGTTTATTTTTCAAAAAGCTCATGTTATGTTTTTGTGGTGTTCCCCTTTAAAGTGTTATAGGTTTTTGTCTCAGAATTATTTAACTATGTGCTGAAAATTACTTATAAACTGCAAAAAACAATTTATTGTTCATGATAAACTTTTAGCTGTGAATGAACGTTTTATGAAAAACAGGTCATGTCAAACAAACCTTCTTGGATTTTATGTAGAAGCAAATGTAAAATAAAAATTATGAAGTACTGCATGTTTGAAAAAGCTTTTGGTGCAGGACTGAACAGCATGTTACAATGAGTTATAGCTGTTAAGGTACATTAAAACAATGAGTGCTTCGTTGTATTAGGGCTCTTACACACATCACAACTTGGAATAAATAATTCCTGGACCAGCACTTCCCTTCATAGAATGGTGACACTTTATTTTACATACACATATCACAACATTCCAATGTTCTGTCCTCTTTGGGACCTTGAGGTTTCACAGTACAGGACAATACAGTAAGTGCAGAAATCTATTAAAAAATACCCTCCACTTTAAACAAAACAAGTATTGTTTATCCATTGACCATATGACACCCCTTTGAAAGAGACCCTAACATACTATTTGTTTTTGTTCTTATTAAAGTGTTTATTTTGACAAAATGTCCTGACTTTAAGGGACAGATTTAATAAGGTTGAATAGAAAATTCAAATTTGAATTTTCACATTTTTTTGTCAAACTGTCAAATTCGACTAGGGAATTATCCAAACTCAATTTGAGTTTTTTAAAAATTCTAATTAGATTTTCAAGATTTATCATACTCTGGCCCTTAAAGAATTCAAATTAGACTATTCACAAACTAAAACCTGGTGCATTACTGTATAACTCAATGAGAGTAGTCCAGGGATCAAAACATTTTTTTTTAATTCAAATCTATTTTGATTTGGGTTTTCAGATCGGTAAAATTCTACCAAGTTTTAACAATTTGATTTTATTAATAAATTTCACCAAGTCAAATTTCAAATGCAAACGAATTTAACTTGCATTAATTCGAAATTCGACCCTTTATAAAATGTGCTTCTAATTGTAATGTGTTTCCTAGAAGATTAGGCATCTTCACCCATCTTTTATTTGTTTAAAAAAATCCAGTTTGATATTGGAAACCTGCAGGCACTTAATGGAATTTTTAGGAATCGGTCAATCTGGCCAATCAATTATATAGGCCAATGGGATATAGGCCAAAAGTATGGGTAAATCAATGTAATTTTTTTTCGTTATTGAGAGATATTAAATGCATTTACCCTTTACTTTGTCTGTTGATAAAGCCTAATTAAATTAAATGTATAATAAATAGTTCTGCACCAATATAAATGATTTGATTCATTGTTAGTCACAATACATCTCCAAATCATTATTGATAATTTGACATTGCTTTATCTGGAACAATGTTTGATACATGAGCTCCATAGTCATGTCTTGGGTCAAAATGTCCTTGGTTTAAAATGCGATTTATCACTAGGGATGTAGCGAACGTCGGAAAAAAAGTTCGCGAACATATTCGCGAACTTGCGCAAAATTGCGAGCGGTTCGCGAACGGTTCGCGAACCCCATAGACTTCAATGGGAAGGCGAACTTTAACATCTACAAAAGACATTTCTGGCCAGAAAAATGATTTTAAAGTTGTTTAAAGGGTGCAACGACCTGGACAGTGGCATGCCAGAGGGGGATCAAGGGCAAAAATGTATCTGAAAAATCTGCCTGTGTGTGCTTGGAAGAGATAGTGTAGGGGGAGAGCTGTTAGTGATTTCAGGGACAGATGATAGTAAGTTTGCTGGCTAGTAATCTGCGTGATACTGCTCTGTATTGGAGGGACAGAAGTCTGCAGGGATTTGAGGGACATTTTAGCTTAGGTAGCTTTGCTGGCTAGTAATCTACTGTTCTCTTTAAACAACTGCCATACGTTGACCTTGTAGGCATTGTTTGCCCAGTTTTTTTGGACGCAGCCACTGAAGCACAGTTGCCAGAAAAAATATGCCATATAAATGCTGAAAATAGTCATTTTTCGCCATACGTTATTCAACCAACTGCTATCTAGCTGTGTGCCCGTGTTCACATTCTGTCTAAATATCCATAATATTACCGTCTCCAGAAAAAACACCGGAGTGACTTTTTTTCAAGCAGCATTCTTATATTTTACGTAATCCGTATCCACCGCTGTGTATACGTTGACCTTGTAGGCATTATTTGCCCTGTAGGCATTTTTTGCCCAGTGTGTTATTCAACCAACTGCTATCTAGCTGTGTGACCGTGTTCACATTCTGTCTAAATATCCATAATATTACCGTCTCCAGAAAAAACACCGGAGTGACTTTTTTTCAAGCAGCATTCTTATATTTTACGTAATCCGTATCCACCGCTGTGTATACGTTGACCTTGTAGGCATTATTTGCACAGTGTTTTCTTCAAACCGCCATCTAGCTGTGTGAGCTTGTTCACATTTTGTCTAAATATTGATAATATTATCGTCTCTAGAAAAACCACTTGAGTTACTTTTTTTCAAGCAGCATTCATATATTTTACGTAATCCGTATCCACCGCTGTAGTAGTGTATACGTTGATCTTGTAGGCATTATTTGCACACTGTTTTCTTCAAACTGCCATCTAGCTGTGTGTATTATCGTTTCCAGAAAAACCAACTGAGTTTTTGTTGTTGTTGTTTTTTTAAAAATAATGCCAGGCAAAGGCAGGCCGCCACGCAGAGGCCGTGCTAGGGGCCGTGCTGCTATGCAATCCTGTGGCCCTAGCAAATTGCCCAGTTTTAAAAAGCCAATGACCCTGAACTCCCAAAATGCTGAAGAGGTAGTTGACTGGCTTACACAGCACACCCCATCCTCTACCGTTTCTAACTTTACCACAACATCCTCCTCATCCTCCACTGCTATGGCCACCCCACGTAACACTTCCTCCACCACCGGTGCCCCATCTTCACTGGAGTCAGAGGAGTTATTTTCCCATGAGTTTCTTGAACTGAGTAATGCGCAACCATTATTGGCAGAAGAAGATGAAGGAGATGAGGACGTTACACCAGATTTAATTCTGGCAGAGAACACGACAGAGATGGACATAATGATGAGTGATGAGGAGGAGGAGGAGGTCCCCGCTGCTGCTTCCTTCTGTGATGTGTCAGAAGAAATTGATGCATCTGAGGAGAATGATGATGAGGAGATTGATGTTTTGTGGGTGCCTAGTAGAAGAGAGCAAGAGGAGGGTAGTTCAGATGGAGAGACGGAGAGTCAGAGAGGCAGTAGGAGAATAAGACTTAGAAGAAGCAGGGAGGCCAGCCCGCAGGGATCAGTAGGGCAACAACATGTATCGGCACCTGTGTTCAGCCGGCCAACGCACCCGCCATTGCCGCCAATGCCGCCAACTTCTACTGTTACCGCCAGATCGCAGACTTCCAAAAAGTCAGCAGTGTGGCATTTTTTTAATGTGTGTGCCTCTGACAAAAGCATTGTAATTTGCAATGAGTGCAGTCAGAAACTGAGCCTTGGTAAGCCCAACAGCCACATAGGTACAACTTCTATGCGAAGGCACATGAGCGGCAAGCACAAAGCACTTTGGGAGCAACACCTCAAAGGCAACAGGCAAACTAAAAGTCACACTCCTTCTGGTCCAGCATCTTACTGCTCTACCTCTGCTCTCCTTGACCCATCTGAACCACCCTCCACTCCGCCTTCCACCTTGACCACCTGTTCCCATTCCCAGTCATCTGCCACCAGCCAAGTTTCTGTGAAGGCCATGTTTGAGCGTAAGAAGCCAATGTCTGACTGTCACCCCCTTGCCCGGCGTCTGACAGCTGGCTTGTCTGCACTCTTAGCCCGCCAGCTTTTACCATACCAGCTGGTGGACTCTGAGGCCTTCCGCAAATTTGTAGCAATTGGGACACCGCAGTGGAAGGTACCCAGCCGCAATTTTTTTTCTAAAAAGGGAATACCACACCTGTACCAACATGTGCAGAGCCAAGTTACCGCATCTCTGTCACTTAGTGTTGGGCCAAAGGTCCATATGACTACTGACGCATGGTCCTCCAAGCATGGTCAGGGCAGGTATGTCACCTACACTGCCCACTGGGTGAACTTGGTAATGGCTGGGAATGGGAAGCAGGGAATGGGTAGCTCAACAACAACAACAACAGTGGAGTTGGTGTCACCGCCACGGATTGCACGCGGTTCTGCCACCACCTCTACTCCTCCATCGCTCTCTACCTCGTCTTCTTCCTCTTCTTCTTCTTACTCTGCTGCTGGGTCCTCCTTCTCCTCCTCCACACCTGTGCACCCCCAGCTCCCCCTAGGCTATTCGACGTGCCAGGTACGCCGTTGTCACGCTGTCTTGGGGATGACGTGCCTGGAAAGCAAAAACCATACCGGATCTGTACTCCTGTCATCTCTGCAGTCACAGGCCGATCGGTGGCTGACCCCACACCAACTGCAGATCGGAAAAGTGGTGTGTGACAATGGAAGCAATCTGTTGGCAGCGTTGAGACTGGGAAATTTAACACATGTGCCCTGCATGGCACATGTGTTAAATTTAATAGTCCAACGTTTTGTCTCCAAGTACCCAGGATTCCAGGACGTTCTCACCCAGTCCAGAAAGGTGTCGGCCCATTTCAGACGTTCCTACACAGCCATGGCACGCCTTGCTGACATTCAGCAGCGCTACAACATGCCAGTCAGGCGTTTGATTTCTGACAGCCAGACTCGCTGGAATTCAACGCTCCTTATGTTGGAACGTCTGCTGCAACAACAAAGGGCCGTCAACGAGTACCTTTTTGAACTGGGTGGTAGGACTGGATCTGCAGAGCTGGGGATTTTTTTCCCCCGTTACTGGGTGCTTATGCGCGATGCCTGCAGGCTCATGCGACCTTTTGAAGAGGTGACAAATATGGTCAGTCGCACCGAAGGCACCATCAGCGACCTAATACCCTTCGCTTTCTTCCTGGAGCGTGCCGTGCGACGAGTGACAGATGAGGCTGTAGACCAGCGTGACGAGGAGCTGGAAGCGCACGATTTATGGTCGCAATCACCAGAACGAACCCAGGCACCTGCTGCAACGCAGGGAGAGGTGCCAGAAGTGGAGTCAGAGGAGGAAGGTGGCTTTGTGGAGGAGGAGGAGGAGGACCAACAGGAGCAGGCTTCCCAGGGGGCTAGTGGTGACCTTTTGGGGACCCCTGGTCTTGTACGTGGCTGGGGGGAGGAGACCGTGGATGATGCAGTCCTTGATAATGAGGAAGCGGAGATGGATAGCTCTGCATCCAACCTTGTGAGAATGGGGTCTTTCATGCTGGCATGCCTGTTGAAGGACCCCCGTATCAAGAGGCTTAAGGAGAAGGACCTGTACTGGGTCGCAACGCTACTAGACCCTCGGTACAAGCATAAAGTGTCAGAAATGTTACCAACATACCACAAGTCCGAAAAGATGCGGCATTTACAAACCAGCCTGCAAAACATGTTGTACAATGCTTTTAAGGGTGATGTCACTTCAGGAACTCATCAACATTCCAGGGGCAGAGGTGCCAGTAATCCTGCCACGAGCACACCTGCAAGGACAAAGCCCTTTGGCCGGTCTGTAACGTCAGACATGCAAATGTTTTTCTGTCCAAGGCAGCGCCACAACCCTTCTGGATCCACCCTCAAAGAACGCCTCGACCGGCAGGTAGCGGACTACCTGGCATTAACTGCAGATATCGACACTCTGAGGAGCGATGAACCCCTGGACTACTGGGTGCGCAGGCTTGATCTGTGGCCAGAGCTGTCACAATTTGCCATGAACCTCTTGTCTTGCCCAGCCTCAAGTGTGCTCTCAGAAAGGACCTTCAGTGCAGCAGGAGGGATTGTAACTGAGAAGAGAACTCGCCTAGGTCACAAAAGTGTCGATTACCTGACCTTTATTAAAATGAATGAGGGGTGGATCTCGGAGGGTTACTGCACGCCGGAAGACTTGTTCTGACTTCTATGCAGCTGTCCTTCTCTTCAAGCCTCATGACTCCACACACAGCTGTCCTTTAGCGTCCTCCTCCCTCCGCCACCGTTACAAACTAGGGTGCAAACCCTACTGGTTTAATTTTTTCTGGCCTCTGTGCTTCAGTGGCTGCAACCAAAAAAACTGGGCAAACAATGTCTACAAGGTCAACGTATGGCGAAAAATGACTATTTTCAGCATTTATATGGCATAATTTTTCTGGCCTCTGTGCTTCAGTGGCTGCAACCAAAAAAATTTATATTTTCAGCATTTATATGGCATATTTTTTCTGGCAACTGTGCTTCAGTGGCTGCGTCCAAAAAAACTGGGCAAACAATGTCTACAAGGTCAACACACTGGGCAAAAAATGCCTACAGGGCAAATAATGCCTAAAAGGTCAACTTATACACTACTACAGCGATGGATACGGATTACGTAAAATTTATTATGGCTGCTTGAAAAAAGTCACTCCGGTGTTTTTTCTGGAGACGGTAATATTATGGATATTTAGACAGAATGTGAACACGGGCACACAGCTAGATAGCAGTTGGTTGAATAACACACTGGGCAAAAAATGCCTACAGGGCAAATAATGCCTACAAGGTCAACTTATACACTACTACAGCGAGGGATACGGATTACGTAAAATTTATTATGGCTGCTTGAAAAAAGTCACTCCGGTGTTTTTTCTGGAGACGGTAATATTATGGATATTTAGACAGAATGTGAACACGGGCACACAGCTAGATAGCAGTTGGTTGAATAACACACTGGGCAAAAAATGCCTACAGGGCAAATAATGCCTAAAAGGTCAACTTATACACTACTACAGCGATGGATACGGATTACGTAAAATTTATTATGGCTGCTTGAAAAAAGTCACTCCGGTGTTTTTTCTGGAGACGGTAATATTATGGATATTTAGACAGAATGTGAACACGGGCACACAGCTAGATAGCAGTTGGTTGAATAACACACTGGGCAAAAAATGCCTACAGGGCAAATAATGCCTAAAAGGTCAACTTATACACTACTACAGCGGTAGTAAAATAAAAAAAAAGTTAAATAAAAAAAGAATGAATATTAAAAAAAAAAAATTAAAGTTGGTGCTGCTGAACTACTAGGAGCAGCAGATTAGCACACCAGTCCCACTCCCCAACACTGCTAGACTAATAGCACTGGGCTCTTATAGTAGTAGTAGTAGTAGTAGTAGTAGTAAAACAACAAAAAAATAAATAAAAGCAGTCCTTACAAGGACTATTGCTATTGCAGCAGTCAGCAGATGAGATCAGAAGCAGGACAGCTGCCCACTGCAGCTACATACAGAGCACTGCAGTAGAAGGTAGATTACTAGCCAGCAAAGCTACCTAAGCTTAAATGTCCCTCAAACCCCTGCAGACTTCTGTCCCTCCAATAACAGAGCAGTATCAAAACGATTACTAGCCAGCAAACTTTCAACTGTCCCTGAAATCACTAACAGGCAGCAGCTCTCTCCCTACACTATCTCTTCAGCACACACAGGCAGAGTGAAAAAAAGCTGCAGGGCTTCGGTTTTTATAGGGAAGGGGAGTGGTCCAAGGGAGAGCTTCCTGATTGGCTGCCATGTACCTGCTGGTCTGGGGTGAGAGGGCAAAAAAAAGCGCCAACAATGGCGAACCCAAAATGGCGAACGTCGCGCGACGTTCGCGAACTTCCGGCGAGCGCGAACACCCGATGTTCGCGCGAACAAGTTCGCCGGCGAACAGTTCGCGACATCTCTATTTATCACAGGGATTGGTCATTGGCTTGTTTTTCTTCTAGATTTTCTTTATTTTTTTATTCTGTAGAGAAATTGGAGGAAATGTTAATTTCCTGGTGTAATGTGCTTTTAGGGGTTATTGGAACAGGGAAAAGCATATGCACTTACAGTATACAGAATTCTGGTTAAAAATATAGAAAAGCATTGTAAGTGAATCTTTTAAGAGGATAAATGTATTTTTCAGCCTGCAAAAAGAATAAACAGATAATTATTGCAATTAATTTGACTAGGCCAGGATGTTTTCTATATTTAGAGAGACATCAGTGAGGATAGGCAAATGAGTTAGTAAATTGCAGCCAGCATAAATGCAAGATTATATCTTTTTGATGATCAGTATGTAGTTTTTACAATACACTTATGAGTGTTGTTTAGTATCTTTAAAGGGCACTACAGGACAGCAAACTAATATGCTAATATCAATTAAAATTTGAATTCAAGCTTAGGAGAGACAACTAAGGAAAACAATGTTACACAATGTGTAACAATATGTGCATTTCTTCTTGGTAAGAGAAACTATAAATTTTAAAGTTTATATTGAAAAAAATCAACCACAGAACAACTATCCAAAAGTTTAGTGTGGCTGTTGCCCCCAGGATGTCTGGCTAAGCATCACTATGTAACATTATTTTGAATCGTGAGAGGAACAGCAACTGCATGCATTTCAGGGGTTTAGCCAATTTTATTAACTCACAGGCCTGCTAGTGATGAAGCTAAGCTGTAGAAGTACACAGAAGTCCAAACATCCTCCCACCAGCTCATAAAATAATGACTGTCTATGGCATCTTAGCTTTGGCTTTCACCAGAACCCACAGATTGCCAGTCTTATTTCAGTTAATAATCAAATTTAAATGATTTAGACATTTTTGTTACAAGCTGAAGTACAAGTGGCAGTGTGTTTCCTCCTTTTCTTGGTGGAACAGTTTTTACATCTGCACTTCTGTGTGGTTCCCATTGTATTCTCTTTATAGGAGTTCCCCTAATATTAGAGTTTTCACAGTTGTTCCCTATAGGGTGCCTCAACCACAATGAAGGGGTGATATATTTTTATGTAGGTTACAACTTAAAATGGTGGGACTTTATTTACAATTAGTAAACCCATTGGAGTCTATGGGTGTCTTTTTCACAGTGAAACCTAGCAAAAAAATTCACTCATCACTATTTACAATTACTTAAAAATATATCACCAACAAGATTTTGCCACTGGCCCTCTGCCCACTTATTCATTTTGACGAGGAACATAGGCAGTTCACTAGTTAGTCTTATTATCAACAAATATACAGGGTAGCTGAGGTAATGCTGGTGGAAGAAGCCTATGCGTGTCTTATGTAAAATGTTATTGAACCTAGGGTTAGCCCAGGCCTTTAACAAGACAAGGCACTGGTGTATGCCCCAATAAAATGCATATAGTATATATATGAACAAAGCAATGACCACACTATAAGCTGCAGAAGGTTATCAGGCTGGAGCTAATTAAGGGATTGGACAGAAGCAGCATGGGGCTAAACTGCATGACAAAACAGAACCAGAACCAACAGTTAATTGGTGGAAAATGGTAATAGGCACTGGTATGCCAAAAGTAACCGGGTCTTTTAGGTGCAAAATTAGGGCACTAACTTATGTTATTCCAAGACTGATAGTAATTCTGGCTGAGGGAGTGAAAAAAGACATTTCACATAGTTAATGACATCCAACTCCCCATCCTTAAAATTCTGTCTTTGTTAATTGTTTACTGGTTTGACTGAGAATATTTCTCCTCCTGTGGATACTATTTGCACTGTGGTTAGTGAAAGGTTGGAAACCCTTTGGCACGGCTGCCTTAAATCACACTGCTGCTGGTATCTTCAAGGAAACAAGAATGCCACAACCACAAGCAAAGACAGAACATGCTACATAAATACAGCACTAACTGTGAGTGCATTTAAGTGTATCATTTCCCTTAGAGTATTATTGTAGTATAGGCATTTTATTTAGATTAAAGCCTTTATTTTTTGTATGTTTTTCTGTATTTGATATTATATACTTTTTATAGTATGCTACAGCTAGTAAAAAACCTTCTCCTTAAGAGTTTTACATGCTAAAAGTTCTAAAAGATTAGCTGTTGTCTAATATTCAACATTAATTAGCAGTAGTTAGATCTGTAATTAACCTGTGTCACCAAATGTGATTAATATTGAATAAATTGTTTCATATGAATGATATAATGAAGAATTTCAGTTCACTTGGTGATTACTCAACGTAGACTTTTGGCTTTGGTTTTTTATACCTCTGACAGATGTGCAGTCAGCTCAAGAAAATGAATGTTGCATGCTATTTTTATACTCCACATAACTTTTTGTCCTTTTATATTTTTTACATGATTAATTTTTGTCTAAATAAGAAGGTTGTGCCATAACTAAAAATATAATTCTCTGAAACAACAATAACATGGATGATGCTAGCATCAAAAAAAAACAGGTTTAGGTATAAAATCGGAGCTCACCCTCCTTGTGCAGCGTCTCTACCTTCAGTCGCAGCTCTCGCGGGATCCTCCTCACCTCGTTGAGGAGGTAACTTCAGTGCACAGATTTACCCCGTTTCACGGCGCAGAGCGAAGGATTCACAGGAGACGATATTGCTCAAATATCTTGCGGCTTTATTTGGCACATCGAGTGAGTTTCTAGCAGTGGGTTAGTGTGGAAAAACCTACGCGTTTCGTGCCCTCTTCCCAGGCACTTCGTCAGGGTATACCTTGACGAAGTGCCTGGGAAGAGGGCACGAAACGCGTAGGTTTTTCCACACTAACCCACTGCTAGAAACTCACTCGATGTGCCAAATAAAGCCGCAAGATATTTGAGCAATATCGTCTCCTGTGAATCCTTCGCTCTGCGCCGTGAAACGGGGTAAATCTGTGCAATGATGCTAGCATACCAGGGAATTATGTTATAAACAAGATCATCTTAACTGAAACCTTAGTATCTCAATGTTATAACATATTTTATTGTATTGTGTGTCCAAGGATGCACATCAAAGTACATTTTAACTATGTTATTTTGGCACCTTCTGCTACAAAGTGGTATGTGAAATGATTGGGAAACAGAAAAATCTTGTAAAGTGTAATTACTTTTTTCATTTAACATACAATATCTATTATTATACATACAATGAGAAATTCTTGTGGATGTGAGGGATCATGACAAATAAAATAGCGTTTCAAAATAGCGGATCTAGTAGAAATGCAGTCTAAAGCAGTAGGATTTTCATGAACTTTTCTTTAAAAAATATACCACTCATCTGAGTGCTTCTTTCATTACACACAATGGTAGAGAAAACAGCATTGAATGTTGATGACAAGCAGTATTCAGGCCCCCTCCTCTGTTCAGGGATTGTTTTTCCAATTTGGCATATAGTGTAAATGGCCACTGTCAAAACTCTTCTCAGTCCAAAATATACATTGCAGTCCTTGGAGTGTCCCTTTTCTTTTAGATGTAGAAAGACTGGTGAGTATTGTCCTGAGGAGTTAGCCCTCCTCCCAAATATTATAGATCCGAGCAGTCTACACTACACTGGACAGCATAGACTGCACCACTTTTCATTTACTTTGGTGTTGGGTTTTTTTTATGTATTGCTTGTTTTGGAAAATACAGGAATGTGATATTTGTTGAAAATTCTCCCAAGTTTTTCTAATGTTCTTGCCAAGTAAGAGGTGAATGTATTTGTTTTTACAGATACTGCTTCCCTCTGTTTGTCGGTCTAGTCTTTTGCTTGACCTTGATTTTGTTTTGACAAAGGCCCAGTCTGGGTTTCCACAAGTTTTCAAAGCTCCTTTTGAAATGCTTGTGCTCTGTACCTGCTCAGTTGAACTAAAGAAGCAACTTAGAATTTTTTAAGAAAACTCAAAGTCCAGTTGCTTAAAATTTTCTGTGCTTTGGCTTAATTGTGTAACTAGATAATATGTCGTGTGTATGCACATAATGAGTAAGCCAGAGCATTTGCTCAGTATGCATGTGCCCAAGCACTAAATAGGGTGCTGTTCCAAAATTACTATTGTTTTGCACATACAGAGTATGGCCTGTTTGCCTTCAAAGTTAATTTACTCATGATTTAACAAGAATCCATAGGTCATTTAAATTGCCCCAGACAAAAGTGCAAGAGTACTAAAGCATGCCCCATAGTGCTTATTTTGTAACTGAAGAGGCGTTATATATACAGTATTTTTCCAAAAAAGAAAACCTCTAGAATCATGTGAAATAAATATAAATCTGTATTTCAATCTGTTCTTACTAAGTGAGACAAATGCTGGTAAAATACATTTTCTGAATGCTCTAATTTAAATGTAGATTTTGACTTTTTATTGGAAGCTGGAAAAGAATACAAATAATATAGTCTGTAAGATAGTCAATGGAAATATTATTATTTGGCTACAAATTTGCCTAATGAATTAAATTGAGCTTACAATACAAAATCTATATTTATATCAAGTGCAATATTTGTGTAACTGTTGAGCGATTAGATGAAGTGCAGTGTATTAATTAAATGAAAATTTATTTTCCAACCATTGTATCCATCGGGTGAGAATCAATTTACTATAATAAGCTGCTAATGGCTAGTTAGGACAGCTATACTTTACAACCGAAAAAAAAAGTTTACAAATTGCACATGCGCAGTTACCAGTGATGTGTTATATCTATCTTTGTGGTGTAATTTTTATAAAAAGAGGGGCCACGTCCCTGACTGCAAACATATAGTGTGTGTGCGAACCCGTGAATCTCAGTTGATCCTTTATTGTTTTGCTGGCGAATTTTCACCAGCGAATTTTCGCGGCAGTTTCACGAATTTATTCGCCCATTACTACTCTACAGCAATAGCTCTTTATATCCTAAACTGCCTCACTTTTACTATACCAGGTCTGTATTATTCAGAGAGAAAACCTACTTCACATTATGCCATGCTTAAATCATTGGGATAATTAGAGAAGGTATGGCTCAGTGCTTAAGTTCCTGGACAGTGACTCAAGTTTCAATACCTTGTGACCTTTCAGTGAATTGATGAATATACATGTACCAGAAGCACACTTACACATCATTCTGGGCAGGAATGTGTCTGAATAGTGCTGTATGCACTGGAGACATAATTTAATGTTTTATTAACGATTATGAAAACAAGAAATGTAATTACTAGCGATGGGGGAATTGTCCCGTTTTGCTTTGCCGAAAAATCCACAAATTTCCAGCAAAATCTGCAAAGTGGCATAAAAATCGCAAAATCCTCGTAAATTTTGATGCTGGCATCAAAGTCAATGGGTGTTAAAGTCAATGGGCGTGACAGTTTTTGACGCGAGCAGCTTTTCCGGCGCATCCAATAAATTTTGACACCTGCGGATTTTCACAAATTTATTCCCCGGTGTTGAAACGCAAAAATTCGCTGCAAATTCATGCCTGGCCAATTTATTCACCCTTCACTAGTAATAACCTGATATGTGCAATCTCCATCATCATAAATGATGCATGCAATCTCCATTATCATACAGGTCCGGGTAAATTTTTGATAAATTAATAAAGGTGAACTACCTAACTGATCAACAAATACAATTCAAAATATAGGGTGCTTGAGAATGATGCCACATATTCAGTGCAAAGAACAGTGTGCTCTGTACTTGCCTCATGGTACACACTTTACGACTCATTTCAAAAATTAAAGTTTTACTGATATGTCTTTACTGAAGTTACATAAATTATTAATTAATTTCTTTATTATTATTATTATTAACATGTATTTATATAGCGCCAACATATTGCGTAGCACTGTAAAGTAAATGTGATTATACAACTAAATCACATGAATTATATACATAGAACATAAGGAGTTACATACATCACAATCAATACTGGTACAAAAGGTGAGGAAGGCCCTATGCATAGGCATACAGTCTAAAGGGAAGGGAGTAATACACAAGGTGTGGGAGTGGGCAAGATCGAGAAATGTGGTACTGTATGTGGTGTTGCGTTTGGTTTGCAGAAAGGTTGGGAGAAAGTTCCAGAGGAGGGGTGCAGCCCTTGCAAAGTCTTGAATGTGAGCATGTGAGGAGGTAATGAGAGAAGAGTTGAGTAGCAGGTCAGTAGAGGAGTGTAGTAAGCGGTTGGGTGAGTATATAGAGATGAGTTCAAAGATGTAGGGTGGGGCAGAGTTATGAAGTGCTTTGAAAGTCAGTGTCATTAATTTGAATTTGATTCTGAAAGGTAATGGAAGCCAGTGCAGGGATTGACAGAATGACGAGGCAGAGGAGGAGCGGTTGCTGAGGTGTATGAGCCTCGCAGCAGTGTTCATTATGGACTGGAGAGGTGACAGTCTCTGGAGGGGAAGGCCAATTAAAAGAGAGTTACAGTAGTCTAGACGTGATATGATGAGAGAGTGAATAAGAATTTTAGCAGCATCTTGGGTGATAAATGATCGTATTTTGGCTATGTTCCTTAGGTGGAATTGACATGATTTAATAAGTGACTGGATATGAGGAGTGAATGACAGAGCACAATCTAGGATAACACCAAGGCACTGGGCCTGGGGAGAGGGGGTGATAGTGGAATTGTTAACTATGATGGATACTTCCGGGATGTTACTGGTGTTAGTTGGAGGAAAGAGAACCATTTCAGTTTTAGAGAGGTTCAATTTCTTGGTTTCTTTTTTAAGATGGTCCATTAGTTTGCTGTGCATTTGTTTCAAAATTAATAGTTTTTATAAAGTTAAATCTACTTGCAAGCCCTAAGTAGAGAATATGAGCCTATACAGAATGTTGTATCCTTTTTAGTGTTTTGAACTTACTGTATGCTATATTTCTGCTTAATAGAATCACAAAGGAATTTTATTCAAACTACAAAATTATGGGAAACTCAGAGATGAGGTGTAAAAGACTCCATTTGAATAATGGAAATATGTTAAACTACACCCTCAGAGGCTCCTTTTTCTTGGAAGAAATGAATTTATCTGAGAAATTCCACTTCTCTTTTTCCTTCTGCTTCCTATATTAATGTTAAATCCAATTTCGGAGGAATCCGTATCATACAGTGTTTTTTCATCAAAATAATTCTTTGCTTTCTTTGGGCTTAAGCATTGTTTATAGCCAGTATCTTCCGAGATGGAGACTGATATACACAATTTGGTTGTTTTTTTTTGGAATTTTATATAATATCAACTGTCTGTAAATGCAGTTATAATTGACAGTGCTTAGAATTTGTTTTGCAATTGAAACCCTTTCCTTACCACACTTCTTGTAGCATCGGATCACATCTCCTAAACCGCAATTAACCCTTTGCAATCCAGGGTCCTGAATTCTCTTTGCTCATAAAAGATACTGGAAACTGGGATTTAAAGTACAGTGCCCCCACCTAGTGGGCACTGAGGAGCATACATGAGGGCATTTCCACTAGGAAAATAAAACACACAGTTTGCAGTAAACCAATGTAACTTTTATATAACAGTTTTGAAAAATGCAAATGCCATATTATTCCTGTGCTGGGAAATGTGGGTCTGTCTAACACCTAGCGCAGTCTCTACCTCCATAACAACACAGTTCAGATCACATGAAATGCCCCTTACCCCAGAGCTCTCATTAACCAGGAAGCAATACCTCCTCTATATGAGGTACATTCTTGACCAGGCTGGATAAATTCACAGACAGAAAAACAGAGGTAAGACTTGTCTGATCCCCTACATAATAAAGGCAGTGTCTTGTTTATAGGATTAAATATTGTTTTTCCATGACTCTTAACTAAACTGCCAAATCTATTGGGTGAACTTCCAAGAACAAGTAATTTCCCTATAAATGTTCACAATTTGTCATCTAAACTTCTCCATCTTTGTATTTATTAAAACATCCTAGTATTATTTCTCTCTTCTGTTCTGTATTTTACAATAGAACATCATGTTTGTATGATTATGTTCCCACAAAAGAATAATATGTATGTATGTACTGTCTATTTATTTATAAATATTTATTTATAAATAAATATTTATTTATTATAAAGTAAAGTGTTCAATTCACAGAAAAGGTACTGTATAGCTCATGTGCCTTATCTTGGTTTTCTTCTGTTTTGTCCTCCGTTTTAATTATTACATTCAACACTTGTCTTGTATGTACACTAAGTAAGTAAATAACAATTCACTCCAATAAAGAGTTCTGTTAACATCAGGTTTAATAGTTTTGGAACTCCTTTTTAAACATGTAGTACAATCAATAATGCTAAACAACACAAAAGAACAAGAGCAATTACAGACGCTCTCATTACAGGCAAAAGCTGGCATGTAGTTCTCCAGCAGAATTCTACTTTAATTGGGTTCTTGCAAGCCAGAGAATATGAATTCAATCTCATTTTATAAACAAAATTTCACTAGCAATGTTGAGCATAAGTATACAGAATTTAGGTATGCTGTGTACAAAGTGCACACTTGAACCAAGGCTTTGACTTGTTTAATATCCCTTCTGTCACTTTGTTCTCCTCATTGTTCTCCTTATAGAACCCCTGGGGACCTTTGCAGCTGAATAGACGTGTAAGATCTAGTAGCTTGTTAAGATGAGCATTTTTCATTAGTGACATAGGAACTGAATGCATTTATTCACATGAGACTACTTGGTGTATTTCCCCTTACATATATTTCCCAAGACTGTCCCTATTCTGAAAATGTTACATTTAAAAATTCTCACATTTCTGCATTGGGAAATTCAAATGAATTGTTCTAATTATGTAAATGTATTTATCTTCTGTGATGTAAAGTACAGTAATATCAGATTCCAAAAGCAATTTGAAATAAAGTTCCTCTTTTTTTTATATAGGGAAAGTCTGAAGAAAATCCACTGAATGGCAAAAGAAAGCAAAATCTTGTATATTTGTGGCCTTAGAACAAGCATGCACACTTTATACCGACTTTCCATTGCTTAATGAAAGTGCCATGATAGGCACATGATAGGCACATGATTCCACTGCCTCATAAAATAGGTTTATATAAGAATTAGATATACTGTAAGGAGCCTAATAATTTGTTATGATTATATTTAATAAAGTGTAAAAGTTGTGTCTTACTCATTCCACCTATTTTAATATGCAAATGGAAAATAGGAAATGCATGCTTTTTTAATTATTGCATTTATTTAAAGAACAATTATGCAATAACCAGTTAACCCTAGTTGATCAACTGATGAACCTAATGTAATTGAAAATTAGGTCAAGCTGATTGGACACAGCCACACTTAAAGGAAATTACACATTACATGAGGAAAAAAGTTGAGTATATTAATCTGGATTTCAAAGCCATTTCTAAGGCTCCCTGACTCCACAGAACCACAAAGGGAACCTTATCACTAAATGGAAAAGACATTGAGCAGTGGCTGCAAGCCTATCTAGCATTTGTCTTTGAATGCTATTTATAATTTTGCCTTAAAATAATTTGCCTGATGCTTTTACATTACCTATCTGCCCCCCCCCATGTTTCTTTATGAGGGGGCTGCCATATTTGTGCAATGGGAATCTATTAGAATTAGTAATTCAAACTGACAGTCTGAGAAGGGACAGTCCGGTTTGCAAAACAGTCAGGTTTAGGAACTTCAAGTAACAATTACTTACAAAAGCAGAACTTACAATTACTTACAAAAGCAGAATTCCTATAGGTCAATTTTAGTTAATATTTTGAAAATACATTTTTTAGTGTCAGTATCTCTTTAAAAACTCGACCAGAAAAATTTGACGTTTAATTAATAGGTCCCATAATGTACAACATTACCACCCTACTTCTTTGGTGAAGCTTTAGTTCTCCTTTAGGGGACTGCTGTCCATAGCAGGTATTAAAAAGAGTTGTAAGTAGGGCCAATTACATTTACAGTACATTTGCATTTGTTGATCATAGTTGCCTCTTTTACTTCACATTTTCTTGATTCTGTTCCTAATTGTTTATACCGTTTGATGCCACGCAAAACACAAGCACAATACTCCCCAGCCACACTTTTTAGCTTACACGTAAAGGAGAAGCAAATCCATGGGGGTATGTTAATGTTAGGGCATCCTGAAGGATTGTAATGACTTGCCTCATACCCCGAGCCGGTGCTCCTCTTAGCAGAAAACTGCACCAGCCTAGTGCACTTGCGAGCAAGCTATGCTCTTGTTCCCTTCTTTTTTTGCATGGCCACACATGCATAGCAGAGTAAAAAGCCAGCTTTTTCATTCTTCTGCGTATGTGTGCTAACAGGAGCACTGACCAGAGGTATAAGGTATAGGTAAGTCATTACAATCCTTGGGGGGTGGCCTAATATTTGGCACCCCACATTGAATTGCAACTTGTCTTCTTTAATTAATTGCAATAATAACAAAAGTAGTTCAGTTCAGTAGTTGTACTTGCAATGTGGAATAAATGTTATGGTTACTCAGTAGTATTACACAGATATGAACTGTGTATGACAATATGTCTCCATAGAACATAGCTATACAAGTCAAGGATACTTTGATTTATCAAAGTGGAGGAAATTGCATTTGTTGACTGTTGTACTTAAATAATATTATCCCTCTTCCTATTTTACTTCTTTGTAAAATAGTAAAGGAGAAGAGTTATTTTCAGGTAGGAAATAGTTGCATTGCATAAATGGCAAGTAATATCAAAACTGATGTTCTGGGAAAAATGCCAAAAAATACAAGGGTCACTGGACAAACAAGAATCTTTGTAAAACTACCTCATGTTGTGATAGCTGCTGATCAAGCAAAATACTTTTATAAATGGTACAGGATGAGATGTGGCTGCTAGAGAAGTAAATGCTTTGTAGGGGACAGTTTTAGTAGTTAGAAAATAAAATGCATAAAGTTATTTATTTTATAAATAAGCTATGGAGTGAATATAAACATATTGATATAAATACATACAAAATATATTAGAATAAATGATTGAAATGAACTGACATTGCATACTGTGATATTCACTGGTGTGTGCATATTTAATAAGCTGTCAGTTTATGCCTCATGGATGATAAGTGCTCCTGAGCTGCAGCTGTGTTTGTCCTCCTTCAGGGACACTTGTCTATTGCTCTGCAATGTTAAAACACACAACAAGTTATATGTTGGCAACAGAACTGTTTAATATAGAATATACCTTTCAAGGGAGCAATTGCACAAGATCTAGTTAACCCATCAAGTATCGGCTGGTTGATTGCTTTGAGTTATTAGTCCTGATTTAAATATTTATTTATATTTTAATACCCCCTAAGTTTCATAAACTGGGAAGGGCCCTAGAACAAGAAGTAGCCTTTTATACCAGTGGATTAGCACAGAAAAATATATAAGTAATATATATATATGTAAGTTGGGCCAGTCACTCAAGGATGGTACAGCCGTTCCACAGTTTGCAGAAACTGGAGAGACACCTGTATTCTTACAAATAAAAATCTAAAAAGAAAAGTACTGAATCTCTAAACTGGGGTGGCTTGCCTGCCCCACACTATAGTCTTGCTGCTTGTTTGTGATCTGGAGAGACCACTGCATTTAATACAGTGATTAATGAATGTAGAATTCAAAAAGGGTTTGGGTCAAGTTTATTTAGAGATTTTCTTGCCTGAGCAACTGGGAAAAATATCTGGATACTATGATATCTGGTCAATGCCATGCTTAGAAGAAACATTGGAGCTATTTTGTTTTTTTATGAAGAATAGGGATGTAGCGAACTGTTCGCCGGCGAACTAGTTCGCGCGAACTTCGACTGTTCGCGTCCGCCGAATGTTCGCGAACGTCGCGCGACGTTCGCCAATTTGAGTTCGCGTTCGATTCGAATAAAAATCGTTCGACCATTCGATTCCTTCGACCGCTAAAATCGAACGATTTCCATTCGTTCGAACGATTGTAAGCATTCGATCGAATGAAAAGCATTCGATCGAATGGCTTCGATCGTTCGATTCGAACGAAAATCCTTCGATCGAACGATTAAAATCCTTCGATCGTTCGAATCGAACGATTTTGCGGGTGTTCGAAGTTCGCAAACTGTTCGCGAACTGTTCGCATTTTTGCCGGTGTTCACGAACGGCGTTCGCGAACACCAAAACGGCAGTTCGCTACATCTCTAATGAAGAACAGTTTTAGCCTAGTGGAAAGGAACTTTTCTAACAATGTACGGCAATGTATATGTTACTGGAGAGCTAAAATGCCTTACCCGCAATGTCATTTTGCCTTCTCATTGACTCCATTGTATTTCTGCAAAAATTTCACAACATTGTTCATGGTCTTGCAATTTTTTTTGCCAAAGTAAAATGCCACAGATTTGTCTTAACTACAAGGACTATTTCCCATCAATATGGAATTATGCTAACTGTATTAATATCTAGTGATGGCATGGATTTGCGAAACTGCAGCAAAAATGTGCTGTGACAAAAATGTCACAGAGACAAAAAAATCACAATAAGAAAAAACATCCATTGACTTTAATGCATTTGGACAAAAAGTCACTGAGACAAAAAAAAAGACGATGAGACAAAAAAAGTCAGCACAAGAACAAACATCCGTTGACTTTGTATTGAGAAAAAAACATCAATTCATTGACTTCAATGCAGTCAACAGTTTTGAAAAAAAAATTTGGTGAAGCGAAACAGGACAGATTCTCTCATCACCAGTAATAACAAGTATAATGTACTGTCATTGCATAGAAAATGTGACTCAGTCAAAAACAAAAAATTATTTGTTTAAACGGGACTTAATTGGAAATTACTTTCATATATTTTAGAGCTTTTTGAATAACTAGTTTCCAGGGTATAGAGCCATTAAATGTAGTATTATTATTATTATTATTATTATTATATTTAACTATGATTTTCCAAAACCAAAGTGTTTAGAATGTATCTATTGCCATCTTTGCATTACAAACTTGGTTTTCATTAAACTTGTTCATGTCCAGCTTTAAATTGATTGTTTATATTACAGTGCCGTGAAAGAAATAAAATAACTGAATCCGTGGGCATTGCAGCACATTTTAATCAATACATAGTAAGCTTTGGAGACCCCTAAGCAAGTAACAATAAAAACAAAGTCTAAGAAACATTTGAAATAGGTAGGACTCTATGGGAAAAAAAACTGACGTGTTTGTTTATAAGATGAGCGTGAAGAGGAAGGAATTTCAATAAAATAAAATCTTTTATTTATTGTCTTAGTACTGATGCGTATATGAAACACTACCTATGAAAATAATAATGGTGTCTAGCACTGCAGCAGTAGTCAGAATGCATTTCTGTAATATATTTATCTATTTATTTATAAAACTTTTACATTTTTTTTTAATCCAGACTCACCTCTCAAGAAGGCATCATCCCTCTGATCGTCTGAACTGTATTCTCTATGAACTCTCTGTTACATCCCAAACAATACGCCAGTGGAATCTTAAGGTAAAAAAGCAACCCTTTTATTGGTTCTTCTTTAAAAAAAGCAGTACCATGTATCTTAAAACATGATTCTGGTTAAAGGGTCCCCCATTGGGGTTACAATTTAATGCACTGGTTTAATGTTTTACTTACTTTAGCACATGTACTAAGGCAAGAGTGGAAGGGTGCTACAAACCACTAGCATTAAAATTAGAATGCAAACTGTTACAATATTATAAGTACCCTGAAGTATAGCATTAGTGCCCAAGGTATTGTAGCTGCCCTTTAGACAAGCTTTAGACAGAAAAAAACTGACAAAAAGGGGCATATTTATCAAGGGTCAAATTTCGAATTGAAAAAACGTCGAAATTAGAATTCAAAATGACCAACCGAAATTAAGTCAAAGTTTTTTTGGGTCGAATAGGTCAGTTTTCAATCAAATAGGTCTGTATTCAACCAAATTCAAATCATTCGAATTGAAGCAATATCACTTTCGATCGAATTGGGATCAAACTTTTTCCCAAAAAAAACTTGGTTTTTCAAAGTCCACCAATTGACTCCAGATAGGCTCTAGGAGGTCCCCCATAAGCTAAAACAGCAATTCAGCAGGTTTTAGATGGCAAATGATCAAAAGTCAAATTTTTATAGAGACAGTACATGATAAATTTCAATATTCTAATTTTCAATTTTTTTGCAAATTCAAATTGAATTTGGACTGTTCCCTAGTCGAAGTACACAAAAATAGCTCTAAATTCAAACTTTTTCAATTCGAAAATTCACCTCAACCTTTGATAAATCTGCCCCCAAGTGTTGACATTACTTGTTGAACAAAAGTAGAACTGTGAACAGAGTTATATACTCAGGGCCAGATTTACATAGTGGGCGCCCCTAGGCCCACTACCGTTTGTCACCCCTGTCCCCTCCAGGGGGACAGGAACAATGGGGATTGTTGCACCGGAAATTTAAGAAATTATTGTATCTCCAGCGCATCCCCAGTGTTTTTGAACCAATGTGGGTGTGGTTGGGCAGCATGCCGTCCCCCTAAAATCCTGCCGCCCTAGGCCCGGCCCTAGGTGGCCTTTCCACAAATCCGGGCCTGTATATACTGTAAAAATTATTTATGCTGTATTCATTTTATTGGCATTGGTGCCAGAAGGCATTCTTTAATTTCCTACCCACATCAGTTGCCAGCTTTCCTAAATTTCTTGACGTTATTTGCTTGTTATGGCAGTAAGGCAGCGTGGACGAATAAGAGTCAGCATGGGAGTGAGATTAATGTGGAGGCCTACTTGATAGTTTTCAAGGCTGAGAAAAAATATGCGAGTGCTAAAAAAAACTGCAACAAAACTTGTGGAACTTTTTTCTCAACTACTATCTTAAAAAAAATACTTTTTTTCTCAGAAAAAAAGTTGCATGTCAGTGAGAATAACATTGTTTCAATCATTTTGAATGAGGATAAAAAACTTGAATATACAGTATCCTATATAATAAAGTTGAAGTGTCTCTGCGTCCAGTCCCTGTGTCCGTGGGATAGCGCTACTGCGCATGTGCCCCACGGACCGTCTCTGGCGAATGTTTGACTACATATGTTCTAGCGCCTGTTAATTTAACCGGCTTAATGTCTAGTAAATATATAATTACAGCTGTTAGGGACTCATTAACTCCTATTGAACCTCGCCAGCTTTCACATGCCGAGTTTTTTCTGGCAACTTTTCATATGCTTTATTCTTTAATAGATCTCGACTAGTGATGGGTGAATAAATTTGGCAGGCACGAATTTGCGGGGATTTTCTGCGTTTCACCGACATTGAATACATTTGTGAATATTCACCTGCAAAAAATTGTTGCGCGTCAAAATTGAAAATTATTTTGACACTCATTGACTTCAATGCATTTGCTAATTTTTCGCCCATCACTAATCTTGACTTTCCAAATTTCCAACGAATATTCTCATATATATTTGTACTCCTGTATTTTTGCTGCGTATTTTCTCGAATCATGAAAAAGTTTTCATGATTTGAGAAAACGAGTACAAATATACATGAGAATATTCTTTGGACCTAAAACTCGCCTTTTGATAAATCAGCCCCTTAATGTACTGTATGGGGAACGTGAAGCAATGGAGTTCGTAGTGAATTAGGATTAAAAATATTATTGTTTACATTGTACTTGTCAAATTGTCTGGAGGCCTGTAACATCCAAATCAGAAAATGGAATGAAACAAGGGGTACTCTGATGTAAATATCTGCAGTTTTGTGTTTTAGTACACTCTTATATCTGTATTTCTACTAAACAAGAACATTTCTTTAAACAAGAAATGTACTCTCTAGTCCTGATACCATGAACTGTTTTCTTCTTTGCTGCACTTTCTTGCTTGTTAAGATAATAATTTGGAAGTAGTTATAATTACCTTTATCGTGTTTGTTAATAAAATGGGATTGTGTGATGTCAGTGTTGAAAATGGTTTGTGATATATAGTAATATTTGTAAGTTTATAGTGTGTAATTTTTTAAGAGCTGCATGATTAAATGTAAAGAACACGTGGTTGATAAGATGGTTAACAACTGTAATTCCAAATTTAAATAAAAAAAAGATTTCAAGTATTTACAAGTGTGTTGAACACAGAACCTAGTTTTATTAGTAGTAGGAGTAGCAGCAATTGGACTTATATGATTAATACTTGGTTAATTTAAACAGAATAATTGACAGCATATTTAAAATGCAGTAGCAACAGAAAGCATACCAAAAATAAGAACACAGGAATCCCAAACCCATATAGGTTTCCCCAGATATAAACATATTGATTTTAACACTGCATGAGACATTAAACTGACATATTCTATTTCTTATTTATTGTTTTTTTAGTCTCTCACACATCTTCTCTTTGTTGACAAATGGGAAAGACTAATTCATTATTCTAGCTTTGCATATTTTCTACTTTGCTTGCTTGAGGCTAAGTGAAATTTTTCAATTTTTCAACATGTTTTCATTTGACAGACTGCATTTTTCACTGTGCTAGTTAGCCAAATAAGGTTAGTAAAATGAATATTTAATGTGGAAACTTGTTTTGTATCTACCATTGCAGCTTTCATTATTTTAACAATCTACTTCATATTTTCTTAAAAAAAGGAAAATATACAATGTGTACTTTTATTCTTTTTTTTATTAAATATGCTGCTTATTAAGAAAAAAAAGTTCAGACATATACACAAAACAGCTTTGAGAATCCATGATTTGTTCAAGCAGGATCCATAGTTGGTTGTGCTAATGATGTTTGTATGATACTGTTTCTTCTTTTTGTTGCATGAACACTTTTTCCTACTTCAGACAAACTCACAATTTATAAAAAAAAAAACTTGAATGTTTATTTATGAAAAAATCTGAATGCAAAACAACTCTATTGAATTCAATTGTGAAAAAAACCTTTTTTAAGTTTATAGGCTCAAATACCTTGAATGTTTAGAGCAGTGATCCGCAACATGTTGCTCCTCAACCCCTTGGATGTTGCTCTCAGTGGCATCAAACGCAGGTTCTTATTTTTGAATTCCAGGCTTGGACACAAGCTTTGGTTGCATAAAAAACAGATTTACCACCAACCAGAGCCTCCAGTAGGCTGCCACAGTCCACATAGGGGCTTCCAATAGCCAATCACAACCCTTATTCAGCACCACCCAGGAACATTTTTCATGCTTGTGTTGCTCCCCAACTCTTTTTACATCTGAATGTTGCTCAAGGGTGAAAAAGGTTGGGGACCCCTGGTTTAGAGTTTATAGATAAAGTTGAAAATCTCAAATTAAAAAATGTCTTGAATTTTGCCTAGGACAGCTCCCATTGACTGCTACATGACCTTGCCAGCTTTCAAATGCCGGTTTTTATACATTCAAATTTTCTAGGTTTTTGCTGAATAAATACCAGACATTCCAGTTTTTGAAAATATAATTTGAAATTGTGAGTTTTTGTGCAAAAGCAAAAATAAAATTGTGGCAAAAATTCAAATTCGAACCTTGATAAATCATCCCCTATATGTAGATTTAAACTTGGGGCAGAAGTGTGAAGTTAGAACTCACCACAATAAAATTGGTGAACTCCATTGATAAATACTATTATTAAAATCCAATAGGAATGAAAAGAACATGGGTGAGTTTTTCTAGCAGATGCCAGCCTGACCTCCTTGTCAATTCTATAAAAATCCAATACTGCTCAATGCTTTTAAGAATGGATGCCTAGATGGTGATATCCATATGGGGTTCACAGAGATGGCTTTCATTAACACATGCATCAATCAGTTTTCAAAATACAGTATTTGCTGGAAATTCTACTTTCTCCACTCTCCTGGCTGTAGGATTGTTATACCTTTCAGGTGCGTCTGAAATTTTATTTTAAACTTACCTTATTTAACTTAAGTGTTTGCATATTTTTCCTATATTGTTCATCTTCCTTATATGAGGATTATAATAGTTGCCCATTGTTTCAACAGGCTTGTCTTTACTAATTCATGTAGTCTGATCATGAAAAACAATTAGGAGCTTTTAATTTAGCCTATGCTGATTCACAGCTGTGTTCCATCGGATACAGTAGATGGTGGCTATAGGGTTAGCAATGATAACTTCAAATCCTGGAATTGGTTTGGATTTAGGCTCGCCTTGGTTGCTCCAGTTGCCTTTTATAAACCCATAGGAGATTAGTTTGTGGGGATGTAAATTGATATGTAATATCAGAAAAAAATGAGTAGGTGCTTCCTTTTTATTACTTAACTTAAAATATAAATTAGTGAAGAGCAAAATTTATATTGAGGTCACCTATAGACCAGTGCATTTGGTGAGTTTTTAGCAGTTTCGTGACTTTTTGATGATGCAAAATGGGTCAGATTTGCCCATCACTATTGAATATATAATGTGAGCTTTCAGGAATAATTGGCATATAATACATTAGACTTAAGCTGCAACTTTACCACAAAAAACTCTAGAAACTATTTATGAATAACAAAAAGACAGACTTCAACAACACATCAACACCTCTCTAGTTCAGAAACCAACAAACAAATCTAAGATGTCAGTATTATCAAAGGACTCTCACTCTGCCTATAGACAAAATCAGACTGTTCAATGACACGGGAGAAAGAATTCTACCATGACAAAAAAGGAATGTGCTACACAAAACACAACACCAAGCCACCATACTAACTTCTATCACCAGGTCACAACATAAATTCTAGATAAAAAGCATAATGAGCTCCCCAACATCACCAAACAAGAACAAAATGCCATCTGCTCAATCAAAGGAAATAGCATCACAATAAAACCATCAGACGTGGGAGCGGTAGTAATCATGAATACAGTGGATTACATATTAGAAGCACATGGACATTGTGTAAAGTTCCACATGTGACAAACACAAAAATGCACATCTGCCTGCCTTCACCAAAGTGTAAAACCTTTACCCACATTCATACAGCAGACAAGGTACCTATACCACAATGCTGGCAGGGACATATAATTAAGGAAATCTTTATCCTGAAAGTCATCTAATTTGGTATACCTTATCCTGTGTGTCAAAATGCCCAACTACAGGGCTATATGTGGGTGAAACTGGACTACATCAGCAGATGCCCATAGGTCTAATATAAATTGTGTTAAAACTAATTTCCCTGTAGCAGTACATTTCTAGTAGTGACTAGATTACTGATGACCTTGGAGTCACAATACTAATGGGAACCTTTAAAACAAAACAGGGTCGAAAGGTGTGGGAATGTAAATTCATGCATAAATTAAGTAACCTTCAATGTGGACTCTCAAAAGACAGAAGCTCTATGTCCCAATATGAATGTTGCTAACATCATCCCAGGGAGGTGTGACATCTGCATCCAGTGGACTTTCAAAATAACTTTCTACAGTTGCTTCAGGACATCTGTCACCTCACAACTAAAGGCCCCCATATACGGGCCGATCAAAGCTGCAAACAGACCGAGTTGGCAGCTTATTGGCCCATGTGTGGGGCCGTCCAATGGGCATCCCCTATCGATATCTGGCTGAAAGTTGGGCAGGTGTAAAAATTCCGTCGGATCGCGGCCGCTTCTTTTCATTGATGCAGTCCTGTGATCTGCCTGCTCGTTTGGCCTCCATTCTGATCCAATCGTTGGCCCTAGGGCCCAGGATCAGATCAACCCAATATCGCCCACTTCAATGTGGTGGCCCTGTGTATGGCCACCATAAGTGTCCATTATATTAACCTCTGCAGAGGGATCATGACTGAGAGGCTGAGCAATATCTGGAACGTAATTGGATTTCACAAAAACTTGTCAGATTGATAACAATATATAATATAATATTTTAATTGGTCAAATGAAGAAATAACACTGGAATTAATAGCAAAACAAATCACAAACAGCTCAAGCCACGTATTCCTGTTTGTCCAATTTTAGTTTGGATCTATCAATGGCCTCACCTCTACCTCTGTAGATTAAATGGGTTAAGCACCAACAAAGTTTATTGATTTGTGCAGCTTCTGTTTCTACTAATCACTGATTCTGAGATGTAGCCAAGCACCCAGGGAGTAGCACCACCTAACTTTTACACTCAAGCTAGTGTGGAGAGTGTGGCCAGTTGGGTAAAAATATCCTACAGTACCTAGCTTTAGCCTTGCCTTTTTACCTGCCTGTGTTTCAATATATTTTTTTCTGTTTGTCAAACTCCTTGGTGCAAATTCACTAAGCGCCGAACGCTAGCGTTACTTCGCTAGCGTTTGGCATTTTCGTTACTGCACAAATTCACTAATGAACGCTGGCGTAGATTCGCTAGTGTTACTTCGCACCCTTACGCCTGGCGAATTTTCGCTACAGACGTAACTACGCAAATTCATTAACGCGCGCAGTGTACTGAACGCTACCTTTTACGCTAGACTTCCTTCGCCACCTCAGACCAGGCGAAGCGCAATAGAGTAGATAGGGATTGCTTAAAAAAAAGTCAAAAATTTTTCTAAATCCCAAAAAACGCTGGCGTGTTTTCTACATTATGGGTGATAGGCTGAAAAAGATCGAAAATTTTTTTGGGGCTCCCCTTCTTCCCCCCTACATTTCCTGACTCATGGCAACTTACCTATACAGTGGGCACATGTGTAGGGCAAAATAAATTTTTTATTTCCCAGGCATTTGTAGTGATTCTATGTATTCCTCCATTGAAATTTGAATTTGGCGCCGTATGCAAATTAACCATCGCTAGCGTAACTTTGCTTCGCTTAGCGAATCAACGCTAGCGCAACTTCGCAACCTTACGCTACCCCTGAGCGCAACTTCGGATTTTAGTGAATTTGCGAAGCGCTGGCGAAACTACGCCTGGCGAAGTGTGGCAAAGTTACGCCTGGCGCAACTACGAATCTTAGTGAATTTGCCCCCTTGTGTCTCAGATCAGTTCATTCTTGGTTTTCACTAAACAAACACATTCAAACCAACCCTTAGTGGCCCATAGTGGTCCCTGATTCTTGACAAGTGGTTACAAAATATAGATTTTCATGCCAAGACCTTATTCTGCTTCTGATTGTTCCTTTTCAATTTAATGAAATACAAATCCACTTTTACTATGGAAACATCTCTTTTCCAGCTTCTTTGGGGCATTATACTGTACCTTGCTATGTTTTTTTACAGTGCAATATTTTTTTACTTGTACACTAAATACAAATTTGCTTGTTAAAGTAATCTTGCCTACTAATTGCAGCTTATTTTATTAACAGAAATCATGTTTTCATTCTAAGTAATTCAATGCTTGGCAGCACTCTGAAAAAACGAATTCTACCTCCCCTACTGCGGTGAAGGACTGATTATTTGTTTACACAAGATGAAAGAGTCAATAAGTAAGTTTTTCAAATCTGTGAGTAGGGATGTAGCGAACTGTTCGCCGGCGAACTAGTTCGCGCGAACTTCGACTGTTCGCGTCCGCCGAATGTTCGCGAACGTCGCGCGACGTTCGCCAATTGGTGTTCGCGTTCGATTCGAAGTAAAATTTCGTTCGACCATTCGACCATTCGACCGTTCGATCGCTAAAATCGAACGATTTCCATTCGTTCGAACGATTATAAGCATTCGATTGAATTAAAATCATTCGATCGAATAGCTTCGATCGTTCGATTCGAACGAAAATCGTTCGATCGTACGAATAAAATCCTTCGATCGTTCGATCGAACGATTTTATCGAGCGTTCGAAGTTCGCGAACTGTTCGCGAACTGTTCGCTTTTTTGCCGGTGTTCGCGAACGGCGTTCGCGAACATCAAATCGGCAGTTCGCTACATCACTATCTGTGAGCAGGAACATTTGTCTTTTAGATAGGAAGTTGCATGCCTGAAGCAAAACACAGTTTGACTTTTTAGAAAATAACTGTTTGCTTTGAATATGCTGTAGAGAAAATACACTTTAAAGAGAGAGAATATAAAAAATAAATAAGCTTGAAAAATTATATAATTCTATATATCTATAGAGTATGTTCTTATATTCAATGCAAAAGCAACAGAGAAACATTTTTAATACATTGAAAATATAAGTATTTGAGTGCTAAAAATTGGAAAACAAACCTTTGGTTTGGTTCATAGAAGACATACTACATATTCAACATTATTAGGGTGTAGCTATGGACGGAACTGACCTGTTTTGCTTCATCGAACATTAGCAAAATGGCAAAATTCACTGAATTGTATTGAAGTACAGCATTTTTTTTTTTTTGACGTGCGACAAATTGCCATTTGACTGCGTAGATTTGCTCAGAATTTTATTGCAAATTCAATTGATACCATCATAACCCATCAATTCACCAAAGCCTGATGCTGAACCAGTTTCAGTCTAGTTACTTAATAAGGAAAAAGCCTACTATTGTGTCTATCCAAACTTTTAACTCATTTGTTATCTGCCACAGTACATCTAGTTAGGGGGTATCACACTGGTATTTGCACCATAAATGCAGGCCACTCAGTGAAAGGAAAAACAGTCCATTTATTTTTTTCCAGCAGCAGTACAATTGCAACAGCTTTGTAAGAGTCTTACCGATGCGGCGGGGACGCCCGCCGCATGGTCCTCGAGCCGGCGCTGGCGCCGGCGCCATCTTGGAATCTAGGGCAGGCACGCTGGCGCAGAACATCTCGCCTTGCACCCCTCGTTAAGTCCAGGTGGCACCCAAGTAAGCTGAGGGCTCCTCCCGAAGCACAACGGTGGTCACACTACTGGTGAAGCCGAGCCGAGACCAGGGTGCTTGGCATTTGTTCTGGTATCGGTTGCCGGCCGTGACAAGCTTGTGTTCAGCATCAAAAGTCCAACACAACAGAATTTTGCTAACGTTACTCAAGTTTGCATTTGAATATACAGGGACTGGCTGTGGAGATATACAAACAGAATATAGTGAACTAGTCTACTTCACCCCCATGCAAGTCTTTCTTTGGCCCCTTTAAGTTCAATAAGGACAGCATGTTAAAACTTATTTTTCCCTTTGCTTTGCAACAATATTTGTTCTAAACTGACAGACAGACTGACAAATTATATTTTTTTTGGCCATTATCTGGCGAATCAAATAGTGATGATTGTGGCTCTTTCTATACTGAAAAGCAGTTAAAACTCCCAGAGTTTACCTAACACCATAATCCTTCATCCACATGTCTAGCATCTAGTTCTACCCTTTGTATTTCACCTGCATATACTAAATAATGCAATACAACATCAATTGCCATCGAATTATGCTTTTTTTTATTTTGCAAATGAATGAATGTTGGTGTCCTTTACCAGATAAGTGATAGCAGTTTGCTAGGCATGTGAAATGCTAGGGACTGAGGAAGCTATTTACATAGTTTTGCAGTAGGAATTATGGATGACATGAATGCATGCGGCAAGGGGGCACATATGACTGAATTTTGGATGAACTTGTTTTGAATTGATAACTTTAATGTTTTGCAAATACAAGCTCCAACACTCTCCAATCAATAGTCAATTTACAGTTGCTAACCATATATTATAATGTTATTACCACACCATCTGATGTGTGTTTATATTTTATGCTTACATGGTTTGATTTAAAACATTTTTCCTCGAGTGCTTTCTTATAGGTGATGGTATATACACAGTATGTAAAAATAATGTATTTATAGTGAGAGAGGGGGAATATTGTTTAGAATTTAAACTTTATTTGCTTTAAGATTATATACTTTTTATCTTTATCTTAACATGTACATGTTTACTTCACGCACTTGCAGCATTGAAATAGATTTTCTCTGATGTTTTATATATACCTTTTAGTGTTTTACAATATGCTTGTTAAGCATTCCTTGAGAGAGATATAATATAAAATGATTGTATCCAACTAGTAGCACTGTGCTTTGTTCATAAATGTAATTACTAATCTAAGGTAATGCACACCATAATGAACTCAGTCTTTTCTTATAAAGCAAATCAGCAATGAGCATAGAACATCTTATAATCTATTCTCCTGTAGTTCATATTGTCATCTGCAGTAAAATGTCTCATTTATTACCCTATCTGATTTTTTTCCCAACACAATCTTGATATTTAGCCAAATGAAAGAAAGCGGTATAATGCTTTAGTTACAATATTTAAGAATCCGTTTATCATTACAGCAGCAATGGTATATTTTATTTCTTTTAATCTTTATATGCCACTTCTATTTCCTATTTATTCACAAAGAGAGAATATAAATTAGAACTGAGAAGTTTTCAACAAAACAGTTCTGTATGTAGTATAAACAATATGTTCTTATGTTCATTAGTAGGGATGTAGCGAACGTCGGAAAAAAAGTTCGCGAACATATTCGCGAACTTGCACAAAAATGCGAGCGGTTCGCGAACGGTTCGCGAACCCCATAGACTTCAATGGGAAGGCGAACTTTAACATCTAAAAAAGACATTTCTGGCCAGAAAAATGATTTTAAAGTTGTTTAAAGGGTGCAACGACCTGGACAGTGGCATGCCAGAGGGGGATCAAGGGCAAAAATGTATCTGAAAAATCTGCGATGGATACGGATTACGTAAAATATATTATGGCTGCTTGAAAAAGTCACTCCGGTGTTTTTTCTGGAGACGGTAATATTATGGATATTTAGACAGAATGTGAACAAGGTCACACAGCTAGATGGCTGTTGGTTGAATAACACACTGGGCAAAAAATGCCTACAGGGCAAATAATGCCTAAAAGGTCAACTTATACACTACTACAGCGATGGATACGGATTACGTAAAATTTATTATGGCTGCTTGAAAAAAGTCACTCCGGTGTTTTTTCTGGAGACGGTAATATTATGGATATTTAGACAGAATGTGAACAAGGTCACACAGCTAGATGGCTGTTGGTTGAATAACACACTGGGCAAAAAATGCCTACAGGGCAAATAATGCCTAAAAGGTCAACTTATACACTACTACAGCGGTAGTAAAATAAAAAAAAGTAAAATAAAAAAAAAATGAATATTAAAAAAAAAAAATTACAGTTGGTGCTGCTGAACTACTAGGAGCAGCAGATTAGCACACCAGTCCCACTCCCCAACACTGCTAGACTAATAGCACTGGGCTCTTATAGTAGTAGTAGTAGTAGTAGTAGTAGTAGTAGTAGTAAAACAACAAAAAAATAAATAAAAGCAGTCCTTACAAGGACTACTGTTATTGCAGCAGTCAGCAGATGAGATCAGAAGCAGGACAGCTGCCCACTGCAGCTACATACAGAGCACTGCAGTAGAAGGTAGATTACTAGCCAGCAAAGCTACCTAAGCTTAAATGTCCCTCAAACCCCTGCAGACTTCTGTCCCTCCAATAACAGAGCAGTATCAAAACGATTACTAGCCAGCAAACTTTCAACTGTCCCTGAAATCACTAACAGGCAGCAGCTCTCTCCCTACACTATCTCTTCAGCACACACAGGCAGAGTGAAAAAAACGCTGCAGGGCTTCGGTTTTTATAGGGAAGGGGAGTGGTCCAGGGGAGAGCTTCCTGATTGGCTGCCATGTACCTGCTGGTCTGGGGTGAGAGGGCAAAAAAAAGCGCCAACAATGGCGAACCCAAAATGGCGAACGTCGCGCGACGTTCGCGAACTTCCGGCGAGCGCGAACACCCGATGTTCGCGCGAACAAGTTCGCCGGCGAACAGTTCGCGCCATCTCTATTCATTAGTGAAACCTGTCATTACTTCAGTAAGAGACAGGGTAATATATAGTTTTCCCACCCCATTAACACTTCTTAAGATTGGACTAATTGAGTCTGAAGAGCCTTAGGTGCTACTAGGATGACTTGGGGTACAATATGTTTGTCCTATAATACAGCAGTTCTGGAAAGAAGTACTGCAAATTAAATGATTAAAGAAAAACTGGGATTGCCCAGAATGAAATGTTTGTTTTGTCTGGATGAGGGTATAATGCAATAAATGAACACTTGGGGGCCGATTCACGAAGGGTCGAATATCGAGGGTTAATTAACCCTCGATATTCGACTGGGAACTAAAATCGTACGACTTCGAATATCGAAGTCGAACGATTTTGCGCAAATCCTGCGATCGATCGATCGAAGGATTTTTCATTCGATCGAACTATTAAATCCTTCGAATCGAACGATTGGAAGGATTTTAATCCAACGATCGAACGAAAATCCTTCGATCAAAAAATCACAGGCAAGCCTATGGGGACCTTCCCCATAGGCTAACATTGACTTCGGCAGCTTTTAGCTGCCGAAGTAGGGGGTCGAAGTTTTTTTAAATGGACAGTACTTCGACCATCGAATGGTCGAATAGTCGAACGATTTTTACTTCGAATCGTTCGAATTCGATCGAATTCGATTGAATTTAACCAATTCAATGGTCGAAGTACCCAAAAAATACTTCGAAATTCAAATTTTTTTTTATTCGAATCCTTCACCCGAAATCCGTGAATCGGCCCCTTGAAGTAGAACTAAAGAAGTAAGGCAGAAATGTTATACATTTTGTTTTGGGTGTTTATGCCAGACAAAGTTAACCACAGCCCTTTAGTAGTAAAGCTTTGTGCCTCCCAATATGACCTTGTAGCTCCTCATCTTCTTTTCTGCTGCTTATTGATTCTGCATAAAAATGCACTTGTTCATTGTGGTCACGATGTTCTTATTAAATGACTTGGACACCCTCAGTGTCTAGGGGTTATCTTTATGATTTTTCTAGTACCCATGCCATAGTACCAATACAAATGAAGCATGCAAACTTTACTGAAGTCAGTAAAGAAAGATGTTAACATTACAATAAAGTATTGTAAAGCTGTGCAGCCACAGGATTAAGTGCTGCACTCAAGTTTAGTGATGGGCAAATTTATTCAGCAGGCATGGATTTACTGGGAATTTCCGAATTTTGCCTCCCACAAATGTTTTCGTGAAACTGCGGCAAAAATTCACAGGCAAATAATTAGACTTGTTAAAAAAAGTTGTCACATGAATCTGTCAAAATTGGCACACACATAAAGCGTTTCGCAATTTTTTTTTGCAATTTTGACAATTTTTCGTCAAAGCAAAATGGGGGAGATTCATCCATCACTACTTAAGTTTATATTTATACTGTTTTGCTGAAGAGAAGCATGTCAAGTTTCCAACAACAAATGGACTATACACAATACAATTCATACAGATATACTCAACAATAACATACAGGGCCAGGCCAGCAGGGCGTGCTAGGCAACCCGGCCGGCAAGCCCCGCCTCCATAAGTATCAAAAATTCTGTCAATAAATTAAGAGACTGTTATGAAGGAAAAAAGTAAGACAGGGGTATGTTTGTCTTATAATATTTCTAGTTTATGCTCCGCCAGGTAGTTTTAAATTCACTCGGTTTACTTTGTTTGTTAAAAATATGGCCTCGGTTGGAAACAGAGTGAGTCCATTGTTATCTGTTGCACACTATCTGATATGAGGATTAGGCCATCCATTTAGGATCACCATAATCCCATTAAAGGTGCAATGTTCAGGCTGTGATTACCACATGCCATAAAGATACTGGGCTTTATTCTAAGAAACTACATAGATATCCAAAGAAAAGGACGGCACTCCAATACTTGGAATAAATATTTATTCCAAACACATACAAGGATCCAACGCCCAATTCTTATTCTAAGAAATATTTACAAATGAGCTTAAATGGGAACTGAACATATGGTATGCTGCAAATGAGCTCAGCAATCCATGTCTGTGTGCAGTGGCTAACTTCACAATGCAAATTACAGTATAAGACTATTTATGAAAATAATATTTTAATACTTAAATAATTAAAATATGTTTTATCTTTTAATATCACATTATAAATATATATACTTATCTTGGTTCCTCTACCTCTTCTCACACTATACCCCGTACATGTCAGATGCTATTTGATCCTTGCCCTTAGTGGTTTCTTGTTACAGTGATATGTGGGTAGGAGCAGAAGTACCCAACCAATGGAGGGACTGTGGATTGGACCTACGTCTGCCTACATTTATTAAACAAAAACCGGAGTGGAGCGCTGCTTCCGGAATTTGGCAGCCTCATAAATATCCACCCGTGTTATTTGGCTATCCGGACGAGGTGAGACCCTGTGCTGTGCCACCGCACGTACTTGTAAATCGGATGTGCATTCTCTGACAGCGTTGTTCGGTTGCCCCGACAACCCCTTACTGCAAACAGACTGATGGCTGGAGGAAACAGCCTGGGCACACCCACTGCCACACTGTCCGCTGATTGGGCAATCCTGACATTGCAGCGACTGCCTCGGTAACCTCCCCCTGCTAACAGATGGGCGTACATATGCTCTGTGACGCTAAGGCACACACCCACCACTATACTGTTGACTGATTGGACTGCGGCGACACCGCAGCGTCTTTGATTGGATCACGGCTTGGATCTAGGATAATAGCTTTATTCTGACACGGGGGCATTCTCTGATTTTCCTTTATATATACCTGTTTTTAACGATTCTTTCTAGCCTGCTCTGCTATACTAAATAGCACTCCTGATGCCCCACGCTTCCCTCTCTTATCCTCACGCCTTAACTTTAACCCCTAACACGATCACTTTGTTTGGTGGTTGCTTGGCAACAGATTTGGGCGCCAAAAAACAGCCAGTGGGTTTAAATTCTGGGATGGTGATGGGATTCTGGTTGTTTGTTTGTAATCTCCTGACGAAGATCCCTGTGAGGGATCGAAACGTTGAGTGGAATAAACTTATTTTTTCAACTTTAAAGAAAATCCTGTGAGTGTCGCTGTTCTTGCGAATATCCTATTTTGTTGGCTGGCACCCAGGCTGTCACGGAGTTAACGGTGTGCACTTTTGGACGTGGTATATAGATATCTATATATATATATATCTATATCTATATCTATATCTATATATATATATATATATATATATATATATATATATATATATATATATATATATATATATATATATATATATATATATATATATATATATATATCTATCTATCTATCTATCTATATATATATATATATATAAAATATACTTTATTTGCTCATTTGCTTACATTTTTCAATGCTCAGCAACTTTGTTTTTGCAATTCACTGCCACAGAAAATGTTTTTCAGATTTATTGTAATTAATTTAGCTTTCTGGACGCCAGATGCTGCAAGTGACTTTCATATGCACAATGTATTTCATTTTATTTGTTTTCGACAGATTTATATAAAAAAAAAGCCTGCAATCATTTCAAGCCATATGCAGAATTGTTCTGCAAGTTTAACAAGGCATTTAACAACAGATTTAACATAAGGTAGAATATAGTGAAGGTGATTAGAAGTGTTATAAAGAGGGCAATCACAGTTGGGTCAAAAATGTATTTTTCCATTCATTTTAAATAAAGTGAAAATCATGAATGGTTTAAATATTGTGGGAAAAGAAAATTTAATTTCAACTTGCTTGAATGCCCCAACTGACTTTAATAGAATCTTGGGTTTTAGGTGATGCAAATTTTAATTTTGTTGTTTTATTATTATAATAAATCTTGACTAATTGTGGCAAAAGTTTGCAATTACACAAATAAGGTTAATGCTCCCATGTGGCTTTAAATGCCTACACTTCCTTGTTCTCTGATTGCTGGACAAAAGCCCATGTATCTACCTTTGCTTATTAGCATAATGTGTACAGGCTATCATTGGCCCAGAGGCTGATGGCAAGTTCCTGCCACACTTCAGTATAGTGCTATATAGAGAGTGGGGCTTCCTCTTTCCCCTGCCACTCCAGGAGAGAGTGGATGCACTGGGAGCCTGAAGCCACACCCACAGTAAAGGGAAGGCTTCGGTGAAGTCAGTCATACAGGGACCCCATGAATGAGGAGTAGTCAACACAGGGTAGTTCTCAGTAACAACACTTTCTAGGAAAGTGAGGCAGATAGAACTAGTGAGCAAGAGCAGCTTGACTCCAACTAGGAGGGATAGCAAGGGGGTAGCTCTTCCCTCAGGCAAGACTGGCCTGTAGTGTAGGGATCACAGTCTCATAGGGATTTAGGTTTAGTGAGTTCCCTGATCCTGATGTGAGGATCCAGTTCATGGTACAGAGATCCTGAGGGTGCATCTATCTATGTGATACGCTATCTCCACAAAGTGCTGGTTCTGAAATGCTATGTTGTTACCTGACATGTATATACCTCAGAGGATTAAACCCCTGATTTGCGCTTTAAAAGAATAAAGCCTGTTGCGGTTTGTTTTGTTCAAGAAACTTCTGGCATCCAATTCTTTTATATAGTCATGCAGCACAAGTGAGCTATAGTTGCACAACACCATTACTTCACCCTTTTAAGTAGCAAAAGCCCATCCTGTGGAGAAAGGGTCAAATGTAACCAGTGCTCTGCCTGTTTCCTAGCCTGACAATGTCTAGCCTAGCCTCAATGGGGTTACATTAATAAATATGAACATTAGACTTCCAATTTCCATTGGCTTTGCTGCAACGATCTGTTGGTCACGGCCACCATGGGCAACCACTCAAATCTATTTCAGTTTTCAACACGTATTAAGGTAATACATGTTGTATAATTTTCTCTCCATAGCTATGTTTACATAGTTCTTTGAATATCACAGCTTTCCTTATTTATTTCCATTCATTTATTGTGGCATTTAATTTAAAGATTTCAGTTTGCATTACTAGTTTACTTGGGGGGGGCAGTTGGAATTTGTCTCTAGAGCACTCAATAATTTACAGGCAAGAATGTTTCTGTTTGCTTTTTAAAAGAATTTCCCCTGAAACCTACTGAATAATTCATGAATCATTTGCAAAACTAGACAAAGTAAAAACAAATTTAATGACAAAGTACTTTGGTATTCCACCAAAGCTGATAACTAGCTGTATGACTTTTTGTATTTGTACTTCATCTGTGTTGAGTTGACACATTCTTTCTAGAAAATGAAGAAATTAACCTAAAAATGAAATCTGCAGTAGTGAAAGATACCATTTTTCTATATAGTTACTATGAATAAAAAATTACTTCCAGTTTCACATGTGCAACCATTTTTCTTGCATATTATGCAATCTTTTCTTTTTAACTGTATTATCAACTTGCCACTTGCAAGAAAGTTTCACTAAAGACTTTTGTTGTTTTGCGGTGTCCAGACTCCAGATTTGTAATTGTGTTCTTTGCAATTTAAAAAAAAAATGCAATTGTGAATATGCTAGAATAGACTATATTAAATTTTAAAAACTCAAGCATGTTAATACTGCAAGTTTCTATAGACATCTATACAAAGATTTCGAGCAACTTTATTTTATTATTTCATCAGTTTATTAAAAAAGTTTAGATTTTTCGACCCCACTGAAAGGTATTTCAACAATGTGATCTTTTTTTTTTCATATGACTTTTTCCATGAAAAATGTGACTGTGACTATTCAGCCTGAGTTGCTACATATATTTAATACAACATTTGTAGCAATCATTTCCCCACAATTATTTTTTCCTGTCAACTGTAAAATTGATAAATCTGCTTCCCAGGCACATAAAGGGTTCTATTTTTCTCTGATTGTACTTTCAAAGGGGAAAACACAATTTCTTTTGTGGGGAAAAAAATTTATTTTTTCTTGATTTATTAAACCCAGCTGGTGTTAAAAGTCCAAATAAAAAAGTACTCCAACTCAGACCTGGCGAGTTCATGTAGATACAATGGCAGATTTCCAGAAGATATCCTGATTTGCAATGGGTTTCTGAAAAAGTTTAGAAGTCAAATCAAAAAAGTTGCGGTATTAAGATTTTTTCACGATTTTATCGAGTTTTTTCCCGCACAAGAAATTTTGGGAAATTTTATTGATAAATAGGGGGGAAAATCTATGCGTATTTGGTTGGAGTAGTTTACAGAAAAAAATTTTGAATTAGATAAATAACCCCCTAAATCAATGCGCATGAAGTGGATTATGTATAAGTATGGGATCAATTATCTGGAAACCATTATCCATTAAAGCTCTGAATTATGGGAAGGCCATCTCCCATAGACTTAATTTTAATAAAATAATTCTAATTTATAATAATGATTACCTGTTTCTCTGTAATAATAAAACATATATATATATATATATATATATATATATATATATATATATATATATATATATATATATATATATATATATATAATATTATATATATATAATCACTGTGTGTATATGTGTGTGTGTATATATATATATATATATATATATATATATATATATATATATCATTGTATATATTTATGTATCCATAGAAAAATGCTGAAGCAAACCAGGATTTCTCAATCAAGAAATGTATTTATTGGATCAACATTCCGGCCCTCACAGGGGCATTTATCAAGATAACAAAAACTTGTAAGTGCAAGAGTTTTATAGACTCACCCACCAGTGAACCATCACCAAACCACACCCACAGTCTCAAGTTAACCCATGGTGAACCATATGGTGCAGCAGATATATATTGCAAATGGTGATCTGACAGACAAAGTGCATAGTGCCATTTCATAAATATTATAAATATGAATAGTACTATTATAAATTCACATAAATACAGTATACTGATGTTATAAAATACTTTAAAAACAGTGTGTTAAAAACAATATATCAATATCTCACAGTTGCAGATTAGACAGGGAATCCTTTCTTATAAACCGTAACAGTCCTAGTGCTACCTAATATTATAAAGATGGGGTGAATTAACAGTACTCATTAAGTCCATGGGGGGTAACGGTATTTAGCATCTTAATTCAATAGACCTCTCTTTGTGAAAGCACGAGGTCCCAGTTTCCTCCCCTATTTGGTTCTGGCACTAAATCAATGTCCATGAATCTCAGTGTAGGTAGTCTATGGCCCATTTTTAAAAAAATGTTGTGATAAAGATAAATCTGATTTCCCAGTTTCAAAAGCACGCTTAATTGAGGATCTATGATTACCCATCCTTTCTCGTAATGTGTTTTGTGTCTTTCCAAAATATGATAGACCACATGGTCATGTTATCATATAAATAACATGTGTGGGTATGCAAGAGATCCGATGCTTAATTAAAATGTATTTGCCAGAGTGGGGGTGTCTAAAGGATGTAACAGATGTCATGTATCTACAAGTAGTACATTCTGCACATTTGTAACATCCTTTCTTAAGTTTACTTAATATATTTCCACTGTACTCATAACATTCAACAGGATCTGTCTGCTATAGCAAGTCCCTTCGATTCTGTCCTCATTTATAACCCCACAATGGTGTTTGGGATAATTTTTTATCACTCTGTAGGATGGGCCAACTGTTCTCCACAATAGATTTAATTACAGGAGAACCTGTAGTGTAGCAGCTTGTCACAAATGAAACATTGTTGTTCTTTCAAAGACAAACATTATTGTATTTCACATTCCTGAATTAAATGGTTTTGAGCCTTTTCCGAAGATTTTAGTTAATGTACATTGATTATAGCTCCTTTGTTTAAAACGATTCAAAGTTTCTAACAATTGCTTTTCACAAATGTCCTGGTTAGAGTTATTTCTCATGGTTCGTAAAAACTGTTAAAAAGGGACTGCCTTATGGTTCTAGACAAAGTTAAATCCGCTATTCGATACTATTTTTTTTTAAAGAATGCTTTTTATTGAATTTTAACAACACATAAAAAATAGGGGGGGGGGAAAGAGGGTAGGAAAGAGAGAAGAAAGAAAAGAGAAAAAAAATAAATAAATAATAAATAGAAATAATTTGGCTGGAGGCACAAATGACAGTTACAGTGAGGTCGCTAGTGATTCAGTCCATGGAGACCAGACATCTTCAAATTTCCCTGGACACCCTCTCGCCACATATGTAAGTTTGTAAAGTTCCAATTGAGAGTTGACAAGGGCGATCCAGTGCCGCAAAGTCGGGGGTGATGGTCCCATCCAGTGAAGTGCAATGGTCTTTTTACCGTAGAACAAAAGCAGTCGCATTAAGGTTCTAGTTCGGGCTCTGGGTGCCATGGAATCTACTAATCCCAACAAACAAGTGGCAGGGTTAAGTACCTGGGGTAGGGCTAGTTCTGTTCCCATAAATTGAGTGACCTGGTGCCAAAACCTGTTCACAGCAGGACAATGCCACATCATATGAAGAAAATCGGCTAGCTGTTCACTACACCTCGGACACTTAGGTAGATCACGTTTACCCATAGCATGCAATTTTTGAGGGGTAAGATAGGTCTGATGCACAATTTTAAACTGAACAAGTTTGTCCCTAGTGCTAACAAGGGGTTTGTACAAAGAACCAATAATTTCGTCCCAGTCATCTTGGGTTAACTGAATCCCACTGGCTTCCCACTTATATTTAACTCTAGGGCGTGGATCATATTTCCGAGATAGGAGCAGCTTGTAGGACTTAGAGAGGAGCTTCACCTTAAGTGGGCGGGAGATCAGTTCCTCAATGTCAGGAGACTGCACAAGTGGGGGCGTGGGGAACTGGGTAGTGCACAAGTGAGCAATCTGCAGGTATCTGAACTCAGAAAGGTTAGGACGGGAGGTGGCCTGTTGCAGGAGGGGAAGGGTGTTCAAAACATTGTCAGTGTACAGGTGTTTGACATGTTTAACTCCAAGTCTAGCCCACGTCCCCGCCTCTGTAAAAGTAGAAAAGTGCACTAGATTACTATTGCCCCACAGGGGCGTTTCGGGAGAAATACTCCCTGTCTTGTCCGTTAGGTGTATCATGACATCCCAAGCTCTTTTAGTAGCATCAAGCACCGGTGGTAAGGGGCTGATATCCTTCCTGCACCTATACAAAGCATTCTTAAGGCTTTCTATAGAGGTAAAGTAAAGGGCTTCCAAGGTCGATGCTGGATTTTCAGTATCAAAGCATCGCCAATTAGCTATGTGAGTACTCTGTGAAGCTAAATAATACAACTCATAATTAGGGGATGCGAGGCCTAGATGTTCAGGCAAGGCATTCAGAGTTGCACGGGAGAGTGTCGGGGTCTTGTTCCCCCAGATGAATGAGGACTGGATACGATCGATCTCCTGTAGAGATTTTTTCGGGATATGACACGGTGTGTTACCCAGAACATACAAAAATTTCGGCAGGAAAACCATCTTGCAGATATTGATTCTGCCAATAAGAGTAAGGGGTAGGTTTGCCCAGTGGTCCAGGGTCAATTTGAATTTGTGTAAAAGTGGCTGGAGATTGTGCAATAGAAACGTGGACGGATGCCTATGAATGTGTAACCCTAAGTATTTGAAAGAGTGGACTACTTGCAGTTCACATTGAGGGTCCAGCATATCTGGGGACAGATTGTCTAAAGGAAAAATCATAGACTTATCCCAATTTATTTGGAGGCCTGAGAAGTTCCCAAAATGCTTGACAATACCCAAGGAGGACTGCAAAGAGATGTGGTGATCAGCAAGATAGAGTAGTGTGTCGTCTGCGTACATTGAAATCTTTTCCTCAACTGTTTTATAGAGAAGGCCTCTGACTAGGGGGGATTGCCGAATTTCAATGGCCATAGGCTCGATAGCCAGGGCGAAAAGGAGGGGAGAGAGAGGGCAGCCCTGTCGGGTGCCCCGGGATAAGCTAAATGCAGGTGAAAGTATCCCATTAAACCTGATGGCTGCTTGGGGCTCCTTGTACAGTAATTGGACCCATTTTATGAAAGCAGGGCCGAATCCCATTCTAAACAAGACTTCCCAGAGGTAAGGCCACTCAATGGAATCGAAAGCCTTGGCCGTATCGAGGGAAACCACCAATCTGGATCCTACATTCTCATGAGGCAATTGTAAATTAAGGAATAGCCTTCTAAGGTTAAATGAGGTAGATTTGGCAGGCATGAATCCAGATTGGTCAGGTTCCACCAAAGTCGACACCACCTTGTACAGTCGATTAGCTAACACTTTGGCAAGGATTTTAACCTCCATATTCAGAAGGGAGATTGGGCGATAGGAGGAGCATAGTAGTTCATCCTTCCCAGGTTTCGGAATAAGGACAATAGTCGCTTCAGCAAATGATTTTGGAAAGGAGAAGTCCCGAAAGGCAGAGGATAGTGTTTCATGGAGAATGGGGACAAGTTCCTTGACATGAATCTTGTACCAGTCTATAGGAAAACCGTCCGGTCCGGGGGCCTTCCCTGAGGGAAAGGATAAAATGGCTTCAGCCAGCTCAAATTGGGAAATGGGGGCATCTATAAATGTAGCCTGGGCCTGAGAGAGTTTTGGAATGGGTATAGTGTCAAGATAGTCGTGCAGTTCTGCTGCAGAGTAGTGGGCGGTAGAAGCATACAAAGCTTTATAAAACTCACTAAACGCTAAGGAAATATCCTTAGGAGAGGTAAGGATAGCCCCAGAGCACGTTTTAATTTTGGGAATGGCAGTGGAGGTCTCCTGTGCTTTGGCTAGAAACGCCAGAGGTTTTCCATTTTTGTCCCCTAGGGCGAACATTGTGCTAGTGGCATGGAGCATTTTTTTCTTAGTTAGTTCTATCTTGTACAGATTTAGGCGTCTAAGAGCCGACGCAAATTCTGCATGATTGACCAATGATGGGTCAAGTATGTAAGCGGATTCGGATTCCCTCAAGCCAGTTCCAAAGTCTCCAAAGCATCCTTACCATGTGCCCTCACCGCAGCTATAGATGCTATTAAGTTACCTCTCAGAACAGCTTTGAGGGCATCCCACGTAATTTGGGGGGAAGCAGATAGTCGGTTATCCTGCCAATAATGGGTAATGGCGGTCGTGGAGTTGGTTACCACAGTCTCATTATTTAACTAGAAGGGGCTAAGTCTCCACTGCCTAGAGGTAGGGTCTGGAATCAAGGCTAGTGAGAGGAGTAAGGGAGCATGGTCGGAGATTGCTCTGGGTAGGTATCGGATCTCACGTACTTTAGGCAAGAGATCGGAGGAGAGCAGAGCCAAGTCTATTCTAGAAAGAGAGTGGTGAGTGGCCGAATAGCAGGAGAACTCTTGTCTCTCGGGGAACTTCCACCTCCAAACATCAGTCAAGCCATAAGCCATGGCCCATTCTGCAAGTTTCGAGGTGGTGGGGGCCGTTGTAGAAAGTCTGTCAATAGCAGGAATGAAGCAGGCATTAAAATCTCCCATAATGCAAAGGGGGGCCGGGGGGAGTTGTACTATACCCTGATATATTTCCTTAAGCACCACATCAGTGAAAGGGGGGGGAATGTATACATTCACCAGTAAAAGAGGGCTTCCAGCTATGGTACAAGCCAATATCTGGTAACGGCCTAACCTATCAGAGCGAATATCAAGAAAGTCTAAAGGGAGGCCCTTACGGATAAGGAGAGACGTACCTCGAGCATAAGAAGAGAACGTGGTATGATACGTCCAGGGTTTGCGCAAAGCCAGGACCCTATTCCCTGTCAGATGCGTTTCTTGGAGCAAAAGAATGTGAGGGTTGTACGTTTTGAGATAGTTAAAAACCAATGCACGTTTAACCTTATCGTTCAAACCCCTCACATTCCAAGATACAATAGTTACTACAGACATGGTAACCCACAGAGACAATATATACTCACAATCCCCAATTCGACTCCATGGCACCCAGGCGACACCTCGATCATCAAGGTAAGTTGAGAGCAGATATTCCAGCCAAAACCAAAAAAAAAACTAAAAAGACAGAAGGACAGAGAGAAGAGAGGGAGAAAGAACACATCACAAACCCATACATACCCCAAAAACACCCCCCACCCTGCCCAGTCCTGAAAGTACAGCGGGCTTAATATCCCAAACGTCATGGAACTGGAGAAAGTGGTTGCCCATAGCTCAGTCGCTGCCAGCTGAGAGATCTGTGAAAGCGAGCCGTGGGCTGGAAATCAGCAGGACCAAAAAATAGCTGATGGACAAAAAATTGTAGGACATCTGAACCTGGCAAACACGTTTCCACTGTGCAGACACGGATCTTGAGAGGGTCCCAAACCAAACATTACTCTTGGCCGAAGGGTGGTCAGAGCCTGTGAAGAGGGGTTAGCCACTTGGTAGGTTGTATAAGGCGTACGGCAACGCCGGACTCCGTGTGGGAGGCTAAAATGGACAGGAATAAGGCAACTGTCATGCCGATCAGGCGTGGAGATAGGGGTATCCTCAGACTCGGGAGCAGGGTAGCCATAAGTCGGGTCAATACAGGGCACAGAGCCACGCTCAGCCATGAAAAAGTGAGGAAACTCCCACACAGAGAGAGGTAATCAAGGCACACAGCGGAGTCCAACTATAGTCATTTGTAAACCAGAAAGGGTAACTCAACACAGAGGACAGGCCACACGCCCAAAATCTGTGTAGCGTCCGTGTAAAAAAAAAAAAAAATACAGTAACGGCTTAGTAGCCCGTAAACAAGTAAGTACCTGTAGGCCCACAGGAGCCAAGCCAAGTGTGAGCGGCCGCATCCAATTAGTGGAGGAGCCAGGGGAGCCCCATACGAATCCAGGTTAGGGAGGGTTCCTGAAGCGACACTGTGGGTCATGGCCTAGGGCTTCGTCTAGGCCTCGCTTCTAGCCACTCCAGGGCGTCTTCCGGAACGGAAAAGAAATGAGCCTTGTTGCCCTCCACGACTTTGAGTCGCGCGGGGTACAGCATGGAGTAAATAAGATTACGATCCCGCAACCTTTTCTTGACTTCAGTAAAAGTGCTGCTTAGTTTCTGCAGGTGCGTGGAATAATCCGGGTACAAGGAGATCGGGGCGCCGTTAAACTCAAGCTTCCCCATCGACCGAGCTGCGGTCAAAGCAGTGTCTCTGTCTCTGAAGTGCAAAAGTCGGATAAGGAACGGGCGTGGTGGGGCTCCTGGTGGTCTGGGCCTCCCTGGGACGCGGTGTGCCCTCTCCACAGTGAAGTGCGCTGTGGTAATAGAGTCTGAAGCCATGATTCGGCAAAGTCCACCGCATGCTCACCTTCCGAGCCCTCTGGGAGACCCACCACGCGGACATTGTTCCGCCGCTGACGGTTTTCATAATCATCTAGTTGCGCAGCCTGTAGCTTGAGCTGATGGCGCAGGTCGTCCAACCGCTCTGGGAGTGGCCGATAGGAGTCTTCGAGATTGCTCACTCTAGCCTCAACCTCCGCTGTGCGTTCCCTTATAGTCTGCAGATCGACCTTAATGAGAGACAAATCAACCTTCACCTCGTCAATTCGGGCAGTTAAAGTAGCCTGACAGGTAGCAATGGCGGCCAAAACAGGAGCCATGGTTGTATCAGGCCCAGGCCCCTCCGACGACTCAGGTGGAGAATGACCGTCGGCGCCATCTTGGGCGGGTCGCCTCACGTATTGATCCATCTTTTGCGACGTATCAGCAGGTTTTTTCGGACCCTTAGAGCCACCCATGTTCACCAGGTAAGGCACAGTACCAAAGGGGTATAGAGTCCCAAAAAAATTTTCGGTCAGGGTAGAAGCAGGATCAATGTGCCCACGGAGCTCACCGCTGTGCGACCAGTTACTTCGGCATTCGGCCACGCCCCCCCATTCGATACTATTTTAAAGAGAACGAGACAGATGACGTCAATCATGTAACAATTTGGGAAGCTCACAAATGCTGCATCAGGGGGACACTGATCCAACTCTGATTGCAGCGTATGATGACGACTTGCTAATGTTTCTTACGAATCCACTCTCCATGGTTCCAAACCTTAATATACTTTTCGAGAAATACAGCCAAATCAGTAACTTCAAAATCAATTTTTCCAAATCCCTAGCCATAAATATTTCTATACCACTCTCAACAATTCAAAATCTATCGTTGAACTTCCCATATAGCTGGGTGAATCGATCTAGGAATAATGATCACTAAAGATTATGATGATTGGGTAGAAGTGAATTGCAAAACTTTACATACCAAAATACTTAAGGACTTAAGAAACTGGGCAACACAACCTATATCCTGGATTGGAAGAATTAATGTCGTTAAGATGAACATTATGCCTAGTGATGGGCGAATTTGCGCCGAAGAATTCGCAAAACGGCCAATGTCGTTTTTTTTTATGCCGGCGCCGGTTTTTGACTTTTTGATGCGAATTTTCGTGGGCGTTTCGCGAATTTATTCACTGGCGGCGAATCGCGCAAATTTGCCGCAAATTCGCACCTGGCGAATAAATTCGCCCATCACTAATTATGCCTCCTATATATGTTTCAGTGCATCCCCTTATCATACCCTACCACATGGTTGAAATCCTTCCAATCCCTTATAACCAATTCATATGGATAAATCATCCTCCCAGATTGAGATCTACAATTCTGTATAAGACAAAGAGCGGCAATCCTTGCTAGGGTAATAGATTGGTCTTTCCACTTAGACGACAAAGGTTGGATCGAAATAGAGAAACAATCTACAGCCACACACCTGATCCACCTACCGTGGAAAGACAAATTATACTGCAGGATAATACATAAATCTCATCCTTTACTTAAAAGCACTCTGGTAATTTGGGATCTGGTTCATAGACACCCACAAGTTACAGCCTGGCCATCGCCACTAACCCCAATCACAAATAATCCTGCATTCCCTGCAGCACTCCACTCTACTGAATTCAAGGACTGGCTGGTAGATGGTCATCTTCAATTTTTCCATCTACTGGAGAACGGGCAACTGTATAATCTTCCACTCCTCAGAAAGGCTAGACCTACAGCAGTCTTACAGGACTATCAATATTGCCAGATTCAATATTTCTACTGATATTTAGAGGGAGCTAGCAAGCTAGGCAGACCTCTCACCTCATTTGAAAAAATGTGTAGCCGTAACACACCACCGAAACAGTAATAGCGGGAAAGACCAATTAGCCTTTTTACAAGCCTGGGAACATGACTTAAGCATAGAAATCCTGAAAAATCTCTACAAGGAACTGATCGCCAACGTAATAAACAGCTCAAGATGTTGCAAGATTCAGGAGCTTAACTATAAAATCTTAAACAGGATATATCCAGCTATGAGCAATACCTGTTGGAGGTGTAAAACAGAGGTGGGAACACTAATGCATATATTTTGGAGTTGTCCCGACCTCTCTGGCTTTTGGCCCGTAATCACACACGCTTGCTCTCAGATCTTAGGTACAGATATACCGGCCTCCCCAGCCCACACTGGACGCGGAAACCGGAAACCAATGAAGGTGTCCCTGACTTCACCTTGGAAGGCATCTACTCAAAGCAGCTAAAATACTTATCCCTAAGCTTTGGAAACCTTCTAATCCTCCGACTCATAATAACTGGATAGATAAAGTGAAAGAGATTGCTAAATTTGAGGAACTATGCACAGTCACAGGCACACAACACTCTAATTTTAGGGACACTTGGCTACGATGGTTCCTGTACAAAGACTCGACTGAGTACAAACAATTAATTTTTTTGTAACATGCTCTATTACATCTAGGAGTAATAAAGTCCACCTGTAGAGGGTCCCCATTCTAAACTTGGCATCCATAGTTTCTTCTTCTTGAGTTGAGTTGATTACGAGGTTCACCCACAAACTTACACCTTTTCACCTTACACTTAGATCAGTTAAGCCTTTACAGATCTTTATTGTATTTTTCATTTTGTAAATGTATGCAGATCTTTGTGGTTCAAGACTAATGTAACACATTTATGGAATGTACTATTTTCTACCATTTCCCCCCCACCCCCTTTCCTTCTGTACCCCTCAAAAAAAAAGTGTATTCTATCTGTGGGCTTTTAATTTATAACCCAGGCCATTGTTTTGCCTAAATATCTCGCCATTCAATAAATTGAATATGTTGTACATCATGTGTAACTTTAAATTTTACTGGAGTATCCATAGTGTTAAGACTTTCCACCATATTTAATAGCTCAATCTCTTGCCCCCGCCACACTATGAGTATATTGTCAATGTAGCATAAGTATTACAAAAGGGAGTCTCCAAATTTAGGTATGATATTTTGTTGTTCGTGGAAGGCCATATAGCAGTTGGCATATGCCGGAGCCATTGCTGCACCCATTAATGTACCCTCTTTCTGTAAATAATAATGTTTTTCAAAATGAAAATAATTATATTTCAGTGATAATTCTAGGAGTTAGCAAATAAATTCAATGGGTGGGTTTTTTATATATGGCAGAATTTTGTTGTGCCCAATGTACTGCCTCCACTCCTTGCTGATGATGAATAATTGTATATAGAGTGCAAACATCAAGACTGCCCAATATGATTGGTCCCTCTGGTAAAATTAGGTCAGAATAAATACCCATCAGTTGTTGCATATCATTTAAATAATGTGGCAAACCCTGAAGTAATGTGGCCCTGAAGATGATTGTCCAGATTTTAATAGGGTGCAGAAAACTATCCCTTGATGAGACAATAGGCCTAGCGGGGGTTTAGCACATATATATATATATATATAAAAATTATACAATGGGTGCCCCAGCACTCTTAAACGTATACTTGCTGTGTTAGTCAGTGCTCACTCCAATAGGAGACGCCGTCACATCCCCACATCAAATAGAGTATGTAAAGAAGAAGCAGCACTCGTCAATTGCAAAAAAATTGCAAAAAAATTGTATTAAAAGATCAGAGCATCACTCAGATGCTCTGATCTTTTAATACAATTTTTTTGCAATTGACGAGTGCTGCTTCTTCTTTACATACTATATATATATATATATATATATATATATATATATATATATATATATATATATATATATATATATATATATATATATATATATATGTAGACAAATGACCAGCAACACCGAGATATTTCGTGAAAAATTCAAGTGTATTCAAAAAAACATGCAAAGCCGACGTGACGTTTCGGTCCACTCAGGGACCTTTCTCAAGGCAACCATGTCAAACATCCAAATCAGTTTATATACCCACAATCCCATTAAACCTATCAACAGGAAGTGACAAAACATCAGGTGTAGCAAATCCCTCAGACAAAGCTAAAAAGGGGCTGTAACAATCATAAAATTGTAGTTCAAGTGCTAATATATATAAATAAATATATGTGGTAGCTTAAAAGTATAAAAGTGATGGAGTGTTAAGAATCGCTCATTAAGGTTTCTAGCGGAAATATCATGAGCAATAAAACTTACAAAAATTTAAAAAGTTGTACAAAGTGATAAAAGCTAATAAGTTTCAGTATAACACTGATACATCACTGTATAAAGATTGTAACGTTTTTAACATACTGTATTGTATTGGTTACTCAGACGGCCCCCCGGTGTTAAAAATCTATAGAGTTATATCATAAACATTATAACTATAGTACACACAAAGTTAAGGCTGAACCAATTCTGATATGTTATCTACAACATGTATTGCACAACAAGGTATGTATAAGACCGTCTATGTATTGTATATTCACTTCTGTGTTGAGCCAGGAATATATTTATGAAACCTGTGTCCAGTAATAAATGGTCTCACAGAAAACAATTCAAAGTCAGAGAGCTATTTAGACCCTTTGGAGCTACACAATTAAGTTCATATGTCCAGAAAGCTTCCCTCTGAAGCAGCCTGCGGTCCGTGTTTCCGCCTCTTAATGAATCCTGTATGCAGTCAATTGGCATGCACTTAAAGGCAGATGCCGGGTGTTTAGCCGACAACCAATGTTGAGCCAGCGGTTGTTTTGAGATATCCTGCTTGGTTTCCCTTCTTGGTTTTGGATCAAGCGCTGCTCTAATGGTGGAACGGTGCATGCTAATACGTTCCCGTAGTTGTCTGCAGGATTTACCACAGTATAAAAGCCCGCAGGGGCACTTTATAATGTATACCACGTTCTGAGATGTACACGTGAGCCTCTGCTTGATGGTATATGGTTTGCCAGTGTGTGGATGGAAGAATTTGTCACCTACAATTAAAGAATTACACATTGTGCAATTGCCACATTTGAATACACCCAATTTATTCAATCGTGTGGGTGTTTCATATTTGCTTACCGGGTCGGTGGGGGAAAGAAGTTCCTTCAGATTTCTGTTCCGCCTGTGTCCAAAACGTACTCTCTTACGGTTAAGTGCTGTCAGATCGTGGTCTGATTTCACAATCGGCCAATGCTGTAAGATTGAACTTTTTATTAAAGGAGTACGGGCATCAAACGTTGTCATATAATAAATGTCATTTGATCTATCCTCGACCTTCCTTGGGGGACCTCTCAAGATCTCCTCCCGATCAAGTGTACCCGCCCATTCCTTAGTGTCCTTGATTAATTTATTCGGATATCCTCTTTCCAAAAATCTACTGGCCATGTTTTCCAGGGCCAACCCCCTCTCCTCTACATCACTAGTAATTCTTACCACCCGCATCATCTGTGACCTGGGTAGGGAATTTAATAGGTGTCGTGGGTGACTGCTTGAATAGTGTAATAGGGAGTTCCTATCCGTGGGTTTTTGGTAGATTTTGGTGTGTAGCTGCTGGTGTTCCTCATCCTTATATACAGTTACATCCAGAAACTGGATGCTACATGTATCGGAATGAACTGTGAACCTGATGGGAGAAGGTAAACTGTTAAGATCATTGACAAATACATTCAACTCTTCCTTTGTGCCGTACCACAGAAAAAACAGATCGTCATTGTAGCGTCTAAAATAGCCACCATATTTGCGAAAAAGAGCATGCCCATATATATTCTGGGTTTCATATGTGTGCATAAAGATATTATCATAAGTTGGCGCTACATTTGAACCCATCGCGGTCCCGGTCAATTGTAGAAAAAAATCAGTCTCAAATTTAAAATAATTATTGTACAATATAAACTCCAAAAGGGAAATCAGGAATTCCGACGGTGGGCCAGAGTAGGTTTGATTAGAGCTCATGAACTCCCTCACAGCCTAGATGCCTGCCTCATGAGGGATGCAGGTATATAAACTCTGAACATCCATGGTCACAAATAAAAAATTCATGTTGCCCGGTTTATACTCCTAATCATTTTTAGGAAATCTGTGGTATCCAATAGGAAAGATCCCAGTTCCCTTATAAGAGGTTGTAATAGCATGTCCACATATCTGGCTATATTTTCAGTTAATGACCCTCTAGCCGATATAATGGGCCTTCCAGGGGGATTTGTCAAGGACTTGTGAATTTTTGGTAAGGAATAAATAACTGGTCTTACCGGATGTTTGACGTACAGTCCTTCTCGTTGGGTGTCCGTAATCCAGCCATGTGTGCATGCAATATCCAACAGATTTTTGAGGCGTAGCTGAAATTTAGAAGTAGGGTCAAAACTCAGTTTGCGATAACCATTGCTGTCAGATAATTGTGCCAACAATTCAGACCTGTAGTACACGTAATCCAAGATAACCACTGCCCCACCTTTATCAGAAGGCTTGATAATGATATTTTTATTATCACATAATGCCTTTAGCGCCACGCGCTCTTCCTTGGGTAAATTACCCCTCTGGTGTAGATGTTGTGGGAAGTCAGATACAGCTGCATCAATCATACGTGTAAAGGTCCGCAATGATATGTTAGTAGTGATAGGGTCAAATTCGCTCTTGGCTTTGGGGGTTAAGTTTCCATCCCTGTTACCCGCCATATTATCACCACTATTTTTGAAGTGTTCCTTCAGTCTCAAGTTACGTGTAAATTTATAATTATCCACAATAGCATTAAAGTTATGCGCCAATACGGAGGGGACATATGTCAATCCCTTAGATAAAACGCTTACCTCCACTGCTGTTGGCTGGTACTGGGAGAGATTAATTATTGCTTGTTCGGTGGGGTCCTTCCTCCCCGCCGTGGCGGTTTGCCACGTCCTTTCCCCTTTCCTATGTTTGCGGCCACCGCGTCTGTGCTTTGGTCGGCCCCAGCGCCCTGGGGCGACTCGTTGCCTAAAAAAGCCGGCTGCGTAGATCGTGCATCCGAGGTTTCCTCTTCCCCAGATTCTGCGCTGCTTGACATGTAGCCAGGCGGTCTGCGCATGCGTTTCGTCATCACCCTGCGACGCTGTATGCCGGGTCTACCTCCGTGACGCCAACGATACACGTTATCTTTATAATCCTGCTGTACACGTAGAAACTTCGATAGCTTGAAGGAAAGTATGTCACTCTTGTATCGTGTGATTTGATCCTGCAATCGGGTAAGCCAGTCATTATCCTTATCCATCGTGAGGGTGCCCAGGTTGTCTGTCTCAAACTGTATGATTTCTCCACGCACTGTTTTGAGATCACAACCAGTTTCTTCTATAACCAAAAGCATTAGTTCTAGAGAACATCTGTCCAGTGCTGCGCACCAGCGGTCGCAGAATTCAGTGCTGTTACGTCCAATGGTGGGCATATTAGTTAGACGAAATCCACGAGGGATTCTCTTTTCTCGGTAGTACTCTGAAAGGGACACCCCATGTAGATGTAATTCCACTTCTCTCTTGCGTAGACGCAGGAGTTCGTGAAAGGTCTCCTTAGCCCCCAACTCGCCAAATGTGTCCTTGAAAGTCTCTGTAAATAAAATCTTGTCCACCTCGTCGGTGGTGTACGGTTTATAGTTGGTACCTTGTTGTGTATGTCGATCCATATTGATCAAGGTTCACTGGGTGGATATCCGGCACTGTAAATGATTATTGTTAATAATTACGCAGGTGCACGCCAAACACTGCCATGCAGTATACTTATAAGTCCATATGGGCAGCACTCCGCTCTTGATGCTAAGACTCGGGTGCAAGGTAAAGGAATCAGTTATGTAGACAAATGACCAGCAACACCGAGATATTTCGTGAAAAATTCAAGTGTATTCAAAAAAACATGCAAAGCCGACGTGACGTTTCGGTCCACTCAGGGACCTTTCTCAAGGCAACCATGTCAAACATCCAAATCAGTTTATATACCCACAATCCCATTAAACCTATCAACAGGAAGTGACAAAACATCAGGTGTAGCAAATCCCTCAGACAAAGCTAAAAAGGGGCTGTAACAATCATAAAATTGTAGTTCAAGTGCTAATATATATAAATAAATATATGTGGTAGCTTAAAAGTATAAAAGTGATGGAGTGTTAAGAATCGCTCATTTGTCTACATAACTGATTCCTTTACCTTGCACCCGAGTCTTAGCATCAAGAGCGGAGTGCTGCCCATATATATATATATATATATATAACAAACAAGGGAAAGTTGTGCTCACCACTATTTTTTAAAACCATTAGGCGGGGGTGCAATGAGGGTGTGACCACAAAATGCATGTGCATGCATTTACAAAAATATGGGGTTTTAGTGGCAAACTTACAGTATGATAATAAAATCTATAAAACACCATACCACATCAAGGCAATAATGATAAAGGGTAATTATAATTGCCTATTTTGGAATTAGAAGTACGTAAGTGTGTGTATATGTCTGCATGAGTCAGAGCCTATATGTTTGTGAGTGGAAAATATAACAGGTCATGCATGAATTTTTAGTTCTAAAGTTTCAGTTCAGGTTATCACTGCTCCTCACTTCTATCAAACAAAGAAGTATTCACTGTTTGAGCCAATACTGTGTTGGAAGTAAGACATAAAATATCTATCAAGGATGATAATGAAGTTCAAATAAGACAAAAACAGAACTTACTTAAACGAAACAATCAAATAAGACAGCAGCTCCTGCTGTTCTCCTGAATGAGATCTGTTTAGTTTACTAGAAATAAAGAGCTGTTTGCATATAAATATAGATTTATGTATAACTGTGTACAGCCTGAAACACAACTCTTAAGATAAACATTAGAAAATATAATTAACATTTAGGGGCCGATTCACCAATGGTCGAATATTGAGGGTTAATTAACCCTCGATATTCGACTAGGAATTGAAATCCTTCGAATGTGAATATCGAATTCGAAGGATTTAGCGCAGGAAATGCGATCGATTGATCGAAGGATTATTCATTCGATCGAAGGATTATTCATTCGATCGAACGATTAAATCCTTCGAATCGAACGATTCGAAGGATTTTAATTCAACGATTGAATGAATATCCTTCGATGAAAAAAACGTAGGCAAGCCTATGGGGACCTTCCCCATAGGCTAACATTGAGTTCGGTAGCTTTTAGCTGCCGAACTAGGAGGTCGAATTTTCTTTTAAAGAGACAGTACTTCGACTATCGAATGGTCGAATAGTCGAACGATTTTTAGTTCGAATCGTTCGATAGTCGTAGTCGAAAGTCGAAGTAGCCCATTCGATGGTCGAAGTAGCCCAAAAAACACTTTGAAATTCGACGTTTTTTAAATTCGAATCCTTCACTCGAATTTAGTGAATCGGCCCCTTATTGTTTCAAATGTTTTATAAAGTAATGTTATTGAACCAAGTCCTGTAATATCAGAAGATTGTTACTGATATTAGTATTATTTTTATGTAGAATAAGAGTTATAGGTTTTATTCTGAAAATGATTAGTTTTTCAGATTGTGTATGTTTTGAGGGTTCCAGGTTTGACGTTGGAGTCTATGTCTGTGTATGTCTTCTTCTTGGTGTGAGAATGATGTCACTGCTCTTGGTACGAAATTTAAAGGCACCACGTCCTACTTACGATTGCATAACATATGTTATAGTTACATAGTTACATAGTTACATAGTTACATAGTTAAATTGGGTTGAAAAAAGACAAAGTCCATCAAGTTCAACCCCTCCAAATGAAAACCCATCATCCATACACACACCCCTCCCTACTTTTAATTAAAATTCTTTATACCCATACCTATACTAACTATAGAGCTTAGTATCACAATAGCCTTTGATATTATGTCTGTCCAAAAAATCATCCAAGCCATTCTTAAAGGCATTAACTGAATCAGCCATCACAACATCACCCGGCAGTGCATTCCACAACCTCACTGTCCTCACTGTGAAGAACCCTCTACGTTGCTTCAAATGAAAGTTCTTTTCTTCTAGTCTAAAGGGGTGGCCTCTGGTACGGTGATCCACTTTATGGGTAAAAAGGTCCCCTGCCATTTGTCTATAATGTCCTCTAATGTACTTGTAAAGTGTAATCATGTCCCCTCGCAAGCGCCTTTTTTCCAGAGAAAACAACCCCAACCTTGACAGTCTACCCTCATAATTTAAGTCTTCCGTCCCTCTAACCAATTTAGTTGCACGTCTCTGCACTCTCTCCAGCTCATTTATATCCCTCTTAAGGACTGGAGTCCAAAACTGAACTGCATACTCCAGATGAGGCCTCACCAAGGACCTATAAAGAGGCATAATTATGTTTTCATCCCTTGAGTTAATGCCCTTTTTTATGCAAGACAGAACTTTATTTGCTTTAGTAGCCACAGAATGACACTGCCCAGAATTAGACAACGTGTTATCTACAAAGACCCCTAGATCCTTTTCATTTAAGGAAACTCCCAACACACTACCATTTAGTGTATAACTTGCATTTATATTATATTTGCCAAAGTGCATAACCTTACATTTATCAACGTTGAACATCATTTTCCAGTTTGCTGCCCAGTTTTCCAGTTTAGACAGATCACTTTGCAAAGTGGCAGCATCCTGCATGGAACCTATAGTTCTGCACAATTTAGTATCATCTGCAAAAATAGAAACAGTACTTTCAATGCCCACCTCCAGGTCATTAATAAACAAGTTGAAAAGCAAGGGACCTAGTACAGAGCCCTGCGGTACTCCACTAACAACACTGGTCCAATTAGAAAATGTTCCATTTACCACCACTCTTTGTAGTCTATCTTTTAGCCAGTTCTCTATCCAGGTACAAATACTATGTTCCAGGCCAACATTCCTTAATTTAACCAGTAACCTTTTGTGTGGCACTGTGTCAAATGCTTTAGCAAAGTCTAAGTAAATCACATCCACTGCCATCCCAGAATCGAGGTCTCTACTTACATTCTCGTAAAAAGAAATTAAGTTAGTCTGGCAAGATCTATTACGCATAAAACCATGCTGGCACAAACTCATAGTATTATGATTTGCTATGAAGTCCAGTATCTTATCCTTTATTAACCCTTCGAAAAGCTTTCCTAATACTGATGTCAGACTAACTGGCCTATAGTTTTGAGGCTGAGAACGGGATCCTTTTTTGAATAGAGGCACCACATTAGCAATTCGCCAGTCTCTCGGCACAATGCCAGATCTCAATGAATCCTGAAAAATTAAGTAAAGAGGTTTGGCAATCACAGAGCTAAGCTCGCTAATTACCCTGGGATGAATACCATCTGGCCCTGGACCTTTGTTAATCTTAACATGTTCAAGTCTCTTTTGAATTTCTTCATGTGTGAACCATGCATCATTAGTTGTATTACTAGAATTGGGAGTGTTAAGAAGGAAACCTTCACTTACTGGTTCTTCATTTGTGTACACAGATGAAAAATACGAGTTCAGAATCTGCGCTTTTATTTTGTTTTCATCAACCAGCTGACCCCCCTCTGATAGTAAGGGTCCCACCCCTTCCTGCTTCATTTTTTTACTATTGACATATTTAAAAAATAATTTTGGATTTTTTTTACTGCTTGCTGCAATATCCTTTTCTATAGCAATTTTAGCTTGCCTTATAGCTTCTTTGCATGATTTATTGGCCTCCTTGTACCTTATAAATGTTTCGGCTGTACCAGCTAACTTGAAAGCCTTAAAAGCACGTCTTTTCTTACCCACCTCAACACCAACGCTTCTATTGAACTAAAAAGGTTTTGCTTTGCAACGACGTTCCTTGCTTACAAGTGGAATATACTGACAAGTATATTTATTAAGCAGCATTTTAAAGACTTCCCATTTTTGTTCTGTGTTTAACCCTGTGAAAAGCATTTCCCACTTAATATGTTGCAGAGATGCCCTTATACTGTCAAAGTTTGCACGTCTGAAATTTAGTGTTTTAGTTACTCCCTTATAGAATTGCTTCTGCAACAGAATCTCAAAGGAGACCATGTTATGATCACTATTCCCTAAATGCTCACCCACACAAATGTTAGAGATGAGTTCAGTATTGTTAGTTATTACAAGGTCCAAAAGAGAGTTATTCCTAGTAGGTTCTTGAACGAGCTGGAATAAAAAGTTGTCATTCAGCATATTTACAAACCTACTAGCTTTTTCTGTCTTAGCAACCCCATTACCCCAGTCAATGTCTGGATAATTGAAGTCACCCATAGCAACAACTTGACCCAGCTGTGAAGCAGCTTGTATCTGCAAGAGTAGCTCGGCTTCATACTCGACACTTATACGAGGTGGTTTATAGCATACACCAATGATAATTCTTTTTGATACCTTTTGCCCAGTCGAAATCTCTACCCAGAGTGATTCTACACCCTCACCAGTGCCAGCTATTTTTATTTCTTTAGCGCATGGCTTTAATTCAGGCTTTACATACAAACACACTCCTCCACCCTTTTTAATCCCTCTATCCCTCCTAAAAAGGGTGTAACCATTTAAATTCACAATCCAGTCACATGTTTCATCCCACCAGGTCTCAGTGATACCAATTATATCATAATTTTTAGAGCATGCAATTAATTCTAGGTCTCCCATTTTACCTGACAAACTCCGTGCATTTGCCAGCATACAGCGGAGGTTATTACTTTTACTTTTGAAATGTGCATTACTTGGTAAAGAATTATACGTTAAGTTAGTATTATTCTGTTTTCCTTGTAACAGAGGGACCTCCTTAGCTGGTAAACTGTATGCCCCCCTCACTCCTCCCCCATGACCCCTTACTAACCCCACTGCCCCGTCTACACTAGCTTCCCCATAATCCTTTCTCTCACCCACCCCCCCCTTGCCTAGTTTAAACACTCCTCCAACCTCTTAGCCATTCTTTCCCATAGCACCGCGGACCCCCTTCCATTGAGGTGCAAACCGTCACGGCTGTATAAGTTGTACCCCAACGAAAAGTCAGCCCAGTGCTCTATGAACCCAAACCCTTCCTTCCTGCACCAAGACTTTAGCCACGCATTAAGCTCCCTAAGCTCCCGCTGTTTTCCTAAACTTGCACGTGGCACAGGCAAAATTTCAGAAAAGATTACATTGGAAGACCTTTCCTTGATCTTAGAGCCTAGATCCCTGAAATCATTCTTTAAGGTCTTCCATCTACCATTTATTTTGTAATTAGTACCGATATGTACTAAGACAGCTGGGTCGTGCCCAGCCCCACCCAATAATTTGTCTATGAGATCAACCACATGCCGAACCCTGGCACCAGGTAGACAGCAAACTGTTCGGTTGTAGCGATCCGGACGACAAATTACCCTATCCACTTTCCTAATAATTGAGTCCCCTACAACCACAATCTGCTTAGGCCTGACTCTACTCTCCCCCCCACCACTACTAGAGAAACTGGTCTCCCGGCTGTTAGAGAGATCAGCCCCATCTAGAATTGCCAATCCAGAGTTCATACTCCCATCATCTTCACACAATCTGGCAAATTTGTTGCGATGTATAATCTCCGGATCAGCCTCCATTTTCCTTTTGCCCACCTTAGATTTTCTAACTGTCACCCAGCTAGCTGCCTCAACATCCTGCTGCTGTTCTGTTCCCCCCAAACTATCTGACCCCGCTAGGTCCTGCTCAGTGAGCAAAAGACTCCTTTCAAGATTGTCAATCGACCGCAGTGTTGCAATTTGTTGCTCTAGTGCTCTAACTTGAGCCTCCAAAGTGGCAATTTGCTCACAACCACCACAGAGGTAAGCATTTTGGATCTCTTGTTCCAAATCTGCATACATATGGCAGACTGTGCACTGAGTCAGACCTTCAATCTTGCTAGCACTCATTATCCCAGTTACAGATCAAAACAGGAAAAAATATAAATAAATATATAAAATAAAAATGAGGGTTTAGAACAAAACTTTTGACCTAGTTTGAACCTCCTTTAGTTTTCAACTCCGGTGTTTGTAACTCCACTTACAGATCCCCCACTTAACTCCGGTGTTTGTAACTCCACTTACAGATCCCCCACTTAACTCCGGTGTTTGTAACTCCACTTACAGATCCCCCACTTAACGAGCAAACACTTAAGAGAAGCTAACACTAGAGCAAGCTCCACTGGAGTCCCAGGGGTTCTATTTATACAGTCTGTTCAGGTGCAACTAATCAAACCCCACCCCCTCAAACGGAGGGAAAACTGCAAAGTAAAGCAGGTTGTGACAAACTTGCTGTAAGCACACTAGCACACCAAACTTTGCTGTTTAGCACCCAAGACAGAAAAAAAAAAAAAAAAAACCTTTTAAAAAAAAAAAAAAATTAAACCACAGTAGTTAAATATAAACCTTAATATAAAAAAGCAGTTAAGAAATACTTATCCTTTTCAGATGATTTGTTTGCTTTAAGTTGCTTTAAACCTGTCAGCAGCCTGATTCAAACAGACTCACTGGAGTCCCAGGGGTTCTATTTATACAGTCTGTTCAGGTGCAACTAATCAAACCCCACCCCCTCAAACGGAGGGAAAACTGCAAAGTAAAGCAGGTTGTGACAAACTTGCTGTAAGCACACTAGCACACCAAACTTTGCTGTTTAGCACCCAAGACAGAAAAAAAAAAAAAAAAAAAACCTTTTAAAAAAAAAAAAAATTAAACCACAGTAGTTAAATATAAACCTTAATATAAAAAAGCAGTTAAGAAATACTTATCCTTTTCAGATGATTTGTTTGCTTTAAGTTGCTTTAAACCTGTCAGCAGCCTGATTCAAACAGACTCACTGGAGTCCCAGGGGTTCTATTTATACAGTCTGTTCAGGTGCAACTAATCAAACCCCACCCCCTCAAACGGAGGGAAAACTGCAAAGTAAAGCAGGTTGTGACAAACTTATAGTTCCTGGGTGTGTTTCTTTTTTTTTTTTTAAAAGTTTTTATTTTCATTTTAACAAAGAAAAAGGAAGAAAAGAAGAAAGAAAAGAAAGAAAGGAAGAGAGAGAAAGGAACAACAAGATTGACATTGTACATCTTTGGAGCCATAATAAATACAAAATCCGTGCCATTACATGTGTTCTGTTGTTGTCGTTATCTAACAGCTTGAGATCAACATATCATAATTTAATTTTAATTATTTTATTTTTTAGCTAGTGCCCTCCATGTCCAACCACTGGGCCCAAACCTTCTCAAATTTTTTGGGGCATCCCCGAGCTATGTAGGTAATTTTTTGGTTTGGAAGGGAATCATTGACCAGATTTCTCCAGAAGCCTAAAGATGGAGGAACCGTGGACTTCCACTGTAGTAAAATGGCTTTCTTAGCATAATACAACAACTGGAGATAGCATAATTTAACACCGGCCTGCATGCCAAGATCATCCACAACCCCCAATAGACATATCCGAGGATTTTTTATACATGGGACCCTCAATGTGGCAGAGATATGGTGTAGAACTTCCCCCCAATACCTTTGGATATGGGGGCAGGACCAGAAAACATGCAAAAATGTGCCGACTTCCTGTAAGCATTTGACACAATGGTCTGGGGTTAAGGGATATATCCTAGCCAACCTGTGAGGGGTTAGATACACTCTGTTGAAGAATTTTGCCTGGATATATCTGTCTCTGACTGACATAGTGATAACCGGTATCTGCTTCAGAGCGTCATCCCACATCTCATCCTCCAAATCAGGAATATCCCTAACCCACATCTGTTTTACCTTGGCTAGGGGGTCTGGGGAAGCTTGGCACAGAATGGTATAGAACCAAGTCGTTGGTTTTTTAAGATCCACCCTTCGCAAATATTTCTCCAGTGTGGTGTCCATCAAATCGATGGGTGGGGTGGGAAACTGCATTCTGAATGCATGTCTAAGTTGTAGATATCTAAAAAGCATAGAGTTGGGCAGCTGAAACCTTTCTTTTAGGTTTTGGAACCCCTCGATGTCCCCATTCGCTATGATGTCCCCAAGTGTTTTTATTCCTCTAGATGCCCAGGTATTAATATCAGGTATTGAGCCAAAGTGTGAGAGCATACCATTGCCCCAAATAGGTGTCCAGGGGGACCACACTGTCCTCGCCTTGTGGACATGTTTGAGGCTTTTCTTAAATACCTCTGCCACTGTAGCCATAGGTGTAGTAATTTTATAGTACTCTGAGGGACCCCGATATGGCAGTTTGGACAACGCTTCCAAAGACCCCATGCTAGCAGCTTCCAGTATAGTAGAGGGGTTGTCATTTTGGGGTACCATCCACCAGTGCACATAGGTTAATTGACTGGCCAAGAAATATAACTTGAGATTAGGGAGCGCCAGTCCCCCACATGTCACCGGGACCTGCAATACGTTGAAACTCATACGTGGGTGCTCCCCCGCCCATATGAACCTCCTCAGTATGGAGTCTATGTATTTAAACCATTGACTTCGTGGTGGGATAGGCGAGTTGTGGAATACATACAAGAACTTGGGTAGGAACACCATTTTAAATAGGTTAACCCTACCCGGGGGGGAAAGGGGCAGCTGTCGCCAGACCTCAGTCTTGGCCTTCAACGCCTCCACAATTGGGGTCAGGTTATTCTCCTCGAATTTCTTGTAGTCCCTGTGGATGGTTATCCCCAAATATTTAAACTTCTGCAGGACTTGTAGGTGACAGATTTGTGTTGGTGAACCAATGGGTAGCGGGTCTATTGGAAATATCACAGATTTGGCTCTGTTAACGCAAAGGCCCGAATATTTCCCAAACTCCTCAATAAGATTCAGGGCTGCCTCTAAGGCTCTACCAGGATTAGCCAGGTAGAGGAGCATGTCGTCTGCGTACAGCGACAGCTTTTCCGTTATGTTACCTACCAGAAGTCCCTCCACCTCCTGGGCTTCCCTTAGTTTCACTGCCAGAGGCTCTATTGCTAGAGCAAACAGCAAAGGGGAGAGGGGGCATCCCTGTCTAGTCCCCCTTTCAAGCCGTATTGCCTGTGTAAGTATACCATTAACTAAAACCTTGGCTTCCGGTTTGCAGTATAATGCCTTTATCCAACCCAGAAAACGCTGCCCAAATCCAAATCTGCCCAAGACTACCCAAAGGTACTCCCAAGACACCGTGTCAAAGGCCTTTGCCGTGTCCAAGGAGACCACTATCCTGTTCCCACTGTTGATGTGATCAAGGGCTAAGTTATTGAACAATCTCCTAATATTAATGTCGGTGGCCTTGTTTGGCATGAAGCCAGTCTGATCTGGGTGCACCAATTCAGTAATTACCCTTTTTACTCTATTAACTAGCACTTTTGCAAAAATTTTAGTATCACAGTTCAGCAGGGAGATGGGGCGGTACGAATCACAACTGTCAAGTGGTTTTCCGACTTTGGGAATCAGAATTATATGGGCCATATAACAAGAGTCTGGGAGTGGAGTGTCTGGCGATACTCTGTTAAAGAGCGCACAAAGCTTGGGAGTTAAAGTCGTCCCGTGTTTTTTGTACCACTCCGTTGGAATACCGTCTGGTCCAGGGGACCTTCCTGCCGGCATGTCAGCGATAGCCTCAGCTATTTCCTCCTCAGCCATGTCAGCCTCCAATTCCCCTATCAGTTGTTGATCTAGGCGTGGGATTGGTATTTTATCAATGTATGCCTGAAGTTCCTGGGGTGTATGTGACGGAGGAGCAGCATAGCTGCTTTGATAGTATTTATGAAACCTATTTACCACATGCAGCCTGTCAGTGATCAGAACAGCATCATCCCCCATAATTCCCTGTATAACCGTATGTGGGACATCCCCCTTTGCTAGCAAGGCAAGTAACTTCCCATTTTTGTCCCCCTTATCAAACCACGCGGCTTTCCTATATATTTCATTCTGGGAGGCTTTTTCGGTTACCAACAGGTTTATACGTCTCTGGGCAGCTGCATGATCCTGTTTGATACCGTCTGTAGGGTGGGCTATTAGATCGGACTCAAGGGCGAATAGTTCCGCCCTGGCCACGTCAAGTTTTGCATCATGCTCCCTCCTCACAGACGATATCAGAGAGATATATGTACCTCTTGTGTGGGCTTTGCAAGCATCCCATACTATATCTGCGGAGGCACTGCCTTGATTTTCCTGCCAGTAGGCCTCAAGCATTGGGGCGTATTTCTCCTCTACTTTATCGTTGGAGATCCATTTAGGGGGGAGTCTCCAATTCCGTGTGACCCCAGGGTCCCTTCCCTGCAATGACATTATTACTGGGGAGTGATCAGAGCACACTCGCGTGGCAAAAAATACATTTTCCATGGCCTGTAACACCTCGGCACTGACCAAGATGAGGTCGATCCTGGACAGCGCCGAAGAGGAGGAAGTATAGCACGAGAACTGCTGGAGGTACGGATTCCTCCATCTCCAGGAGTCTATGAGGCCGGTTGCGCCTAACCACTGCGCAAAAGCTTTGTTGTCACAGGCAATGGGTCTCAGCCTGTCGAGGCCAGGGTCAGGGACCATGTTAAAATCCCCCGCCCAGATCATAGGGAAGCTTCCCAACTTAGCAACTTTATGTAGAATCTCGTTAAGAATTTGTAAATCCGCAGGTGGCGGCAGGTAAACATTGACAAATATAAAGGTGGAGCCGTCCACTTGTCCTTTCAGAATTATAAATCTCCCAAAACCATCAGTCATTATCTTTTCTAACGTAAAGTTTAGGTTTTTCCTAATCAATATGGCCACACCCCTGGAATAGTTGGAAAATTCAGCATGGTAAACATTTGCAACCCAACATCTCTTCAGGGCCCTAACCTTCTGACCCACGAGGTGGGTTTCCTGTAACATAATAAGGTCTGCATTCGCTTTCTTAATCTGTTGCAGCACCACAGACCGTTTGATTCTGTCGTTTAAACCCCTGACATTCCATGATAGTAAGTTAAACTTTTGTTGTACCGCCATTGCATCTGCAAGAAGCATGAATGAGTGGGATAACCCTGGGCCCCTTCCCTAGAGCAGAAACCCGTAGTGCAGACATATCATAATAGACATTCAAATGGCACAATGAATCAGTGAATGTCTGGCATCCACATAACATCAAAAAAAGAATTAGAAAAAGACAGATAGTAAAACTTCCCCGAGTAGAATTCCCCCCTCCCGGTATCCTCCCCCTAACTTGGAGATACATCACTCCCAAACTATCTCTCGTTCCAGGGCGTGTGGAACTCTGAGTAACTTGAACAACAAACCCAACGGGCAGCAGACCAAACTCGCTCTGCGATTTAAAGTGAGTCAGCAGCAGTGACCTTTTAGACCGAATCCTTGACTGGGCAACATTGTGAGCAGCTCTTACCCCAGGTACTGCAGGATTAAGTCCCAAAATAATCCCCTACCTCAGGCCATCATAATAACCAATGACAAAGTAGCTCCCTCTCCGCTTCTGGGGGCCCGCCCCCCCCCGCCAGCAATTCAGGAAACAAACGGCCATTTGTCCCATGTGTGCCATGTTCAGATGAGGGACTCAGCAACTATCAGGGAACAACTCATAGTCATAGTGTTTGTGTAAGGAGGTGGTCCAATGGGCAATAAGTACAGGCCATGCAGGGAAACACAGGGTGAAAGAATAAATCCCAGGGCTTAGCCTCTCAAGGCTAACCCCCCAAACAAGGGGGACAGGTTACTGGGCACGTGGGCTACGGTTACCTCTTGGCCGGCGTTCGAGCCAATTCAAGACCTCCTCGGACCGATCAAAAAATATCGGCTTGTCTCCCTCGATCACTCTGAGCTTTGCTGGAAACAGCATGGAGTAGGTAATTCCCAGGTCCCGGAGCTTTCGCTTGACCCCGGTGTATGACATTCTCTTCCTCTGCACCGCTGCGGAGTAGTCAGGATAGAGTGAGACTTTGGCTCCGGCATATTGTATCTCTCCCTTGTTCCTTGCCTCACGTAGGGCCGCATCCCGATCTCTGTAGTTCAGTAGTTTCATGAGAAATGGGCGAGGAGGTGCCCCCGGTGGGCCAGGTCTGGTCGGGACTCTGTGGGCCCTCTCAACCACATATTGTGCAGAGAAGATTGTTGCGCCGAGGATTTCTTTCAGCCATGATTCCGCAAAGGATTCAGGATTGGCCCCCTCACATCTTTCTGGAAGCCCCACCACACGAATATTGGACCGCCTTTGCCTGTTTTCCATGTCCTCTAGTCTATCAGTAGTAGCCAGTAGCTGGCGATGCAGGAGCCTTATATCTTCCGGCAAGGAGGCTGTACTGTCCTCCAGTTCGCTTATCCTGCCTTCTGCACGACTTGTCCGCTCTCTTATTGTTTGTAGATCTTGTTTTATCAGGGAGAGATCAACCTTAAGTTCCTCCAGTTTGGAGGTAAAGGTAGTGGACAGAGTGTTCTGGCACTGTAGGATGGCCGCCATGAGGTCTGTGGGTGTCGGGTCCTCTTGGGCCCCAACGTCCTGTGGCTCATTTGTTTTTTCAGGGCTCAGTGCAGGCGTTTGTGCAGGTGTTTGCGCATTAAGCGCATTGTTTTTTGGGCTGTGCGACGGACCGCCGCCATTTTGATTTGGAGCGCGGGCAAACTGCTCGAGCCGCGCTGCAGCGTCGGATCTCCCTTTAGGAGCGTTTCTACGCATACCTGCGGACTGCTGCTGCTTTCGGTAAGTTAACGGAGGTTAACCCGTTGATTTTCGGTCACCGCTGCTCCTATATATATGGCACACAGGATTAATATATCCTGGGTGTTTCTAGTCTGGTTTCTTTGTTCTTGACCCTTGCCTGTCCCTGACTTCTGCTGATTCTCTGCCTGTATTGTCCTTAGCCTGTTATTGGCCAGTTTTCCAGATCCTGACTTTGTACTGTGTTTACTGATTGGTTTGACCCTGGCCTGTGTCCTTGACTACTCTTTTGGTTCCAGATTCCACTGCCTGATCCTGGCTTGTTCTACAACTATGCTTTGCTCTAATTCCATTCCTCCAGTTGCACATTACGGTTTCCTTGGATGCCTCCAAGTCTTAAGTGAGAGAACCGAGAAGTGGAAGGCTCCTCCTGAAGCAAAATGCGGCTGTTATGGATAGAAGTGTGAGCCATGATCGGAACCTTGGCCACTGTTCTGGGTTTTGGGAAACCATACATGACACAGAGACTGGCAAATGCCCTGGCCTGCTTCAGACACGCTCCTGTAATCCTTTGCTGTGGGTACTGAGAGCCTTTAAACACACTCCACAGCATCACGTCAATCCCTTTGTTCAGCGGCATATGCTTTTGAGTCCAGTACCATGTGCAATGCACACTACTATGTGTTCTTATATTTTAACCTCTGTAATGGTTCTCTGCTGACACCACTAACAGGGGTTTTTCCTGCCTCACAAAATAGGCTTTTGGTGGCCCATACCCTGTTTAATGAATATGTGATACAATATATATTCAAACAATGTTCAACACAAGCTGTTAAAAGTTAACAAAAAAATATTCACTATGCGAAAATGTATTCCTTTGTGCAAACAAATTTCCCTTTGGGCAAATTTAATAGCTTTTGCGAACTTAGAAACTGTGTAGTGACCACTTCTGCCAGTGGAGAAAGATTGGGAATGTTAATGTTTGTGCCAGTGTGCAGTGCAATGTAAGCCAGGCACATACCTTCTCTGCCGCCTTCCCCCGAGTCCGGTCCCTCGCTCTCCACTCACGTTTGTGGCAATTTGCGCATGCGTGCGAGTGGTAGTTTACGCATGTGCCCCAGCATCAATTCGCGCATGCGAGCGTCAATTTGCGCACATGCACGCTTCCAGATGGTGCTGCGACCAGACAGGTTTCCTAGGGCATCTGTCCAGCCAGGCCCGGCTCTGTTCTTAATGAAAGAGTTACACGACATAGAAGCATGCCTTAAAAGTGTGCTGTGCCCATTTATAATTTGTAACGCAATAACTGTTTAACCAAGAATATTACATTGTGAAACATGAGTTTTTATTCTTTTTTTTGCAGCAATTCTTTTCATTTACACGTTTTATTACATTTCCCCTGTATTGTCAGTTCCTGCTTTTTATTTATTTTTATTTTTTTGAGCCCTCAGACACAAGACTTGTAATTGCAATTTTTAAACCTATATTCATGATAATTTTTGCAATTCTGCATTTTTTTGGTGTTAAAAAAAAATGAAAAAAGAAATGATTATTTCCCCAGCTCAGACCTCCCCAGATGCCATAAAAGTCATTTAGAAGTGTATCTCATGAAATCTGAATCGAAAATATTTTTTTCCCATGATCGTGATTAACCCCATTCGTGATTTTTCTTAAATATGCAAAAAAATGCATATTAATTGTAAACTGGTAGTGATTACGGAGATGAGTTATAATGGAGCCCATTATCATGGTGTTGCATACTGAACAAGGGCAGCATCTCCAGTTGCAGTAAAATTGTACACACACACAAAAAACATCTTGAGGGATATATCTCGTATTACAGTAACTTTTCAAAAACCTGTGTCATTTCCCATACTGCGTGATCAAGATCTTCATCTTCTGAGGCAATCCATTTGACCCTAATCATCTCAGAAAAGGTTACGTCCCCAAATAAGTCTAGTGAATGAAAAGGTCTATCCTGCAATAAACCATTACAATTAAGGTTAATTTCCATGTTAACATAACATCAAAGAATAACATCTCTTTGTAACGCTAGCTCTGTGTAACTCAAATTTGAGCTGAATAATACCCCAAGGTTAGCAACTTGCAAATAGTCACTCCTGGTAACTTTAAGAGCTGAATTAATATTTTTCTAATTTAATCATTAGTACAATTTTGTCTCTGCACTTAGGTTACATATCCCTCCTCCTGGTCCTGTTCTGAGAGAGGGAGCATCATTGGAGCTTCTGCTCAGGTAGTAGCAATTTTGCACCTCCCTGCCAGGGCAGTTACAGTAGGGAAGAATGGGGTGCTGTCCAAAACAGGAGTACTTTGTCTGAAAGCATCATTAATATTTACTACATTCTAGGTAATAGTAAAAGGGACAAGAAAGCTTAAATGATATGCAGTAAACAGAAGCACATAATGTTAGAGCATTCAAGTCTGTGCAACGAAAAAAATTGTTTTAAAAAAGAAAAAATGTATCCCTTTAGGCAAAATTCATTGAATGTGGTGCTGATTCAGTATATGTAAGATGTGCTGGGAGATCTCCAGATGCGGTCTTCGGGTTGTTGGTGGTGACGCAGGCATAATGACACTCTCATTTCGACGCAGAGCGTCATGACATCATCTTTCATTGCGAAATTCTAGATTTTGGTGCCAAATTCCCTATAAAAGGGGAATTCTCCATTTCGATAGTGCCCAAGCTGGCTTCTGTTTACAAATCCTGCCAAAGCGTCTACATTGTGATTGATTACTCTGTTTTTTTTACCTGTTTTTCACCTTCATTCCTGCCACCTGCCCAGACCCTTTTGCCTGATTGACTAAATTTTTTGTCTAATCCTTGTCGGTACCTCATTTCAGACTCATTGCCACTTTTTCCACTGTAGTTCTGCTGCAGAAAGCCCGGGGCCACAAAAGGGCATCAGTGAACATCGGAAACCCTAGTGCATTTGAGTGTACCCACTACCTCCTAAAGGTTCCTGATTGACGAGTATGTTACAGTATTCAAGCTGAAATTATTTCCACTATTTTTGGTGGTAAAACAGAACTGCAAGTGACACCTTTGTCACCACTTAATTTGGGTATCTACACATATCTGTTAATCGTTAATACAGGGTCACTTTTGGTTGGTTAGTTCCCATCACTAGAAAGGTATTTAGGGTAGGCCTTTCTGTTGAAAGCACACATGACACACATTGGGGTATATTTATCAAAGAGTGAAGTAAGAGATCGCCACAGTCTGCTAGAGTGAAATTCTGCCACTCTCCATTCATTTCTATGGCTTATTTATCAAAAGATGAACTTCCACTTTCACCCATTGACAAATACTCTTTTAAAAATCACATAGAAATTAATGGAGAGTGGTGGAATTTCACCCTAGAGGACTGTGGTGATCTCTAACTTCACTCTCTGATAACTATACCACATTGATGCAAGGAATACGCCCACAGGAATAACAATGGTACAGCTTTTAAGCACTGATGGCTCTGTTTCAAGTAACACAACAAACACTCTCTTAGTCTAACATTATACTTACAGTATATTATATCTTATATCAAAATCTCCAGTGCCAGCTGTTGTCCTGTATTACACTAGCAGCATTCAGTAGTAGTACATACATGCTATGCTTATTGTGCCCAGAGCAGTGATTTATTTCAGGACTTATACTGTAGATGGAATTTTTCTCTTGTACAAACTATTAGGATTCACCAAACAGAAAAGACATTGAATTATTCTATTAGTAATTGATTCACAATACTTTGCAATACAAAGACCCACACAATGACAAATTACTGTACACAGTCAAACAACGATATTAGGGGTATATTTTTTTAGGTTTACCTAAGTCGACAAGATTTTTGCTATGATGGCTGAATAAATACAACATGATGAATAACTTTCTACAATTTATAATTTCATTCTGCAATTTAATGACTGATGAGTAATAAAGTTTCTATTCCAGTCATAAAATTATATGATCCTGAGCCAGAAATGGGAAGTAAAAGACCAACAACCATTTCATGTTTGGTATATGGTCTAAATAGTCAATAAACTATCTAGGAAATATATTCATGAATTAGGAAACTACATCTAATATTTACATTTACGTACCATAATATGAGACGTTTGAATATTTACAGTATATGCACAAACACACACACACATGTATGAATATAGGAATAATGAGTAAAAATTGTGTTACATCTATATCACATTAGACAGATATTTCTGGCGCATCTCAGGCATCTGATGCCCCTCAATTCATGTTGTTACCCTAAGAAGTATATGCATATATACTATATATCATAGCATATATCAACAATCCCTGTAAGTTACAGCATGCTCCTAAACATATGTTCAGACTTACCTTCCCTCTGCATTTTATCCTCTGCTAAGTTTCACCACAGAAATGCAGGGTCCCGCAGTCAGTAAAAAAAATATATATATATATATAAAATATTAAATATATAAAATATATTGTGTTAGTAAGAGCCCATTAAGTGGCAAGGATTTTATTTTGAACTGTTTATTTTGTTTATTTGCTGCAAGTGAAAATAAGCTGACGAAAATATATATATATATATATATATATATATATATATATATATATATATATATATATATATATATATACAGTTCAAAATAAAATCCTTGCCACTTAATGGGCTCTTACTAACACAATATATTTTATTTATATATATATATATATATATATATATATATATATATATATATATATATATATATAGATATATATACTTTCTCCAATGAATATCCGCACTCCAAGGCTACTGTTGATGGCGGGGTGCATGGTAATTATATGTATATATCAATTAGCAATGGACCAGCACTCCCTTTTCTTAAAACGTAATATTCTTTATTGTTGTCTTGGTATCAAACCGACATTTCGGCCCACCTTAGGACCTTTTATATATATATATATATATATATATATATATATATATATATATATATATATATATATATATATATATATATATATATAGGGTATATAGGGTTTCGGTCCTGAGGAATGCTCCTGGGTGAAGAAGTCTGATGTTCATGCCCCCATCCTTGTCCGCAGGTTCCACAAACAGTTTCCTTCTCGTCCTGGTCCCGGTGGTCCTGAGGCCCCCCCTAGGGAAGGGGGTACTGTAATGGAAACTACTATTCTTACCCAAGATGGCGTCCAAGATGGCGACCTCCTGCCCCACCGCATGGCTCCTGCTGGGCGCTGCCCTGTGACATCAGCGTCTTCTCGATCTGGGATTGGTCGCCGGCGACGGAACGGACGCCGGCGTCAGATATCGGGCGCCGGCGTCAGGACGTCAGCGTGGGGACACTGGCGTCTGCGTCTGACGCCAGCGCGTCAACTTTTGGCGCCAAGCCTTGGACTATTTAAACCCCATTGCCCTTTTCTTCTTTGCCCAATTATAGGTTCCATTGACTGGTGTTCCTGGGTGTGATTTCTGATTTCTGATATTCTGTGTACCGATCCTTGCCTGCTTTCTTGACTCCGTTGTTTGCTGCCTGAACTGACTTATTGCCTGTACCCTGACGACTCTATTGGATAAACCTTTTGTACTTCGAACCCGGTGTTTGTCTCCTCTTTGGTCCGCAACTTCTACTGCTGTGCCTTCGGGCCCTTACACCTAGACTGAAACCAATCATACCCATGTCGCTACATTATACTTTACCAAGAATAATCAAAATTGCAAGAAAATCTTGAAGGATTCCCAGCAGTTCACATTTTATCATTTTATTAACACTTTCAGGCAAATCTTACTTGAGAAACAAATTGCTTTGTTTTTACAGAACCAAATCCATCTTTACCTCTCATCCGATGATAAAATGATTTCACTATCAAGCTCAGTTATACAAATTCTAGTTGATTTACTAAATCCATGCTATTAAAAAAAATGTATGCACCTCTTCAAGTTCCACTGGCAAATGAAGGCAAATACAGATAATATGAACAGTGAGTAACAATCATTAATATGTTTTGGATGTATTTAATTCAACTACAAATGAATACATCAAATAAAAACTTTTTTTAAAAATGCTGAAATTACCTTCTTTAATTTGAAATATGTTTACATGTGAATCAGCAATCTCAGTGCAATAAATAAGATACATTTTAATTCACAGCTGCATTATGTAATTTACTTGCATATATATTTTACATTTTAACATTTCTGTAAAAACATTGATCCACAATTTATATGGAGATGTCACTGAGTGTATCATAACTTGAGATTTGCCTTCAGCATTAAGCATCTCATGGCACATATTTTATTATAATTCCATGCATCCTATAATAATTAAATATAAAACAGATGGCTAAGAAGCAACAAACAATGAATCACAATCTAAAAAAAGTATAATAAGATTAAAAGTAAAGAAAGAAATGTTAAACTTTAAAGTGTCCCAAAGTGAGAAATGTGGAAATATAGGTGAAAAATAGCACACCTTACTCTTAAATATATATAGGGAATGTTTTAAGAGTCAAGTCAAGTTTATTGTCATTTCATCCATATACGTTTGTACAGTACACAGTGAAACAAAACAACATTCCTCTAGGACCATGGTGCTACACACAACATAGATGGACCGGACAACAGACAAAAAGTGCAAGCACAAAGATATGCAATTCCTGCAAAACAGGACAGCATAGTGCAGGGACAGGGCAAGACAATGCAATACAATCAGCAGATGTAATATGTTAAGTAAATAATGCTAAATGTCAGACATGATGGGTGTATCATTGTGATATGATATTAGTAAGAACATGATAAAGAACATGATGATATTAGTTAGTATGGTTGGATTTCTGCTGAGGGCGCCTGGAGGCCAGCGTCCTCCATCTCCCCCCTTCTCTCACAAGATTAAATGCATGCACATCCTTAGTTCCTACATTTGGAACACAGGAGATAGGACATGAGTATATTCAAACAGACAATCATCAATATGTCTAGTTCCTAGTGCTCCAGATATAAGCAAGCTTCAGGTGTGGCTGGGTGATATGCTGTCCCTTTAATTTGTTCTGCCATCGGCCCAGGCCTTTGTGGCTTTGCCACAAATCTGGGTGTGTCAAATTTATATGTTCTAGCACAGTGACTTGGAAATCCATGGAGGCTAGGTATGCACTCTCACAACATGACAAAGTAGATGTGGAAAATAAGGGGAGTCATCAACTGGAATAAAGGGGGCACCTGTACAGTAAGTGAGCTATCTTTTCAGGAAGTAGGAACCAGGAGGTGGGGGATCTAGCTTGAGAGACCCGAGAATAAATGAATGTGAGTTAAAGGAACAGTAACACCGAAAAATGAAAGGGTCCTAAAGTAATATAAATATAATGAAGTGTTGCCCTGTACTCGTAAAACTGCTTTAGTTTATATAAACAAGCTGCTATGTAGCCATGGGGGCAGCCCCATGTTTTTGTTACTTGTATACATTCTCCTGAGGAAGGTCCCTGTATAGGACAAAAACGTTGAGCATTCTGCATGTATTTTGTGTTTAATCTTCTTTGCTATTTTTCAAAACCTGAGTGTGCGGCAGCTTTGTGCATTTTTATATGTTTTTGTTGCTGTGGCACCCAGGTATAGATGTTGTATATGATGCGCACTGAGTGAACTATATATACACAAAAATGTAAAAAGAGCAAAAAAAAAAAGCCATAGGTAGTGAATGTGAGAACACCTATTAATAGTAAGATTTGTCACTGTCAGATGTATCCTGTAGATTCCGAAGCAATTAAACTCTTCAAGGAGCTCTAAACAAACATCTTATCATTGGTGAAGCAATTGATTTTTTACAATAAGGTAATCTCAGGAATTTCTTTTTTGCTAACATATGAATTGATACTGGGTATGGACAGATATTGAGGTAGGAAAAAATATGAACATGATGGGCTGGTCACCCTGTCTATTATGTACAGTTGTAAGGTTTTGATTTTCACATTCCCTCAAAGAGTTTTCTCTGCAGTGCCTTCCATTCATCTGAATTGGAAACAATTTTGGGCATTTAGTAGTATTAGGATTACTGCCTTAAACAGAAATGACCAAAATGCTTTGTGTATAATACCCTGAATGTGCTGTGTATAGGAGTGTTATAGGCAGCATAGACTTATAATATACAATATATATATATATATATATATATATATATATATATATATATATATATATATATATTATACATACAGCCTCAACTATCTGTTAAAAAGAGAAAAAGAAACAGAACATATTATTGGAACAATTTGCATCCTAAATATATTTGTGTTGGAGCACAGCTTTTACCAATATCTACAAAAACAGACTTATACCATGCTGATCTAAATTGATTTGTTTGTCTTCTGTGTTGTTTGGAACTAGTTGCTAGATCTGAAATAGCATGTTTGCAAACCAATCGGCGTGGTCAAATTATAATGCTAGATTTTATTAATTAGCACTTAATACTGTAATGTTACACAAGATGAACTGTGGTAATGTACTGTATGCTTGTTATAAAACCAACAAATAAGTTAAAACTGAAAAAATAAACTGTCCCAAAATGAAAAAGCACATTTTTACAAATGTATTGCATACTTTCATAAAACACACATGTAAACTATAAAACTGATGAAAGCATATGATTAAATATTAACATTCATATCAGACAGATCTATTGTTATTACATTATTTTGATCTTATAGCATTATTTGCAGTGGCCTGTCATTAAGGGGCAGATAAACAAGGGTCGAATTTCGAATTCATGGGAGGCTATTTAAAAAATTTTTAAAAAAACTCGAATTTTAAGAATTTCTTAGTAGAATTTCACAGTTTTGGCCATAAAAAAACTCGAAAATTAGAATTCCAATTAACATTTTCACTTCAACCCTTGATAAATCTGCCCCTAAGTATTTAGACATAATCATGAAGTTCATGACCAACTGACTCAATTATCAACATTTGAGCTGAAAGACTGCAAATATGCTGCTACTGCGTACATTTTTGCATATATAAGTATATCTCGTCCACATGTTACTAAACCACTGAAACAAGTAGGAACATAAAATGTCAATATTAAACAGTGCTGTAATTTTAACCCAGGACATGTATACAGCACAGCAGACTATAGGCTCTATTAAATGAAGACTATAGGCTCAATTAAATGGTAGATTCTGATTTTCCCATCAGAATGACCATAATGTACATAGAACACCCCTTTCGGTAAAACTAACAATAATATTTGTGTATTAAACTCTGCAAAAAAAAACAAGTTACAACACTGAACAAAAGGGTGCAAAAGATTTAATTTGTTGAAATGTTACTAAGCGCTAAAACAATCTTTAAGGATTATATCCTGTGATGTTAATATGTTGTACTCTGTGCCTTTTTGCCTTCTAAATGAAAAAATAACCTCATAATCCCCATTATGCAACCTCACTGTAATCCCAAGGGATCTTTGCAAACTCAGAATACACAAAGTTTTGCCATATTTTAGTGATTTGCAATAGTTTCTTTGAAGTCCGGATCCCTGTGGCGGAGGGAGCCCCAAGAGATATAATAATGTTATTTGACGGTCACAAAGGGGGACTTGTGGCCGAGAGGGCAGGGTTTGGATGGATCATGGGTAGGGTTTTGGCATAATAGGAAATAATAGGAGTTTTTCTTCTTAATGGTCTCTTTATTAAAGGAAAACTATACCCCCCTAACAATGTAGGTCTCTATAAAAAGATGTTGCATAAAACAGCTCATATGTAAAATCCTGCTTCATGTAAATAAACCATTTTCATAATAATATACTTTTCTAGTAGTATGTGCCATTGGGTAATCATAAATAGAAAATTGCCATTTTAAAAAATAAGGGCCGCCCCCTGGGATCGTAGGATTCACTGTACTCACAAACATACCAACAAACCATACATGTAAAGTCACATGAGCCAATTAACAGACAGAGTCCAGTCTTTTTCTTCCACACTTCTTCCTTTTACAGTTAGAGTTGAAGTATTTCTGGTCAGGTGATCTCTGAGACAGCACACAGACCATCACAAAATGGTGGCTCAAGGCAAGAGATGTAAAAGGGCAATATTTACTTTAATATATATTCCAGTTTGGTAAGATTCTTTAATATGCCACTTAATATTATATGAACTATCTGTTGCTTAAGTGTTCATTTTGGGGGTATAGTTTTCCTTTAATAGCTCAATGTGGATGTTTTCCTTAATGCGCTGTGATTTCTGAACCTTTTTACAGTAGAGTCTGCATTGTATTCATTCATGTTTATTCCCAATGATTTAGGGAATGTTCCCAATCACCATTGGGGTCAGGAAGGATTTTATTCCCTCTTGAGGCATAATTGGCACTGACTTCAGACTGGGTTTTTGCCTTTCTTTGGATAAAAAAAAACAGCATCTATATGATAATGTATGGGGCCATCCTCTCTGTAGGTAGAGGCAGCCTAATACTCAGTGGTGGATAGAAGTGCTGATCTCAAGTCTTCAGTGAGGAACAGAAAAGCATAATAGCAATCTCTTATTGAATTATTGGTTTAGACTATTGCCTTGGGTTAGGCTGGCACGGTCCTATTAATTTGATAAAATGTAAATGCTGTGGCCATTAACTCCATCACTATCTTCTGGTGTTTCATTAAGGTATGTAACAATGGGATGGCTGAGGGTGAAGGGTCAATTAATCCTTAATATGTGCTTAAAGTGAATCATGTTTATTTTGTTTTAAAATATGCTTATGTTGCCTTGTTCTGATAATAAAGCACTTACTGGAAGCACATTAACAGAGCAGACAATTTCACTAGAAAATGCCATCTTTATATGTAAACACTTTTGTGTCAATTTCATTTTTCAGTTCAGTGCTGTTACACTCTTGCACACTAAAGCTCTGTAAACAATCTATCCCAGACAATATCCATAATATTTTACTTGTATGCACTCTCAGCAAAAATAAATAAAACATTACAATGATAAAAAAAACTGTTCTATTCCTTACACACAAGTTTTTATTGTTGTTTGGTATGGACCACTGGAGATTAAATTTATAAATTTATGAGTAAAGTATTTATAGCACATGTCAGTGAACAAGCATCAGGAAACTTATCAATTTTATAGAAGCATTAAATGAGGTTGTTAGAAGTAAATTTATTGTTTAATCCATGATAGCTCCTTAGACTTCAAAAGGTCTGACCACCTGGTAATGAAGAGCATTGCAATCATAATCTTAATAAGCAGTATAACATGGCAATAAATATGAGTGGACAGAAGTGACAGACATTTTATAAAGATACCCTTCTGTAATTTATATTTTTACACTTACCATTGCTGAATGTGAAATGAGAGAGCTGAATTTAATTTATCTAAAAAAGACACACATTATAAACCAAAATAAAAATTCTTACTTTTATTTTGCATATTTTACAGTGACTTGAGCACATTAGTAATAGCATGGTGCATTTTACCCCCAGCAAACAATTGAATTACTTAGCAAGATTGTTTACAATAAAGGGGTTGTTCATATTTGAGTTAACTTATTTTAATATGATGTATAGACTAATATTTTAATACAATTTGCACTCAGTTTTAATTTTTTATTATTTGTGGTTTTTGAGTTATTTAACTTTTTATTCAGCAGCTCTCCAGTTTGCAATTTCAGCAATTTGGTAGCTAGGGTCCAAATTGTCCTAGCAACCATGCATTGATTTGCATAAAATACTGGAATATGAATAAGAGAGGGCCTGAACAGAAAGATGAGTAATAAAAAGTAGCAATAGCATTACATTTGTAGCCTTACAGAGCATGTGTTTTTTTAGTGACCCCCCCCCCCCCATTTGAAAGCTGGAAAGAGTCAGAAGAAAACAAATAATTCAAAAACTATAAAAAATAACTAACAAAGACCAATTGAAAAGTTACTTACAATTATCCATTTGATAATATACTAATGGGGGGAAGTAGCAACGGATAGCAACTAGTGATGGGTGAATTTATTTGGCAGGCGCAAATTTGCAGCGAATTTGCACGATTCGCCACCGGCGAATAAATTTGCGAAACGGGCGCGAAAATTTGCTGGTGAATATATATATATATATATATATATATATATATATATATATATATATATATATATATATATATATAAATAACATTTGCAAACCTTCTTCCCCTGTTGGAAATGGTCACTAAACACTTTCCGGGTTCGCCAAGGCTACAGTATATTAAATTCGCACAAAGGCAAATTTGTTCGCACAAAGGCACGACTTTTCACATGCATGTGCATATTTTGCCTGTTACCGACTTTTATTATATTTCCCCATAAGGGTTAACTTAAAGGTGAACCACCCCTTTAAAGATGAGCCAACCATATGTTGTGCTTTTTGCAGCATTCTTTAAAAATGCGCTGTTCATGTTCATTGTTCATTTCCACAATTAAATATTATATCATTTAAATATTATATAATTATTATAACAATTAAATATTATATCATTATTATCATTTTACTATCTTGAGTTGGTTTATCTGTCTGCCCGCACCAAGAACATTTTAAGACTTGTAGAATCACTCACCAACATGGAAACATGGCCCAGGTGCTCCAGCCCCAGGCCCTCAGCTCAGGGGAGTGGTTAATCCATATATAGAAGCATAAATGTTGGTGCAGGGCACACTGGTAAACTCACGTCACGTATTGATCAGACCAGAATTAGTAGATAAAAAATGAAAGTTTTATTTACATATTCATCTCTTGTCTGACGCGTTTCATGTCACTAAGACACTTAAGGTGGCCATACACGGGCCGATAAAAGCTGCCGACAGACCGTGTCGGCAGCTTATTGGCCCGTGTATGGGGGCCCCCGACGGGCTTCCCCGATCGAGATCTGGCCGAAAGTCGGCCAGATCTCGATCGGATGGGGTTAAAAATCCCGTCGGATCGCGGCCGCATCTGTTCGTTGATGCGGTCCCGTGATCCGACCGCCCGTTTGTGAGAGCTAGGATCCGATCGTTGGACCCTAGGGCCCACAATCGGATCTGCCCGATATTGCCCACCTTGAAGGTGGGCATATCGGAGGGAGATCCGCTCGTTTGGCGACATCGCCAAACGAGCGGATCTATCCGTGTATGGCCACCTTTAATCATAGGCTTGTCTTATCTGTCTGCCCACCTTGCATAGTTTGTACATACCACTGAGGTGTTCAGTTCATTTACTGAAAAAAAAGTAAGAATAACAGCAATGGACAGCAGAGGATGGTACGGAGCTACAAGAGCTGCATTGTTTACTTGATCTTCCATACCTAATACAGAAAATGGCCTTTGAAAACATGTTAGGAGTCCCCTGGTGCAAGGAACATAATAAGTAAGAAAGTAAGGTTGAAAAAAGACATGTCCATCAAGTTCAACCTTTTAGTTTTTTTTTTTAAAACCTGCCTAACTGCCAGTTGATCCAGAGGAAGGTAAAAAAAAAAAAAACCCATCTGAAGCCTCTCCAAATTGCCTCGGAGGGGGAAAAAAATCTTCCTGACTCCAAAATAGCAATCAGACTAGTTTCTGGATCAACTTGTACTATGAACTATCTTCCATAACCCTGTATTCTCTCACTTGCTAAAAAGCAATCCAACCCCTTCTTAAAGCTATCTAATGTATCAGCCTGTACAACTGATTCAGGGAGAGAATTCCACATCTTCACAGCTCTCACTGTAAAAAACCCCTTCCGAATATTTAGGCAGAACCTCTGTATAGCTTTGTACATTAAACATAAACTGTACCTAACCCCTTCCATCTGTTCTTAAGTGTTACCACACTGACAGGATTGGCATTAGCCTATGCTTAGCTACATTAGATTTTGGCCTGAAAATTTACATTCTTGTGTATTCAAGGCAAAATGAAAAGTTGAATTTGTATAGTTATTTATAGTTTTGCCTACTGCTGTATAGTATGTTATTAGCATGTGTGTTAAAACATCTATGAAATATTGCAGGCTAAACTGTGAACAAGCAGTTGAAAAAAATTCACTGCCTTTTTGTGATGTTGCATGAAAGGCAGTAAAAATGCCTTGTACAAATGCTTGTACTCATGACATTATCTCATATTCAAATACACAGCTCATTCAGTTCTGTGCCAAGTGATATAAGGTTCAAATGGTTTACTGTAAAAATGGGCATCTTTTCTGTGTTTTTCAAATGCATGCTGAGTGAGAAAGAACACATACAGTACATTGCGTTTATATATGCTTTTTTTTTACTCAACTAAGCATGTTTTTGTCCATTCCAAACACAACCCTCTAGTCTATTGATAACTGAACATGTGTCAAAAGAAAATGCAGCACGCTGTGTCTAAACAAAAGTAGGGAAATGCAAAAGGAGTACAGCCAGGCAGAATATAATGGAATCAATTAGCAAATGTTTTTAGTAGCACTGAAACCTGCGTTTAAACATGTGTTAAACTCAGAAAAAATGCCCATGTAATGCCCATGTAATGCCTAAGGGGAAGATTTATCAAGGGTCGAATTTCAAAATGATAAATACTTCAAAATTCGACCATCGAATGGCTTTACTTCAAATATCGAAGTCGACGTTTTTTTCACGGAATTTGATTGTTTTGCGATCGAAGTAAAATAGTGCGATCGAACGATGAAATCCATCTATCGAACGATTTTTCTTCAACTTCAAAGAACTTAGAAAACTGCTGTAGAAGGTCCCCATGTAAGGTGATTGAAAATTATGTTGTATGAAAATACAGTATGTGTTTGATGTACATGTGAGCAAATGTTTGGTATGTGTATGTATGATATTGTTGAAAACTATTGAAATGTTCAAGAAGTGTAATTACAAGGGTTGTCCATTAGATGGCAGTAAAGTTAGAAGAATTTATATAAGAGGTTCTGTAATGGTGTTATGCAAGGTGTAATTTCTGTTCTAACCACTAGAGGGAAATAGTGAGATGGGGTAAAAGAGTATAAAAGGTATGGTTTTAGTCAGGGTGTGGTCGATTGGAATTAGGAAATAGTCAGGTATATGGTAAATGGGGCACTAGGTGCCTTAGTCAGTAAGGGCAAGTTAGCAAGGGTAGCTGACACCCCACCAAGGAGTAAGTGGCCGTGGCTCGGCCACAGACAAGGAAAAGAGAGGCAGTCAGGACAGTGTGGACAACCCAGGCCAGAGGTGGAAATTCCTACCCAGAAAAGCCCTGGGGGCGCTGCTGTGGTGGCTCGCTGGCCGAAGGAGGGAGGTGGCACATTGGAAATTCCTACCGGGGCGAGGTGGAGGGCTCGTAGGTCATACGGCGGATTGCCTGACCGGTAGGTGGTGCAAGGAAAGGCAGAGGCTGGGTTCACAAGTCTGATGTCTGTGGGGACTTTTGCATATCCTGTACTTCTGTAAAGCAACACCCTGATCGTATGTTGGTGAGTTGATGTTCCATGCGGAAAAAGATCTTCAATAAAAATCTTCAAGTTTTTATATGTTTGGTGTAGTGTGCACTTTAATGACCAGAGGGCTCCTTACACCCATAGGCTAAAATAGCACTTCGGCAGGTTTAATTTGGTGAAGTATTGAAGTCGGAGTTTTTTTAAAAGAGACAGTACTTTGACCATCGAATGGTCGAATATTCAAAAACATTTTACTCCAAATCGAAATCGTAATATCCTATTCGATGGTCGAAGTATCAAAATGATTACTTTGAATTTCGAATTTTTTTACTTCGAAAATTCCCTCGAATTCACTTCGACCCTTGATAAATCTCCCCCCAAATGTTAGCTTTATTTCAGATACATATATGGGGATTGGGCATTTGTGTTGATATTACAAATGCCCAACGCATTATAGTTTTAGAATTTCAAAATTTTTTTTGGCTACTTCGACCTTCAATCAAACAAAATGCGGTAAATCCTTCGACTTAGGTATTTGAAGTCGAAGGATTTAACTTCGATGGTCGAATATCGAGGGTTAATTAACCCTCGATATTCAACCCATAGTAAATGTGTCCCCATAGTGTGTGCAAGAGAATAGTACATGGAAAGACAAAGTGGTGCAAATAGCACAGAAATGAAAGGCAGAGAAATAATTTTTAAATAATTAAGGATCAAGTGAAGAAGAAGAAGAAGAAAATGTTGAAAGTAGGAAAAAATATAAGAAATGAAAAACATGAACTCGTGAGGGGAAATGAAGAACAAAGAGGGATCAGAAAAAGATGGAGTATATGGAGTTGAAATGTAAAAATATACTGCACTCTTTTGTCGCTTTTGTTTGCATTGCATGTTGAAAAATATTTACAATATTTAAGCTAGGGCCAATACACTTGCATAAGTAAAAAAATGTTTATTCACCTACCATTTGTGCCCAACAATTTGGTCCTTATTAGGACTGCTATCCTTTTAAAGGACAAAAATGGCATGTGAATAAACATGTTTTACTAATCCAGAGTTTGGAGGTCTTACTTGCCAAATTATATATATATATATATATATATATATATATATATATATATATATAGATATATAGATATATATACTGTAGATATATATAATCATTTTCCACTTTTGCTTGTTGCCTTGGGAACAAAAGAATGGCTTTTAATCAACTTCTCTGCCCCTGCCTGGAAGTGCTGCAGAGCGTAGAAGTGTTAATAGAAACAACACATTCATTTTTATTTTGTGCATAACACAAGCGACACATGAAGCCCAGTGACTCTAGGGGGCCTATATATTAAACTTCAATCTTTTCTTTTTTTTTTTAGAGGAAAAAACTCAAATTTATTATATTCCAACTAAAACCTGTCAAACTCATGTAAGAGTCAATGGCAGATGATCCCATTTACAATGTTTTTTGCCTTCATGATTGTGCATGTTTCGGCGTTACACTAGTTTTTGTTCGATAATCAAAAAATGTTTTCTTTTTGTTCCATAATCAGAACAATTTGAGTTTTTCAGGCAACAATTCGAAAAAGTGACACAATTTTGTTGAGACTTTTCCCGCACGGACAATTTTTGATTCAAATTTTAAGTAAACTAAAAAGCCAGATTGTGGGTTCGGAGTTAGGTTGAATTTTTATTATAAATATAAAGGGGGGAAAAAGAGTTTTAATAAAACTAGATTTCTCAGTCTGGGACATAACTATACGCATCAATTTACACAGAATTATGTTCCAAAAAAGTGTTTATCCTTGACATGAAAACTTTTCCCAGTACCATAATCAAGTAGTCAGAGATCAGACAGAAATAGGCAGCTCAAGATAAAACAAGTAAATAATGGCATGTCTTAGGAAGACTGTTTGGCTATAGTTAGTCAAATACTTGTGTAATGGACAGCACCACTCACGACTCTCTTTTTCTTTAAAAAGCCTTTATTCAGCCATGGGCTCTGACCCCAAACAATTTCGGCAACGTTTCAGACCGCCATCGGTCTTTTGTCAAGCCACCTTGGCAACACCTGTGCACAATCATTTATACAATACATCACAGTGCCCCCTGCTGGTGTGTTAAAATATTTACAAACACCTAAACAATTGTGTCACATATGCAGTCTGCAACATTGTCTCAATGTCATTACATTTACATTACATGTGGATATATTCTATCTACCTTAGTGCAATTTCCTTTTCGATAGTGTCCATAAGTTTTCTTGTGAAAAAATTACACTGTAAAAATACAAAAGATACACATAATTAAAATGTTCTCCATTGATATACATATTAAATATTAAAATATACTCCTTTAAAAACTGAATTAACGATAAATCATGCTTAAATCATATTCCCTGTTTAGGCCATGGGGAACTAAAGTCTCCAATTTTCTGATCCATCTGGCTTCTTTTTTAAGCAATAACTTTACTCGATCTCCACCCCTACGTAATTTAGGTACACAATCTATTATTTGGTATTTTAATTGTTGTACCCCATGGCCTGCAGCAAGGAAATGACCCGCAACTGCTTGATCACTCTTTTTTGTGTTGATAGCGGACTTGTGCTCCCTTATACGTTCTTTTACACTTCGTGTTGTTTGTCCAACGTAAGCTAGCCCACATGGGCATTTTATCACGTATACCACAAAAGAACTTTCACATGTATAAAAACCATTTATTTAAGCTTTGAGTGGAAGCTGTTGGACTTGCATCAGTGAAAAATAGCCTGAGGGGCACAGGTGCTGACTGGATTACCTTGTGGCTATAGTTAGTAACATTGATCTATTCGTAGACAATATGTTTCTATTTTAAAAGCTACCAATCATAGATTTATCAGGCATTTAAAATACATTTAGGGGCATATTTATCAAGGGTCGAATTTCGAAAAAACTTCGAAATTCGAATTCAAAAAGACAAACCAAATTAAGTTGAAGTGTTTTTTTTTGGTCAAATAGGTCTGTTTTTGATTAAATAGGTCCTTATTCGGCCGAATTTGAATTGTACGAATTGAAGAAATAGCACATTCAATTGAATTTGATTAGAAGTTTTTCCCCAAAAAAACTTAGATTTTTCAAAGTCTACCAATTGACTCCAAATAGCTTCTAGGAGGTCCCCCACAGCCTAAAACAGCAATAAGGCAGGTTTTAGAATGGTTGAAGTCAAATTTTTAAAGAGATAGTACATGATAAATTTCAACATTCAAATTTTTGAATTTTATTCAAATCGAATTTGGACAATTCCCTAGTCAAAGTAGTTACATAGTTGAATTGGGTTGAAAACAGAAAAGTCCATCAAGTTCAACTCCTCCAAATGAAAACCCAGTATCCATACACACACCCCTCCATACTTTCACATAAATTATATATACCCATATCTATAGCCACTATAAAACTTAGTATCACACTAGCCTTTGATATTATGTCTATTCAAGAAATCATGCAAGCCACTCTTAAAGGCATTAACAGAATTAGCCATCACAGCATCACCCGGCAGTGCATTCCACAACCTCACTGACCTCACTGTAAAAAAAACCTATGTTGCTTCAAAAGAAAGTTCTTTTCTTCTAGTCTGAAGGGGTGGCCTCTTGTACATTGATACTCTTTATGGGTAAAAAGGTCCCCTGTTATTTATCTATAATGTCCTCTAATGTACTTCTAAAATGTAATCATATACCCTCGCAAGCGCCATTTTTTCCAGAGAAAACAACCCCAACCTTGACAGTCTACCCTTTGCTTTAGTAGCCACAGAATGACACTGCCCAGAATTAGACTACTTGTTATCTACAAAAGAACCCTAGATCCTTCTCATTTAAGGAAATGCCCAACACACTGCCATTTAGTGTATAACTTGCATTTATATTATTTTTGCCAAAGTGCATAACCTTGCATTTATCAACATTGAACCTCATTGAACCTCATTTTCCAGTTTGCTGCCCAGTTTCCCAACTTAGACAAATCACTCTGCAAAGTGGCAGCATCCTACATGGAACCTGTAGTTCTGCACAATGTAGTATCATCTGCAAAAATAGAAACAGTACTTTCAATGCCCATCTCCAGGTCATTAATAAACAAGTTGAAAAGCAAGGGACCTAGTACAGAGCCATGCGGTACTCCATTAACAACATTGGTCCAATTAGAAAATGTTCCATTAACCACCACTATTTGTAGTCTATCTTTTAGCCAGTTCTCTATCCAGGTACAAATACTATGTTCCAGGCCAACATTCCTTCATTTAACCAGTAATCTTATGTGTGGCACTGTATCAAATGCTTTAGCAAAGTCTAAGTATATCACATCCACTGCCATCCCAGAATCAAGATCCCTACCTTCTCATAAAAATAAATTAAGTTAGTCTGGCAAGATCTATTACGCATAAAACCATGCTGGCACAAACTCATAGTATTATGATTTTGCTATGAAGTCCAGTATCTTATCCTTTATTAACCCTTCAAAAAAAAAACTTTCCTACCACTGTCAGTCCTGTCAGACTAACTGGCCTGTAGTTTTGAGGCTGAGAACAGGATCCCTTTTTGAATAGCAGCACCACATTAGCAATTTTTCATTCGAAAATTCACTTCGACCTTGGATAAATCTGCCCCTTAATAAAGGGAAAAAATTAATTTTAACAGCAATTTTGTATAGCTTGTAAATTTCCTGGTAGTATAATATTATTTATTAAGGAATGTAATTATAAGAAAATAAACCAATTTATTGTACTCTATATGCAAATATGTCTAGTTGATATTTAAAGCAAATAACTCATTTGTCTTTTGGAAATCTAATCTATAAGGGAGAAATATAGAATACTGCGTCATGTCAGGCAAATATTTGACCCTGCCAGGTAAAAGTATTTACCCTGCCTGTCTTTGGTTTATGGTTAATGTAGAAATATTAATAAAATACAAATGGTTCAGATATATTCAGTCTCACCAAACATGCAGTTTGCAGGCATGCTTCAGTTTGCTGTTTCAGTCTTCATTTAACCTAAGTACTGAGGCTGTCTAGTCCCACTAGGGCTCATTTACTAACTCTGGGCCTATTTGCACCTGAACAGAAATTGTTTATAAAATATAAATTGCTTGAGCATTCCCTCAACCTATCCTCGTCCAAACAACTCAAACTCTGCAGAAGTAAGTTTTTTGGACCAGATGACATCTGTCTGTGACTCATAACATGACTGGGCTGTTTTTAGCTATAATAAGTATTAGGTTGAAGGGCTTGAACTTAACAATTAAAGTGGAAGTTTACCTTCTTTGAATGTTATTTTGGCAAAAAATATATTTGTTTTACATTTTGTGGTAAAGACAGTGGTTACCTGAATTCTTCATTCTTGTATACAATTCTTCATGTGTAATTCACTGTTCTTCTGTAATAGCAAGATGGTTGTTTGTCCCTAGTTTGAAATATTTTTATTTTAGATAAATGCATTAAAGTCATGACCAGTGTGGTCAATCCTGATTAGTTTAGAATTTTAATTGTTTTTTTTTTTTGATCTTCTTGAATAAGGACTAATTTTTATTGATCTGTGGTTTTTATTTAGCCTACGACCAAGTGTTAGTTAATTAACCCTCGATATTCGACTAGGAACTAAAATCGTTCGACTTCGAATATCGAAGTCGAACAATTTTACGCAAATCCTGCGATCGAACGATTAAATCCTTCAAATCGAACGATTCGAAGGATTTAAATCCAACAATCGAAGGAAAATCCTTCGATCAAAAAATCACAGGCAAGCCTATGGGGACCTTCCCCATAGGCTAACATTGACTTTGGTAGCTTTTAGCTGCGGAAGTAGGGGGTCGAAGTTTTTTTTAAAGAGACAGTACTTCGACTATCGAATGGTCGAATAGTCGAACGATTTTTAGTTCGAATCGTTCGATTTTCGTAGTCGAAGGTCGAAGTAGCCCATTCGATGGTCGAAGTAGCCCAAAAAAACTTCGAAATTCTAATTTTTTTCAATTCGAACCCTTCACTCGAATTCAGTGAATCGGCCCCTTAATGTAATATGAAATGCATGAGGCTACCTGTCTTTGTACAAAAATACATCTCTACTTTGTATTTGTACACAGCTGTTTGAAGAAGTGCCTGCAATCACACAAAGGGGGTTATTTATCAATGTCCGAATTTATCTCAATATTTTCTGCTACAATTCTCAGATCAATTCCGCTTGGGTTTTTTACTCTTATTTATTAATTTCACTTATTTTTTGGAATTTTCACCTGAAAACGAAGACAACTTCGGGGTATATTGCGAAACCTAGCAAACATCAAAAAAATCATTGGGACTTCACCCACTGACTTACAGTATACAACCTCGACAGGTCTGAGATGCCGGATTTTCAGGTTCGGACTTTTACATCCTCATGGTTTAATAAATTCTGAAAATTTTGTGATTTTTTAAAAGTTTAAAGAATGATTTTTGCATTCAGTGTTGATTAAAGAACCCCCAAATGGTAGTAGGCACTATTTTTTACCTGGCACTTGCTTTACCATAGTTATCACCTTGGTGAACCTTAGTAAAGAAAGTTGTAGGGATTTTAGAGCAGAGTTTTAAACTTTATGTCCTCTAATATGATAATAGCAAGTTAATAGCAAGTTAAGAGTTTCCTGTTTTTGTTCCTTTAAATTGTGTTCCTTCATTGCTCCCTTCTCTAAAAAAGTAAAAAAATAAAATCTGTTTAGTGCTGAGCACAACTTGTTGTTGTTATTTTTCTTATAAACCAAACTTATGTACTGTATGTTACTATAAAAGGGCAGTAGATTAAAAATTAAAATAATTGTGAGTGGTTTTTTTGATATTTTTGTGAAGTCTCAAGTAAATTACATTTTTATTTAAAATCAGCAAAAAATTGCTTCCAGAAAATGATTTGTGTCAGTTTTCTTACCACTTGGGAAAGGATAAAACATGTTTCATTAGACAATTCAGTGTTTACACTCCATAGTTTAAAGCCCCTGGGGAAGTAAAGTTACAATTACAACGTTAAACATTACATTTTGTCAGACAGCACGTCCTTACATTTTATGTGTGAATGGTTTTAAGACAGTTGAGTACTGAATATTTCTGCACCATTTAAATGCATTAAAATTGGAAGCAATCAAAATACATGTAAATCACTCTGCACATACCCTGTATTTAACAATACCTTCTGTCAGGTTTATCATGAAGACTGTCTGTTTAGCCATGCAGAAATATTTGTATTTTCTTTTCACAGCTGAGGGTTGTGATAGGTTTGAGATGCAATGTAAAATATTTTTATTCAGATTAATTCATATTCTCTATTGCCATAAATGTAAATTACATTAATATTTGGCATGCTTCTTGGAACAAGTGAGTTTTGCAATGCTCTAGGAAATATGAAATATTTGCAAATAAAATCAAGACACCCTGTTTACTTGTGTTTGAAAGACAGAATGTTTGATGTAACTTTAGACAGTAGGAGTTAGTCTCATGAGTTTGAAAATAGCAATGTAGGAACAAGCTGAATTTGATTCCTCATTACAACTGTCAGGCTGCTCTTACTTTATGTTGAGATTTACCATTCATGCAAAAATGTAACAGAATACATAACAAAGGCAGCTGCCTACAGCTGAACTTAAAACAACAAGGTAGTGCATATTGCTTTCTGTTAATATGAAATACACACAGGATATTTAACACAGGTGTCTTACTTGTTTACGAAACAAAATGTAAAATTATAAAACAAAACCCTTATGTTTATTTACGTGAGTTATGAGATTTGTTTTTATCATGTACATTCCCACAATGGATTATGAAATAACAATATTTTCTGATAATGTGAGCTTTTAGAGGGTACATTATAAAAAAGCAGAAAACATATTTGTTAATCTTTTAATGGTTAGGATGCAAAAATATGATAAAATTCTGAAACTGTATTTGGTTGTCTTGGTTCTGTTTCTATCAGACCTCTCTTTTAAAAATTGCAGTATTATCGCTAGACATTGCTATACAATATAATTGCTACAGTAAAAGCAGGGCTATGGATGCTTATATAAACCATATCTTTTTTTGGGTGAGTGACATTACCCTTCTCCCTGGTGTATAGTAGACAGAATTAAGGTCCAAAAGGGTCAATAGTCATACCAAATATTTTACTGCACTGACTTCATCCTCCTCCAGCATGTAAAAGATGTAGACCAACCCTGGTTGCACAATGTCTTTAACTCTGCAAGACATGAACATTAACAGAGAGGTTTATGAGTGAGAGAACTTTTTTTCCATTTAAAAAAAAATTCCTTGATTCATCTAAATGGAAGTCGCTGTCTTTGAAGATTTGACCAGAGAAGTTCTGCCTAGATAGCAATAGTCACAGCCTAAGGAACAGTTCAGTATAAAATAAAACTGGGTGAATAGTTAGGCTGTACAAAATAAAACATCTTGTAATATAGTTAGTTAGCCAAAAATGAAATCTATAAAGGCAGTGACTGACTGGGATGCCTGGAGCCCACCAAAAAAACTTTGAATGCAGCAGGCCCACTCTCCAAATTAGTTTTCCTTTTTTTCTTCATTCACTTTTTTTCTTTCTTTATTATTTTAATCCCCTTTCCTTACATATTATCATTCATTCTTCCCTCCATTTCCTCTCTATCCTCTTAGAAATGGGGGAATGGCTGTGGCATAGACATACAAGGCAAATAATTGGGTGAGCAGAAGGGCCCATTGATACCTGGGCCCACCAGGAGTTTTCCTGGTCACCCGGTGGGCCAGTCCGACACTGAATAAAGGCTGGAGTGAGTGGATGTCTAACATAACAGAAGATAACTTTCTGCATTCAGCTCTCTAACTCTTAGTTAGTCAGCGAGTTTAAGGGGGGCCAGATGGGACATTCAGTGTTCAGTGAGTCACTCATTGGTGACTAATCAGTGGAAACCAAAAGAGCCGGAAAACACAAAACAGTGTTCTGGCTATTATGTTAGACATTCTGTCATTCCAGCCTTTATAAATTAAATTTTTTTTATTTACCCAGTTTTTTTATTTTTATACTGAACAATTCCTTTAAGCAATGAAAACATATTTTATTCTATTAAGAGGCTTAAAATAAGGCTACCCTTTGGGAGACAAATATCTCACCATACGAATTAGATCAAAGCACTACGAGAAACAATAATACCTGTAGATCAAGTTCTTGAAACACTGGCCCTGTGCATTATTAAACACATTGCTAAACTTACCTTTGTGAACCAACATGATTCCACATCTACATGCATTAATTTCCCATATCATACAGCGAGAAGTACATCAGAAGTGGCATACTGAATAAACATCTCATGGATTTTAATTTGAAATGAGTTCTTGTGACGAGAAAAATTTCTATTTCAGAAATATGTTTGTAATGAGCTAGTGATACTGCATGGTTTAGGATAAGGGGTGGAAGTTTGGGGTTATTATGTTGGTTTAGTACATTGGGGTAGTGCAACAGGAGTGAGGAGTGGTTGGGCACTGCAGCTGATGACATGATCTGTCATGATAATCAAAGAAGGGCAAGCTAATCTACTCTAATATAGTTTATTGTAGCAAATCAAATATATAGGTAATAGGGGCACAAGCTCTGAAGCAGCCCCATACAGAATAGCTTAAACAGTAAACTTTATCTAGATAGGGAGTGCACATAAATTAATCCGACAAGGTGGTCTTGCAAAAAGTATTCTTTATGCAGGCATGCTCAATTCTGAGCTTTCCAGATCATATACAGTAGAAACAATGTTTAGCAGAAAAGTACATCTAAAACAAGGCACCAAATAGATGCATACAACCCAATACAAGTGCAGCTGACCAGGATAATGAGAATTACCCCAATGTTTGTTTGGCATAAAAGTCTTTATTAAGGGAAATTTTAGTGCAAGTTTACAATTATTTTAAACATATTCTGATATATTGCAAACAATATGCAGAATGAAACTGCAACAAATGAACGAGGGATTGTAACTTGTATTCTGATCATGCCACTGAAATAAAAAAAAAATGTTAGAATAATTTTACTGTACACAAACTCACAGCTCTTGCCTCAGCTTTTTTCCCTTTCCACATCTTTTTACTATGCAGTTAAAAGTTTGCAATCAATTATATTTGAATGTGATAAAATAGGGCAAGTTGTTCAAAGTGCAATATTAAATGACCTTTGAAGTATTGTATTCAACAAAAAAATAATTACTGATGGGACAGATTTGACACTTTTTTTGCAAACACCTTTCTGGAAATATAATGAAAATCTAAGAATATCATTGGTTAAAGAAAGTAATATTTTATATCATATATACAGATCCATGGCTTATCTGTAAATGCTTACTGTATGCTGCAATGCTTTGTTGCTTGTAAAGGATTGCTAAAGGACTTTTTTTTTGTTTTGCAATTCTTTGTTAGTAAAGTATAAAGAGATGTATATGTCTGATCAATCGTGTATACTATTTTATAAGTTCTGTTTTCTTGTTGAGCTGTTGCAATATAAGATAACCTAATGGTTTATTTCAGTTTACAGTGGGTACTTATTTATAGATTCAGACTTTTCCATCCTCGGCATTTAATACATTCTGTAAAATACATGATTTTTTTTAAAGGTCAGATGTAATAAGAAAAAATCACAAATTTTTCAGGATTTTTGCATTCAGAGTTTAGTAAATAACCCCCTTAAATTTAGCTCAGTGATGGTATAATTGTTAATTGTCTGATGATTAGTAATAAAGAAATGGAGCATGCTTTTAACACTTTTAACAGAACTATTATGCATCTTTGATTACAAAGAGAATAATTTATTCCCTATTGTAAAATAAAGGCACATTAGAAAAAGCATATTAGCAGTTACTTAGGGGGTTATTTACTGAACTCCGAATGCAATATATATATATATATATATATATATATAATTTATAAAATCTGACTTTTAAAAAAATCACAGATTTTTTGGAATTTATTAAACGCTGAGGATTCGCCACCAGCGGATAAATTCACGAAAATTCTGACGCCGGCATCAAAAACAAGACGCCGGCGCCGTTTCGCGAATTTTTTTCAGTAATAGCCACCAATAAAATGTTTGCTTTTAAAAATGTTACTAGTAAATGCTACCTGCTGATTGGTTGCAGTATTTCCTGTTTCTTAACTTTGTGTTTTAGATTTTGTTGAACTACAACTACCAGAATGTTTTAACCCTAGATTATATATTGAAGAAAGCTAGGAATTGTAGTCATGCAACATCCCCAAGGATAAAGGAGATCAAAACCAAGAAAATTAATTGATGTAAATTTACTCAGGGTGTATCTTTGAGAATTTTTTCAGTTTACATGTATTTTCTGTTTTAAGCTGTTTTGGAGATATTAGCATTATTATTATTATTATTATTATTATGATTAACATGTATTTATATAGCATCAACATATTATGCAGCACTGTAAAGTGAATGTGTTTATACAACCAAGTCACATGAATTAAATACATAGAACAGATGGAGTTACATACATCACAACCAATACCGGTACAGAAGGGGAGGAAGGCCCTGTGCAAAAAGAGCTTACAATCTAAATGGAATGGAATAAGACACAAGGTGTGGGAGAGGGCAAGATCAGAATTAAGTGGGTGAAAGATGTAGTTGTCATGAACGGCACCCTAAATCCAGAACCCAAGCTAAGCTCCCTGGTCTCGGCTCTCACTTCTGCCTATTACCGCCCCCTTTCACCTCGGGAGGAGCCCTCGGCTAATTGGATGCAGCCAGGTCTTATTTGAGAGAGGAGCAAAGCTAAAGGTTAAGCTATGTATCACATTGTATAATACAGGGCTTATCTGTTATCAGCTGTGTAACCTGTGCCTTTTATACTTTTTCAGCTTTGAATGCCTGCCCCGACAACTGCCAAGCATCTTGTTTATATAAACTATAGTAGAGTTGCTGAAGTAAACCCACCAGTTTTAACAGTGCAGGCCAACAGTGCATTATATTTTAATTAATGCAATATACTTTAATTTGTTGGTGTTACTGCTCATTTAACAGTTGTCAGTGAACTTACTAAAATATTGCCTTTAAAAAATGATATTGTATTGTTGGTGTTAATTGCAGGATAGAAATACAGCACAATATGGCATGAATCTGTGGGCGCATATTTTGTATTTGATATCGAATAGGTGTAACTAATTATTTTAAGGTACAGTTTATACAATTGTGTGAATTTAACTGGTAAGGCTAATGGTTTTTGCCTACAGAATGCTCACACTGTTTTCTGACTGTCAAATTAACAAGAATAGAATTTATTACGTTACTATGGTCATAATTTGACACGTTCTATAAAAGGAGTCTGTTAAAAATATGTTTTGTTTCAAAAATATACAGCAATTGGGAAAGGAACATTTCTTTTGTTTTTCTTTTAATTTTGTCTGACTTTCTGAACATAACGGGTTTCTACATTAGGATTAAACAAAGAGATCTAATTAGGCGGGAGACACACTGCCATTAATTATGTGAAAACCAGAATGCAATTTATTATACTAAACTTAAATATCAAATATATTAGGCATCGACCTTTCCTCTAAGCAGAAATCAATAAATTGCTGTTCAAGTTTTTATTCAGAATAATTTGAGTTATGGTCAACCTTTGCAAGAATAAGTTTCTGGCATTTTGTTTTAAACTGAGCTCAAATGGCATTCTTGATTATGAAGTTAAGGGACTATTGCTCATGTAATGAAAATAGTTTAACATAGGGTTATGAGGCACTCGTGTCTGATCATATGTTTCAAGATGCACAGATGAGTTGGAAAAAAATTTTTGTATATAGAATATACAGTTAAAGGTATTATACAGTACCAAAAAACTGATAAAAGCCTCACTTTATATCTAGTAGAAATATTTATAATAGATGCAATAAGATATATATCCAATACCATTCTCTCTCTATAGGCTATGTGTAACTTTTATCAAATTCATAAATCATTTACAGTTTCATATAAAATAATAATGATGGCTGTATTTTAAATATAAAAATTCAGTACAGATATGGGACCTGTGCTCAGAACCTGGAGTTTTCAAGATAATGGATCTTTCCATAATTTAGATCTTTAAACTAGAAAATCATGTTAACTTTAAATATACCTTATAGGCTGGTTTTGCTTCCAATACGTATTAATTATATGTAAGTTTGGATCAAGTACAATTTTTTTATTAACAGAGAAAAAGGAAATCATTTTTAAAAATGTGGATTATTTGGATAAAATGGAGTCTATCTATGGGAGATGACCTTTCCATAATTTGGAACTTTATGGATAATTGGGTTTCCGGATAACAGGTCCTTACCTGTATATTGAAAATTAATTTGAAGTAAAATATTAATTTAAATAAGGGTTAAAATTAATTTCCTTGGAACTTGCAATACATTCAATGAACGATTATACTTTAAGGGGCCGATTCATCAAGGGTCGAATATCGAGTGTTAATTAACCCTCGATATTCGACTGGAAACTTAAATCCTTCGACTTCGAATATCGAAGTCGAAGGATTTAGCGCAACTAGTACGATCGTACGATCGAAGGATTATTCCTTCGATCGAACGATTAAATCCTTTGAATCGAACGATTCGAAGGATTTAAATCCAACGATCGAAGGAATATCCTTCGATCAAAAAAACTTAGGAAAGCCTATGGGGACCTTCCCCATAGGCTAACATTGACTTCGGTAGCTTTTAGCTGCCGAACTAGGGGGTCGAAGTTTTTTTTAAAGAGACAGTACTTCGACTATCGAATGGTCGAATAGTCGAACGATTTTTTACTTCGAATCCTTCGATTCGAAGTCGAAGGTCGAAGTAGCCCATTCGATGGTCGAAGTAGCCCAAAAAAAACTTCAAAATTCGAAGTTTTTTTAATTCGAATCCTTCACTCGAAGTTAGTGAATCAGCCCCTAAATGTCATGGTTTTTACTAGTTGTAGCATGTTATATATGTTATGTTATTATGACAATTTTGTTATTTGTGTCATATGAAAAAAGTTACCAGATGATTGTAAAGCAGGCAACCAAGAAAGATAAAAGTTGCATTTGCCTTTCCAAAAAAAGTTATATAGTTTTTTGTATATTTTGTGTCTTAGTGACATGGAAAATTTTGTTTTACTCGGAGTGAAGCCTATAATTTTAAGATAGCTCAAGCTAGCCTTGGTCACTAGTGCCCTGGCCTTGAGGGCAGAGCCAACAATTAGGCTGTAAAATTAGTTCTTTGTTTTTTGTGTTTTTTGTGTTTTGAAGCAATATCTCTATTATCTCCCACTGGAACTCCCTTTTATTCCCATGAATTTTTATGTCATACATTCCAAAGTCTATAAAACTCTTTGATTCCTTTGTTTGGTGTTCTGACTCTCTGAGCTCAGAATATATGAAGCTCATGTCAATTAAATTAATTGACATGAAATTAAACTTCTAGTCCCAAGCATTTGATCTTTAATACTCCAAATAAGCAGTTTGAGCCTGAAAACTATATGCCTGTTAGACCTGGAGGTGGTTTCTATTTGTTGATATTGAGGGGTTTATTTACTAAAACTCAAAAATTTCTAGTCTTGAAGGGAAAAAACTTAAATTTTTAAGTTCTTTAGTGAATAACTCCCATAATGTGCACAACTATGAGTTCCATACAGGAGGCTGCCACTTTGGAGAGACATTTGACTAAACTGGGAAAAATGGGAAGCAAACTGGAAAATGAGCATCAAAACATAAAAGCCAGTTATACACTAAATGGTGGTGTGTTAGATTATCCTTAAAGGGCAACTCCACAAAAACATAACTTAAGCTTGAAAAGTAAACATAATTTCAAGCAACTTTGCAACATCAATTAAAAAATATGCAGATTTTTCATGATTTTTAATGGTTTCTGATCCCTAAGCCTAGCCCCTGCTCTTCTGCTAATCTGTTTGACTACTTTGCTGAGCTGACTGACCATTGTTACTTTTTATCAACAGCCAGCTGTCCTCAGCCTGCATCCTCCAAACCCCACAATTCCTTGCACACGTGATTTCAATAAGGAATGGAACATCTTAGTGCAATGGATTGTGTGTTATGTAGTTCCTGCATGTTGCCTTCAAGCTGTGGAGAAGTTGTAACAATTTGTAACATTAGTGTTTAGTCCCTCGTTCCGTTCCCTGCCAGGATTTCACATGATGCAGAAGGAGAAGAACTGTTAAACAGCTGGATTTCAGCATAGAAAATGGCATTTATTGATACTTTTTGAAGAAACAGGTAACTGGGATGGGTATATTAGGGGTTTCTGTGTTATGTGGGCCTCTTTATCAAATTTTGGTTTGGAAGCCGGAGTTCCCCTTGAGATTTTTGTGGCTAAAAAAGTTTATAACTGTAGGCAGTGTCATTCAGTGTTACTAAAGCAAGTAACATCTTGCATGAAAACATAAATTTATCCCTTTACAGGTCCCTAGTAAGGTCTCACCTTGAGTATGCAGTGCAGTTGTGGGCTCCAGTCTGCAAGAAGGATATTAATGAAGTAAATGCAGGAATGTGCAACTAAACTGGTAATAGAAATGGAAGATTTAAACTATGTCAAGGTTGGGGTTGTTTTCTCTGGCGAAAAGGCACTTGCAAGAGGACACAATTACTCTTTACAAGTACCTGTACATTAGAGGGCATTATAGACAGATAGTGGCTCATCTTTTTTCCAAAGAAAAATCAGTGCACAACAGACCGCCCTTTTAAACTAGAGGAACTGAACTTTAATTTTAAGCAATGAAGGTGGTTCTTCATGGTGAGGTTGTGGAATACACTGCTGGGTGATGATGTGATGGCAGATTCTAATAATTCCTTTAAGAGGGGCAAGGATAATTTCTTGAACAACATTTACAGCTAGTTAGTATAGATGCAGATTTATTTATAGTTACTGTATATATGTGAGCATATAAATAGCTCTGTGTCTGTGTAAGTATGTATTTACACATTTTGTGCACTGGGGTTGAACTTGATAGGATTTTTTTCAACCCAACTTAATGAAGCCATTCCCTTGAGCATCATTGCAAAGGGAACAAACTGTTATCAACTTCATAGACCAGAGGATCTGACTCCGGTAACTCTTGTAGCAGAACAAATGCACCACTTATACATAACCCCCTGATGGAATGTCTAATTAAGAGTCTCCCTTTGAGCTTGAGAGCAAATGATACCAGTTTAATATTTACATTGCTACAGCACTGTGTAAGTGTTGCTGATAGGAAATTTTGATAAACTACAAAATAGATTAAAGTACTAATAATTCTATAATACATTTACCCCATTGTACATAAATGATGTAAATATTCTTATACCAGTTTCCTGGTTCTATGTTTTATCCATCAGAATGCCATTCTGTGGCAGAGATTTTTATAACCAGGAATTAGGCTTCTTGTAACAAGGTTATGACTATATACAGTAAATGATAATCCACTGTATTTATGTGAGGATAATTCCCATACTATTCACATTTGTTTTTAAAATAAACTTGCACCTCCCTGCCTAGTTGCATTCTCCTGGTTGGGATTTGGAATGCTGCAATTCTGCAACAATATCTGGCCAACTTGTCTGGAAAAACAATATATATCTGTATACATATGGTACCTTGTTCTACTAGCCATTTATTCTCTGCAAGTTATTCTAAAAGAAGTGTATTCCCTTTTTGTACTCCTAAAACCCCCTCCTGCACAGAAATAAAAAATATTCCTAGCCCCTATTATCTAAAATAGACATCAAAAATGTATATTTTTCCCATAGACCCTTAGATAAAATGTAAAAATTAGAGCAAAAGAATACATTTTTACAAAACAAAAGATAAATAATAACATGTAATAAAAGATGTAAACAGAACAAAAATGTGCAAATAAAAACAAAATATATTTTGCATTGTAATAATACATTTTCTTTAGACAATTCATTACACATTACAGTGCAGATTGCCCATTGGCTTTACATTTCTTTGGTAAAATAACTTGTTTTATTGCTAAGGCAAATCTGAGCCTTTATCAGCAGGATTCCTAGCTGAACTAAATCTGAATCCAAAGAAAATTTGAAAATGTTTCCACGTTACAAATGAGTCTGGATTAAGTGCACACCAATCAGGGCCAGCCTCGTCACACCCACGCCCAAACGAGCACACATTTGTGCTCTTTGCAATTCGAGTGCAGAGCTCTCTCAGCTGGACTAGGGGTAGGCAAAGGAAGGTACATACCTGGCTCCCCCCAAGCTTTGCCTACCCCTAGTTCTAGGTGCAGTAATAAAACCTAGTGAAAAAAGACACACATGACTGACAATGAGACAAAAAAAGGATTAAAAAGAGAACAAAGGAATTCAAATAAAATAGTAGAAGTGAAAAGGCACCTATCTCTGGGTGCTCCCAAGAAGGCTTTAATCAAATAGTATCCAATAAATTCAATGAACAGAGTGTTTGAATACTATTGTCATGAGAAAACCACTAGCTCTTAAAAAATCATTTAGGGAAACTAGTATAGAATGCTTCATCGCATAGTTTGCTGTGATTTTTTTTGTTTTCATCTTAGTGGATAGAAGCTCATATGTTCCTCAAAGGCCTTGATTTACAATGCCCATTTATCATCTTCAAATAAAGCTTTTAGTTATTACATTTTATTTTTTATGATTTTTTCAATAACTGTCTTGTTATACAATTGATTAACAAATACAAATTCCACATACACAACAGTTTTTGGGAGTAAACAAGGCTTAATGCAAATGAGGATAGAGAGGATGTTTTATATACCTACAGTATTTTCTTTTTAGAAATGTATTTATTTCTTTACATAGGATAATGAATACTTATTGGTGTAGATGGGAATTGATTACTGATTGCATCTGTGTAATTAAGCCTTTCCTATTCATTTCTTGCTAGAAGCAGCCTGACAATATATAGATAAGCAATTCATGATAACTTACATTTTTTTCTGCCACTATATCTATAAACTAAAAGTTATAATATTATTTTGAGAGGTTGTTTTCCCTTAATCTTTTTCTGAATCAATTTTCCAGTTCTTGCAGCATATACACACAGTCTATATTCTCAGATCTTACTGGTATTCAGTAGTTGTCTCTAAAAGTTAGATGCCTTTTAAATGTTTGTCTAATTAATCTGTAGAAATAACTCCAGGTTTTGTAGAAGTGGATTGTTATCTGTAATAGTTATAAGGTGATGGTTGGACAAACAATGAAAGCTGATTTCCTTAATATGTAAAACTAACAGGTATTAAAACATATTTCTAATTCATTATTCCTTAGAAGACCACTAGTCTCCCTCATAACAATTGTTATTTCCTAGCTCAGCAATTTTTACAAGAGCAAATGTCACAAAATGTTTAATCAATGAGGCACTACAATGCAGTTGTTAAATATCCTGTTTTCTCTAGGCTTTATAACTTGAATCTAATTTAAAGAAGTATATTAATCCAGAGAGTTGGCAGGTAACTTTTGTTTCCCTGTAAAATGTTAATAAAACTTTCGGAATCATGTTATCTGACAGATATTTAAAAATTATCAGCAACAACAGAATAAAAAAAAAATAACAAAACACAGAGGACTTTGGTACAGTTGAACTTTTATTTTTATGAAAAGTGAATCTGGCAGACAAAATGAAACTTAACAGAAAAATTTGACAGAATTCTCCCTTCATGTTTCTACAACCTTAAAGCTATTGCTCTGTTCTCATGTAATAACACCAGTATTTAGAAATTCATGAGACACTGCTTGTAGAATTCTATATCAGAGTCTAGAACATATTCACTTTCTGAGACTGTTTGGAGTAGTGGAATGAAAGATTTCTCTTATTGTTGTAACTCTGTTTTACATAACAGAATTTGTTGAAAATCTATTTATTTAAAAAAAGAGTATGTTAATAAACAGAAATGTGGATCACTAATAATGTAAAACCATGCTCCATATAAATTTGTATATATATATATATATATATATATATATATATATATATATATATATATATATATACACACACATATATATATATATATATATATATATATATATATATATATATATATATATACACATATATATATATATATACACACATATATATATATATATATATATATATATACACATATATATATATATATATATATATACACATATATATATACACATATATACACACATATATATATACACATATATACATATATATATATATATATATATATATATATATATATATATATATATATATATATATACACACACATATATATATATACACATATATATATATACATATATATATATACACATATATATATATATACACATATATATATATATACACATATATATATATATATATATATACACATATATATAAATATCGAAAGAACAAAGATGCACACCAGGATTTGTATACAAAAGATTAAAAATCCATATTTATTAGATTACATTAAAAGTTCGGCCAACGTTTCGGTCTGCTCCTAAGACCTTTATCAAGACCATATTCTTAGTAAATCCACCATGTTTAAATAGCTAAAAACATGTCACTCACCCAATTGTGCACACCCCCGCAACCATGTGACTGTGAAAAATCCAGCACCAGAAAGGTGAAGCAAATCTGTGTGATTGCTGTAAAGTATAAAAAACTTTTGTTACTTAAAAGTTGATACACAGTAAAACAAAACATACAGACAAATCCATAAGGAAACTTTTTTAGAGCTTAATGGCAACTATGTAACATATAAGTCATATTTAGCGCTGATTTAGGAAGCATAGGAAAGAGCAATATTCATTCAATCCTGTAGGGGCAACAGTGTTAAGTTTGCGGATCCAAAAGGTTTCACGCTGCAATAATATTCTGGATCTATCACCACCTCGCTTCAGGGGTGGGATATGATCGATAGCTATAAACCTAAATGTGGGCAATCTATGTCCTTTTTCTAAAAAATGTTTCGCCACAGGTTTGGTAGTATGGCCATCCCTGAAAGCTGTACTGATGGCAGACCGGTGCCCATCCATCCGTAGCCGCAATGTTTGGTCTGTTTTTCCTACATAGGATAGCCCACAGGGGCATGTGATCAAGTATATCACGTGGGTAGTGGTACATGAAATGTGGTGTCTGATGTTTAATCGTTTGCCTGTTTGAGGATGAAAAAATGATGTACCCGGGCTCATATACCTACAGGATGTGCAATTTGGACATCTGAAGCAGCCGGGTTTCAGTGTACTTAGCCAACCCCCTGGTTTTCTTGAATAGCACATTATTGGATCGCTCTTAACCAATATATCTCTTAGGTTTGTACCCCGTTTGTAGCTCAACATTGGGGGTCCTGTTACCACTTGTCTTAAAGATTTGTCAGCTTCAATGATATTCCACTGATCACTTAGGTAATTACTGGCCACATCAGCACATGTATTATAGGTGGTAGTGAAAGTAAGTCTAGATTCCTTTTGTGGTGGCACACCTTTATCAGCTACCCTTTGTCTAGCGATGGAAAGGGCCTGGTGTAGCAACCTATCCGGATAGCCTCGCTCACTAAAGCGGAGCCACATCTCCCCTAGTTGACGTTCAGCAACAAGGTTATCAGAGTTATTTCTCAATACCCTGCAGAATTGAGAAATCGGAAGGGATTTTTTCATTGAGGATGGATGGCAACTCTCATAGTGAAGGAGTGTATTTTTGTCCGTTGGTTTTCTAAAAAGAGTAAAATCCAATTTATTATTGTACAGTTTCAATTCAATATCCAAAAATTGGATTGTATTGGGATGTATTGTATAAGTGAATCTTACCGGACTGTCCAGTACATTAAGCTCATTAACCATCTCAATGAATTCATCATGGGATCCTCGCCAGATGATTAACATATCATCGATATAGCGTTTAAACAGAAACATCTTTTCAGCAAACCGTGGGATTATGTGGCATTGCTCATAATAGTGCATAAACAAATTAGCGTATGCAGGCGCCATGGCCGCCCCCATCGCTGTCCCAGATGTTTGTAAATAAAAATTATTTTCAAAACGGAAATAGTTTAGGGTTAGTGATAATTCTAATAATTCTAGTACAAAAGGAATTGGTGGACCAATGTATGCTGTCGACTCTGAAAGAGCATGTTCAATAGCAGCTAGACCTGCCGTATGGGGAATAATGGTATACAAGCTTACCACATCCATAGTTGCCAACAGATATGGCCCATCCTGTGTAAAAGATACATTTTTAACACATTCCAAAAGATGGGGTGTATCACGTAAGTATGTGGGGGTGGCACGGACAACCGGTTGTAATAAACTATCCAAATAGATCCCTATTGGATGTAATAATGAGTCACGGCCAGAAACTATTGGGCGGCCAGGAGGCAAAGACAAGCTCTTATGTACCTTGGGTAACGTGTATAGCACTGGGCATTTAGGGAAATTTTGTTTCAGAAAATCCCCAAGAGTGTTATCTATTATGTTCACATCTATGGACTTATCAATCACAGCATCCACTTTAGCTTTAAACTTACTGACCGGATCACCGGTTAACTGTTTGTATACCACAGGGTCAGATAGCTGATTCATGATTTCAAGACGGTAGTCATTATAGTTCATAATAACTATGCCCCCACCCTTGTCCGCAGGCCGTATCACAATGTTAGTATCAGCCATTAGAGTCTTAATGGCCTCCCGTTCAGACCTAGTAATATTGTCATTCCGTACATTCTTGGTATCCCGTGTGCCATCAAACATTTCAATTCCTTGTTTATACAACTTAATAGTCGGATTAGTCAATGGAGGGGTAAATTGGCTTTTCAATCTCAAGGATGTAGTCGGAATGAAATTACTTGCTGTGTCTTTAAAGTGCTCTTTAAGAGATAGTGTGCGGCAAAATTTGAAACAATCAATTTCCCAATTGAAATGATCAAAATGACAAGAGGGGACAAATGACAAACCTCTTTGGAGAAGGTGTAGCTCCGATGCTGTCAGCGAGTGTTGGGATAAATTAAAGATCGGCAATTCTAATCCCTGTGCCGACCTCTTCCTCTTGTTGCCCCTCCGCGTGCGGCACTTCTTGTGCGACCGCGACCTGTTGGTGGACGATCCGTCATCTGAGTTGGGTTGTCTAAAAAAATTGGAGCAACCGGGCGTGCGGTGCAATCGGCCCGTACTGGGCCCGCTTGTGAAGCTGTTGGCGGCGTGCTCTCATCACCCTCCGAATCACCGGAGCTGACATCTACCGACCCAACCGGTTTGTTTAGCTTCCAGCGCGGTGTTCTCCTCTGGCGTGTGTAGTATTGTGGCGGCTGACGTTCTCCACTGAGCCATCTGTACACGCGATGTGTCGCGTAATCCTCATTTACTCGGCGAAGCTTCTCACGTTTGAATCGCAGGAGATCCTGTTTGTAGGCCTCCACCTTTTCCCCGATCCGGGTCACCAGCTCACAGTCCGTCGCGCTCTTCAACAGGTTGGTGTGTTCAGTTTCAAACGCAGCTAATGATTTGCGCACCTTGGTCAGCTCACCAGACACTTCCTCTACAACCAAGATCATCAAATCAAACGAACATCTGTTTAACACCCCAATCCATTTCTTACAGAAGTCAGGGTTTGTCCTGCCGATTGTCGGGATATTGTGTATGCGGAACCCACGAGGAATTCGTTTAGACCGGTAGTAGTCAGACAGGAAAAGGCCATGTAAGTCCAAATCTGTTTCTCGTTTCTTCAGGCGTTCCCATTCAGAACCGATGTCCTTATTGCTAATTTTAAACGGAACATCAGTATGGCTTTGTTGCCACAGGACACGATCCGCATCAGCTTCTGTAATGTGCCATGTTTCCGCATAGTCTGTAGTAAAGCATGCTTGATCTGGGTTGTCCTCCATTTTACAATCAGGAGTACTTGTCTTTAGCAGTTTCTTATGTTACATATAATTAGAGGAAAATCAAAAAAGTCAAAAAATAAATAATTATATATCCAAATCGGGTGCTGAAAAGAATACCTTGCCAAGGTATTAAATTATTCACAGTCCAGAAGTTCTTAACGCACACCGTAATGCATGGTAATGAGATAATACCTGGGTGCTATCTTAGTGGGCAAAATTATCCAAATATCGAAAGAACAAAGATGCACACCAGGATTTGTATACAAAAGATTAAAAATCCATATTTATTAGATTACATTAAAAGTTCGGCCAACGTTTCGGTCTGCTCCTAAGACCTTTATCAAGACCATATTCTTAGTAAATCCACCATGTTTAAATAGCTAAAAACATGTCACTCACCCAATTGTGCACACCCCCGCAACCATGTGACTGTGAAAAATCCAGCACCAGAAAGGTGAAGCAAATCTGTGTGATTGCTGTAAAGTATAAAAAACTTTTGTTACTTAAAAGTTGATACACAGTAAAACAAAACATACACTTGATTACAAAGTTTACTGTGTATCAACTTTTAAGTAACAAAAGTTTTTTATACTTTACAGCAATCACACAGATTTGCTTCACCTTTCTGGTGCTGGATTTTTCACAGTCACATGGTTGCGGGGGTGTGCACAATTGGGTGAGTGACATGTTTTTAGCTATTTAAACATGGTGGATTTACTAAGAATATGGTCTTGATAAAGGTCTTAGGAGCAGACCGAAACGTTGGCCGAACTTTTAATGTAATCTAATAAATATGGATTTTTAATCTTTTGTATACAAATCCTGGTGTGCATCTTTGTTCTTTCGATATTTGGATAATTTTGCCCACTAAGATAGCACCCAGGTATTATCTCATTACCATGCATTACGGTGTGCGTTAAGAACTTCTGGACTGTACACATATATATATATACACATATATATATATATATATATATATATATATATATATATATATATATATATATATATACCAAAATGCAATAAGGTCCGCACTCTCAGGACTCCTTAAAAGGAAAAAATGATTTATTGTAGAAGTTACAGACTGACGTTTTGGCCTGGTCCCAGGCCTTTCTCAAACTAATAGTTCAATATTGAAAATACATTTTATACACATGATAAGGCGGGCAAACAACAGTCTGATTGACGTGATGCAATTGTCAGCATTTAGCGACTGCCAATCAAACCAACTTTCATTGCTGCACACAAGTGTTGCTTAAATGGTTAATTTATCTAAACCCATTATAGGGAACCAAAAGGCTACTTTTAAATAACAGTTTAAAACAAAGTTAAAAACAAACCACAGTGTTGCAATGTTACATACTGAAATTATCATAATAAAATTGTAACAATCAAAGTGTTGCTACTGTGTATAATACATGAGGATCTAATAAAACATGGACAACTCGTTCTATCACTGGGCCATATTATACCTTAACTCCATAAAACTAAGTATATTTTTCATATATCATTATACTAAACTATGTAAATGTCCCTCTCACTGACTCTATATAACACTAGTTTAATGATCTCACATGTTCGTTAGCTCCTACTACATAGAAGCACACACTTCTATATACCTCAGAAACTTTTAAACTATGCACAGGTGATAACCCTAGTCTCTACGCCCACCTACTACTGTGAAACCCAGTAGAATGTGTCATAAATATAAATAATACATAATAAAAAGGTTATATGTTCTGATGTATATCCAAGTCACTATGTGTCCTAAAAGGAATCAAATTGTTAATACATAAATCTAAATAAATTAAAATACCCCACATATAACTTAAAAGTAAATTACCCATACAGTACATTATGGGGCAGATTCACTAAGGGTCGAATTTCGAAGTTAAAAATACTTCGAAATTCGACCCTCGAATTGAAATCCTTCGACTTCGAATATCGAAGTCGAAGGATTTAGCGCTAAACATTCGATCGAACGATCAAAGGATTTTTCGTTCGATCGAACGATTAAATCCTTCGAATCGAACGATTCCAACGATTTTAATCAAACGATCGAAGGAAAATCCTTCGATCAAAAAAAGCTTAGCAAGCCTATGGGGACCTTCCCCATAGGCTAACATTGACTTCGGTAGGTTTTATCTGCCGAACTAGGGGGTCAAAGTTTTTTTTAAAGGGTAAGTACTTCGACTATCGAATGGTCGAATAGTCGAACGATTTTTACTTCAAATCGTTCGATTTCGTTCGACTTCGATCGAATTCGAACGAATTTAACCAATTCGATGGTCGAAGTACCCAAAAAAAACTTCGAAATTCGAAGTTTTTTTCATTCGAATTCTTCACTCGAAGTTAGTGAATCTGCCCCCAAGTATCACACCGATCTCAAAATGGGCTTCATTTACCCTTAATTGTATAAATGCTATTTGGTTTTAATAAACACTAAAGTGCTACCCACCATAAATGCCAGTCAATGACAAATACATAAATGGAAAAAATATGTGAAGAATATATAAAAAATTAAAGGGAAAAAGCAAAAAATGGGGAAGACAAAAGTAAAAAAATTGATTGCATATTATGCACAGTTCTTATGTCAGATCAAATCTGCTGCATTCCCTCATGCAGCGTAATCTATGAGGCTTCTAGTTATAGTTCATGTGTGCAAGTTCATCAATGAAGCATCTAGTTATAGTTCATGTGTGCAAGTTCATCAATGAAGCATCTAGTTATAGTTCATGTGTGCAAGTTCATGATGTATCTTTTTTTCAAGATGTTAGAGCTAAGGATGTGATAAGGCAAAATGTCTATGAAAAATTGTCACAGTTTTAAGCACAAAATATCTGTGTGCCCCCACTACCGCCTCAACGGCTGCAAGGGGCCCAGGCTGCATCCGCCACTTACTATTGTCAACTGGTTTGTGGCTATTAGTCACCAGGCGCCCACAGAGTGTAGGAGCCATCACACTCCTAGTAACAGGCTGGAATCCACTCACCACCCGTCGAGTCGAATTGGCCCCCGATCGCCATCTCTGCCGCACAGCCACAATGCCCTGGCTGCTGACACACACAACCGCATCGCTTTAGCCGCTCCCACAATGCCACTATATTTGCACACTCACCGATCTCATGGCCCATCTCATAGCAGTCACGGAAAGGTTCTTCTATCAGATCTGGTTGGAGTCTAACGTGGCATTACTCTGCAGGGTTTTGGCTGTTCTCTCCAGGCAGGTTAAATTATCCTGCTGTATTTCTGGTCTCCCTCTGTAGCCACTGGGGTGGAAGCGATAATGCAGGGAAATGCTGTCTCAGTTTGTAGTAGGACGTATGCTCGCCCAGTTTGTCACGAAAACCCACATCCATCTTAGGTGGAAAACCATCAGGCGGGGAAAAAGGTAATGGCCATTTCGATACGAACGGTGCTCACAAAGTCCCTCAGCTGTTATTAAGGCAGGGAAATGTCCATGTGTTCAATCAATGCTTTTGTTTTCTCACTTCATATGATAGATGCATGTTAAATGGTACTTTAGTGTTTCAAGCTTTAAATATTAACTCGGGTGCATGGCAAAAATTTCATGTCGAATACAACCTCCATGTTGCCAGCACTCTCGATAAAAAGGTTTACATGCCTGGGTGCAGTGTCCCACGTATTTATCCAAACCAAAATGCAATAAGGTCCGCACTCTCAGGACTTCTTAAAAGGAAAAAATGATTTATTGTAGAAGTTACAGACTGACGTTTCGGCCTGGTCCCAGGCCTTTCTCAAAGTAACAGTTCAATATTGAAAATGCATTTTATACACATGATAAGGCGGGCAAACAACAGTCTGATTGACGTGATGTAATTGTCAGCATTTAGCGACTGCCAATCAAACCAACTTTCATTGCTGCACACAAGTGTTGCTTAAATGGTTAATTTATCTAAACCCATTATAGGGAACCAAAAGGCTACTTTTAAATAACAGTTTAAAACAAAGTTAAACACAAACCACAGTGTTGCAATGTTACTTACTGAAATTATCATAATAAAATTGTAACAATCAAAGTGTTGCTACTGTGTATAATACATGAGGATCTAATAAAACATGGACAACTCGTTCTATCACTGGGCCATATTATACCTTAACTCCATAAAACTAAGTATATTTTTCATATATCATTATACTAAACTATGTAAATGTCCCTCTCACTGACGCTATATAACACTAGTTTAATGAACTCACATGTTCGTTAGCTCCTACTACATAGAAGCACACACTTCTATATACCTCAGAAACTTTTAAAACTATGCACAGGTGATAACCCTAGTCTCTACGCCCACCTACTACTGTGAAACCCAGTAGAATGTGTCATAAATATAAATAATACATAATAAAAAGGTTATATGTTCTGATGTGTATCCAAGTCACTATGTGTCCTAAAAGGAATCAAATTGTTAATACATAAATCTAAATAAATTAAAATACCCCACATATAACTTAAAAGTAAATTACCCATACAGTACATTATGTATCACACCGATCTCAAAATGGGCTTCATTTACCCTTAATTGTATAAATGCTATTTGGTTTTAATAAACACTAAAGTGCTACCCACCATAAATGCCAGTCAATGACAAATACATAAATGGAAAAAATATGTGAAGAATATATAAAAAATTAAAGTGAAAAAGCAAAAAATATTTGGCTCAGGTAGGGTTAATATTCCCTCTCAGCCAGGTAATTAAGTGGCAGCTGAGAGAGGAGCTACCTGATAATGTAAAAGGGCTGTGTGAGCACAGTCGAGGGCTCTCCAGGGAAGTGAGGGGCTGTGAGAGACAGAGCTGGGCAGAAGGAGCTTTGCTGCCAGCAAGAGTTCCAGAGCTTGGAGCCTAATTCCCTTGTGGGGAAAGAAAGAGGAAAGGACTGGCAGAGGCTAGTGAGTCTGAATCCCAGGAGGGTAAGCCAGCAGGGCTGAGTGTGAAGCCCAAATACTTCAAGGTGCAAGAGGGTAAGAGTTTCCCTTGATGGTGAACGACCAAAAGGGGGAAAACCCTGAATGTTTTGAAGTGTATTTACTGAACTGTACCCTGCATGTTCTACAGTGAAGTAGAACTGTAACCTGAACATTTTTCTGTTGCCTTTTTGTTGGGAATGTCCAGTGCTTAATAAAGCTGTGTTTTGTCCTAAACCTTGGTGTCCCTGTCTCTAAGCTCCAAAATCCTACGCTACCTGCCTACCAAATGCTAATTCCCCCTTAAAAGTGCATGTGCAGGCCAGTGGCATGTCACAATATATATATATATATATATATATATATATATATATATATATATATTGTGATGTTTGGGGGATCACAGCGGGGTTCTTTCACCAAACATGCAGGCCACTCCACGTTAAAGGAAACATTTAGTTTATTTTCTTCAGTTCAAATAAATCTCTCACAGACAAGCAGTGGCATAAAAAATCAAAAACAGCTTCAATTCAGCAACAAAATAAGTCCCAACAAAAGAGCCATGTACTTGCCCAGAAAACTTGCAGTGTCCAGTCTGCCGGGAGTGAACTCCCTAGTCTTTTAGAAAGGAATTTTTCTCCAACTCCACAGTGAGTAGCCACACATGAAAAAAACAAACTTTTCAGTATATCACAGCAGTGAGTTTCCACCCCTTTCACCTGCTGCTCACCTCCATTAAACACCCCTTGGATGTCCAGCCCACCTCTGGCTGGTTAACCCCATGGTGTCTTTTAAAGAGGGAATTTTAAAACCTAAAGAATGGGGATATATATCGGTCATCTACAATATATCCCCCCCAGCTTCTACATATCCCCCCCCCTCTGCCTCAACCCAGGGGAGGTGGAGGCACCAGAAGAGCCCAAACAATGGACTCGGGAAAGAGCATCAGCATTCAGGTGCTGTTTTCCGGGTCTGTGCTCTACCCTAAACTTGAACTCCTGGAGTGCCAAGAACCACCGTGTTACTCTGGCATTTGCCCCTTTTTTCTGCTTCATCCATGTGAGTGGGGCATGATCAGAAACCAGCCTGAACCTTCTACCTAAAAGGTAATAACGGAGCGAGTCCAAGGCCCACTTGATGGCCAAGCATTCTCGCTCAACTATTGCATAGTTTTTCTCTGCTGAAGTCAACTTTCTACTGAGGAACACCACGGGATGCTCTTCCCCATTAATGACCTGAGAGAGTACCGCTCCCAAACCTACATCTGAAGCATCGGTCTGGACAATAAACTCCTTGGAGAAATCTGGAGCCACCAAGATGGGGTGATTACAAAGTGCGGACTTGAGCTCCAGAAAGGCCTTTTCAGCATCAGTGTTCCACTCAATCATAATTGACTTACGACCTTTGGTCAGGTCTGTTAATGGAGCAGCTATAGTGGCAAAATCGGGGACAAACCTACGGTAGTACCCAACTATTCCCAGGAAGGCTCGTACCTGTTTTTTTGTTTTAGGGCAGGGCCAGTTCTGGACTGCATCTATTTTATTTAACTGGGGTTTTACTAGCCCTCTTCCAACGATGTACCCAAGGTACCTTGCCTCTTCCATACCTAGGGCACACTTTTCTGGGTTCACTGTGAATCCTCCCTCTCTCAAGGAGTCAAGAACTGCCTGGACTTTAGGCAAATGGGACTCCCAGACAATGTCATCCAGGTAAACGGAGGTGTACCTGTGATGGGACCTCAAAAGCTTGTCCATTGCCCTTTGGAACGTAGCGGGCGCTGTTTGTAAACCAAAGGGCATTCTCCTATATTGAAAATGGCCATCTGGAGTGGAAAATGCAGTTTTCTCCCTTGCTGCCTGAGTTAGGGGTATTTGCCAATACCCTTTTGTGAGGTCCAAAGTGGTGATATACCGGGCAGGACCCAACCTCTCTATAAGTTCGTCCACCCGGGGCATGGGATAGGCATCAAATTTGGAAATTTCGTTGAGTTTTCGGAAATCATTGCAGAATCGCAGAGTACCGTTGGGCTTTGGTACCAACACAATAGGACTCGACCATTCACTCTGTGACTCTTCAATAACTCCTAATTCCAACATTTTTTTTACCTCCTCTAAGACAGCCTTCCGGCGAGCCTCTGGAATACGGTAAGGCTTTAGACACACCTTTACTCCCGGCTCTGTAATTACGTCATGCTCTATGACATTAGTGATCCCAGGCAAATCAGAAAAAATATCTTTGTTTCTCTGCAGAAACTCCCTGACTTGCTGGGTCTGAGCTTTTGACAATGCTGTTGCCATGCGGACACTGTCAGCACCAACCTGAGACTCAAGTTTCCCACTAGCCAGTGCCGAAACTGGTTCTCTATCCCTCCAAGGCTTTAACAAATTTATGTGATAGATTTGGTAGGGCTTTCTCTTACCAGGTTGGTGAACCTTATAGTTCACCTCACCCACTTTTTCTACAATTTCAAATGGGCCCTGCCACCTGGCCAAGAATTTGCTCTCTACAGTGGGAATCAACACTGCTACTCTATCTCCCACCTGGAATTGCCTCACTTTAGCAGACCGGTTGTATACCCGGCGCTGAGCCTCTTGGGCACTTTGCATGTGTTCCTTAACCAGGGGCATCACTCCTGCAATTCTTTCCCTCATTTGAGAGACATATTCCAAAACACGTTTGTGGGGAGTAGCTTCACTCTCCCAAGCCTCCTTTACAATATCAAGCAGTCCCCGGGGCCTGCGCCCGTACACCAACTCAAAGGGGGAGAAACCTGTGGACGCCTGAGGCACCTCTCGAATTGCGAATAAAAGAGCAGGTAATAAACAATCCCAATCCTTACCATCTTTTTGCACCACCCGCTTAAGCATTGTTTTTAAGGTCTTATTAAAACGTTCAACCAAGCCATCTGTCTGAGGATGGTAGACAGATGTATGTAACTGCTTTATCTGGAACAAGTTACACACACCGGCCATAACCTTTGACATGAATGGGGTACCCTGGTCAGTGAGTATCTCCTTTGGGAAACCTGTCCTTGAAAACATTAGGAACAGCTCATGGGCAATGGCTTTAGATGTGGCATTCCTTAAGGGAATTGCTTCCGGGTATCGGGTGGCGTAATCAAGGATTACCAAGATATACTGATGCCCTCGGGCTGATTTTACCAGGGGACCTACCAAGTCCATGGCTATACGTTCAAATGGTACTTCGATAATGGGTAAGGGCACCAAGGGGCTACGAAAATGAGAAGCCGGGGCTGTTAACTGGCAGGTGGGACAGGACGCACAGTAGGTTTTTACTTCCGACTTTAAACCTGGCCAGAAAAAACGGTCTGTGATTCTTGCTTCGGTCTTCTCTGCCTAAGGTGACCAGATTTCTCGAGAGAAATCTGGGGACAAGTTAAAAATAGTGGCGCACGCAGTGCGCCGCGGCAAAATTTTTAGGCCACGCCCACTTTTAAAACCACCCCCCCACAAACCACTCCCATTTTCCTGTACACGCCCCCTAAATTCTTGCATGCTTCAGCACAAAAAAATAAAAATGTCTTACCTGTCACTGGGTCACCCATTATACTGTAGCTATGTAAGTTTCAGAATGGCTAAGGCACATTAACTGAAAATTGGAAAATAAGTCAGTTGGGCTACATTAATATATATGAAATAACAGTCCATTCAAGTAATGCCTTTTCAAATGTTTATTAACTCACTTTTAGTAGCAGCATCTGCAACACTTAAAGCATGGAAAATCAGGGCCTTTGTCTTCATACAAACAATTTACATTACAATTTAAATACATATGTTTTGCTGCTCCTGCCTGGGCATAGCCCTGGTAACCAGGATACAATTTCAAATTCTTAAAGAACTGAAAACAGTTTAAATACAGTTTAAATACACATGTCTTGCTGCTGCCTGGGCACAGCCCTGGAACCTGGACACAAGTTCAAATTCTTAGAGAACTGAAGTTACTTAGAAAACAGTTTAAATACACATGTTTTGCTGCTGCCTGGACATAGCCCTGGCCTGGAAACAACTTCACAGTTCAAATAACTTAAGATAGTGTAATAGACAGACAAATGAGGATGATGCAAAGGTCACCTCCAGTCTGCAGATGGCAGTGTTAGGTAATCCGGAAACAGTAAGGCTGAGAAGACTGCTAGGGCACCAATGGTAGCTTTCAAACAGATCACCCTATGCAAAGAGTTGCTCTTGATATATTGGGACCTCTACCAGAAACCCACAAAGGTAACAAGTACATATTAGTGATTGGTGATTATTTCTCTAAATAGACTGGAGGTGACCTTTGCATCATCCTCATTTGTCTGTCTATTACAATACTTAGAAAATAGTTTAAATGCACCTGGGCATGGCCCTGGAACCTGTCTTGAAGAATATAACACTGTTGCCTGGAACAACTTCACAGTTCAAAATACTTAAAGATAAAGATACTTAGCAAATAGTTTAAATGCACCTGGGCATGGCCCTGGATTGGAATGGATCAGAACCTGTCTTGAAGAAGATGGCCCTGCTGCCTGGAAACAACTTCACAGTTCAAAATACTTAAAGATAAAGATACTTAGCAAATAGTTTAAATGCACCTGGGCATGGCTCTGGATTGGAATGGATCAGAACCTGTCTTGAAGAAGATGGCCCTGCTGCCTGGAAACAACTTCACAGTTCAAAATACTTAAAGATAAAGATACTTAGCAAATAGTTTAAATGCACCTGGGCATGGCCCTGGATTGGAATGGATCAGAACCTGTCTTGAAGAAGATGGCCCTGCTGCCTGGAAACAACTTCACAGTTCAAAATACTTAAAGATAAAGATACTTAGCAAATAGTTTAAATGCACCTGGGCATGGCTCTGGATTGGAATGGATCAGAACCTGTCTTGAAGAAGATGGCCCTGCTGCCTGGAAACAACTTCACAGTTCAAAATACTTAAAGATAAAGATACTTAGCAAATAGTTTAAATGCACCTGGGCATGGCTCTGGATTGGAATGGATCAGAACCTGTCTTGAAGAAGATGGCCCTGCTGCCTGGAAACAACTTCACAGTTCAAAATACTTAAAGATAAAGATACTTAGCAAATAGTTTAAATGCACCTGGGCATGGCCCTGGATTGGAATGGATCAGAACCTGTCTTGAAGAAGATGGCCCTGCTGCCTGGAAACAAACTTCACAGTTCAAAATACTTAAAAGATAAAGATACTTAGCAAATAGTTTAAATGCACCTGGGCATGGTCCTGGATTGGAATGGATCAGAACCTGTCTTGAAGAAGATGGCCCTGCTGCCTGGAAACAACTTCACAGTTCAAAATACTTAAAGATAAAGATACTTAGCAAATAGTTTAAATGCACCTGGGCATGGCCCTGGAATGGATCAGAACCTGTCTTGAAGAAGATGGCCCTGCTGCCTGGAAACAACTTCACAGTTCAAAATACTTAAAGATAAAGATACTTAGCAAATAGTTTAAATGCACCTGGGCATGGCCCTGGAATGGATCAGAACCTGTCTTGAAGAAGATGGCCCTGCTGCCTGGAAACAACTTCACAGTTCAAAATACTTAAAGATAAAGATACTTAGCAAATAGTTTAAATGCACCTGGGCATGGCCCTGGATTGGAATGGATCAGAACCTGTCTTGAAGAAGATGGCCCTGCTGCCTGGAAACAACTTCACAGTTCAAAATACTTAGAAAATAGTTTAAATGCTGTAACTGGGCATGGCCCTGGAACCTGTCTTGAAGAAGATAATAACACTGTTGCCTGGAAACAAACTTAACAGTTCAAAATACTTAAAGATACTTAAAATAGGTTTCAATCCAGGGCCATGCCCAGGTGCATTTAAACTGTCTTGAAGATGGCCCTGCTGCTTGGACATACCTCTTACTTTAAATACTACTGCTGCTGGCATTTGAGTTAGGCCAAACAAGTCATAATACCTAACACTTATATTTCTCAGAACAGTGTATCTTTTCAAGAATGTCTTTTCTACTTGCTAATTCAGCAGCAAATTCCTGGCATGTCATTGGAAAGTTTACCAATACTGTAAGCATAGAATTAACAGACTGTACACTTAAACGTGATCGATTGGATGTCCACATCATGTTCATAGCAGAAAAAACTCTCTCCACAGGTGCATTGGATCCAGGCAAACAAAGTGTTATCTCTACAAATTTTTGTAACTCAAGACAAGGAACCATCTTTTCTTTAAAATGGGAAAAAATCTGACTCCATCTCTGACAAATTGACAGATTATCAGAGTTCCATTCCTGCAATTTTGTATCTGTTGTAAAACATTTTAAATAGCTAATTTCATCAAACAAGTCATCCTCCTTTATATCTAACAGATCTGACTTACTCTTAAAAAACTGAACAGCCTCCTCAAAGGACTGCCTATCAGGTACATTTTTTAGTAAAACACACTCAGTTTTATCAATGTGATCAAAATGAGCACACCAAGCATTCAAGTAATCTACGCCTGTATTATAAAACTCATTAGAAACATGAAGGTAGTCCGCTTTGGTATACAAGCCATCTTCTTCAAGACAAGTCAGTGTGGCTTTTACCACAGATGGGATAAAATTCTCATCTCTTCGTGCAGTCATCTTTCAAACTAATTCACTTACAATCAATGAAGACTCAACAGCAGTTCCTTCTTGTGTTTCAACCTTCTTAATAGTATCATGAAAAAGAGGTAGGGTTGCATTGGAAAATTGTAGCCAAAGCTCAGTGCAAGGATCAGAGAACCATCTCTTCAAGACAATTGGACATTTGTCTTCAGATAAGAAAAATGATTTTAATGCTGGGTAAAGGTCAAGAATTCTTCTTAAGGCTGGTAGCAAAGATAACCACCTGACATTGCTAGAGCTAAGAACTTCCTTCCACTCTTGCCCAACAAAATCACAAAATTCTTTGAGGCGTTCAACTCTAACTGTGAAGATATGAAAATATCCAAAAATCTTTGAAACTACACCATGAATATCTAGAGGGATCATACCAAAACTGGCGTGTGCAGAGTTATGCACAATGTGTGCCACACAGCCTAATGCCACAACATTTCTGTTAAGAGATTCTCTAACTTTAGTAATAACATTATTGCCCTTTTTTCTTTTCAATCCACCAAAATTAGTGTTAGTGTTATCAGCAGATATGCCAATTACTTTGTTTTCTATATGCAACCTACTAATAACCTGGAGTGTTTTCTTCGACAAAATCTCAGCAGTTTCTCCTTCAAGCTCAAAAAAGTCAACCAATTTAGTGTGTATCTGCACTTGACCACCACCCTGTGACTCATTACCAACAAGGACATATCTCAACAGTATAGGAAAAAGTTTTATATGGCTATGGTTTGAAGCATCAATCAGTAAGGTAACAAATGAAGTTCTCTCTAAATCTTGAGTAACCATTTCAGTTGCCCACCTAGTCATCACATTAGTTACAATTAGTTCACATTTTGTTCTCAAACAACTAAATTTGCTCTCATAGAATTTCTTAATTAAATGTGAAGAACAGTCCATTGACCTAAAACTATGATGATGCTTTATTGTATGGAATGCATATGTTCCTTCTTGAAGTGCCAAGTGTAACTCACTTTTATCAGGTAACAATTTTTTAAAAAATGTGTTTACTTTTGAAGTACCAGCTTGAGACAGCTGTGCCCTTTTATGTTTTTTACAAGCTATATGGTCAGTTACAGATGCTCGCCCACCACTTGCGATAGTAAAAGATATCTTACACATTGAACAGAAAGCTGAGTTTTCATTTTCTCCTGGCCTGAGAAATGGAAATTCTTTTCGTATAGAGTCAGTCAATACACACTTGCGTTTTTTTAGTTGTTTCGGCATCCTGTTGGTCTTTCAAGAACGTAGCTGTAAAAAATCCTTCAACAAAGAAAAAGCTTGTTAGAATCAAACAAACATATTGCTGAATTTGCAACCTATTAAGTTGTTATCCTAATTAGTTACTTACCTATTTCTAGACTTCGTATCCTGTGTAAGATGATACTTGTGAGAATGGGTGACTTGAAGAAGAAATCCGACCTTGACTTGAAGAAGAAATCCGACCTTGACTTGAAGAAGAAATCCGACCTTGACTTGAAGAAGGCATCTGACTTGACAAAGAAATCTGACTTGACAAAGAAATCCAGCACAGATATCCTGTAAATAAAGCGACACATTAGTACTACATCAGTAACACTCTGGAAGGTCAGTCTCCTAACACTGCTTTTTAAGGACTTACCTGTTTATCCTGGCATGTAAATATTCAACATGGCAATTGTGAGATGGATGGAAGGATGACCGGCTTGGAATGCTTGAAGCAGGAGTCTGACTTTGAAGAAATCCAACTGTGAAGAAGTCCAGCAGAGATATCCTGTAAATAAAGAGACACATTAGTACTACATCAGCAACACTCGGAGTCTGGCAGGTCAGACTCCTAACACTGCTATTTAAGGACTTACCTGTTTATCCTGGCATGTAAATATTCAGAATCAGAATGTGTCTAAATGAAAGAACTTGTTTTCTTATTTTCTTATAGTCTGTGTATTAGCCAAAAGGAATTTCATTAATTTTGGACAAGGCAGTGGCTGTTGAAAATAAGCAATCATTATAATGTAATGATTCGCTGGGAGGATAGGTAAAAGCAGAATAACTAATAATGTACAGAACAACTCCTGGTCTGCGGCCTGCCCCTTCCAGCGGCAGATCCCCATTTGCTGCCCATCGATTAACCGCCGCACAGCGCCACAACAGCTGCAGAAGCGAAGGACAGTCAGTTAACTGGACAGGAAAGTAGCAGCTGCTGCTTACATCTCAATGTGCCTGAGAAAAAGAAGAAGAATGGTCGGCAGGTGCCGGATACTCACCATAGTCACCCTCAGTCTCGCCTGCGCACTGCGCAATGATGTTACGCGCGGACAAGTGCGACTCCGACCAATGGGATCCCTACAAAGTACAACACTGACTGGCTGCTGCAGCTAACTAAGCCAGGGGCCAGGGCTCACCTGCCTTCCCTTGCTGCTACCTTGTCCTCCGTCCACGTCCGTGACTCCTGCTCCTCTGGTCTGGTGAGTCCTGTCTGGTCTCCATCCACTGCGCAACTGTGCACGTTGAGGGCAGGGACAACTATATAACCTCCTGCGGCCCAGCCCTTTCTCCTTGGCGCCAAAATATAGCCAATAGAAGTAGGTCAGTCTGGAACTCTACGACTTGACAGATGTTTCCTGTGGCCAACCAGGGCTCCTAATTCACGGGGATGCAGCCAGGCATACAGGGGGACTTTTAAATTAATGGCCATTTTAGGGGGACACTTCATGGGGCAATTTTTGACGGGGCACAGGGTCTTGAAACGGGGCATGTCCCTGTGAAACGGGGACGAATGGTAACCTTATCTCTGCCCCCAAGTGTCCACCCAGGGCATCATTATGCGCTAGGTCAAGTACCATTCTTCTGTATGGCCGGGGAACTAACAATTGTTCAACAACCTCCTCACGGACCTTGGTGACTCTATAAAGGAGATCACTATTTACAGCAAAGTGTGGCCATCGGTTATCTGCACCTGGTTCTTGGGGAACCCCATTTATCACCACCACCTGTTCTCTAGCATTAACTAAGGTGGGATCCTGCATCTGGGCCGTGCTAAAGGCTCCCCTTGACACATCCAGATCAGGAGAGACGGGATTTGATGAATCATTCTCATCATCCTCCCCCAGCATTACCTGTAATGGAGAGAAATCCCCCCCCTCAGAGGACAGCTCGGTCTTCTGACTGGGATCCTCCATTGCCTTATTACTTTTCTCCTGAGTTTGGGGCAGTAACACATCATCATTTTGAAAATCATACATCACATCATTTTCAATATCACTGGGTATATCAATTATCACATCCCTTGGGTTTTGGGGACCCAATTCCACCCTCAAGTCAGTGGTTTCCTTCCCCACATTTTCCCACAAGTCCCAGAACTTTGGAAAGTCACGTCCCAAAATAGCGGGGTGCAACAGTTTACTCACCACCCCAACTTCATGCACAATGGATTCACCGGCAATAGTGATGGTCACTGGGACTAGCGGGTAGGACCGGATATCCCCATGGATACAAATTACCCGGCTGCTGGCTGCTGGTTTGAATTCTCCAATAACACTGTCTAGTACCAGGGTTACCATACTCCCCGAATCTAGGAGAGCCTTGACAGGAACCTGATTGATGTAAACATCACACTCAAATTGCCCCTCAAACAAGTCAGGGCATGCAGTGTAAACTTTCTGTGCATAACAAGAAAGCTGGGTGAGAGCCCCACACTCCATGGTCTCGTCTTTCCACGGGCACTGTGCTTTAGTGTGCCCCCAGGCTTGGCACTTCCAACACTGCACGTTCCCCCCTTTCCAGGGTGAAGAGGTATCTGTGGGTGCCCCTTGTTGGGCCGGTGATGGCACTTCTCCACTTTCTTTCACACTAAGCCTAGGACTCTGCAGGGAACTTTTCCTGGCCGGTGTAGATTTCTCCGGACGTGAAATGGCAAATGGTCGCTGACGGTTGGGAGCCAGTAGTTCCTCTGTAGCCGTGTACCTCTCAACCATCTCGACCAGCTGATCCGCTGTTTTGGGGTCCCCATGACTCACCCAACGCTGTAGGTCAACAGGGAGGGACCGGAGGTACCGATCTGTCACAACTCGCTCCACAATCTGGGGTCCATTCAGATCCTCGGGTTGCAGCCACTTGGTGGCCAAATGGATAAGGTCGTGCATCTGTGACCTAGGTGGTAAGTTGGTTTTATATTTCCACCTGTGTACCCTTTGGGCTCTGACTGCTAGGGATGTAGCGAACTGTTCGCCGGCGAACTAGTTCGCGCGAACTTCGACTGTTCGCGTCCGCCGAATGTTCGCGAACGTCGCGCGACGTTCGCCAATTGGTGTTCGCGTTCGATTCGAAGTAAAATTTCGTTCGACCATTCGACCGTTCGATCGCTAAAATCGAACGATTTCCATTCGTTCGAACGATTATAAGCATTCGATTGAATTAAAATCATTCGATCGAATAGCTTCGATCGTTCGATTCGAACGAAAATCCTTCGATCGTACGAATAAAATCCTTCGATCGTTCGATCGAACGATTTTATCGAGCGTTCGAAGTTCGCGAACTGTTCGCGAACTGTTCGCTTTTTTGCCGGTGTTCGCGAACGGCGTTCGCGAACACATTAACGGCAGTTCGCTACATCCCTACTGACTGCAGTGGTTACCCCTAAGCGGGCCAGGATCTCTGCCTTTAGCCGATCATAATTCATGGCGTAATCTGGGTTCAGATCATAATACGCCTTCTGTGGATCGCCAGACAGAAATGGAGCTATTAGGCCAGCCCATTTATCTCGGGGCCACCCTTCTCGCTCTGCAGTCCTCTCAAATGTGGCAAGAAAGGCCTCCACATCATCCGTGGGACTCAACTTTTGGAGAAAATAACTTGCCCGGGTGGTTACCTGGTTCCCCTGAGCCACGGCAACGGACTCCCGTCCTGGAGCACATTGCTGTACAGCCTCAGCCAATGCCTTGGCTTGGGCAATTGTAGCCTCGTGTAAGGCGGTGGCTTGTAAAGTTACAGACTCTCGCAAAACAAGCAACTGAGCATCTGTGGAGTGCTGTTGGGATACCATGGCCGATAGCTGGGCCTCCAGGCTCTTTTGCTGAGCATCTGTAGCCTGCTGCTGCACGACCATGCTCTGCTGTAGCTGAACTGTAGCTCGAGCCAGTTGCTGCAACAGTAACTCCATCTTAGCAAAAATGGGTTACTGGCTCTTTAAATGTCAGTTTTCAGAGAGAGAAGAAAAAAAATGTCTTTACCCTTTGGTAGTGCCTGCCCGCATCCGAGCACCAGTTGTGATGTTTGGGGGATCACAGCGGGGTTCTTTCACCAAACATGCAGGCCACTCCACGTTAAAGGAAACATTTAGTTTATTTTCTTCAGTTCAAATAAATCTCTCACAGACAAGCAGTGGCATAAAAAATCAAAAACAGCTTCAATTCAGCAACAAAATAAGTCCCAACAAAAGAGCCATGTACTTTCCCAGAAAACTTGCAGTGTCCAGTCTGCCGGGAGTGAACTCCCTAGTCTTTTAGAAAGGAATTTTTCTCCAACTCCACAGTGAGTAGCCACACATGAAAAAAACAAACTTTTCAGTATATCACAGCAGTGAGTTTCCACCCCTTTCACCTGCTGCTCACCTCCATTAAACACCCCTTGGATGTCCAGCCCACCTCTGGCTGGTTAACCCCATGGTGTCTTTTAAAGAGGGAATTTTAAAACCTAAAGAATGGGGATATATATCGGTCATCTACAATATATCCCCCCCAGCTTCTACATATCCCCCCCCTCTGCCTCAACCCAGGGGAGGTGGAGGCACCAGAAGAGCCCAAACAATGGACTCGGGAAAGAGCATCAGCATTCAGGTGCTGTTTTCCGGGTCTGTGCTCTACCCTAAACTTGAACTCCTGGAGTGCCAAGAACCACCGTGTTACTCTGGCATTTGCCCCTTTTTTCTGCTTCATCCATGTGAGTGGGGCATGATCAGAAACCAGCCTGAACCTTCTACCTAAAAGGTAATAACGGAGCGAGTCCAAGGCCCACTTGATGGCCAAGCATTCTCGCTCAACTATTGCATAGTTACAATATATCCCCCCCAGCTTCTACAATATATATATATATATATATATATATATATATATATATATATATATATATATATATATATATATATATATATATATATATATCAATTCAAACAGATCAAACAAGGTCAGACAAAGTAATGGCAGAAATAGTAGTGTTTTTGAAGCTGACAACAGTTTAGTTAATGTCTGCTTGTGCAAGCAACATATGTTTACAATAGACTTGTATAACAGTAGTAGTTTTAATGTCACCTTAGCAGAGACATGTTCCTATTGGGAAAATCCTTTTTTTTTTTATAGACATTCTAATTCATCTACTGTTTGTAACTTTTAAAATGTTAAAATAAAAAAACTCAAATTATCCTCTGATTGACCTTCTGGCTCAGTGCTTGCCTTTTTTGCACCCCTACTCCTACATATCATGCTACAGGTTTTATAAGATGTATTATATTTTTTATTATCTAATATTGATGCATTGATTAAGTAAATGTTTCTGTGCCTTTACAGCTCTCTGCAATAAAGGAATTTCTTCATGCTTACCCACCCCTCACACTCTGAACTAATTTTTGTAGTAGTAATGCAATAATTACATTTATTAAATATGGCAAAGCAAGTCTAAAATATATATATATATATATATATATATATATATATATATATATATATATATATATATATATATATATATATATATATAGTTTCTACTGTGATGTGATGTTTAAAAATACATACAAATCTCTCAAATAATTTACACACCACACCTGGTATGTTTGACAAACTTTATTACAGACAAAGCGTATAAGAGAATAAGATATACATCACCATTTAAGCAAACAAAGCAAGCACCTCTTCTGCACCAAGTGACGGGAGATCCTGATTCAGTCAGCAGAGAAGCCTCAAACAGTGCATAAGGCCCTGGGCAGTACGCACATTACTCCACAGGAGAGTTCTCAGCCAACAAAATGGTGACCCCCAGTTTTATATGCTCTAACAATGAGCTCATATTATTATCAAAACTGCTTGGTCAACAACAGATCTTGCTTCCCATGTGCTCATCAGGATATGGCCTGGCTCCCAATAAGCATATCCGAAGCAGAGATCTTATCAGTTAGTAGTATTTGAGTACATATTCTGCCCCTGGCTATACTAAAGGAAGGTCCCATGAGAATTTCCAGAAGTCATAAACATATTAGGAATAAATAGGAGTCACAAACATATTAGTTCATTAACTTATTGAGTTCAACAATAGTTCCTTACAAAGCTTTCTTATACAAGATTTTTGGGTTACAAAGCTATGCTATACAAGGTATTGGCTGGGTAACAATGCTGTCCTATTTAAGATATTGGGTTCAAGAGTTCTTTTCTATAAGCTGCCTTATAGAAAATGTTTCTATTTAAGTATTACCCTGGCACTATTTTGTGTTTGGAATCTGAACCAAGGTTTAATGAAAAAACACAAATTCACAGTGTCCAAAGGTTGAGGCATTCAGCAATCAAAAGGTCAGGAAAAGACGTGTAGTTGATCAGAATTGATCAACGCAATCTAGAGAAATTTTCAAGAAAGAACAATAATCGGTTATTGGGTCCTTGGAGTCCTTTGTTTCAAAATTGGTGCCAATTTGTGGCAATGATGTCATACATCTACTCATCTCTATGCCATCATTGATATTCTGCTGCGCAGAGGTCACATGGCGTCCATGGGCTCCACCAACTTTGAAGATTCTTTGGGAGCTGCATTGGCATCAGATACCACTCATAACAGGGCTCTCAGGTTGAAAAAGTTATTTGGTAAAACCTTAAAAGCAGACCCAATAAATATTGATGTTATGTCACTGACAAACTCAAAATGTTTCAATGCTATATAACCTAGAAGAGTGTTTATAAACATACAGTAAAAGGGTAAAATACATGCAAATTCTTCCTTGTTTGGCATTTAACCAATTTATATATTGCATGAACTTGTATGCTGATGAAGTTTGCACTTGAAGAAATGTTCATGAAATTTAAAAAGCAAAATGCGATGAGTGGGATAGTTTAAAAAATGTACCTGGCTTACTTTGCTACTGGCTTACCTTGAAGGATTGTCTGGTAACACTGTGCAACAAATTACATTATTGTAGATTTCAATAGTAGCATTATGTGTAGTATTACGTTTATACGTACCGTATGTTAAATTTGAACAAAAGTTTATTGCAATGTTTATGCTCGATTTCAGGCCATTCTTATTAGGTGATGGAATTGCGAGGTCTACTTGGTATAAAGTTACTCCATTTGTCTCAGTCATTCTCCATTAATATATGTATCCTATAAAAAATCACTTATGGTTGTATGCAAAAAATATATTTAACAATGTCTTTTATTCAAAATAAATTAATAGGAATAAAATATATAAAATGTGACAAGTTTATTATTTAAGTAATCTGATTTTGTCAAGTAAGATTATAAAAGGATGAAATCTGGTTTTCACTGCAGTACTTATGTATGAAATGTATTAAAATATGCCATTTTTGATTTATGTGTTAATTTACAGCTCCATTTAACTGCTAACCATTTTTCTAAACACACAATTATTTCTCATTTTAACATTTCTCACCATTTTTTATGATAGGTGAGAATCCTATTAAAGATTCTCATACTGGCTTATATAAAAATCTGTAACTTGCTCTTTTGGAAGTTTGTCTGCTAAGAGGACCTACAGCACATTAGTAATATTTATTTTGACATAAATGAGGCAAAAACATAATAGTTGTTAATTTACTGTATTGAGGGTTTCACAGATTGATAAGGTTCTTATGTTGGAATGTGGTGTTTGCCAAACATAATGCTTTTTATTCAAGACAAAAAGTTCAACTTTGGTCTTATCTGCCCTTAGAATATTCTTCCAATATACTTCTGAGTTATCCACATCCACATGTTATCCACAAGTGATGCAATCCACAACTTGTGTCTGCTTTGTTTTGAGGCATCAAACGCAATTGTGATAGGCGCAACCAGGGCCACCATCAGGGGGACAGAGGGGACAAGCGTACTGGGCATGAAGGGGGGCCCGGCAGCGCTGCATTTTTTGAAGATCCGGGCCACCCTTACGAGCGCCCGAGCCGTACGTCCTCCCCCTGCGTTGCCGAATGCAGAAGTGCCGAAAAGCCGAAGCTGATGCGCCGAAAAGACCCGAAGTCACGGAAAAAGCCGAAGTCCCGAAGCGCTGAAAAGACCCGAAGTCACGAAGCGCCGAAAAGACCCGAAGTCACGAAAACAGCCGAAGCCAAAGTCCTGAAGCGGCGCAAAGACCCAAAGTCACGAAAGGAGGCGAAGTTGAAGTACTGAAGCCATGAGTTCAATTCTACTGAACACCAGTTTGTGTATTTATTTATTTATTTTTTTAATCCCCTGGCCACCAATGTATTATTTTAATATTCTATAGGCCCCTGCCACCAATCTTTTTGTAAAACATTTTTTTTGGGGCCCCAATTTTTTTTTAACTTGTAAGGGGCCCCTTGCCACCAATGTTTTTTTTTTTACATTTTTTTTTTGTTGGGGCCCCAAGTTTTTTTTTAACTTATAAGGGGGCCCCTGAAACCAATGTTTTTTTAAAAAAAACATTTTTTTTTTACAATTTTTTATAAGGGGGCCCTGACCATCAATAGCTTTTTATAACTTGTGGGGGGGGGTTACTTTTTTAGCGCTGATGTCTGTGTGGTCTTTTAACTGCGATGTGGAGTGGGCGGCATATGGGGTGGAGCTTGGTCGTCAGTGTGGGCGAGGCCCAGGGGGCCCCAAAAATTTTGTTGTATGGGGCCCCGTGATTTCTAATGGCGGCCCTGGGCGTAACTCCCCTTAAGGCAACACTTATGCTGTAATTGTGGAGAAAACCACTGTGTTGTGGTAAAAAAACACACCATCTTAGTCTTAATTACACTTTCAACAATGCATTGTTATTGTATGTGTAGGGATGTGTAGAATAGCCACCCCTAGTATTTTTGTGCAGGCAGTCCCTCCATGTTATGGACACCTAAATGGGTCCTAAAATACAGTTGGGAGGGGTACTGTTGACTCTTGCTGTTGCCCCTAGTGACCAGCAAAGGGCTGGGCTAGAATATAAAAGGCTCAGAAGGCAGATTTCAGTGTCCATCTTGTGCTGGCTCTAGCCTGTGCAGGAGGCAGAGTTCGAGTTGGAACCTAGACAGGTCAGGTCTAGTAAGAATAGGCTACTCACATTTATAGATCACTCTATGAGTGATAGTCAGTCAGTTTATTTAGCTGAGCAGTCTGAGGCTCCTACGAGGATTGTAGTGGGATTAAGATCCCAGGGTACTCATTGCCCAGAAGTAGGGACTAAGTGTACAGACCTAGGGTAGATAGATTCCCCTCAGGTTCCACTTAGGGAAAAGGCTGAAAACTGGGTGTACCTCCTCAAAGCTGCATGTATTGTTCCTATCTCTGAGGAGAATTATACTGACCAAAGGTGTTGTGAGTACTGCCTATTCAATGTACTGTATGAACCTGCATTTCTCTGATTTATGTACACTCCACTGAGGATTGTATACTGTGCTCAATAAATCTGTTATTTGGTTAAGTTATAAGAACCACTGGCGCCCAATTCTTTGCACCTTGATTACAGTTACAGTTGCACTACACCCTGCTTCCACCTCGATGCGAAGGCTCACTCCCTAAGGTTTAAGGTCTCATCCGGAGCATATGTAATAGGAGTGAAGCCCATAGTAGAGTTAGGTGCACTCAATTTACTATAGCGCTACATTTTGGCGCCCAGCACGTGGGGCTCGAGAAGGGTTAAGCTGTAACACTGCACTGCAGCCTAGTGTGACAGGCGCTGCAGGTGCGGACTCAATAGGAAAAAGGCCAGGAAAGAGACGGGAGACTTCTGTGGTTCTTCTCTCCCGCTCAAATATTCTGGCGCAGTCACAGTATAGTATTGAGCCATAGTGAAAATGCCTACTATACTGCCCAAATAAATGAAGGGTCATTTCCCCTCAGTTATCCCAGGCTTGATAACTTCTGACGCAGTGTATGCCTGGGCTATTGATGAAGGTGTAAACCCTGGGCGAGCGGTGGTGATAGATGGAGTTCACCCACTCGCTCCTGTTTACTTACTTTAGCTGCATGGCCTTTAAGTATGTTCCCAAGATTTGTGGGGTACCGATTCATAGCCCGTGCTCCTTCAGAGATTCAGGACACTGTGCGGCTATTGTGGCAAGTAGAAAATGAGCTCCCTAATGATGGTGAGGGTCCCTCTATGATTTTCCCTCATGGATTGCCGGATGGTTGTCCCTGTGTTTATGCAAGCCTGCCAGCACAGTCCCACAAAAATGAGAAAACGGTGATAACCCCTTCTGCTGTGTATTTGTGGGCTCTTTTAGAGAAAGTGGAGCCGTGTCAGGCCGTTGTGGTTGATGGCATACCCGAGTGTTGCCCTCCAGATAGTGTGCATCACGCTCTTATGGATAACCCGTTATTCGACGGGCTTGAATATGTTACTAAAGGGCCTTCCATGGAAAAAGGAAAGGTCCGGTTCTTATACTGGGTTCCTGATGAGCCTTACCAGGAAACTTGGCCCTCAAGAGTGTATCCCATAGGCGCCCCTGCAGAGGGTTGCCAGTGTGTTTATCAGGACTATTTTGCACCGCACATCCTTAGTGGGGCCTGTGCTGCTGCCCTTTGTAACCCGCCTTCTGAAGATGAAGAGCGTGTCAGGGTTACTGAGTCCCTTGACAGAGTAGATTACCCGGAGGAGTCTGGGGTCCCCACTGATGTACTACCGCCTGAGCCGGAGGGCCTGGTAGAATCAAGGGAGTGTACGGGACTAATTGAATCTACTCATAGAGGGGACTGTTCAACTGAGGAGGCCTTTGCTACTGAGCGACCGTGTGAGCCAGAGAGCCCAGTAGTGTTGTTGTTAGAAGAAAGCCCTCCAATAATTGCAATTTCCCTCGCTCTCAGTGACAAGGGAGATGCGAGTGATGTAGTGGCCGTGTCCCAGGAAGAGTTTGGGCCCAGTGCTAATGTGTCCCCGATTTTGGAAGTGGATTCGAATATTACTTTAACGACGGAGTTGTGTGCAGTGAATTTGGACAACTCTCCTGCCATAGAAGTGGCCTGTGTTAATGTGATGCCTGAATGTGCTCCTGGTGAGAATGATCCACCAGGGGGAGCTTCCGAAGAAGTTACTGCTGTGGAAATTCGTACTGCGTCACATTCCCCCTCAATACCCTGCTCAGTGAGGGTTAAGTTGAGGAGCGCGCGAAAGAGACAAAGGAGGCGTGTCGGACCCAACAGAGGAGGTGCCTTTAGGGTCATGGCGTGGCGTCCCAGTGTAGAAGACAGTACCGCAGCCATTTTGTATCTTGCTTCAACCCTGCTGGAGTTAGCGGATGCAAAAAAACAGATGGCGGAGCCTGTTGCTGAACCAGAGGTTCGAGTGCTTGAAGAAAAGCCAGTGCCGTGCGCTCCTACTCTTGCGGAGCATGAGCGGCAGTATGTGTATCAAGGGACTTTCTCACCCAGTGCCCGGGGAATGGTTCCAGTATGCGGCCTATGTGACCTGGAAGCACCAAACGCCCTAGAGGATCCCGGTGGAGCCTGCGTGCAATGCGGCTCTCAACTATGGATGGGACCTTTCGTTCGGGCAGACCTGCCTCCATTGGTTGGGATGACCAAGGATGAGGTGAGCGGCAACTCTATACTAATTTATGAGGAGATAGAGGAGGCCCCGGGGGTGTCAGCGGCTGCGGCTCCCGCACCGGAATCTCATGTACCTATCCCCCATAGTGAGGTCTGCTGTAACGAGGAATTTGCATTCCCCTCCAAAGTGGGTTTGATTGAAGGTGAGGCCCTAGAGACCGCGGCTGCGGTTAGTGAGATGACCCCGTCCGGCTGGACAGATGATACGGGCGTTGCCCCTGTCCCAGAAGAGCCCGAGAGTGGGGGTGAAGTTTTGGCGTCGCCAATGCCCATGCCTTTAGTGGTGACGGTGCCGATTGCACCAGGGGGAGACGCAAATGGCGAAAATGTGTCAGAGTCTACTGCAGACTTCAGGCTTGAAGCTAATGCTGTAGTCCCCGAGGTGGAAACCTTGCCGCCTGAAGTGCCTGCTGCAGTGGAAGTGGATAGAGTCCCAGAGGAGAAAAGCCCCGAGGATGATCGGGAAGATATCTCCATGATAGGGCCCAAAGAGAGCCTGTGCTCCTGTCTTAACGCAAGCTATTGATTGGCGAAAGTTCTCATTTGGGCGAATTGGGTCCGTGTTGCCAGTGACCCCAACATTCAGAGATCCTCCATTGCCTGAGAGTCAAGTGGAGAAAGAGCTGACTTCCCTCCAAGATGAGGATGATGACTGGAAGTCAGTGTCAGAGAATGCTGCACAACTTCGGTGCAAGTGTCAAAGATCAGTGGTTAGTGAACCAGTACAGTCTTACAACCTCTGACGAAGTCTTGAAGCCTCTGACGAAGTGATAGACGAAACGCGTAAGGCACGGAGCACGGAATAGCACGCCATAGGAGAGTGACCCGCCGACATACTGCAAGGGACCCTAAAGCCACGAGCGCTCTGGCAGCAGGATTTCCGATTGTGGATAGGCGTGGAGAGAAAGCCTCTCTAGGACTATATGCTATACATGCTATTTTTGCGGAATGCCATGTGAGTGCAATTTTAATGTTACATTTTTAAATATATTAAAGGCAATATTACACTATTTCGCTGCCGCATCTACTTCACAGTTTTAAAGGATACGCGCTGGGACAACAAAGATTTTTTTACGCCTATTTGAACCGTATGTTTGTGAGTATCCATCTGTAAGGCCTGCGAGGCAAGAAGAAACCCCTCTCCCCTTAAAGGCTATATATAATTGTGGTGGTGGATAAGAAGGGGTTACACATAGTACGGTGAAGATACAATAAAACCTGTGCACAGAAATAAGGGGGTCATTTGCAAAACGTTATTGCCCTATATTTGTTGTTTTGCCCGGTGCCTGTGGCGCTGGCTTCTTTTTTAGGTATTACAGTCTTACAACCCCAAAGTGATGGTGCATGTAACCCCTAGTGAGCCAGGGGAAAGCACCCATGTATCTGAACTTTATCACGTTGAGTGGGGAAAGATATCGTTGGCTGGTGAAAAAGACTGGGTGGCGAATATCCCTAAACCTAAAGTGGATCCCACCATGGCGACTGCTCCAGGATGGGAGGAATATGATGAGGAAGGGTCAGAGTTGGATGATCAACCTGCTCCCAGAGAGTTTATGTCTCGCAGCTTCATTGCACCTCCCAGGATAGGCCCAGAGGAAGAGAAAGATTTCTGGGTTCTGCCTGGGCGAGCCGATCCCAATGTTTTTAGGTCTGTTTCCCGAGTGCAACGGGTGATCAACTTTCGAGTTTACCGAAAATGGGGCTATTTTATGCCTTATGCTCCTATGTGGGTGTATGAGAAAGTGGCTGTTTCCTATGAGGATTGGCTCATAGACGAGTTCCTGAGGAAAGAGAAAATGCACCACAGTTGTCTCACAAACCCAAATGAAGTGCGGCGAAAGCAAGATTGGGAGTACCTGCGTTCTATTGAGAGAGAGTGGTGGTACGGCCGTGCCATTTTGAAAAATGCTGTGAAGAGTTGTGGGAAATACAACCCCACCAAATATTTCTCCTTGGAGGTCTATGAGGGAGATAGCCAATGGGTGGACAAACCCCATCCCAAATATTACATTTCTTATGAAGACACCAAGGCCAGGTTTCTTCACATGATTTGAGTCTACTGGTGGGCGGTGGTTTGTTTTCCACTGATAATACTCCACTGGGAGTGATTTGCAGTTTGATTGAACTGTCCACACCTGTCCCTTTAAAGTGACTTGACTTTCTCAGGGAAGGATTTTTCTTTTTTTGCTCCTCTTGGAGTTAGGTCTAAGGACTCTTTTAGTTAACACCTACACGTTGTAGGTTCATCCAATTTTCCCCTTTACCCTCCTAAGTGCATATACAAAAGGACTATGGGTTCAGGGTCTTTTATGGACTGGAATGCTAAAGTATTTGAGGAAAAACAGTATGTTTAACTTGTGCCTTTCTTTTCAGGGAGTTATTAACCCAGGGTACCTGGACAGTACTCAAGAGTGGTGTTGCTATAATGATATGAAATGTGACACTAATAAAGGCACAGTTCAGTGACAGTCCAATGTTTTTCTATGCTGTTGTTCTCTTTCAGGTAGGCCATTGTTACCTGGGTACACTCAGGAGAGTGACCCCGAAGAGGTTATAAGGTAATGGCTAAATGTCACTTTTAGGTAAAGTGTTGCATATGAATGTACTAAGTCTCCAGTAGTGAGAAAACTTAGTCCACTGTCTTATGATAGAGATATATTTCTCAAAATGGCTTCTAGCATGATATGCCTAAACTGCTTTCTTTTCAGGTTGACCATGGTTCCCCAGTAGGCCTATAGAGAGGCTACTATGGAAATGTTAACCTTACAGTAAATGCAATACATGTGTTATTGTTGTAATGTATTCTTGCCTTGTGATTGAATATGTTCCTTGTCGGGACGTAAGGAATTCACCAGGGGGAGAATGTAGGGATGTGTAGAATAGCCACCCCTAGTATTTTTGTGCAGGCAGTCCCTCCATGTTATGGACATCGAAATGGGTCCTAAAATACAGTTGGGAGGGGTACTGTTGACTCTTGCTGTTGCCCCTAGTGACCAGCAAAGGGCTGGGCTAGAGTATAAAAGGCTCTGAAGGCAGATTTCAGTGTCCATCTTGTGCTGGCTCTAGCCTGTGCAGGAGGCAGAGTTCGAGTTGGAACCTAGACAGGTCAGGTCTAGTAAGAATAGGCTACTCACATTTATAGATCACTCTAGGAGTGATAGTCAGTCAGTTTATTTAGCTGAGCAGTCTGAGGCTCCTACGAGGATTGTAGTGGGATTAAGATCCCAGGGTACTCATTGCCCAGAAGTAGGGACTAAGTGTACAGACCTAGGGTAGATAGATTCCCCTCAGGTTCCACTTAGGGAAAAGGCTGAAAACTGGGTGTACCTCCTCAAAGCTGCATGTATTGTTCCTATCTCTGAGGAGAATTATACTGACCAAAGGTGTTGTGAGTACTGTCTATTCAATGTACTGGATGAACCTGCATTTCTCTGATTTATGTACACTCCACTGAGGATTGTATACTGTGTTCAATAAATCTGTTATTTGGTTAAGTTATAAGAACCACTGGCGCCCAATTCTTTGCACCTTGATTACAGTTACAGTTGCACTACACCCTGCTTCCACCTCGATGCGAAGGCTCACTCCCTAAGGTTTAAGGTCTCATCCGGAGCATATGTAATAGGAGTGAAGCCCATAGTAGAGTTAGGTGCACTCAATTTACTATAGCGCTACATATGTATATGTAAGTGGTAATTACATTACCAATATAAAAAACCCTCCCTCCACCCATTGTTATCACTATTTTGTTAGCAGGAGCCAATTATGTAGGGGCATTATTTGTGCATTGGTAAAATAATGTTTCTACCTCATAAAGAACAAATATAGAGTTACTTCATTTTCCCATTTTTACTGATTAAACAGTAGGCAAAAATTATCTTTTGCACAAGCCCTATTAATTGAACTCATATTGAACAATAGGTAAAATGTAAATCTGCAAAGAGGCTTGGAACTGTGGTAACTTTTACAACGTTTACAAACATAGTAACATAGTAAGTTAGGTTGAAAAAATACATCCATCATGCTCAACCTTAAGTCTGTATATAACCTGCCTAACTGCAAGTTGATCCAGAGGAAGGTTTGAAGCCTCTCAAATTTGCCTCAGAGGGGGAAAAATCCTTCCTGACTCCAACCAGCCCCTGGATCAACTTGTACTATACACTATCTTCCATAGCCCTGTATTCCCTCACTTGCTAAAAAAAACATCCAACCCTTTCTTAAAGCTATCTAATGTATCAGCCTGTACGACTGATTCAGGTAGAGAATTTCACATTTTCACAGCTCTCTCTGTAAAAACAAAACCTTCAGAATATTTAATACCTCCTTTCTTCTAATGGGAATGGGCGCCCTCTTGTTAGCTGGGAGAAACTACTGGTTAAAAAAGCATTAGAGAGGTTATTGTATGATCCCCTTATATTTATACATACAGTATTTATCATATCACCCCTTAAGCACATCTTCTCCAGTGTGAACAACTCCAACTTGGCCAGTCTTTCCTCATAGCTAAGATTTTCCATACCTTTTACCATCTTAGTTGCCGTTTCTCTGGACCCTCTCTAATTCAATAATGTCCTATGGCAGTGCTAAGTTCTAACCCTACTCATCTACGAATCATAAATGTATGAGGCAAATTACTTTTTGTGCTGGAACAATTTGAAAAGGAAATGTCATATCTGAAATCATTGTTTCCTTACTGAGTGGCCCCCAAATTTTGCCTTGTGCATAGGGTTGCCACCTTCTGTCCTGTAGCGATTAGCCATCACGTCAATCATAGGAAATCCTGCTGGGTTTTCCTAATTGGGAAAACTGGGCAGGCAGTTTTGACCCAGACAGCCCTTCAAAAAATATGTGCCGCCCGGGCCAAAACCAGACAGATGGCAACCCTACTAGTGCAGCATCAAGTCATTCGTTTAAGCTCTATTTGAGTTCAATGAGTGGGTACAAAGCTTCATGTAAATAATTAAATATTTCTTGCAAAATGACCCTATAGGGTTTAATCAATGTGTAAATGATGTTTTAGTAAGCTTAAGGTATGAAGATCCAGACCCCTTATCAAGAAAACCCCAGGTTCCAAGCATTCTGTATAACAGGTACCATATCTGTAGTTACATTGTAATAACTATATGTGTTTTTAACATTATTTTTTAATATACCTGTAATATAAAAAATAGTGCATCAATTATCTATTTTTTCAGAATTCAGCATGATTTAATAGAAAAGTTCAGCGGTATGTCCTAATATATTTTATTAGCATACATGAAGAACAGTTGTGCTTCTAAAGTAATAGAAAGTGGAAGCCCTCCAAGCAGTTAAAAAATGTGCAAATGTGACTGATCTATCCAAAATTCCTTCAAACCTACAAAATATACATACATGCCAGTGTAATTAATCCGTTTACAGAAACCCCTGGCTGTACTGAAGCCTTTGTGATTAATCTGACAGTTACAGATTATTTTGAGTTGTTTTTATTAACTGCTTTGTTCTATACATTATATACAATTTGTGAAGTGCCATTATGCATTTTATTGTTCCAAAATACCAAAATAATTACTCACTTCATTAGGCAATTCACTGTGATATACTTCAAAAGAAGCAAAACAAAGATTTTGTGCTCTTAATCTGAGTTAATCCAAGTAACTCGTTTTCAGAATAAAAGTCAGAAAGAACAATAACGCAGCAATGTAATTTGTTCTAAAAAATTACTTGTTGAATAAAGAAGAAAGAGCTTTAGCTGGTAAAGATTCAGTTCATAGTAACCCATAACATTTTTCTTTTCTCTTATATTATATCTTAACCTAATTTTTCTGTAGCTGTTTCTAGAAGTACATCTACCATACAGCACAAATAGACAATAATGTCTAAGTGGATTATTTTAAGGCTTTGTCAAAAACCTTTTGACACTAGTCCCATAATAGTGCTACTTGAAATATGTGCTGCTACCATGCCGGGCTAGCAAGCTGTCTGGATTTTAAAAATTGTCTATGAATTATATTTTAACAGGATCTACATAGTAAAGTATATTCTTTTACAGGTCACCTACTAAAATAAATTAAGAGGTTGTAAAGGAAATCTACAATGTGATGATTGTGGGTACATCTTTTTTTTAACCACACAAAGGACTATAATTAATTGAATCTATCTGACTTGAAATACATTTTCAGTTTAGCCCCTGTATGTATAAATTGTATGTATATTTATTAAATATGACACATAACTGAACAGTTCCAAAGTCATGAGTAGTTTCTTATTGATATTAAAAATTATTATTATTAAAAATCGTGAAAATCGGATTTTTACCACAAAGCAAAGTTTCGGGAAAATTTGATAATAAATAAGCATAAAAAACCCGAGCGAATTTGATCGGAGTTTGTAGAGAAAATATTGAGATAAATTCGGACTTTGATAAATAACCCCCTTGATGATTTTTTTGAAATTTGTAGATAAAAATAAAAATGAAAACAAAAGTATGCACAACATAACAATTTTAATTTTAGGTGATTTAGGCTATAATCTTGCAACCTAACCCATCATTATAATAGGCATAATATCCCCACACTGCCTGACAAACTCTCAGGGGTCCATTTACAGTACTAACAATCAAATTGTAATTTTTTCCATGAATCACAAAAAATTTGTGTTTTTTCTATGTTGCTAAAAAACTCTAAAAATTTGAGATGAAGGGTAAAAAAAAACACAAAAGCCATTAATGCCAAACTTTGCCAAGTAAAAGTTGTTGAGGTGCTGTAGAAGTCAATTGGAGGTGTGCTGATCCAATTAGACTTTTCTCTTTTTTTTTTTGGGATATTCTTTATTTTACATTTTACTGTAAACATAAATGCAGGTTTACATAAAACAAAGCAAATTAGGACATGAACAAAATATTCATATGGTCATATATACATTTTGTTAATTCCCTGAAATGAGAGCTAGATAGAAGTGGGTGAAACCATTTTAATGAATTGAGTATTTGATGTCCAAATATGTTATTCAGTTCAGTATGTTTTCTCATATTTAGTCAAAGGAAATCAAATTAAGTCTATATAAGATCATCCCTGCAGCATGAACTAATTATGAACAATGCTCAATAACAAAATCTTGGCAAACAAAGAAGAAAAAAAAGAGGAAAAAGGGAAAAGGGGAGGGAAAGAGCTGCTCAACTACTCTCAATACTCTATTGGATAAGTAAGCATATCTAATGCCACATGACATGGTATATGCTTAAAGAGTGCTCCTGTCTGGTTACAGGTGTCTAATAAAATCTGACCCCATACGTGTTACCCATGCTGACCAAGTTGAGACAAAAGCTGCTTGCTTGTTGTGTAAGGAGGACACCATATCTTCCATCCGCATAATATGACCCATCTCTGTCCCACTCCTCTATAGTTGGTGGTTTTAATGATTTCCAGTGCCGTGGGATTATCAACCTAGCTGCCCAGAGGCAGAACCCTTCTAATGAGTTTTTGTATAGGTAGTTGGGACAATGTAACATAGACAATAGGCCTATCAATGGATTTTTCTTGAGGGGTCTGCCCCCTAGTTTATTGAGCACCCGAAATACCTTATTCCAGAATGGAACCAACTTTTTACAGTGCCACCAAATGTGTAGCATAGTGACTATTTCCTCATTACAATGCCAGCACATAGCAGAAGTATTGGGGGACATTTTAGGTAGCACTTCCGGGCATCTGTACCACCTAAAGATTATTTTAAAGTTTGTCTGCTGTGTTTTACAGGCCAAGGAGAATTTGTGGGTCAGGAAAAAGCAAGTATTCAATTGCTCCTCTGTATATGTGAATTAAGCTCCCTCTCCCATTTACCTATAAACCCATGTTGTCTCTGCTATTGGACTATTTTTAAACCAATGAACAAATAGTCTGAAAAACTCATATTTTTAACCTCTAAAAACCACTAAAATCTGACCTTCAATAAATGAACCTCCACATCTCTTAATTAGGTGCTTAGCTATAGTTCAACTACTACAAAATAGGTTAAGCCAGAGATGTGGGGCTAATCATGTGCACACACTTTCTGTATAGTATGATGTGTAGGTCTTCAGCCACTCCTGACTACTGTGTGCAAACAAAAGGGGTCATTTATACAGTGATAATTTTAGGGGGACATAATTTATATAGCAGCAGCAAGCTACAGGGTGCTTTATATTTATTTATAACTAACAGGATTCTTATGATGCCGTCCCTCTTACCTGCTCTGTGATTATCATTTTTGCATCAGAGCAGGTCGAGAGGGTGGCACAATACTAGTGCAGAGAGCACAACTGTGCACATGTCACATACAGTACATGCCACATATTAAAAATGACAACACCCAGAATCAGAAAAGAGCATATGGGCCTGATTTGTGACAAAATTCAAACATGATTGTGCATATTATATATTGTAGATCATTTGACAAAATCGAATACAACACAGAATCTTTATTGCATCATATTAAACCCCACATGCATAACTACTTAAATGGGTGTTTACATTTTTATGTACAAAAACTCAAGAAACATTATTGAGTTTTGCACCATAAAATGTTGGCAATATATTTCTCAACCCTTAAGAATTTGTAGTGTTTAACAGCAGCCCTTTTAGGAAATGTTTAGTCTTTGTTCATGTTGATTGCTATTCAGCATTGGGGACATTAGAGGGAACCCTCTATAGCAAGCCAGATAGTATGCCATGCATTAGCGATGACTCAGCCATGTGGAGCAGAGCTGGAAACTTTTAATTTTGCTTGTTATAGGCAATACGCTTTTCCTTTCAGTCAGTGTATCCCTGTGTATTTTATTAAGTTTCTCAATTGTTTTAATTTTTTTTTTTTTAGCAGCTATTGCATTAGATAACCTACCTATTGCATATGATTGAAATCACCTTGTGATAATATAGAGCAATACAAGGAACCACTCATAGTAGGGTGGTTGTTGCATATTTGCTGCAGATGCAGTAGTAGTAGCAGTTAAGTAGTATAACTGGGGCTTTCAAACAGATGAGAAAGCGGATACTGTGCTCCCTCTTTATATGTGACTATTATGTGCTAACATCTCTCTTTCCCACTGAAAAGTTCAGTGTCCACTCTTGTTTTTGGGCTGATATCAGTATAGCTTTCCTTCTGTAACATGTTATAAGTTAAGCGTCACATTTAGTAGAGACTATTTCCAGCTGGGGCTTTGGTCAGATGATCATTGAAAAGAAATTAGGGACCACAGGAGCAGAAAGACTTCTGACTGAGACATTGTATTGTATGGGTGGGGGTCTCAGAGCATTAAATGATTTGTCCCATTAGCAAGTTAGACATTTTGTATACTTGTCCTTTATATATGAGCATTCGTTTGTGGGTATCAGGACTGCAGGAGAAGATTGATTAGAGGCAATTTAATGACTAAAATGCTCCATAAATTAAATGATATGTTAAAGAAATTGTCCGCTCTATATACACTGCCACCAACCCTTTCTCTCTTTGTCAACCCCACCTTCATTTCCCTGGAATTTCACTTTACATCTGTAAATCCCTTGTCCCAGACATTTGTCATTTATTTGACATTGACAGCTAGTGTCTTACTAAGAACTAAGACTATCCAGTGAACCCCATACTCTGGTTGCAGCACTGTATTCTCAGAAAATACACAAACATAATTTATAGTCTTCCATCCAGCAAAGAATTTAGTCCTTTATTATGTTCTCCCATTCTGCATTAAGTACAGTATTATGATTTCACTGACAACATGAAGTACAACATCTCATAAATTTAAGTAGAGGTATAGCAATTTCTACAGAGCTGGTCAGAAGGTATTGCTAATACAATCCTGTGTCTGAACTACACACTCACAGAGGCTATGTAGGACAGCTGAAGTTGCAGTCCAATAACAGCTGCAGTCCAGCAAAGCTTTGGTCATCATTTATTTTCTACCAAAGATATACGCTCCTACGCTCCTACGCTCCTACGCCTGTGGGAGAGCATTTCACATTGAAAAATATAGCAGTAGAAGAGCATTATGAAAACTTACCTGGTTGGCTGTGAGCAGGAGAATCATGCAGAAGAGATTACAGTATGTACATTTTCTTGACATCATCTGTTTGCAAGTGGCTCCTCCAGTGTTAATTATGCACAGATACATACTGGCAGTGTGAATTAAGCAGCAGGCAGATATACTGTATAAATTCATTTCAATTAGCTATCTCTCTTCAGGCAGGCCATGTTGCAATACGTGAATAGCTCTTGTTATCTGCATATCATTCATATAGTGAAATGTAGCCGCCTGAAACAAGATGCAGATACACTGGCACAGCAGATTACTGATATTCCCCAGAGGAGCCAAGGTTTGTCTCATAGATTACACAGATAAACATTGACTAGTAAAGTATAAATTGTCTTCCCCAATACACCCTGTTTTGTTTTGACATCCTCTTCTACATGAATTGCTCTCTACCTCCTTTCTATGTGTCATGTTATACCCTTGTCTCATTCTGCCTAACTTACATCCAAGTCATATTTGCAAAGAACTCAATACAAAAGATTTTCTGATGATGCCATGATAATTTTAACATAACATGTATAGGGGTCTGGTAAATTAGCCACCCCTAATAATATTGGCAGGCAAATCCCCAGTGGTATAGACGCCTAACAGGGGACCTATTTCATTATTCTGCCTTAAAATAAGTGACCAGTAGCACTGTGCTACAGTATAAAGTCCTTGGCAGCCATGCTCTCAGGGTCCATTTTGTGCTAGCTCTCGCCTGAACAGGTCACAGGGCTCCAGTGGAACCTAGACAGTCAGTTCTAGTAAGAGCACGCTTCTCACCTTAAGAGGTCACTCTAGTAGTGACATATAGACAGGTTATTTAGCTGAGCATTTTGAGGCACCTCAGAGGATTGTGAGTGGGATTATAATCCTAGGTACCTTGAGAAAGTGCTGATTTATATGTTCTTTTACCTGTGGGGACTGATATTAACCCAAGGTTTTGTGAGTATATGATAATCCACTGTTGTTGTAGGATATTGTTTTCTCTGTATGAACATTCCCTTGCAAAGATTCCTGTTTAATATATATGTTCATGATTAAGTTATAGCAACCACTGGTGCCCAATCATTACACCCTGCAACAAGTTACAGTTAAACTACACCCTGTCTCCACACCATTTTTGAGGGCTTACTCCCTAAGCTTGAAGGTCTCATCTGGAGCATAGTATTGGGAGTGTAGCTCATAGTTAGAGAATGGTGCACTCAATTGACTATAGCGCTACACATGCCGAATCTGAATATGTTAGTTATCATTACAAACATTATAAACAATATCTCTTATTGACACCACCCATTATACAAAATTATCTAGTATGGTGCTGTATTTAATAATCTGATTTTCTAATATATGACATAACTTTGAATTATGAAATGGGCATGTCCTATTGAGTCCATTTTAAGCAAATAATTCTAATTGGTAAGATATGTATTAATGTGTTTGCTCTCATACAGATACCATTCTGATCTGATACTGATACAGTGTCATATAACATAATCTGTGTCTGCTAATGCAGAAGTGTTAATAAAGTTAAGAGACGCATGGTTTCTGTGTGCAGTTTCTCCTCTGTCTGAAAGAAAGCTGCAGGCTCATGTGAGATTGAGTTACTGGTTACCCCACCTCTTAAGCAGAATGGCAACACTAAATTTTAAAAATATTTCCTTTTTCTCTGTAAAAATAAAACAGTACCTTGTACTTGATCCCAACTAAACTGCACAAATCCATATTGGTGGAAAAACAGTCCTAATGGGTTTATTTAATGTTTAATTTTTAGCAGACTTAAGGTAATGAGATCCAAATTATGGAAAAATGCCTGATTCACAAAACCCCAGGTCCCAATTATTCCAGTTGAAAGATCCCATACCTTTATTTAGAATGAAGATGTCATGCAAAATACATTTGTGACTGAGGCCAAAAAATACTTTGGTGCAGCCTACACACCTCTGCCCAATGCATTTACTTTAACAGTCAATTATATTAATCAATTCATTATAGGGTATGCAAGTCAAGAACATTTTCAAAAGCAAAAAAGTGTACACTTTTACTTTTTTTTTGTATGTTTCACAAAGTAACTGACAACTTCTGATATCTAAACAATATTTCTGTTAAGTAGCAGTTCAAGCAGCCATTATTAACACCACATACAGTATCATACAGAGATGGTGTCAAAAAATTTTGGATGCACGTACGAAAAGAGGCTCGCTTCAAAATCGTCGCACGTCAACATTATTTGAATGCCCATTGACTTTAACGGTGGTGTCGCGAGCAAATTTTTCGCCATTTTGCAGGAAATTCACAAATTTTCCGGCAAAGCGAAACAGGACAATTTCCCCCATAACTAGTATACTATCCTGAGTTTTGCACCAACTGGTCAATTAAGCTGAACAATACAAGGAGGACCCCTTCTGTACAGTGTCCCAATGAATAAGTCATGGGCACTAAAAGTTTTCCTTGTCCTCCTTATTTCATGCTGAAATAATGAGGTTAGAAAAGCGACATTTACTAGGTTGCAAGCCTTCACTTTAGAAGCCACAGGACTAGATTGTGACTTGTTATAATACACCCAGTTCATTATTTCACTGGCTATTGATCCAGTCAGTCTCTACCTCATTGTGCTCAAAGTAGGAATAGTTGTCTTCTTATAATAAGACAATCTCAATCCATAAAACACAGTCTATTAAGTACTATTAAATATATTTTTCAATTCTGTATTGAAGCAGAAATTATGCCACCAGTGATGTTCCAAGTATCAGTGTAGCCTATAAAACTTCATTTCAATTTAAACGCTGACTCGTACAACTTTAATGCAGGCATTGAACACTATATATTTTTTTATTAAGTGAAGCATTAAAACTGCGATATCAGGCTCAAATCATGATGTTTTTACCCACATTGCAGCAGTTTATTTCCCAAATGTCCAAATGTATTTAGTTTGCCGCAGTTATTGTAGGAAGATGTACTGTAGCTTCCACTTCCTGATTGATATCGGTTTTTTTGCAAAGTGTTTATTTGTATTCCTACTTTGCATTTTAGTCTTTCTTTTCACATCTTTCCAAGATTCATAACATAAATAGTAACCTCTGAAATTTCCTTGGAGATGCCAAAAAAGTACTGAGATTTCTTAGTTTATAGATCCATATTTGGTGCCCATGTATGTCTACAAGTGAAGAGAGCAAAGTGCAGAATCGCTTTGTTTTTCTCCCAAAATGCAGCTTCTTTTCCTAAAATTCTATGGTACTTGTGGTTAATGCACTGCTCTCACCACTATTGCATAGCACCTACTGCTATTGTCTCAGATTTGCCAAAATTACCACAACTGCTTCTTGGCTTAATCTCAAATCAGGCATAGTTGCACCAAATATTTTAGAAGTCTGCCTGGCATCATTTCCAGTATTCACTGGCATAATTTCCAGTATTTAGCATGCAAGTGAACTGTGGCAATTGAACTCTTGTGATTGATGCAGGGCACTAAGGGAACTCTAGAGCTACCACCTATTCTGGAGGTGTTAGTAGCTCCAGGGTCCCCTGCACTTAATTCACCAGCACTTAATTCAGGGCAGAAGACAAGAAGGACTGAATGCAACTCTAAGGGAGAGTGAGAAGCACATTTTGATGTTGCAAGTACCTTTAAAGGAGAAGGAAAGTCTAAAATAAAATAAAGCTGTAATTATTGTCCATAACATATATATAAACTTACCAGCAGGCATTTCTTCTTTAAGTTCTTCATTAATTCTTGAGCTGTAATCATTTTTAAAATAAGTGGCAAGCTGAACTAAAAAGAGTATCCCTGCTGCAGTTCAGAAATCTGTCTAACCTGGGCACACACATGCGCAATTAGTCTCAGAGGTGCCCTGCACAAGCGCATAATGATCTTCTGGCTTCCCTCTGAAGAGTTGACGTTCAGGTCGTGATATATCCGTTCGTCATGACCTCTTTGCCCCCGCCTGCTTTTACTCACACGCCAATCAGATTAATGGTTCACAGACGCTTTGAAGGTCCTGCGTTTGCTTGCTCTCGGGTTTTTTTACAGTTTGCCAGCCAGAAAAGGAGCAGACAACTAAATATTCCCAGCGTTCGGGTCTGTCTGATTGAGATCTGTAGTAATACAACATATATTTTTTAAAAAGTACAATTTTAGAACATTGGTTATGTACTGCTTCCTGTATTTTTTTTCCATGACTCATTAACTGCGGGAAGTGACGTGGTGGTTTGAAAATGGTGGCGCCAAAATTTCTATTACGGACAAATTTTGGAATGGTAGTGCACACATTTAGTAATACTATTGAACTTTTCATTGCAGCGATTCAGGAGGGGGGGTAATGGTGAAGAGGAAGAGATATGTTGTTTTTTTTAACATTCCTTCTCCTTTAATGAAAGCTGACAACGGGAAAAGAAGCTGCACTTGAAGATGTACATGAGCCCTTCAGTATCTTTATATGATTGTGATAATCTCGAGAATTATTGAAATTTTTGAAAATACTTTGATTTGAATTCAATCGAATACGATCCAAATTCAAATTGATTCAAGTTTTAAAAAACTCCCATCACCTCGAAATTCGACCATTGATAAATCTGCCCCTTAGTGTTCATTAGTTTCTGTGTGTGTGTGTGTCTGTCTTGCTCTACCTGCATTATTTTAAGGACTCACAGATAAATGTCCAGCTTTTTAATATCATGTTTCTTTTTATATGTTAGTTCCAGGCCAATCTTTTGGCATAAACCCTTCTGATGAAAATAGATACTACTCTATCATGCATAATTTTATTGCTATAAAAGACCATTTTAAACATAATAAATGCACAATGAATCTGCCTTGTTTAAGGGATAAACTATCAAGGCATTTATCCAGGAAAATACATTAAATTGTAAAATTGATTCCAGTGGGCAGCTCTTTAAATGCTGTATTTGTTTGTTTACAAATAAACGAGCTCTAAAACAAGCAGATCAATGTAATTGTAAGTGGTGATAAAAGTCTCTAGCGAGATACATTCTCCAATTTAAAGTGGTGCATGTTGGAACCCTTTTTTTCTGATATCTTGACTAGGACAGCACATTTAATTATAGTTTTACATATGCTTCAAAATGCTTAAGATAAAAAGGGTTAGTTTGACCATAATACATGTAGTTTTCTTAATTAATGGATAAATATTCTTGTACATACTATTTAATAAATATATTAAGTATTGACCCAATACCTGCTATACCCTATAGAATCTACAGTCTGGCAGAAGAGGTTTACCAAGTGGCAGCACCATAGAGCCAACCTAAGGGCACCATTCTTGTGCCCTCAAGATTCCTCGCTTTTCTCATTTTTTATTAACAAAACGCAGGGGCCCCAAAGTGAAATACATGTAATACACAGTAAAAACATGCCATTCCATATATGGTACTGGACTTCCTTGTTACATAGTTAGACACATACAGTAGTTAGATTGCTTTAAAAAAAGACCAAAGTTTATCAAGTGCAACCGCTCCAAATGAAACCCAGCATCCATACATACACACACTGACCCATCAATACAGTCATATAGATTATATACATTAACTATAAATGTAAGTATTACGAAAGCCTTGGTTTTAATGCTTGTCCAAGAAATCATCCAAGCCACTCTTAAAAGCAACACGCTGCCATTTAGTGTATAACATGCATCTATATTATTTTTGCCAAAGTGCATAAGTGAAAAATTAAGTAAAGTGGTTTGGCAATTACAGGGCTAAGCTCTCTAAGTCCCCAGGGATGAATACCTTCTGGTCCCGGAATTTTGTTTGTATTAACATGTTCTAGATCTCTTTTGAATTTTCTCATATGTGTGTGTAACGGGGCACATAGGGCAAGTGATGTACTCATTATTAACCCCTTGGGATACCACTGACTTTTTTGTGTGTGGGGAAACCTGGAGTGAAACATGGGAGGCATAGGTTGTAGTTCAATAACACTCTCTTTATTTGTCACAGCCTCCAGCAGAACAGTGATACAGTCACAGGGCTCAATTTCCCAAACTTTTTGCAGACAATGGCCATAACAGCTCACTGAATGGGGGACTCACACTCACAGGCACCCCTCTTTGGCCCTGGCCAGCTCAATCTGGAACTAGTCCCTCCACTTAAGCCCTGTCTGGCAGGATTCCGCTGGGAACACTATGCCCACTCTTAGTAGGGGTCATAGCTGCCAATGATGATTAACTCTCTAAGTTACACTTCCTAGAGCATAGCAGTACACCACTAGTCCTCACTCTACCTAAGCTCAGTATCTCTTCCAGGAGATGACTCTACTGCTGCAGTGTCCTCTGTTCTTCCCATGATGCATCTCTGATCTCCCTTCCTGAAACCTTATCTTTTATAGCTTGCTATTCTCCACCCACTAGGGCATTTCCCTTGTCCTCTAGCTCCCCCTAGTGGTAAACCAGAACATAAGTAGTAACCATTACATTTATATTAAACTATCAACATTTTACCCTATTACACGTGGCCCATGCTAGAATTGGGAATAATAAGAAGAAAACCTTCATTAACTGGTTCCTCATTTGTGTAGACAGATGAAAAATGCAAGTTCAGGATCTCTGCTTTTTTCTGTTCTCATCAACCAGTTAACCCCCCCTCTCATATTAAGGGTCCCATCCCTTCCTGCTTCATTTTTGAGTTACATATGAGTTACACATTTAAAAAATAATTTTGGATTATTTTTACTGCTTGCTTTTCTATATGTTGCATGATTTATTGGCCTCCTTGTACCTGATAAATGTTTCAGCTGTTCCAGCTAACTTGAAAGACTTAAAAGCACATCTTTTCTTACTCACCTCAATGCCAACACTTCTATTGAACTACAACATTTTTGTTTTGCAACAACGTTCCTTGTTTACCAGTGGAATATACTGAGATATATTTATTAAGCAACGTTTAAAAATTTCCCATTTTTATTCTGTGTTTAACCCTGTTTAAAGCATTTCTCATATATGTTGCAGAGATGCCCTTATACTGTTAAAGTTTGCACATCTGAAATGTTGTGTTTTAGTTACTCCCTTATAGAATTGCCTCTGCAATAGAATTTCAAAGGAGACCATGTTATGATCACTATTCCCTAAATGCCCTTAGTATTATTAGTTATTACAAGGTCCAAAAGAGAGAGAGCTGGAATAAAAGCATATTTCAAACCTACAAGCTTTTTCTGACATGGCAACCCCATTACCCAAGTCATTGTTTGAATAATTAGTCACCCATAATGATAACTTGACCTAGTTGCGACCAGCTTCGATTTGTAAGAGTAGCTGGGCTTCATTTTTGTCACTTATACGAGGGGGTTTGTACCATACATCAATGATCATTTTCTTTGTAACCTTTTGCCCAGTTAAAAACTCTACCCATTGAGATTCTACACCCTCACCAGTGGCAGCTATGGTTAAATGGATAGGCTGTGCAAAATAAAAAATGTTTCTAATATAGTTAGTTAGCCAAAAATGTAATGTACTGTATAAAGGCTGGAGTGTCTGGATGTCTAACATAATAGCCAGAACACTACTTCCTGTTTTTCAGCTCTCTTGGTTTCCACTGACGGTTTACCCTGGTGACCAAGCAGTAACCAATCAGTGACTTGAGGGGGGCCACATGTGCCATAACTGTTGCTTTTGAATCTGAGCTACACGCTAAAGATCAATTGCAAACTCACTGAACAGTTATGTCCCATGTGGTCCCCCTTCAAGTCGCTGACTAATTCTCTCTCTGAGTTAGAGAGCTGAAAAGCAAGCAGTTGGATTCTGGCTTTTATATTAGACATCCAGTCACTCCAACCTTTATAGATTACATTTTTTGTCTAACTAACTATATTAGAAACTTTTTTTATTTTGCACAGCCTATCTATTTATCTTGTTTTTATTTTTACACTGAACTGTTACTTTAAGTTAGTATTAGCCTGTTTTCCTTGTAAAAGAGGGACCTCCTTCACTGGTAAACTGTATGACCCCTTACTAATCCCACTGGCCCGTCTACTCTAGCATCCCCATAATTCTTTGGCTCACCCCCTTACCTAGTTGTAACACTTCTCCAACCTCTTAGCCATTCTTTACCCTAGCAAAATGGACCCCCTTCCATTGAGGTGGAAGCCTGTTTAAGAAATATGACAGTAGTGACCATCCCTATGATTACCCTTACATGGTTGGTGTGGTGGCACAAGTTATACCTTATAGCAAATGCTGGCGAACTGGAGAGTCATGAAGAATCTGTTCGAAAGGGTGAAAAAACTGCGAAACGCATTAACATCAATGGGTATCAAAATTATTTTCATGTGCGCCAATTTTGACGTGACAATTTTTATACATGTGACTATTTCGCAGTATTCACATCGAAATTCATGTCTGTGGAATTTATTCACCCATCACTAGAGGAAACTGATTTAATGGGTGTGATAATGGGGTGTAAGGCACGTGACTGAAATAATGTATGTTTGATTTATACCTGCATTTTAATACCATTTTTATTTGTACCTGTAATATCAATATTCATTACTTTTCCTGAGGCTTTTTATAAGGTGAGAGTTTATCTGGTAAGCAGTATCCCCATTCACCAACGTCAGTTTAGGCCTATGGCAGATGGGATGTTTTGTTGCCTGTGCATTAGCGCTGCTTCTCCTCCAGCATTGACGACAAAATGTCCATACCTTACTTCTGATATTAATGTAAATTGTCAGTGGTAAAACATATGCATCACATAGTAGCCTATAATTGCCTGCAAGGGCATATCCTGCCAGTATCTTAGACTACTAAAATCCTCTCCCTTTATTCCTAAACATTATGGGGCCTCTTACTCATGTGATTTGGTACAGACATTACAAACTTACCCAAGCTCTATTCATTCCTATTGAGTTTTTAGAGTTGTTTTTATCAAACCTTCATCCATTGATAAATACTGTACAATTCTAAAAAATCCCTTAGGAGTGAGTTGGTGAGTTTTTATGATTAAGCTCTAAACTCACATTTTAATAAATCTGCCCCTGAATGTCTTGTCTTTCACCCTTTCAAGAATGTTATTTCCTTTAATCTGAGCCAAGGGAAAGTGTAGCCAATACAAAAAAAAAATATTTCCCATTGAAGCCTGTTCTATTGCTAATATCCAAGCACAAACATTTTGCTTGGTAAGTTTCTTTCCAGGGAATGTAAAAACACAAAACCCTACAGGTATGGATTTTTTGTGGTAAAAAAGAACGTTTTTATCACAAATATGTGGCACAATAGGTATTGCCAAAACAATCTAAAATGCAAAAACTTGAGGTACTGTAGTAAACAGCTCCTTATGAGTTTTAGGTTCCTACTAAAGTATATATATTTTTTCTTCTATTCACTTAAGTACTTTTAGATTTTCCTGCAGGTTTTTTTTTCTTCTTTGCCTTTTCATAAATTACTGAAAAATAACACATGAGGAGGCCCTTTTTTGCAATAGTGGCCATCTGTCAAAAGCCTTATTTAGGACAGAATTTATTTTGGTGGGTTATTGCACTAGATTACATTTTTACAGAGATTAGTCAATGAGAAATGATATGGCAAACTCATGGTAAAAGGTAAAGGTAAAAGGTCTCCTTACATGGGCTGGCCAGATGTCAATTGGGCAGGTTTATGATCCTGTTGGATTGAGGACTGCATTGGTTCATTGATGTGGTCCTTGATTCAACCGGCAGTATTCTCCTCATTGTGATTGGTCAATAGGCCCTGGGGCCTACAATTGTATCAGTCCGATATCGCCCACCTCAAGGTGGACATATCAGGGAGAGATCTGCCCATTTGGCAACCTTGCCAAATGAGCGGATCTCTGAATGTATGGCCATCTTAAAACGAATTAATATGATAGGAATTCTACCTACGCTATGTATACATTACATAATATATGATTAACCACTTTTTTTATGAAATTGTGTGTTGTACAGGAAAGCACTGGAGCTAAAAGGGCAGGGGCTGCATGACAAGGGACCCGAATGACCAGCAGCCAGATTATACTGGTTTATATTTAAAGATTGGCAGAATCAAATGTAATTGTGATTGGAAGAGAAGCAATGAGTTAAAGGACAAAGAAAGTTAAACTAAAGAAGTAGGCTAGAAATGTTGCACATTATGGTTTGGGCTTCTGTTCCAGCCCAAGGCAACCACAACCCTTTAGCAGTAAAGATCTGTGCCTCCAAATATGCCCCATTAGCTCCCCATCTTATTTTCTGTTGATTCACTGCACATGCTCTGTTCTGACGCCAGTTACTGAACATACAAATTAAAATATACAATACACATAGAATATAAATGTCACAGTATAAGGCTGATTAGTAATTAATAAGGATAATTACTGCATGACAGCACAGAAACAAGTGAAACTAGCATCAGAATTTAATCATCAGCCCTGTAGCATCAGCTTATATGACAGGTCAACCTCATTTTCTGCATGATAATTTGTGACAAACCCTAAGCTTAGCTTCTCAACAGCTGCTCAGAGCCCACTGAGCATGTGAGTGTCACAGACACTTTCCAAGATGTTGACCCCCTGTAAAAAGTTTGAAGTCCTGGATCATTGCTGCTATTGACAAGATGAAACTTTAGGCTGGTGCAATAAGTTCAGCATATAAAACATGGTCATTTGAGCCTTATTCATTTTTAGGGTTTAGTTCTCCTTTAAGGTAGGGGAAAGCTCGCTGAGGCGGCGAATGAGAGGGACGCGATATCAGGGGAGGAAGCATTTCACTTCCTTATCTTCTGAGGAGGTAGAAACATTCCACCACCTTCTCCCTTTTTTGCATATTTAGTTCAGTGGGTTCACTGGCATTCTTGAAGTCGAAGGGTCATTTGAAGAGTCCCCTTGTCTATGTAGTTTAAGGCCTTCGAGGCATATATATCATTAACTTATTTTTTAGGATTGTATTATTTACAATCGGACATAGCTCAAATTTTTCAACCCCCAATGACTTTAAGACTACTACTGTAGGCTAAAACCTAGCCCCAGGTCTATTCCTCAAATATCCCAAGTACACTTTTGTATCCTCCCTTTTATGGCTATACCCAGGGCAGACCCAGCCCACCAACTGCTTGCACTTACAGTACTCTCATCTTTAATGTGGGTGTGAAAGAAGTTCTTCTAACCACAAGGGGTCTACAGACATTTTAGTCCTTTCTTAAAAAACTTCAAGACCCTGCCCAAATCAGTACAACCCCTCCATAATTCAGGCCCAATAATACCCAGCCTAAAGCTAGTCAAAACAAACCGTTTTTTTTTTTTGTATATGATGTCCTATTTATTTATTTATTTTATATTTTTAAAACAATTTATTAGCTGGCTTTGACAAGATTGTAAATGTTGTGATAAATGATACATTCAAGTTCTTTCTTTTAGAACAGCAATGTTGATGGGATAGCTATTTTGCAGTACTGCAACTCTCAAAATATATGTTTTAATATTACAGTTTGTTTACAACGTGAACATTAATGCCTTCTGGCAGATCCTGGCTGCACTATATTATGTTCCAAACCTCACCCAACTGAAACTGTATACAGATTATGAAACTCGGAAGAGATATTAAAATGGCAAGCTAAGTGAAACAATTTAAACATAGCATTTCTTAACCCATCACCTTGAGATTAATGTTTTTGTTTTATATATTGTTTTATAAGTACAATATGCTCCTATGTTAGACATTATGTAACATTAAAAAAATCTATAGTTAAAAATTTTTATCTCTCTTCCGATTTAAAATGTTTACAACTGCATGTTCTTTCCTTTAAAAGGGAAAAAGTCCATATATAATTTGTTTATATGTTGTCCATAAAATATTATGCCCTTATCTACGTATATATTGTGTCTTTTCTACTGTTGGAAGAGTTGCATTATGTAAGACTTCAATACAACGTTGTACTGCCTGTCATTAACAAGAATGAAAGCTGCTTGTCATCACTGGTGACAGGAGATTTTTGATCTGACAATACAGAAATGAGCATTTTCACAAGCAGTGACAGGCAGTTTCCATTAATATTGATAACAGGTGACACAGAGAGGTATCAGGCTTTTCTCCACTAGATGAAATGGGCTGGTAGAATATTGTGATGCATGCTATGGGTCTTACTGTTGAACATTCATAACCTCAAAGCCAAAGATCAGGACACAAATTAGTGTAGATTACACCAATAGATTTGAACTAAATCATCCAGCATTGATATGGGTAGGTACAGAGGTAATTTCCACATAAAAACTACATTAGATCATTTGGAGCATCTAAAGTCTAAAATTTATAAAAAAATAAATAAAAAAAAAAAAATATATATATATATATATATATATATATATATATATATATATATATATATATATATTAGAGATGCACCAAATGCATATGCAAATTAGTGTCAGGAAGTTAAAACGTGGAAAAAAATGTTTTACTTCCTTGTTTTGTGACAAAGGTTATGTGATTTCCCTTCCTGCCCCATAATTTGCATATATGCAAATTAGAATTCCAATTTGGTTCGCCAGGCACAGGGCTGTATCCAAAGCCTGCTGGAAAAGGCTGAATCCCGAACTGAATCCCAAACCGAATCCTGGATTCGGTGCATCCCTAATATATATTAAGGGGAAAGATTTTATACGTGTACATTCCAAAATGGGGTATGTTGCACATTTAAGGAGTCACTTTACGTATGTTTCAAAATATGCGGTTTATGTATTGGTTTGTCCATGTGGTCTCATCTATATAGGTATTTCCCAACATAGATCCTCCATAAACCTTGGTAACATGAACCAGCCAGTATCAAGGCTAGTGATGGGCGAATCTGTCCTGTTTTGCTTCACCGAAAAATTCTCGAATTTCCCGCAAAATTTGCAAAAGTTTGTGAAATCAAAAAGTTCACGAAAAAATTGTGAAATTCGAACGTTTTCACGAAAAAATTGCGTAAATCAGAAATTGACGAGGTTCAATTTTTGCGGGAGATTTGAAAATGTATTCGCAAAACGCGGGAATTTGCAGCGAATTCGTGCCAGGCGAATTTATTCACCCATCACCATCAAGGCACTTTAGAATATAGAATATATATAGATTTATGCTGTTGAAACTGGTTCCTCCATATGAAAATGTTGGAGATAGGGAACTTCACTTGAAACATAGGTAAGTATGGTGGATACACAAATTAAACTCATTGCAACCAAAAGGGTTAAATAGGGATTTTGACTTGTACCTTTTTTTGTAACTATATTGTATAATAACTGACAATTAGATTAGTTTGGAGATCGCTTTATATATGAAGGATGTAGTATGAAAAGCCAAAGGAAAACATGTGATGAGGAGGAGAGTTTTGGCAATTCCCCTAAAAGGCTGTGCACCACAACGCTCATATTAACCCAAGGAGAGTGCTGTTATTTTGTGCTGTTATATATGATATATACATGTTTGTTTTGTCAAACACACGTTTTAATGTACAAAGTTGTGAATCTGTACCGTTTTGCTTCACCAAAAATTCCAAATGTATTCAAGACAATGAACATTTTTATTCATTCAACTTTCTCCAAACCACTCAACTTTTTTATTACTATACATTAGAGTAGTGATCCCCAACCAGTAGCTTGTGAGTAACATGTTGTTCTCCAAGCCCTTTGGATGTTGCTCCCAGTGGCCTCAAAGTAGGAGCTTATTTTTGGCTGCATAAAAACCAGGTGTATTGCCAAACAGAGCCTCACTGTAGGTTGGCAATCCACATAGGGGCTACTAAATGGCCAATCACAGCTCTTATTTGGCACCCCAGGAAGATTTTTCATGCTGGTGTTGCTCCCCAACTCCTTTTACTTCTGAATGTTGCTCACAAATTCAAAAGGTTGGGGATCCCTGCATTAGAGTCTATGGGCTTTTTTTGCAGCCAAACCTGGTGAAAAATTTTGCCCATCACTACTAAGCATTGCTTCACAAAGCCTTAAAATAAGTACACTCTGAAAGAAGACTGCACTGCATGCTTTGTCATACTATGCGTGTGTGGGTGAAAGTTCATGGCTTGAAGGAGAGATAGACATACAGCTGTTTGACTGCTGCCACTGAGTCTGTCTGACCACCCTTCTTCTTTATCTGTCCCTGTATGCATCCTTGTTAAAGCTACAGAGTTGCTTACCATGGGACTAATTTAGTTAGACTGCAGTTTTGGTATTCATTCAGAAAGATAAAGTGTTATTAAAAGGTGTTGACTAGAGGTAACTCTGAACCCACCTTAAGTGGATCTGTTCTGGCAGAATGGCCTTTGGTACTTTTAAGCTATTACAGTTACTCCTCTTCCTTAATTTCAATAGGGCAGTCCTTCCTCATCCACCTTAACAGCAATCCAATTAAGAGATACACTGAAAGTGGATTACAATAATACTTAAACTACTTTCCCAAGATGTGGCTTTCTCTTATTGTACATGAATTAGACATTTTTTTTTTATTTATCATAGATACTCTTTGGCAACTCATAATGATTTCTGTAAGTTGGGAATAAAGCAAGAGAAGGTAGATGGGCAGTAGTTTTAATAGCAACAAGACTCGGGGAGTTGTTAATATACGCACTGTGAAACTACTATGTGATACATATACTGTAAACTATGTTATGTCACATTTCAACACAAACATAGAGGTATAATGCAATCTAGAATTTTTCCATACCTCGAAAAACTAAACACCTAATTTACACTTGACTTATTTTAAGCTCTGCCTCATGTTGCCTTTTTTCTTTACATTCCAGTGAGAAATGAACAGAATACTGTGTGGCATATTTAATATGGAACAAGAATAGAGAAGATATTTTATGATCAGTCACAAGGTACAATCAATATTCTGCAAATAAGAGTTATTATTGTGTAAAAATATAAAAGCCTTCTCCTTTAACATTTTCTCAGCTAAAATGCATCTACTGTGGACAGAGATTCTTCTGTAATTTCACAAGGTTTTTTTTGTAACCAGGGATTTTTGGAGCTCAGAGCTGATGCTCATTCTGGTCAGTAGTGCAATTTCATTTATGAAATTATTCTGTCAGTACAGGTATGGTATCTGTTATCTGGAAACCTATTATCCAGAAAGCTCTGAATTACGGAAGGGCCATATACCATAGATTCCATTTTATGCGAATAAGCCACATTTTAAAAAATGATTTCCTTTTTCTCTGTAATAATAAAACAGTAGCTTGTACTTGATCCAAACTAAGTTATAATTAATCCTTATTGGATGCAAAAACAGCGTATTGGGTTTATTTAATGTTTAAATGACTTTCTAGTAGACTTAGGGGGTTATTTATCAAAGTCTTAATGTATTTCAACATTCCCAGCCACAAACTCCGATCTAATCCGCACAGGTTTTATTCAGCGTACTTATTTGATTTACACGAAAATTTGCTTTGCCAGAAAAAAATTGGATTTTCATGATTTTTTCAGATTTTTCACCTGAAAACTTTGATTTCTTATGCTTTTTCCCCCCGAAAACTCTGAAAACTTCGGGGTATTTCACGAAACCCAGCGCACATCAAGAAATCATTGGGAATTCTCGCTATGACTTTTATGCAACCTTGACAGGTCTGAGATTTTCTGATTGGGACTTTTCCATCCTCGGGGTATAATAAATTCCGAAGAATTAGTGATTTTTTAAAAGTCAGATTTTATACTAAAAAATCACACATTTTTTGGGATTTTGCATTCGGAGTTTAGTAAATAACCCCATTAAGGTATGAAGATCCAAATTATGGAGCAATCAGTTATCCGGAAAGTCCAAGGTCTCAAGCATTCTGGATAATAGGTCCCATACCTGTATACTGATTTGACTCTTGTTCACTTAGTTAATCATTCAATACCCCAACTTCAAAAGTATTTTCTCAGGTATCTTTGTACCCCTAAAAAAGGAAGAAAGAAATAAGGTGTGCAAGAATTTAAAAAATGGTTCTTAAGATTTCTCAGTTGTGAAGTCACACAAATGCAGAAAGTTTTCTCAGATTTTGAAAAATCTGCTCCTAGACTTCAAGGCATTCTGCTGAAATATATTGGCTTAAAGGGATTCTGTCATGTTTTTATAGTATAGTTTTTATTACTAAATTACGCTGTGTACAGTATATTGCAAGTAATTCATTCTGTCATATAAAATGTTATTCTTTTATCAAATAAATATTGGTATGTAGGCAGCCATCTCAGGTCATTGTGCTTGGTCATGTGCTTTCAGAAAGAGCACTTGACAATGGAACTGCTTTCACATAAGCTAGTGTTTCTCCTACTTAATGTAGCTGAAGGAGTTGCGACTTTGGCACTGCAATCACATTAATTGGAAAACACCAGTTGTTCAGAACTACATTGATACTGAGGTCACAGCCTAATATCCCCATTCCATAAGTGTGCTGAGCTAGGGTGGATTAAAGCATAATGAGCAAGGAATCCCAGATCAGTCAAAAGCAGGGGGATACATGCCATTGTCAAATCAAACATTTCCTGACAAGGTAAGGAAGTGATGATTGAAATCAGAAAATTAATCCAAGCCATATACTGAAGAATCAGTACTATTAATTTGTTCTTTAATATGCCTTATCTAGTATGAGTATTCAATTAGTCAAAAGGCGTTGTACAATGAAGTAATATTTCAATAAACAAACTCCATATTTTATCTTTTTCAGTTCAGTTACATCAAAGAGAGAATACACTTTGCCTGCTCTTTTTTCCCTTAAAATCCAATTGAGATTCATTTCAAATAAGCAATAGCTTATCTTAACATACATGATAACTATATTACTGCAATGAATCGGAGCACATGCTGTGGTTGAACCATGGGGATATGAGGACAGATTCCCCTCCTAGCGATTTGCTGAAAATTGCAAGGACTATTATCTGATTTGAATTCATTTTGTCACTTTAGTTCACAAGACAGCAACCAATATATACCTAAGGTAATCACAGGAAAACAGTATTGCAATCAACTTAACAGTCCACTGGCAAAAAAAACATTAAAGGAGAAGGAAAGGCTTGGTGCAATTGGGTGTGCCAAATGTTAAGCACCCCCAAGTGATTGTATTGACTTACCTGAAATCCCGAAGAGGAAGAAGCCTGAAGAGGATTGCTCCATGGTGCTGTTTTCTGCTGGCCTGGGGTTATACCAGTGCGCACGATGGAGCGATCCTCTTCTGGCTTCTTCTTGCTTCAAATTTCCCATTACAAACGCATGCGCAGTTGAACAAAATAGCAGACTTTTTAGTTAAAGTTCGGCTTTTCGTTCTACTGCGCATGTACAGCTGCGCAAAGGAAAGAGGAAGCCGGAAGATAAGCGTTCCGTAATGCTCACTGGTATAACCCCGGGCGAATGTAATAAAACTTCTTACTGAAAAAGTTGTTAGGTTTGCTCGAAGTGATTACGACACCTTGTAGCACCTTATCGCACTTCTTAAATTAAAAAATGAAAACCATTTTCTGAGAGGGGCATAGTGAATATTAACTTGATTATTTCAAAAATGTAATTTTTTGTTTTATTATTACCAAATATCATGTTTTAGTTTGATGGAACATATTTATTTCTTTATTTTCACAATAATTTCCCTTTAAATAATGCTTCCCTGTTTAAAAAATGATTTTGGAGTACTAATCACCAATCTTTGTTAGCTTTATATATCTATATACTGCTTTTAAAGATTTTTCTGTCAAGACTCACTTGTGCAACATCTCCATATGATTTGACCATGTACTGTTGGGGTTTAAATCCCAATGAGTCACAGTTTCCTCATTCCTTTGTTTATCAAAGAATACTGCCTTGTATAATTCCAATAAAGAGAAAAAAGACCTCCCTTTTTTGACATGAACTCATTCAGTTGGTCTTCTACAGAAAAGATAACTATATCTGAACTTCCAGTTAATACATAAATATTTTTTTTTCCATAACATACCTGATTCCACAGATTAGCCCACAATAATGTATCTATGTTCACAGACACCAGTTCCCCACCCTCCTTTATGCATACACAGTATTACTGTACCTACCTCCCTTTGAAGTAATGGGTTCTGGGACGTAAAATCCCTCTGCTTTCCATAGTGTGTGGGGCAGTGATTCTCTGCAAAGGAACTTCAGATCCTAGAAATCCATCACTTCACAATGGAACAAGAGGCCGGGTTGCATTTAATTTTGTGACTAAAATACTCATATGGGTTGCTCTTAGGGTCTTACTGGAGATCCCTTTTACTGGAGATCAGCTTTGACATTTATAGCATTGGCTTTTGTCACGCATCTGTCTTTCCGCATGGCATGGGTGCTCCTAGCTTCTGGCTAGATGCAACTTTTTCTCTGAACAATGGTTGTAGGGAATCACATCTGGTAAAACTAACCAAATTCAGGAAATTCCTATTCACCATTGCTTTCCAGATGTTCTCTGTAGCTTCCTGCATCACCCGAACTGGAACACAGATCCACTGGTGTCCTAGGGGGGCCAGGCTCCCTAGAGGGAAGGGCTGATTAAATAGTGGAGTAAGTACAGTAGTTTCTGTCCCTTGAACTGAAATGATATAGTGCAATGCAGTGATTGTCTTGTAGAGGTTTTCCAAACAATGCACACTAAAGATTTAACTAAAATCTGTGCACAATGTTTCTGCTTTCATTCTCAGTATCTTATATTAGTATGAGTTTTTTCGGGATTTCTCTGCTCATGTGGGCCATTAATCTACCTCCTAAACTGAAATCATTATCTGATACCACTTAGGAAATACACAGCCAAGACCACTAACATATCTCAGTAGCTCTACCTTTACATAATTCATATGCTGTTCTTATGAAGCTGAAGATTTACATCCATCAGCAAAAAAAGGCAATAATAGTGGCATGAAAAAAAATCTCCATAAAAAAGAAAGCTAAAAATTATTGCATTCCAAATCCCAAATATGTTTACTCCGTCTCCTTCTAATACAGACACATAAAACATTTCTACACAGAGAGACAGCATGAATCCTGAAACCCCAACCAAATATCAACTAAATCACAAACTTTAAATGTACCATTGTGGTATAGACCAGTAGGAGAATTTATCGATAGATATATATTAAGTTGTTTATTGTACAGAAGGAAGTTGAAAAATGTATAAAAGTTAAGCATTATGCACAGAACACACACTACACATATACAAAGCTCACTTTTCTGTCATATTTCATATCATTTGTGAAATATAGTTTATCAATAATTCATATACTTTCAATAAATGCAGGAAACGATTGTGGTGCTCATATAATTTAATGGCTTAAACACGATTTCGGAAGTCTGCAAGTTTATCTGACTGAAATAATGCTAACTATATCTGTCCAGAAACAAAGATAATAGAAAAGGAAACCCTTTTTCCAGAAAGATCCAAAATACAGCATTACCATTTCCTTGAGAGAGCTACTGTATTTGAATATGCAATTAATTTTCTACCGATCTGGTTTTATCTGTAATAATTAGTCATTACCTTGTTCCAGATGATAACTAAAATAGCATCAATGCACATTGGTAGATTTTTTAGGAACCGTAGGGCACAATGCTACAAAGTCCCTAGATTCCATATCTGTACCGCCTTGGCCCTAAAATGTCCCTAGTACAGTTTTAGTAACCACAAAAAAGAGGGGGAAATGGGAAAGGAAAAATAAAGTGTAGAAGATTGGTTTACTGACTTATGATAATATAAGTGATTTGTACAATCGCACGCTAGAGTGCGTGTAGATAATGATAATTGTCACATACTATAGTGCAAAGTGTATATAAACTGGCAGTTATAGCTTCCATAAAATTACTAATAGTGCAAGTACCTTAACTCATCTAGTTTTCAAGTGCAGAGAGTAAGTCCAAAAATACCATTGTATGTAAAATAAAAAAATTGCAATAGTGAGCAATTCATTTTGATTTTAAAGTACCGGTAACATCAAAAACATTTTTACAAAAATTCATTAGGTTACATCAAAAAAAAAACACCAAGACAAATTCAACTTTAAAACAGCAAAGCCTTTATTAAGAAATAACTTACCGAAACTCCAGAGTCCAGTAGTTTCCCTTGCGGGTGTTGCTGGGCTCTCAGGGATCTTTACAAAGCAGTTGTTGAGCGAGAGGTTGTTGCGGATTGAGTTCTGCCAGGCAGGGAACTTTTCCTGGTAGTAAGGGAAGCTGTTGCTGATGAACTTGCAGATCTCCCTGATGGTCAGGCGCTTATTGGGGATCTCGGAAGACACCAACATTGATGACAACGTTGGTGACATGGGCGCCAAGTATGACAAGTACACCGATTACCACTCAACAGCTCTGATGACTACGTGCCGAGATTTCACAGGGGAGAATCAGCTTCCCCAGACCTGTCATCTGGATCGGAGTCAAACCAGAGAGTGAAGAAGACCACCAAGAATACCCTGGTGAAGCCCCCCCCTACTCTACATCGCGCTGATCACCATGTCCATCCTGCAGAGGATGTCTTTCAAATATATAAATGCAGGAATGGGAATTGTATTGAAAGTAAAAACATTACATAAAATATATAAACATTTCAGAAACAGAAAAGCATCACATTATTAATCAATTAAATACAGGAATGGGACCTATTATCCAGAATGCTTGTTTCTGGATATTCCAGACAAGGGATTGTTCTGTAATTTGGATCTCCATACTTAATAGGGCGGATTTATGAAATTGTGAGATTAGAGCTCACAACGGAAAATTTCACAGACTTTCTAGTCATTCCTATGAAATTTTTAGAAGTGTATTTACTGTATCAATGAGAAGAAGTTCACCATTTGATAAATACACATAGAAATGAAAAGAAAATGGGTGAATGTTTCTGTGGTGAGCTCTAATTTCACATTTATAAATAAATCTGTACCTAAATAAACATAAAAGGATTGTTTTGCCTCTAATAAGGATTCATTCTATGCCACTTTGGATCAAATACAAGGTATATTTGATTATTACAGAGAAAAGAAAATCATTTCCTCAAAATGGAGTCTATGGGAGATAAACACTCAACATGATTTACAGCTGGGTCCATATGCCAGTACATCCCTGTTGGCACCTGAGCTCGTGCCCTAAAAAGGACATCAGTTTTTTCTTTTAATTGCTTGATTATTATGTTTTTGTTGCATTGATTGCTTGATTCATGAAGTTCTCATTGTATACCTATGGGAGAAATGGAAAACCTATTTGCAATGCGAAAATGTATGCCTTTTCCCTTTCGCAAATTTAATATAGCTTTTGCAAACCCAGAAACTGTTTAGCGATCCCTTCTGACAGTAGAAGAAAGATATTGCAAATTTTATAGTTTGCACCAATGCGTAGTCAATGTAATAAACTTCTTACTGAAAAAGTTATGTTTGCTCCAAAATTGACACCTTCAAGCACTTCTTAAAAGGGTCCAATGTGCAATTAAAATTCACAATATAACAACTATTTAAGGAGGAATATTAAATGCCGATTTTTATTGCTATTCAAATTGTTTTTCTCTTTGCGGCTTTAATTACCCATAGATTTTTGCATCCCTTGAATGTCATCTTTGAAACTTTGCTGCCTGCCTCAATCTGAATTTGTTGCCTGCAACTTTATTTGGCCCCCAGGTACTTTGTATTGGTTATTCAGCCTCTCTCCACTGCTGTGCAACCTCAAGAAAGCTCCAGCTTGTATGAGGCACTAGGGATGGGCGAATTTTTTCGCCTTGTTTCGCCGCAGAAATGATGCCCATAGACTTGTATGGTGTCATGCGTCAAAAAAAAAAGAAAGACGCACAATAAAAATATTTTGCCACGAAAAAAAAAATTTTGACGCCCATAGACTTTAATGGGCGTCTGCGACATTTCACTGGTGGAGAATTTTTGGCAAACGAAACGGGTCAAATATGCCCATCCCTATGGGGCACTTATGGGCCTTCAATCAACTAATTTGTTATTTCCAGCTTGAGAAAATGTATATACTGCACAACAGACAGAATAACAAAATTCTAGCATGGCTACCAGGAAAAAACATTTAGTTTCTGTATTGGCAACAACACGACAATGCCTCCTAGAAAGAACATTTTTGATTAGTGCCAAACTGCTGAGATTTCCCAGTTTAATTATAAATAAATCAGCCATTTAATTATGGTTGAGGTCAAGTAGATTTGGATTCCCATTATCTTCAATCATAAAGATGAATCAGGTGTTCTGCAAGTAATTTGTGTTTAGAAGGCTGAATTATTTGCTAATGTATATGAAACAACCTTGTTCTCTACAAGTTACTTCTACAGGGCAGTTATAATTTTTAAACCCTTCTCTCACCATAGTAAAGAGCAAATGTCTTTGATACCCTATGCTAAAGGCATTGTACAGTTTCATATATAGCCTATAATATGTCACGGAATCCGACTACTTATGCTTCGTAGGCAAGAATCAAAATATTACTTCAAAAGTACTTCTTGAGTTATAGAAGAATTACACTTAGCAGAGGTGTCCCTTACCATTCTGCTAAGAACTGTTTGAATAATGTGTAGGCTTGAGATTATATAATTAATTAACAACCATGTTAAAAAATCCTGGATCTAGAAGAAAAGTGTACGCAGTATTGACCATATAAGCCTTTAAGATCAATTTTGCAAATGTCCCCGCTTGTAAGAATTTGACATATAGTACAGGTATGAGATCTGGTATCCAGAATGCTCAGGACCTAGGGTTTTCCAGATAACGGTCCACTAAAAAATCTTGTAAACATTAAATAAACCTGATAGGTTGGTTTTGCTTCAAATAAGTATTAATTATATCTTAGTTCAAGTTGCTATTTTTTTATTACAGAGAAAAAGGAAATACTTTTTAAAAAGTTGGATTATTTGAATAAAATGTTATCTATGGGAAATCTGTAATTCGGGAACTTTCTGGAAAATATTACGGAAAACAGATCCCATACCTGTACATACAACAATACCTCCTGTTTGCTATTCTCTCAGCACTTACCAGAAGGCATAAGCTTTTCTGCACAGTATATACCTAACCGGTGACATAAGTATATTATATATAATACTGATTGCTTTTTGTTGTAGTTTATTGAAGCAACAGCTGGAGTAGTTAAGAAAATAATTTGACATTATCAACAAATCTAAACTTCACTTGATATTATTGCCAAGCCTAATTTGAATAACCTCCTCAGATGTCTGCACCTGAATCAGCATGAAAAAGAAAAGTAGCTGCTACACTGCCTTGAAAAATGAATTTAGCAGTCAGAATAACTGTTTAGAAAATTAAATGAGAATAAAAATAATACTTTCCTATTCATGAGCAAGCATTAAAATTGAATTTCACAGGTGCTTTCAGAATCAAAGTATTAAAATAGCATTGATGGTTTTGGAGAGATAGAAGTCACAGAAAGAATGGGATTGTATTTTTATTGCAGCCCTGTAAGATTACTCACAGTTAGGCCAAGGACATTGCATAGGGACAGAAAACTCGGCAAAATCAAGTGATGCACTTCAATAAATTAGGTTTAAGTAGTGTGTCCTATTTAGTTGGATTGTTAACTTTTTGAAGCAGAGTTGCTCCTTGCTATGCATTTATCATCATTCTTATAGCTGTAACTCTAGTATCCATTGGGCCAGTGATTTTTTTCTGTGAAGTCCAGAATTTTCCCAAAAAATATCTAGAAGTGCAAATAAATGGTAAAACTTAAACTAACTGACCTTTAAGCTGGCCTCTAAAGATGATCTAGACTAACAAGTAGATATTCTACTTAAATGTATCCCAAAATGATTTTTAGCCCTCTACATGAATTCTAACAAGCTCCCATTCCTCTAAAGAGTGTTCTTCTGCCTGTACAATAGTTTGTAACTGTTAATGCATGGGGAAATATTTTGATGCTTTTAAAAAAAAGTTTCATGCTTACTTGGTAATCAAAATTATCAACTAAGGTTTTAACAACTTTTGTAACTTTTGTAATTTTTGGATTTAGCCAATTGTCAACTCTGTACATATCCTGAGTTTACAAAAGTGTATCATTAAAATACAGGACATTAAAGCTTAAAATTCAGTTTACTGATTCTTGATTCAACTCAAGCACAACATGAACGGAGCTGCCTGTCATTTCAGTATAGTAACTGAAGGGTTTTTAAAACTGCCCATAACAGAAGTTTAAAATATTTGTGTATAAGCCTATAAAGGTGATGAGTGTCCAGCAGTACAGTAGGGTGGTCTATGAGCAGCAAGGTACATACATAAAAACACACCCCCATTTAGTGTTATCTTCAAAATGAAAATGCAGGGAATAATATAATATCATTTATTTATTTACTAAAATCTGAATATTTCTCATTATTTTAGTAAAACCACTTCAACCAACTCCCATCCACATTTTTACCTTGTTTATCAATAAATGCACTCAAAAAAATCTGATGCGGAAAAAGACTCTAAAATCATGAAAAAATCCGAATTGTATGATTTTTTTCCAATTTGACTGAAAACGCCTTCTTTTCTGACTATCACCCAAAAAACACAATTTTTTTCAGATTCTTCTACAAAACCCAGCACAGATTATTATATCTTCCAACTGTAAAAGGTACATCTGCCATTGACTTCTACATGACCTCGGCAGGTTTGAGATGGAATACTTTTTATTTGGACTTTTAGCAATAAACAACAAAAAAACCAATTTCCCCCCCCCCACAAAAAATGGTGTTTTCCCCTTTAAAAGTCAGACCAGAAAAAAATCAGAGTTTAGAAAATAGCCCCCTAAATGTGGGAGACAGTTCTGAGTAACAAAAATGTGTTGATAAAAATAAACTTATTTTGATCATTATTATGGGCTACAAATCTTGAGGACATAACTCTAAAAAATGTTAAAACCATTGTTGGCATATTATTAAGTGGGTCATACCCTCTATAAATGTAGAAAAAAAAAGTGGCTTGTGTTTTCTGGTGAACTCTATGGACCTTTCTGCGGTGCTTTGAAAATGTTCTGTTTTATGCCCTCAGCAGATCTTTCCTTCCTGTCTCATCCTAAATGATTGAGTAGGAGTACAGTAAAGTACAGTAATTGATATCTGATTTCCTGTTTAAAAATACAACTAATTAAAACTAAAATACAATTAAGATCCACATACTAATATGTGACAGTAAACCTACAATTTGTGGTTTAGGGATCTTTATGCGCTAGATATTTTTTGGCAACTCTTCTACAGAAAATGGGCATTTGCTCAACACAACACCCCAGGAATAGACTTTCCTGGTGATTATATTTGGACAGCCAGTCTAGTCAGTTGGAGGGATAATATTAGGAAAAGCCTAAGGAATCACAATGTATTCTCTTGTTCATTTCTTCCTTGTAGACTTTTCCATGTTCTCCTGTGTAATGAGTGAAGTTTGATTTTGTACTCTGCTTGAGTTCTTTCAGTGTTCCCATATTTTTGTGTGGATTTTGTTGTTTACATTTTCCAAAGACCATATACAGTGTAACTCTGCATGGTGATTTACCACAATTTGATGCCCACTAATAAATTTGTGAAACTGAGGTGACAATTCGCTGCAAAAAAAACCAAATACAGTAGGTATACGTCAAAATTGTTGCGCATAAAAATTATTCGGACAGCCGTTGACTTTAATGCATTTGGATAATAAAGTCAAGTTTATAGAAATTGTTGCACATCAAAATAATTTTTGACGCCATTTGACTGCATTTTGCAAATGGGATGGATTCACCCATCACTGGTATATAACATTAGGATAAGTGACAGAAGACAGCAAGCCATAAATTGTTCATTCAGACAATGACTTGAGCTACTAACTGAATTTGCCATTCTCTTTCCTGCTCTCTCTGAATTACATGCACTGCATGTTCCTGCTTACAATATGCGTTTGGTCCCACTCCCACAATTACAAATTACTATCATAATAAATAACTGGATATAACTGAATAGTACCTAGCCCTCCAATCTGTTTTTGCTTCAAATAAATTGTAATGTAACAAGTATAACATTGTGAATTCTCGCTCTTTTTCGCTCTAATTTTATATATATGCATACAGTATATATACATATAGCTTTTTAAATCAAAATATCATGAAATATCAAAAGCTGTCCTGATACCTGTCTTGTTGAGAAACTGAAAATTAAAATGTCCATTTCAAAATAACTTGTTCCCCTTCTCTCCACAAATGAAATCAAATAAACCCTGAATAATAAGCCACACATAGCAGATGTGAAACAATAGCCACCATTCCTTACATTTCAGTTGATTAATATTTTTATTGAAGACTTGACATGGTAGCTTTCATAATCTTGTTACAGTCACTGTGGTGGTGGTGGTGGGGGGGAGCTGCAAAAGCATTTCTTTCCAAGTTCTAAATATAACTAGCTGCCTAACATATTCATACAGACATGGAAACAAAACTCATCTACAGTCTGCAGTCCTGTGATTGCATTTAAGTCTAACGTGTTGCTGTGGTAACAAGAAAATATTCTCATCATTCTTTTTCTTGTTTTTCTGCACATTATAATAGCAACAAAAACAATTTCAACAGTGCAAGCCTGGGAAAAAAAGAATTTGTTATATAATAAAAGGTATAGTACACAAATGATAACTTTTAGGTTTACCGTATATACTCGAGTATAAGCCGACCCGAGTATAAGCCAAGGTACCTAAATTTACCTAAGAAAACTGGAAAAATTAATTGACTCGAGTATAAGCCTAGGGGTGAGAAATGCATTTTAGGACATGGCCAGTTTGCAGCCTGTTGAATAAATGTGAATACCTGCTTGAATACAGAGTTCCCTCTGCTATATTTAGCTATAAGCATATGCGTCCCAGTGCTACTCTATAATAGAAAGCAGCTGTGGGGGGGTTGTAAGTGCATTTGTTTCCACAGAGTCATGTAATAACAGAGCTGAGTCACGGGTGGGGGACTCCTTCAATTTACTAGGAAGGCTCTAGGCATGGTGACTGGTGACAGGGTGCTGAGCCCACCACGGACTAGACTACTTTCACCTTGTGGGTGCCTCCTGAACTTTCCCACTCACTGCCACCCCCCCTGCCCTCACCCAAGTGAATGAGCATTAAATGCCGGACAGCAAAATTATCCTCTGGGGCATCCTACCTCATCCCATGGGGTACGGGGGCCCACTCTCTTTACTCACAAAATGCCAAGAAGAAAGTGGAAGAGAATAAATGCAGCAGGAACTGGAGCAAGTATGCGTGCTGCAGATATAACAGTGTCAACAAGTGTGCTGCGCTCCTGTACCGTTCTGACCGGTTTGAGCAGCAGCAGCACATTACCTGCCTTCCTTAGACGCTAGCTGTTTGCAGAAGAGTGCGACGTCTGCAACGTCCACAGCCCTCTCCTAGCAGTGGCAGTGTCGCTCCATCCAGGAGCCTGGCTCGGCAGCGCACCTCAAGGGCCACGAGTACGACACATGTCACTCACCTTACAATATCCACAGCAGGGAACAATACGCACACCTCGTCCCGCCCAGTGCTCTATGATGTGGTAATCGGCAGTCTGTCCCCCCCGTATCAGCACAGACAGTGCAAGCGTCGCTTTTCTGTAGTACCTTAATACGCCCACACAGCACGGAGGAGTCACTGCATGCGTCGGTAAGCAGCAACTTTAACATACCGGTATACTTTTTAGTATCTCTCGAGTATAAGCCGAGGTAGACTTTTTCAGCACATTTGGGCTTATACTCGAGTATATACGGTAATGACATTAAACTTAGAAAGCTGGCCAGAATTAGAGGTTACAGCAGGCCATAGAAGTGCAGATTTACCTTCATATCGGTCGAACGAACATTTGTTGCCATCTCCCGACCTGCCACTAACCATTCACATCAAATAAAGTAGTAAAAGAACAGATCAGCCGATGTTCTGCAATCATATGAAAGTTATGTCCAACAAAAGCTGGTGACAGTCTCCCACTGATGTCGTCAGTAGGGATGTAGCGAACTGCCGTTTTGGTGTTCGCGAACGCCGTTCGCGAACACCGGCAAAAATGCGAACAGTTCGCGAACTTCGAACACCCGCAAAATCGTTCGATTCGAACGATCGAAGGATTTTAATCGTTCGATCGAAGGATTTTCGTTTGAATCGAACGATCGAAGCCATTCGATCGAATGCTTTTCATTCGATCGAATGCTTACAATCGTTCGAACAAATGGAAATCGTTCGATTTTAGCGGTCGAAGGAATCGAATGGTCGAACGATTTTTATTCGAATCGAACGCAAACTCAAATTGGCGAACGTCGCGCGACGTTCGCGAACATTCGGCGGACGCGAACAGTCGAAGTTCGCGCGAACTAGTTCGCCGGCGAACAGTTCGCTACATCCCTAATCGTCAGATCGGAAATACATGCAGAGAAATTATCGGTAGCCAACAGAAATTTTCTAACCTGTCCGATCAACTGAGCAACCGATCGTCATCTCACGAAAAATGTCAGAAAATTGTACCAAGCGTACGATCAAATCTTTGAGTCTATGGCCAGCTTGATATACCTTACAGTATAGCTATTGTACATTATAGGTTAATCTGAACTTAATTAAATTAATGGCTGATCTAGAGTGATGGGTGAATAAATTCACCTAGCACGAATTTGAGGCAAATTTCCACTTTTCGCGGCCGGTGAAAAAATTCTGGCCCTCAACACTATTTGGAAGGCCATTGATTTTAACGCCTACATCGAAATTGACGCAAGCGACTTTCGGATGCAAGTCCAAAATTGACTCATCGATAATTTTCGAGTATCACAAATTTTTCAATGTTTTGCGAATTTTGCCGGAAATTCATGAATTTTTCGGTGAATTCACCCATTAATACAGATTTATTCACATTTTTATTAATTAGTGTTGTTATTGTGCTATAATATACTCAGTGTACAGTAAACACATACCATAATTATTAAGTTATTATAGCTTCTGTGTGCAATGCGTGTGATTTTTCCAGCTATTAGCTGTCACAAGGATATTGTATTAAAAGTGTTAGGTCAGTTGGCTGATGGCTGAAAGAATTGGAGAGTTTTAAGCGCATTACAACTTTTAAAGCAGGAGTTTGCATCTTGATATTTATAATTATTTCATAGTATATTTATATTTATACTTTAGTAGGAGATGACATTTGCATTGCTGATAATTTCACGGGCTTTATCAGCACTGCCTATTGATGGCAACTGAGGATAATAATGCACTGAAAGTAATATCCTTTGCCAAATCTTGCAGTATTCCTCTCATATATGCAACTACAAATATGGAAACATGGGATAATCTGTGCATTTTTTAAAACAAACATTTCTATTTACAGGAAAATAAGTTACTCATAGTTACAAATTATGCACAGACACAAGAAAGCCATACCTTAGCGTCAGTCATGATGTGAGCGTATTGTTAAAATTGCCATGATCTTTAGCCACAATGCAGTGTGCAAACACAACTTAGGTAAATTAGGTCCAATTTGGTAAATTGTGCGCAAGTTGCAGAAAACAATATTATTACTGCCTTTGTGAAAATGGTGTCACTTTCATTTTTCAATAGAGCAAACAGATTTTTTTATATTTACTTTTGAATTATGAGTTGGGCTCGATAAGTTCTTAGTTTCCCAGGTGCCCTCATCCATGTGACTTTGATAAAGTGGTCTGATAAACCTCAGTCACACTATACTACAAGTTGGATTCATATCACCCCCTTCCCTCACCCCCACTCCAGCCTATCAACAGTAAACTCGGCAGGTAACAGGATAACAGCTCAATTACACCTGCTTTGCTAACAATGCTTCCATGCCCCATCTAGTGATAGATTTGAGAATAGCTCTAAATAGTAAAACACCAAAGTCTGGCCATGACTCATCAAGTTACATTGAGTAAAGGAAACAATAGCTCATCTCAAAGCAGTTCCATTGTGAAGTGCTGGATCTTTCTGAAAGCACAGGATCAGGCACAATGACCTAAGATTGCTAACACAACAATATTACAACTAAAAAAAATACACATTCATTGGTTCAAAAATAAAATTTTAAATGGTAGAATGAATTATTTGCAAATTGCAATGTACACAGTGTTATTTATTAATAAAAACTACATCATAAAAATCATGACAGAAAAGTACCACAATTAAATCCCACACAATTTAGGAACCACATAAGCATGTTGCAAGTGTAAATTGTAATATGTACCATTAGCACATAAAACGTTTGAAAGACATCTTTGCATACGTTAGCGACCATGTTTTTATCCTTTTTGGCAAATTACAGACCGCAACAACATTCTTGCAAAGTATGAGACCAAATGTATGTAATAAAATTTCGTATTTGCAAAGCATTTTTTAGCTGTGCATTAGCGTGCATTAGATGAGTTTGAATTCTTTTATTCACTCTTCCGAACTCTGTGCAAGGCCGGGACTGCACACTGCCAAGCTGTAAAGATTTCTCTAATTGTATTTTAATCTCTCTGCATTGGGTAATACGTTAAGCATGTTTACATTTGTTTTCTTATAAGGCTGGGAAGCCCGTAACAACATATTCTCCTGTCTTTATTTGCCAGTGTGTAGTACAGTTTAGTACTGGTCCCTAGCTTTCAATGAGTTTATTGTAGAATTCTCATGTGAAAACATGTAAGCCTTCGAAACCATGGCTAAAGAGAATCCCCCTGCTTACTATACCCTCCCTTTCCCTCCCACATTCCATCTTTTATCTTGTACTTACTGGAAAATTCAATTTCTACGCTTTCCATCAGGTGTGTTTTCTGAGCAACAAACCTCAGAGGAATCAAAATGCATTACCAGGTTGATGTTAAAAAAAAAAACCCAAAAAAAAAGGAATACAGGCTCCTACTATACAACATTGCAAAAATTTTGTGCAGAGGGAAAAACAGTATTTTCAGATCTATTATATTTTGACACAAAGCAATTACTGTATAAATAACAAACACAATTATATACAAATAAATATATAAAATATAATCGTGTGTGTGCTCTGTCAAATATTTTTGTGTATGTTGAAATTCTATAAATCATGATGATAGTTTTTCACTATTGGGATAAATTAATCAATTTATTTGTACCCCAAATGGGTCTATAATTATTTAATTTGACATTTAAAGCTGTCAGGTTTTTTTTGAGCATGGAGTAATATACAGCTTACATATGTACAGGTTTTCTATCTAAACCTTGATAACATTATGTGGGATTAAGTGGTCTAGTTTGTACCTGGAAGAATATGTGTCTAAAACTATTAGACCCCCTGCAGTCAGACAATTGCTCGTTGAGCAGGAAACCTTAACCTGACTTTATTCCAGATTTAATTGTGTCTCTTTGCGCTGTAGGCTTTCAACATGTAGGATGGGTCTCTGTTTCTCAAAATGAATTATTTTGTTATGGAACAAGTTTTGGTACTGATAGGTAGCCTCCTATTTATTGTGCTAAATAGAGGCCTGTAGGGTTCAGTTACAAATGCAACACCAAAAATTAGTAAGTTTCTTTTTACTCACAATTCAGCTGTTTTTTTTGTGTGATTAAATAATGTTGACTATGCAGGAGTACTTGGGGCAGCAAGCTTTGAACCCCAATGTCACCCTAACTGAACTTCAAGCTGGGCTTTCTGGTGTCACTTGGAAAGCAAACAGGCATTCTTCCCAGATATTACTGTAGGGCTAATTTCCCCATATGGTCTGAAATCCCACATGTTGGGAAATCCTCTGCCTGGCCAGCTATGTGTTGGACCTAAATTGAAGGGAGGGGGAAGGATCCCTTGTCCCTATGCAGGGTGCTCTGGCAGTTTCCCAGGGGGAGGGTAGTGAAAGGTTTCAGCGTGTATACCCTGTTAAAGATACAGGTGTTGTTTGTGTGCCTGCCACATGGGAGCAACTACCTCTATCCAGCTGGAGAGGTATTTGGGCAGTTGGCGATACCTGGGGAAGTGTAAAAGCTCTTTGGGGAAAAGGGACTGTGAGACTCTCTTTGTCCACCAGGAGTTGTGAGTGGGACTTTGCCTGGCAAGAGGTGTCAGGATGGGACTGCAAATATCCCCAGGTTGGTGGGTCAGTAATATGTACTTACATATTTACTTTGCATTTTCTTCTCCTATATATAGTTTGTGTTTTACAGCATTTGGTGTGTTTTAGTATTGTTTTTCCTATTGGAGCCACCTGCAGTTGTATTCCCGGATCCCATTAAGTGTAGGCACTGCCATGAGAGGTAATGCCCAGTACTCTTTCAATTAGCAAAAGGGAATTCAGGACCTGTTATTGTTAAGAAGGTTATGGTGTATAACTTATGGCATAGGGGGTAGCCAAGAAGGGGTAACATTACTTTAAATAGTATTCAGGCAGAGGCCCCTATTATTGTTTCAAGACCAATAGTGGGAATACGTGCTCTGAAACCCTGGAATTACTGGCAGGTCAAGACTTAAGGTACACTAATTCCAGGGTTCCCTAGTGCCCATCAGTGCATTTGTGTGCATTTCATCAGAGCAGGATGAACAGGCATGTTTGTTTTTTTATATAGTAACATACAGTCTGCCTCACAAAAGTGTAGCGGTATCATTCCTCACTAAAGAGCAGACATCAACCCCATAATAACTAAACTGAGGAACAGTGAAACAGACTTCACTACAGACCCAAAAGAAATAAAACAGATTATGGCCGCTTACTATGCCAACCTCTACATATCTAGATTGGATGGTAGGGAGACAGCAGTGGATGTTTTCTTAAATAGATTAACTATGGTGGAGGAACTTAGCGAAAACTTAGACCAACCCTTAACGTCTGTGGAAATAGTGGAGGCAATCAAAGCATTCCCGGGGGGGTAAGGCTCCAGGGGCCAATGGAATCCGCATAGAATTTTACAAAAGGCATACCACCAAATTAGCCCCCCTCCTGCAAACAACTTTCCACTATGCCCAACAAGGAAAGACACTGCCAACATCTATGTTTGAGGCCACCATCATACTTCATCTGTTGGACTCCCACTGGGTCCAACAGAATGTATATAGATAATCAAAATGACTAAAGCCCCAAAAATCTTTTATCTACTATGGCATGCACCTATTAAAATATAAAGAAGCCCTTTTTCACAGAGCTCACACAAATTTTCAGACAGTTTATATGGGGCAAGTCCAGAAGCAGGTTATCAGCCCTGCAAAGGCCAAAAGAGGCAGGAGGAATGGCCCTACCTGATATGCAGCTTTACTACCTAGCATCTCAGCTGTCGCAGTTGAAGACCCTGAGACACTCAGAAAAAGGGAAGCACTATACCAGTGGCAAGTAATACTACAAACAGAGCTCCCTCCAGTTCAGGCTTTGGAGACAACAACCCCAAAGCACACCAAACCTATCAATGAATTGCTGGGGTTTGAGCTACCACTCATCCCAAAGTGGTACCTACTTAGAATGGATACCTCAACTCAGCTCACTTGCCCGTGCAAAAAAATAGTACACAAAATACTGTTTCAAAAGTAATCCAGGAAACACAAGCAGTCAAGTATTTAATAGCCAGAAAGAACAATACAATCAAACAACATCTGGCAACTGTGGATACTGGAAAATGTATAACTGCATGAAAACCAATATACTCTGTAAACACGGTTATTGTATGTGCTATGTATTTTTACCAGTTACCGTATATACTCGAGTATAAGCCGAGTTTTTCAGCCCCCAAAATATGCTGAAAAACTCTACCTCGGCTTATACTCGGGTCAAGCGCAAAAACGGTCGCCGGCGCCTTAGAATAGTAGCCGGTGCCTAAGAATATTCGCTGGCGCCTTAGAATAGTAGCTGGCACCTAAAAATATTCGCCGGCGCCTAAGAATATTCGCCGGGCCTAAGAATAGTCATCCAAAAACGAGATTGAAACTTACCAGAAGCTGCTGCATTTCTCACCCTCGGCTTATACTCGAGTCAATAAGCTTTCCCAGTTTTTGGAGGTAAAATTATGTACCTCGGCTTATACTCGGGACGGCTTATACTCGAGTATATACGGTATGTAAATTACTGTAACATTGTAAAGCATCAACAACTGCTATATACACAATTGCTGGTTAAATAAACTTACCTGAACAAAAAAAATACACACAGTCTACTGAACTAACAGATCTACCTGTACTGATTAGTGTGTGAATTTGTTAACACTTTCCTGGCTGTCAACTTATTGCTTAATAACTAGGATTTTAGATACTGAATGACAACCAGTGCAATAGTCTTCTTGACTGCGGAGACTGATTCCCTTCCCCTCTCTCCTTATCCATTACAAAGAGCTAACGGAAAGACACTGGAACACAAGGTTGTGTGGGTAAAGGTCGGCCACATATTTATTATGACATCATTTACAGTCCTTGGTATCTGTCTTTTTCCAGAACAACCAATATATTATCAACATAGCCTCCACATACATAACTATTGATAAAAAAGTGTTAAAGCTGTTTAAATCCAAATGCCAGCCACTGCTAAAGCAGTGGGCATGTGAACTAAACCAAAACACAACACATTATGTGGCCAAGGACTATTCTGGCCTACTGCTGTGATGTTCAAAAACAAAACCCCTCCATATAAAGCCAACTTTTTTTTAAAATAGATTTTATTTTAAGCCAATGGCATATTCATCTGGCAATACAGTATATAGATATGCATCCATAGACCTTTTTCATCTCTATAATTAAACCCAAATAATTATTGTGCCCTGAGCTGTTAGCGAGTAACCCTTTGTGACATGGAGGAAATTGACAATACCAAATTCATTACAGCACTTCCAAATTCATTGTGATGATGGTGGGCTACCACTAGCAACCCATCAGGATTTTACCTTAATTTTCCAAAAGACTTTTCAAACCAAGTTGCTAATTGCTTGCTATAGGTAGTTTAGCACCTATGCTTATAAATATGCTACTGTATCATTTAAAAAAAGCACATTTCTTGAAATGATGAATATGATTATACAAGGGACATGTAATTGTTCAGGTCCTATTTAAAGTAATATTTTAGTATGATGTAGAGAATGGTATTCTGGGACAATTTGCAATTGGTGTTCTTTATTATTTGTGATTAATGAGTTATTTAGACTTTCTTATGCAGCAGCTCTTCAGTTTGCAATTTCAGCAGTTTGGTTGCTAAGGTCCAAATTACCCTATTAACCATGCACTGATTTGAATAAGAGACTGGAATAGGAAGGCTGGAATAGAAAGATGATTATTAAAAAGTAGCCATAACAATACACTTGTAGCCTTGAGGCAGAGACACTCAATACTATTTCAGGAGATTAGTCACGCAGCGACAAAGCAATTCTTCTTCGGGCGACTAATCTCCCGAATTGCCTTCCCGCAGGCTAGAATGTAAATCGCTGGCGGGATGGCACTCATCACGCTTCGTTTTCCAAAGGTGTCCGAAGTTGCCTTGCAAGGAAACATCGGGCGACTTCCGAAAGTTGAAGTGATCCAAGTGCCATCCCGCTGGCGATTATCATTCTAGCCAGCGGGAAGGCGATTCGGGGAGATTAGTCACCTGAAGAAGCGATTTTTCGCTGGACGACTAATCTCGCGAAATAGCAGCATGTGTCTGCCCTTACAGAGCATTTGTTCATAAATGGAATCAGTGACCCCAGGTTAATGCAACCATGTGTGACATCTCTGTGAGACTTTAAAGGAATAGTTCAGTGTGAAAATAAAAACTGTGTAAATAGATAGGCTGTGCAAAATAAAAAATGTTTCTAATATAGTAAGTTAGCCAAAAATGTAATATATAAAGGCTGGAGTGAACAGATGTCTAATAAAACAGCCAGAATCCAACTTCCTGCTTTTCAGCTCTATAACTCTGAGCTAGTCAGCGACTTGAAGGGGGGCCACATGGTACATTTCTGTTCAGTGAGTTTGTAATTGACCCTCAGCATTCAGCTCAGATTCAAAAGCAACAGAAATGACCCATGTGGCCCCCCCTCAAGTCTCTGATTGGTTACTGTCTGGTAGCCAGGGCAACCAGTCAGTGTAAACAAAGAGAGTTGAAAAGCAGGAAGTAGTGATCTGACTGACTTGTTATACATGAAATCACTCCAGCCTTTATACATTACATTTTTGGCTAATTAACTATATTAGAAACATTTTTTATATTGCACAGCCTATCTATTTACCCAGTTTTTATTTTTACACTGAACAATTCCTTTAAGGGTAAATAGATAAACAGACAGTTAGATCTCATATTTTATATATTTCAACTGAAGTATGAAGCCACCTAATAAAATCGATATCCATTTATATCATTAGCTTCATATATTCAGAAACATGTGCAGGGAACAATAGCCAAAATTAGCAGCCAAAACTTTTCATCATTCTCATTTGAAACTTGCACGGGGACAACAGCCAAAATCAGTTGCCAAAACTTTTCATCATTCTCATATAAACATTTTTAACAAGAGCTTTTCACACAGAGATATTTTTATTCCGAGGAAAAATGTTAGCCAAGTGATCTATGGTGCATCTTGCTGTAGATTACTTGGATTCATTAGGGAAAACAAATAAAAGCCTTGTCATTGAAATCTCAAAATCAGGTTTCGTTATTCTTTCGTTACAGACCTGCATTATGCCATCAATATTTCTGCTCCCAAAGCTTTTAAGGCAAGATTGATTCAAGTACTTTCACATTGTGTGTCACCCTCTCCACAAGGGAATACATGGATTTATCCACAGAATAGGTATATTGACGTCATGCTACTGTACAGCAATAATGCGGCTAAAATAATTTCAATATCTACAAACAATTAACAGTAATATCCAACAAAAGTAAAAGTGTTAGTAAAACCATCCTAAAGGTTTTTTCCAGACTTATTATGCACACACGTTTTTCTTTTTATCTATGTGCGATGATAATCCAAGTACTATTCTAAGATTGTCTAGATAAAAGTTGTAAAATAATTTTTTCCCATCCATACTTCCTTTTTCTTTTAAAACTACATATAGGGTGTTTTCCCCTCCCTTGCACAAGATTTTTTTGCCATTTTCTAGGCTATTTTTATTAACATGGGGATCTAGAGATCAAACTATATGCTATGCTATTTGTGGAAATAATTGTGATTATTGCAAATACTTGACTATTTCTCATATTCTTCTCATAACTCAGGTTATTTAACAGGTAAAAGATAACCAACATCATCTCAGGAACCATTCATAAATTTCTGTAAAGGTGGGGTTAATATAAACTATTCATTTTCTTGCTACAACAAAGTGAATACATTTTAATTACAGCCCAACATTTCTGTTTGTGACTTTTCTCAAAGGAAACAAAAGGAAAACTGTGGCCCAAACACCATTGGGATCTAAATACATTTTTCCATTTTTCAAGACTACTATACTGCTATTAATATATATCGACCAGGGGGAAATGAATCATGAATCACAAATTGGTTCCTGAACCAAAATAAAAAAATAAATAAAACAAAAACAGCACTGTCCTAAACTGATATATTGTGGTCTGGGAGATATATAGCCATCCTCTAGAATGAGAAGCAGCCCCACAAAGTTATCATGCTATTACCACCATACTTTACTGCACCACTCATGCTTTGTCTAAGACTGGCCTGACTGGGAGGTTAGCAAAGATAAAGTCAAAATATAGGTTTTCCCCAACAGTTCTAAATCAATATGATATAAATGTGATATAAATATTTATATGATATAAATAAAGGGAATTACTGCAAGAGAACCAAAACGTGTTATTTATTAGACAGAGGAAATGATCTTTTAGCAACACAATCATGCGATGAGACTTAAAGTATATTGATCATGCGCCAGACAACTTATATTGAAGTAGCTCAAAAATAAAACAGTGAATGCCCTACAATGGCCAGTGAAAACTCTGATTAAAGCAGAATGTGTTGCACTATTCGAAAATGCATGAAAGGCGAGTATACAAGCAGCATTAAGCACTTGAAAAACCTGGACTAAATCTATTTGGAAGAATTAACCAAAATCATACAAAGCTGGTAGATATTTATTTTAAAATAATTAAAATTGCTGTACTGTTGCTACAAAATGTGCCTTCTTACACATAGAGCCAGGCCCGGATTTGTTGCAAGGCCTAGGCCGGCAGAATAATACTGATGCGCATGTGCGCTCGCACCGGAGCGGAGTATACAGCTGGGCACCAGGACCGCATGGCCTCGGGGCGCCTGCCCACTGAATCCAGCCCTGCATAGAGCACATTTTAGGTTTTTTTTTTCTTAAAGGTGTTCTGTAACATAAAGCAATATCCTTTGAAAAAACGAATTTTGAGTTTCAGCTTTATGAAATAGAAATATCACAGAGAAGAAAATTTAAATGTACGTAGGACATTGAAAGGCGTTCAAGGGAGTTACATTGTTATATAGTTACATGGTTAAGTCCATCAAGCTCAACCCCTCCAAATGAAATCCAGTGCACATACTTGCACACACCAATTGAAACTATATATACTGTACAAAAATTTATATGAATTGTAGATTTAGTATCACTATAGTATGCTTGTCCAAGAAATCATCCCAGTCTCTCTTAAAGGCATTAACAGAATCAACCATCACAACAACATCCGGGAGAGCATTCCTCAACCTCACTGTCCTCAATGTGAAGAACCACCTATGCTATTTCAAATAAAAGCTCCTTTCCTCTAGTCTAAATGGGTGGCCTCTGGTCCAATGATCCATTGGAATAGATCTCCTGCTAGTTGTCTATTATGTTCTCTAAGCGTCTTTTCTTCAGAGAGAGCGAACAACCCTAACCTTGACAGTCTACCCTTATAATTTAAATCTTCCATCCCCTTAAAGGAAAACTATACCCCCAAAATGAACACTTAAGCAACAGATAGTTCATATCATATTAAGTGGCATATTAAAGAATCTTATCAAACTGGAATATATATATTTGAGTAAATATTACCCTTTTACATCTCTTGTCTTGAGCCACCATTTCGTGACTCTATCTGTGCTGCCTCAGAGATCACCTGACCAGAAATACTTCAACTCTAACTGTAACAGGAAGAAGTGTGGAAGCAAAAGACACAACTCTGTCTGTTAATTGGCTCATGTGACCTAACATGTATGGTTTGTTGGTATGTTTGTGAGTACAGTGAATCCTACGATCCCAGGGGGCGGCCCATATTTTTTAAAATGGCAATTTTCTATTTATGATTACCCAATGGCACATACTACTAGAAAAGTATATTATTATGAAAATGGTTTATTTACATGAAGCATTATTTTACATATGAGCTGTTTTATGCAATATCTTTCTATAGAGACCTACATTGTTTGGGGGGTATAGTTTTCCTTTAACTGGTTTAGTTGCACTCACTCCAGCTCATTTATATCCTTCTTAAGGACTGGAGCCCAAAACTGCACTGCCAGTCACTTACCAGTGGCATATAAAGTGGCAAAATGATATTTTCATCCCTTGAGTTAATGCCCTTTTTAAGCAAGATATTTTATTTGCTTTAGTATCCACAAAATGGCACAGACTTGAATTAGACAACTTGTTATCTACAAAAAAAACATAGATCCTTCTCAATTAAGGAAACCCCAGTACACTGCTATTTAGTGTATAACTTGCATTTATATTATATGTCAAAGTGCATAACCTTGTATTTATCAACATTGAACCATTTTTCAGTTTGATGCACAGTTTTCCAATTTAATTTAATCACTTTGCAAAGTGGCAGGATCCTGCATGGAACCTATAGTTCTGCACAATTTAGTATCCGCAGCAAAAATCGAAAACGTACTTTTAATGCCCACCTCCAGGTCATTAATAAGAAAGGTGAAAAGCAAAGAACCAAGTACAGACCACTGCAGTCCTCGACTAACAACACTAGACCAATTAGAAAATGTTCCATTTACCACCGCTCTTTGTAATGTATCCTTCAGCCAGTTCTCTATCCAGATACAAATATTATATTCCAGGCCTATATTCCTTAATTTAACCATTAACCTTCTGTGTGGTACTGTATAAAAAGCTTTAGCAAAGTATTATTAGAATTGGGACTATTTAGAAGGAAACCTTCATTAATCGGTTCCTTATTTGTGTAGACCGATTAAAAATAACAGTTCAGAATCTTTGCTTTTTCTCTGTTCTTATCAATCAACTGACTCCCCTCTGATATTAAGGGTCCCATCCTGCTTCATTTTTTTTACAATTTACTTATTTTAAAAATAATTTTGGATTCATTTTACTCCTTGCTGCAAAACCTTTTTCCATCTCAATATTATCTTGTCTAATAGTTTTTTTGCATGATTAATTGGCCTACTTCACCTGAGAATGTTTTAGCTGTACCAGCTAACTTGAAAGCCTTAAAAGCATGTCTTTTCTTACCAACTTCAACACCAACACTTCTGTCATAATTAATTGCTTTATACTATTGCAAGGCTCTTCTCACCAATAAATCCTCTATCACTTACACTTTACTGTTTTTTTAAATCCATTTGGATAACCAAATCACACAACATGGAACTATTTATCCCATGGCCAGTGAGTCTGATAATGATGTGTTTTAAGTGTGTACACTGTGCTGCTTCCCTCTCCCATAGTTGTTTTGGTTGTGTCCTGACACTGAAATTTTCTGTACATATTGTATGCCTTCTCTATATAAGGACACCAAAGCAATGCATTACTTTTCTTATTACATTAAAGACACAAAACTCCTGCTTCTGTGAGTTTCTGTTGCTACCGCCTTGTTTGATTGGTTATTGATTTTTGCTTCATATTGTGACCTGGGCTTGTTCCTGACCACTGATATTTTGTTGCCTAGTCATAGTTCACCTCCCCTTTTCCAAACTCCAAGGGTGCTGTGTGGAAGAATATAAAGGTGATGTTAGTTCTCTGATTCCAAAACTCCCCTGAAATGCCTGACACTACCCTTAATTAGGCCTTTCATTATTCAGTAATGGACATAGTTAAATTACGCCCCTTACAGAAGCTGTCTGTGGGGGGAAAGAGGTACTTTGCACAGATCTATTACATTTCCACCTCTGAAAAATGGAAAGAAGTTTGCCTACTTATATTCTGATATGAAAAGCTCATGGACATAACATTTTTAGCAACTTCAAGTATAGTAAGTAGGGATGAGAACATTTTCTTCATGTACAGTTTCACAGCAGAATTTGCAGTTTTGAAGAGAGTTTTTATTGCAAATTCAATTCAGCATTTAGCCATGTGTTCTATTTCATTATAAAAAGCTCTACTTCATCTATCTAAGGAATTGTCTGGGTGTCGTGTTTAAAAGGCAACAAAGGACCCTTTTTATGTGCAGAACAATTGCAGCATAATGGAAACAGACTTCTATAACAATTTATATTGTATTGCAGAGTAAAAGACCCCATCACTGCAATGTAATTTTGCCTTCCCATTGACTTCAATGCATTTAAGTGAAATTTTTGTTGTTACACAAATCTTTTTGTCGTTTCGTGAATTACTAATAGTTAGATTTGACTTATTTTCTATTAGTTAGAACTTAAATATCTAGGTTGGATCTTCTGAAGCTGATAATGAATGAAGTGACTGTACTATGCCCTGCAATGTTCATTTTAACAGAGAACATCATAATCTACTTAAAACTTAATTTGTGCATTATATCTCAATCTTTGGGATCTTAAAAAAGCCCCTATTTGGCTATATACTGTACTTTTTAAATATAATGGACTATGCACACTGTGTACTGACGCAAACTATTGTCATGGTCTGATGGTAACTAAATATTTTCACTGGTTTTAAAAAATTTAAGAACAAAGAAAAAAAATCAAAAATTGCGCTATTAGGTCATGGTGAGGGCAGTGAGCTATAAGACAGAATTTCATGGACAATCATCAGTCTGTGTTGGTATGTCTATAAACATGCATTAGGAGGAGTTGAACTTACTGTAGCTGATGTACATTTGTTTGTTTTCGATCCAAATGAACTATGTAACTATATGTATTGTCACCATATCAGTTGGTTTATTTGGAGCCTTAGTGGAACAGTGTGCAAACATTTTAAGGGCTACAGCATGCACTGAGAAATGGGGCAATAGCCCTCAAAATATTTGTATGCAAAGAATCCAAATAAACCATTTGGCTGCAGCAGTTATTGTACAGCTTCCATATCGTGTAGTTCCTTTTTCCATTTCTTGTGTTTCTAACTTTGCAGTCACAGAGCTACGAGACGAGATGTTTCTTAGACTTGGTTGACAATGGCAATTGGATTTTAATGTAATCACCCAAAATGTTTTTACTCCTGTTTTATGTGTACTTAATAAAGCCAACAGCTCAAGTGGGCACAAGAAGATGATGCACTAGGATAGCACCAGTAATCTTGGTTTTTTGAGATAGGTAATGGTTCAAAGATTTTCCTTTATGTCTGTCCCTTGGTCTCACCTTTAGTTCACTCACATTATGATTCATTATATGTACTTTACAAAGTATTTTTGGGTTCCTTTTGTAAAATTCTCTCATGTCATTTTTGATCATCTTATTCATTTTTAAGTTCACTCATTTTGCTCATTTTCAGTCACTTCACCACAAAAAGCAACATCCTTTTAAGCTTTCTATATTATTCAAAGAATGTAGACTTTCAAATCAGGGAGAATTGCTGTATTAAAATAACTCGAGAACAGAGCTTGATTTATGTTTCTTGGCTTCAGAACCTTTTTTTTTATTTTATATTGACTTTTTTTACAGCACAGGAACTACATTTTAAAGCATTTTATATGCAGATACATATTTCCAAATGCAAATATATGTAATATGTCTCCCACTTTTTTTTTTTATAAGCAAAGATTCTTTGATTCTATATAGTAAATAAGTAATCTGCATGGTGACTATGTGTTCGCTTCAACCATTCTCCTGCATTTAATTTTTTTATTTCATTAAAAAAAGGATGTAATTGTACTGAAATACCTTGGGGTAATTATTTACCATACTATGTAGATACTGCCACTAGCCCTGTCCTTACTGCCTGGTACTACCTACTGTAACTTGCTCTTCTGAATGATGCACAAGTTAGGGGGCGGGTGGGGACGTGCTGCACAAAAACATAGGTGTCACATCGGATGTTACAGAAATAAGGTAAGTAATGCTATTGTCAGATCGTGTCACAGCATTAATGCAACGTGACACAACTGTCGGATGCAGACGCAGCGTCTGCATCCCAACAGTCGGATTTTGTTTCCACTTGTTTTTTTGCACATCACAACATGTCAGTTATTTTAATTAACAAACTTTTACTAATACGTTTTTAGACACAAATAAATGTACTGTAACGCTAACAAAAAAATTAGTGGTCCATGTTCCATAACTTAAAATATGTAGCACATCACGGTTATGTCTCCACTGATTCAACATATATTGCTGCTTTTTAGAACATTTAGAAGGCAAAAGCAGGGCTGGAACTAGAGGTAGGCAGAAGAGGCAATTGCCTATTGCGCAACAATTGGGGGGGGGGCACTGGGCAGCTAACTTTTCTGCCTACCTAGACTGGACCTGGCATTAGACTTAATGTGCTAGACTATAGATATTATCAGTTTAGTGTCAGTTTATTAAGCTTGTCTTCTTTAACACACCATCCTTCTCGGTTTTGTTACAAGCCCTAAGTGCAGGAATGCAGTCCAATTACTGTATATTAGTTGTTTAACTACTTGTTGATGCAGCATACAGACTAAGAGTTCCTTCTCTAAACATTTATTTCTCATGTTTTCTCTTTAGACAGAAGCAGCCTGTGTATTTCATATTTGCACAAATATTTGGGAATCACAATTTATAAGTGAGCTGACTGGCGCTGATTGATTTTTTGACCATGAAGTCTCTCATTCTTATCATATACATTTTTGCTCAATATAAAAAACTGTGTATGCAAAGCAAGTCAAGATTCAATGTGAGATGCAAATGCAAGGTGCTTAACAATTAGCCATAGCACACAGTTTTTTAAAAAAAATCCAGGTATGGGATCTATAAACCCGTTATCCAGAAAGCTCCCAATTACAGGAAGGCCATCTTTCATGGATCCCGTTATAACTGAATAACAGAAATCAGATTTTTTAAACATTTTCTCTGTAATAATAAAAAAGTAACTTATACTAAGATACAGTTCATCCTTTTCAAAGGCAAAACAATCATAATGAGTTTATTTAATATTTCAGTACTGTTTAAGTAGACTTGAGGTATGGAGATCCAAATTACAGAAAGATCCCTTACCCAGAAAACTACAGGTCCCAAGCATTCTGGATAAGAGGTCCAAAACCTGTATAATGAAATAATAAAAATAATGACAAAACAGAAATTAAAACACTGAATGCTAACAAGACACAATTTTGGCTAGATGGTTTATTAGGCTAAGATCCTTTTATTGGTTGTCTGGGTTTTCTCACCAAGAAACATACTGCTTTACCAGTACCCTCCTCTTTTCAATTGTTGTTTGCAGAGGTCTTCTCTGCTACTATTGGAATATATTCATAATGTTGGACTGGGCCGATGGGACACAGGGAAAAAAACCCAGCGGGCCCTGCAAACCCAGACCCACTGATTATCCTGTTGGGAAATTCAGCTATTCTTATTTGGGGTTGTGCGGTTGGGATTTGAGATGATATAGGGAACAACCTCTGTAGCTTAGCTGGTGGCAGCCCTGGTGGGTCCGCACACTCCAGTTGCCTGGTGGAGAAAATGTATTTTAAAAAGTGGCACTTAACTCAAGCTGCAAAGGCTTTAATAAAATATAAAATAATAAAATATTAAATATTTAGGTAGTAAGAAATACCCCAGCCAAGTGAAATACATGAGCGAGATACGATCCCATGCAGTGGCTGAAACACTTGACGCGATTGTAGCCAACACGTCGCAATGCGACTTAACACAAGGCGACTAACCACATGCGACGTCCCGGATGTTCTAAAAAAACGGAAGTGAAGGAGAAATCGCAGGTAACAATTACATTGATCCAACTGTCGGATGAAAACGCAGCTCAGTTTTATTAACTTGTGCAGTGAAAAGCACAAGAAAGCCACTACACTGGAGTGCATTTAAAAACTCCTGCATTTAAGAGGCATTGCTTCACTGTTCGTACACAAACTTCAATATCAGTTTATTATAATACACAAAAACTAGTCAGTCATTGACATTGAGCCTATGATTAAGTGTTTATGACACGAAACGCGTAAGGCTGTGGACACAATAAACTTTCTTCACTTTGAACTATTTGCCTGGTGGAAGTTTGCCTTCATTGAGTGCCTGCTCCTAATTGGTTTATCGGTTTGTCCGCTCCCCGTGTTGCGGGCTCAGGGCGGTGCACCTTGTGGTGATTAATTATTTTACCTTTGGAGACCCTAATATTACAGATGTATCATAGTCATTTACATTGCATTATATTTCAAAGCACCATTTATAAGGATATACTTTTCAGGATGTGTGGTTCTTGTGAATTTTAGTATAAATTGCTTTTTTTTGTAGGAGAGTATAATGAAATAGTAAATCTGGATAAAAGGAATACCTTATTGGTTAATGTGGAATGAAATTAAAGAGGAACTTCAGCTAATTATTCACAAAAATATATTTTTCATGATGTATTTGACATTATTACAAAAGCCCAGTAATATTAATTTGTAAATGCAATTACTATTGAAAGCAGCTGCCTAAATACATGTACTATTGAAATAATTTAATATTTGTCATCTCTCTAGCCTAGACTACGTTTTGCACAATGCCCTGTATAGAACTGAGATTCTCCTTGTTCACAGGTCTGTTAATCACAGAACATGCAAGGGATTGTGGCAATTTAAATCTAGGCTAGAGGAGAGCTAATTAGTCCTGTAATGAAATGGGAATGGGAATGAAACGGTGCTTAGGAGTAAAAACTGGCATTAAGCACTTGCCAAAGATCTTTTCCTGTATGAGTAGGGAGAACTAGTTTCTTATATGCAAAACTCAAAAAATGAATATATATATATATATATATATATATATATATATATATATATATATATATATATATATATATATATATATATAAAACAAACAAGGAAAGTTGTGCTCACCACTAATTTTTAAAACCATTAGGCGGGGGTGCAATGAGGCTGTGACCACAAAATACATATAGTCAAATACAAGAGTCCTCTGCACTCAACCCATTATCAATATATTTAAGACATTTTGTGCATACTGCTACTGAAAAATGCCTTACCCTTTAAACAACACAGGGATTGTTGTTGCACTCAACCCATTATCAATATATTTAAGACAGTCTTAAATATATTGATAATGGGTTGAGTGCAGAGGACCTCTTGTAGTTGACTCTATATATATATATATATGTATGTGGAATGGAGATCATGTATGTTATCTCCAACAAAAATGAAGAGAACTAGTGACGACTGAATAAAACTGGTATGTTTTGCCAGTAAATGCATTGGGTGTTTTGGTTTTGCACCAAATGCATTGAAGTCAGTGGGCAATGTTTTCACGCACCAAAGTTTTGAATGAATTTTCTAAGCAAAAATGTATGAAATACATTGAAGTAAATAGGTGTTTTTTTCACACCAACTTTTTTTGTACAAAATATATTAAAGTCACTGACTGAAAAAAATCACTAAAATATTCACCAAAATATTCACCAATGACAAAATGCAAATATCACTGGACATTATAGACAAATAGCTGGGGACCTTTTTACCCATAAAGTGGATCACTGCACCAGAGGCCACCCCTTTAGACTAGAAGAAAAGAACTTTCATTTGAAGCAACGTAGGGGGTTCTTCACAGTCAGGACAGTGAGGTTGTGGAATGCACTGCCGGGTGATGTTGTGATGGCTGATTCAGTTAATGCCTTTAAGAATGGCTTGGATGATTTTTTGGACAGACATAATATCCAAGGCTATTGTGATACTAAACTCTATAGTTAGTATAGTTATGGGTACATAGAATTTAATTAACAGTAGGGAGGGGTGTGTGTATGGATGCTGGGTTTTCATTTGGAGGGGTTGAACTTGATGGACTTTGTCTTTTTTCAACCTGATTTAACTTTGTAACTATATGTACTATTTGCATTTTGAGGTCTGTACAGGCAACATACAATAGTGTAGGATAGTAAGGAGCTGACGATCCGCAGACTTTGCTGCAAAATTTCTTTATTACCACAACATGTTTCGGATCATCATGGATCCTTTTTCAAGTGAAAAATACAATGACAAAAAGACCAACTTTTAACACTACACCCACATTGTTACTCCTCCCTCTGTGACATCACATATTATTCAATCAGTCAATTGTTCATAATCATTTCTGTTAATCCAAGGTAAAAGTGCAGTTCCCATTCTCAACCTAAAGTCGTGTTTGACCGCCACAGGAAATGTGCACTGCAACATTAAAACAATGTAACCATTAAAATTTAACCTTAATAAATAAATGCAACAATTGTTACAATAAATAAAACTGTTACAACTTCTTGTTAACTAATAACAGATTACTTGAAAAATAGGCACTACTCTTTTCAGAGTCTGCCTACCATATGTATCCAAAACGGTGTCACTATTTTAGAAGCACTTTAATTTATGCTGTCTATTAGACAGTGTTAATTATTTCTTCATAAATTACTTTTTTAAGTTGCTTTTTTAGGATATAAGCAAGTACATTTAGGATCGATAAATAAAAAAAAAGGATCCATCAAAAGGGAAGTAGGAACGCTAATGCACACTTTTTGGAGCTGCCCTGACCTCTCAAGCTTTTGGTCAGCAATCATACATGCTTGCTCCCAGATCCTAGGCAGAGATGTACCAGCCTCTCCGGCACACACGCTGCTTTTCTGGGATGAGGAAACCAAGGAAGGGGTCCCGGACTTCATACTGGAAAGACATTTACTTAATGCGGCCAAAATTCTTATCCCTAGGATGTGGAAATCCTCCACTCCTCCAACTACTAAGAATTGGATAGATAAAGTTAACGAAATCGCCAAGTTTGAGGAACTTTCTACAGTCTACTCAAAGTTTAGGGACACTTGGCTCCGATGGTTCCTGTATAAAGATTCGCCTGAATACAAACAATTAGTAAGCCCATAACACACTCACTTAAGTCCTGAAATAACAACATACATTTACAAGAGACCCCTCTCCAAGACTAGGCATTCCTAATCCCTTCCCTTTTGACATGATTATCCATTCTTATATCTCTTGTATTGAATTGCTGTGCCTACATAGATTAGTACTTCAAATGATTTGCTGTGGATTTTTATGCTGATGTTAGTGGTTCAAGACTAATACAATGTATTAATGGCATGTACTGCTTTTACTGCACCTCCCCCCCCTTTTTCTTTTCTGTACCCCTGGATTTATTTTACAAATTTAATAAAAAATAATTTACTAAAAAGGATCCATGATGATCCGAAACATGTTGTGGTAATAAAGGAATTTTGCAGCAAAGTCTGTGGATTGTCCGCTCCTTTCTATCCTACACTATTGCATGAGTATAAGTCTGGCCTGGCTGGTGTGGCCTTAGTAGGAGGGTGAGCAGCAACACGGGCAGAGATCGTTTGAACAAAACTCAATTTTTGCATGTACAGGCCACATAGTTAAGGTGGTCATACATGGGCAGATCATTCATTTGGAGAGGTCACCAAACTAGGGGATCTTGTCCTGATATTCCCACCTTGAGTGAACAATATCCAGCTCATCTGATTATGAACCATAAGGCCCAATTATTGGATCACAAGGCAATGAATGCAGGCAGTCGATGCGAGGATCGTATCAACAAATCAATGTCCTTAATCCAACAGGATTTATAAACCTGCCGGATTTTTGGTAAAGATATCAGTGGGGGAAGCCCGTAGGAGGTCCCCACACCGGCCAATAAGCTGCCGACTTGTTTTACGATCTCTAGTTTTTAACTCCCTGTGTATGGCCACCGTTAGTTAGATTTATGCACACTGGGCATGAAAGTGTTCATTTGAAGGAAAAACCAACATGGAAATAGCAAAATGGCTCTGCTTTAAAGTGGGAGAAACCAGAAAGTGGGTGAGGCATTTATTACAGTGGGTGTGGCTAATATTAGGTGTGAGGCGCTTATTTTAGCACTCCACACAGATAACATCCCTCGATGTCTTTCACTGCAATTCAAGCACTGTCTAAACTAAATTCTCAGTCTCATCTCAGTAATGATGGGTGAATCTCTCCCGTTTAGCTTTGCCGAAATATTAGGCGAAACATTTGCAAAAAATTGTGAAAACTGAAAGTTCACGAAAAAATTCGGGAAATTCGGCAGTTTTCATGAAAAATTTGGGAAATTCTGATGTTTTCACGAAAAAAATCTAGCATTTCGAATGGTTTCACTAAAAAATTGTGAAAATCGGAAATTGCCACAGGTGAATTTTCACCTGCGAATTCTCGCAAGAGATTCACAAATTTATTCGCCCGAGGCGGGACACGGGTATTCGCCGAGAATTTGTGCCTACACTACATCTCAGTATGCAACCTGTCAGCTGCATCACTTAACTCACCTAACACTCAACATTAGAATCTCATAGCTGCAGTCTGGCTCATTCTGCAGTATGTTTAGGACACTGTCCTTTTAGGAGGATTAGCATGCTTTCCCGTGCCACAGAAATATTCCTTGCCCCTAAGAAACTTTGAACTTGTATTCACTTTGAGCCACTTTTGCTCAATACAGCCTGAGCAGTTTGCAGTCTGAGCAGTTGATAATGTACATACTGCAGAAAATCACATGAAACAAAATAAAAAGTATATAGATAGATTCTAAATTTGTGTTTACGCTGCCTGTAAACATTCTGCTAAACAGAATGCTAGAGAAAGCAATAAATGACAAATTTACTGTTGATTAAAAACAAAGATACGTATTGCACAGTAATAAAGTTGTTTTGCCAACATTTATTAGCTTTTCATCAGCTTGATTTGGATGTAGTTATGAAGGTGGATGCGCACCATGAATTTAGGTGTATATTTCTAATAATATGTTTATTGTGCTTTAGGTTCTGCCATATCACAGTGGATGCCTATCCCACACTATAATAGGAATCTTATGTATCTTGATATAAAACCCACTTTAACTTCTAGTTTATAGCATTATTTATTTGTTTTCTGAGTTTCATTTAAAAGAAAATAACACATAATAAAGAAGAATGTGAATTATACTATAGTACGCTTAAATAAACCTTAAATACAAAGTTTTGGAAAAATAATATGTATGATTATCAGAAAGGGTAACATTACAGAGGCAAAAGTCTACTCCAATCAGGACAATGCATCAAACTGAACACCAAACAACACTCCTGTGTCTGAAGATAATGGCGTTAGTTGCTTAGTGCTTATACACACTGGTAGGCACAGGCTCGGACTGGCTCGCCGGAGCACTGTGTAAAATCCCGGTGGGACCTAGGTGGCATGGTGCAAGTTTATGAATAATTGGGCGATGGGTGCAGACTGCAGGATAAGCTGTACTTACTGCGGGCCTGTGTAACGGCAGTGTGGGATGTGTGATGGAGGTTGGGCAGGCAGAACATTGTGCTGGTGGAGAAGCCGTGCTGATTGGATGTCTCCCACTGGCTCTGGTGTGTCGCTACATCTGCTCCCTCCTCCTCCCCAGTGTGAGCCACACTCTGTAAAGTGGGCTGGAAGCAGCATGGGGCAGAGATCTGAGGTCCTGAAGAACTAATCCATATGGGTGGCACTGGCAAACTACCATTATTTCATTTGTGAGTCCACTGACTGCTGCAGAATCAGGTAACTGAGACTTAATGACTCTGTCTAGCCATTGGATTTTTATGAACTTGGACTGTCTGTCTTCATTCTTATTCTAAGACTTTTTAAACTTTTTGCTAATTTTTTGGCTAAAAATGTAAAATTTTTGCTAAAAGAGAAGTTTTTCCTGAAATTGCTAAACATTTTTTTATCTCCTAAAATTAAGTTTCACTGGTAAACTTTTGGTAAAATCAATAGGCCATGGGCACATGGAGCGTTTCCTCCTCTTCCCTGTCTGATTTTTTTCTGGAGGCTGAGAGAAGAGGAGCAAACTCTCTGTGTGCCCATGGCCTAAAGATGATTAATATTGATCAATATTGGGCATGTTTTCTCTAAATAAGTGACAATTGGGTGTGGACATGATTGCTCCTTACAGATACATTAGACTAATTATTTGCCCTTTTTTGCTGACTCATTACAGCTTTTGAATGGGGGTCACTGACCCCATATAAAAAACAAAGGCTCTGAAAGGCTACAAATTTATTGTTTTTGCTACTTTTTTTACTCATCTTTCTATTCAGGCCTCTCCCATTCATATTCCGATGTCTTATTCAAATAATTCATGGAGCTGCTGAATAAAAAGCTAAATACTGTAATTTAAAACCAAAAATAATAAAAAAATGAATAAAAACCAATTGCAAATTGTCTCAGAATATTACTCTCTATATCATACTAAAAGCTAACCCAAAGGTGAACAAGCACTTAAATGCTTTTGAGAAGAGCTTGTAAGGCTTAGTATCAAGGGCTACAACAGTCTCTATAGCTACTTTATAGGCTTGTATGTAAGTTGGTTAACGTGTATCTATGTGTATGCACAGAGGTATCATTTGAAAGAGTTGAGCTTGATGAGCATTGGCTTTTTTCAATTCTAAAGAACTATGTAACTAGTACAGCAAAGTAAACTGCAACTGAACCAGTTGTCACTTACATTGTGTGTATTTGTAGCTCTGTTTTGTAGTGAACATGTTTTGGAACATGTGTTTGATAATGAAAAATGTTGCAAAGAAAGTTGAACTGTTGCAAAGGCCAACAGTACTTCAAATATTTAATATGTCTTTGTATTTATTGCTAATATTTGAATTTATTTCAGTATTGTAACTGCCATTCCTGTTTTCTCAAAAAAAAATTCAAATGTTAATTTTGATATTTATTTGTAGGTGCTACTTTGTACAGGGTCTGGGCCCTTGAGATGAGGCTTCCATCGGGTGCACAAGGGGTACCTTAAAAATGCTGCATTTTTGGCCCTACTTCTATGCTTCATAAATATTCTCAGGTTGTATGTTTACCTGCTTCAACCAGTGCACATATGTTTATGATTTAAATTGTCATATCAGATAAAGTGTCGTTTAAAAGCAGTATATTTAAAGCTCTTATAGCTGCTATGTAAATACATCTCCAATATTTGTATGAGAAATGCCGGGAAAAGCTCCACCTTCACTTTCCTCCTCATCCCTCCATTGCAGAAACACATTCCTCTTCTGCCTACTCCCCTGTACCATTCCCCCTTTAGTGCCATACATTCAAATCTACATTATAGCTTCTGCAGAAATATGTGGCTTCTCTTGAGAAGCCAAAAGCAGCTTTCATCACAGATAAAGGCTTTTTTAACCTCTGATACAATCAGGCCATCAACTTCACTCTCTCCATTCTCTCAACCAGAGAAGTAATGTTGTAGTAATGCTGTAGTAACTTGTACATCATAGTTTATTGATACCTTTTTGTGTGCGCAAAATTGATCATAGTCTACCATGAAAATATGCAGTTCTAGTTTTAGACTTTCGTCTGTAGAAAACATTCAGCCTCCTCTCTATAAGATAAGCTTGCAGTTCTAGTTCTTCCTTGTGTGTTGGGCCAAAGGTTGCTCTCTCATATCCATATGTTTCTTGGGTCTTTGCCACCTGAGGAGGCATTTCAGATGCACCCCCTCCACACACACCCGGGCTTACCTTTCCAAGTGCTAAAACAGGTCAAGGGGGGCTGCATTGCTATTGCACTCTAAGTGCCCAAATTCTGATCATATTTAGTGAACAGCAGAGTCTGAAACAACTTTCTGCATGCTAGAGAAATCCTTTCAATAGTAATATTACACATCCATCTTTTAATAGTTTAATCTGACACAATCTCAGCAAAAATTAAAATTAAAAATTTAGTGGATCTCGATAAACCAGTAACACAAACATTCTTGTTGTACCTATTTTTTATTCAGTGAATGTTGGAAGGGATAATAGATGCTTGTTTTCCTAAGCAATTTGCTCAAACCAGATTAAACAGTCCAAAACACTTCAATTGTAAGGAGATGCTTTTGGGTTAATTGTTGTGTATTAAAAAAGATGGATAGTCTTGGCAAAGCATACTTTTATAACTGCATACAAGTCCAATTTACAGGGGACCTAATAAAAAAACCTGTTTGTTCCTTGCACAAGACTCTCCGTACATTTAGTGAAACATGCTAGGATCGTAGTCTGCACCACTTATAGAATTTTTCTTGTTTTATCTCGGCAATTTGTCTTTCTTTTAGTAGTTAATAAAATTATTTTTATTTTTTGTTCGAAAGTCCTCGAATTGTAATGAAGGGCCTAGTATAGCAGACTGGTTAGCCTTTTATATTTCCAATAAAATACAACATAATTTTATATATGTCATTTATTATTGATTGTATGGACTACAAACCTGCTCTTAAATGTTTCCTTTCAAAACTGCTGTTGGAAGGATTTTCATAAACCCCACTGAAGTGTTTTACTTCAAATGCCTGTGTTTAAATCTCCAACTAATCCTTTAACTAAACATATTTGCTGACATCTGGGAAAACATCAAGCCTTCTTGTAATGCATTTGGATTTATCCAGAGATAGATAGGCAGACAGACATTCAGGTAGGTATATACATATAGATAGGAACAGTGTAATACAGTGTTATACACAATGTAAACAATCCTGCTTTTATTTATTTATTTTATTTTTACAAAGAACTATACAGAAACTCAGAACTAGATTATACAATTAATTTTATTAAAAATGCCACTCTCTATTTCCCCACTGCACAACTGAATTTATTCCAATGAAATGGACATTGTGTCTAATAAAGCTTATTACTTGCAGAGTGTTTTTGTACGAAAAATTTGCAAGGTATAATTTGCAATGTGAGATAAGGAATTTTGTTCTTGATTTTGCATTTGTTTCCATTTACGCCTTTTATAAAGTTCATCCATAAGAGTCTTCAGACTCCTAGCAAAAGGAAGTATATACAGATATAGAATATAGAAACCCTTTATTTAGAAAACTTAGAATTAAGGGAAGGCCACCTCCCGTAGACTCCATTTTATTCAAACAAGTAAAAATTTTAAAAAGATTTCATTCTTCCCCGTAATAATAAAACAGTACCTTGTAATTCAAAGGAACAATTCAGTGCAAAAATAAAATCTGGGTAAATAAATACTATGTGCAAAATAAAAAAACCTTTCTAATATAGTTAGTAAAAATGTAATTGTAAAGGCTGGAGTGAGCAGATGTCTAACAGAACAGAACACGACAACCAGCTTTTCAGTTCTCTAATTCAGTTAGTCAGCGCCTTTAAGGGGGGCCACATGGGGCATAGCTGTTCACTAGACCCCCCCCCGTCGGCTATAAAGGTAAGTGTGACAGGCGGCAGGGGGGCGGCATTGCGAACGCCGCCTCAGGCAGCGTTATTTACCGAAATGCCCTTGCTACCTCTTACTGGGCAAACTCTGAATTGCAATGGACCCAGGAAAAGGGACATAGTTGCCAGGGTGAATCAAAAGACCACTTAAATGTTTAAATACAGGGGAAACCATATCTAAACCTTGTGATCTCTACAAATGTTTAATAATGCTTTTTGTAGGCTTAGTGGTCCATTTATCAACAGTCTCATTTTAGTGCTTTTCGAAACCACAAATACACTCACTTTCTCTAACACCGTGAATGTCATAATATGTATTAAAAGATCCAAATATAAAAAGCATGAATAAAAAAAACCTGAATGATTCAAATAAAATACAAAACCTGTAAAAATTTCAGTTTTTCGGATAATTACTAGTGAAAAAAATGAGAGAACCTCTAAAAATCTGAATTGGTTAAAAATAAAAGCAGCTTCCACTGACTTCTATTAGACCTCCACAACTTTAACTTGACAAATTTTTGTATTAGATTTTTTTGTTTTTACATTTAAAGGGGTGGTTCACCTTCAAGTTAACTTTTAGTATGTTATAGAATGGCCAATTCTAAGCAACTTTTCACACCTCTGTGAGTTTCAGATGTCACCCCTCTGAATAATGTGCCATTGTGATTGGATTAGTGGAAGAGTTTATATGCAGAGGGCTCCCCGTACTAGTCAGTTGAACTGAAGAAGCTGCTCAGATAAGTAATGAAATATCTTCAATGATTTTTTTTGTGGTCCCTCCAATATAGAAAGCAAAATAATTTCCCTGATTTAAAATTTTCCCACATTTGACACCATTTTTTTCTGGTCCACTAAAAAACACAGAATGGGGATAAAAGTCTGACTAGAAGCTTTATAAATAAGTCTAATCTGATGACTGTTTGGGGCATATAAAGCATATCTGCTAATGGGTAGATTTTGCCAATCACAAAACAGGGTTTGGCAAAGAAAAAGAATAATTACCCCAATTCTTTTTGAGTTAGAATTACAGAAGTAGATGGATACCTTTTAGAATTAACTTTGGCATCATTCTGATGCAACATGTTTTTGCTTGTTTATTTCACAAAGATGTGTATGCAGCTTAAAGAAGAAATTTGGTAGCTAAACAAATAAACAATTGGGGGGGGCGTGGCGCGCCATGACTGAGTGAGGACGTGTGGCACGGGAGCTCCGTAGCAGAATTAGCTTTAATCCTCCTGAAAATTAGCTTTCAAAGCTTGATAATCCTCAAATCAGGAGGATTATCATTACTACCGGTGTGGCGATCTTGACATGGGTAAACGCAAGCCGAAAGATCAGCAGTCTACTATGTCTCCGTTCTTGAAGAAGGCGCCAAAGGTGAAACAATTGCGTAGCCAAGATGGCGGCGAGACGACAGAGGATGTAATGGACGAGGAGATACCTGCGATGTCCCCAGCTTCTTCGCAAGCAGAGAGCTCTGCTTCACAACAGCAAGAGGCAAGTCAACCTTTTGATATCCCACCACTTACCACAGATGCTGACTCGGTGGATGCCTCGCCGGTTACTGCACAGATATTGGCGCTTCAGCTTTCTCGTCTTAAAGATGGCCTAACCAATACTTTGATTAAAGCAGTATCGGACACTGTGGCCGTAGCGCTGAAAGATGTGCAACGCGATCTGAATGATTTAGGTGAGAGAACCGATAAATTGGAATATATCACCGATGATTTGTCACAAAGGTACGCTAATGTGGAGGAGGATAACACCATGTTAAGGGAGGAATTGCGTCACCTTAAAAGTATGTGTGAGGATCTTGAAAATAGGTCCCGGAGACAAAATCTCCGTATACGAGGAGTCCCTGAAGAAATTGGGACGCAAGATGTTCCGCAGTATTTGAAAGGTCTTTTCACCCATTTATGTCCCACAATTGTCCCAGACAAATGGGAGTTTGAGCGAGCGCACCGTTCTTTGGGGCCTAAGCCATCTTTACCTAAACCACCAAGAGACATTGTTGTGTGTTTCCACCGCTTTATACAAAAAGAAGCAGTGCTCACTCAAGCGAGGTCCCTTACGTCGCTTGACTATTTGAACCATAGAATCCAAGTGTTTGCAGACATTTCTCTGATTACCTTGGCTAAAAGGAGAGAATTTCGTCCGATTACCCAGCTGTTACGGGATAAGAAAATTTTGTATCGCTGGGGTTATCCATTTCGGCTCATCGTGCAGCATCACGGCCAGACCTACTCTTTGCAGACCCTGGAGAGACGCCATCAGTTTTTACAAGCATTGGGCCTAAAAAATACATCACAGCCTGAATCGCCCAGACCCCTTACCTCTCAACCTGGCATCGCTCCCCAATGGCAGATGGCGGCGGGATCGTCTTCCTCTCCATGATTAGCCTTGAGCTCCTCTTCGACTTCAGGCTCTCCGAGGCAACCTCCCTGAGCTGCTTGTCGGTGAGATTTGGTGGTCTTTTCTACTACCTTTTGAGTATCGCTACACCTTTTGAATGACTTATTCTGCTGTTGCGGGGGTCCATTGCCACGTTTGTTTGTTGCTCATGGATCTGAGCGAAGATCCCCCCATGGGAAGGTGGCAATTTCCCACTAAGTTCAATAGCCTAAGTGCTGAACTTTTTTCCACTTTGACTGTGAATTGGTTTTATTCACTTTTTGGTTACACAGTTTTTTTTGCTTATTTTTATAGTTTTTTTTTGGTGCTTTTTTTTTATCATTATTGGTCGTAACCGTACGAGACTTTTTTGTTTTTTTGCTATTATCTGCCTTGCCCTTGTCTTATTTTTTGATGGGTTCCCTTATACTGGATTAATGTTTACATCAGCTGTATTTTATTCGGCAACATGGTGAATATTGTGTCTTTAAATTGTAATGGTTTAAACTCGATCACTAAGAGATATTTGGCTATTAAGGAGCTTAGGAGTTTGAGGGCGGATGTTGCGTTCTTGCAAGAAACCCACTTTTCTCGCCTTACCCCGGGCAAATTGTATTCTAAATATTTCCCGACTGCATATTATGCATCCTCTGACACTAAAAAAGCTGGGGTTGCCATTCTACTGCATAAAGATTGTCCCTTGCAAATATCTAGTGTGTTCTGTGATCCTCATGGTCATTATCTTTTGTTAGAAGGTGTATTAGGGGGTAAATCGATAATACTAGGAAATGTTTACTCTCCGAATAAAGGGCAGATTAAATTTCTTAAGAAAGTTTTTGCCAAATTGACTGCCTATAATTCCCCTTATGTGGTCATTGGCGGAGATTTTAATGTTCCCTTATCGCAGCAGGAAGATAGATCTCATCCGTCCTCTGACTCTTCAGCTCATGCTCTATCCAGGGCAGCCCGCCAATTATTTAATCAGGTTCCATTGTATGATGTCTGGCGAATAGAACACCCGAGAGAGAGGCGGTTAGTTTCTATTCTGCTGTTCATAAGGTGCATGTACGGTTGGATTATTTTTTGGTCTCTCAGCCCTGTCTTAGCACATCTTATGCTTCTGACATTGCCTCTATTACATGGTCGGACCATGCCCCAATTCAGCTTTCCTTAAATTTATTGAGCTGTCCAAGTAGGACTCCGCATTGGCGGCTCAATGAGACTTTATTGCACGACAAGGACACATGTAAAACTGTTGAAAACTCGTTGACTGAATTTTTTGCGCTAAATAATGGCTCAGTTGACTCCATAGCTACTCTCTGGGAAGCTCATAAAGCGTCTATTAGAGGCTCCCTGATTGCTATCTCTTCTGCTAAAAAACGAGCCCAGAGACAGAAACTGCAGGAGCTCACACGTCAGCTCCAATTATTAGAAACTCAATATAATCTAACTACTTCAGATCAATTACTATTAGAAATACTTGCAAAACGTGGGGAGCTTAAAATTTACCAACTACAAGAAGTAGATAAGGCTCTAATCTGGACTAGGCAAAAGATGTATGAGATGGGTAATAAACAGCATACCCTTTTAGCGAGGAAGCTGAGAGATCAAAAAGTACAATCTGCTATTAGAGCTATACGATCCTCGAAGGGCCACCTGTTATATAGCTCTGATCAAATTGCGGAACAATTTTATGAGTATTACACTGCCTTATATAATTTGCCGAATACTGATGTGACCACATTGCCTCAGTTGAATGATTTTTTTGTAAAGGCAAACTTGCCTATGTTTCAGGCCGCAGACCTAGAGATTCTGAATCGGGATATTACTTTAGAGGAAGTCACGAACAACCTGAAAACTTTTCCGAATGGTAAAACACCTGGGCCCGATGGTTTCCCATATCAATATTATAAACTTTACCAGCATATTTTATCCCCCTATTTGGTTCAACTTTTTAATAGTTATTTGCAAGGTATGCCCATTCCTCACTCTGACCTTACGTCATATCTTTCTTTAATACCGAAGGAGGGCAAGGATTTAACGAGTTGTTCCAATTACAGGCCAATTGCTCTCTTAAATTCCGATTTAAAAATCTTTACAAAGATCTTAGCGAATCGCCTAGCCCCATTACTTCCTAAACTGATCCATGGGGATCAGGTTGGGTTTATTCGGGGACGTCAATCTGGAGACAATACGAGGCGCATTATAAATTCTATTGAGCTCTTGCAAAGACGTGGCGTTCCGGCCTTGATACTTAGTTTGGACGCCGAGAAGGCCTTTGATCGCCTGGACTGGTCCTATATGTTCGCCCTTTTACATCATTTAAAGTTACAAGGTCCTTATCTGACAGCCTTAGGCCTCTTATACTCTAAACCTACTGCATATCTTAAATTACCTGGACAACTCTCTCGCCCTATAGTGATTTCCAATGGCACACGTCAGGGATGCCCTTTATCCCCCTTGCTCTATGCTTTAAGCATAGAACCCTTGGCAGCCAGTATTAGGGCTAACCCGGATATTAATGGACTGCGGATAGGTGCTGAACATCTTAAAGTAGCACTATATGCAGATGATGTTATTTTGACCCTTACCACACCGCAAAGCTCCCTTAGAGCTCTCCATGAGCTATTGGACCAATATAGTGTGATCTCTCATTATAAAATTAATAGCTCAAAAACTGAAGCTCTACCTATACATATTTCTGAGGTGATGCGCTTAACTCTACAATCCACTTATACTTATAAATGGAAGGCGGACTATATTACGTATCTCGGCACTAAAATTACCCCTCGGTCTGAAGATCTCTTTAAACTAAATTTTGTTCCACTTGCTCGGGTGATTAAAGGGAACCTACAGAAATGGTCCAATATGGCTATTTCCTGGTTCGGTAAAATAGCCTCAATCAAGATGACTCTACTCCCTAAATTTCTCTATCTTTTTGAAACTTTACCTATAGACATCCCCATTTCTTTTTTCCGAGATTTGCAAACTGCTTTCCATAAATTTGTATGGGGTGGTAAGTCCCATAGGATTAATAAACATACTTTGGGTACGTCAACGCGCCAGGGAGGGCTAGGTGTGCCTATATTGCAGAAATACTATGAGGCTGCCCAGTTACGACAGGTGTTGGCGTGGACATTTTGGTCCTCGGACCTTATTTGGGTAAAAGTGGAGAGTGCTTTGTTTCAACCATACCATCCCAATGCTTGGTTCTGGGCGCCTTTCAAGATTCCGAAACTGGAGATACCGATGCAATTTGGAATAGAATGAAGTTGAAATTTAAACTGTGCTCTCCTTTTTCCCCATTATTGGCACTTTCCGGAAATCCCCTATTTCCCCCAGCCATTTCCACTCCTTTTAATAGCTTTGGGGAGGTCACTTCTCTGTTTCAAGTCAGGGATGTCTTGGACACTTCGCTGCGATCTATGCTTACCTACAATGATGTTCAGTTGAAGCTTCCAAATGCGCAGTTACGTTGGTTTATGTATTTCCAAATTAGGCATTATGTGTTACCATTCACTCAATATTTTAAGAATAATCTACCTACTGCTTTTGAACAATTAGCTTATAAAGGCCTTCCTCAAACGAAATTAATATCGAAAATTTATGCTATGATTAATGACCCCTTTGGTATACCAGACTACAAACATTCTTATATGGTGAAATGGGAAAAGGCCCTGAATTTGGTCATTACTCAGGAGGAATGGGAATCTGTCTGGAATAATGCTAAGCGTAGTGTGACATGTACCAAGCAGAAGGAGAATATCTATAAAATATTGATGCATTGGTACTTAACCCCAGTGCGGTTGAACAAAACCTTTCCCGGGGTTTCTGATTTGTGCTGGAGATGTGGTGAAGCCCCGGGAGATGTTTATCACATATTTTGGAATTGTGCATTGATTCAACCGTTTTGGGATGACATTTTAGCCCTTGTGCGAAAGTTTACGCATGAGGACATACAGAAGGATGCTTTTACATTTTTGCTGGGCAAACCGGTTTTAGGGCTTACGGTAGCTCAACAAAAATTGCTCAATCATGTGCTTACGGTAGCTAGGATTTCTATTGCAGCTAAATGGAAAACACCCAATCTTCCTTCCCTACGTGAAATCTGTCTGAAAGTGAATAGTAATAAGGATTTTGAATATAGGATTGCATACATTAAGAATACGATTCCCAGTTTTCTGAAAATCTGGTCGGCCTGGGTGTTACTTTCCACTGATTCGGTCTAACTGCAGGGTCGCTAAGGGTACTCACTTTGATTTTGCTGACAATGATGCTGCTATTTTATGGTTAAGGGTCTGTAAGGTTACGGCTATTATTTGTTATTTATTATTATTTTTTATTTACTGTTTACTATTTTTTATTGTTTTCTTTTGCTTTGTTTTGTTTTCTTTTATTTTGCTGTTATTGTTCATGGTCACTGCGTTGACCTTATTGGTTGGCTTATTTGTAAGCAATAGTATATAATGTTCTTACTTGTGCCTTCACTCACTACTTTTGATAAACATTTGGGTCGTGACTCTTCCTCCAACGTCATGTATGTTCTTTGCTATTTTTGTTCTAGCACTTGGGCTGCGGAGCTCTTAAATTTCAAATAAGGCCTAATTAGTACATGTTGTTTGGGAGGAGTCACGTGGAGCAAGTAAAGTGCTGCATATATTGTTTGGTGCTCCTTTCATTATGTCTTATTGATGTTGTATGGATGTATGCTTGCACTTTATCCATTTTTTGACATGTGTCTCCTTCACTGTGATTGTATTTCTTTTTCTTTTGAGAAAACAAATAAAAATCTAAGTTACAAAAAAAAAGAAACAATTGGAATAAAAACAAACATGTTTTGAATCCAGAATTAAAGAGGCAGAATACAGAGCAATATGAGATATAGGATAATAAGCAATGTTGCTAAACAAGCCAGAGGCTCCTTTACTGTTGGCATTCAGAAAATTGTGTGTTTATCATTCAACACAAAGATCACAATTCATTCGATTTGTCTTGCAGTTTATACAAAGCCCTATAAGGCATTAATTCAACTCCAAAGACAAGCAGCACAGATAATACTTCAGCTAAAAATGGTGGAACATTTGCTGTGTTTTATGCGGCGTATGATATATTATTGTGCAGAAATAATCTATAATAGAAAATATTTCTGTTTTATTTCCAAATGCAACTATTTAAGAGATACACTTTATCATTGCCGTAGAGATTGTATGTTGATTAAAAATTATTGGCTATCTATCTCCTAGGCAGATGTCATCATAACTAATGTTAAATGTTTACATGAACTTTCCCTCCTGGATTATAATAGACTTGGAACTATATCCTAAAGATCAATACAATGCTTAGTGCAATGTTTCTCATTGCAGAACAATCAGTAGGAAACCTATAGATCTAAATAGACAGGACCATTATTGAGCTCTATGTTTGCATGTTATTGCTACTCTTCTATTCCAGAAAAAAACTGCAGTTTTTTAATTGAGGTTACTTTCCCTAGAAATGTTAAGTCGATGAGGCCAAAGGAACAATAAACAGGTTTATTAGTTTAATGCTTCATTAATGAAGAATATTATACTGTATTTTCTTAGGTTAATATCATGAAGAGAAATGCTAGAAATTACTAGTCCATACTACCTTCCATTGGCCTTACATGGAAACCTTCTTACAACAGTGGAACAGGTTGTCTTTTAACCCAAACAGGAGCGCTAGAAAACGCCCCATATGCTACATATTAATTTTGGCAAAAAACATGAATATATATTTTTTTAAATTTGAGTTTTCTCCTAGTGAGCTTCTAAAAGTAATCAATGGGTCAATATTCAACTTTGAAACTGTTCTATTTGGGAGGTTTTTTTTTTTTAAACATTCACATTTCTGGAAATGAATGCAATTGTTTTTTTCTCCTCAAATTAACATAATTGTGTTTTAAAATCAATTGATTCTAGCATCATGCTGGCAATAAAGTTTTTTTTGTTCCCACTTGTACTGAAAAACATGAAATCCAAGATGCTTCACGATTCAGCCTCTTGCCATTAGGGATGTAGCGAACTGCCGATTTGGTGTTCGCGAACGCCGTTCGCGAACACCGGCAAAAAATGCGAACGTTCGCAGACAGTTCGCGAACTTCGAACACCCGCTAAAATCGTTCGATTCGAACGATCGAAGGATTTTAATCATTCGATCGAAGGATTTTCATTCGAATCGAAGGATTGAAGGATCAAAGCCATTCGATCGAATGCTTTTCATTCGATCGAATGCTTTTCATTCGATCGAATGCTAAAATCATTCGAATCGAACGATCGAACGTTTTAAGCATTCGAACTAATGAAAAATCATTCGATCGAACGTTTTAAAAATCGTTCGATCGTTCCATTAGAACGATTTTTAGCGTTCGATTGAATGAAAATCATTCGATCGAATGCTTACAATCGTTCGATTTTTAGTGGTCAAAGGAATTCGAATGGTCGAATGGTCGAACGATTTGTATTCGAATCGAACGCGAACTCAAAATGCGAACGTTCCCAAACGTTCGCGAACATTCGGCGGACGCGAACGGTCGAAGTTCGCGCGAACTAGTTCGCAGCAGAACAGTTCGCTACATCCCTACTTGCCATAACAGGAACATGAGTGCAAATAGACACATAAACAAAGAAATAATTTACCTAACGTACACCAGAGAACACATAAGGGGTCATTGAAGAAGCTAGTGCAATGTTACGAATGGGTAGGGGGGTGCCTATGTACCTCTTCCACCGGCACCTTATGAATACAATGTTGTTGAATGCAGGCAGTGTTGTATTCAATGGGTAGTTATAGTTTTGGATTGGAGAGACCTATGACAATCAATCAATAGAGGAATTCAAAGTGACAAATTATGTACATTGTGTCAATTTTTTACCCGTATAGTATACTATCTCAGAGGATGTAATTGAGCCCCATATAAACACATGGGGGTATATTTATCAAAGAGTTATCTATTGGATTTTTAAAAGAGTATTTATCAATGGGTGAAAGTGAAAGTTCACCCTTTGATAAATACGCCTTTAAAAATCCCATAGAAATGGATGGAGAGTGGCAGAATTTCACTCTAGTGGACTGTGGTGATCTCTAACTTCACTCTTTGATAAATATACCCCAAAGAGAATAAGCAGATTCTAAGGTTTTCTATTGTAGTAATTAGTACCGGACTCTACACAGCAAATATTGGCCCTGGAATTTGGGTTACAGAATGTGTGCTTTCTGCTCTAACTGTAGTTTATGCAGAGAATACATTATTCTTATGATTACAGGCAGCTGTTTTTTTGTAACATTATCTGTGATCATTGAGTGCAGGCATCTGGCAGGATTATATATCTGTCTGAATAAGTACAATCCATTTATCTTGTCTTCATCAAGTGTTTTATCTTGAAAATCTGACACTTTGTTAGAAAACAACATGAATATGACAGTTGTTTCAGCAGCATAGAAACAAGGTTTTTTTTATGCTGTAGCATGATGGCTTTTTCCAACAGTCTATGACTGTGGCACATCTTGTTTATCATGTTTAAATGCAAATTAATTGGAAATTGCATTAAAATAAGGGATGGTTTTATGCGTTTTAATCTTTGATTTCAGTGTATTCCTGCTTATCCATAAGTAAGGAAATAAATATTCCATTTACTCACTTGTATGACCTCTTTGATTGGTATTCACTTTTAAGAAACTTGAAAATTAAAATTCACTTATTGTTATTGTAAATTGTGCTGAGATCAATGACTTAAAGTACTGGATAGCTGCTAGTCCAGGGAGAGAGAATGTGCTGCTCACTGATCCAGGTTAGATCTTTTTCAGAATTGTAAAAGATGTCCAAAAGAGTTGATATTTGTCTAGTGACGCACACAATTGGATTAAGCTGTTGCTGTTGCAGTTAATTATGCTGAAGCATAATTTACAAGTACCCCCTCTTGTAAATTATAAGGATATTATAGGGGAGTTTCATGACCATATAAAAACATGAAGCCGAAGGTCATGGAATTCTGAGGTAACTTCTAATATCCTCATATTTTGCAACTGGGGGTAGTTTATATATTATAATACACAAGTTTCAGTGAGTTATGTGACAGAAATGACATCAGAACTCACAGTTTATAACTAATGACATCAGAACTCACTGTTTATAACTAATGACATCAGAACTCACCGTTCATAAGGATATCATTTACAATATATTCATAGCTTTTTTGTAAATACACAAAAGCCATGAATATCTTGTAAATTATAAACAGAGAGTGCTGATGTCATCAGTAATAAACGGTGAGTTCTGTCACATGACTCACTTTATAATAAATAAAGTACCCCCAGTTGCAAAATATGAGGATATTAGAATTTACCTTCAGCCTTGTGTTTTTATATGGTCATGAAACACCTCAGTAACTTGTAATATCCTTATAATTTACAAGAGGGGGTACTTTATTCACTATATATACATACAGCAACACTTGATATAATTGGAAATGTTCAGATTAGTGCTGGAAAGGCAGATGGATGTAAACTGCTGCTTTGTCACAGTGATACTATTTGTAGTCCGTTTCATAATAAGCAATGGAGAAGTCTTTAAGAGCAAAAGCAGCAAAATACTTGAAGAATGACACCTTATCCTGCTTGATGAAAGGAAACTTATAAACTGGAAATAACAAAACTGGAAAAACTTACCATTGCAGCAAAGAGGAATTTGTCAGGAACACAATGGGGGGAATTCACAAAAGTGTCGGGAATGAAAAAATGTCTTTAAAATGTCATAGAAAATGTCGTAGCAACATCCGACAAATTCACAGAGCATTTCTCCGCCAGCAAGGAGCAGATACACCTACCAGAAAAATGAGAAAAATGTGGCCATTCTCATTTTTCTGGTAGGTGTATCCGCTCCTTGCTGATATCTAGCCTGCTATATACAACTAATGGGTGGTTGATATTCTATGCTATTTTTTAACATTGTATAAATTATGCCATGTGTTGTATGGCGCTGTCTATGTAAAATGTTTTTCTTAATATAATGCATAAAAGTAAAAATAATTTTTTCAAACCACCCTCTCATCAAATTGTATTTATTTTGAGTGTGCAAACATGCAGATATAAATTAGAGAGCCCAGAACAGTCAGCAGGTGCACTTTCATACTTTTGTAACAATTTAAGATAAGCAAAGAAGTAATTGTAACAATTTAAGATACGCAGGTCTCTTGGGTAAACAGTGATTTGCAGCTTAAAGGACAATTCACCTTCATTAGCAAAACACATAAAAAACACAGAAATGTGTTCATTAGGGGCTGTGGCCACAAAAATGGGCATAGTCAAAATATTTTGCGCCGCAAATCTTTTTGTCCCTCTTTCTATTTCCAAACTGTTGGGAGGTAAGCTGAAGCCTTAGTAAAATTAGTAAAATTTGTAATAACATATAGCTTAGTGCAAAGGATCCTACAGGCCAGAGATCTGGCAATTCAGTGAACAAATATCAAGCTGAATAACCTGGTTGGTCCTTAAGTGCCCACTCTAACTCGTATGCAATGTAAAATAAATGTCTTTATTTTTTACCAAGATCCTAATCCTGCTAAAAATACATTATCAAAATCAATAACCACACACTGCATCAGTTTTATTGACTGGTCAACCTTTCTTCATATAGTCTCTGGTGCTATGATCCAAACCTATCAGATTATGTTCAAGACGGTTATCCTGTGATACATTTTGGAAAATGTTGATTTTTTTCCTTGCTAGATATGTGGCCATAATGTCACATCATTCTTATTTACACTTTAGTTGTACAAATATATTAAAATGAATATCTATACTGAAAGTTTTTTGGCAAGCACTAATTAATTTTTAAACTGAGTAGCATTTTTCCGTTGCACTGTAAAAAAACAAAAAACAAAAAAGTTTTGAATGTTTATGTAACATATAAAACATCCTCTCACACTTTTATTTAATCTTTTAAGTTCAGAAAAAAAACCTCATTTTGAATAACATTCCACCAGATTTTGTCCTCTGTTTGTTTTGTAGCTCACTATATTAATCTCAATGCCATGAACATAAAACTTAATTCAAGCAACACACAACAGCTAGGCTAGGCTCTGCCATAAAACAAGTGGCATGTGGTTATATATTATTTTGACAAAGTGCATAGTACATTAAGACTTCATACTATGCTTTCAGGCACAGAGAGTTTCTGAGATGATTTTATCTTCTCACTATTTTCTTCCACAGAGATATGACTGCACATGGCTTATTCTAGACAGTGATCCCATTTTTGTTTTTTTATTCATATTTTCAAGATTTTAATATGTCATTTTGCTAAAAGTAATAATGAATATGCAAATTCAACAGTGACAGTAGAATAATGTCATTTTTTTTGCCAAAAGGAACACATGTGTCACTAATTCAACCAATGGAATTTGTGTCAGGGCAAGACATGTCATATATAGCTGCAGATGTCAAAATGTACATCTGATAAAAAATGTCATACAAATGAAAATTTGTTTCAGCACATTTTTATTATGTTAGTCTGGTCTAACAGAACAACCTTGTGCAAATAGTAGGAATAGGGAAACTCTTCAAAACAAGAATTCAAAAATTGATAACTGATAATTGATAAAATGTAAACTTATTTGAAAAATGGGTCAAGCATATCTATTCATATTCTGTAAGGTACAAATATTTTCCTTTTTATGTTCAATTAATCATATGCCTATGCTTCAGCAGAAAACTTATAAGAATGCATGTAGACTGTATGTAGACCACTTTACCACTTCCATTAAGTAAAAAGATGTGTATAATTATTTCATTTAACAAGATGGCAGTGATGAGAGGGGGGAGGGGCAGGTGGTGATAAATAAGAAAGAACATTTAAATTATTGCACTCACACCTGGACAGTCACTGCTCTATCATCTCTCCTGGAATAATAGTAGGACAGCAGATCAATACTAAGGCTGAATTATATCCTCTATTTAAGGGTTTTTACATTTACAGGATATAATTAAATGTCAAATACATTATTTTTGGTCAAATTTCAGGGATGAAAAAATTAAGTTGTGATTGTGATTGTCTTCTTCAAAAACACAAATGCTTCTCTAAGCAGATTCCTCCTTCTTTATTAATTAACTAAAAGAGAGTAACAGTGCAATGTTGCTTAAACAGTGATCTGCTTGACAGAGAACAGCTGTTGTAAAGTATGCAAATCAAACGATTGTAAGGTAACTTTGAAGTCACAACCACACAAAATAAATGTTTTAATCATGGCAATCATATGAGCCACAGCATATGCCTTTATAGTACATATTCTTTATTCATTATATATTATTATATAGCAGCACAAATATATGCAATGTAAATTAGAAAGTGAAAATAACTAAGTGCTAGGTGCCTCAATATACATGAAGAGCTTACAATCTATTAGCAAGGAGATAGACACAATAATGGAAAAGGGGAAACAAATGCATAGATCAAGGACATGTTGCTGCAGAGGAAGTCTAGCAAAATGCTTTTCTAAGTGATTTGTAAGGAGCTTTTAGAAAAGGGCACATGTGGGAGATGTCCTAAGCAAGATAGTAGAACATTTCAGAGGCGTGGTGCAATATATATTTTCACCCTGTGTTTCTATTAATAAATGTTAGGAACTCTCTAAGTACAGTTGTGTTCAGATTAATAGCAGTCCGACATCACAAAGAGAAATGGTGCAACATTTTGTGGACTGATGAAACCAAGATTGTTCTTTTTGGGTCAAGGGGCTGCAGGCAGTTTATCAGATGACCCCAAACACTGAATTAAAGCTATAGTATACTGTGAAGACAGTGATGGGATGTTTCTCATGCTATGGTGGTGGGCCTATTTATCACGTACCAGGGATCATGGATCAGTTTCAGTACATCAAAATACTTGAAGAGGTCATGTTGTCCAATGCCAAGGAGGAAATTCCTTTGAAATGGTTGTTTCAACAAGACAACAATCCCAAACACACCAGTATACCAGAAACATCTTGGTTCCAGACCAACAAGATTGACATTATGGAGTGGCCAACCCAATCCCCAGACCTTAATCCAATAGAAAAGTTCTGGGGTGACATCAAAAATGCTGTTTCTGAGGCAAAACCAAGAAATGCAGAAGAATTGTGGAATGTAACAGGTGCCAGAAGTTGGTCAACTCCATGAAACACAGATCGGCAACTGTTCTCAAAAACAGTAGTTATACAACTAAATATTGGGTTCAGCGATTCAAAGGAAAGCAAAATCTTGAAACATTTTTCAGTTTATACAGTGAATGAGTTTGTAAAGAAGAATGCAGACTACTATTTTTGGAACAGCCTTAAATTCCCTTTTAAAGGAATAAAACACATTTGATACATTTTTCTTCATGTTCTGATTTGGAATAGAATGTGCAATGTTCCCAATGCCTTTGTGTGTATGGAAATAAAAGCTATTTTAAGCTTTATTCACTTTTTAAACACACTGCTATTATTCTGAACACAACTATACATTGGTCATCCACTGACTGAGAATATATGTTATTTCCTCAGTACAGTCTGCAATGACCTGGACTAAATGTAAAAATTCTGATCATGTAAATATTCTAATCATAACTTGTATTTTACCTGGAAGATGCCAATAACAGTACTTGTATTAAAAAAGGGTTAGAAAAATATAAAGCTTTCAAGATACTGTGCATGATTTACAAAAGTGGGAATTTAGTTAATATGCAAAGGCTACAATTAAATTTAAAAGAGTGTAGAAAAGACACGATCACTATGAATTAATTATGTGTATTTCAGTAAATTCATTTAGCATAAACCAACAGCTCAGTTTGGTTGTGGTTTCAAATTAAACAGTTTGATATTTTACATGGGCATGTAAAAATCTCACAAATTTTGCCTCTGCCATGCCATTAAACTCATACAAAGAATGCACCTTTGAAGTTATTTAATTTCCATGAGAATGTCACTATACAGCACTTTACAGGAACCACTGCCCCAGGAGTATTGTGTTGTCACATCACTAATAAAATCATATAAAATACAATAAGTTCAGAAAAGTATAAAATACCTATTGAATGATACACTTATGATCTTCTTGCTTACCTCACAAGTTACAGAATATATTATACTGTACATAATTGCTCTTTACATACAGCAGAGTATAACATAACCCTGCTATTTACATGTTTGAGTACCCCACAAGTTTAGACAAATATATTAATAAAATAATTTACTAAAGCCAAAATGGTGGTAACATAGTTTAGGCTTGAGTTCTACATTACTGTAGTCTTTCCTAATGAAGGATTTTAGCAGAAGATATGTACTGTATTTTTGTCATTCCCTTCACTACTGTGTTCTGAGTACAACCTGCATTTGTTTTGTTACAATTAAATACTTTATGATGCAGTGTGTGTTTATATTTTCTCTTTTAATGAAACAATGAACTTTATAAGTATTTGCTGACAGCTATACATTAAAAATTCAATTTCTTACATTATTTTGCTCTATGCATCATATAGAAATGAAAATACATCCCAAAAGTGATGGCACATCAACATATTCAAAGTCTAATCATTTTATTGGAAGGAAGACTATCAAAGTCACTAGGGAGCCAACTTAATTATCTCTAGGGGTTGTGCCTGGGTATTAGCATGCCCGGTTGCATTCATGCAACTATTTAAATTTTAAATCATTTCTGAAATAATCAAGTTACTCTTCACTATCGCCCTCTCAGCATATGTCTCTCTTCAGCTTTGAGTCTGATTTTGAATGACTGCTAAATCAATATATCTTTTAGGGTGCTCCTTTTGCATAGAAGATGTATTAGAGCTCACACTTAAAATCTCCAGAAAACCTGTTTCTCTACATGCAGGGTTTGTCCCAAAGTCAGTTATTTTGTTAGGTTTGTGTGCTGCAATGAATTATGTGAGTTAGCTCTAATACATGCTTCTCTAATATAAGCATTATATAATAAATGCTAGGTAATGGAACCCCCATAAAAGATATTTTGGATCTGTCAATGAAAATCTGACACCCAACTGCTGCATGAAAAGACAATGAAATGCAACAAATGCTGAGAGAGGGATAGTGATAGTGAAGATAAACTTGATAAACTTGATTTGGTATATCATTTTTATTGATTATATTTAGAAAGTTTCTTTTTTTAGTATGATGAAGTTTATATTAAATGATCCTGTTTATGATAGTTGCCCTTTAAGCCTCCAGTGAGTCAAAACTCAAGGCCGCTTGTTTTATCCTCACTTAGCATTCACTGCCAATTGCTAGACTAACAGTATTTTAACATAATCATGTAAGGTTACCAGGGTTTTATTAAATGGAAGATCTTAGCCTGGAAAAGAAAATGGAGTAGGGGTTTTATACTGGGTAAAATGAAGCAGCAATGCAACTTAAATAAGTGTATGCACCAACATTACCATTTGGTTGTGGATATTCAGTTTTAGGACAAGCTTTACAGAAGGCAGGGCTTGTTTAAAAAAGACTCAAGCTCCAAAACATATTTTAGCTATTTTTAGGCAATAGGAAGGAATCCCAATACATATACAGATAAAGGACACTTAGATGTAGTAATGTTACATGCCCTTAAGAGCAGTATAGAAGTTATCCTTAGAAGTATATACAGATACATATACAGATAAAGGACACTTAGGGGCTGATTCACTATGGGTCGAACATCGAGGGTTAATTAACCCTCGATATTCGACTAGGAATTGAAATCCTTCGACTTCGAATATCGAAGTCGAAGGATTTAGCGCAGAAAATAAAGGATAATTCCTTCGATCGAACAATAAAATCCTTCGAATCGAACCTTCCCCATAGGCTAACATTGACTTCGGTAGCTTTTATCTGCCGAACTAGGGGGTCGAAGTTTTTTTTTAAAGAGACAGTACTTCGACTATCGAATAGTCGAACGATTTTTACTACGAATCCTTCTATTCGAAGTCGTAGTCGAAGGTCGAAGTAGCCCATTCGATGTTCGAAGTAGCCCAAAAAAAAATTCGAAATTCGAAGTTTTTTTTACTTCGAATCCTTCACTCGAATTTAGTGAATCGGCCCCTTAGATGTAGGAATGTTACATGCCCTTAAGAGCAGTATAGAAGTTATCCTTAGAAGTATTGTTTTTAACAGCTGTTGCTCTATTTACATTTTGTAGCTATTGGTGTGCCTTTATCAGAAATGGTATGCGTGTTTGCAAACTCATCTGTGTGTAAAATAGTGACCCGTCACTTCTTCTGACTAGTTAATACAAACTGCTGGTACCTTGCTATGGTTTGATAGACTTTGTAAATTGCAAAATTGTTGGCTTTAATAAAATCTTTCTTTGGTAAGATAATTTGGATCCTTAAAAAGTTTTTTTTTAATTTTATTCTGCATTGTATGCAGGCAAGTTTGAGAGGCTTAAAATGGGTTTGTTTGTTTTTTGCCTTCCTCTGGTTAGGCAGGTTATATATATAGATTTAAAGACGGAAACGCTAAAATTAAGTAAGCTTTATCAGAAAGATCTACATAAATACAACAGTAAACCCTCAAAATAATGCTGCTCTGAGTCCTCTGTCAAAAGAAACACCACATTTCTTTCCTTCTATTGTGTACACATTGGCTTCTGTATCAGACTTCCTGTTTTCAGCATAAACCTCCAGGGCTTGAGCATGCTCAGTTTGCTCCTCTGCCCCTCCCTGCTGAAATCTGTGCCCAAAGCTACGAGTGAGCAGGGAAACTCAGGCAGGAAGTGATGTCACACCAAGAAAATATGGCAGCTGCTATCCTAAACAAACCGAGAGAGCGTGTGGAACTGTTTACTCCGGTATGGTAAAGCATTATACAGCATAAATAGTGTTATAGTTTGCACTATTGTGGCTTATCTATTGACAATAAACTGTTTTGCTGGCTTTCCTTCTCCTGGACTTGATGGAAGTGTCTTTTTTTCAACCAAATTTTTCATGTATGTATTAGTATTCTCTGTAAGCTGATGTTTTTCAACTCATTTTTGATTTTGTGTGGAGCATATGTTTGAATAGACCAGCAAGGTAATATTAGCCATTATATTTGCATTTCTCAAGGTGTATTTTGAATGCCTCATAGAGAGATGGCAGCGCACTCTACTAAATATCAATTGAAGATTACTTTACCTTTTAAAGGTGGTGTGTGGGATTAGAATAGCTTGATATGTTGAATTGAAAAATTGTCCCTGTTTTGAATGTTTTAAATGCCTATTGCAGGCATTTTGCAAATTACAATACACAATCATGTTTTTTAAAGAGGCATGGGGAAGAGCAGCATATCATTCCCAGAATGTAATGGTTCTCATTTAAAGCCCCAATTGGAGCTACAGGGATTCATTTTCAGTCTAGAAACTAGAAACAGCATTGAAAGTGAGAAATAATTTACTGCTTACAAGCCCAGAATTAGTTTTGTTATATTTTCCACTTAAGCTAATATAAATGCTTGTATAAAAGAACGAAAAACAATTTTTAGAGTTTATCGACTGTCAGAAATTTTGTAAAAATATCAATAACGCCTGGTGTAAATTCAGGAGTAACAAGAAATACACACACACAAACAAATGAATGAATTATTGGACAGTATATTTGATGTATTTTATATTACTCATTTGACCTCCCTCAGAGTTCCTTCCACAATGTTTTTAGACACGTCAACTTAGTTAGTAACATTGTATGCATCCAATTGTTACGTGTCCTACATAGTTTAGATGGTACTATTGTTTACATTTATCTGCAATATGTTATAGGTATTTTAGATGGTAACACTATATGCACTTGAAAGAGATATCATGTATACAAATGTTTTTTAACCTTTACACTAGTTTTTCCAGTTTTTACACTCAAGATTTTAAGATGTTTAGGCACTAAATGCCGCACAGATGGATATTTCATATATGTCAATGAATAGTGGTTATTCAACCTGTGTGAGACGATTATAATCACTTGTAGAAATATACCTTAATGGTCCACTTATATGTGATATTTTGATTAGGGATCTACCCTGATTGGTTGAGGGGGTTATTTAATGATGTGTTGCATTTCCTGTCACTATCCTGACGACGGCTCTCTGTGAGCCGAAACGCGTTAATATACCATGCACGGCGAAGTTGCCTCTTCGGGCTACTATAGAAAACGCATTGCCGCGTGTGCATTAGCGCGGCTACATTTCATTGTAGCCTATGGGGAAAAATGCTGAGGCAGTTCGGGGAGATAGTCACTCAAAAGACGAGGCGATTAGTCGCCAGGCGACAAAATCTCCCCGAATCTCCTCGTGTGGACTAGCCCTAAAAAGTAGAACAATGAGTCCAATGTACAAAGCATACAGTATAAATAGAGTTATTTTCTGTTCCTAGTAATTTACATGTAATGGCTGAATAGCCACCATACTTAATGAAGTCAAGTGAAATGGTGAAAATACTGATGCCAATGGTAAATGAAGTGGACTTATATTTATATATACAGTAATATTACTGTTCTCATTTTCACTATAATTTGGTGCTGCGATTGAATGGTTTATACAATATCTGCTTGGTTCACGAAAACTTGATAAGAAATAACTTTTCTCCTTCTGTGCATTTCTTTTTCAATCCATTCCACTTCATATTACTATGACCTTTATAGTTCTAGGGTTGAAAGCAATGCACCGGCATTATGGTAACTTACTGACTAAGCTGCACACTCAATTTCAAAATCTAATTTAGGGTTCCAAGTTCAGCAGATAAAGGGTGAATGAAACTGTCCAGACCCCTGTCTTATGAAATGTTAAAGAGATGAAAATACTATTTGTTTGACCTTTGCAGATAGTAAGGCAGAAGACTGAAAATAAAATCTGCTAACTACATTTGGGTCTGCTTTTATCGTCACCTCAATTACAGACAGAACAAAAGACAAAGAAATCTCTTTGGCAGGACTTACTAACCTCTGTAGAGAAACAATCAGATTGATATGTTAGCCTGATCTAGATTCGCTTACTTGTGTGATTTCAGAAGTAAAGTTTTTAAGACTTTTAAGTGCTTGCCTTCATGTCCCAAATAATATTTACATCTTACTGAGCAGCTCTCAATAAACTGAGTTGTTTACAAGATGAAGGGAAAAATACCTTTACAGCTGCAAATGTATTTTGAAACCTGATTTAAATGATAAATAAGTTATAGTCAGGGGTTCTATTGTCTGAAATGTGTTGTGAAATATAGACACAGTGAATTTGCTGTGGTTCTCCAGAGTTTATTTTAAAGCTGTCTGAAATGTGCCCTGGATGTAGACATGAAGTAGTTCCATCACTATATACTGAACAGGAAGGTATGAGGTGACTTCTAACATTTTATTATTCAATAGAATATTGATCAGTAATAGGGATGTAGCGAACTGTTCGCCGGCGAACTAGTTCGCGCGAACTTCGACTGTTCGCGTCCGCCGAATGTTCGCGAACGTCGCGCGACGTTCGCCAATTGGTGTTCGCGTTCGATTCGAAGTAAAATTTCGTTCGACCATTCGACCATTCGACCGTTCGATCGCTAAAATCGAACGATTTCCATTCGTTCGAACGATTATAAGCATTCGATTGAATTAAAATCATTCGATCGAATAGCTTTGATCGTTCGATTCGAACGAAAATCCTTCGATCGTACGAATAAAATCCTTCGATCGTTCGATCGAACGATTTTATCGAGCGTTCGAAGTTCGCGAACTGTTCGCGAACTGTTCGCTTTTTTGCCGGTGTTCGCGAACGGCGTTCGCGAACACATTAACGGCAGTTCGCTACATCCCTAATCAGTAATACACTATGTGCCTGTGTTTCAAGCTCAGCGACCTAGCAGCATTCAGCCTTATGTTTTCATGCATGGATCACAAGATTCTAGGTTTTGGTAAATTACACCTCCCAGCACCCCCTGAGAGTATTCAGCTTTTGCCACTATTTGGTTATATGTAAGGTTAACCTAGCAATACTGCATAAAACATTTTAAAAAGGACTGTGTAAAATAAACATTAACACTAGTGATGGGAAATACAGTTGCATTTTGCTTTGCCCAAAAAATATGCCAAAATGCATTGGTCATTGGAAAGGCTAAATTACATTATTGTTAAGGTGTTTTTAGCCCTACTGTGTTAGAGAAGCTTATTTCCACTATGCTACTACTATTCTTCATAGAAATGAAGGCTCCTATGTTGCCAGTTTCTTACAAACATGGCAACTTGGCAGCTCCTTCGGGTGGCCATACAAGGGCAGATTTAAGCTGCCAGTTTGAGACTGCCAACGGGCCTTCCTGACCGATATGTGGTCAAAAATAAGCTAGATATCAATAGGGCAGGGTTGTGATGTAGAGGGGCAGGGCTATGAAGTGGCCTAACATTACATGGTCAATATCAGGGAATCCTGCCCAGTATTCCTAAGTTGGAAACCAGGCAGGCAGTTTTGACAAACCAAACCGCCCCCTGGGAGCCTATGGTTCACGGTGTACACAAACAAACCAAACCAACCATTCATATTAGGATGAGACAATGGATAGGGTTGCCAACTGTCTGATTTTTACTCAGACAGCCCGTTTTTTTGAAGGGCCTGGACTAGGGGAAGTGGAGGGAAGAGGTATGTCCCCAGTATCTTCTTCATCTATGTGCCTCTTCTGCCTACCCCTAGATTCGGCCGTGTGATAACCTGTATTTCCTATATTATATAAGGCTACTGTTGAGCTGTGGTAAAAAGTGAAATGGTAACAAGCACAGACAGAGGTATCTTTTGAAAACTGACAAGTCACTTATAGTGCAAGAAGTGGATCCATTACCCGGAAACCCCTCATCCAAAAAGCTCCGAAATTTGGAATGGCCGTCTCCCATAGACTTCATTTTATCCAAATCCAAAATTTTAGAAATTATTTCCTTTTTCTCTGTAATAATAAAACAGTAGATTGTACTTGATCCCAACTAAGATATAACTAATCCTCATTGGAAGCAAAACCAGCATATTGGGTTTAATTCAATGTTTATATGATCTTATAGTACACTTAAGGCATGAAGATTCAAATTACAGAAAGATCCAGAAAGCCCCAGGTCCTGAACATTCTGGATAACAGGTCCCATACCTGTACCTGCATATCCATTGGCTGGTGGAGGCCTACCTAAATTTGAAAATCTCAGCTCATATCAAACTTTACAAGAAAAGTTTTAAGATAAAATTGCAATACACATCAGCAACTACAGTACTGGCTTTAATTTTTTTGTAAAACTTTTACTACATTATGAAAATTGAAAATTGCATCATGCTTATGGGTCGTAAAAAAAGTGAATCTGCATTAAGCATATTTTCGTGCTGAATGTTTAATGTGTCATCACATCTCATAGCTGTTGAGATATATAATCTTTCAAAACATATCAAGTCATTATCTTATTCAAAATGTCAGATCATAAATTAGCACACACATAGCCTTTTATTTGGTGATAAATGCATATTTCACAGATGGAATTTTAGGTGTAGATTATGTTTTTTTTTCTTGCCATGATTATTATTTTCTTAGTTGCAAGTAGTTAATAAAGTAACATCCATTTCTGATGCTGAGATTAATTGAGGAAGGAGGAATTAACTGTGTTTACAGTAGCTTTTTAGCAAATGTTTGGCATGTCATATATTTTAAAGTAAAGTAACTATATAGACAATTTCTACTGTTTACTTACCTAGGATAACTGAATCTAGATGCTTTGTAATAATAACTCTCCAGAGATGAGAAGTGGGCATATGACAGGGTGCCCAAGATAGATATATTGGCTATGTCCTACAGTCTTTAACTTGTTTAACTATTGGTCACTTTTCTTCCTTTACCCAATCTTTGAATTTAATCTACAGTATATTGTTTTTCCTTTTGCTGAATGCCCCTCTCTTTTAAAGGCTTCCTACAATAAGGGGCAGATTTATCAAGGGTCGAATTTCAAAGGTTAAAAAACCCTCGAATTCGACCCTCGAAGTAGAAATCCTTCGAATATCAAATTCAAAGGATTTAGTGCAAATGCTTTGATTGTTGATTGAATAAAAATCGTTCGATCAAACGATTTTAATCGATCAAAGGATTTTTATTCGATCGAAAAAAACTGGGGAAGGTCCCCATAGGCTAACATTGCACCTCGGTAGGTTTAAAGTGGCGAAGTATGAAGTCGAAGTTTTTTTAAAGAGACAGTACTTCGATTCGAATGGTCGAATAGTCGAACGATTTTTACTTCGAATCGTTCAAATCATTCGATTCGATCGAATTTGACCAATTCGATGGTCGAAGTACCCAAAAAAATACTTTCAAATTAGAATCTTTTTCCATTCGAATTCTTCAATCAAGCTTAGTAAATCTGCCCCTATGATATTGCTATGCCTAAAATAATTAGCCCAGTGCATGCTGTGGTTTCAGTCAGAGTTGGAGAGTTCAGTAAGAGCACATGGCAGGAGGTGGCCTAGCAGATTCATTCTAATATGATTGTTGGCAAAGTGTTTAAGTGTATAAGCTATAAGTTGCCTGGTCAGTAATAGCAAGTAAAGATTGAGTATAACCTATTCAATCGATCACCTCATGGTTAAAAAAAAAGAGTGAATAGTTTGAACAAAAAATTTTATTTAATAATTTCTTCCATCTATACTTATTCGATTTGTTTTAATTAATTTGTAAATAATTAATGGTAAATAGGTGATTTCTTTTAATGCGAAAATGGGCAAAATTAGGTCAAATATTCTTTAAAAAAAATTCTACTTTAGTAAAAGATACTTTTAATTGTATAAAAACCCTGTACCGACTTGCCTGTACACACATATAATAAGCAGCACTGCATATATAAAAAAGAGAAATATATATATTATATATTATTAAATAGTTAACAACTGGATTTCAACTGGATGAAAAACATCTCCTAATTTAATACCAAATTTCCCCATGGACGACTTCTGAGTTTTCATTAAATATTTTTTTTAAAAAAATGTAATCAAGCCAATTGAAGTTTGTATGTGTATACATATATACTGTGTATACAAATACTGTAGATTGTTAGACAGGCAGATAGATGATATATACAGAATAATATACAGAATTTCAAATGAGGGAAAATGTAGTATTTATGAATAAATGTAATACCTTGTAGTTATAGGAATACAGGAATCTATACATTATCACAAATGGTATAAAAAATGCAAATGTGTAAATCAGTAAATGCATTCTTCTCTCATTTACGCTACGATAGCTATGATTCTGCTATGTGATATAAACGTCAACACATTTTAATTAAAATGTGAATTGAGGAAAGGTGCATACTGTGGCAAACATACACTGACGTATGCCTATGCGCCTGCTAAGATTAACAAGGTGCCCAAGACAGAGTTTATCAGGAGGGATGCAATGACAGCAAAGGTGTAGAAGCAAATAAAATATTGGTGATATGCAGCAGAGCAGGGGCACCAAATGTACAGAAAGATTAAAAAAAAGGGGGATTGTTATTGAGCAAAGATTTGGTATTGGTACATTAAGAAGCCTGAAAAACAAAATTTAGTTGAAGACAGGTATATATGCATTTTCGCTGGAAATTCACTAATTTCTCGGCGAAGCGAAATGCCCCAAATCCGCCCATCACTAACTTTAATTAACTTTTTTATGCAGTCTGTTAAACTATAGAAAGACAGAGGTTCAGAAGCAGTTGGAATATTCATTCTATGCATCTGTTAGCATATATTTGTTATCTGATTTTTTTCAGATAAGAGATCTTTCTGTCATTTAAATCTACTTACATTTAAAAAAAAAAAAAAAAAAAAAAAAAACAGATTGTTTTGCCTCCAATATGGATGTATGTGACTTAGTTAAGATCAAGTTTTATTATGAGGAAATCATTTTGAAAAAATATAAATTATTTGAATACAATTTAGTCTGAGGGGGGTGGCCTTGCCATAATTGAGAGCTTTGTGGATACCTGGTTTCTTGATAACGGATAATATACATGTACTTTTATGTGGCGTATTTAAGTCAGCTAAAAACTGTCCATGACCATCTCTTTCATCTGCTGACTTGAATGGAAAATTAAAGGAATCTCTTGTGAGAGTGTTCAAATTTATATTAGAGCTATGGTAGCTGAAAAGCACTACACGTAAGTCTATAAATTTCCATGGTTGCTTTGTGACAATCACTTTTTCCTTAAGCAACCAAATCATGGAGCACCAGGCAGCATTTCGGGTCATATAAAAAATCCAAATTTATTGAGAATAATCATAAAATCATGATGAGCAAACAAGTGAACATAGCCCCACGCTTAACGCGTTTCGTGGCCTCACGCCACTTCTTCAGAAGCACGGGGCCCCTCCTCTTCTATCTCTCTATATAAAGACATCCCACACCTGATTAAAACCATTAACTCATTACCACCCATATAAAAGCTAACATAAGACCAGAATCTTTGGAGCTAGATCTATATATATATATAAGTCTTTTCATAGACTTTAGCATCCAAAACCACCACAGCACCCCCTTTATCCACACGTTTCACCACAATATTTTTATTATCACTCAATGTTTTAAGGCTTTCTGTTCTCCAGGGTTGAGATTCATTACATTATTTTTACCCAGTTTAGTCCTATATTTCTTTTTATTTTTAATATCTAAATTCTCAAGATCCTGTTGCACTAATCTATAGAAAAGATCAATCTGATGACTTTTAGATTGAACTGGGTAATAATCTGAGCGTTCTCGTAGATTTGTGTGGGTGACAGATAATTCAATCCCACCGGGACCTATATTCTCATGTAACAACTCCTCCAGTATCTGTAACCCACATAAATCTTGAAAATCAAATTTAGATGAACAAATTACCTCAACCGATGAAACCAACCTATCTTCCACTTCTGAGGTATCTTCCACATCCTCGTGGGATGCTTTTCAGGAGCAAGCCATGCGGCTTTGGGATCGGTTCATCGAAAGGGGATATAGGACTGAAGATATAAAAAATGCATATGATAGAGCAGTGTCCTTGAATCGTAGTGATCTATTATAGTGTAAATCTAAACGGACATTGGATATTAGAAATAAACCCCAGAAGTTGCAGTTTTGTACCACCTATGTAAGGATACATACTTTATTAAAACCAGCATACGTAGACACTGGGGGATACTTCTCCAGGATCCTATACTTAGAAGTGTGATAGATACTAAACCCTCATTTATATTTAAGAGAGGTAAGAATATAGCATCCCATATTTCCAAAAGCCTCTTTTCCTCTAAGACTAAAACATCAGAATCAACATGGCTTAAATATAAGGGGATGTCCAAATGTGGGAGGAATAGGTGTAAAACTTGTAGCTATGTTAAACCGTTGAATATTTTTACCAGTTCAGTCACGGGGTTGTCCTATAATACCAGCCAGTACTTTAACTGTACATCCAAGGGAATAGTGTATTTGATCACTTGTGCTTGTCGTGCACAATATGTAGGTAAAACGACACGGATGGCGAGTACAAGATTCTTAGAACATATATCAGCCACAGACCGGAGAGACTTGAAATCAGCGGTTGCGAAACATATAATAGAGAAACATGATGGGGCTATACAGGTTCTTTTTCAAGTAATAGATAAACCGTGTAAGGAAGTGAGAGGAGGTGATTTTGAATATAAATTAGGAAGATTGGAAGCCTCCTGGATGTATCAATTAAAAACTACAGAGAAGCATGGGGGCTCCTGTTTCTGTGACGGAATAGATCAGCGCTGTCGGGGAGGGTAGTTTTCTTTGTTTGATATTAGTGGCCGTGCACACACATTTATATATTACATATACAAATTTAACAAGTTTAAAATATCATGATGTCTTTAAGAATAACTATATAAATAATATTATAATATTTCTATGTACTTTATTTTAGATGGAGACGTCGATTGAATATGTATATATATGAACTAACTCATTTTCTTAAATTGTCTTTACTATTTTCTAGATTAACTTATGTTTATGATTATATATTTATCCATCCATATAGTTGATCTAATATTCCATTTGAATATGGTAAGACATATATATATATATATATATATATATATATATATATATATATATATATATATATATATAGATCTAGCTCCAAAGATTCTGGTCTTATGTTAGCTTTTATATGGGTGGTAATGCGTTAATGGTTTTAATCAGGTGTGGGATGTCTTTATATAGAGAGATAGAAGAGTAGGGGCCCTGTGCTTCTGAAGAAGTGGCGTGAGGCCACGAAACGCGTTAAGCGTGGGGCTATGTTCACTTGTTTGCTCATCATGATTTTATGATTATTCTCAATAAATTTGGATTTTTTATATGACCCCAAATGCTACCTGGTGCTCCATGATTTGGTTGCTTAGTGGATACAGTATTCAACGTGTACTTCCGCAAACGCGTGCATGTGTCAGCACAGACGACATACAGCGTGTTCGGGTGAGTGCTTTCTATTATCTAATCACTTTTTCCTTGCAGCACTGGGGTCTGATTTGAACCTGGGTGCAAAGAGTTTGTACTTTCCCCAGCATCAACATGTTTCCTCTGGACATGTTTAATTCCAAAAACATAAAGGCTGATTAATTGGCACCTGGTGAAAATGTCCTTAGCATGTATGTTGTGCAATTATTATAAGGACCTTAGACTGTAAGCTCAGCTAGGGATCAGACTAATGATTAATTATTGCTATTCTCTGTAAAGTGCTGCATAACATGTCAGCACAATATAAAAAAAGGATAATAATATAAATGCAAATGTCAATGAATACAATTAACTAGCATGATAATAACAAAGCAAACCTAATTTTGCTACTTTATTATTTACTCAAAATAAATTAACATTTCAAATGTGTTTTAAATGATCTAGACATGGTTTACTGAAAAACCCATCTCGCTGGCTGATTCATAAACTTGACAATTAAAAAGAAATGATAAAAAAAACAAAACATAGTAAATGGTCACAAAACCCACTAATAAAAAACAAACCAAACTTCTTACATGTTTTTAGCCTTAAAATCTATTCCTTGCCTGCACATGCCTAACATCATGTCTCATTACATAAGGCATAAAAGTATAGACTAATTTGTGCAGATGTGATTGGAAAGTGCATTAACTGAAATTTGCATGTGTACATATAGCACTTCTTGACTATTGTTTAGTTCTCCTTTAACGAATTATGAAAGAGTGGGAAAAAAATATTTATATACTGTACATGATAGTCTTGTTTCCATGCAATAGGCAAAAGAGATATTAATATAGACAGTTATAAATACACACAAATCATTTTTTTTTTATTTTTTGCTTGTTTAACTTGTTTTTAGCATTAGAGTTTTTAGCTTTAGTTGTTTAAGCTTTTTTGCAAACTCATTGAGGACACTATTTTAAATGAGTATATGTTCTTTCAGTGTCTGCATTTTTTCACAGTATATCATCAAACACAAGAAAATGTTATGTTATTGCTCTCCCTGAAATTATTATATGCATTTCAAGAATGAACCGTCACATGCATTCCAAGAATGTTAGCCAAAGCAACCACCTTAACAGGTGTGTATATAAATTAACATAACCACTTGGTTCATTACAAATCTGGCTATAAAACTGTTACTAGACTGAAGTGGTACATTCATAGATGTACAGTTCACGCTTGAAGTTGAGCATAATTGATATGGTGGGCTCTTATTGTATTCAGTATTTTGAACCATGTCAAATGCTCCATTGGAGGCTGAGGCTCCAAGTCTTCATCTCATATATCAATGTCACATAATGTACATGCCGATCTTGTAATGAAAGCCACGAAAATCTGTTTTGGTAGCCTCTACCAAAAAAACTGTTTCCAAAATAGATGACATGTGATTATGTCTTTGTTTGTTGGTAAAATTTGAACAACATACTTCAATTTAAAGGAAATATTTGTGTTGCCTATTAGTCACACACATAATATATATCCCTAGCTTGCACCAAACATGGAAAAAAGTTAGTAAAACAAGTTCTAGTGATTATGGCATGTTGTATACAGGGCCATTGTATGATCTGGCCTATGGTGACCATAGATATATTTAAATATAAATTCTCATGTACACAAGAACATAACTGCTCAGTGTAAAAATGCACGTCTGTTTCTTAACGACAAATCTCCTCTTCTTCACAGTGACTAATCTCCCCGATCTGCCTTCCCCTGCCTTCCGCCGGCTAAAATAAAAATAGCCTGGGGGCAGGCACTAGGAGCGCTTTGTTTTCCGAAATCATCCATAATTGCCTCACGAGGAAACTGCGGAAAACGAACCGCTCCAAGTGCCTGCCCCCAGGCGATTTTCATTTTAGCCGGGGAAGGCAGATTGGAGAGATTAGTCGCCACGAAGAAGAGGAGATTTCTCGCCTGGTGACTAATCTCCCCGAATCTGCCCGTGTGGCCAGACCCTTAATGTAAGTCCTAGAGATACAATAAATTACTAGATTCAGATTGGAATACAATAAGTTAATAAATACATCCATGTTAATACAATTTTTTTAAATAGTGCTGAAATGATAATAAAGCAATGATGAATTTGCAGTAGGCTTGTAGAAATACAAAATGTATTTTAGCTCTTGGTGATCTGGCCTGTTCAGGACAGCAGGACTACAGATATGAGGTACCATACCTGTATATAACTGGTATTACTGTTTGGAATTATTCAAAATATTCAGTACGTGAATATGGAGAGTAGTATTGTACATTAACTTCAATCTCTCCTAGAGATGCTGCTTTGCTGGGAAAGATATTTCCCTATAAGAACCCATTCCAGGTTAACACTTCAGTCTTTTCTAGGCTAAAAGTTTATTGTAGGAAAATTGCCTATGAAAAGTTCATTCTTATTTATTTATTTTTAACCTTTACCAACATACTGACCTTTTCAGCAGCAGATTAAAAAAAACAGAGCACTACGTGATACACAGAAAGATGAAACTAACTGCATACAAAAAGGTCATTCAACACATTGAGTTGAATCTTTAGATCTAAAATGGACACTTATCTTTGATTCTAAGTGGGATAAAAGTCAATTGTCTATGCCATGTTATCAAATCCAGTAAGGTGACTAAAGAGTGATTTTATAGTAGTTTGAACAAACTTTAACTGCTACTGCTTTTATTTAGTGTTAAATAAAATTAGATTCTATCATGGTTTAAACTGTCAAAACTAGTCACAAAAACAAACCTGCCCGCCCTACCTCAAACCTTGATCATATATAACACTGGGGCACAATCTCCCCAAGGGACATTACAAAGGCATCAATAGGAGTAGTTCTTCATAGTTTATTTCTATGACAGCATGTTATTAGTTTGAATATCTTGTCAAGTTGTGGAGGAATCCTTTGCTAAAAATAGAGAGACATTGATAGCTCAATAGGACACAACTGCCAGCTTCTGAAATTGGTCAACAACTCGTTCTGACAGCTCTCAACAAACTGAAAAATGGAAGGTGACACTTTGACAGAGCAATCTTCTGTTAATCTTCTGATAACATAGTGAGGTATATTGGTAGCATAATTAATTTCATATTTTTTTGAGGCAAAGAAATTCCTTGTAGAAGTGCACTTTCTACAATGGAAATAAAAGTGTATGACCCTGGTATTCTTTGTTCTTTATCATGGACTGGGGCAAATTTTTTTTATCACTACATGACCTACTTAAGGTTACAATTAAATCTCCCATGCAGTTTTCCTACAGATTCAGGTTATGGGGAAAATTCACTAAATCGCAAAGCGCCTAACGCTAGCGCAAATTCGCCAGCGTGACGTAATTTTGTTACTTTGCTGATTTACTAACAGGTGCTGGTGTAAATTCGCTAGGGAAGTGGACCTACTCTAGCGCTACTTCGCACCCTTACGCCAGACAAAGTCGCACTATGAGGAAGGGACGTAACTAGGCTAATTCACTAACTTGTGCATTTTATTGAACGTTACCTCTTGTGCCAGATTTGCCTTCGCCAGCTCAGACCAGGCTAAGTGCAATAGAGTAGATAGGGATTGCTTCAAAAAAAAGTCCCAAAAAACGCTGGTGTCTTTTACTTTTTTAAGGGTGATAGGCTGAAAAAGATCAAAAAAATTTTTTGGGGGTACCTCCTTCCCCCCTACATTTCCTAACATATGGCAACTCAACGATACACTGGGCACATGTGTAGGGCAATAGAAAAAATGTATTTAATTTTTTAAAGGATTCCTGGGCTTCTGTAGTGTAATGTAGTTGCTGCAGCATATACGTTCATTATATTTTAACTTCGCCCGTATGCAAATTAGGCACCACTAGCGTAACTTCACGTTGCCTGACGGTAGCACAACTTCACTACCATTCGCCTTGCTGAGCGCGATTTCGCATTTTAGTGAATTTGCATATCACTGGCGAAACTACGCCTGGTTAAGTGCAACAAAGCCTGTGCTAGCACAACTCTGCAGGTTAGTGAATTTGCCCCTATGTACCAAGTAAATGCAAAATAATTCTGCAGTCATGTATTTCCAGCAATAATACGAATGACAATATGCAGAGTAGTTTTAATTTATAATTTTGCAAAGTTCTGCACTTAAGTTGAAATATACTGTATAAGTTATATAATAAAAATATCTTAATAAAAGTTCAAGGGTGCTTTTTAATGGACAGCACATATAACAAACTATAGCTCATTGTTGAGGAACTGAAAATGTAATAAGCACTAGTTTGGTATACAATCCCTTAGAGTGCCATGATCAAGATGCCATGACAGACTCACTTGTGTAATGTAGAAATGACCATTCAGCTTACTTTTACCCAACTGCAAGAATTTGGTGGGCCACTTATTTATTGACTCTAATATGAGTGAAGCTTTTCAGGACATAAGTCCTCATGACTGACGTAAGGTCACAGAGATTTACTTTTGTGACCAGTACCTACATAGCCTAGATTAAACATTCATTTGCTGTCTCATTGATTTAATATCCCTTTAGCAGTAAAAATTTGTTTGCTTTGCTTTGCATTAATATAATTAATTTTCTTAAAACAATGCTCTGATAGGTGAATTTCAAGCTTTCAATTTGCGTTTTAGTATTACATGAATTTCACTGAAAAATAAAAATGCAAATACCGGTATAGGATCTGTTATCTGGAAAACTCGTTATCCGGAAAGCTCTGAATTATGGAAAGGCAGCATCCCATAAACTCCATTATAAGCAAATAATTCAAATTTTAAAACTGATTACCTTTTTCTCTATAATAATAAAACAGTACATTGTACTTGATCCAAAGTTAGGTATTTTAAATGCTTACATAATTTTCCAGCAGACCTTATGAAGATCCAAACTACAAAAAGATCTGTTATCAGCAAAACCCCAGGTCCTGAGCATTCTGGATAACAGGTTCCATACCTGTACTTTATTTATCTTTACTTGTTCTCTCCAGTAGACCAAGGGGGTATTAAATATATATATATATATATATATATATATATATATATAGGAATAGAGACCCAAATAAACATATTTGGAGGCCTATTTATTAAAAGTTGCATTTTAGTGGTTTTAGAATTTTTTAAAACAATGATTAAATTCCGTTTCTCTAAAACCACGAATGCCATGAAAGTTATTACAAGATCAAAATTTAATGAGTACGAAGAAAAAAAGCTGAAAGATGCGCTAAAAGATAAGAAAACCTCTAAACATGTGAGCTTTTCTTACAATACTAGAGAAAAAGATCCCAAAACTTCTAAAAAGCTGAAAAGCTGAAAAGAGGACCAATAGTGCAGCTTCCATTGATTTCTTCGGAACCTCACCAGCTTTTACTTGGCACAATTTTGGATTAGAGTTTTTTTGTGGTTTTTGCACTCAAAAAGCCTCAACATTTTAGAGTTTTAGAGAAATACAAATGTTTAGAGAAAAATACAAATCATGGAAAAAAAAATCTAAATTTTAAAAAATTGGCCCCATAGAGTATGGAATGTAGCGTAACTTTTATATGTTCCAAAATGTCTAAAGTGACCTTAACACTTGTGACCATTTAACAGTATCATGCAGCACACTGCAACACAAACACACAGGAAATGTTAGGGAATGTAGCCCGTCCCCTGTAGCTGCAAATTGGCTGGTGGTAATAAAGTGATGATTGGATAAGGAGGATGGAGAAGGGGTGTTTGCTTAGTAGTCTATAAATACAACAGCTACTGTAGGTCTCACTTGTTTGGTTTCTCCTTGTAGTTCACACTAAAACACTAGGCAGACATTTCTTCTGCCACCTGAGAAAAATTCCCACCAGCAACCACCCTAGATTTATTAACATTCACATTTTTAGTGTGATTTTATGTTGTTTTGCTTTGAAATTCTCAAAATCTGCGTTTTAGAAACTCACATGTTCAAGATGTATTAAGTGCCAATACGTCTAAAAAAACTTAGCATGAAAAAATTGTCATCTAAACACTGTGTAGAATTCAATGGGAGTTGTCCTGGGGCAAGCTTTCAGTGATTTTTTCAAATTCTAGTTTTTTGAAAGTTCATAGACTCAGACTCATCACATGCTTAGTCATATCTACAGTTTTTTTAATAAATAAGCACCATTTGAGTTTTTAATAAATAAGCACCATTTGAGTTTAAAAGCAAATGTAACTGCCTTAAGAAAAATAATCAGTAAAATGAATAAAGTGTCTATGTAAATAATCAACTTTGTAGCTGTGGTTACAGGTTGCTTGTAACTTATTATTACAGCAAAGTCACTACTCCTGGGAGTGGTTAGGGTTGTTTCCTTAAATTCAAATACTCTAAATCTGGCCACACAGGCATTGTCATAATCATATGAAACAAAGTTTTGTTTTTTTTTTGTTTTTTTTTAACCATTTGAGGACTCTGAATAATTGGCCCGACAATTTTTGTACCATGGCAATTGGTCGTTTAGTGGATTGGACAGGTTATAAAATTTCTGTCTGATAAAATCTTGGCATGTATTGTATCTCACAATATCCATGGGTGACTGTCACTACTATCTCTGGGACATATCTTTTGTACGATTGTTGTCTGTCAAGGAATGGCCTGAACTTCATTCAATTTGTTATCTTTCAGACTTTAATTCTACAATTTAAATCTGGATGTTAGTTTTAACTTGTTGCATTAAAATGTACCATCGATATCCAAAATGTTCGTCATACATTGAATACAATTTGAGCATGGATACCCCACTTAACTCACCCAAGGTATAACATTTATGGATTTAGTAATGCTTTCCAAACCTTTTTTCTTAACTATGTGATGGTATTTTAAGTTGGTTGTGCCAAAAATATTTTCTGCTTCCAAGTCTCAATCCTGTTCATTAACACAGGGATTGAAACCAAACCATATAGCAAAACGAATTACACATTTCTAGCACCGCGAAGATTCAACAGTCAATCATAATAATATCAGTCACAGCACGATATAAAACTACATGAAGGTATAGCTATTTCATATATTTGTAATGAGTTAGGTTTTATTCAGTAGCACAGACAATTTTATATTGTGTGACAAAAGCCTGTAATCCACTATTCACCCCAGGCTTCCTCAAGTAGATAAAACAGAGACACAAGTTTTATAGAAACAACAGTAGCCACAGAAATAAATGCTACAGGAAAGTGGCTTGGGTTGACATGTCCCAGTCTGTTCTGCCACTGTAAAATGTGGGTGTGTTTCAAGGTTTGAGTCACATTTTGTACTGCTTGTACCTTTCCAATGCTTATAACGACAGTATAATTACATAATGGCATGAAAAATCAATAACTGCCTGATTTAAAAACCAGGATAATATAAACCATTAGGCCAGCAATACATAATAACCAAATCAATAGATGTTTTACAGTATTAAATACTTCCCAACAAAGCCAATTACTTTAAAAGCTACCACAAATGATCCATTAGTTCCATCACCTCTTTGTATAATATATACATTAATGCTTTATAAAAATGAAATACTGAATCGATATATTTTTCAAATATAGCCAGGCTCCATGGTTGCATGGCAACATCAGTTCATACAATATTATTGTATAAACTATTTTTATTCATTTTTTTAATCTTTATTATAGAGTCATTTAGCTCAATGATTTTGGCTTTTCCTGAACATATGCTCTAACCATTGTTTTATTAAAGAAATAGTATGGTCTGTGATCTTTTTTGCACTAATCAAGAAGCTTAACCCACTTTGGTAACTTTCATTATTATGAGTGAAGGCCCACATGTCATTGCTCAGACAGGGAGCTTTCATTTTTTACGTAGTGGTGACAGGCAGACATGGGCATTTTGACAATTTTCTAAATCTACCTTATGCCATAATGTCAGTAAAATATCCCTAATGTAAGGATATGTATTAACAGTGTCATACTATCCATGGTTATTAAAGTGTATAAAGTGATATTCATCTGCTATACATGTAAAAACAGTATAGTTGTCACCTACATCAACCCCCACCATGGCATGACCTGACTGAAATAAAGTAGTGTGAGGAAGGTTTACTAAAAATGTAAAATCCCAAACTATAGACATCACAGAGAGTTGTATGATGCACAAAAAAGGTTTAAAGGGCCAAAGTATCTGTGCTTTAAAGCTCTGTCTTTCTAGTTTGAACTAATTGCTTTAGTATTTTATTGGGAAGGCCCTCCTGCAGTGTCTCACAGAAGAATATATATATATATATATATATATATATATATATATATATATATATATATATATATATATATATCCGTTTTGTTTAAAGGGATTTTTCAGTAGCCGTATGCACAAAATGTCTCTGTCTTAAATATATTGATAATGGGTTGAGTGCAGAGGACCTTTTGTATTTGTATATATATTTATATATATATATATATATATATATATATATATATATACATATATATATATATTATATTTCTTTTAAGAAGTTCTTCAGGGTTTTGTCGCTTTCGTGTTTTTGCATACCACTAACAATCAACACACGACTGTCAAGCTTTTTATAATGTATTTTAATGGAAAATGCTAGTTTGTCGCTATTCAGATATGACAATGTTAATGCCAGCACATTAATGGGAATTATGGAGGAAAAGCATGTTCTTTCTGATGTCCTTTTTATTACAGAAATCAATTATCCATGGTCTGTCTTGCATATGTTATGGCAGAGCATTATTTATTCATTGCATAACACACACAGAGGAGGAATCATTACGGTTGGCTATTATAAAGGCTTTTTAAAAGAAACATATTGCTTTTACCAAAGAAATTTAGTTTTATTAAAAGTAGATAATTATTGGTATTTTGACTAGTAATTTTTGTACATGCTAAAGCCTTGTTTTTTACGCTATACATGCAAGTGTCAAAGTCTAATGTATATACAAGTTAATTACTTACATACTAAAATGGTATGTGTTTACATTTGCTAATGGATTTACAATGGTTGCACCTATTTATTTATTATCTTTATTATGATAGAGAAATGAACACAAAAGTCATGTAAAAATGGTCCATTGATGTGTGGTTTCCATATACCTGTACAAAAGAATGCACGTATTGTACTAAACAATTTGGGGGGGGGGGGAGTCTAAGCAATTTGAGCAAGTCTCTAACTCTAGCCTTGAAACTGAATAATGAAATATATTAAACCTTGCAATAAGGTTTGACGCCTTCCCACACCAGTAATGGACAAGAAAACCTAGGCCGCAAGCAACTTCACTAAAAATGGGAAAGCAAAAGTAATCTAGTCCATTCAAATGAAATGGGCATTAACCAATTTCTTGATTCAAAAATCTTGTCACAGATGCACAGTATTCTTTGTTAGCAATTTTCATTGCATCATAGAGAGTAAATCCACTACATTCTTTGACCCATCATTTAACTGAATAATACTTCTTTGGTTAGCTTGGCAGTTTATATTCTGTGACATTTCACCATTTATTGAAACCTAGGGGTTTATTTACCAAAGTCCGAATATATCTCAATATTTTCTCCGATCAAATCCGCTCAGGTTTTTTACACTTAGTTATTATTACATTTTCCCAAAAATTTGCTTTGTGGTAAAAAAATCGGATTTTCACGATTTTATTTTGGATTTTTTCAGATTTTTCACTTGAAAACTCAGATTTTTGACCGAAAACATTGGGGTATTGCACGAAACCCAGCGCACATCAAAAAATCATTGGGACTTATATGCAACCTTGACAGGTCTGAGATGCCGGATTTTCTGATGCATACTTTTCCATCTGAAAAATGTGTGATTTTTTTTCAAAAGTCTGATTTTATCAATAAAAATCACCTATTTTTCATAAATTTTGCATTTGGAGTTTAGTAAATAACCCCCCTACTGTACAACTGTTCTTGTTTCTGGATAATGTCCTTTATTCAGCACCAGAGTTCAGGGCATCCAGTCACCAATGGATAAAATCTCTGTCACCAATTCCAAATTTCTTTTCACCTTTAAGAACAAACTCTGCTTCTGGCAGTGGAACACAATGAGCTTATCTTCAAATTCTCAATAGAAACGTGCCATTCTGCAACTTTGTTGTCTTGACAAAATAATGAGCTATAGGTGGCACCAATCGGATTATGACACCAGAGTTCAAGCTAGCGAAGCAGCATCTTCCCTCCTAACATTCCTCGATCTTCAAACATACCTAGGCTCTGAATAGAGGAAGGGACCCCTTTAACTCAGAAATGTATTTATGGGTTGTGGGTATTTTAGGTATGCCTCAATAAATGTATGTTTTAATTATATCTGAAGGCTGGTTAAATAGCGATAAGACTTTAGAGTCTGTTTATATGAATAAATAGCTGTTACTCTTGCATGTTGTGTATCTATGCAATTGTAATTTAAGATTAAAAAAACTAACTAAAAACTAAGGAATCTGCTTTTTTTAAAATATAGGTGAATCCCAAATCTTTCAAAGGATTTGCCCGTATCTGGGATTTCGTGCATCCCACATAAGAACTCAAACGATATTTTCATGACAAAAATTCTAATTAAGTAGGATTCATCTGATTGAAATTTCCCTAGCTAAGAATATAATAATCAATTTAATGATGGAAGAGCAGAAATAGTTAATAAAATTAATGAAATCTAAGATACTTGATTGATTGGTCAAATAAATATAATTAAAAAATTATGATAAAACCAAACCATTCAAATAATTCAGCATTATGGCAAAGCCATAGAATTAATGGTATAAACCTATGACCACCACATCCCTGTGTCTCTCCATCATACAAGATACATAAATAATCCATGATTCAAAACAGTTTAAAATAATATATTGTTAATTGCCAATTCATAGGGTTTAACCCTTAGCTAAAATTGTTCGTTCACATGGTTACTAAGGTGCCAGGGGTTTACTCAGCAGTGGCCCTTACAAATTAATACATGGGCAGATATTGGTTTCCTACTTGGACACCCTAGACCAGGGGTGTCCAAATGGTTGATCGGGATCTACCAGTAGATCTTTAGCTGGTGATCAGTAGATCTCAAGACACTGCCAACAAACAGCTGGTCTAATTCACCCTCCTATTTCATGCTTTTCATTCAGATATTTATAACATTAAGGTTATTTAAGAAATAGTTGTTTTTTAAATATAGCAATATACATTTTCTCGTAAAACAATATAATATTGAAGTAATATTTTCTATGGAACAGAAAGCTAACAATGCTTGCATAAATGTAGATCATAAAGGGACATCATCACTAAAAGTAGACCCTGCATGAGTAAAGCATGGGCTCTCCTGCCCTAGACCAAGCTCATTTGTATTTGGATGTGGTCCTCAGCTGGTGCGTCTGGGATTCACCTCATGTTATCCAACTTTTGGCATGGGTGTTAGTCAAAGATTCTCTTGTTTGGTGACCACGCCTAGCTAGATATTTACTTTGGATGAGACTGAGCTAGAATAACATGACTGTTTTATACAAAACAGTATGCATGGCTGTAATATTTTTTCATTTTTTTAAGTTAAAGGAAATCAATGCTCCCATCTCTAACCAAAGAATTGTTATCATGCCTTTTAACTTTATAACAGAGGGATTAAGGTATTTCTTTCCACTTCTTTTACTGTATTACAGTAAAGGTATGGGACCTGAATGCTCTGGACTTGGGGTTTTACAGACAAGGGGTCTTTCTGTAATTTGGGTCTCTAAGGGATGACTGAAATATTTTGCCATATTTTGCATGAAAAAACACCCACAGACTTTAATGTAAGTTGCATGGTTTGAAAAATGCAGCACAAAAAAAACAACTATTGACTTTCATTGCATTTAGCTAATTTTTAGCTATTTTTTAACTAAGTGAAAAATGGGTCAAATTCACCCATCACAAATATCCATACCTTAAGGCTGCTAAAAATTATTTAGACAGTTAAATCTAGTAGGTTCATTTTGACTGTAATAAGGATCAATTATATCTTAACTGCAATCAAGTACAAGGTACCTGTTTTATTTTTACAGAAATAATTGAAAAAAATTGAAATATTTAGTTTAAATGGAGTCTACGGGAGATGGCCTCCATGTAATTCAGAGTGTTCTGGATAACAGGTTTCCAGCTAAAGAATCCCATAACTGTACGCAGAATATGCACAAAATATATTTGTAAATTGGAGAAGGCTGTGTGAATGTATACATACATGAATTAATTCCAGACAAATGAAAGCAGAACAGCAAAATGAGCCTGTCTGCAGAGATGTATCAGACAACATAGTAATTTCCAGTACACAGGGTATCTGAAGATGTAGCAAAATATTCAATGTCTAATTTGCTGTCAGCCAATTTATAATGTAGATTTTAAAGGTGGCACACAAATGAGTTATACAGACTATGCATAACCATTTGATAATGTTTGGATAAGCTGTCATTTAGTTTTAATAAAGTCTTGGGTGCCTAATTTCCCAATAATGTAATGACTGAGAATTCTGTAATTTAATAAAGCAAAGGTTTATTTCATGCAGATAGTGGCAAGTCAAGAGTATAACAATTCCATTAAATTGTCACAATAAATTGCCTTAGTGAATTGGAAGCCCTGCTACAATAATCAAGGGATAAATCATTTAACTAAAACAAATTTGCTATACAGGACTATATTATAATAAAATCAATATATAACGTTAACAAAATGATGTTGAGCTCTAATACTAAAGGGCTTATTTATTTAAAGAGGGGAAGGTGCAATTTACAGCGACATGCCGAGAGAGACTTATTTTGTCCACATTACACCTCATTCCTGACACTCTTAAATTTGGCGCAAAAAATGTACATACAAGCAAATGCTGCAGCATGGGGAAATCCATGGGTGTCCAAGTGTGCATCCTTTCTAATGCAATATTTATAATACTGTAGTTAAAATGATACTTGTGAAAGTATAGTACAATGACAGTCCTCTTCTAAGTGAATAAAGGAGGTATTAAGTAACATCCAAACTAGGAGAATGCAGCTGCTCTTAACTGAGACTGCCATGTACTGTATCTTACAAGCTATTATGTGAAATTTTGCACCAAGAATGAATAATCAGTAAAATGTTTAATCTCCAGTCCACCAGATGAGTTCACCTGAGACACAGAAGGTTAAACAGAGCTGTAATCATTCTGAAATGGGTATACAGTATATATTTAGCTAAACCTTGGGCAATATTAAAAGTAAACTGCATGTTCTGAGAAAAAATAACCATTAGATCATTTATATACTAATAATTATTCTATCAAAAAAATATGAAATTGGCATTTACATAAATATTTCCCTTTTATTTATTTGACCTTAAACCACCATTTTGTAAAACTCTGTGTGCTCCCTGATCACCTGACAGGAAATAATACAACTTAAACTGTAACAGGAAGACCTGTGGGAGTGAAGAGACAGAGCTCTGTCCATTCATTGGCTGATGTAATTTAACAAATTTTAATGCATTTTATATGCATTCTCTAAAGTAAAAATTAGACCACAAATTGAGACTGAATGGTAATTCTACTGCAACAAAAACATTACTAAGGAGCAAATTTTTCAAAGTGTGAAATTAGCACTCATCACAGCAACAGAAAAAATAAGACACTTTCTATTCATTCAAATGGGATTTTTTGAAGCTCATTTATCAATAGGTGAAAGTTAGAATTCACTATTTGATAAATATACTTTTAAAAATCTCATGGGAATGTATAGAAAGTGTGTGAGTTTTTCTGTGGTGAGCTCTGTCACACTTTGATACATTTGCCCTTAAGTGTCTGTAGGAAACCCCTTAAGAATAATTCTTCTTCTGCATTACAAAGTCTGAAGATATAATAAGCATACAATTCCTTTGATGCTTTATAAACCATATTGCTCACAGAAACCTATAGTAAATTATTTTCAAACCATTACAATTCTATTTGCTTTCTGTTGCTAGGCATCAAAGCCATCATCACAGCATCTACGCTAACTAGCACAGAAAATAATACTTATATATACTAATGAGGTCTCAAATGAAAGTGCGTGTATTTGATCTATTACTGGCTAGTAAATTAGAGTAAAATATTCAATTCCATTTAATGCAGCAGAATAAACCACAGTAGGAGGAAATCAGATTATACAAATAAAGTTCATACCTGCTTGGTGGATAAGAGTCAAGTGTAATTTCATTTTATTATGTAGCTTATGCTGGTAGCTATTTGTTTTCTTATCATCTATTCTGATTGAATTTGGTAGTCAAGTGTGCAAGCTGCCATTCCCCTTTCTCTAAGGTTAATCACTGATAAGCCCAATAACTGGCAATGTTTTTCCACACTTGTGTTAAATAAATAAAAAAAGGACTTTGCACTTCTATTACATATTTTGCCAGACACTTTTTGAACATTTTTTTCCTCTTTAGGGGCAATTCTTAGCAGGAATTTTTTCACTTAGCTAAGCTTTAAAAATATGGAATTTTTGTGTAATATATGTGTAAATTACATATTTCCAGAATCCAAAATGGATAAATATATCTTTCTTTTTTTTGTAACTTATCTCTATTAAGTTTTACGTTTAAATAACAAAAAGAAAATCTGAACCAAATACATATCTCAGGTGTTCCATCAATGGATAATGGATATATATTTTTACTCCAAACTACAAGGAAGATTTGATTAAAAATATTCCACTTTTATCTCTCAGAATTTCTTACATGCAAAGATAAAAAATCATAAATGTGAAGTTTAATGGCCAATATACATGGATATACCAAAGTATGTGGCCTGTAGGGACCCAAAATGCAAATAGGGCATATCATTTTTTTCTGCTGCCAACACAGCTTCTGCATACAAAGTCCTGCCTCCATAATTGGGTTAGAATATCATAAAATGGAGGCTCAATATAAAAAATGTAAAAGGGCAATATTTACAGTATTAAGTATTCATTTTGGGGGTATAGGTTTCCCTTAAATTGGAGTTCTAAAATAAAAGTAATGGGTCATTTATTTTAGCTACTTAATACAAATAATAAAGCAGCATTTTTGGTTACACAAAATAATAAGTACTTATTGTTTACTGTTAAGATAAGTGAAAATATTGTTTAGGTAGTTATAAAGCAGAGTCAAGCCTTTATGGTGGCAAATTGTATTACAAACCTAAACTGCATCTAATTATGTTACATACAGGATTGTGTAACTGCACAACATCAGGCTTACAATTTATAGGCATACCATCTTGGGCATGAAATAATTAAAAAAACAATTACTTTCAATTACTTCCCTCTTATTGACTTGAATGCTTATGATTTCAGTTATAGTAATCATCTGCATCAATTTAAATACAATAGTAGAATGTCAGTAAGGTCAAATATAAAAATAGCTTTACATGATAGTGGCTATATAACATTACACATCGCATCTCTGATGTCAACCGAAAACGGATTTAATAACTCATTCATACCATAGAACATGTGACATGAAATTGCAGCAATTAAGAGATTAATGTCTGTTTTGATGGAGATCCTCCTTCATTAAATGAATAAACCTGCACAATGCCATCTTGTGCATTTTCAAGGAAACGTTATCATACATTTATACTGGGTTTTCTGACATGAAACAAAAGGTGTTGTTTTCTTTTTAATATTAGTTTTCATTTTCACACTATGGGGCAGATTTATCAAAGGTCGAATTTCAAAGTGTAAAATACTTCGGAATTTGACCATCGAATTGAAATCCCTAGATTTCGAAATCAAGGATTTTTAGCGTATTCGATTGATCGAACAATCGAATTGAAACAAACGATTCAAATGATTTTTAGCGATCAATCGAAGGATTTCTATTCGACCAAAAAAAACTTAGAAAAGTGCTGTGGAAGGTCCCCAAAGGCTAACATTGCACTTCGGTAGCTAATTTGGCTAAGTATGAAGTCAAAGTTTTTTTTAAAGAGACAGTAGGGATGTAGCGAACGTCGGAAAAAAAGTTCGCGAACTTGCGCAAAAATGCGAGCGGTTCGCGAACGGTTCGCGAACCCCATAGACTTCAATGGGAAGGCGAACTTTAACATCTAAAAAAGACATTTCTGGCCAGAAAAATGATTTTAAAGTTGTTTAAAGGGTGCAACGACCTGGACAGTGGCATGCCAGAGGGGGATCAAGGGCAAAAATGTATCTGAAAAATCTGCCTGTGTGTGCTTGGAAGAGATAGTGTAGGGGGAGAGCTGTTAGTGATTTCAGGGACAGATGATAGTAAGTTTGCTGGCTAGTAATCTGCTTGATACTGCTCTGTATTGGAACAAAAAAATAAATAAAAGCAGTCCTTACAAGGACTACTGTTATTGCAGCAGTCAGCAGATGAGATCAGAAGCAGGACAGCTGCCCACTGCAGCTACATACAGAGCACTGCAGTAGAAGGTAGATTACTAGCCAGCAAAGCTACCTAAGCTTAAATGTCCCTCAAACCCCTGCAGACTTCTGTCCCTCCAATAACAGAGCAGTATCAAAACGATTACTAGCCAGCAAACTTTCAACTGTCCCTGAAATCACTAACAGGCAGCAGCTCTCTCCCTACACTATCTCTTCAGCACACACAGGCAGAGTGAAAAAACGCTGCAGGGCTTCGGTTTTTATAGGGAAGGGGAGTGGTCCAGGGGAGAGCTTCCTGATTGGCTGCCATGTACCTGCTGGTCTGGGGTGAGAGGGCAAAAAAAAGCGCCAACAATGGCGAACCCAAAATGGCGAACGTCGCGCGACGTTCGCGAACTTCCGGCGAGCGCGAACACCCGATGTTCGCGCGAACAAGTTCGCCGGCGAACAGTTCGCGCCATCTCTAAGAGACAGTGCTTCGATTATCGAATAGTCGAACAGTTTTACTTCGAATCATTCGAAGTCGAATATAGCCTATTCGAGGGCCAAAGTACCCAAAAATTTACGTCGAAATTCGAACTTTTTGGCATTCGAACCATTCACTCGAGCTTAGTAAATCTGCCCCTATCTGTTCTGAAATGTTAGTGTACCAGCATTAGTTCAGGTGTATTAAAGAAAAAAAAAGTATATATTTCTTGGCACAATATGTGGTAACATAGTAAGTAAGGTTGAAAAAAGACAAATGTCCATCGAGTTCAACCTTTTTTTTTTTAACTACCTATCTGCCAGTTGATCCAGAGGAAGGCAAAAAACCTGAAGCCTCTCAAATTTGCCTTAGAGGAGGAGAAATTCCTTCCTGACTCCAAAATGGCAATCGGACTAGTCCCTGGATCAACTTGGACTATGAGCTATTTCCCATATACCTCTATTCCCTCACTTGCTAAAAAGCTATCCAACCCCATCTTAAACCTATCTAATGTATCAGCCTGTACAACTGATTCATGGAGTGAATTCCACATCTTCACAGCTCTCACTGTAAAAAACCCCTTCCGAATATTTAGGTGGAACCTCTTTTCTTCTAATCGGAATGGGTGACTTTGTGTCAGCTGGAAAAACCTACTGGTAAATAAAGCATTAGAGAGATTATTATATGATCCCCTTATATATTTATACATAGTCATCATATCACCCCTTAAGCGCCTCTTCTCCAGCATGAACATCCCCAATAAGGCCAGTCTTTCCTCATAGCTAAGATTTTCCATAACTTTTACCAACTTAGTTATAAATAGGCTGTAGCTCACCTTTAGTACATGTAGGTGGATTCTCCTGCAAGGTGTCCTGTGTCCACACCCAAATTGATAAAGTCAGTATTATAATAGAAAGCAGGACAGATCCAAGGCAGTAGCTATGACTGCAAAGTGCTTTTATTGGGGAAAAATACTCCACAACATGTTTCGGGCGTTGGCGCTTTATCAAGTGATAAAGGGCCAATCAAGTGATAAAGGGCCAATGTCCGAAACATGTCCAATAAAAGCACTTTGCAGTCATAGCTACTGCCTTGGATCTGTCCTGCTTTCTATTGTAATACTTACCAGCTTAGTTGCCCTTCTCTGTACCCTCTCTAATACAATAATGTCCTGTTTGAGTGATGGAGACCAAAACTGTACGGCATATTCTAGATGGGGCCTTACAAGTGCTCTATACAGTGGAAGAATGACTCCCTCCTCCCTTGACTCTATGCCCCTTTTAATACAGCTCAAGACCTTATTTGCCCTTGATGCTGCTGACTGGCATTGCTTGCTACAGCCAAGTTTATCATCTTCAAAGACTCCAAGTTCCTTTTCCATAATTGATTTGCCTAGTGCAGTCCCATTAAGGGTATAAGTGGCTTGGATATTTTTACATCCCATGTGCATGACCTTATATTTATCAACATTGAATCTCATTTTCCACTTAGCTGCCCAGATTGCCAGTTTGTCAAGATCATGTTGCAAGGATGCCACATCCTGGATAGAATTAATTGGGCTGGATAATTTTGTGTCATCTGCAAACACTGATACATTACTTACAACACCCTCACCTAAGTCATTAAAGGGATACTGTCATGGAAAAAATGTTTTTTTTTTTTTTTTAAATGAATCAGTTAATAGTGCTGCGCCAGCAGAATTCTGCACTGAAATCCATTTCTCAAAAGAGCAAACAGATTTTTTTATATTCAATTTTGAAATCTGACATGGGGCTAGACATATTGTCAATTTCCCAGCTGCCCCTGGTCATGTGACTTGTGCTCTGATAAACTTCAATCACTCTTTACTGCTGTACTGCAAGTTAGAGTGATATCAGCCCCCTCCCTTTTTCCTCCCAGCAGCCAAACAAAAGAACAATGGGAAGGTAACCAGATAGCAGCTCCCTAACACAAGATAACAGCTGCCTGGTAGATCTAAGAACAACACTCAATAGTAAAAACCCATGTCCCACTGAGACACATTCAGTTACATTGAGAAGGAAAAACAGCAGCCTGCCAGAAACATTTCTCTCCTAAGGTGCAGGCACAAGTCACATGACCAAGGGCAGCTGGGAAATTGACAAAATGTCTAGCCCCATGTCAGATTTCAAAACTGAGAAATGGATTTCAGTGCTGAATTCTGCTGGAGCAGCACTATTAACTGATGCGTTTTGAAAACAACATGTTTTCCGATGACAGGATCCCTTTAATGAACAAGTTAAATAAAAGTGGACCAAATACTGAGCCCTGGGGGACCCCACTAAGAACCTTACTCCAAGTAGAGAATGTCCCATTAACAACCACCCTCTGTACCCGATCCTGTAGCCAGTTTCCTATCCACGTGCAAATGCCTTCATTAAGCCCAACAGACCTTAGTTTAGAAAGCAGTCGTTTGTGGGGCACAGTATCAAACGCTTTGGCAAAATCCAAGTAGATCACATCTACTGCCCCCCCACTGTCCAGAATTTTACTTACCACATCATAAACTGCAATCAAATTCGGCTGACATTACCTATCCTTCATAAAGCCATGCTCATTGTTGCTCATAATGCCATTCATTAGGACAAAATTTTGAATGTGATCTCTTAACAAGCCTTCAAATAATTTGCCCAGCACAGATGTCAAGTTTACTGGCCTATAATTGCCAGGTTGAGATCGTAATCCCTTTTTAAATATTGGAATAACATCAGCTTTTCTCCAATCCATAGGCACCATACCAGATGACAGTGAATCTGAGAAAATCTGAAATAGGGGCTGGTCTAAAACTGAACTAAGCTCTCTTAGAACCGGGGGTGTATGCCATCAGGCCCTGGAGCCTTGTTTACATTAATTTGTATTAAAGCTTTTTGAATCATATCCTGAGTCAGCCACTGACTAGATTGAGCTGAACCATTCGTCCAGTTATAAAGTGAGCATGTGAACTCAGACTCCTCTATTGTATACACTGAAGAAAAGAACTGATTTAACACATTTGCCTTTTCTGTATCTGTTACAACCATACTGGTACCATTATTTAATCGAGCAACACTCTCAACCAGCATCTTTTTACTATTAATATATTTAAAAAACTTTTTAGGGTTAGTTTTCACCTCCACCGCAATTAACTCTTCATTTCTTTTCTTAGCCTTCCGGATTGCTGATTTACAACGTTTATTACAGTGTTTATATTCATTAAATGCAGCTTCTGTCCCTACAGATTTGTAGTTTTTAAATGCCTTTCTCTTCATTCCCATTAACTTCTTTACTTCTGTATTAAGCCACACAGGATGATTCTTAGAGCTTCTACATTTAGTCCTTAAGGGAATAAATTGAGAACAGTAATGATTTAATATCATTTTAAAAGACAACCATTTCTGTTCTGTGTTTTTAGCTGAAAACCTAATGCCCCAATCAATGCTCTGTAGGGCAGCCCTCAAGGCACTAAAATTAGCTTTTCAAAAATTCATGTTTTTTGTTTCCCCAGTATATTTTTATTTTTTGCACCAGACATTAAAAGATATAACATTATGGTCACTATTACCCAGGGGTTCAATGATTTGCACATTTCTATAAGTTCTGAGTCATTTGAGATCACTAAATCAAGAATAGCATTTTTTCTGGTAGGCTCCTCAACAACCTGTGCTAAAAAATTGTTGTGCAATAAGTTTATAAATTTGTTCCCATTAACTGATCTAGCAGTACCATTGCTCCAGTCAATATCTTTTTTTTTTTTAACAATTCTTTTTATTGAAATATATGGTACAGTTGGTTAACACATCTGCCATAAATACAATTTTTGTTCCATACTATGTGTATCATGTAAACATTTTAGATTTAAAAATAAAACATAAACAACAAAAGCAATAACTTGGTGTCTGTGAGATTCTTCAAATCCTAAACATATCACTGAATGTCATTACAATACAGTTCTATCATCAGCAATCCTAGGTATCCACAGAGTATCCATTACCTTATTTACTACCTTTATTACTGTGCAACATGTTACCGTTAAGTAAACCAGCAGTCGTTCCCGTAACATCTTCAGTTGCCCCTGGATGTTATTATACAGGTAAAGGAAAATGAGAACACAGTGCATACAGTTAGCAAATCAAGGTGGATCAAGCTCAGGGTCCTGTTCAATCCACAATCCCCACACCTTATTAAATTTCTCAGGACAGCCCCTTTTCATATATGTAAGTTTGTACATTGGAAGAGAATTATCCACTAGCTGTTCCCAGTCATGAACCTTGGGTCCACCCCTAGATTTCCAGTTCCAGCGCAATCAATTTTTTAGCATACATACAGAGTATAGAAATTAAGGTACAGTGTGCCCTCCTTGGAGACACGTCTTCTACCTGACTCAATAAAAGTACTCTGGGCTCCAATGGTATAAAGATACCAGTTTTTTCTGTTATGAGTTGCACAACTGCCCTCCAGTACGTTTTTATCACAGGGCAGATCCACACCATATGAAAAAAATCCGCAGGTGAGTGCTGACATCTGGGGCACTCCGAGCTAATGGAAGAATTTATCGTATGCAGACGATGTGGGGTAAAGTAAACTCTATGCATGTAATTAATTTGTGTCATTCTGTCTTTACTGCTAATCACTCCCTCAAAAATGAAATTAAGTGATTCATCCCAGTTTTCCTGCGTGAGCTCAGGAATGTCACGTTGCCATTTTATTCGAAGTTTGTTAAGTGGGGCACTCCTAGCATCCTGTAATTGCGCATAAAAATACGACAGTGGCTTGCCCAACACCTGTTTATGTAACCCAGCCTCCAAGCCATTCAGTGTAATGTCTACAGTGTCACTCCGAAATTGAGTTACAAAGGCATGTCGTAATTGCAGATATCTGAAAAACATAGTATTCGGTAAAGTATAGATTACCTTCAGAGCTTGAAAATCAAGAAGTTTACCGTCTGCTATGACATTAGAGATGTATTTTATATTATATCTCGCCCAGAGCTGAGGGTCTGGAATTAACTCTAGCTGCTTTAGATAGGGGTTACACCATAGTGGGGCAAAGCTAGAGCAGTGATGTTGATGTTTAGGATAATAACTAATAGGGATGTAGCGAACTGTTCGCCGGCGAACTAGTTCGCGCGAACTTCGACTGTTCGCGTCCGCCGCAAGTTCGCGAACGTCGCGCGACGTTCGCCAATAGGCGTTCGCGTCAAAATCGTTCGATCGTTTGACCATTCGACCGCTAAAATCGAAGGATTTTCGTTCGAATCGAACGATCGAAGCATTCGATCGAATGAAATCATTCGATCGAATGGCTTCGATCGTTCGATTCGAACGAAAATCCTTCGATCGAACGATTTCAATCCTTCGATCGTTCGAATCGAACGATTTTCGGATGTTCGAAGTTCGCGAACAGTTCGCGAACTGTTCGCAAATTTTGCCGGTGTTCGCGAACGGCGTTCGCGAACACATCGGCGGCAGTTCGCTACATCCCTAATAACTAAGAGCCAACTGCCAGGCCTTTATTGTGTCCTTCATCAGGGGGGAGATACTAATATTGTAAGAGGCGCCACGATATGGCAAATTCTTTAATCCTTCAAAGGATCCTGCCAATTTAGCTTCAAGTATTATGGACGCATTCGTGCCATCAGAAATGGCCCAATTCCTCACAACCACCAACTGTGTTGCTAAATAATAAAGGAAGAGATTGGGGGCTGCTAAACCTCCCTGCCGAATTGTAAAGTGGTGAGAGCTAATCTGGGAATTTTATTGTTCCAGTACATCATGAGCATGAGGCTTTTTAATTTAGAAAAGACCGTGTGTGGAATTCTCATGGGGGATTGACGAAATGCATAAGTTAATTTCGGCAGTATTACCATTTTAAGTAGATTTATTCTACCTATTAGAGATAGCGGTAGATTCGCCCAGGCATTCCTTTTCTGTTCCATGTATCTTATTTGAGGCAAAATATTAAGTTCTGTGTATTTAGTTAGATCAGCATGGATCCAAATCCCTACATACTTAAAGGTGGACACCCAGTTAAGACCCAGAGTCCTTTGGGGATTGTCCGGAGGGAGAGGGTCTACCAGAAAAAGCACTGACTTGGACCAGTTGATCCTGAGTCCAGAATAGTTGGTATGGTCATTTATAATGGCTAGAGCTTCTGTTAATGCCCGGTGAGGGTTTGGTAAATATAATAGAGTATCATCAGCATACATTGAGATGACCTCAGTTAGCCTTAGCCCTTCAATTACTTGGGAGGACCTGACCCGGCAGGCCATAGGTTCCATGGCTAGTGCAAACAACAGCGGAGAGAGAGGACAGCCCTGCCTAGTACCTCTAAGGATCGGGAATGGAGTGGACAATTTGTTATTGGTGCGGATTCTTGCTACAGGTAATTGATATAATGCTCTGATCCAGTTAATGTACGATGAGGGGATGCCTACCCTGCCCAGCGTGGCCCACAGATATTCCCATTCAACTGAATCAAAGGCCTTTTCGTTATCCAAAGAGGCAATCAGTCTACTACCAGAGTTATCGTGTGTAATGGAAATATTTGTGAACAGTCTCCTGATGTTTATATCCGTGGATCGGCCAGGCATAAAACCTGTCTGATCAGGGGAAATTAGGGTAGAGAGTATGGGCGCTAAGCGTGTTGCCAGGACTTTTGCTAAGATTTTTGCATCAGCATTAAGGAGTGCAATGGGCCTGTACGAATTACATTCTAACGGATCTTTACCTGGTTTTAACAATAAGATTATTAAAGATTCCCTCATCGAGGTCGGCAACGGAGCCCCTTTTTGTACCCCATTATATAAATCTGCCAGGATAGGTGCAAGTAGCTTAACATGCTGTTTGTACCACTCCATTGGTAGGCCATCAGTACCTGGAGTTTTACCGGCTGGGAATGAAGCTATGGCCGTCTCAACCTCTGTTAGCGTGATGTCCCCAGCTAGCTCCAAAGAAAGTTGCTCAGTCAGGTTTGGTATAGACAAGTCTCGCAAATACTCTCTTATTTCTTCTGGGGTGGTGGTTATTTTGGGGCTATATAAGTCAGTGTAAAAATCCGTAAACCTCTGATTTATTTTGTCTACTGAAGAAACTACTGTTCCATCAGGAAGCCGTACAGCCGGTATGACCATGCTAGATATGTCTTCCTTTGCTATCAGCGCTAGTAACTTCCCGTTTTTATCCCCGTGTTCAAATATATTACCTTTCTGATACAGCATATGTTTTTGTGCAAGCTCCACTTGGGCAAGTTTCAAGTCATTCTGACTAGCCTGCCAACTCTGATACAATTGGTTTGTAGGAGAGTTGATATAGGACTCTTCATTAACCTGTGCTGTTGCTGTCTTTTGGGCTATGTCTGCTTGTGCAATTTTTGTGAGGGCTGCAATATTGCTGATAAATTCACCCCTAATATAGGCTTTGAAAGCATCCCATTTTACATTCGGGGGGGTTTCGTCACCATTTACAGCCAAAAAGTTTGATATACTAGTACTGATGATTTCATTTAAATGAGTATGCTTTGCCCAGTAGGGACTCAACCTCCACAATCTATCCATGGGAGCTTGTGCGTACGTGAAAGTAAGAAGCAGGGGGGAGTGATCTGAGATGCCTCTTGTAAGTGTTTCAACCTTTTTAACCCATTTATTCATCTCAGGACAACCCAGAGCAAGATCTATTCTTGACATGCTGTTGGAACCAGGGGAGTAACACGTAAACTGTTTGATAGTGGGATTGCGCACTCTCCATAAATCCACCAGATTAATAGAGGAGACCCACCTGTTAAAATGCCCTGAAGATACACGGGGAGGATGCAGTTTGTCCAGTTCAGCATCGGCTATCGAGTTAAAGTCACCCATAAGGAGAAATGGTGCCATGGGCAGACGTAACATTGTGTCTGTCACTTCACTAAAAAATTCCTCCGTAGGTGGAGGGGGGGGCATATATGTTCGCTAGATTAAATTTCTTGCCAAATACATTGCCGTGTAAGAAGATAAATCTTCCACGTTTATCAGAAATTACTTTTTCTACCGTTAGAGGGCAGGTTTTGGCCAACAATATAGACACTCCCCTAGAATAACTGGAAAAATACGAGTGAAACATTGAGCCTACCCAGGGTCTTTTCAGGGATAACAGTTTCGTACCCAGTAGATGGTTCTCTTGAAGAAAAATTATCTGAGGCTTGTACCTTCTAATAAAATCAAAAACCAGTCTACGTTTTATCCCATCCCCCATACCCCTAACATTCCATGACATTACGCTAATGGTAGCCATCAGTCCTACAGATAGGAAATGTGACGGGTTCGGGGGGAGACACAGTGAAAAGAAAACTGCACATTGACATGAAATCACAATAGGTCATGAATCGCAAGACACCGTAAAAATTAACATTACTATCACACCCCATAACTTTAACCCTTACCCATTCCCACCCCACGCACTCCATAACCTTGTGAGAGTGAGTTTGCTCTTAACCCCTAACTAAAATAAATTGAACTGTGAAGGGGGGTTAGTGTTCACACTTCGCCCTTACTAGGCACACTGAAATGTCATTGGGCCTGTCGCATCCGCTCAGGGAGGAAAAAATGATTTAACAACTGTCCTGCTTTGCAAAAAATACCATATCGTTACCTTTCCAGAGAAAAGTTCCTTCATGTACAGTCAGCGTGAAAAAGAGAACCAGTATACAGTCCACAGCAGCCACAACGACATTGTAATCCTAAGAGTAAACTTGCGTCAAGCCGACTCGAAGCAGAACAACGAAGCTCCTTACTCTCTTCGTGGAGACTGCCGTGGCCTCATCTCCAGCCACTGGATGACCTCCTCTGGTGTAGTGAAGAAATTGGCTTTGCCTTTGTCTGTTACCCTCAGTCGCGCTGGAAACATCATGGCGTATGGAATTTGCCTTTGTCGGAGTTGTAGCTTGGCTTCATTGAACTTTGCTCTCTGTTTCCGAATTTCTGAAGAGAAATCTGGATAAAGTGATATTCTGTGGTTCTCAAAAAGTATTTCTCCCGCTCTCCTAGCCGCTTGTAAGGCCGAGTCCCTGTCACGGTAATTCAGAAGACGGGCAATTAAAGGGCGTGGAGGGGCCCCCGGTGGAGGTGGTCTGCCCGGTATCCTGTGTGCCCTCTCTACCGCGAAGGCTGGAGAGAAGGTGGTACGGGTAAACGTGTCAGCCAGCCATTTTTCAACAAAATTTTCTGTGGCATTACCCTCTACCCTCTCAGGAAGGCCCAGTATCCTTATGTTATTCCTTCTCAGGCGATTCTCCAAATCATCTGCTTTGTTTTCCAGCAACGCTATTTGCTTTTCTGTGGCCAGTAACCTGTTAGGCAGTGGTGTAGTGTAATCCTCCATGTCACTGACCCTTCGTTCCACCTCCCCTGTCCTCTCCCTTAACTTGTGCACATCATGTTTCAGAATGGCAAAGTCTGTCCTGAGTTCATCTATCTTTCCAACCAGAGCAGTGTGGTTTGAAGTTATAGCCTGCAGGACCTCTGTTAGGGTAGGCTCTGTGAGGGGTTGCAGGTTGTCAGGGGAGGAGAGTGCAGCAGTATTTGGCTCTAGGGCTGTAGACTCCAGTGTGTTGCTGTCAGGGGTGGACATACCTGCTGGTGTAGGTTGTGACAGCGGACCCCTAGCAAAACGAGCTAGCTTCTCTGCAGCAGCTCCTCCAGGGCCCTGCATATCGTCGGGGGCTTGACGCGCCGTATGGCGCTCGGCGCCATCTTTATTGGCCATGATGCGCGGAGATAGTGAGGTGCGCACAGAGTGATTGCGCCTGCTTTTCCTCACCATCGGAGGCTGCGGCGGTTATCCCGGGAGCTTCACCCGTCCGGTAAAACTGCTGAAAGCGCAGGTGAGCGCAGTTTATCTGCAGTTTGAGTCTCCCTTGAAACGGAGCGTGCGGCCTGTGCTGCCTATCCGGTCTCCATGCAGACCACGCCCCCGCTCCAGTCAATATCTGGGTAATTATCATTATTTTACCTAAACTAGCAGCCTTTTCTATTTGCATTAGGAGCTCTGTCTCTTCCTCCTCACTTACATTAGGGGGTCTATAGCATACGCCTACAATTAATTTGCTGGATTCTTTACAATTGGTGGAGAACTCCACCCATACGACTTCTGCCCCCTCATTTTCTAACATAACCTCCTCCTTTATATAAGCTTTTAAATCCTGCCTAACATACAGACATACCCCTCCTCCTTTTCTATTGCCTCTGTCCCTCCGAAACAAAGTATAGCCACTGATATTTACTGCCCAGTCATGCGACTCATTCAGCCATGTTTCGGCCACACCAATCACATCATATTTTCCTTCCAACACCAGCAGCTCCAGCTCTCCCATTTTACCAGCCAGACTTCTTGCATTTGTAAACATACATTTCATACTGGTACCATATTGAACATATGACATCTGGTCCTCCCTATCCTTAACAGTACCCCCAGCCAAATCTCCTCCCCCATTTTCCCTTTCTTTGCCCACTATCTCATCTAACCTGTCTTCCACTGAATCTTTTACTGAACCCCCCCACACCTAGTTTAAAATCTCCTCCAACCCTCTAGCCATCTTCTCTCCCAAAACAGTTGCCCCATCATCATTGAGGTGCAGCCCATCCCTAGCAAAGAGCCTGTAGCCGACTGAAAAATCAGCCCAGTTCTCCAAAAACCCAAAACCCCTCCTCCCTACACCAATCTTTCAGCCACGCATTAATCTCCCTACGCTCCCACTGTCTCCTTAGTGTTGCTCGAGGCTCAGGTAATATCTCTGAGAAAATTACCTTGTGGTATAAAATAAAACTAATAAGCTATGCAATAGCATTGACTTCAGTGTTTCCCTCCAGGTTTTCAACACTGAGTGACAAGATAGCACCATGCAAGACCAGTGTAGATATGAGATCCATTATCTGGAAATCCATTAACCAGAAAGCTCTGAACTACAGAAAGGGCTGATTTTCATAAACTTCAAATAATTCCAATTTAATTTTTCTCTGTATCAATAAAACAGTACCAACCTTATACTTGATCCCAAGAAGATATAATTAATCCTTAATGGAGGCAAAACAATCCTACTGGGTTACATTAATGTTTGAATAATGTTTTACAAGATACTGTATAAGGTATCCAAATTACAGAAAGACCCCTTAAAAACATTATATATAGTAAATATCATGGGGTTGATGTATGCCCAGTATTCCAAAAAGTTTGAATCTTAACATATTTATTAACACTTTCATCACCATCAGGAATGTGTTGAATATATACATTTATAAAAAAAAATAATCAATTATTAGGAATGTGTTCAGCTGCTTTGAGCAATCAAACACTGTTCTGGTATGTGATGTGATAGAGCTCAACAGATACAATGCTCTATCACACCTCTTAGGAGTCCATTTACTAATGCTTGAGTGTTTCTGGCTCGAGAATTTGTATACTAAGATCACCTATGAGGTCCTAAACCCACATGTGGCTTCCTTATTTAAAAGCTTGGTAGGTGTCAAGTTTTTTATTATTTGAAAAAAACTCTCAGGGGGAAAAAATAAAACAATCAGCAGAGAGCCAAGGTATGTGGATGAAAAACCACGCACAAGTTTGGTTCCGCACGCATGATGTTAGTACCCAAAGGGTTGAGCCCAGACACTGAAGCATTAGTAAATTGGCCCCTGATTAATTCCCAATGCAAATTAATGTGAAAATAATCCGGAATCATAGAATGAACTGTAAAAGTGCTTGGCAGTATTAGGGGTAAGGATCCTTACCACTCAAGAAAAAAAATACAGATTTTTCATAATTCAGCACCTTTTTCATTTATATGGTTTGACTGTCAAAGCCACAATAATCTGCTGGATCAAAACAAGGACAACTTGAAACACAAAAACATAGGGTTGTACAGTGGCATATAATAACATTTGCAATCAACTACATGCTACTATGAGCTTAATTATATTAATTATTATTATTTTCATTATTATAAGCACAGTGTTCTCTCTCTTCAATAAACTTGTTAATTGGAAAATTATTATTTTAAAATTGTAATTTTAATAAGTTTTCTATACTTTTCTAATTCACTACTGTTTATGTTCACCCAATACTGTTTATGTTCAGAATTTTAATTATTAGGTGATGCAGTGGTGGAGAAAGGAAACTTGCAACTTATGGTAAGTGGTGAATTATATAAATAAATAACATAATGTTGTTGGTAATAATAATAGGTTGTTATTGCATGTGTTTGAAAAATTGGATTTTTTTTATTATCTCAATGAGATTTAAATTTAAAAAAAAAATGTCATATACATAAAAGTGCAAAACAAAAGCTGGAGCAAGACTGTGGACTATATAGTGTAAATAGGAAAGTGATTAAAACTGGGTTGTAGAGGTATCAGTATGTGAATAGGACAATGTATATAGCCAAGCAATGATGCTGTTTTGTCCCTCTCGCTACTTTTGTTTGCTTGTATTTTATACATTAATTTTGCATGTATAAAATACATCTGTTTTATAATTACTGATACAGGTATTGGATTTGTTATCCTAAAACCCACTATCCAGTTCCAAATTACAGGAAAGCCATCTCCCACAGACTCCATTTTAATCAAATAATTCAAATTTGTAAAACTTATTTGCTTTTTCTCTGTATTAATAGAACAGTACCTTGTATTTGATCCCAACTAAGATACCTGTATAATGAATTCATACTGGAGGCAAAACAATCCTGTTAGTCTCAATGATTTTTTTAGTAGACATAAGTTATGGAGATCCAAATTATGTAAAAATACTTATTTCATTGGTCCAGAATGGGGGATTTAGACTCTGTGTATGATCGTTCATTTGCCTCTTAAGTTGAGTAATTTTACTACATTATGCTACATGCAAAGGGGCAGATTTACTAAAGAGCAAAGTGGCTAACACAAGCCACAATTCGCTAGTGTTCCCACCACAGGGTCATCGTCAATTCACTAACAATCGCAAGTGCCTATTAGCTAGTAACCCAGACCATCGCTAGAACAGTTTCGGACCGCGTATTTTCGCTCTGGTGAACGGGCGCTTCACGCAAATTCAGATTTTACTGAATGTTACCTCTTTGCCAGAGTCGACTATTTGTCACCTCAGACCAGGCAAAGGGACAGATTCACTAACGGGCAAATTTTTGCCAGCGTCAGCTTCGCACCCATCGCACTACTTTGCCAGGCGCAAATGAGCTACGAAAACACTAATTCACTTTGTTGCAAAGTTTTGTCCCAGGCATCGAACGGTGGCGACTTTTTGCTAGTGTTACTTTGGCTGTGCAAGCATTTCAGAGCGAAGATGTGCTAGTGATTATTTGTGTCTAGCGAAAATTCCCTAGTGATCTTGCGCTTAGGTCAATTTGCATATGGTGGGTATTTTTAAGTTGTATGGATGTCTTTAATATAAATGTTGGTGCAAATGCTTGAAGTTACCACTTTTTCAAATACATGTCCAAGGAACCTTAATAAAGACAAGAGAGTTAATATAATGCCCTACACGAGCCCACAGTAAAATGAATGTTTCATATGTTATGAAATGTCTGGAGAAAACCGGTTAGCCAAAAAAAGTGCAGGCAATTCCACTTCAAAAAAGGAAAAGTCGCCAGCGTTTTTGGAACTTCAATGCATTTTCGGCACACAAGATCTTGCTTCTTTTAAGCACATCGGCTGGTCTGAGGTGGCGAAGTCGCTAGCATTAGCCACTTCGATCTTTAGTAAATCTGCCTCGAAAGTGTTTAAAAGAACTAGATCTTCCTCAATCTTCTGTCACTAGCCTGTGTGCCGAAAATGCATTTTTCATGAATTGCCTGCAAAAGTTCTTCCTTAAACTTTTTATGGGTAACTGTTTTTCTCCAGACATTACATAACATATGGAACATTCATTTTACAGTGGGCTCATGTAGTGGGCATTATATTAATTCTCTTGTCTTTATTAAAGGAATTGTTCAGTGTAAAAATAAAAACTGGGTAAATAGATAGGCTGTGCAATATAAAAAATGTTTCTAATATAGTTAGTTAGCCAAAAATGTAATGTATAAAGGCTGGAGTGATTTCATGTATAACAAGTCAGTCAGATCACTACTTCCTGCTTTTCAACTCTCTTTGTTTACACTGACTGGTTGCCCTGGCTACCAGACAGTAACCAATCAGAGACTTGAGGGGGGGGCCACATGGGTCATTTCTGTTGCTTTTGAATCTGAGCTGAATGCTGAGGGTCAATTACAAACTCACTGAACAGAAATGTACCATGTGGCCCCCCTTCAAGTCGCTGACTAGCTCAGAGTTATAGAGCTGAAAAGCAGGAAGTTGGATTCTGGCTGTTTTATTAGACATCTGTTCACGCCAGCCTTTATATATTACATTTTTGGCTAACTAACTATATTAGAAACATTTTTTATTTTGCACAGCCTATCTATTTACACAGTTTTTATTTTCACACTGAACTATTCCTTTAAGGTTCCCTGGACATTTGTAAGAAAAAGTGGTAACCTCAAGCATTTGTACCAGCATTTATAATACCTCTATACAACTTTAATAGACCCAAGCGCAAGATCACTAGCGAATTTTCGCTAGGCACAAATAAACATGAAAAGTCGCCAGCGATCAGCGCCCAGGGCGCAACTTCAGTGAATTAGCATAGTGGTAGTGAATTTGTGCCTGGTGAAGTGGTGCGATGAGTGTGAAGCGGTTGCTGGCGACAATTCGATTTTTAGTAAATCTGCACCAAAGTGAGGCTATCACTGCTTTCTACCCTTTGAATAGTGATAATTTCACTATAATGTTACAATCCATCTTTACTGCTTTTGCTAGAAGGGTATTTAACTGAAAACCACAATTTTATACCACTAATCGTGAAATAGCCCTATTAAAGCTACATTTCCTGAATCCAGAGTTTGACATGCTTGGGTTTTTAATATAATAAATATGATACTATTTCCAATGGTACAGCCACATGGAACATATTCTATTAATGTTATACAGCAATTTAAGAATAATAAAATCAATAGCATGATATCTAATTTTAAGAAAATAACTTTAAAGCACATTGTGGTACCTTCATTTAATCTCTGTTTATTCTTTTTTGTTTTTTTTACTACGCAAATTCTTTAGAAATGCATTTATCATTAATACATACTTGCCATTTTGCCATGAAGGACACTAAAAAGCCTTTATCCCGAATATGCTGTTTTAAATTAACCATATGACCAGCTGCTCTCAATGTCACAAGAGGGGGAAAAAGGCTGCTGAATAAAACACAGCATTAATGGGAAGACATGGAAAAATAAAACTACTTGTAAGTTTCACAATGAAGAGGAGGATGCATTGTCAATTCATCTTTATAGGTCACCTCATTTGCTGCAGCCTATTTAAAGTTACTCATTACAGCAGCTGGCTAATTTTCCCTCTTCAGTGTTTCCTTGTTTATATGTCTCATGTAGAATTCTAAGATGCTTGTTTATGTATCAGATTGAGGGGTGCTGGAGACCAACTGAGGTTGTAATGTGATGTACAGAAGAAGAAATGGCTAGATTAGCAGCTGTACACATTAGAGAAAAGCTTATCCTTTCTATCAACCAGTTTAAAAATAGCAGTATATTCATTAATTGCTACTACATGTATTAAAACACCCTACATGTTAAAGAAAATGTCCCTTTTGTAATCAAAACTGATACTGTACAATAAAATTGGGCGATGGGCTGATAATATTGGACCGCTTTTAATCGATTTGGACTTTGAGGTTTTCAGATTTCAGAATGTTCTGAAAACCTCACATTTTTAGAGGCGTTCGTATTTTTCTAGTGCATTGCTCATGCGGTTTCCTTGTTCATACTTTTTATATTCAGATCTTTTAATAAATTCCATGGTTTTAAAGAATGTGAGTTAAGTCATTGTTTTAGAGAATGTGAGTTTAGTGGTGTTGATAAATAAGCCTCCGTGTGGGTCATTCATCCAAAATTGTATTGATGTTTCTCCGAGAAAAAACGCATACATGGAAATATGTGCAAGTATTTTCTGAAGCTTAAATAGTATTTGAACCTCGGATAGTATGGATTTATTACATAAACAATACACAAAACGTGGCCAGAAAAAAATTCTTGTCTCTAACAACTCTTATTAAAACATTTGAGCTGTTCAGTCTCATTGAAAATGAATGAAACAATGTGATTCTCGCTTGTGTGCGAATTGTTCCACAAATAAAAATTACTGCAAAAATTCTAATGTGGTTTTTCTTAAATAAGGTAGTGCTCGAGGAATAGAATTCGTGTGTTCTGTCGCATTTTTCTGAATTTGTGTTTTTTTCCCTCTATCTCAAAATTTGATAAATCAGCATCTGTCTTTAAGAAGTATAAACTCTTTAAACTATATAATGTACTGTACATACATAGTCATTCCGGGATACTTAACTTAAAGGGTTCCTCTCATGCATTTCCCCCAGACTAACCCCCTTCCTTACTCACTTTCTGACATTCTTTTTTAATGGTCACAAATTAGTAAGAAATGTATAATGTACATTTGCAACATTGCCTAATACAGTGGTTTTACAGTGATGCTGCAAATATTTTTTTTATAAACACCCCAATAAGTTTGCTCAAAAAAGGGGTTATTTGGTGGATCAGCCACCAGGTTTCAAGGATGATTTATTTATAAAGCTGGAAGAGGGGTTGCTACAGTACCTGCACTTTCCTAAACTGACTTTCTAAGCATCTTATATGAGTTGGGCTTGGGATTTTAAAGGTTATACAACTAAATATCCTTTGTTTTATGATAAATTTGATGCCCTTGAAATCAGACTGGGGATGATATGAACATGATTCAGTTTCCATTTAGTAGTAATAATCAGGGCACAACCCAGACATTTACATTATAATTTGCAAAGTTATATGTAGAGTTTTGTAATTTAGACGTCTAATTTGCATAAAAATAAGTGCTATTTTTCCTTGCTCAGACATTTTTGGTAACATTCTGTTTGAATTGTTTCAGAAAAAAAACAGCATTAAACTAGGCGTCGGTATTACATGAATGAGTTCCCAGCCTGTAGCATGTCTTACATGTGCAATTTACCTGTGTAAAAGTGCATAACAGTAAGAAACCAAATATTAAAGAAAAGCATAAAAAGTAAGAAAAGAACAAGGAGCTCTGAATTCTTTTTAGATTCTTATCTTTACTATGCAAGGTCTATAAATATACTGTTTGAATGCCTTTCATGATGCTGTAAAGAAAAGAATAGTACAGTATGCCTGCATCATTAGCTACTTTGTAAATGAGGTATGCATGAACAAAAGTGTGTGCTACCCTTTACGGAGAACAGAAGAGGGGATTCCGCACACCGAAGTATTTAAAATCTTTATTCTTCCATGTTTAAAAAGCCACGCTGCATAGTATTGCTTTGAGAAGGGGGATATGTTAGGTACACTAAACACTCGTGAGGCTTACTGGATACTAACCTTGAATACATGTAAACCTCAAGGTTTAAATACTAGATTCGATATCTCTTATTTTGTATAAATATACATATTTTCTGTATATGTTTCTGGCTGTTTTTCTTCCTGTTTTATGATTGTTTTTGGATTCTATAATGCTTATAGGTTTTCATAAATAACCTTTTTAATATACACCCATTCTTGTGGGTAATGGCATATATTGCATTCCTGTCGTTAGTTGGACAATTTTGAATTAGAAATACACCAACAGAGGTTGCTATAGACCTTGTCTATATATACCGTTACTTTCCTAATGTTCCCCTATACTTATGATTAAAGGCATCTGTGCCGAAACGCGTCAAGAAATACTATGTGATGAATACCTGTGATGGGGATATGATCTGTTCAAGCAAGCAGCAGGTATTACTTACCTCATATGTTTTCTTTCAAACATGGAATTAGGTGTGTTTGCGTGTAATATAATAACCATATGCATTTCTGGCAGTTTAGACAGTTTGCTAACATGAGCCTAGACTCAAGTCAATAAAAGGGTATATTTCCTTTTAATAAAGCTTAATTTGTCCATGTATACAGGAGGGTATCTCCTTTACTATACCAGATATATGCAAATGTTATTACATTTCCACCTCTGTTATTAAAGAACTCCCATAGTACAGAATTGAGAAAGGAAAAGGGTTAGAATAGCACACAAGTGTCTTTCATTGTACGCTGTTGGAAAAAAATTGATTGCCCCAGCATAGTTAACGTACACTTAGTATGCCATATGTCAATGATCTACTGCTTCCAGACAACACTGTAGGCACAGTAATTGCTACCAATTATGTCCTATAGTCACAATGAAAGTAAACCTTTGGGAGTTTTCTGCACCATATTACTTAATGGGGTGGCATGAAGGAATCATGTGCTTATTAGGCAGGTGTATGCTAGTCATGCATAAAAACTGTAGCAATGGTAGATATAACAATGCTGGGGGCACACACTTGATAAAGTAACACTGACAAACAAAATCAGCAGAAATATCATTAAACTAGGGATCCTACTCGTCTGTGTACGATTTTTAGGCCACTATATGCTTCACACTTCCTACATAGCAGCTTTTATTCCCTCTTCAGTCCCTCTGGGAAAATGTCTTACCTCAGTGAAGTGACATCACCATTTATATAATAATGGTGCATGGCTGACCAGTGCCAACTGAGGTAGGGACAGTTAGTTGCTCAGACCATTGTTAGCCAATAATTGTGTTTTTTTTAGCTCTAAACAATTTGGCAATTATTTTAAACATCTATAAATTATGTTTCGTATTCAGATACAAAACCAGTAATTAACGTAATTCATATCTGCAATCAATTATATTGTTTGACTTTTTAGTAAATGGTAATATTTTCAGGTTACGCAGATCAAATATATTACACACTTTAATTTTTTTTGTTATATATTGATTTTACATATATAATGCCAGTCAATCAGTGAACACTGTTCATATGTTTGCTTCTTATCAATGACATTCTAACTTATTTGCCATGTGCTCATTTTATGTAGAGGTTACAATTACACAATGCAGTCAGAATGCAATAATTACAGCTGTTTAGTATACTGCTGCTTATATCTATATAGATAGATAGATAGATAGATAGATAGATAGATAGATAGATAGATAGATAGATAGATAGATAGATAGATATATCTATATATATATATATATATATATCTATATATATATATCTATAGATAGATAGATAGATAGATAGATAGATAGATAGATAGATAGATAGATAGATAGATAGATAGATAGATAGATAGATAGATAGATAGATAGATAGATAGATAGATATACACACACACACACACATGCACAAGCAACCTTAGCATGGCTGTCCTAAGGTAATCTAGTCTTTATGATATGGGACAAAATATATTCTAGTGACTACAGCTCCTCCAGAGATGTTTGGTTTAACATAAAACCTGGTGACTTTAAACTGTACTTAGAGAGGCATGAAAAATACTTTGCAAGTTTATGCATTTCAATTTTCAGGATCCTTAGAGATGTTAATTTTATAGACATATTACTACCCTCTACATTATCCTATTTCCCAAGTGTAAAACCTCTATTGGCTTTCTTTAAAACCTTGTATACCATTTTTATTTTTTGCAACTGAACAGCTTTCTCAAAATCGTATCTTTCTTATTTCAGAGCATCAGTAAGAGAAGAGCACGTGATCAGATTTTATTTGCCCTTATTCCTAGACTGATGTCTAGAAAACAAAGCTCCTTATTACTATTAAGGCTAACACTGCTATAGTGGCAGAACTATAAAGGAAGCATACCCCATGGTCGCAGGGGGGGGGGGTATGTCAGACTGCAGGATCAGCTTCCTCTATAGTTCTAAGATTCCCCTCTCCCCATTCGCACTCTTACCAACTCTTGCGTGAGCAGCCAGGAGACAGCAGTAACAAGCAAGGGGGTGGGTGTCAGGAGCTTTGGGCTGGGGTGCTTTGAGTATCAGTGCCCACTGTATGTGCTTGGTGTGCCAGTATCCATTGTATTTTGCTGTATAACATGCTTGTACTGACTGCCCTTAGTGTATATTATACTTAGGTGCGGATACCCACTGACATTATATTTAATGTACCCACATATTTTTACTGTATAAAACATGTGTGGTTAATTCACACATAGTCAATTAAGGGGAAGCAGGTATATGGCACTGGCCTAGCCACTCACCAGAAATGAATCCAATATATGAAAAGATAGCCAATACATGTTTTTATTGCAAACAGGGTGATCCTAAATTTTATTCCATGGTGCTATCAACACTTTGCATTGATCAATAGTTTCAGGACTGCATGGCCCTTCCTCAGTGATTTATTTGATGCGCCATATTTTTTGCCGACAAATTTTCTCAACAAAAGCGAAATGTGGAAATTTGCCGCTAATTCGCGCCAGGCAAATTTAGTCACCCATCACTAGTGGTCCCTATTACCTCTGACTGTAGAATGTATTAGTATGAAAATGAGTGTTTTATATAAATCTATACATGGTCCACTGCTTTTTTTTTTTCTAACAATAGCTGTAATTGTAACAAAAGTGCTGCAACTGCTACCATGCTGCACATCTTTAGCAGGACAACACTGAATATGTTCTGTCCCTATGTGGCACTTTTTGTTTGCCCTATAAAAGTGCGTGCCCATCAAACACCATTGAAAATGATTTTTACCCATTTGCGAAAAAGACACAAAACCCCATGTTGAATTCAAAACATAATACTCATTTAGACTAATCTTTCTCAACATTTGAAATTGGTTTTACATCAGCCTCAAAAAAACAAAAAAATCAATCTCTTCTCTGTTTACATTACAACTCACCTCTCTATAAAGGGATGCTGTGGGGAGGCTACTAATAAACAAAAATGGAGAAAAAAACACAAAAAGGGAAAAACATATTTTTATTTGCGTAATATAAAATAAGCCTGTAAAACTGTTCTTGTTTTTAAATAACATTGATGACTTTGACCTCCTCAGTCCTCGGGATCCCTTACAATAGCAATAAAGCTTCAGTTAAAACTACAAATATCAAGTAAAAGTCAATTTGCAAAGAAACCATTTTCTAAATATAAAATAAGTAATCCTCTATATTTTACTGGTGACATATATATATATATATATATATATATATATATATATATATATATACGTATATACATATATATATATATATATATACATATATATATATATATATATATATATATATATATATATATATATATATATATTTGTAGAGGACTGATAAGATTAATTACAGATGCACTGGATTCTGGAGACATACAGTAGACTTTTTCTCCTAAGTCAGAAAGGGGACATGTTTAATTTAAGAGTATATATTTATTAATTAGAAATGGGTGGTTGTACCAAGTTAGTCATAGCTAAGTAACAGAGAAAAAGATTTTTTTGTGAGTGGAGTAACTCACCATTTATTGGCTAACTGATATATGTATATTTTTAGTTTCTGCTTCAGAATTTGCTCAAGTTACTTCCTCGCCATTTTTCCTTAAAACACATAGGCCACGTATTATTGTAACTAGTTTTTACGTTAGACACGTTGTAAATTGGATAAATATAAAACCCAAAACTTGTCACAAACAGTTGTCAGACAATGATTGTGTATTTCAATCAAATTAATCACATATAATATCTTCCCTAACAGGAAATGTGTATTGAATGCTGATGCTGAATGCCTTTAGTGTAAGAATGAAGTCTGCAGGCTGAAGTTTTTTTTCATACATTTTCACAAGGACCATACATCTATCTGTTGCACATTTATTTTTTTAAAGGGTACAAACTTCTTGTGTCGCTGCTGTCATAAAACTACTGTCAAGGTAAGTGAGTCATGTAGAACTGTTATAGTTCTATAAGGTTGAAAGCAACCTTATGGGACAAGAGAGATGATTATTAAAGGATGACTCAATTTATCCTTTATTTAACAACTTTGTGTGAAAGACGTGTGAAATTGGCAATAATCGTAAATGTCCCCAAGGAGTTTTTCCCATTAGTACCTCCCCCCATTAGTACCAGTGGTGTCTTTCACCACAATAGACACTGAAGTCTGTAAATTTAGGGTACAGTCCACCTTGGAGGCTTCTAGTATGATGTGTCTGAAATCCAAGTTTCAGATTACTACAACTGATTAGAACAAATATATGATAAACAAAGGTCCGGTGCTGGATGGTATTCATCCCAGGTTACTAAGAAGAGCTTAGCTCTGTGAATGCCAAGCCACTTTAATTAATGTTTCAGGATTCATTGAGGTCTGGCACGAGAGACAGAGAGACTGGCGTATTGCTAATGCGGTGCCGCTATTCAAAAAGGGATATCATTCTCAGCCTCAAAACTATAGAACGGTTAGTCAGTGACATCAGTGATAGGAAAGCTTTTCAAAGGGGTATTAAGGGATAAGATACTGGACTTCATATTAAATCATAGTACTATGAGTTTGTGCCAGAATGGTTTTATACATGAGCAGGGACCTTGATTCTGGGAAGGCAGTCAAATGTGATCTACTTAGACTTTGCTAAAGCATTTGATACACTGCCACACAGAAGGTTGCCGATCAAATTAAGGAAAGTTGGCCTATGTATTTGTACATAAATTGTACATAGATAGACCACAAGGATCTAGTTTTTTGTGGCTAACAAGTTGTCTAATTCTGTCATGCTGTGGCCAATAAAGCAAATAAGTACCGTCTTGCATAAAAAAGGGCAAAAACTCAAGGGATAAAAACATAATCTTGCCTTTTTATAGGTCACTGGTAAGGCCTGAGCTGGAATATAAATGAGCTGGAGAGAGTGCAGAGACGTGCAACTACACTGGTTGAGGGGATGGATGACAAATTAAGTGGGTAGACTGTCAAGGTTAGGATTGTTTTCTCTGGAAAAAAAGATGCTTGAGAGGGGACATGATTACACTTTACAAGTACATTAGACTAGAAGAAAAGACATTTAATTTGAAACAATGTAGGTGGTTCTTTACAGTGAGGACAGTGAGGTTGTGGAATGCACTGCCGGGTGATGTTGTGATGGCTGATTCACTTAATGCCTTTAAGAGTGGCTTGGATGATTTCATGGACAGACATAATATCAAAGGCTATTGTGATACTAAACTCTATAGTTAGTATAGGTATGAGTATATATAATGTATGTGAAGGTATGGAGGGGTGTGTGTATGGATGCTGGGTTTTCATTTGTTGGGGTTGAACTTGATGGACTTTGCCTTTTTTCAACCTGATTTAACTATGTAACTAAGTAACTGGTGGCAAAAAGAAGTTGTGCCCACACTATTAAGCTTTAAGTCAATTATCCAATCAAGGGACATAAAGAATGTGCCTCTTTTTCAGACAAAGTAAAAAATGAGAGATGAAAAATGAGCAATAATGACCTATAAGGAGAAGAGAAGAGTTCATCAAGGTATAGCAATACCATGCTCAGAGTTGTTTAAAAAACAGCTGAGCAAAGTTTTCTCAGTCAAATGATGGGTCATAAGCCAGCTATGAACAGCAATTTCAGTATTGCTGGGCTATATAACTTATATGTCACTCATTTGTCAAAATTGTGATGGTTGTTATTAGAAAAAGTGGAATGTATAATTATTGCAAATAGTATTGCACATAAGACTTGAGAATCAATCTGATGCACTGAAATTAAAGTAAGGCAAATAAGTATTCAATTCCTACTGCTATTCTCAAACTGCAAATTCACACCACGAATTAACGCTAGCGTTAGGCGCTTCGTCGCTTAGTGAATTTGCCCCATAGTGTTTCATGCCTATATAACATGGAATGGCGAATGAGCATAATTTCAATCTTGCCAACAATTGCCTTTCATAAGTACAGTTTACTGAATGAGAAAATACAAAATGCTCTTCTCGGTTTATCGAACTGATCACTCTCAGTTTATTGAACGGATCAAAATACCTGAAATCATTCCCCTTTGGTTTACTTCTAATTTACTTTGTAATTGAATTCAAACACAATGTCAACGATCCCTTACAGTCTACAAGTGATGTTTCTAAAACTAAAAAAATCTTCAAAAAGATTTTGAAACCCTGTTTAGATCATTTGAATTTTAAAAATGATAAGGGCAATGAAAAAACATGAGACTTCCCATGTGTGCTTGCAAAACAGCAGCGCTTTGGGTAAAGGCTCAGTCATGTGTAAATAGATGCAATCCTGAGAACTTTTCACAGCAGCTTGACTTAGTATATTATCTATGTTTTGTACACTTTTGTAAGCAACTATTTTGACAATTATACTAATTACAATCATTAGTTGTATCATCACATCTTAACATTTTCTGGATTGAAAGAAAGATGTACTGTATATTGGGGATTTTACTTTCCACCAGACGCTTTCTTTTTTTTTTTTTTTTGTAAAACTGCCATATAATTTTGGTTAAATGCCTAGCTAATGAATTTAGCATAGGACAAGAATCTTACTTCTCAAGGGTGATATAATTTAATTTTACACTAAATTTGTACTGGGTCTCCTCTAAATGGCTATGCAAATTGAAGTATATTCACTGGATAAGACTAAGCTGAGACATTTAATAAAATACATTTAATTATAGATCCTCAGTGATTTAGCATATAAACTTACATGAGCTTATCTGCCTTGACATCTACCTGCACCTTCCAGTTTAACTTCATTATTATAATAACCTTAGACATATTTAATGTAATTTAGAATTTAAATAGACTACTGAAATTAATGTATGGGTGAGTTTTAAGAACATATTTTCCCAAAAAAATATGACAGCAACAAAATTAATCAACTGTGGTCAGCCGGTATAGGGAATGAGTTTTTAAACAGGAGTTTAAAGCACAGGGCTCCGGAGCTCCTTTATCCCTTGGAGTTTATGTGGGCGCTTTTGTTAAGTCCAATTGCTGCACCTTTTGTATACTGAGTGGGCAAATGCAATATACACAGACAGGGTCAACACTTTGATCTTCATTTTGGAAGCCTAAAAGATGAAGAACTGACTGCAGAACTAACATTTATACTTATTTGTAACTTTATTAGGTTTTACAATAAACAGCCAGTACAACTTTGGCAAAAGAAGATATGGTGGCAAAAAATCTAAAAAATAAGCACAAGATCACTGAAAAAAATAGCAACAGAATGAGGCAGAGTTACCAAATTAGATCACCGGAAGAAATGCAGCACACTATGATGCATAAGAGGTGGTGTGAAAAGAAGAAAATTAGCCTAATTAGGGCAAGATAGGTCATAGAGAATGTTATTTAACAATTAAAAAAAAAATTATTACTATGTCAGATAGTGGGGGGGGGTTTCTACCCTGCGTTAATTGCTACCATGGATGTTTTGTTGAAACTTACAAATCCTACAGTATCTAGACCATACTTTTTTCAAATTGAAGTAATGTCCCTATTTGCCTAGTCACAATCTGTTCCATATATTTTGGAAATGACTTTGGTGATTGCACCAGCGTTGGACACTAGTGATGGGCCAATCTGACCGATTTTGCTTTTATGAAAATTCATGAACCAGCGAAAATTCACTGAAACGCATTAAAGTCTATGGGCGAAAAATCTCACTCATCGCTATTGGACACTATGTAGGATATCTAGTCACACTGTATTGAGCAGCACTGCAGAGAATAAATCTTCAACTTGTTTTCAAGAGGACATGGCAATGAAACATTAATATGCTGCAAATTGACCACAGTTCCTCCAGCAACAGATACATTTTATTAAATTTCACAGAAGTGTAATAACAAAAGGACTTTGTATTTTGTGTAAGGCAGGGAAAATATTTAATAATCAGTCTTCCTAGCCGTTTGCCATATTTCATCCCATTGGTCCAGTAATAATATCAGCGGAAGTTTATTTCTTACCATTTTATTTCTTACCATTTTATCTCTGTTCCATTTAACAAACTGTGTATGAATATGACCCACCCTTAAGGAAACTCCTTTTTGTTGTTATGAAATACAGTTAGACATCATAGAAAGTATACATTCTTTCAAAATGAATTTCACTTTAACTAGCCTAATTTTGTTCCATTAAGCTCTGAAGTCAAATCTCTCACAGCTTCACAGTTTCTTTGTGTATATCCATCTTACACACAATTTTACAACAATATTCTAAAAAGAATAAACTTTACAAGCATTCTATTACTTTTATATGCGTATAAATAAAGCTTGTCCTTGAAAATAAAAGCCCAGTAAATGTATTGCTCTCTATATGCCAAAGGAATAGATCTCATCTGTTTTATTCAGCATATACAGTAACTAATTAATGGTAGATGTACTCCCATATTTTATTTTACTTGTGCATAGTAGTAGAATAGATGTCTGCAGAACATCTCTTCGAAGTTGGAAACAGTCAGTGATTTAAATATGGCACTTTATGTGCTTCTGTTATTTAGGGTAGAAGTATTCTTGGCACAAGCAGTGAGTTAGTTTAGACACATTAATGAATTGGCGTCATAAAGCCAGACATATTACCTATTTCATATTTACTGTTTCATATCCAGAGTTATAAATATAAACATGTCCATGGCAAATATCTTCACTGTGTGAACCATTCTGCTCTGCGCAAAGTTTGTAAATGAACCCCTCTCTCTTCATTCCCATGGAGTGGTTTTTATTGTACATGATTGTCAGAGGTAGTCTCTGAATATTCTGTGTGAACCTGTAAACTTATTCCAAGATTTAAAGGAAACCTTTTCCCCCAAAATGAATATTTAAGCAACAGATAGTTAATATCATATTAAGTGACATATTAAAGAATCTTACCAAACTGGAATATATATTTAAGTAAATATTCCCTTTTACATCTCTTGCCTTGAACCACCATTTCGTGATGGTCTGTGTGCTGCCTCAGAGATCACCTGACCAGAAATAATGCAACTCTAAGGGGCATATTTAACAAGGGTCGAATTGAAAAAGCTCCAACTGAAATTAAGTCGAAGGTTCGTATTCGACCGAATTCAAATCGTATTTCCCAAAATAACCTTCGATTTTTAAAAGTACACCAATTGACTCCATAGTCCCCCATAGGCTAAAATAGCTATTTGGTAGGCTTTAGATGGTGAATGGTCAAAGTCGAATTTTTAAAGAGACAGTACATGGTAAATTTCGATATTTGAATTTCTGATTTTTTTCTAATGGAATTTGGAATATTCCCTAGTCGAAGTACACAAAACATAACTCAAAATTCAATTGATTCATTCGAAAATTCACATTGACCTTTGATAAATCTGCCACTAACTGTAAAAGGAAGAAGTGTGGAAGCAAAATACAGAACTCTGTCTGTTAATTGGCTCATGTGACCTAACGTATGATTTGTTTGGTTTGTTTGCATACACCATGAATTCTATGATCCCAGGGGGTGGCCCTTGTTTTTTTAAAATTTCCTATTTAGGATTACCCTGGCACAGATTACCCTGGCACATACTACTGAAAATATATTATTATGAAAATGGTTTAATTAAATGAAGCAGGATTTTACACATGAGCCGTTATGTTATGCAATATGTTTTTATAGAGACCTACATTGTTCGGGGGGGTATAGTTTTCCTTTAAACTGTTCTTGGAAAACAGTGTCAATGGGACATATTATCAATGGGTAATAGTGTGAGCTCACCCTTTGATAAATACACCTTTGAAAACCTATAATAAGGATTAGAAAAAGGCTCTAAATTCCCTCTTTGCTAAATATACCCCTATGACACTGCATTTTAAGAGATAAAGTTTACAGTTTCTCACAGAATATTCAGAGACTACCACTGAAATGATGTATAATAAAAACAATCACAACCTTTTTTTGCAGCTATAAGCAGAGGGGTGTTGATTAGAAGCTTGACATTCATCCTAACTTACAATTTAAAGTTACATACAGAAAGATAAAGTGGTCAAACTTAGCCTTTAATATGATGAACATATTAGGGAAAATTAGAATATCAAAATTTATCATGTACCGTCTATTTAAAAATTTGACCGACTATTCACCATCGAAAACCTGCTGAATTGCTGTTTTAGCCTATGAGGGACATTCTAGAACCTCTTTGGAGCCATTTTGTGGACTTTGAAAAATCTGAGGTTTTTTTTTACGAATTCACTTGAATTAAAAAAATCTGATTTTTTTTTTTTAATAGATTTGGTTGGTCTTTTTTTATTCAAATTTCAAGTTGATGAATTCCCTTTTAGATTTTAAAGAACAAGTAAACCCCACATTCACCTATAATGTATATACAGTAAGTTGGGCACATCTACCCCACCTAAACCATATAATTTGAACAGCATATATTTGCCTCGATCACCAGCGCCATCACTTTTTTCTAAAACAAATAACTTTCCATCTGCAAACAGCACATGTGCACTGTAAAGTTCATGAATTAAAGAATGCCGGCTTACACAGGTACACCTTACATTGATAAAAAGCACTGCTTGGATTGAGCTCTATAATGGTTAAGTTGAACTCAGGAGATGAAGTTAGTAGAAAAATATAGGAGCAGACAGGTAGACCAGAGTTTACATGGGAACCAGCAATGTCCTCTCTATATTGGCTGTTAGACTGGAGGGTGTTTTAGTGATTTGAGTTGAGTACAACTGAGCATGCTCAGTAGCCAAAAGCCAAAATAAATTCCTGAGGGAGGGGTCCGAGTAGGTTAAAGGAGGAGAAGGAATCCTAAGTGATTAACTGGATGCTGCAGCCTTACTACTAACCTTTGAACAACCGGAGTGGAAGGTGTTTAAAGATTTCAACGAGTCTGTTCACGAATTATTTTTTGTGTGTGGGGGATTACATGTCCTTTAAGTGCAATTCAATTAAAGCAAAACTATACCCCAAAATGAATACTAAAGCAACAGATCAATTACATCATATTAAGAGGCATAATAAAGAATCTTACTAAGTAAATATGACCAGTTTACATCTTTTCTCTTGAGTCCAGATTTTATGATATTTTCTGTGCTGCTTCAGAGATCATCTTAGCAGAAATACTGCAGCTTTAACTTTGTGGAAGAAGTGTGGAAGCAAAAGACACGACTCTGTCCATTAATTGGCTCATGTGACCTAACGTATTATTTGTTTGCTTTTTTATGTGCACCATGAATTGTAGGATCATAGGAGGTAGCTATTATTTCTTAAAATGGCAATTTTCTATTTAGGATTACCCAAAACACATTCTACTAAAAATTATATTAGTTTTTATAATTTTTGTATATGGTTTATTTACATAAAGCAGACTTGTATATATGAGCGGTTTTATGTAATATGCAATACATATATAGAGACCTATATTGTTTGGGGATATAGACACAGTAAAGGTTAATGCAGTTTGTTCCTACTCATTCTATAAAAATGTAAAAAATAAAAATAATTTTACAATTAAGCATAATGCATAACAGAACTTTAATCACTTAAATAATAAGAAAATCCATTAAGTACAGGTTATATAATAAAGTACATAACTAACTGTAACCCAGTATGCAGCAAATTACTAACTGCATTTCTTTACTGGTACAATGCACTATACAGCATTCGGCAAAACTACACAGTAAAGTGGTTTATCATCATAAATTTTTATTTATCATATTAATAGCTTCTGTTTTAAACATCTATTTAATGGGAGCATGGAACACTTTGTTTGTTTTTAGTAGGATTGTTTTTTATTGGAGCAAACCCTTAAATATTACATGGTCACATTTTATAGAAATAGGAGCAGAAAATGAAAATATATTTTGTTTGAAGGTTGTCTAAGACAGCTCTCATATTAATGTTGTGACACAAATCATGGAGGAATCACTGTCAACTTAACAATTCCGAAGACAAGCCCATCAAACAAAAACAACTATTAAAAGTGGCATCCTGGCCCTAGCCGAGACAAGAAGGCCAAGGAAAATGGGAATGTGAAACATCAGGTATTTCAAGAAAGTAATAACTATGATAAAGTGTTGGGGCATATTGGCAGCTAATGTAAGTGAAAGCAGCTGCCTGTTCAGTAAGCAAATTGAGCAATATACTATTGTCAGGCCAACACCTTTGGGAATATGCATTAAATTTACTAGAAAATGTTCAAGACAAAAAAAATATGCGCCAACTATCAAGGTCCTGTAACTGACAGCAGAAATAGAAACATTGGTGGCTTGAGATTACTAGCTATAATTGGCCTGTTCTCAGTCATATCGAGCAGAGTGCTTATTGTCCTGCCCTTTAGGACAAGATAATATATGATGCAGACTATGCGTTGAGATTTGAGCATCAGCTGCAATGAAGAAACTAAACAGCTAGTTTATATCCATTCAAAAATGTGTTTTTTTTAGTTATACATAGATACTGTACATACAGTATATTTAACATAAACACATTCAAAATTTTAATACAAATCACTAAATAGCTGCTACAACACAAAATATTTTCCTACAGACAATAGGGGAGTAATTAATAAAAATGTAACTTTTTCTCAGACTAGACAAAATTGTGCGCCAATTTGAATCGTGTGTCTTTTTTGAATTGTTACACCAAAAACTCAGCTTTATCGAATTGTCACCTTAATAATTCAAATTTCTGGGATTATCTAATGAAAACTGCAGTCAAACAGCCCAAAACTATAGAGAATCATGATAGTAAAAAACATGTTCCAATAGTTAAAAGGACCATCTGCCTTAGACTTCTACAAGATTAGGTTGGAGTCAGATTTGGATTTTTAGCAACTTTAAAGCATAACAAATCTTGAAAAATTCAAGCTTTTTTTCTCTAAAATGTTGAGTTTTTCCCCTTTAAAAGCTTGACCAGAAAAATTAGAAGTTTAATAAATAAATCCCTATGTGTCTTTCTTGATATTAGCTAATGTTTCCATGTGACACCAAGTCAACACACTAAAATGTGTTTCTGAAGAGCAATGAGAGGAACTCGGTACCAGTAACATAACAGACTTATACAAACTAATATCGACTACAGTCAAACGCTGCCATGCAATATTTATTAGCCTTTCTGGCACATAGCTCACAAAGCAGATAACAGTATATGTTGTTAAGTAGATGTTTCTATGGGTTGGGATTTTTGCATACAAAAGTGTTCCTTGTTGCATATGTTTCTGTTCTTGTTAGTTCAGTAATTACAACTATGATGAAATCATTACACCGTTTACTGTGGTATTGTTTTACAATATCAGACCATACCGCAGCTGAAATAAATATTCATATAGAGGCCTATTTATGAAAATTCAAATGTGACATTTTTTTTTAATTCTAATAAACTCAACATTTTACAAAATTCAACCTTTGGCTTATTAATTAAAAAAATTGGAATATAAATAACTCCACAGAATAAAACTGTGAAAACGAGAATGCATCCAATTCATATTCTACTCATAATATTCTACTCATCATTTCCAAAGAGTTTTTGAAACTCTATGTAGTTTTAGCATTCAAAAAAATGGAATTAAAAATGACCTGCAGAAATCTGTTGACCTTGTCAAAGTCTCTATTCATGTATAGCACTAAAGAATGGTGTTTATTGAAGGACATCAGAGGAAACCCTTGTTGCCCACACACACAAAATTTCAGATCTGTAAAAGAAGTTCCAAAGTGCTTCTTGACCAATGTTCTATGAACAGATGAGACTACACAATATAATACAGTATCTTTTAGTAATCAGTTTAAAACCACTGAAACACATTTCACCACCAGTTAAACTGAACAATTCACTTGGATAAGTGATTAAACATTTTCAAGATTACTCAGTTGCAGTCCAGTTGCTTTAGATATATTACATCCATATCCTTTAAAGATAGACATGATTAATGGATTGACTTTTTTTCTCAAGTGATAAGGATGGCTATAGATGGAAACATGATTTGTTTCTGATTATAAATATGTTATGAGGCTTAATTATTTAATAAGAGCAATGTTCATTATCATTCTGTGAATACCTTGCACGATTTCTTCCTACAGGAATGGATACACTTTAATTTGATTGCTTTAACCTGGCAAACATGTTATAACAAAGTGGCGAAATATTTTGAGAAACAAAGAAAATTGTTAATATTTTAATGATTTGGATGAAAAGTTCAGACAATTTCCTAGAACACAAGGAAATGATTTAACAAAACATAGATTTGAAATGTTAGGAAAATGCAACGCACAGACCTCAACTTAAATGAGATGCTATGGCATGACCCGAAGAAAGCTGATCATGTAAAGAATCCCAGAAATATTAATGAACTGGAATGTATTATTTGAAATGCTACAGGAAATATTAAGTCAAGGTTATTGCTGCTAAAGGAGGTTCTACCATTTGATAATTTCAAGGTTTCACTTTCAGCCTGGACTGTGAATATTCAGTACTACAACTGTTGTGGTATTCATGCAAACAGACTGTGTTTGTTTATTATTGTGACTTATTTTATCAACTAAAGTAAATTGAATTCTACAAATGCTATGCTTTCAGTAGAGGGACACCTTATCATGTTTGCATTACAATCTGTGCTCATGAAATTCATGCTACACAATATGCAGTCTGCTTAACATTTTAAGCATCTGACATGCCAGACTTATTCTACACAAGAACATTGTGCTTTACATTCAATTCAGTGTATTTCACAATACCGAGGCATTAAAGTTCCAGCAAATCCATTTTGCATTTTTTTCAAAACACCTGATTGACAGTTTCTATGATGTATGTATTAACAGAAAAATAGTCTGACAGTTTTGTGCTGTGCAAAATACTCAAGCTCTGCATAGTTCAGCTAAGTAGCATGTCATTAAATGTTGTGGCCAAACAGTGAAGAATTTTGGTATGACAGGAGATTTTATCATTCTATGGTTGCATAATTTAAAGCAAACCTAACAGTTTAATTATATCATAGCCTTAATGTATACAAAATGCAGATTTCATAAAATATTTTAAAAAAGAATATTATTGTAGCATTTTTCATAATCAGCTCTTGAGGTCATATGATGTTTTTTTATTGTGCATTATAAAAATTAAATATCAATATTTAATATCTATATTAAATATCTATAATATAGCAGAGCTGAGTAAGTGAGACTTACATTATAATTGAGGATTTGGGGGTCACATGTTGGTGATTCTATTTTACACTTTGATACTCTGCAAGGTCAAAAATAAAGAAGAATTACCTGAACAATGCATTTTGGTTTATAGAGAACATTCTAAAATAGGAGAAATAGCTTTCTTAAAGGTTTAGAAGTAACATAGAGCATTATACACAGGATTTGGTAGTGGTAGGTAAGGTGTAGTCGAAGACAAGGTACAGTTTATTTAACATGATGGCAAACTATAACAGAGAAACAAGTATATGAATAGCAACATACAATTTATGTTAACATTTGGGGGGGTGAGGTATTTGAGTTTTTTCACAATTGTGTGTGGAAGCATTTATTGAATTTGGCCTACTGGTTAGTGACTTAGATACACATTTAAAGCTGGTTAGTGACCATGGCACAAAGATTAAATGATAATATTTAGAAATAAAATCTAAAGCCTCTTAAAGGGGTGGTTCATCTTTAAGGTAACTTTTATTATGTTATAGAACGGCAAATTCTAAGCAACTTTTCAATTGGTTTTCAATTTCATTATATATTTATAGTTTTATAGTTATTTTGCCTTTTTCTTCAGACAGCTATGAAATGGGCGTTGCCGACTCCCTTCTAAAAAACAAATGCTCTGTAAGGCTACAAATGTATTGTTATTGTTACTTTTTATTATTGATCCTTCATTTCAGGCCCTCTCCTATTCATATTCAGTCTCTTATTGAAACCAATGCATGGTTACTAGAATAATCTGTACCCTAGCAACCAGATTGCCGAAACTGCAAATTGAAGAGCTGCTGAATAAAAAGCTAAATAACTCAAAAACTTTCAATAATAAAAAATGAAAACAAATTGCAAATAGTCTCAGAATTTCACTCTCTATGTCATACTAAAAGTTATGTCAAAGGTGAACAACCCCTAATTAAAATAGATAATGCCATCTAAGACCCACTCAATTATACAAATCACAAAAAATAAATATACTAATTTATTCCACTTGTTAATATATTGGTTTATTTAGTATTATTTCAACATGCAATGAAAAAGATAAAAATGAATGGCTTACCAGTCTCTTAACCTACCACCATCTCTACAAATCAGTAACTAGCCTAGCTTTTACAAAGATCACAAATGATGGCATTGGTATTTAACATTTCAGTGTTCACTAGCTACGAACATGTCATAATTCAGCCAAACTGAAGAAAAGGAACGGCTTAGATGATGCAAAAGTAAAAATAAGTCAATGACCAATGCAAATAGATGAATGTGGAAAGGCTATAAGAGCAGTGAAGCATGGCAAGTATAATTTCATTGAACTTTCCATTCCACACTCAAGTAATAAGAATTATTTCAGCATTTTAAACCAGACTATATAGTATAAAAAGCTGTATTTTAGAGGGAAAATGAGACATTTACATGAAAGCATAAGCAATTATTCTACTTCTTGTTATATGACTTACAATCTTTAACCACTTCTAAATGGCAATGCAGTGAACTACAAGGCAAAACTCTGTTAGACTTTGTACAGCACAAATGGTTGCAGGTAGCGATCTGAAGGCCATCATGACACATTTGATTTGGAAATAACTTAGTTATTCAGCACTGATATGCATCATTACCCATAAAAGAGATTTTGATTCTACTTTATAAGTAGAAAAATCCACTAGTTAATAAAATCTATACAACAAAAGTACATTGAAAAGAATCCTCGTATGAGAAATTTTTCTGTTTATAAAAAAAAAAAATTACAAATAGCCTTGCCATTTATAAAAGTATTTCTGTAAGTCTGAAATAGTAATTTCAAGTGAAATCCGATTTATAAATGAAACTGGATATGTTCTCACATTAATAAAGCAACAAAACTATAGTCTCCAACATTTCTTTCCATTTTTGTTTCAGCATAAATTTAAACAAAATCCATCAAAAGTGTACACTTCAGTTATGTATACAGCACCAGAGTGTTGGTTAAAAATGTTCAATGTCTGGGATAAATAATTATGACATACCTCAGTTGGGACAATATGCTGTACTCAAAGTGAATAACATGATATTTAAGAAACTATGAAAATGATTTCTTTAAATTGTCAGTTTCCCCTTTTTTTTTTGGCTATGCTATGGCTCAGTAGTAAAAATCTTGAAGAAACAGAGCTTAGAGAAAGTTATGTCAAGTGCTAAAAATGTAGAAATAACCTGGCAGCAATTTCTCTTTTCCCAGATAGCGACACACCCCTCATTTAAAAAAAAAAAAGAAAACCTGGTATTTTGCAACATAACCATATTAATTGTGTATTTTTTCTCGTCTGTGAGTTTCTGCATGCTTGCTTTCCAAATTGAGAACATTTGTTATTTTCTTCATTATATTTAGGTTCATCTGCTTGAGGCCAGGCTTGCCACAAAAATCTCTGTCAGTATAATAAAGCGACCCTGCTCTAAACAGAAAACCTACCAAATGGATGCCAGAGGGGTCCTATATTTACAGTGGTGATACAGAGACAGACCTATCATACCAGAATAAAAATGTATAAATCTATAATGAAAATTGCTATAGTTAGACAATGATTTCAGGTTTTCAGTAACAATCTCAAGGGTTTTGAGAATATATTTATTTTTATCGTTATACAAAAAGTGATTTTGGATTATGTTTAACTCAAGTAGGGTTCTAATTCTGAAAACCATTAGAGGGCACAAACAGCTCTAAAGAAAGGTTGCTGCATAACATTTTATTTCAAGCAAGAATAATAAGCAAATATTTTATTGTAAGGACAGTATAAATGATATGCCAATGATGAATGAAAATGTACATGTATACAGTAGTTCTATTTACATAGCATAATTAATACAATCCACTCATTGATTATTTAACCTATAAGCATTTCATCTTATTAGTTACCAAAATCAAAACCAAAGTTGACATTTGCAAAACTAGAATGTAATAATTTATTAGATTTATTATTTATTATAAGGGTCACTTAAAATTTAAACATTGTAACTTATCTAACTAAGCGATATAGCATGTAATATTTTTATCTACTTACATGGAAATCCTTTTCTTCCAATATTTCATTCCTCCATCTTACAACGAAGGCAGCGCAAACATATAAATGGAAGTGGGAAATGCCTTCAGGCTCAGACTATGGGGAAAATAAAGACATACGTATTGTGGATATATGTTAAAAATATAAAATATAAAATTTTAATTTCTTAAGCCCAGGTGCAATAACCCATAGCAGCCTGTAAAATGTTTGCATTTACACAGGTGACTGACCACTAAATGTTACCTGCTGATTAGTAGCTATAGGTGATTAGACCTATAGAAATCTCCTTTTATTACTAAAGGGGTGGTTTACCATTAAATTAACTTTTAGTATATTGGATATTACTATGACTATTTGCAATTGGTTTTAATTTTTTATGGTACTGAATTAAATATAATTTTTTTTCAGCACTTTACCCTATGAAAGAGGCAGTGGTTTGAATATAAGATTGAACTATAAATATGAGAGGGCCTGAATAGAAACAGAAGTAGTTAAATGTAACATTAAGAATTTGTAGCCTCACAAAGCAATGTTTTTTTGGCTGCAGGGGTCAGTGTCTCCATCTGAAAGCTGGAAAGAGGTAAAAGACAAATACAGGTCTGGGACCTGTTATCCAGAATGCTTGGGACATGGGGCTTTCCGGATCTGGATCTTCATACAATGGGTCAAACTTTTTTTAAGCGCAACAATCTTTATACGTGCAATAATTTTGACGCCCCAACAATTTTCGCTGATGTTTTGTGAAAACATTCGCGGGCGGCGAAATGTGGAAATTCTACTCAAATCTATTCCTAGAGAATACATTTGCCCATTACTATTTATGTCTAGGGATGGGTGAATTTTTTTGCCTTGTTTCGCCAAAAAAATTACGGCCATAGACTTGTATGGCGATGTGCATCAGAATAAAAAGATGCGCGTCAAAAAAAAAATCGCTGCGCGACAATTTTTTTGACGTGCATAGACTTTAATGGGCATCGGCGGCATTTCGCCGCCTGATTTTTGACAAAACTGGTCAAATTCGCCCATCCCTATTTATGTCCTTTTTTTATGCAAGACAGAATTTTATTTGCTTTAGTAGCCACAGAATGAAACTGCCTGGAATTAGACAGCAAACCCCCTTGATCCTTCTCAGTTAAGGAATCCCCAACACACTGCAATTTAGTGTATAACATGCATATATATTTATACATTAATTCTACCAAAGTGCATACCTTTGCATTCGCATCAACTTTTAACCTCCTTTTCCAGTTTGCAGCCCAGTTTTCCAAATTAGTAAAACCCCTGCTGCATGGAACTTATAGTTTTGCACATTTTAGTATAATCAGCAAAAATAGAAACAGTACTTACAATGTCTACCTCCAGGTCATTAATAAACAAGTTGAAAAGCAAAGGACCAAGTAGAGCCCTGCTGTGCTCCATTAACAACACTGGTCCAATTAGAAAATGTTCCATTTGCCACCACTTTTTATAATCTATGCTTCAGCCAGTTCTCTATCCAAGTACAAATAATATGTACAATATTCCTTAAAGGGGACCCGTCACCCCCCAAAAAATATGCAAAATCCTATTTTATCACATTAGTCAAGCAAAATGAACTTTAATTACACTATACAAATTATTTGAATCTTGTTTCCTTCAGTCTGGGAATTAATAATTATAGCAAGCAGGCAGGAGCCATTTTGTGGACACTGTTATTATGGCAAGCCTTGTATCATCTCAGAATCTTGTTTGTGCACCAGAATGGGGGATCTGATGTCCATCCCTATGCACTGGCTACACAATTAAATGGTAAAGAGAATGGGGGAATGTGGGGAGAGCAGTGACATCTAGGAAGTGCTGAATGGAAAGTGAAAGTAATTGCTTTCTCCGCCTAAGGCATAGAGGAGGGGCAGACAATATTTGATTGACAGCTGAGATTTTTAAATGAGCTTACAACAGCTATGAATGCTTTAATAAAAATTGAAATTGGATTTCATGTTTAATTTGAAAAGGACTTTTATTATACAGATTTGTGTGTCTGGGTGACAGGTCCACTTTAATTTAACCAGTAACCTTCTTTGTGGCACTGTATCAAATGATTTAGCAAAGTCCAAGTAGATTACATCCACTGCCATCCCAGAATCAAGGTTCTTGTTCACCTCCTCATAAAAGGCAGTTTGTCTGGCAAGATTGGTTATGCATAAAACCAGGCTGGCACAAACTCATAGTATTATGATTTGGAATGAAGTCAAGTATCTTATCCATTAATACCCCTTCAAAAGCTTTTCTTCCACTGATGTCAAACTAACTGGCCTATAGTTTTGATACTGAGAATAGTATCCCTCTTTGAATAGTGCCACCACATTAGCAATTCGCCAGTGTCTCATCACGATGCCAGACCTCAATTAATCCTGAAAGATTAGGGAGCAGATTTATCAAGAACTCGCATTCAACTATTCGACACCTAAAACCTGCCAAATTGATGTTTAAGTAAATGGGAGAGGTCCAGGGATCAGTTTGGAGCTGTTTGCAGCCTGACATTTTTTATGAGAAAAAACTCGAATTTAGTTTTTAAAATTCGAATCGAATTGGATTTGAATTAGATTCGAGTTTTTGGGTCGATTTAATTTATCCAAGTTTAAAAAATTTGATGTCAATAAATTTCAATTGGTCCAATTTTGAATTTATGGGAGTTTAGGGGAGTTTTTAAAAACAAGAATTCCAAATTCGACCTTTGATAAATGTGCCTCTAAGTAAGAATTTTGGCAATTGTAATGATAAGCTTGTTTAGTATCCTGGGATGAATAAAACGTGGTCCTACCTTTACATTTTCTACTCTGTTTTGGATTTCCTCTTGTGTGACAGATGCATCAGTAGTTGAATTACTACAATTGGGACTATTAAGAAGGTAGCCTTCATTACCAGGTTCCTCCATTGTGTAGACAGACAAAAAATAACAGTTCAGAATCAGGTTCAGAAACAGTTCAGCTTTTTGCTGTTATCAAACAACTGATCCACTTTGATATTAAGGGTTCTTATTTACTATTTACATTACATTAAAAATAATTAAAATAATCTATTTGACTTCATTTTACTCCTTGATGCAATACCCTTTCCCATCTCTATTTTAGCTTGTCTAATAGCATTTTTGCATGCTTTATTGGCCTCTTGTGCCTGATAAATGTTTCAGCTGTTCCAGCTAACTTGAATGCCTTTTCTTACCAATCTCAACACCAACACTTCTACCAAATCACAATGTTTTGTGACAACATTCCTTGCTTACAAGAGGAATATACTGACATGTATATTTATTATGTAGCATTTAACCCTTTAAATGCCACAGAACGTAGAATCTACGTTCTGTAGCAAAGTAACTTGAAATGCCACAGATCGTAGATTCTACGTTCTGCAGCATTTGCAGATTTGGGAACGGAGGAGCGGCTTGTAAAGCCGCTCGCTCCGTTCCTGCTTGTTCCCCAGCCCCTAGGCAACGAGCCTAGGCGGGGAACAAGTGGCCCCTGGGTCGCGATCGCCCAGGGACCCCAAGGCAGCAGCAGGCATGTGCAGCATATGTGCCCTGCTGCTGCCTGCACTTTCAGAACGGAGGAGCGGCTTTACAAGCCGCTCGCTCCATTCTTAGTGTACCTGGCAGCTTCCCCTTCCCCTAGGCAACGAGCATAGGCAGGGAAAATGGGCCCCTGGGTCGCGATCGCCCAGGGGCCCCCAATGCAGCAGCGGGCACGCAAAATATACGTGCTCTGCTGCTGTTTGCCTGCTGCCTGCTTTTTCTGAACGGAGGAGCGGCTAAAAAAGCCGCTCGCTCCGTTCATACTCGTCCCCCAGCCCCTAGGCAACGAGCAGAAGCGGGGAACGAGTGGCCCCTGAGGCGCGATCGCCCAGGGGCCCCAAGGCAGCAGCAGGCACAATGAAATCTAGGTGCCCTGCTGCTGCCTGTGCTTCCTAGCCCTACAGCACCGCCCACTCACCAGATCCAGCAATGAAGACGATTCCAGCTCTTCATGCAGCCCTCCTGGACGACCTACAGCCTGCCACCCCAGGTTAGTGCCCCCCCACACACACAAGCACACAAACACACACACACCTATTGTACTAATACACTTACATTCCCACTTATATTCACACTTACACACACATACATTCAATTTTGGGGGATCAGGGGGGGTCACATATATTCACAGCCCTTACACATGCTTGCACACACTTGCACATGCAAACAACACGCATACAACACACAATTTGCCTGTTGTACACACACATACGCTATTTTGTGTGTTTTTATTTTCTTTTATCGCATCGTCTGTATTTTTGCCTGTAAAAACTGTTTTATTGCCATTGCGAATAGCGTATTTGCTAATTGCACCGCGCAATACCTTTTGTATGTTATTTCGGTGATTATATTGCAATTTCAGTGATATTTGTACATTTTTAGCCATTTTATTGCATGTTTAGCCATTTTTTCATTTTCAGCTTTGCATAGGTGTTGTTTGCTTATTTCTATCTGTAAAACCTATTTAGCTATGCTAAAATAATCAAACTTTGATTCTGACCGTTAATTACATTAGGCTAAAAAAAAAAAAAGCCATTGATTTTTGTGGTTTTGTTGGATTTTACTGATTTTATACCATTTGGCTCAGTTCTATGTTACTTCGTTTTGCCCATGGAAATTTTGTCTGCTATAGATTCATTTGGGGGTCTCTGTGTGCCACATAGTTTAGTATATCTATACATATTGGGCATCAAAGTGTTCAGTAGACCCCTGGCGTTCATATTTAGGATGTTTTATGCTGATACGTTATGAAATGTGGGGCATATAATGGGGTAAAATTCAAGCTTTCTGACAATTTTCAGAAATTTGATAAAAACCGTTATGTTCAGCATTGCTTTGCAGTTTGGCAGTATGCAGTAGAAACCAGGGCCGGCCTTAGGCCAATTGGGCCCCGCACCTCTGGGGGCCCCACACTGCCCCTTTCCTTTCTATTTTGTGCCTGTATGCCCTTATTTTCCTAAATACTTGCTGTGTCAGTAGCCAGCAACACTTTGTCTAGGGGCCCCGCCAACATGGTCCCAATTGGGCCCCACATTTGATAGGATCGGCCCTGGTAGAAACACATATTTACCCATATTGGATTTGTCAGAATGTGTACTTTCTAAAAATATATGGTTTTCTGGGGTCTCTGTACTGTTAGGGGGGTCTAATGTTGCATAATACACACACCAGGTGCTTATATTGCAGCAGCCAGCGCATCAGCTGTGAAAATGTATATACACTATTGTCATTTGGTGGTCTCTGTGCGCCACATAGTTTGGTATATCTATGCATATTGGGCATCAAAGTGTTCAGTAGACCCCTGGCGTTCATATTTAGGATGTTTTATGCTGATACGTTACGAAATGTGGGGCATATAATGGAGTAAAATTCAAGCTTTGTGACGATTTTCAGAAATTTGATAAAAACCATTATGTTCAGCATTGCTTTGCAGTTTGGCAGTTTGCAGTAGAAACACTTATTTACCCATATTGGATTCGTCAGAATGTGTACTTTTTGAAAATATATGGTTTTCTGGGGTCTCTGTACTGTTAGGGGGGTCTAATATTGCATAATACACACACCAGGTGCTTATATTGCAGCAGCCAGCGCGTCAGCCATGAAAATGTATATACACTATTGTCATTTGGGGGTCTCTGTGCGCCACATAGGTTGGTATATCTATGCATATTGGGCATCAACGTGTTTAGTAGACCCCGGGCGTTCATATTTAGGATGTTTTATGCTGATAAGTTACGAAATGTGGGGCATATAATGGGGTAAAATTCAAGCTTTTAGGTGGTCTAATGTTGCATAATACACACACCGGGTGGTTATGTTGCAGCAGCCAGCGCGTCAGCCGTGAAAATGTCTATATATATATATATTGTCATTTGGGGGTCTCTGTGCGCCACATAGTTTGGTATATCTATGCACATTGGGCATCAAACTATTTAGTAGATTCCTATGTTTATATTTAGGATGCTTTATGCTGGTAATGATACATGGTCAATACGATGCTGGAAAGTTGAAGCTTTGAGGCAATTTTCAGATATTTCACCAAAACCGCCAATTGTGGGAAAGCCTTGCGACTTAGTAGTTTGGAGCAGAAAGGCATGGGTACCCATTTTAGATTCTGTAGAATGTGTACTTTCCAAATATGTATGGGTTTGGGGGGTAAACATATATTTCTGTGTTTTTACCCCACAAAAATGCAGTCAATGTGTTGATTTTTCATTAGCTGAAGTTACCCACAGGACAATTTGTATGCGCTAACTTCATTTTGGGGCCTCTAAATGCCATATACTTTGGTAAACCTATGCACAGTGGGCACCAAACTGTTTGGAGGACCCCTGGCAATCACAATTTGGGTGATTTTTTGTGATACGTAATGATACATGGGCGATATGATGCTGGAAAGTTGAAGCATTCAGGCAATTTACAGATATTTCACAAAAACCGTCAATTTTGGGAAAGCGTTGCGACTCAGTAGTTTGGAGCAATAAGGCATGGGTACCCATTTTAGATTCTGTAGAATGTGTACTTTCCAAAAATGTATGGGTTTGGGGGGTAAACATATATTTCTGTGTTTTTTGACCCCACAAAAATGCAGTCAATGTGTTGATCTTGCATTAGCTGAAGTTACCCATTGGACTGTTTGTATGCGCTAACTTCATTTTGGGGCCTCTAAATGCCAGATACTTCGGTAAACCTATGAACAATGGCCACCAAACTGTTCGGAGGAACCCTGGCAATCATATTTAGGGTGCTTTTTCTTGGTGCATAACGATACATGGGTGATATGGTGCTGAGAAGTTGAAGCTTTGAGGCAATTTTCAGATATTTCACCAAAACCGACAATTGTGGGAAAGCCTTGCGACTCAGTAGTTTGGAGCAGAAAGGCATGGGTACCCATTTTAGATTCTGTAGAATGTGTACTTTCCAAAAATATATGGGTTTGGGGGGTAAACATATATTTCTGTATTTTTACCCCACAAAAATGCAGTCAATGTGTTGATTTTTCATTAGCTGAAGTTACCCACAGGACTGTTTGTATGCGCTAACTTCATTTTGGGGCCTCTAAATGCCAGATACTTTGGTAAACTTATGAACAATGGCCACCAAAATGTTCAGAGGAACCCTGGCAATCATATTTAGGGTGCTTTTTATTAGTACGTAATGACACATGGGTTATATGGTGCTGGGAAGTTGAAGCTTTGAGGCAATTTTCAGATATTTCACCAAAACCGACAACTTTGGGAAACCTTGCGACTCAGTAGTTTGGAGCAATAAGGCATGGGTACCCATTTTAGATTCTGTAGAATGTGTACTTTCCAAAAATGTATGGGTTTGGGGGGTAAACATATATTTCTGTGTTTTTACCCCACAAAAATGCAGTCAATGTGTTGGTCTTTCATTAGCTGAAGTTACCCACAGGACTGTTTGTATGCGCTAACTTCATTTTGGGGCCTCTAAATGCCAGATACTTTGGTAAACCTATGAACAATGGCCACCAAACTGTTCGGAGGAACCCTGGCAATCATATTTAGGGTGCTTTTTCTTGGTGCATAACGATACATGGGTGATATGGTGCTGAGAAGTTGAAGCTTTGAGCCAATTTTCAGATATTTCACCAAAACCGACAATTGTGGGAAAGCCTTGCGACTCAGTAGTTTGGAGCAGAAAGGCATGGGTACCCATTTTAGATTCTGTAGAATGTGTACTTTCCAAAAATATATGGTTTTTGGGGGGTAAACATATATTTCTGTGTTTTTACCCCACAAAAATGCAGTCAATGTGTTGATTTTTCATTAGCTGGTTACCTACAGGACTGTTTGTATGCGTTAACTTCATTTTGGGGCCTCTAAATGCCATATACTTTGGTAAACTTATGAACAATGGCCACCAAAATGTTCAGAGGAACCCTGGCAATCATATTTAGGGTGCTTTTTATTAGTACGTAATGACACATGGGTGATATGGTGCTGGGAAGTTGAAGCTTTGAGGCAATTTTCAGATATTTCACCAAAACCGACAACTTTGTGAAAGCCTTGCGACTCAGTAGTTTGGAGCAGAAAGGCATGGGTACCCATTTTAGATTCAGTAGAATGTGTACTTTCCAAAAATATATAGGTTTGGGGGGTAAACATATATTTCTGTGTTTTTGCCCCAGAAAAATGCAGTCAATGTGTTGATTTTTCATTAGATGAAGTTACCCACAGGACTATTTGTATGCGCTAACTTCATTTTGAGGCCTCTAAATGCCAGATACTTTGGTAAACCTATGAACAATGGCCACCAAACTGTTTGGAGGAACCCTGGAAATCATATTTAGGGTGCTTTTTCTTGGTGCGTAACGATACATGGGTGATATGGTGCTGAGAAGTTGAAGCTTTGAGGCAATTTACAGATATTTCACCAAAACCGACAATTGTGGGAAAGCCTTGCGACTCAGTAGTTTGGAGCAGAAAGGCATGGGTACCCATTTCAGATTCTGTAGAATGTGTACTTTCCAAAAATATATGGGTTTGGGGGGTAAACATATATTTCTGTGTTTTTACCCCACAAAAAATGCAGTCAATGTGTTGATTTCTCAGTAGCTGAAGTAAAGTCCTGAACAATTTGGATGTGCTAACTACATATTGGTGTCTCTAAATGCCAGATACTTTGGTAAACCTATGCATAATGGGTATCAAACTGTTCAGTGGACCGCTGGCAATCATATTTCAGGTGCTTTTTCTTAGTACCTAATATAGTTTGGGATATGCGGAGCAGCAAAATAAAACCTTTGAAATGATTTTTCAGAATTTTGAATTTTTTTTTGAAAAACCACTATGTTCAGACAAGCTTTTATGTGTAGTAGTTGGGAGTAGAGAGACACAGTTACCCATTTTGTAATCGGAAGAATGTGTACTTTTCAAAAATGTATGGTTTTCGGGGGTAAACCTACGGTTTCAGGATTTTTTGCCTTGGAATCTAAAGCATGCCGTTTTCTGCCAACATTTGGTAATATACTGCCGGGAGTTTTTGAGGTACAGAAGTCCTAAATCTCCCTAAAACTATACATATCTGGTATTGGCACGTTCAAGAGACATAAGGCTTTCCAAATCAGTTGGATTTTCATCCGTAAAATGAAATATTTTTCTGGTATAAATTGATATACGATGAAAAATTGTAATTTTTCATTTTTTTTTGGTATTTAGCACTATAATTTTTTTTGCACAGGTGGAAATACATGAAAACTCAGGCAGATTTAGAAAGCTCAGTTTCTACCGAAAAAAACAATGTATAGTTTTCCTAGGTAAACTATAGGTTTCCCCTCAGAAAATGCCCCTAAAGCGAGAGAGCACAAAATGCTTAAAAACGGCTGGCATTTCGCGTTACCAAAATGTGAAATTCTGCTGGCACTTAAAGGGTTAAAGACATCCCACATTTTCTTCTGTGTTTAAAAAGCTTTTCCCAGTATTTAGCAGAGCTGTCTTTATCCTGTCAAAGTTTGGACCCTGTAAAAAGCCTTTCCCAGTTTATATGTTGCAGAGATTTCCTTCTACTGGCAAATGTAGTGCTTCCGTTACTCCCCTATAGAGCTGTCTCTGCAACATAATCTCAGAGGAGACCATGTTTTGATCACTATTCCCTAAATGCTCACTCACACAAATGCTAGAGATGAGATCAGTATTATTAGTTATTACCAGGTCCAAAAGAGAATCATTCATAGTAGGTTCTACTGATGCTTGGTTGCTAGGGTATTTAAGTCTAAGCAGTCAATCAGATATTTAATTGCAGGCCCGACATCTATACAAATAAGTAAATCATTCAAAAACCAATATATTAAAACATTTTTTTTAATAAATTAAGTTCAATTACACAAGTACCCCCATCTACATTATAATAAAAGTACATCTTAATGTGAAGTACCCTTTAAAGCTTCAGCAGTACCAGACAGAATATAGTATACATGCTATACATCAATGTAATGATTGCAGTGGTATGACTGGTTTAGTTAAGCACTGCATATACATTCTGGCATTATATCCAGAACATAAACTACCAACCTTAAAACGCAAATATTTTAAGATGAAAAATATTGTAAGCGCTTCGCTATGCCGTCATCATTCCTAAAAGGGTTAGCATCAAAATGTGGCATTGTTCACAGTGTAAATGTGACAACTAAAGCCCATTCTGTTCAACAAGAATTGCATTGTATAAATTTACATTATATCATTGAACTGTACTCTCCTGACTATTAATAACAGACATTAATGTGTTTATTGGTCCTAGTTACTTCTAAGTGTTGTCCAGCTGGTTGAATAATATTCAGTTGTGTAGTAGCTAAGATAAATTACCACCATCACAAACAACTTATACTCCAATCTAACACTATAATTATTACATATTTTACATTTTGATGTCTAAACTACTTACCTCATGTATCATCCTAATTGCATTTCTAGTTCTTTCCCTAAGAAGCTGAGTAATATGGCATTAATTAATGGACATAATAAAGAAAATGCCAGTATTGTTTCAGTTCTTTCTGAGAACTAGACTCATTTGCATTCCTTCTTCTTTTCAGTAGCTTTTATATTAAACAATAGCACCACTGAGACCTCTGCATTAAATTGTAAGTCCATTAAACAAAACACAACCATATACATTCCCACAGATATTCATCAATTACCATATTTTACAGCAACAAGTACTTTTTTATTGTATTGTCTCTAGAGTGTTAAGACATTGGGTCAAATTTATTTTATAAAATGCACTTTGCATTATAAAAGAATATTAAGTTTCATTGCTTTAAATAATTAATACGTAAAAGAGCGTTAAAGGGAGATCTTTTTTTAACATAGAATATTAACAGCATAAAAATACACACAAACAGCAAAAATAACAGATAATCACACTAGACAACACAAATATTGTATAAAATATAACTAAGATTATTTCATTCATTAGTTTTATGGTACACAGGGCTGGGCCTCGGTTTCTCTTTGCCTACTTTTTTCTTTTGAAAAAGCTAATGCACTCCTCTCCTGCTGCTCCATGTCTCTGCAGTCACAGGCACAACTTTGGCCTATGTGCAGATACATGGAGTGTCAGTGCAGAGACATGGAGGAGCAGAAAGAAGGCACAACCGAGTGTGCCATTGGACTTTACTGGACAGAAATGGATGACTGAAAAGACACCAACTGAATAGATATAGTATAACCAATAGAAATAAACCTTAATGTATATACAGAACAATACTATGGGACAGATTTATTAAAGTTCAAAAGTTTTCAAAATGTTTGAGTTGTCATTTGTATTTTTGAAATTTATTAACTAGAACTTGCCAATACCAGTAATAAAATATGAGTTTCAAGAACCGGGAATATGTAAATCCAAAACTCAAAAGTTTTAGCAAATTTCTACCCCATTTTTTTAGGAACCCATTATTTTGCCTTGAAAACTCGATTTAGGCTATCTATTCAATACTTTCTCTTTACCAGCTGCCTGATGATGAGGTTGTGAAGACGTACTGCCTGAGCCATGCCGCCATCCGCCTCACCCCTACTGTGAAACCCCCTCTCTGACCTGCCCTCTTCCTCTTTTCTACTGCTGGCCCCTCTCTCTGGCTTGACCTCCTCCTCTTCCCTCCTGCGGCTCCCCCTTGCTGCCCTTCCCTCCTCCACCTCTTCCCCACAAGAGCCCCGGCCTCTCACTCCCCAACTCCCCTCCAGCTCCCTCTCTGTCCCCCTCCTGCAGCCACTTAGCTCCCACATAATGCCGGACCCAGTAACCCTTGCCCCTGAAGGGCAACTGGAAACTTGAATACACTCTCCAAGCAAGGCAGCAAAAAACTCAATTCGAATTTAAGCAATTTGACTAAAACCTTTTCGATCAAATTCACCCAATTCAACCTTATTCATAAATATGATCATAGTCGAATAAAAAAAAATTAAACAAGTTTCACACAACTCGAAACTGACATGATAATAAATCTGCCACTTAGTCCACCATGCTGTGCCTAGTTCTGGGTGAACCAACATAGAGCACAACTGGAAGCAAGTTGCACCTAACATGTAAGTGCAATTAATGTTGATAGTGACCACATACAGCTACAACATACAAGTCCGTTATCTCACACATAATCGTTTGGCTTTCATGCACCAGAGACTGCAAAGCTTTTCTATGACAGAACTTTCATAGGAACAAGTACTTGGTGCATGGCATTATAATAAGTTACATTTTGCTGCATATTCCATAATAAATGAGCTCTTACATGTCAGCAATGTATATATGGTTTATGAGATATGCTTACAGTTTTTCTGCATTGCATATCAGCTCTTATAAACTACAGATAATCCTTTGGGTATCACCCTATGATTATTTTTTTCTACTTAGCAAATCGCTGCTGTTTATGGATTTGAAACCAATAATCATAATAAATATCTGTTAAAAACACTGTTGATTTCGTCCAGAAATGCTAATTCTGTCATTTTAAGTGGTATTTTGGAATACTGTGCTTGTTTTTCATAATGGCCTACTAAATTGCAAAAACATACAGGAAGGTTAACTGGCTCCTGATAAAATTGCCCATTGCATGCATATTTAATAGGAAGGGAAATAATGGCAAGCAGTGAAAAGTTTAAAAATGGGTTGGACACATTAAAATTGATGTGGGTGTTTAACACATTTATTTGGTCACCAACACCATAACATTTCAGTGGGTTTCTACCTCCCTTTGTCAAGAGGATTTTGAGTAGGAAATGAGTTAATGAGCTAAGAATCAACATTAATTCTAGAGTATGCAACTCCTATTTGTATTATACTGTGCTAAATAGTTGCCAGAATGCCAGGGAGAGGCATAGCCAAAGAAATTCACACTGTCTAGGGCTGGAAGTGTAGCCTTGATTATCTAACTACCGTATATACTCAAGTATAAGCAGTTTTTCAGCACCCAAAATAAGCTGAAAAAGTCTAAATCGGCTTATACTCGAGTCAGTTAAAAATTACCTAGCTGATCAATGCGACGTGCTGCGCATACCAGGTTTACATTGGCTGCCTCCTGCCTCAAACGTATAATATAACATGCAGCCTGGATGACACCGCACGACGCACGTTACGTGACAACAGGGTCGGCGTCCTCAACACTCAGCAGCAGCATTGGCTCCAACCCAGTACTGGCAGTCTCTCAGGCCCTATGGGCGGAAGTGAAACTACTAGTGAGGGACAATAGCTGGCTGCTACCGACGGATGCAGGAAGCGGTGGGCCCACTGCCATGATTCACTGCAGTAAATGCAAATCCGATTTTGGATGAGGCCCACCGCCCACACACCACTTGCATGCTGCATATGTGTTCCTGGCATCACCCATCGCACTGCAGCGCATTTAGGTGTGGCTTTCTTTCGAGCACATTCTTGAAGCGATCGTTGGTGTGATATTCTCTTCTTTGCATCAGTTCATCAGGCAGCATCAGCTTGGCAGTGACACTCCCTGTCCTAACTGTCCACACACAGTCCACTGGGCCTGGCACATCATACCTTCTAACTGAGGACTTTACTGGCTAAAACTTCACTGATTCTGAAGCCTCCAATTGAACCCCTTGTTGCAGCATTACAAAAGGTGACACAGGTACTAACTTTTGGTCCAAACTAAACTAGGCTTAAACTCGAGTCAATATGTTTTTCCAGTTTTTGGAGATAAAATTAGGTACCTCGGCTTATACTCAAGTATATACAGTAAGCTGTATTCAGTTGCAATCACTTTGGTTCCCTGCTGCTCTTGGGACTTTTGTAAACCAGCTTCAATCTATTTAGCAAGTCTAGTAATATTTTTCTTTGGTGCTTATGTTCACTGGTGATCTTAAGATGGCCATACACAGTGAGAATCACTTGTTTAGAAAGGTTGCATAATGAGTGGATGTCTGCCTGATGAGGCCACCCACACCAGACCAAATCTGATTCTATTATGGGCCTACAGAGACTGGATCAACATGCTGATGCAGGTTTTACCCAATACATGCCCTATTGAGTCCCCTATACAAAGACTAATAAGCTGCTAACTCTATCTAGAAGGACCAAGTTAGCAGCTTTTATTAGCCCATGTATAGCCTGATTTAGCACGGACTTCTCATTTTGTTATATGATTACATAGGAAAAATGCAGTTCTTCTCTTGGTACTAATGATAATAACCAGTTGCTTCATAATCAAAAACAGTTCCTGGGTATAACCATCCACTACATGGAAATTATGAAGCTTTTTGGCACAACTGAGCACTGCTTTTAAAACAGACAGTGACATTCAGAACTGGCAGATACAGGAGTGACATCATGACCCTTGTCCTTGATGCACTACATTAAAGAACACTGTGGATTCACTGAACAAGTATTGGCCTGGGCTTATAAATGGGCTACAAAGAGACATGAAATGTATCAGAGCTGAATAAAAGGCCACAAAGACCAATTTACACAGTGAAATATTTATTAGATACGAAGGTACAGAAGTGAAATATATATTTAAGAATTGCATACACTTTTTTCCCCACATAAAATTCAGTTATTAAATAAACATCAAAATCCATGTTGACACAAAATGCATGCAGGTTTCTTAGCAGTTCCACAACAACTCAAGCTTAGGCACACGGCAATATGAATATTTGCAAGCAAACTGTAGTCACCAAACTAGTGGGTTGTGCTTTTGATGGCTATGGAACTCTGTTACCTAATTGATAGTATAATTACACACATTAATTCTGTAATATGTCAATTGTGTGCAGAGCCTATTCTGTAATAATTTTTATTTATCCTATACTTATCCCATGGGAACATTGGATTTTTGTCAACCAATTAGGGGCAAACTGTAGTGCCTTTCCACTGTTGGAATATTTCTGTCACTTATCCTGATTTTTAATCTTAAATACTTTGCATGTACTAAAAACAGCATAATGTAGTATGCTCAGTTCTCACTTGAGCCAAAAAAAACATAAGGTAAAATAGATAGTTTTCCCCATTTGAAAGAAAATTCTATGCATTCAGATCATCAACCTAGCTTCCAACAAAAATAGTGTTTAGGTGAGATTTTCAAGTGAGCTCCACAATGGCCTAGCTAGTTAACTTCAATCAGCAGCAATGCTTCTTTTATTCTGTTATCGTACCAGCACTGGGAATGAATGCCAAACATTCTGTAGTATTCCTATGCAAGTACTGTCACACCATCAGAATATAAATCATCCTTTCCTCCTGTCACATACTTAAACTGATTTAGATGAATGCATGCATGACAACAAATAAATACAACATGAAAAAGTGAAAGGAGATAGGTATGCAAAACATAATAGCTGAAACGGTAAAGATTGTATAGTTTCTAAGGGCATTCTGGACTCTTTATAAATAAAGGAAAAGTGTTTAAACTTAACATACCTTATAATGTACATAAATTCAGTGTTGTAATACCACTGAAACTAAAAATGATGTAGATAACATTACACCTACAAAGTTAGCTTTTTTTCATAAATCATCATTGTAAGGCTGCATAAGTTATTTTCACGAGGCATAATCTTGAGCTAAATTATTATTTGTGAAATTTTTTCACCTTAAATATTATCTCAAATTATCAAGCTAACTAAATAACGTTAGTAAGTGGTGCACCCAACGCCTTCTTTGAAGCTGGTAATGAACTTACTTTCCTAATAAAATGGTATGAACTCTGCTAAAAACAGTTTAATCCAAATTAATTTGTTGCCTTCATTATTATTCTAGGTAAGGTAGAAACAAATCTGTACATTTGACCCCATGAAAACTTCTGGAACCAATAATTAAATGGATACTTCAAATTTTAGTGGGCATTCCACATCTCATAATAGCAAATAAATAAGTTAAAATAAAAAGAGATCATGTGGATATACAGACACTGCAAATTGTACTAAGGAGGAATTGGAGTGTGGAGACTGAGAGCAACAACATTATGATTACAATTATGAATCAGCAACTGCATGACAAATGCAAGCATATTGGACTTGATACTTACAGATGTTTATGCCCACTCAAGTTATTTCCTGTAATTAACCACTTATATTAAGATGCCTTTGGGACACAGCTTTTTCCCATTTTTTGCTGAAATGGATGGAATTTTTTTGCTGGACAATTTTAATGTGTCTAACTTTTCCAGGTTTAGTCTGCATGCACCTATAGGAATGATTGTGGAAGTGAACTGCAGTTATCATTTTACTTTTTGAACATTTGATCTAGAATGTGTATGTATATATCCACTTAGGTTGAACGATAACTCTTTCAGGTGCAACAGTGTGGCTTCATGAAATTCATGTGAACGTCTGCTATATAGTGATTGCCATATAAGGAAATAATATATCACACACGAATGGGACTTGTAGCCCAGTTATTTAGAAGTATTTGAATTTACGTCACATTGCATGCACCTGTGGTATTGTGCAATAGAGATGTACCTTTACTTCTGGTATTTATCAATACATGGATAAGTCTATTGTAGCTGATCTACAACTTTTCACATGTAACAATTAGAAGCAATTGTATAGTAAATAACTGGAATACATACATTATTGGCACCAAATACCTAAGTGTCATCAATAAATGGGCTAGGGTATATATGCAGGCCGAGACTGACAATATGTGGATTCTGGCATGCTGTATGATGCCATAGACAGTGACTGTTTATTGTTTAGGGCTCTATATTCTTGAAATGCCAGGGCCCATTTTGAATCACAACTGATTATATATGTTATATCAATGACACTGTTATGTTATATATGTGACATTACCTGCACATTTAATATATGTATTGGGCAGGACACTCCTCTGGAGTTCATCTAAATTTCTAAAAACTTTATACTTTAAACTTTTGGCCAATCACAGATCACCACATCATAGCTCCACCTCCGGCATCACTAGCCCGTTCCCACTACATCACTGCTTCACCACCTCGTAACCTCTTTATCTATTTTCAGATTTACTTACACTTCTCACTACATGTGAAAAAAATGCATCAATACCAAAACAGAAAATGTTTCACATTAGTAGTATTAGTAGTGTGGTTCACAGTGTAGTACAGATAAGTAAATATTGTAACACTTGGAAGATATTTATCCTTTGTCAAGTCAAATATAATTTATGATCCCCCCACCTATTTAAAGACTGCATCGGCTAGTAGATGCTGTTCATGCTCCGACAGTTCATAATCCTACTGTTGTAATCTGATCATTTGGCCAATGACTGAAGCACAATATTAAATACCTTAGGTGGGCATATCAGGGGAAAGATTTGTTTGCTTGGCAACCTTGCCAGATGAGTGGATCTTAAAGCATAAGCATATGGGCACATTTAAATATTCACAATGTAATTGCATTCTATCAGGGTCAATTATGTTTCCCTTGGGAGAAGTGCTTAATTGACAAAGAACTAAGGGGCACTGGAAAGCACCCCTTGCTGCTTATCTAACAAGCACTTGTGGTCCAGGTAAAGTTACACAGTGTTAGAAGGTACAAGTGGTAAGGACAGCATTTTCTGTATAAAGAGGCAGCATATTGGTGAATTACACAAATAATCTGTCCCAAGGGTGCATGGCACATCCACTCCAGGTCATACGGCGTTACTCATATATGTAAAAAGTCACAGTTAATAATGAAGTCTCATTATCCTTAGTAGGTAATGCTACTACACAAGGGGTCCAAGATTACAGTTTGTCACCTTGCATTTAAACCATCTTTGTGGAAGTATCTGCTTCTAGATCATGCTGCAATGTAAATAAGATAATTCTTTAATTTGTAATATTTAATACGACCCCAAACCCAATTGTGAACAACTAGAAAGCCTCAACCAAGTAAATAAACTCCAGGACACAGGCTAAAAAGAAAAAAAATACTTTATGTTTTAAAAACAGCTTTTACAAAGATACTTGTTCATTTTGACACCTTAATTTATGACCATCCACATATCATGTAACCAGTTAACCATGCCCACATGCCTTACTAGCATTACCTTTGACTTCATCTGATGTTTTTTTTTGTTTTGTTTTTAATGAAATGCTTTTTTTTTTTTTACTCTAAGTACAGAACTGTGTAATCATTAAGCTAACTTTTTAAACTACATGAAAATATTTGTATAAAGATAAATCTGAAGGATTTGAATCATGTTTGGCATTTAAAACAAAAATGCAAAAAGTATGAAAATGAAAACAGAGAAAGTAAAGAAACTGTCTGAAGCTATACTGTGTCTATGAAGTTTTTCATTCATCCAGGTCATGGTATATCTAGTATAGGTAAATCTAAAAACAACTAGACTTGCTGAGTAATCAATGAAGACGTTTCACTACTCATCCAAGCAGCTTCTTCAGTTCAACTGACTGGTGTGGGAAATTCTCGGCATATAAACTCTTCCACTAATCCAATCACAATGGCACTGTAACTCTGACATCTGAAGAAATTCAAAGAGGTGTTGATTCTGTGTAGTTACTGTGATAGGATTATCCAATGTGTCATGCAACTCCTAGAAAAAGGTGTTACTTGTGAGAGTTGCATGAATGGATGTGTGAAGTGTTCTGAAACCGCCGGGGTACAGATGTTAGTTAAACTGAAGAAGCTGCTCGGATGAGTAGTGAAACGTCTTCATTGATTACTCAGCAAGTCCAATTGTTTTTAGATTTACCTATACTAGATGAAGCCATACTCGTTTTAAAAATGACTCCCTTTGTTAACATACAAATAATTTGAAGGTGACCTCATTTTGTTAATTTGTCTTATAGCCACAGGGATATTTTGCATTAAAATTGTTGAATAAAATATATTATAAGATATAATACAATAATAAAACCAAAGAAACTATTTTGGAAAAATTATAAGCCCATTAAATATCTTTACTGGCAAAACGTTTAGGTGTTAGCCTTCTGCAATACAGGTACAGTTCATATTGGAATATTTTGAAGCTTTTATTTGGCTGGGTGATACAAAGGTGCAGGGAAACCTTTGTTTAATCGGTTGCTGAGCAACAGCTTTGACCTTATGGTTTACAAAGGATTTATGTCTGATATTTAAAAAAGAGCTCAGCATATATTTAATGACTTAAAGGCTCTCTTTCTGCAGTATTTCAATCAGATTAGATTTTATCTAAATCTTTTTCTGCTAAGGAAGAGAATATACTTTAATGGTGATGATTCATTTAAAACCCCCAGGTTACTTACATATATTTTCCATCTTGAATATTTATTGACAGGTATTTAGGTTATAAGACATTGATGTTCTAGAACTAAAGAGACTTTTAATATATCTTAATGGACCTTCCATAACAGAAAGAGGAGCAAAAGTATTTTCACCAGTACCACTAATGTTGGTTTTTAGTCTGACTCTTTTAAAATGTTTTTATAAAAGAGGGTAAACACTATGACTAGGTTAAAATTCTCAGGAAAACCCAAATAAGCTTTTGTGAACTGTAGTTCTATCAATATAATAAAATATATTGAATAAAATATAATGAAATGCAAACAGGTGCCAATGTCCACCCTTGGCTGAAGAAGACTTTTATAAAAAATGTAGCTCAATGTATCCAGAGTAGATTGTTATACTCATAATTTCATTGTTGAACTGCACCAGACACATAGAAGACTATTTGTATGCACCCCTAGATATTGTAGGAAAAAAATATTTCTTGTATAACAGGTGGAGGTAAGCCCTACATTCTGATTCATTCGTGCCGACAACCTATCATTATTTTCTACTGAAGATATACTCCCTTAGAACATTTTTTTCCTAAAACATTGAAGCACAGTGAGTTTTATTTTCTCGACACTGATCAACAAAAATATACACTCAAAAAGAAAACAAATTTCTGCAAAGTGATTCAAATAAATCAATAACTGAAGACACCAGCATACACCCCCTTTAACATGAGACCAAATCATTACTGGTACCACCAGTTATTCTTTTCCAAAGTCATATTAAAAGGAGATCACCTGTGTGTAGTCAAGTGGTTTCAAGCGATTGTAATATAAATACACATGAACTTGGATCAAGGCAAAACTTATATACATAGTTACATAGTTAAATTGGGTTGAAAAAAGACAAAGTCCATCAAGTTCAACCCCTCCAAATGAAAACCCAGCATCCATACATACACCCCTCTACTTTTAATTAAATTCTATATACCCATACTAACTATAGAGCTTAGTATCACAATAGCCTTTGATATTATGTCTGTCCAAAAAATCATCCAAGCCATTCTTAAAGGCATTAACTGAATCAGCCATCACAACATCACCCGGCAGTGCATTCCACAACCTCACTGTCCTGACTGTGAAGAACCCCCTACGTTGCTTCAAATGAAAGTTCTTTTCTTCTAGTCTAAACGGGTGGCCTCTGGTACGGTGATCCACTTTATGGGTAAAAAGGTCCCCTGCTATTTGTCTATAATGTCCTCTAATGTACTTGTAAAGTGTAATCATGTCCCCTCGCAAGCGCCTTTTTTCCAGAGAAAACAACCCCAACCTTGACAGTCTCCCCTCATAATTTAAGTCTTCCGTCCCTCTAACCAATTTAGTTGCACGTCTCTGCACTCTCTCCAGCTCATTTATATCCCTCTTAAGGACTGGATTCCAAAACTGCACTGCATACTCCAGATGAGGCCTTACCAGGGACCTATAAAGAGGCATAATTATGTTTTCATCCCTTGAGTTAATGCCCTTTTTTATGCAAGACAGAACTTTATTTGCTTTAGTAGCCACAGAATGACACTGCCCAGAATTAGACAACGTGTTATCTACAAAGACCCCTAGATCCTTCTCATTTAAGGAAACTCCCAATACACTGCCATTTAGTGTATAACTTGCATTTATATTATTTTTGCCAAAGTGCATAACCTTGCATTTATCAACATTGAACCTCATTTTCCAGTTTGCTGCCCAGTTTTCCAGTTTAGACAAATCACTCTGCAAAGTGGCAGCATCCTGCATGGAACCTATAGTTCTGCATAATTTAGTATCATCTGCAAAAATAGAAACAGTACTTTCAATGCCCACCTCCAGGTCATTAATAAACAAGTTGAAAAGCAAGGGACCTAGTACAGAGCCCTGCGGTACTCCACTAACAACATTGGTCCAATTAGAAAATGTTCCATTTACCACCACTCTTTGTAGTCTATCTTTTAGCCAGTTCTCTATCCAGGTACAAATACTATGTTCCAGGCCAACATTCCTTAATTTAACCAGTAACCTTTTGTGTGGCACTGTATCAAATGCTTTAGCAAAATCTAAGTAAACCACATCCACTGCCATCCCAGAATCGAGGTGTCTACTTACATTCTCATAAAAAGAAATTAAGTTAGTCTGGCAAGATCTATTACGCATAAAACCATGCTGGCACAAACTCATAGTATTATGATTTGCTATGAAGTCCAGTATCTTATCCTTTATTAACCCTTCGAAAAGCTTTCCTACCACTGACGTCAGACTAACTGGCCTATAGTTTTGAGGCTGAGAACGGGATCCTTTTTTGAATAGAGGCACCACATTAGCAATTCGCCAGTCTCTCGGCACTATGCCAGACCTCAATGAATCCTGAATATGAATGAATATGAATATCTTGAAGACAAAAGAACACTTCAAGAAACTCTATGTGCAGGAGGTTATTGAAAAGCACATGTTTGAGTATAGGCACAAGCAAGTCAGTGAATATTCATTGGAGCACAGTTAATCAACCCCTAAGAAATTAACATTTTATGCTACAGCTATAAATCTAACATAAACAAGCCAACAAATAAAAGCAAGTGATTGTGCAAATGACAGAGGTGATCACGACCCTATGACAACTCTAAAGGCGATATAAACATTAGCCATGTGACTTGTGCTCTCATAAACTTCAGTCACGCTTTACTGCTGCACTGCAAGTTGGTGTGATATCACCTGCCTCTCCCCGTCCTCCTTGAAGCCTTTTCATAGCCACTGTATATATCCTTAAGTCCCCAGCACTATTATTTTAGTTTTTATCTAAGCACTGGCAACAACACAGCTCTTAAAATATTCTCCATGGTGGATAAAAGCATATACTCACTTCATGATTCCCTTTTCAATCTCCATTACTGTTAATTTTACCACATAGGGATGTGAATCAGTTTTTTTATCCAGCTGAAAAAACTACAGAATGTACAAGTGCACAAATCACAACAAAGTTTTTTTTTCTGCTAGGTGGCATCAGCTATAACTTGAGCATAATGTTCCAATTAGTGAAGGATGAATTTATTTGCTGGACGTGAATTGGAGGCATAAAAAAAAAATGGATGCTGGCGTCCATTTTTTTGGATGCCAAAGCAATTTCGCCAGAAACGGACGCAGGCATCCAAAAAAAGGACGCCGGCATCAAAAACGGACGCTGGCACGGTTTCACAAATTTTTCGCCCCAAATTCGCCCATCACTAGTTTCAATATGGATGCAAATTAAAGCCTGCTTTGGAAAAGTTGTGAAGAACATTTTTGCTATGGCATTTGTTTCCAAATGAAGCCAGCTTGTGAGGTTATCAGCAGTATTAGAACCAAATCAACTTGCTACAAGTCACAGCTATGGAAGCAGACTACTAAGGGACACTTCAAATTAGTTCCAGGTCCAGGATTTATTTGTGTCCATGTGTGCAACTGCACACAATTCATCAGAGCAAACTGGATGGACCCTGGCAGTGTGCAAAGTAGTATTTAAAGGCAAACTAAAGTCTAAAATAGAATAATGCAAGAAATGCTGTATTTTGTATACTAAATATAAACATGAACTTACTGCACCAGAAGCCTAATTAAACAAATGATTTATGCTTTCAAAGTTGGCCACAGGGGATCACCATCTTGTAACTTTATTATTTATCTTTGCAAGACCAAGACCATGCACATGCTCAATGTGGCCTGTGCTGCTGCTTAGGGGTCATCATAAGTTATCAAAACAGCACAAGACAAATAATATATGCCATAGAAGCAGATACAGCAAGACCGATTATTAATCAGAATATGCAGAATGCACTGGGTTCTGTGTCATCATGTAACCCAATGTGGATTTTATAGTTTTTGTATTGTTTAATACAAACTTTCTCCAACTCTCTAGAACCAGTGGCTGCAGTAAAATAATCCTCCAAATAGAATCCCAGTTTCTCTGTTTAAATCTGGCTCCATGATCTTTGTCCCTGCAGCTAGAGTTGTACACAGAGGCTATAAAGGCAAACATAAAATCCCAATCCCAATAATAAATCTTTACAGTTTTTATAAGAAACCTGACTGTATGCAGTGAAATTCGACCTTCATTTACCTGCTCTGACTGATGCAGATAAAAATCTCAACATGGTCCTGGCTGCTCTACAGGGAAACATACAAAGCTGATCGAGTTCTGGGAAGTTAGGTGGGAGGGGCTCCCCCTGCTGTTTGAAAGTATGATCATTTCCCTGCAGAGCAGTTAGAGACCATCTGAAGTTTTCTATCTACAGCAGTCAAAGCAAGTAAATGAAGGGAGAATTTCACTGCATACAGTCAGGTTTCTTATAAAAATTGTACACATTTTTTAACTAAAGTATATTGGAGATAGCGTTCTTTTTCATTAAAGAAAGTAAAAATGGTATTTATTTTTTTGCCTTTACATTCCCTTTAAGGATACAAGTACCAGAATCAGAACAACATCGATGTGGGCTGAATTTTACACCTTGCACCCAAATGAGCCCAACATATTCCAAGAACATTCTCTATTTAAAATATTTTCCTCTTGGCCAACCTGGCGAAAAGGTTCAAATTAACTGTCAGGGCTATCATTATTAGTTTGCAAATTAAATACCTGAGTCAGGAAGCACCTCAAACAAATGACAAATTCCTGTTTTAACAATTTATCTTTCACGCAGTAAGCAAAGCTGTGGCTCATGCGACAAAAAAAGATTTACTAGCTGCAATAGTCAATCTACTATTTCTGTACTGGTGGGTAACCCTTTGTGTGCTCCATGCTGTGAAGCAGAAATGAAATCATTCTATCAGTGCAGCAAATGCACAGAAGGCAATACTGTTAAATGTTTTTTATGCTTCAGCGTTTAATAAGTGGTGTTACTTTTATTATTTGACCATAACAGCATAAGGCAATTGGGGTGCTCCTTTGGTTGAAATTATATATTTCAGGTACACTTTTGTGATGCAGGGACACTTAAAAGTGTAAGTGTGTATTTCAAATTAGTGTATTGTTATTCTTTGTGTGAGAGCACTACTTTATTTATGTATTACAAGTGTTAATTATGCCTTTATACAATTAACGCAATATGTTGGTGCTATATAAATACATGTTAATAATAATAGACATATTTCCACGCAAAGGTATTGGTCTACTCAGCATGTAAACAGATGCCTGAGGAACATTTACCATCTTCTTTTAGATCAAAAAGGGAAGACACTGTCTAATTTAGATCAATAATAACTCATCAGCTTTCCATCTACATCAGCTAATTATCTAATTCCTGCAGATATATCAGTAAGTTGGAACTATATGATAACTGAACAGCATGACTGATAAGACAAGATGTGTTTTAGATCGGACATGGAAATTACATTTGTCTATACAGCAATACTTTGTTTAATGTTGAATTTAACCAGGATAAATGGCAAACCCTAATCTGCAAGAAAACTAAAGAAGCAAAAATCTACTAATGCGTTTATTCATGTGGCTCATTTTCAAGCTTTTAACACAGAATCAACAAATGATGTAAAACCAATCCTCCCTAGCTTTATAGCTATCTATACAGTGGCCATCTGGCAAAAAAAAGCCTCTGTCACATCTAACTCAAAGTGCAAATTACAATAAAATTGCTTTATAACGTTAGTAAAGTGACCATCAATATATAATGAGTACTGAATCCTTCTTTAGACATTTTTATTGACCAGAAAATCCCCAAGAACAAGATGCATTGCATTTTCTTATCTCAAACAAAAATAATTGGTATTGTTTTTTCATAAGACACTGTAAGAAAAGCATTGATCATCTGTGGCTTAAATGTGCATTATCTAAATCATAGCATGCAAAGGAAGAATGTCTCTGTTATATTCAAAATAATAACTAATTTATTTTACAATCAGTGCTGCTCCATATTATATATATATATATATATATATATATATATATATATATATATACATACACACAGTCTTAGGGAGCGCACACCATAAGCCAGGGTAACAACCTGGGTGCTAATCCGTAGAAAATAATATAACAAAGCAATGTGACAGCACTCCATGGATATATGACATGAACATCAGTCAAGCAAAAAAAGGTTCCAGTGCGGAACTTTCATCAGGGAAGAACCGGTGGTGTGTACAGTGGGACGTTTAAAACGTCTATTTGGCGCCAATAGCCGTTGCCTGGCAACCAGAAAACAATGTGAACATCGTGCAAATGATTACATAGTGAAAATACATGGCAGACATTATGTTCGTATCTGACATGGTATGCAAGGAGTCACAGACCTATTCACAAACACCTCTCTCTGTACAGCTCGCAGTCAGCAAGTATATAGTATTATTGCAGTGGGACTGGATAGCGCATATCGTTTGGGACACGCCTCTTGGTAACCATGCACAAACCTCATAGCAGCGCCAGTAGCGCTTCACAGCAGTGAGTCTGGGATATCGCGGTATAGTAGTCAGTCTGCGGAAATCCGCCGACTGGCCCACATCTCCACATTTGGTCCCTTAGAAAGTGCAGAACACAGGCGGCCCAATAGTTACTCTTACATTAGCGTACCACCTCTTCTCCATATCCACATACTCAGACTAGGACGGAGCCATAAACGGGGGAGCCCACTGTTCAAGGGTAACACCTCTAGGTAAATGCTGCAATTTCTGGAGAACAGAGGGCACTGGTAGTGCCACGGCGTATAGGGAATCATCGGTCTGGAAAACTGGTAAAAACAATTAAAATAAGCAAAATTCTGTCACTTATTGGATCCAGCAAGCAAGCTGTTGGTGTAAGAACAGAAAGACATTAGTATATACAGAGTAATGTTTGTTTAACAAGGAAAGAAAACGTATATGTAGTGAAAGATACATTTAGAGAAAGCAGCCCAAAGGTAAAGTCTCATTCAATCCATGTGGTGTATTCAGTTTATGGATCCACCTGGATTCTCGTCTTAGGATCGCTTGATCTCTGTTACCCCCTCTCGCCAGAGGAGGTTGGTGGTCAATCACCATACACCTAAATGTGGGTAATGTATGCCCTTTCAGTAAAAAGTGCTTGGCAACGGGTTGTTGGGCTTTACCTTCCTTCCAAGCTTTACTGATGGATGAGCGGTGGTTGCCAATCCTTTCTTTCAATGTAGTGCAAGTTTTGCCCACATAATACATCCCACATGGACATGTTATGAAATACACAACATAAGTTGAGGTGCAACCAAGTCTATGCCGTATTTTATACCTTTTGCCCGTATGTGGGTGGGGAAAATCAGGTCCTGTGAGTAGACATCTGCAAGTAATGCAATCAGGGCATGTGTAGCAACCCAACTTTGATGGGACTATCCAACATATTAAGATGTTGATGAAAGGATAGTAGGGCTTCCTCCGTTTCAGTCCATATCATAAACAGGTCATCTATGTAGCGAAAGTACGTTAGTATGGACTTGCCCAGATAGGGGTAAATCTGAGTCGTCTCAAAGTCGGACATGAACAGGTTGGCATATGAAAGTGCCAATGCACTACCCATAGCTGTGCCCGATGTTTGGAGATAGAAAAGTTTTTCAAATCGGAAGAAGTTTCTCGTTAGCGTGAGTTCTAGTAATTGAATCAAGAACTCCACAGGGACATCCTTCGGAGGTGTGGACCCTAATGCACGTCTTCAGGCTTGAATTCCCTGGTCATGTGGGATAACTGTGTACAAACTGGTAACATCCATTGTTAATAGTATACTATTAGGTGGGAGGGATGGCAACTACTCGAGTCTTCTGATCATGTGGCTGGAATCCTGGGTGTATGATGGCATGGATTGTACCAGAGGTTGAAGGTAGTGGTCAATATACGTGGAAACTGACTGAAACTGATGATGTGTTTGTTCAAGAAGTATTAACTTGTATTTTGTTGACTAACCTTAAATAACACTCTGTGGATGCAAAAAAAATCTATTGCAATGCTATTTCTGTTTTATGAATAGAAGAGTAAAAGGCTGTTCACTGTTACAGTCGTCAACAATGGTGTTCAAGACAAGGACAAAAAAAAGAGTGCTGCAATTAGTCTTTTAAATCATTGAAAGTCTGTCACTCTCATGTGTTACCTTACGAGTTACCTTTCAAAATGTTCAATCACATATTTCAGAGAAAGATTAACCACAAAATGTACATTCAATGTCACTGTGAAAGGGTAGGGCATATAAAAATTGTGCTTTGCTTTTCTTTACCTTTAAGAGTACTTGGCTTTGCATGTCGAATCAGAAATTTAATTGCAAAATATTTAATATCACTTAGCTAATGTTTATTTAAGTACATGTCCTTGAATTGGCAAAAAAAATAAGTAAGCATTTTACTTACTCCGTATGCTGCAGGCTTGGCTAATGGCATTAATATTAGTTCTAGAAAAACCAGCAAGAGCCTTCATTAAAGACTAACTTACTGTACTACTTTCATGGTGCCCAATTTACATGTAAAAAATAGGTCAACATTTCAACAAAGATTTTTTTTTTAATTTTTTTCATTTCAATAAAGAAAAGTACTATTAAACAATTAAAAATGGTATTTGCACCAATCCACTTAAGTTACTTTTTCTAAAATACTAATAATCACAAAACTTCTTACAAGCTAAATATAAAGGTAAATGATGCAATTTTAACACTGATAAACTTTGGGTTACAGCTAAGGATGAAATATGGATATATTGTGGATTATACACATTTCATATTGGCTCATTATACATATACTATTATACTGATTAGCCATATAAATGTAGTATTGATAATTGTGCTAAAATTGTATAACTTCTTATCTGACCACATGCTACAGTATATATGATGTTGCATGAAGTGTTTTTAGGTGAGTTTATGAAACACTTCTAATAAAAGTTTCTTTCAATGCTATCTGTACAAAACAATAATTTAGTTACATAGTAGTTAGTTACATAGTTAAATTGGGTTGAAAAAAGACAAAGTCCATCAAGTTCAACCCCTCCAAATGAAAACCCAGCATCCATACACACATCCCTCCAGATTTTCACATGAATTATATATACCCATTTCTATACTAACTATTGATAAAAGGCATTAACAGAATCAGCCATCACAACATCACCAGGCAGTGCATTCCACAACCTCACTGTCCTGACTGTGAAGAACCCCCTACGTTGCTTCAAATGAAAGTTCTTTTCTTCTAGTCTAAAGGGGTGGCCTCTGGTACGGTGATCCACTTTATGGGTAAAAAGGTCCTCTGTCATTTGTCTATAATGTCCTCTAATGTACTTGTAAAGTGTAATCATATCCCCTTGCAAGTACCTTTTTTCCAGAGAAAACAACCCCAACCTTGATAGTCTCCCTTCATAATTTAAGTCTTCCATCCCTCTAACCAGTTTAGTTGCACGTCTCTGCACTCTCTCCAGCTCATTTATATCCCTCTTAAGGACTGGAGTCCAAAACTGCACTGCATACTCCAGATGAGGCCTTACCAGGGACCTATAGAGAGGCATAATTATGTTTTCATCCCATGAGTTAATGCCCTTTTTTATGCAAGACAGAACTTTATTTGCTTTAGTAGCCACAGAATGACACTGCCCAGAATTAGACAACGTGTTATCTACAAAGACCCCTAGATCCTTCTCATTTAAGGAAACTCCCAACACACTGCCATTTAGTGTATAACTTGCATTTATATTATTTTTGCCAAAGTGCATAACCTTGCATTTATCAACATTGAACCTCATTTTCCAGTTTTCTGCCCAGTTTTCCAGTTTAGACAAATCACTCTGCAAAGTGGCAGCATCCTGCATGGAACCTATAGTTCTGCACAATTTAGTATCATCTGCAAAAATAGAAACAGTACTTTCAATGCCCACCTCCAGGTCATTAATAAACAAGTTGAAACGCAAGGGACCTAGTACAGAGCCCTGCGGTACTCCACTAACAACACTGGTCCAATTAGAAAATGTTCCATTTACCACCACTCTTTGTAGTCTATCTTTTAGCCAGTTCTCTATCCAGGTACAAATACTATGTTCCAGGCCAACATTCCTTAATTTAACCAGTAACCTTTTGTGTGGCACTGTATCAAATGCTTTAGCAAAATCTAAGTAAATCACATCCACTGCCATCCCAGAATCGAGGTCTCTACTTACATTCTCATAAAAAGAAATTAAGTTAGTCCGGCAAGATCTATTACGCATAAAACCATGCTGGTACAAACTCATAGTATTATGATTTGCTATGAAGTCCAGTATCTTATCCTTTATTAACCCTTCAAAAAGCTTTCCTACCACTGACGTCAGACTAACTGGCCTATATTTTTGAGGCTGAGAACGGGATCCTTTTTTGAATAGAGGCACCACATTAGCAATTTGCCAGTCTCTCGGCACTATGCCAGATCTCAATGAATCCTGAAAAATTAAGTAAAGAGGTTTGGCAATCACAGAGCTAAGCTCGCTAATTACCCTGGGATGAATACCATCTGGCCGTGGAGCTTAATTAATGTTAAGCTTAACATGTTCTAGTCTCTTTTGAATTTCTTCATGTGTGAACCATGCATCATTAGTTGTATTACTAGAATTGGGACTAGAATTGGGACTGTTAAGAAGGAAACCTTCACTTACTGATTCCTCATTTGTGTAGACAGATGAAAAATATGAGTTCAGAATCTGCGCTTTTATTTTGTTTTCATCAACCAGCTGACCCCCCTCTGATAGTAAGGGTCCCACCCCTTCCTGCTTAATTTTTTTACTATTATCATATTTAAAAAATAAATTTACTGCTTGCTGCAATATCCTTTTCTATAGCAATTTTAACTTGCCTTATAGCTTCTTTGCATGATTTATTGGCCTCCTTGTACCTTATAAATGTTTCGGCTGTACCAGCTAACTTGAAAGCCTTAAAAGCACGTCTTTTCTTACCCACCTCAACATCAACGCTTCGATTGAACCAAAAAGGTTTTGCTTTGCAACGACATTCCTTGCTTACAAGTGGAATATACTGACAAGTATATTTATTAAGCAGCATTTTAAAGACTTCCCATTTTTGTTCTGTGTTTAACCCTGAGAAAAGCATTTCCCCCTTAATATGTTGCAGAGATGCCCTTATACTTTCAAAAATTGACAAATTTATCATGTACTGTCCCTTTAAAAATTTGACTTCGACCTTTCGCCATCTAAAACCTGTCGAATTACTGTTTTAGCCTATGGGGGACCTCCTAGAACCTATTTGGAGTCAATTGGTGGACTTTGAAAATCCAAAGTTTTTTTTTGGAAAAACTTTGAATTGAATTTGATCGAATGCGCTATTACTTTGATTTGTACGATTCAAATTCAGCTGAATACAGACCTATTCGATCGAAAAAAGAGCTATTCGGCAAAAAAAAACGCTGACTTTATTTCGGTTGGTCTTTTTGAATTCAAATTTCGAAGTTTTTCAAATTCAAAATTCGACCCTTGATAAATATGACCAATAAGTGTTGGTAGTCTGCCAGTCATGCTTAATTTACTGACAAACAAAAGATAGAATATTGCATTAAAACTGTACTATTTACCTTATGTAAAACAAAAACTTTTTGCATAAACACATCGTTTATGCATCGTTTAAATGGGACCATAAATGGGACCATTGTGATTTGTAAAAGTCCTACGGACAAAAAACATTTGATCAGAAAGGGAGTTTGTACATTAAAATATAACTAAAGAGAACAAATTAATAGGCCAATTCTGCATAAACACTATCTGAACTCCCAAGAGGATATAGTTTTTTGTTTGTTTGTTTTTTTACACAGACATACATTGATTTCACAGAAAACAGGAAACAAGTCTGCTTGTGCTGCAGGGATCAGCTAATCAACTGCCCGTTAGCCTCACCAAGTGATCCAGTGAAGTGAAGTGAACTGATGGTTTCTGGAACTTTAAGCTCCTCTGTATTTAGTTCACCAGCCAGTTTGAAAAGCAGAGGGACTTCAAGCAACTGTATCCATAACTTCACAATGCAACAAAGGGACAGAGATGTTGCATTGCAGTCAGCCTTCAAGATGCTGGAAAATAGTTAATTAGAGTAACATGCTTTCCTTACAATCTGTGAAATCAGGTATGAGTCACAAACTGTAGTTTAGAGGGACCCATAGACTGCCAGTACTAACCTTTTAGGTTTTTCACCAATGCACACTTTTGGAGCCACAGAACTTTCTGCTGTGGAAATTGATCAAAACGGAGATATAATTAATCGTTATTGGAGGAAAAATCAGCATATTGGGTTTATTTAATGTTTACATGATTTTCTAGTAGACTTCGGTGAGAAAGATCCAAATTATGTAAAGATGCATTATCCAGAAAGTCCAGAGCATTCTGTATAACAGGTCCCATATTTGTATTAGTATTAATCTGATACATAAATTTCTCCAAGCCCAACTATTTAGAAGCAATGGTTTCTATAACAGACTGACTTACTTAATTTGTAGTTATTAATTGAAGAAACAGCTACTGAAATTGTAGGTGATAGGTTTTAGAAACAGAGTATAGAGATTAAATCAGCTGTATGACACACAATAACAAAGTCTGGAGTATACTGGCCTGCGGCTAGGAAGAGTCCAGGGGGTATATTTAACAAAAAGTGAAGTTAGAGACCACAACAGTCCTCTAGAGTGATATTCCACCACTCTCCATCCATTTCTATGGGATTTTGAAAGGTGTATTTATCAAAGGATGAACTTTCACCCATTGATAAATACTCTTTTAAAAATCCCATAGAAATAGAGAGTGGTGGAATATCACTCTAGAGGACTATGGTGATCTCTAACTTCAATTTTAGCTGAATATACCCCCTGGACTCTTCCTAGCCGCAGGCCAGTATACTCCAATAGCTGTTTGTTCAATTAATAACTATAAATTAAGCTGCTTTCAAAGTAAAACTCACAAACTTGGCTGCCCTTTTATTAGACACCAGTGGGATCACCTGACTATAGTTGGGAAGGGTGGGGGCTACAACATGGAGCTGGTCACTGCTCCTGTATGACTATAACAAACAAGGGCAGCTAGTTTGAAAGTAGCTAGTAAGTTGCAGGTAAAACTTAGTCCTTTTGTAAAATATATAATTAAGCAATTGAATTCTTAATGAATCAAATGAAAATTGACCGTAGGACTGGCCAGATATGGGATGACTGACGTAGTTGGCCAGCTTAAATATATTGCAATATATGGACAAACATCCGTTTTGTTTAAAGGGTAAGGCATTTTTCAGTAGCAGTATGCACAAAATGTCTCTGTCTTAAAAATATTGATAATGGGTTGATTGCAGAGGACCTCTTGTAATTATATTATAAAATTATTATACTGTGTGTGTATATACATATATATATATATATATATATATATATGTGTGAACATCTACGCGATTTGGTACCTCATGGGACCATCATCAGGATGTCCTGACGACGGTCCCATGAGGAACCGAAACATGTAGACGTTCATATGATCTAGTAAAGGACTTTCAAGAAAATCTTATGCCGTGAGTGCTTCCTTTCATTCCTAGACTTTATATTTTATATGGTTAGCACCCGGCTTAATTGGCTAATGGCAGAGGTGAGTGCCGGTAATCTATGCCTCTCTCTCTATAGAGAGAGAGAGAGATCTACACATATTTGTGGAATCAAATGGCACACACCGTTTCTCGCTGGGTGCTAACCAATAAATCAATAATAGTCTACAGAAAGCACTCAAGGCATCCTGACGACAGCTCTGTGTGAGCCAAAACGCATTGATGCACCATGCACGAATAAATATACTTTGAAATATAACTGATGGTCAATGCCGTGAGTGCTTTCTCTGGACTATATATAAATAATATGGCAATGCAGGAGGTCAGAGTGAAAAAAGCCCCAATGAATCAGTGAGGCCCCATACAGTACACTAGCTAATAAGTCTGTCTGCAGCAGGGCTGGGCCAGACCGGCAACCCGACCGATTGTGTCGCCCCCTCCAACACGTGCATGTACGGCAGCACACACATGCGCACACATACAGGAGCACACACATATGGGAGCACACATGTGAATTGACAGGCCGTGTCAGGCTGCGCAGACCACCTCTCCTCACCTAGGCACGCTTGCATTGTGCATTGCCCAGGTTTCTTCAGACCGGACTGTTGAAGGCAGCAGTTAGTACGTGCCGGGCACCCTCCAAGCTTTGCGCCCTAGGTACGTGCCTACTCTGCCTACCCCTAGTTTTGGCCCTGGTCTGCAGCTTTTATTGGTCCATGTATGTCCACCTTTACTGATACTTTTTGCATTATTCTGTGGTCAATAGCTATTAGATTGAATTCAAAACCTGCTAAACGTTCCATGAAGAGTGGTGAAGAGGTGGAGTATGGCTTGAAATTGGCTGCAGTCCTCCACATTTGTCCCACAATACAGAACAGATTTCAAACTTGTTCTGTCATCAACCTGTGCACCAGGTCTCCTTTACTTCATTCTACATCTTTTCTTCACCAACATCTCCAGTTTAGATTGGATTCGTTATTTAAAAATTGTATTAGTCATATATTAATGAAGACTTCTAAATCCACTAACCATTAAAATAAGGTTTAACATGTAAAAATAAGCTTGCTAATTCAATATGGTTAATGCAGTACTTAGTACTTATGAGAAGTGTAAAATCTTGATGGTTGCAATGGTTTGGCATAAAAATGTCTATAAAATGATTGCATTTTTTCATATTTTCTTAGTAAAAAAATATGTAAATACTTGCCACAAATAAGTCTAAATGATATTTTTATTATGCTTGTGATTATGAGATTGAATGAAAGGTTTATATTTAACTCATTGAGTTACTGAAACTAATCTGTACAAGGAGTCACTTTTGATAAATCACTAATCATACCCAGTAGAAACCCCAGTTAATGATTTTATTAATAAAGAAATTTGCACATTTTCATTAAACAGACCAACAGATTTATTAGTAAATCAAGTTCAGGCAATTAATTAACAAAGACATATTCAGATCTGAGAAAGGGGCAGTTCCCCTTGGAAATAACTGTCACCATGTTTTGTAAAACATTAATTAAAGGAAAACTATACCCCCCAAATAATGTAGGTCTCTATAAAAAGATATTGCATAAAACAGCTCATATGTAAAATCCTGCTTCATGTAAATAAACCATTTTCATAATAATATACTTTTTTAGTAGTATGTGCCATTGTGTAATCATAAATAGAAAATTGCCATTTTAAAAAATAAGGGCCGCCCCTGACATTGTACGATTCACTGTACTCACAAACATACCAACAAACCATACATTTTAGGTCACATGAGCCAATTAACAGACAGAGTTGTGTCTTTTGCTTCCACACTTCTTCCTGTTACAGTTAGAGTTCTAGTATTTCTGGTCAGGTGATCTCTGAGACAGCACAGAGACCATCATGAAATGGTGGCTCAAGGCAAGAGATGTAAAAGGGCAATATTTACTTAAATATATATTCCAGTTTGGTAAGATTCTTTAATATGCCACGTAATATAATATGAACTATCTGTTGCTTAAAGGAAAACTATACCCCCAAAATGAACACTTAAGCAACAGATAGTTCATATCATATTAAGTGGCATATTAATGAATCTTACCAAACTGGAATATATATTTAAGTAAATATTGCCCTTTTACATCTCTTGCCTTGAGCGACCATTTCGTGATGGTCTGTGTGCTGCCTCAGAGATCACCTGACCAGAAATACTTCTACTCTAACTGTAACAGGAAGAAGTGTGGAAGCAAAAGACACAACTCTGTCTGTTAATTGGCTCATGTGACCTAACATGTATGGTTTGTTGGTATGTTTGTGAGTACAGTGAATCCTACGATCTCAGGGGGCGGCCCTTATTTTTTAAAATGGCAATTTTCTATTTATGATTACCCAATGGCACATACTACTAGAAAAGTATATTATTATGAAAATGGTTTATTTACATGAAGCAGGATTTTACATATGAGCTGTTTTATGCAAAATCTTTTTATAGAGACCTACATTGTTTGGGGGGTATAGTTTTCCTTTAAGTGTTCATTTTGGGGGTATAGTTTTCCTTTAAGGGGATTATTTATCAAAGGTTGAATTTTGAAGTTATGTGTTTTTTCATATGGTAACTTTTTTGTTTCAGCGGAAATTTTGTCTCTGTGACTTTTTTATCCAAATTTTTTACATGTGATAATTTTTTCTTACTCCAAATACATTAAAGTCAATGGCCGTTTTTTCTTATGACAACTTTCTTGTATCTGCAACAATTTTGTCACTGCAAAATTGTGCTTTGGTTACGCAAAACAAATCGATGGTGGCGAAGTACGGAATTTCCCACGAAGACGCCTGGCGAATAAATTCACTCATCACTATGGACCTCTGCCGTTGATTTATAAATGAACTCGTCAGGTTGTAGGTGGCGAAGTATTGCATTAGAACTGTTTCCATGGTCAAGATGTGATAATAAGTGTTAGGTTGTTCAGGTCATGGTTCCACTTGGAATGTTATTTTTTGATATTTGGAATAAAATCATTATTTCTAAGGTTACAAAAATATCAATGTGGCTGTTGCATTTATGCGTGTATACATGTTGTTCTGTTACATTTCATTTGTTTTGTTTGTAACTATGCCTTGCTTTCCAAAAGTACAAATCTTAACTTTTTTATTAGCAGAGTCAGAAGTGAGTTCTTTATATGAATTGTCGGTTGATAGAAATCAGCAGACAAATGGAAACTGTCATGTAAGCAGGCAGGAATATTCAGAAATTGCTATAGGTTTTAAAGAAGCACTGCTTTTGGAGATAAGGCAAGAAATCTTAATGGTCTTGATGAAAAATCTAAAATGATAAAGTTTATGTTATACCTGCTGTATATAAGAGGAATTCTATTTTTCTATCTGACTATAATCTATACTCATTGGAAGTGAGTGTGTGTGAATGCTCATATTTGTATAAATATAAAAAACTATTCTGCACAAGGAAATGTTCTTCCTTCCCCATATGGAATACAGATAAATAAAGCCCAATCTGCCAATCATTATATCAACAAATGACAATCAGAGCATCCATGCATTAGAAGCGGCTGTTTGGAAAGGACTTAACTTTTGATTGCAGTATCTAAAACTGGTTCTCTGCATCACTGAACTGTGTATATCTTAAAAACATAATTATACTTGCTTGACTTCGGCAGCTTTCAATAGAAGCTATCTGAATTTCTTTGCATAGATAATATGGAAAATAGAAAGTGCTGAAATTTACTAAACTGAAATGATTTATATAAAATATCAAGAATTACATGTAGATTAGGTGGTTTTATTTGAGAAAATATACATTAACATCCATTAAATAATATGCAAATTAATATTAATATAGATGTTTTTCAATTTCCCTGGGATATGAAATACAATTCATTACCAGCCTACCTATGACAGACCATCTAATCTCTCAAGTACCTACATACATTTTTCCATTCATATTTTATTGACTTCAGAATACTAAGTAATTCACTTAAAAGACAATCTTGTTGTAGGATACAAGATGTCATAGACAGTTACCATTTATTGCACCCATGGGGGCAGTTTGACCCTCTGTGTACTTAAAAAGCCAGAGTCTGTTATGATTCTCAGTCTGGATCTGGTTACATAAATTAAGTTAGACACACACACACATGCCACACTCACATATTTTCCCAATATTGTCAACTTGTGGATGACATATTTTTCTGATGACATCAGCCAATCTTTCAGGTTACAACATGTAAATGTCGCCCACAGCTGACATCATTGCTCACTGTGCTCCAGCCCTTCCACAAAACAAAATACTCCAACTGAGGGAGTTGACAGAACTGCACAGGTAGTGATATTTATAATTTAGGAATTAATTACATTTATGAATAAATTGGCTCACGTAGGGTAACTTTAGTCTGTAACCAAAACAAAGAAAAGTGGGTAAAGAAGCTTGGTAAAGAACAGGACTCTTACCCAGCCAGATATGGAGGTCCTAGCCAAAGGATTGAACTTAACAATTGCTTCAAAAACCATCCCTATGGTTGATATTACCACAGCCACTGAACCCTCAATCCATAACAACACAGTACCACAAAAAGAGGCAGAACAACTTCGCCTCAAAGTGTCTGCAGCCCCAGCCAGAGCTAAACCACCTCGATCAAACCTGATGTCACAGGGAAGGGAGGCACTGACATCCCTCAAACAGGACTCGAACATCACCATGCCGCCCATGATTAAGGAAGATGCACATTTGTACTTAATACATCAGACTACCATGCAAAGTTGACCACACTTCTAAGCAAAAACAACACACATGAACAACTAAGAAGGGACCAAACTATCAGCTACCCTGGGGGAAACATTGCATGAATATATATATATATATATATATATATATATATATATATATATATATATATATATATATATATATACCAACCTATTAGGAGCTATTTCTGCTACTATATTGCTATATGTGCACTGTAATCCAAAAGTTACATCTACTTGTTCAAGGTGGAAGGCTCTGTGGGTTCAAATAATAATTGTGTTTGCAATGAATTGGCATACAAACAAAACATTTCAGGCATGTTTTCTTGTTTCTAATTGTGGTGTACAACATATATGTTCTTCAGTAATATGGAGCTTGAGAGTTCTTCCTCTTAGTATATCCAAAGTTGTATGTAATGCAGCATTGTGTGCAGCTCCAAAAATATAACCTATACCTACGTGAATTTATTGTACAAGAAACCTGCAGCTGAAAATGTATTATTGTTTTAAAGTGGTGGTTAACATTCAGGTTAACTTTTTTTTGTTATGGAATATCTGTTCCTAGCAACTTTTCAATTGGTCTTAATATTTAATTGCATTTTAAATTATTTGCCGTGCTGTTCTCATTCTTTCTAGCTTTCAAATGACCCCAGCAGCCAAAACTATTGTCTGTTAGGCTACCATTTTATTGTTACTTTTTATTACTTATCTTTCTAGTCAGGCCTACTCTATTAATATTAATGCCTCTCTTTCAAACCACTGACATTTCAAACTGGAGAGCTACTGAACAAAAAGCTAAATAATTAAAAAAAACACAAATAATAAAAATGAAGACCAAAGGCAAACTATCTCAGAATAGCACTCTCTACATCAGTGATTCCCATGCGGCTCTCAAACACCATGTATGTTGCTCCCAGTGGCCTCAAAGCAGATGCTTATTTTTGCATTGTTGGCTTAAAGGCAAGCTTTAGGTGAATAAAATCATATGTACTGTTAAACAGCGCCTCCAGTAGCTGTCATCCTCATAGGGGATAATAGTAATCAAACACAGCCCATATTTTGCACCCCCAGGAACATTAAGCATTTATGTTGCTCTCCAAGATTTTTTTTACATTTGAATGTGGCTCACAGGTAATAAAAAGTTTGTAGACCCCTGATCTACATCATACTAAAAGTTAATTCAAATGTGATTAACCTGTTTAATACAACAAATCATTTATATATTACATATTAATTATTCAGTATCTATCCTTTTCTATTTTTAAAATTAAAAAGCTGTAGACCATGAAATACACTATACTTAACCTCTAAGTCATAATGCTATATAGCTAATTACTGTTCTTTAGTGATTGGGCGAATTTGCCCCATTTCGCTCCACCACGAATTTTACAAATTTTGCAAAACTGGCTCAAAATTCGCGAAATGTCGATGTGACGCCAACGACAATTCGCAGGCATCAAAATGGGCACCGACATCAAAGTTGACGCCGGCGCCCATTAAAGTCAATGGACGTCGCCGACGGCATCAAATTTTTTTAGACGCCATCAAATTTTCATTGCAAATTCGCAGCGAAGGCAATAATTGTATACAGTTAGCTATGGCTTGTTTTATAATTACATCCCCATTCCTACATCATTTCCTATACTTGTGTACAAAATCATAAGTATTTAAGTATATATTCTTATATTCTTCTGTATCAAAAAGACACTTTATTTAATATCACCTAAGCATGACAATAACTCTTGGTTGTAAAGCAATTAGTATGGTAAAGCACAGGAAAATCCTATGCAACCTGATTACCTTACCTGCATGGTGTAGTCTCAAGTCCTTCTCCTGATGAGAGACAACCTATTTTTATTCACATGTAGCCGACACTTGTGTACTAATCATATTTGCTACTCGAGGGGTTAGTTTATCTACAATGGGCGAATGTGTCAAATGTACAGTGGAGTATGAATTTTATAATGGATACTGAACAGATGGAATTAATCTTTCTTAACATGATTCTCTGAAGCTATTTCAAGAGGCAAAACACTTATTTTTTGTTTTGTTTTCGGTTCCATAATTGACAAGCTAGTGTCACAGAAAAGCTTAGTTCTGCTTGGCATCACTTTGTTAATGCCCTGTTCATTAATTTAACAAACTATCAAGAGAATATGCTAAGAATGGACAAGCATTATCTGTTGAGTTTCATTTAATTAAATCCTGCAACTGCAATATGACAGTCAGCATTTCATGTAGTGAATAATTTTGTGGATGAAATAAGGCAATATTTCTCGACATAATAACATAAAATCAAGCTGCAAATGATTTCTGCACAAATGGTCATTCATTTTTAATCATTCCGATATTTTCAGTTGAACATTAATTACACAAACAGAGAAAATATTCCGATTTTGTATTCTTAGCAACAAAGAAAAGCAAAAGAACTGAAAACATTGCATTGAACTATATTCTCTGATCATTTGTAACCAGACCGCTATCTGCAGAGTACAAGAACAAGTGACATGTATAGAACACTCCTAAATTGCAGCAATTATTGACCTTAATATAAAATGAATGCTGGCTGCCTTTTATATCTAATTACTTATCTGCATTGAAATTGCTACTGGGTTTTTATTATGCAATTCTAATAAAAAGCAATAAAGTGGCTCAGGCTCTAGTGGCTTGCCTTAAAATGTTACACTGCAGAAATCCTGGAGTCAGAACACTGCTGCAAGATTGACAGATTGAGGATGACATTCCTGTCTGAGGCAGATGGAGTTTGGAATGTCACACTATATAATTGGACTGATAGCACTAAGACATTTCTAGACAACTTACCATCAATACGGCTGACCAGCTCTTCCAACATTTTTTTACTTTCCTCTGTATTCCTGGCTGTGCAAATGTATAGTTGTCCTGAGAAAAACATAGAATCATGCATTCCATCAGACTATTGTATTGTTTGTCTTACTCTTTTGCTCTAACTGTGCCATGTGCTGCCAGCAAACACTTGGCAAAGATTGATTGATAGAAAAGTACTGCTACTTGCATGCTAAGGCTATAGATTCTAAATTGTCCAGCATTTAAAGAGTTAAACAAAAAAGCCACAGCTACTGCTTTTTACAAAAAACTAGGTTACTGCTTAGTCAAACCTATACCCCTCAAGAAAGTAAAATAGAACATTATGATTAGGGCAATGGCACAATTCTGGAAGTTTTGTCCCATTAGCATTTAATAGCTGTGAGGGAGGGCATCAAAATACCTGGAATCACCTGCTCTGGGCCGGCAGGTACACTCATGTATTTGGTTTCAAGCAAGTGCCTTGTATGTTGCACATCAATTTGCTGAAATAAAAGGGATTGTTGACTATACACTTTCCAAAACATAAAAGCATCTGTCTCAAATGTAAAATATACTCAATAAACCAATTTACTGCAGTAAATGAAAGCAATCACTTAAACGAACATAATACTGAACATTTACTGCTTTCCACGGCTACATTTGGATGCCTCAGGCTGAGACCAAGGAAACTGATCAATGCACAGCACTTGTAATTATAGGGACTGCAAATGTATAGTATATATTGTATACAAACACTAGTTTTTTTTTATTATACTTGCACAAAGGGATATTATATTAAATGACCAAGAACTGTCTTAGGTAGCAAAGAGTCAGCTGTACTTCCTTTGATAAGTTACAGTAACTATTACAGCAATACAGACACCATGATTTAAAACTCTTTCCCCCAAACCCAATGATGGCACCTTCCTTTTAAAATCAGTTTTTTCACAGTTACAGAAGCCGAAAAATACAGAGAAAACATTTAAATGCGTGACAGATAAAATAAGCCAGTTATTGCTGGAAGGCACAAAATAATAAAAATTCACATATTCATGAATCACCTTAACACTGTGTTCTTTGTTACATTCATAGAGCTGTCCCTGCATCAGAGCAAGACTCTTAATACAGTCTGTTCGGCACTATGGACAACTCATATCTGCCTGGTCAGAGCCACTATTTTATCAAAAAGAACACATTCATATAGAAAATGCATCAAGAATTTAAAATATAGTGTTTAAATTGAAATGTGTACACTGTATTTAATAGGTTTGACTTATAAAACAAATCCATTATATGTTTGTGTCTTTTAGATTAATCAGCTTCTGACCTTTAATCCTTGTTTCAGGGTTTTTTTGTAAGCTGCAAGTGTTTTTGTCCCCAAGCAAACTGTATAAAGGACTCTTGCTTTTTATCAAGCCAAAATAATGTATGAACCCCCATGATTATGTCAGTCATCTTAGTGAGCCAATAAAAATGTAATAATAAAGTGTCTGTGCAAGAAAAAGTATAAAATCAATCTATGGCCAGCACAAACATGTGCTCTAAGTAATAAGGACCAAACTGTTCTAGAAATAAGAATACAACATTATCATTTGCAAATTTGAACAAAGTTTTTATAGTGTTCAAAGGAAGTTAAACTTTAAAATTGTATTTTTCTGTTTGATTTAAAATAATCTACGTTAGTGATTATATTCATTCAGATTTTACTCACTTTCATTATATTGGTTTCTTAAATTAAGAGGCCTTTGGATAAAACATTTACAAATACCCCACAGACAATTCATGTCCATATCAATTTTATTTAGAATTCATTACAAGTTAATTAAATTCAGCAAGCATCGAAGAAAATCTTTAGAAACAATGTAAAACCATCAGGAAAAACAGAACACGGCATTAGATTCCGAAAAGCCAATACATTGTAAACCTCATTACAATGGTGTGGTATGATGGAAAAAGTAGTAACAAGAATGATAAATAATCGGCACTAATGGTGAGAGCTTGTAATCAATGTAAAAGTAGCTAGATATGAGCATAACAGCTACAGCATGAAACCTTGTAGTTGCAGTAAATGTATAGAAAAGGGAGGGACAAAAATCCCTTAGGGATATATTTATCAAGGGTCAAATTTTGAATTGAAAAAACCTCGAAATTCGAAAAGACCAACCGAAATTGAGTCAAGTTTTTTTTTGGTCGAATAGGTCCGTATTCGGCTGAAACACTTCAAACCCTGTCATGAACACTCCTTTTTTTTAATTTCATAAGGACACATTTTCTCTAGCCTCTACACAAAACCAAATTCTTAAAGGGGCAGGTAATTATGTTTGAAACATTGAGCTAATGGTGAAAAGGAGGGTATATTGTCCCTTCAACTTAGATATGATTTTAATTATTAGATGATTAATTCAGTTGACAATTAAAAGACAAGGGTTGTATAGCTCACATATAGGATCATGATTTAATAGATGATTATGTGATCTAGCCTGTACTCACTGTACCCCTCTGAAAATGTAAATACACTGAATTTCTCAATCCAACAACAAAGTGATTAGGCTGGAGTTAGAGAAGAGGAAGAGGAGAATGATGGAGTAAAATAAAGTCAGTGTCACATCCCTCCCTACTCAGCATCTCTCTCAATAAATAACATGGTCAAATTCCAACTGCTAGTGGTGAGGGTAATAGTATTTTTTTTCTTACTGATTTCAAATTCAACTCATTGTAATCAGTCTATCTTGTAATGGAGGATATGAGTTTTTCATGATGTCATAGTAGTTTGCAATCTTTCTAACCTTTTGTCTCTGCTTCTCCTTTATTCCGTTGCTGCAATACCTTCAGATGGGCGTGTGTTGCACTGCTGCCAACTATGCCTCCTGAAACGGAAAAAAAAATCTGTAGCCAATCTAACCACTGTATATACTAGCAGACAGTGCACTGATAAATAATAGTTCTGGTCAACCTGATACACCAAATAGCCTGCTATGCATTGCTCTCCATTGTGAATGTACATTCTAAATTTATATATACACACACATATATATATATATATATATATATATATATATATATATATATATATAAATACATAAATATATATATACTCTCTTCAATGAGTATCCACACTCCAAGGCTGCTGCTGATGGTGGGGTGCACAGTGATTATATATATATCAATTGCCAATGGACCAGCACTCCCTTTTTTTTTTTAAATGTAATATTCTTTCTTGTTTTCTCGGTATCAAACCGACGTTTCGGTCCACATTAGGACCTTTTTCAAGGGTATATATATATATATATATATAAGGTCCAGCAGATGAAAGCACTCACAGCTCCATTGTAAAGTTGAAGTTTAAAAGGTTTCTTTATTGAACCCACATCAGATCAACGCGTTTCAACCCCCACAGGGCCGTCATCAGGATAGTGCAACCAAGTGAAACACCCGTTTTAACTAGTGATTATCCAATCAGTGATGTGTGATCGTGATTACATCATCATTCATCTATTAACCCATGGCATACCAACTTAAACACCAATAAACCCATATTTTAAATCTCAGTCATTATCAAGTCAAATTCATTTCTATTGTTAAAAATATAATTCATCATTTAAAAATCCATATAAATATGAACCTATTAAATACAACAATATAGGAAATAGATAAACCAGAGACATGATAGACTGAGAATTAATATCTCAACAATGATTAAATACAATTAAAAGTGATTAAAACGTGAAAAACCATTCCATTAAAAATTGAAATGGATAAAAGAACCCAATCTCACTTGTGGTCTCTAGGAAAAAATCCCAGTACCATCCATGAGAAAGTCCTATAAAATACACTGTGTGTAATCCCTACTGTGCAGTGTTGAGAAAATGCCATGTGCCCACATCGAAACATAGTGGGGCTCATTTATTAACGCAGCGCAGCGCATAAGTGGACGCAAAAGATTGTCTGCGACATCACGAGTGTGATCGCTAATATATTTGCATGATATTGCGCATAACACAGAGCTTTTGCGATGGTTTTGTTTATGCGCATTGCGCAAAAGATTGGGCATTTATGTCGCAAACTATGCCGTGGTTGTTAGGGGCGTGGCTGTGGGCGTGGCTACAATGCGCTTGCACTGCGGCCGTCGCAGATTTGCGTTTGTATATGTGCAAAACTGCACCCGGTCAACAGCACCACAATTTTTACGACTGCCTGTTTGTGGCGTAATAGTAACGCTCTTCAAAATGCGCATTCCTGCCCAGCTGCGCTAGCAGAGCCACACTGCTAAACTGGGTTCTGGCAAATACAATGGTGCTGCTGTTGGTGGGGATGTTTGTTAACTCAAAGTTTACTCAAAGATGAACAACCCCTGTAAAGTGCATATTAACCACGCCTTCCACCCAACATGTTTATATTGACCAAGGTTCCTTTAAGGGTATCAGGTAGGCTAAACACCTTTGCAACCAGATGCGTCTAAGTGAACGCAATATGCGCAATATGTGACGCAACTAATTAAAGCAGCGCATTCATACATGAGCACAACTAATCCTTACCTTTGCGGTATCTTCCTGTGCGCACAATTTATTATAAGCACTGCGACAGCTGATACGCAGTTTCACACGTCGCACCTGTCTGTGTCTACATTAGCGCACAAAATTGCACTGTTAAGGTATCGTGCGCTACATTATTAAATACTCGCATGCGCTGGGCAAATGTCAGGCCACTGCGCTCTTTTTAGCACTGCGCTGCGTTAATAAATGAGCCCCATTATATCATATGGCTCCATCTGGAAAGCCAGATGATTCGCCATATAAATTCACACAATTACATTAAAAAGTCTTCTCGACTCAATAGTCCTTGGTAATTCAAACAATTCGGAGAGATCATTTTCAATTTACGAAGATTCTGAGATTCATGGCAATACCCCAGGATTATAGTTACTATAACGGATATAGATTACAATCAGTTATTTATATTTATATTTTCACCCTTGTTCGGGCCAGCAGTGTCAGTGGCATAGGAGGCATCACAGCCATCTTATAGGAAGCATGATAGAGATTGCATCTCATTTAACCCCTTAGGGGAAATCAGGGCCGCCATCAGGGGGGGACAGGGGGGACAAGCGTACCGGGCCCGGGCATGAAGGGGGGCCCGGCAGCGCTGCATTTTTTGAAGATCCGGGCCCCCCTTACGAGCGCCCGAGCCGTACGTCTTGCCTCTGTGCTGCCGAATGCGGAAGTGCCGAAAAGCCGAAGCCGATGCGCCGAAAAGACCCGAAGTCACGGAAAAAGCCAAAGTCACGAAGCGCCGAAAAGACCCGAAGTCACGAAAACAGCCGAAGCCGAAGTCCTGAAGCAGCGCAAAGACCCGAAGTCACGAAAACAGCCGAAGCCGAAGTCCTGAAGCAGTGAAAAGACCCGAAGTCACGAAAGGAGGTGAAGTTGAAGTACTGAAGCCGTGAGTTCAATTCTACTGAACACCAGTTTGTGTATTTTTTTTTTTTTAATCTCCTCGCCACCAATGTATTATTTTAATATTCTATAGGCCCCTGCAACCAATCTTTTTTTTTTAAAACATGTTTTTTTGGGGCCCCAATTTTTTTTTTAACTCGTAAGGGGCCCCTGACGCCAATGTTTTTTTTTTTTTCAAAAATTTTTTTTTTAAAATTTTTTTTTGGGGCCCCAATTTGTTTTTAACTTGTAAGGGGGCCCCTGCCGCCAATGTTTTTTTTTTTTTTTTCCAAAAAAAATTTTTTTTTTTTTCAAATTTTTTTTTGGGGCCCCAATTTGTTTTTAACTTATAAGGGGGCCCCTGCCGCCAATGTTTTTTTTTTTTTTTTCAAAAAAATTTTTTTTTTTTTTTTTCAAATTTTTTTTTGGGGCCCCAATTTGTTTTTAACTTGTAAGGGGGCCCCTGCCGCCAATGTTTTTTTTTCTTTTTTCCAAAAAAAATTTTTTTTTTTTTCAAATTTTTTTTTGGGGTCCCAATTTGTTTTTAACTGATAAGGGGGCCCCTGCCGCCAATGTTATTTTTTTTTCAAATTTTTTTTTGGGGCCCCAATTTGTTTTTAACTTATAAGGGGGCCCCTGCCGCCAATGTTTTTTTTTTTCAAAAAAATTTTTTTTAAATTTTTTTTTGGGGCCCCAATTTGTTTTTAACTTATAAGGGGGCCCCTGACGCCAATGTTTTTTTTTTTTTTTTTAATTTTTTTTTGGGGCCCCAATTTTTTATAAGGGGGCCCTGACCATCAATAGCTTTTTACAACTTGTGTGGGGGGGGTTACTTTTTTAGCGCTGATGTCTGTGTGGTCTTTTAACTGCGATGTGGAGTGGGCGGGAAATGGGGTGGAGCTTGGTCGTCAGTGTGGGCGGGGCCCAGGGGGCCCCAAAAATTTTGTTGTACGGGGCCCCGTGATTTCTAATGGCGGCCCTGGGGGAAATAGTGTCCAAGGTTCCGATCCATCTGGCTTCCTTCTGTAGTAGGATCTTACCCCTATCACCCCCTCTTCTGGGGGGTGGGACACAGTCAATTAATATTGCTCGCAATGAGGGGAGTGAGTGATTATTGGGTACTGGGATTTTTTCCTAGAGACCACAAGTGAGATTGGGTTCTTTTATCCATTTCAATTTTTAATGGAATGGTTTTTCACGTTTTAATCACTTTTAATTGTATTTAATCATTGTTGAGATATTAATTCTCAGTCTATCATGTCTCTGGTTTATCTATTTCCTATATTGTTGTATTTAATAGGTTCATATTTATATGGATTTTTAAATGATGAATTATATTTTTAACAATAGAAATGAATTTGACTTGATAATGACTGAGATTTAAAATATGGGTTTATTGGTGTTTAAGTTGGTATGCCATGGGTTAATAGATGAATGATGATGTAATCACGATCACACATCACTGATTGGATAATCACTAGTTAAAACGGGTGTTTCACTTGGTTGCACTATCCTGATGACGGCCCTGTGGGGGTTGAAACGCGTTGATCTGATGTGGGTTCAATAAAGAAACCTTTTAAACTTCAACTTTACAATGGAGCTGTGAGTGCTTTCATCTGCTGGACCTTATAATTTTCTGGTTAGCACCCAGCCTTGACGCTAATGAGTGGTGAGTGCAGTGACGGCAAGTATTTCCTTATATATATATATATATATATATATATATATATGTATATATATATATACTTGCTTATTGGAGAAAATGTCCGGCTTCACACCGCATAAAAGTCATATACAATATCATGTAAAGCAAGGCACTCACAGGACTTTAAAATATGGTAAAAAGAGACAACGTTTAAATTTTTCAGTCTTCCTTGAGACCTTTGTACAGGTATATATATATATATATATATATATATATATATATATATATATATATATATATATATATATATATATATATATATATATATATATATATATATATATATATATATATACTGTTTATATTTTATTGGTAGAGCCATACATAATTATGCCTATAGCCATCAATAGCTGTAAACTAGCCTCCAGCAAAGGAAAGTAAAAGAAACCCCATGGTAAATAAATAAGAAATATATTAAATATTTAAAATGTTATGGTGGAAATTAAATAAATATACAGTATACTCTGATAAGTTGAATTAAGAAACTCTGGCATAGAATATTTAGCATAGTAATAAAGTAAATCATAGTCTATTTTGTAAATAACCAATGAATGAATAAAGAAACAAATTAACCTCATAATCGTAAGTAAAACAGTATAACAAATACTTAAAACTGAGTTGATAACATTTTGGAGAAAATATTGTAGTGCAATCCATCTTATATCACCTTTTGTCAATCATGAATAAAACCTAAGGTCATTGTTAAGTGCAGAAAGTCAAAGCATATTTGTTTGCCTGGCTATCTTAGTGCCTATGATGATCCTTAATGCCACTCAAACTTTTAGCTGGCCACTAATAATTAGTTAGAAATATTACTGACAGAAAGCACACTACAAGTTAGGTATCCTTGACTAGTGTCACATTATGAGAATCAAGTAACCAGTAAATGTCTGATTTAGGGCATGAACTATGAAGTTAATGTGCAGACTTCCATTGTATTATTATAATTATTATTATTAATAACATGTATTTATATAGTGCCAACATATTTCGTAGCACTGTAAAGTAAATGTGTTTATACAACTAAATCACATGAATAGAACATATGGAGTTACATAGGGCATGAACTATGAAGTTAATGTGCAGACTTCCATTGTATTATTATAATTATTATTATTAATAACATGTATTTATATAGTGCCAACATATTTCGTAGCACTGTAAAGTAAATGTGTTTATACAACTAAATCACATGAATAGAACATATGGAGTTACATACATCACAAGCAATACTGGTACAAAAGGTGAAGAAGGCCCTGTGCAGGAAGAACTAACAAGCTTTGATTAGACAAGGATTGGTATTGCAGAGAAGTTTTTAAGGAATAGGATCAAGCGGGCAGGTGTTAAGGTGAGAAGAGGCCAGAAGCTTTGAGACTTCCTCATCAGTCACAGGGGTGAAGGAGCACAGGAGAGATTGGGGAGTGTGGAGGGAGGGTGGTGGAAATCTAGGGGGTTGAGTAGTGTAATGTCCCTTCTGATAGTGTCAATAATTTTTTTGAAGTGCTCAACAATATCCTGAGCAGAGACAGATGGGCATGGGTGGAGAAGGGGAAAGGAGAGTGTTGAAGGTGGAGAAAAGTTGTGCCGGTTTTTTAGAAAGGGAGTTAATGTGTGAAGTAAAGTATGTCTGTTTGGCTTGGGAAAGGCTGGTGTTATAGGAGGGTTTCAGTAAGTGTGAGAAAGTTGAAGGAATTGCCAATGAAATGGTCGTATATATCGGTGAGTTTGTACCAAACAGATCTGGCATTCCAGAGAGCACAGGAAAGATTAACTGGGTTTTTGGGTATAGGGATAAGAGATCTGTACCGTTGTAATTTGCAACAAAGACAAGGAGCCCTTGGCCGTGATATAACTGGGATGGGGTAAGGGTTTGGGGAAATGTCCCCAGCTGCCAGCAATAGAAAGGAGAGATAGACTAAGTGAGAGACTAAGTGAGAGAGGGATTTGTAAGTTCTTAGTTTATATGAGAAAGAGCATTTTCCTGGAATAGCTAAACAGAGTACTTTATAAACTTCATGCGTGGAGAGGGAAGGAGAGGAAAGTAGAGAGGCTGAGATTTGTATAGCATTGTGACTTGAGGGGGGAGGTGGTGCAAAATGTTTTATGAAGCATGAGAGTGAAAGGAGGAGAAATACAGGATAAAGCATTTTGGAGTAAGAAGTGACAAACTAGCAGGTACAAACAAATCTGTTTTCTTCTTATCCCAGCTGGTTTGCTGTTGTTTGCAGGGGAAACCAGTTCCTTTTGCCTTGTCGTCTATAATTGCCATTTCTAAGCACTTGTGAAATATTAGCACATAGGAAATATTAGCACTTGTGCCATGCCCCAGACACAAGTGCCATCCCCAATACTGGGCCTGAATGTATCTGTCGGATTGAAAAAACTAGAGCCTCATTGACTGATTAATCAATTAACCAGCTATCAAAGGGCAGAGTTTTTTAGACACCAGAACCAGGTTTGAGGCTATAAAAATATCTCTTGTTCACTGAGGAGTGGACAAAGTTGAGTGTTTGAGATATTTATCAGAAGCACTAAAGCAGAGTAGGCCTAATAGACAAAAGTTATTGGGGGTTAACAATTACAAGTAGTGATATAAACTGAATTACCAGAATAAGCAGCATATGGCAGTTGCAAGTATATGGATGAGCTGATTTACCAGAATAAGCAGTATATACTGTAGCAGTTGCAAATATATGGATGAGCTGAATTACCAGAATAAGCAGTATATAGCAGTTGCAAGTATATGGATGAGCTGAATTACCTGTAGGAATGAGAAGAGATAGGAGTTAGTTCCATGGAACTGCCATGTATAACTGCCATTTCTAAGCACTTGTGAAATATTAGCAATTAGGAAATGTTAGCACTCGTGCCTTGTAATGGAATTTAACACAATTAGGTGCACCAAATACAAGAGGCACAAATATTTGTGGCCATTTTTACATGATTAACTAAATGACACACTTTGAGGGAAGGGACAAGACCTGAGTAAAATACAGGCATGCACCTACACATCATTGGCAGATAATTCAACTGGATGATTGATTGAGCATCTGTAGGTGCAAGACACAAAGGAAGCCCTGTATTTAGCATTTGACTAAGGCAGCTGAGCTACAGGGCTCCTTGCCACGCACAACCAGAAAATGGGCTCTTTAATCGGGACAATGATGTTGATCTTCAGCACATCATAACCAAGGGGGTATTTAATAAAACTTGTTTTTTCTAATTTTCATTAAACAAAAATCTACCAAACTCTCAATCTCGAATGCCCTTAATTTACTAAAAAATCTGAATGAAAAAAACAGTTATCCAAATTGCTCAACTTTTTAAATTTGGTGCTCAAAACACAGGACTTTTTTGGATTGTCACACAAAAACCAGGGTCAAAATGCATGAAACCCTTGAAGATCATCATGAAGGTAAGAAACATCTTCCCTTTAGATTTTAAGCTCTTTTTGCACAGGGCCTTCCTCACCTTTTGTACCGGTGTTGGTTGTAATGTATGTAACTCCATATTTTTTATGTATAGAATTCATGTGATTTAGTTGTATAAACACATTTATTTTACAGTGCTGCAAAATATGTTGGTGCTATATAAATACATGTTAATAGTAATATAATAATGTAATATAATTATAATATATAATGCAGTGTTGCCCTGCACTGGTCAAACTGATGTGTTTGCTTCAGAAACACTACTATAGTTCATATAGACAAGCTGCTGTGTAGCAATGGCGGAAATTTAAAAAAAGGCTATATGGCACAGGTTAACTAATGGATAACAGATAACATTATGTTCTACAGAGCTTATCTGCTATCTGCTGTATAAGCTGCCCCATGGCTACACAGCAGCTTATTTATATAAACAATTTCTGAAGCAAACACACCTGTTTTACCAGTGCAGGTCAACACTGCATTATATTTTTATTACTTTAAAACAATTTCATTTTTTGATGTTACTGGTCCTTTAATAAATGTGCACCCTAGTGTACTTTGGTTACAAACCACCCAATGCTTCACCAAATCATTTTTAGTTTTCTTTAATAAATAACAGACATAACAATTTAACAAAACAGGTGTATAAGAAACATTGTGCATACTTTTTTCCTAAACAGACTATCACATCACATACCTTCAAAGCTACTACTGTATATTTCAATGTTATCGTTCCCATGAGAGATGCACATGCTAGAATATAAATTTCTTTTGTTTCTTAAGGGATCACAGCATGGCGCATCTCCCAACCTTGTGTTCTGCTCTTTACAATTTATACATGTTTATTCATTAAACCCTCACTTCTTGATGCTTCCATACCAATAGGGAAAAGCATGAATACAAAGAGATAAAACAAAAGGTATGTTTCTAAAGTAAGCAAATAAGTAATGAGACATTCCGCTGAAATAAAAAGTACACCAAACTTAATAATAACAGCATTTAACCATATGGGAGTGGAAAAAGAACAGAATAATAGGTTAGGGAGAGTAAAGGTTCTTTCATTTCAACCTTCGATTAGAAATATGATATACTTTGCTATACTATAACTAATAAGCTTGTTTTTAAAATAATTATCACAGAAAAGTATGCGTATTGCTTCTTGAATTATATAACTTAGCACCTAATTTTTATAGTAAATTGACTGGAATTGTATTGATTTAAAAGATAACATTTTTATCTAAATTAAATTGGGTATAAAATCATCCCACAAAGTTTATCTTAGAATACCTTAAAAACAATATTTTTTTAACCCCTCTATAGTTGTTGGCTCCAGTACCCCCAAGCTGCATCAGGCAACCCCAGGTCCAATGTCTTGAAATAAAAGAGAGTAACGATAGGAAACATGGACGCATGGCTTTATATTCCAGTTGGTTGCCTCTGTAGAGATAAGACAACACTGCAAACTTAGGAGGCTGGGGCTGCCTGCAGAGAAAGGCACCAGAAACTATAATTAAGTTAAACAATCCCTATTGCACAGTTGTGTTTTCAGGTGCTTATGTAACCCAATAACACAGCCATTTTGCCATGCTGCTGCCAGCTTCTTATGTTTATTTCTTACATTTATCCTGCAAAAAAATATGTACCTTAAAGGTGGGTGCAACTTCTTTACTATATTAATGTTTGGTTTAATTAATTGTTGGTACTGTAGTCATTGCTAGTTTAATATTTGTTGTAAAAGAGCTATACTCTATGGATAAGAAGAAAATTATTTAACTTAATATATTTTCATCCCATGCTCTTTATCAGAATTATTAGTGTAGACATACAACAATGATTAAGTTCTGGAAATGATTCCCATTCATGCTACGCATTTTCAAAAGCACGTCGAGGAATTATTATAGCATTACTCAGTGATTATATAGAGGGGACTAAAGCAACATTCCTACAGGGCAAACACTGAGAATAACCAATAGCACAATTCACATTTTAACAATAAAGGACATAAAATGTGTCCTAAGAAAAACCTCAGCTATAAATCATATAAATCAACTTATCCATAGTAATCAGATTTTGATTTATGTGATGTGATTTTAATTATCTGAGCATAACTAATAGCTACTTGGTCAATACAGGTAAGTACTGGTGCAATTTAACATTGATGCTAGTTAACCAACTATGAAAACTCAAACACTAGTATAATAATAAAAATTATAGTCTAGTTATCGCACTAATGCCACTAAACATACATATTACAGTAGCTTTAAAGTTGTACAGAAAAAAAATCAGTTTATTCACATCCTTAGGGTGAAGACACACAGAGCTATTAGTAGCAGCTACATGCCATTTAAATGAAATAACATTAGCATCTAAGCTTAAAACATTCTTAAAAGTTACAAAAATTAAACCACCACAATAACAAGAAATATATAAATACAATATATGTGAGTGTTAAAATGTAGCTGTTTGGCCTAATCACAAATATTCCTATTTTTTGTAATTGTTTGTTTCAAGGCTTCAGTTCCTAAAACAGTCCCTTAACACTATTAAAATAATATTGCCCTAGGAACCCCTTTCAGCCTGCATAATAATTCACTCTACTTTCAATGAAAAAAAAGATAACAGTGGTATGTTTTTCATTTCCCAGGATTTCTCAGGATTTTTAATTTATTTAAATTAATTTTGCTAATTTGAATGCATGTAACTGCTCAGTACTGATTACTGGCAACACCAAATTGGTTGTATTAGCTTGTTAAGCCTTGAACTTCATAGGCAGGTGTGTCCAATCAAGACAAAAGGTATTTAATGTGGCCAATTGCAAGTTGTGCTTCTGTTTGACTCTCCTCTGAAGAGTGACAGCATGGGATCCTCAAAGCAATTCTCAAAAGATCTGAAAATAAAGATTGTTCAGTATCATGGTTTAGGGGAAGGCTACAAAAAGCTATCTCAGAGGTTTAAACTGTCAGTTTCAACTATAAGGAATGTAATCAGGAAATGGAAGGCCACAGACACAGTTGCTGTAAAACACAGGACTGGCAGGCCAAGAAAAATACAGGATCGGCATATGCGGAGGATTGTGAGAATGGTTACAGACAACCCAAAGATCACCTCCAAAGACCTGCAGGAACATCTTGCTGCAGATGGTGTATCTGTACATCGTTCTACAATTAATTGCAATTTGTACAAAGAACATCTGTATGGCTGGGTGATGAGAAAGAAGCCCTTTCTGCACTTAAGCCACAAACAGTCACTTGTTGTATGCAAAAGCTCATTTAGACAAGCCACAGTCCTTTTGGAACAAAGTGCTTTGGACTGATGAGACAAAATGTTTCTTGTTTGGTCATAACAAAAAGCTTGGCATAAGAAGAACACTGCATTCCGAGAAAAACACCTGTTACCTACTGCCAAATTTTGTGGAGGTCCTGGTCATGGGTTGGATGAATTCAACCCAATATCAACAAATTCTTCAGGATAATGTTCAAGCATCCGTCACAAAGTTGAAGTTACGCAGGGGTTGGATATTCCAACAAGACAATGACCTAAACACATTTTATAAAGGCATTTATGCAGAGGGAGAAGTACAATATTCTAGAATGCCCATCACAGTCCCCCAACTTGAATATCATTGAAAATCTATGGGTTGATTTGAAGCAGGCTGTCCAAATTTAACTGAACTGGAGAGATTTTGTATGAATGAATGGTCAAAAATACTGCCATCCAGAATCCAGACACTCATCAACTCATCACACTCATATATTTCTGTTTCTGCACCTAAGTTTATTATGATGCATGCTGCATATTTTCTGTTAATATAATAAACTTTATGTCACTGCTGAAATAATACTGTTTCCATAAGGCATGTTATATATTAAAATGAAGTTGCTACTAAAAGCTCAGCCAATGATTAACAAAACTCCAAAGAATTAAGACGGGTTCCCAAACTTTTTCATATGACTGTAACTAATACAGCATGCTCACTCAACTTAGTTCTAGATATTTTGGAATTGGCAATACTGACCCAACTCTTCCATTGCTTTAAATCCTATATAATTTGCCATCAGATCCCTAAAACTAAACTGGACTCATTGAACATCTGAATAATCTGAAAGTAGACTTATCTTCCACTGCTCATACAAACGTATGGCAGTGGTAATTAGACACAATTGTAATTCTGTAAAACAGTAACCTATTGAAACCTTAAAAACATGATGGACTAAATAGCCCTCCTTGAATAAAAACTTGGTGCCCCTCAATTGCTTTTAACCACCTTAGGGGGGCAGATTCACAGTTTAGTAAGCACAAATGAAAATAAAAAAGATATTATTTCCTAAGCATTACAAATGTTTATGAACATAGGAAAACATTGTTTTATATGATGAAAGGATGGATGGATGGAAAAGAAAAGGCAATATTATAACTTTAATTATAGAGAGAGCCTCTGCTGTATTAATTTAATTCAAGGAAGGTCACTACTGTTCATTTCTATTTGTCCTTTGGTTATCGAAGCACTAAACAGATTGAAGCAACATACAGGACATTATTTCTTGCCTTGCAGCTGTGTTAGGGACTGTACACCTAATTGCAGTTAGTACTGTAGTTCTAGTCTCCTGCAGAGTTTCAACTTCTTTCCTCATCATTAAGCTCTTTGTGCCTCAGTCCAGATTTCCCAGCAAGAGAGAAATGCAAAATCTGTCAATGTTTACAGTGGGTGCCCCAAATCTATTGATGCCATGTTGATAATGCACACAAAGCATTATTATCTGTTAGTCTTGTCTAATTGCATCTGATTTCATGCACCATAATGAAGAATTTTTTATGTCACTTACAGAACACCACAAAAAAAACCTAAATATGCAATTCTGAAGATGTGTAATGAGGTATACAAACTATTATACAAAACATAATTGAATATCTGAGGTACAGGCAGGTGATTTATCTTATGAGGCTGATGAAATAACGTCATCTATAAAATTTTAAGGAAAATGGAGATCAGAAGATTTGCAGGGCAAAATGGTAACTTTAAAGGCACATAAGACTTACTATAAGTTTCAAAGAAAGTAACAAGAAACCAAAAAACGCACTAAACTAAACATGACAATACAAATAATTTAATTTTGTGGTGAATTATACACAAGAATGTTGATGTAATTTATTCAGTAAGATTCAGTGCACAACAAACATACATTTTTTTCTTTTTACATGTCAATTAAGGCACATTATTCAATGTTTATTTTAATACAAGTAAGACTACGAATTGTTCCTTTTTTACTGACCCATTAACACCTGAACGTATTTATTTAAATGGTGCTGGTGGAGTCCAAACAAAATTGTACATTTTCCTTATGCTGCTGATGCAGAGGATCCTGGAAATTAACTAATGACATCTCTTGTTAATTTTCTTTTTCTCTTTCTTTCATTCTTTTTTTTTTTTGTTGTTCCTATTATGTCTGTAGTTACAGTTTGTACTTCCCCAATATAAGGGTTAAGTGCTACTGCAAAGCTAGCAAACTTCAGCAAGGACAGCCACAGCTTCAAGTGCTACTAAACATGCACATACTGTCCTTATTCACTTGCATAGCATTGCTCTGATTGGATGCCAACAGGATTAATGCTATGCGAACGGATGATGTAAGGACCTGGCACATGTAGAAGTGCTTAAAACTACAGCTATCCTCTCTGAGGTGTCATACTAAATGCTGGTTTCTGCATTAATGGTATGGAGGATGGGGTCAGTCCAACATATCCAGATTCCTCCCAGCATTCCTAAATATCACCTTGCAGGGGCCAAGAAGAAGTTAAAAGGAGACAGCAAGAAATATAATTTGGTCTCCTAAAAGCGCAACATTTCAGTTAGTAAATTAAATTAGCATGTGGATACCAGAAGCAAATTAGGCTGGCCATACATAGTGAGAACCAAGAACCAGCACAAACTCTCCACGTGTCTAAATTTGCTTTTAGATACAATGTGGCTTGTTTATAAACAATTAGTTAGTTTTAGTCTAGGTAGTAAACTGATTAAAGGACAAAGAAAGCCCCAAACCCATACTTTACCAAAGGATGGTCAACCCAAGCCCCTATCACCACAACATTTTTTTTTTAATGTACCAGCCTGTCAAATTATGTGTGCACTACTCACAATGCAGTCACCATCTTAGATCAATCAACATCATTATCTTGTGAGTTCCTTCTCCACATGCAGGAATGATCTTTCTGGGAATATACTAAGTGCTCTAAAACATAGTAGTAAGTACAATAGTGACATCCTACTACACATTGAAAAGGTGCATAATTTTAGTGTTCAGAAATTATTACTAAAGTATCAGGCTTTTGGCAGTTCAGACTGTTTCTAATAACTGCATACATTTTCTGATGTTGCCATTGGTCAATAAGATTTCCCATATTATCAATATTGGAAAATAAGGTTATTTAGGTGTGTATATGGTATTGTGATACTGATTTGTACTTAGAGGGAAACATGTTTTTTTCAAAATGCATCTGTTATTAGTGCTGCTCCAGCAGACGTCTGCACTGAAAATTTCGAAATGAATTTTTTTAATCTAATTTTGAATTCTGACATGGGGCTAGACATATTGTCAGTTTCCCAAGTGCCCCCAGTCATGTTACATGTGCTCTGGCATAGCTTGCTTTAACGCACTGCTTTCCGTGCATGCCTCAGATCCTGATGAGTCCATTGCACAGAATCGCCATCTTGGCCTGAGTCCCAGACAAGATTTATGGAAAATTGTGATGGGACTGTTGAGTCAGAGATATTTTTGAAAGTATGCTAGTACTGCATGAAAATGGATGCAACTTCAGATTAATCAGGAGCTCTTCAGAGCATATTGACAAAAAAAACCCTGAAATGTTGCATCCCGCAATAAAGCGCCTTTACTTCCGCATACGTCACTTCCATCACGTGACGTGCGGCTCCTTCTCTAACACGTCGGTCAGTGTTTATAGAGAAAGTGGCTGATTGGATATCAGTGCACTAATATCCCACTTGGCCATCCTATGTGGTTTTAACTTATGTGTATTTTTATGGACATTGTCCACCTTCATTGTGGATGATCCCCAATGATGTGTTTGTGTAGCGTGTTCTTTTAAATGAGATTAATAAAAGTTGAGTTTTAAGCAAGTAATTACCTCAGCACCTGAACTAGTTAACTGGAGGAATACAGGGAGGACACAGCAGTCATTGTGTGTTCCACCATGCTTTTCCTCAATAGATATATATGATAGTTACAATGGTTTCAATTTAACTTGCGGGTGCACAATCATTTTGTTTTACTTTCTGATACTCCGATAGTTAGTATCCCGCAATAAACTAGCAAGGGTTTTCCCTGCCAGCATTAACCCAGTTGTGCCGGTGAATTACTCTTCCCAATCAATAGCAACCCTAGACTAGGTACATCCTTATTTTGTACAGAGTACCTATTAAGAACTATGTTGACCTTTTTTTAATTCTCACGTTATGGTAAAAAACGTATATTGCCATCTTACAGTGATCTGTAAAACAAATGTTAATACCAATGTCAACTCGATTTACTGTATATGATAGTACACATTATATACAATGGCAACCACATCAGAGAGACCACCCAAAAATTGCATGTAAGAATGAGCAGACAATTCATTATTCACCCTTAGGAACATGTTTTAAAATCTGAAAACCAAAGTACTCAAATGCACACTGTTCATCTTAAGGTTGAGTCATTTTCTAACTTGAGAAAGAAATATCTAATAAAAATCTGTTTTATCACACAGCTGTATGCTTCACTCTTTTTTTTTTTTATAACTTGTTTTTATTGCAAGTGATAAAGTAAAATCACAAGAAATAGTTGTTAATGTTTCCATAAAGTAGACAATACAGTGATTACGACATCAAATATAAAACATTCAAACAATTTTCAAAACAGTCAGCTCAATTACAGTAAATGATATGGGAAATAGATCCTATGGGGGGGTTTAAGTAGGAGGTCAACAATCTGTTAATCTGATGATTCCTGGGAGGTGCAGCATCAGGGTGCAACTGATCTTGTTGCATAGTCGCTAGATATCGGGATGATTCCACGATCAAAGGGTGATTTGTAAAAGATTCCATATCATACCATGATGTCTGAAGGTATAAATTGTAAGGCATTTGATATGTTGCGGGAGGTGTGTTATATAGGTCGACCAAATTGCGAAAAAATTTTGAGTGTTATGTTCTTTCCTGGTCATGGTTTCCAACCAGTCCATGTGAAAAATGTGCAATGTTTGTTTCACCAATGCCAGTGGTGGGGGGTCAGTGTGTAACCATTGTTGTAGAATGGTTTTCCTGGCTCCCGCAGCCAGTCTACCCAATAGGTGTTTGTCGGATTTCGCGATTTGAGTAAATGATGTAGTGTTGCTGAACAAAGCCCATTCGATGTGTGTTTGGAGAGGTTTCCCTATCATCTGTGCACCATATGAAATAACTTCCTCCCAAAAAGGTTGTATCAAAGAACATGACCATATAGTATGTATAGTTCGCTTTAGGAGTGTGGCACCTCAAACATTTATCGGAGGAGAGATTACCCATTTTAAATCGTCTAGCTGGGGTGAGATATGAATTATATAGAATTTGCAGTGACATTTCTTGATACCTGCTTGCCGGAAGTAGTGTCATAATTTTGCTGTGTTGTTTCAGAATGTCTGATTCTGTGATATTAGGTATGTCTGCAATCCAGTTAAAGTTGGGTTTATCTACATTATCTACGTCTATTAATGGTTTAATAGTTTGGTAAATATGCGAGGTTGTGAGTTTCTTATTTCTGTTTTTCCAGAGTTGGTTGAATATGTTATTTTTGTCGTTGTGCATCAGAAGCCGTAGCGATGCATTTGCAAAGTGGATGATCTGCAGACTTAGGTACACATGAGTATGTATAAATGGAAATTTTTCTGTTAATTTATTTAAAGAGAGTATTGAATAGGTATTATCGAGTAGGTCATGTATGTTATTTAAGCCATTTACACTCCATTGGTAGAGAACGGGATTCCGTATACCCGGTAGGAAATTTTTGTTGTCTATCAACGATAGATAAGGGGAAACATATGGTGAGATATTATGTCTTTTCCTGACCGAGTGCCAGGCTTTGTATGTGTCCAGGAATAATGGGTTATCTCTGATTCGTGGTAGAATGTTATGAAAAGGTGTGTGTGGTAAATGGTTGAGGGAACAATTATCCGATTGATATTGGTCTAGAGAGAGTGTCGTATAGAGGTCTCTATTGAGAATCCAGTCCCCTGCGTAACGAAGAAGGGCTGCTTCGTTGTAGGCTTTAATGTTGGGGAAGTTAAGACCCCTTAGATTTTTGGGTTGCTGCAGTTTAAAGAGACTGATACGTGAGCGTCTTTTATTCCATATGAAAGATCGGAATATTTGGTTTAGTCGCTTTTGATCTGTCGGTTTAATATAGTAAGGCAGCATCTGTAGTGGGTATAGAAGTCTAGGGAATAGGATCATTTTAATAAAATGTATTCTGCCCAGGAAAGATAGGTTAATATTTTTCCATTGTATTGTTTCCTGTTGTATGTCGTCAATTATCTTCCTTATGTTTAAGGAGTAAAGATCTTTATAATGTGAGGGGGGTCTGATTCCCAAATATTTAATGTTTTGTTTTGTTTTCTTGAAAGGGAAATGTGTCGGCCGATCCGTGTTTTTTGTATGGTGCAGTTGGAGAGCTGCTGATTTGTCTAAATTGATTTGAAATCCTGCAATGGCACCAAATCTCTGTATAATTTTCAAAAGGACGGGTATTTCCGTTTTTGGTCGGTTGACAAAAAGCAGAATATCATCAGCAAAAGCTGTCACTTTAAGATTCATATAACCAATTTGTATCCCCTGTAATTGTTGGTTATTCAATATATGCCGCAACAGTGGGTCTATGGCGATGTTAAAGAAAAGAGGCGAGAGCGGGCATCCCTGGCGGGTGCCCCTGCCAATTACAAACCTATCAGAATTAGTGTTGTTCACTGTTAGGAATGTAACAGGTGATAAGTATAATGTTTTATATAAATTAAAGGTTTGAATGCCGAAATGTTGGAATTTAAGCAGGCGACGTATGCGTGCATGTGATATCCTATCGAAAGCCTTATCAGCATCTAGATTTATTAACATTCCGTGTTTTCTTTTTTCTAGGTTACTATGGTAAATCGCTGTTATTAATTTCCTAATTGCCTGGACTGGATGACGGTGTTTGATGAAACTACTTGATATTCGGTAAGTATGGAAGGTAATATCTGCTGTAATCTATCCGCCATTATTTTGGTTAATATTTTGAGATCCTGGTTAAGCAATGATATTGGTCTATATGAGGTAGGATATGTCAGATCTCTTCCTTCCTTGGGGATCAATATTATTTTAGCCACATTGGCTTCATGCCAGAGGGGAGTGCCTTGCAAAGTGTCATTATATAACTTAGATAGAATGGGTGTTATGTCTGGTGATAGGTGTTTATAGAATTCTGCTGAGAAGCCGTCAGGACCCGGTGTTTTCCCATTTTTTAATTGTGAGATTACATGCGATATTTCACCTTCTGTTATAGGGGCATCTAATATTTCACGATCCTGAACCGTCAGTTTATGGAGACCAGCTTCCTGCAGAAACTTTACACCGTCTAACGGATCATCTGAAGAGGACTCGTAAAACTTTCTAAAGTGTTCTGCCATTATGTTTCTTATTTGTTTTGTGTCGTGTGTCCATCCAGTATTAGTTTTAAGTTTTTGTATACATGTGTTATGGATTCGTCTTTTAGCAATTTGTGCCAATAACTTCCCCGATTTATTACCATACCTATAAAATTTGTTAGCAGTATGGCAAATCGATTTGTGTGCTTTTTCCGTCAATAAAATATCAAAAAGCTCTTTTGTTTCTTTGTATTTATTTTTGTCTTCTTGGGTATTAGTTCTCTTAAAAGTCTTGTAATGAGTGGTGAGTTGTTTCTGCAAAAAGTTGTATTTTACATTATAATTTTGCCTTTGTTTAATCAGGTAAGAGATAATCTGTCCTCTCAATACTGGTTTCGCCGCTGCCCATAAAAGCTGTGGGTTGTCCCAATGATCCATGTTATCGTCTAAATAATTAGCCCAACTTGTTTTTAAAAAAGTCTGGAAGTCCTCACTAGCGCACAGATATGTTGGGAATCTCCAGTCAATTCTGGAGTGTGTGCCATGGACTCCTGAATAGAAAGTGTAGTCTTTAGTTGTAGGGTGAATGTGTCTGTAAGTGTCGCATAGTAGCAGAGTATCACATGTTGTTTGTATAGGTTTTGCTCTGTTACGAGAATGTGTGGTAGGCTTGCCTGATTTGTTCATGAAATCATCCCAAACTGTATTGAAGTCTCCACCCAATATAAGGTTTGAGGCCTTCCAGGAGTATGCTCCACTCTTACAGACAACAAGCTTTTATACAGTGACTGTTTCTTTACCAATTTGCTAGTGACTGTGTCTAAAGAAATCTTTAAGGTCTGAGCTCATTAGGCCAATGGAACAACATTTAATGATGTGTATTTGGTTAATTTACAGCACTATACATAAATCAATACTTAAGTGAATTTGTGCTGAACAGAAACTTGCTTAACCTGAACAAAAAGCATGATAGTTTCTGCTAGGGCAAGTATACAGATGGCATATTGTAATTATTGGTATCAATCAACCACAGATATAACTGTGAAGAAAACTAAGCATAAGACACAAGTTTAAGTGAGGTTGAAAAAAAGACATAAAAAGCACATCAAGTTCAACCTTTCCAAACCTTCTCTAGTGCAGAAGGTCAACAAATATCCTTAGTAGGCCAGTTGCCAGCCTAATTCACATGACCTCAATATAAGTAACTAGATAAGTCCCTGAATTTTACTAGAAAAGGGCTATTTACCCTAAAATGCCCTGTTAGTGTTCACTGTTAGCGACTGATATTTGGAAACAATTTGAAATGGGACTGATTCGAATTTTAGCTTTATTATATATGTGTCATGAAGCACTTAATCATTTATTAAATATCAAAACTTAACATTTTTTAAAGTTAAATTACTGCTATAGTGTTAAAAAAAGTAAAAACTATTTCATAATGTATATAGAAATACTACATCAGTCACTCCAGTTATGATACAGAAATAGACTTTTAATTTAAAGGAAAAAGAAAAGAAAAAATATAAAGCTACAGGATTTTACATTATAGCGATGACACACTTATAATTAACTCAAAAAGGAAGTGTGTATTTTCCTAGTTAGTAAATGGAACCACCTGGTTAAAAAAAAATGTATAGTAAGCTATATTCTATATGCATTCTGGAAACTAAATTTAGTAATTTCTGAAAAAAATGGAGTATCTGGGCTTCATTGTGGTTGTGTATTTGAGGTTCTTCTTAGAACATCTTCTTTATTAAAATAGCTCAAATTCTCAGAAGCTCACAAGAGTGGAAATACCATCTGTGATATTATATTAGGAGAAAACATAAAACTATAACTTTAAAATTAATACTTAACCAGCAGATATTATATTAAATGGGCTATTATATATTTCTAAAAACCTGCAGAGGACTTAATCTGCTTTTATGCAGAGCCGAGCCAGGCGCCCTAGGCAACCTGGCCAGTCACGGCACCGGCTGGTCGTGTGCATGCGTGAAATGCCACTTGTGCTTGTGCGAAAGCACAGGTACATGGGAAGATACAAACAGTTCGAGAGGGGAAACCAAACATGGGGTAAGTGAAAGAGGAGGTACATGCCTGGCGCCCCCCAGATTTTGCGCCCTAGGCACATGCCTACTCTGCCTACCCCTGGTTCCGGCCCTGCTTGTATGCCAACCTGAAAACTTAAGATTTAAGTTTAAAATATTTAATGGCACTAGAGCTGATTCAGGACACATTGCATCCTGTCATAAATCATGTCAAACATGCAAAATTGCAATTCCTTCATTATGTTAAAATATGTATTACCTTCAAGTGCTAGGTTATGGAAACTGACATAATAATGCTTTATTTCAAGCAATTTAGCAGGCTAAATGTTGTAATGCCAAGTTATGACCTGTGTCAATAAATTTGCTCTACAATAGAATATTATAATATTAATAAAGCTTATAACACCATAAAGTGTAATAAGATATTTGCAGGATTAGTAAACAAGTCATAGGTTCACTAATATGCCAAATAAATCATAAAAAAAGTATGTGTACCTCTCTTAAAAACACGTAGGATCACATCTAGGAGCAGAGCTGGACTGGGAGTAAAAAAAAGCAAAAAAAAAAAGCAAAAAAAATCAAAGCAGCCCACAACACACAATGCGCTTTCTTATATATTGGGTTAAAACATATATATTGGTGTCCACCTCATAGGCCTGTAGCCCTGCATGTATGGAGATAAAAATGATCCTCAAAATAACTGTGATATACTGGCAAAGATATAATTCATCAGCACAATTGCCGATATAAATCAATCGGGAAAGCCCATTGGAGGGCCTCATACATGGCCAATAAGCTGCCGACTGTCTGTTGGCAGCTTTGATTGGCCCATGTATTGCCAGCTTGAGGGAGAATGCTATTAAAATCAGGCCGCTGCTGTGGAAAGGTTCCCCCTCCCATTCCAAGGCATATGCACAGTCCCTACTGCAAGCAGATATTCAGCTGAACAGTGGCGTAATTACTCACCGGTGGGCCCTGGTACAGGATGGCAATCATTTATTCCTACTCTATACAAGTGACAGGGTGAACTCACAGGGGCATATTCACTAAAGGCCGAATTTTCGCCAACGAATGATCCGACACACTTTGCGCCAGAATCAAATTCGCTACCACTACACATTCACTAAAATATGAAGTTGCTTCTTAGCAGCCGAATACCATCAATCCTTGCCTGGCCCAACCTACCTAGAGAACGGAGTGCCATGATGACATGCATAGGTATAAATCTAATTAATTGTCTAATATCTGTATACCAGCAAAACAAGAGAGGAACTGAAACACCATGTCTTTGAACACAAAATAATTTATTATCTATTTTTAATTAAGAGTTTGAAACCTAATAAAGTTTACAATGACCCCCCTGGCAGAGACTATGCAGTTTCACCAAGGACAACATCAATTCATGTCCATAAGGCGCTTGTCACTCAAATAAAACCTCAATCAATGCAAACAGCATATGAGATGGATGGCTGTTTTTCTTTAAACTGTAGCAAAATGAAGATCTCAATGTCATTATAATTTCACCTTGTATATGCTGTCAATAAAGTATTGAATCTGTTTGTTTTGATTGCAGTAGTTTAGTTTTTTTTCACAAATATAGATGAAAGGCAATCTGTCATTAGAACAAGGACCTTAAATGACAAATATCCGACCGATTATTTATATGAAATAGCAAACCATGCAAAACTGCAAATCTTTACAGGAATTTTTTAGTGCAGGCATTGATACATTTTGGTTATATATTCAGTTAATATTTTCTACACAGACACATACCTAAACTTTTTTACATAACATTAAAAAATTGCATAACAGGAAACTAAGCGGTCACAACCAAAGCCAAAGTATTCAAGCCACTGACAATCTATCACTATATTTTGCCTAGTAATGTGTTCTGTTGGCTGCCACTGACATTGTAATTTAAACATTAAATGCATTATTTATTGGGCTATACAGGAACATTACAAAGCTTCACTATAATATATGTACTCCATTCCTAAAACTACATTTCTCAGATTCTGCTAGGGATTATTCACTTGCTTTGTTACTGATCATTAGACCATATATATAAAATGCTGAGATGTTGTGTCAATCTATTTTATCATTTAATCAATAAAAATAATATAAATATATAAAAAATGTAAATCTTAAAAGCACAAACAAAAAGTGCTTCATGGTCCATGCTACAAACATGTTTGGTCCAATCCCAATATTATACTTATTTCAATAGAGAATTCAAATACGAAGTTATAATCCATTTGGATGCAATGGAGGCAATGCTTATTCTGAAGGAGATGCTACAAGATTGATTAAATGGGTTAAAGGAAAACTATACCCCCCAAACAATGTAGGTCTCTATTAAAAGATACTGAGTAAAACAGCTCATGTGTAAAACCCAACTTGATGTAAATGAACCATTATCATAATAATATACTTTTTTAGTAGTATGTGCCATTGGGTAATCATTAATAGAAAATTGCCATTTTAAAAAATAAGGGCCGCCCCCTGAGATTAGGGATGTAGCGAACTGTTCGCCGGCGAACTGTTCGCCGGCGAACTAGTTCGCGCGAACTTCGACTGTTCGCGTCCGCCGCAAGTTGGCGAACGTCGCGCGACGTTCGCCAATAGGCGTTCGCGTCAAAATCGTTCGACCATTCGATCGCTAAAATCAAACGATTTTCGTTCGAATCGAACGATCGCAGCCATTGTATTGAATGAAATCATTCGATCCAATGGCTTCGATCGTTCGATTCGAACGGAAATTGCTCGATCGAAGGATTTTAATCCTTCAATCGTTTGAATCAAACGATTTTCGGATGTTCGAAGTTCGCAAACTGTTCGCGAACTGTTCGCATTTTTTGCCGGTGTTCGCGAACGGCGTTCGCGAACACATTGTCGGCGGTTCGCTACATCCCTACCTGAGATCGTAAGATTCACTGTGCACACATACAAACCACATGTAAGGTCACATGAGCCAATTAACAGACAGAGTTCTGCCTTTTGCTTCCTCACTTCTTCCTGTTACAGTTAGTGTTGTAGTATTTCTGGTCAGGTGATCACTGAGGCAGCACAGATAGAGTCACGAATTTGTGGTACAAGGCAAGAGATGTAAAAGGGCAATATTTATGTAAATATCTATTCCAGTTTGGTACGATTCTTGAATATGTCATTCAATTTGATATAAACTATCTGTTGCTTAAGTATTCATTTTGGGGGTATAGTTTTCCTTTAATGCACATTTTTTATAACATTTAATACGAACAGTTTTATTCAAGTGAAAGTAACTTTTACATTCTCACTTTATTTTTAAGTCTATAAGCCGGTAATTGAAGTGCTAAGTAACTATTATGAAACAAGTAATACAAATACATTTTAATGGTTGGGATCACTGTAAAATGAAAGGTTGAGTCTGCCATTTTGATATATATCATGTACATTGTGTATAGTAATAATAAATCTTATTAGCGTGCTTTGATGTGTGAGACAGAAAACTAAGAAATATAAATTTTGCCAGAAGCAATCCAGATAATGTGTACAGCCTTAGAAAGGTAAATTCAGACAGTACAGATGGAGCCAGAATGGATGGTACATCTGGCGCGCTGTAACGTCAGATAAGCAGCAGATCCATTCATTGAGTTTACCAGCATGTAATACAAGTATGTGGCCACTAGATATCACCAAGCACTAGTTAATGCGATCTATACCCACACACAGTATATGTGGTGGCTTAGTGGATTAAGTCCTTGCCTTTGACCAGTGGGTTTAGTGTTCAATCACCAAAGTATGTTTGTTTTGTTTTTTTGTTCCCTCTAATTTATGTTCAAAAGTAAAATGTTCAATGTAACAGAACCTTAACTGAATCCTATTAAAACACACAAGGATTGATAAGACATAATGGCACCCTCAATTTACACTATCAGGGTATAGATGGAGCCAGAATGGATTGACCATCTGGCACGCTGTAACAGATCAAGCTAAATTCTCTCATAACGTTGAGTGCAGGGAACCGCGATGTCCCTACGTTAAGAAAAGCTAGAATCTAAATAACTAATAAATGAATGGGCATTGTGGTCATTGTTCTAGGCTTTGGTAATCTGCAAAGTACTGCATTAAAATACTTGGTTGAGTACTTTCCCCCCAATAAAAACAAATAAATAATTATAAAAAAAAAAATGCATACATCTATTTAAGTTTGTATAGAACCCCTGGCAACCCCTGTATTTTCTTCTGATGTGTTAGCAGTACTATGATGCATACATTCATTCATACAAGAATACATTCATCAAATGAAAACAATATATATGGTCTTCGGAATTAGATTAGCATAGGGAATATGCATTTTTATGTTATTCTAAAAGTTAACCACTGTTTTGCTTGCATCTTTTTCCACTATACTGTATATGCACATCTACTTTTCTTCAGCTTCTCACCTGAGAATAAGACAATGGTCTAAAACCCCTTTCTGGAAAATTGGAAGCTCCCTGCCTTCACGCTACTAATTGTTGCTATCAACATGTCTGTAGGTGATCCAATTTTACAAAGCACGGTCTTATTAAAAAGAAAAAGAATGCCGATATTAGACAACACAGTTTACACCTTTCGTTATACTCTATGGTATGACTTAGAATGCCTATGAGACACAAAGCCATCACTCCTAACCACAATAACCTCAACCTGACGATGACAATAGCTGCCTCCAAGAGTCCACCAACATATGGGTGACTATGGATGTCCTACATATTTACATCCAGGGCAAATAATGGGCATGTTTAATTTTAATTGTAAGTTAACTATTTTGTTTGTGTTGTTATTGTTTTTTTAAAAAAAAAAGATTCTCCAGCACTTATCCTGCTCAGGTGTGATGATGCATATGAAAATGTAAACACCATCACCTCATTCTAATAGATCTTGGATCTCACCAAATATCTTTTCTTTTACAACTGTTAATGTAATACATACTGGCAAAAGTAACCTTAAAGATCTTTATATAAATCAATATTTTATTGAATATGTATATATATACAATCTTTAATAAAATAAATGAACCCTTGCAAAAGTGAAACCATTTATGTATCTGTGCTGGAATTCTAATAAAAAAAACTAATTGGAAAAAAAAGAAAAAGCAACAAAACATAAGAAAAAAAAATATAGTAATCAATCTCTTGGAGGCCTATTTTTCAAAGGTTAAAGCTTAGTGGTTTTAGAAGATTTGGAAACCCTGATTACACTCTATTTCTCAAAAACCACAAATGCCATGAAGTTATTGAAAAATCTGGAAAAAAAAAATATTAACAAAAAAAAATACTCAGCAACACGCTAAAAATATAAGGAAACCTCTAAAAATGTATGTTTTTTGAATAACTGCTAGCAAAAAAAACACAAAAACTTCTAGTCCTAATTGATTACAAATGGTATAATAGAATCAGTATACCTCCCATTAACCCATTAAGGGACCTCAACAGCTTTTATTTGTATTAGAGTTTTATGTGGTTTTTACACAACTCTAATCTGCAATCACCTCCTTCACCCCAAACAAGCAAAATTGCATTCTTAAATTGCCTACAAAAAGTACAGGCCTATGGTGCAATAAACATCTTCCCAAGTATGTTTTAAATATGCTGGGTCATTGATCACTTTGCTAACCACTAGTGAGCTGGCAGTATAAAAGAAGTAAAACTTATCTCATAAAATAAAAAGAAAGCGGTTGTTCACAATAAAATTACTGTATATTTTAGAATGGTGTGATCAGTGACTAGTGTAGATAATAAGCAATATGTTTTAAGTGTTAGTTTTTAATCTTAGAATAAGTCACTATTTTATTGTGGAATGCAAATTAGTTGTATTGCTTAATTTGAGAGTGTTTTCAGAACCACTGACTGAATTGACTGAAGTTAATATGACAATTCCAGCATTAATTGACTGATGTGAGCAAACAGTGTTAGCAAAATACACTTGTTTATTTTTTTTCAGCCGAAACAATTGGAAAATACATTCCATAGTATAAACAATAAACATATTACAACTGACTGAAATCTACACAAATATGTGGGCTAGCAGACAATGTCTAATTGGCAACCAAAGCAAAAAGTCACAAAGCAAAATCTGCCACTCATTTATCATTTAAAACCTTGCATTAATATTGTACAGGAAACTATTACATTTTCCTAGCAGATTTTTTTCTATTTACTTATATTGGGGCCCATGCATTATCAGAAATTCATGAAATATATCAGTTATACTTAATGCATGAGAACAGGAAAATCAATTTACCTGAATGCCATCAAGCAACTTGCTCATGCGCCAGTAACTGTCAGCTTCAATGTTCTGCAGCACCTCCACAGGCAGACTGGAAACATCAGCATTTTCCACTTCTACTTCTTCATCTGGGAAGAAAAAACATCATAGTAGGCTAACAATGTAATATAACAATAAATATAAAAAAATACATTTGTAGTATTATAAATGAAGTAAATTCATATTCAACTTAGCAAAATTATACGTATCACTGGCATTGTATTCTGAAGAGGTACCAGGCTAGAACAAAATGTAAACAAATGTGCTTGTTTAAAAATGCAATATGCTTTATTTGAATAGCTTATTTGTGAAATGTGATGATCAGTTGCAGAACAAAAGGAAAGCAGCTGTTTTTATTTAAGGTTGTGCTATGATGACTGTATAGGAAACATGGAATACATTACTCAGTGTTTTTTGTTTTAGTTTGTCAGCATCCTTTTGTTGCAGTGGTTGTCTGACTTTTTGAGAAAACCCTCTTGGAGGACTAATCCTTTTTTAGGGTCCATTTTAGCTCATTACAAGGTTAAGGACATAGGTAATAATTTGTCGGAAGCATTTAGCCACAGTCCCAAGAATATATAGGAGAGTATATACATGTTAACCCCTAATTGCTTAGCTTTCAGGGTAAATCTAAGAGCGAAAATAAACAAATCTCATTTAATTATCCTTTAGATGGAGTCCCTCCCTGTCACTACTTCAGAAACCCCCTAAAGAGTAACCCAACAGTTTGGGAAATTTGAGACGATGCAAACACAAAAATTACATTTTGTCTAAAGTAATATAATTTCAAACTACTACTAAGTATAACTACACATTTGCAATGGTTGCAAAGTTATTTGGAAATATATTTGCAAATAAAAACAGTATTTGTCTGTTCCTTCTGTGCAGCTGGTTCTGACTCTAAAACAATCGAACAGAAGTCTGCTGTTTTCCAGCCACGACTCAGTTTATGACGTCCATGCTGCTTCACAGTTCTGTTAAGCAAATGGCTTCTGCTGCATTCTTTCAAAAGGTAGTGAGAACTGCAAAGTAACAATGCAGAGATTAGAAGTCTCCTAACCCGCAATTACACCCACTAAATCTAGGCCCTACCTGGCCAGAGGCTGAGAATGGATTTGGTAAGAAACATAGTATAAATCACTTGAGAACATTTGGTTGCAAGGCATATGAGCACATTTCAAGTGAAAAATGCAACAAATGGTGAGACAGAGCTACAGAATGTGTATTGGTTGGATACAGTGAGCAAAGTAAAGCTCAGTTTTAAATCCAAAAAACTGCAAAGTGACAGTAAGCCACAGCATATATTTTTATGAGTCCACCTTATCAAAAACAATGATACCTACAGACTCTGAAGAGACAACAACATTGTCTGTGACAGGAGGGGTATATAACAGATACCCATCAACAACCAAATATCAGAGAGGTAACTGAACTGCCAAGGTCAAAAGGGATACCAGCTCCCAGACTCTCTAACAAAGCTTACACACATGAAATATTTCAACCAAATTCCTGGGAAGACATCAGCTATATAAAAGTGAATACACAAGGAAAAAACAGCAGCTTAATCCCCAAAAGTGTATTATAAAATGAATGGCTCGCCCAGCACAGAGTGGGACTCAGGTGTACAAACCCTGGGTCTAACAGGGTGTAACTTTGACCAGTATATAGGATACAATATATATTCACAGCAATCTTATGTAGGTGGAAACTCACCAAAGATGTAAAGTGGCCCGGTTGCAGTGCCCCGAACCCGTAGCTGGGGGAGTAATTCAGTGAAGATAGCGAAGAAGCACGCACTCCAAGGGACAGTCTATGTAATTAAAAGAATTTATGCAAGAAACAGCTAAAAAAACCGATCCTTACGTGTTTCGTATCCAAGGATACTTACTCATAGGATGCCTATGAGTAAGTATCCACGGATACAAAACGCGCAAGGATCAGTTGTTTTAGCTGTTTCTTGAATAAAGGCTTTTAATTACATCGACTGGCCCTTGGAGTGCGTGCTTCTTCGCTATCTTCTATCAAAAAGTGAAACCAAAAAATGACAAGTTTCAGCACAAGAGGAAATTGATTCCTTGAACAAAACTGAAACATGGACTTTGACTCAGTTACCTCAAGGCCACAAAGCAATAGGTTGTAAGTGGATATTTAAAGTCAAATACAACTCAAATGTACCAAAGGGTACTAACAAAAATTTGGTCAGGACTACGAAGAAATGTTCTCTTATTCATGGCAGAAAGCAAAGGTATGAAAGTAAGAACAATGAAAACTACATTTCTTTATGGAACAATCACCTGGTTTTGTGAACACAGAAAGCAAAGATTTGGTATGCAAGTTTCAGAAGGTCTATATGGACTTAAATAAGTCACCAGAGCCTGGAGTGAGAAAATACAGTAAATCAAGTCCCTTTACATGGAGGATTTTCCAGAAGCAAGGCAGATCCGTGTCTGTACAGTAAGCAAGAAAACCAGTGTCTGACTGGCCCACCTGGATACCAGGAAAACTCCCGGTGGGCCCAGGTGTCAGTGGGCCTCTTGCTTCTAAACATTTGGCCTATTTCATGATCATTCCCTATTTATTTATGGGAACAAAGAGGCTAAATAATGGATGAACATAGTATAGTATGTAGAGAAAAACAGACTAGGAGAATAAAGAGGTTGAGTGAGGAGAAGAGGTATAATAGTTTGGAAAGTGGGCCCTCAGCCTAATGTTTTCTGGTGGGCCCCTGGCATCCCAGTCCGACACTGAAGAAAACAACAGATGGGTATAGGTATTGATCCATGTAAGTGGATGATGTACTATTCTGGTATAATCAAGAAGGGGACAGTGATGACATTGATCAAATATTACCAACAGCATAATATTGGTATTGCATTCCTTTGTAGACATGCAGACTTTTCTATAATATAGATATTGTAGCTATAGAGAAAGCTCCAAATTATGGAATGGCTATCTCCCATAGACTCCATTTTATTAAAATAATCCAAATTTAAAAAAAATTAAAAAATTGCACTTCATCCAAACTAAGATACAATTAATTCTTATTGGAAGCAAAACCAGCCTATTGGCTTTATTTAATGTTTACATGGTTTTCGAAAGGTACTTAAGGTATGAAAATCCAAATTATGAAAGATCCCAGAAAACCCCAGGACCCATTCAGGATAACAGGTCCCCTACCTGTAAACACAGCACTCTATGGTAAGCAGACATTTGAGATATACTGCTTGAAATAAAAGAGCCAACACAAAGACCTTTCAAAAGGGCCAAAGAAAAAGTTAAGTGCCAAAACTTGCTGCCATGTATAGGGTTTGTGGTTCTCCTCAGAAAGCTGAAAATATGTCTGTGAGCTCATAAACCAAATGATGTGTCAAAAAAGTCAAGGCAAGAGAACTCATGCACACGTTTCCAAACTCTACAAATTGATTTGGGCAGTTAAATGATTGGGTAGAGGACAATGGAAGAATATTCAAATACAGGTATGGGACCTGTTACCCAGAATAATATATTGGGTATAAGGGGTCTTTCTGTAATTTGGATCACCGTAGGTTTATGCTTACTAAAATATAAATTAAACTTTATATAAATCCAATTGGATTGTTTTGCCTCCAATAAAGATTCATTACATATTAGTTCAGATTGAGTACAACATACTGTTCTATTATTACAGAGAAAAAATAAATAATAGAAATAGAAATAATTTTTAAAAAATTTGATTTGTTTAAAAATGGAGTCTATGAGAGATGGACTTTCTGGAATTTGGAGCTTTCTGAATAACAGGTCCTATACCCATGTCATTGAGCTGCAGACCATTATTTTGTTTTTTACAGATTCCCTGCAAGGTTGTAAATGATATTTAAACTATATTAAAGTGAATATTTCATAACTTCAAAATGTATCATTATTTTATCGTACACGGATTTATTTTCATTGTTGACAGTCGCAATAATGCATGGTAAATTGACAGAACCATCCATCAAAATATAAACAAAACAAAAGGCATTTGAAAAACGAATGGAATCATTCATACTTGATTGTACAGGTCAGATGTCAAAACTGACAAAGATGGAAAAGAGCTACAGGTATTTGTGAAACCATTTTAATAAGATAACTACATTAGCTTCTGTTTATACAGTTTTCATGATTATATAAGTATTCACATTAACCAGTTTATCTAAAAGATTTAAGTGTGTACCCACTATAATTAAATGGCAATGACATGCCAATAAAAATGCAATGCAAAAATAGATTGTGATCCCTTTATAAATAATGCAAATGTCAGCAATTCATGTATATATTATAAAACTATTACATATTTACTTTGATGGTATTAAAATAATCTAAAAGGCTTTAGACAATAATTTTTACTAATTAATTTTTATGCGTCAGTGCTCAGAATGGAAAAACAAACAAAAAAAAGCTAAATGATGCATGAAATATCTTCTGCTTGTCTAATAGTTCTTTTAGGATTCATACTGCCTTTACTGGACAATTCACATCAAATAATAGACTAGAGACAGAGTATTGATAAAATGGCATCACTCTGTCACAGGATAAGATCTATTACAAACATTACAGCTCTCCATGGTTTACTGAACACAGAATACATAACTCCCTAGAAAGAGCTCTAAAATATAAATAGCACACAAAGGTTTAATTATTTCAACATAAGTAACACAGACATGTCCCGATCCTGTAAACTTTCCGCAGGTTGATAATAATAATAAAGGTACCTCCTGCATCCTGATGGCTAGGTAGTTAGGAAATTACTACTGTTTTAAATTTGATTCATTTAATTGTTTTAAACTGATTGCATAACATTTTTCATACAATGGTTTAAAACCATTATTACTGGTAGTTGATCAACCTTTGAGAACATTATATAAATAAACCTTTGATTTTTTCCAAGCCCTGCATATCTAAAGCTGCTTAAAATAAAAAAGGTAGATTTTCAAGCTGTTTCAATAGCCAGTAATTTATGGAAATGCATTACTCTTATAGCAAAACATTTAGTAGCAAACACAAACTTGTAGAATAATTCACTTAATTACACAGTTTTCTTGTCTCGTGACTCAGGAGGGTTGATTCAATTAGCTCTGAAATTCATGGGTTGATTCTGTGTTTAGCGTATTTGGGTCTATTCAATTCCCTGTGAGAAAAAGCACAGCTGCCTTTACTAGTGATCCCAATTATACTGCAATGTTTCCTAGGAACTAGTCATGTCAAAAAGGGATATATAAGCTGGCATGCACAATGATCCTCATGCAATAGGGTCCAAATCATTTATTTTTGTAATTTTGTGTTTAATTAAATCCAATTAAATAGAAGACATGTGGGATAATTTGTAGGTCTCCAAATATCATCAAAAAGTTGTAAAATATTTTAAATCTATTTTTCATTTTTTAATTTGACTTTAATTACAATAACATTAAAATAACCATCAAATAAATCACTTAATCATTTTCATGAGTGCTGGCTCTATTAGCCAGCACCACTGGTAAGGGAAACTATTTTGGGGGGACAGTGCCCTTTAAGTCTTCTTAAAAACATTTAAACATATGGGCAAATTTATCACAACGTGAGTTTAGAGTTTAATAGATAAAATACACTCACGTTCTATTTATTCCTTTGGGGTTTTTAAAACCATATTTATCAAATGGTGAGTTTTAACTTTCACCCATAGATAAATACAATTCTAAAAATCCCATAGGTATGAATAGAATGTGGGTGAATTTTTATTTATTAAGCTCTAACTTCAGATTTAAAGGGGAACTCCGGCTTCCAAACCAAAATTCGATAAAGAGGCCCACATAACACAGAAACCCCTAATATACCAATCACAGATACCGGTTTCTTCAAAAACTATGAATAAATGCCATTTTCAATGCTGAAATCCAGCTGTTTAACAGTTCTTCTCTTTCTGCATCATTTGAAATCCTGTCAGGAAGGAGGGACTAAACACTGATGTTACAAATTGTAACAACATCTCAACAGCTTAAAGACAGCATGCAGGAACTACATAACCCACAATTCATTGCACTGTGATGTTCCATTCCTTATTGAAATAATGTGTGCAGGGAATTGTGGGGTTTGGAGGATGCAGGCTGAGGACAGCTGGCTGCTGGTACAAAGTAACAGTCAGCCAGCTCAGCAAAGTAGTCAGAAAGATCAGCAGGAGAGCAGGGGGCTGGGCTTAGGGAACTGTAAGAAACCATTAAAAATCATGAAAAGTCTGCATATTTTTTAATTGATGTATATTGCAAAGTTGCTTGACATTATGTTTACTTTTTTAAATAGCTTGTTATTAAGTTAAGTTGTTTTTGTGGAGTTCTCCTTTAAACATTACATAGAATGAATAGGATTGATTTGCCCTTAATATGGTTTTATGCAGCTTAGTTAGGATAAAAATTGTTTTTATTTGCTTAAAATTTACTTTATGGGAGATGGCCTTCCCTTAATATTAAGCTTTCTGGATAATGGGTTTCCATATAAGATATAGTATCCTATATCTGTATCTGTTATTTTGTATTACTAACAAAAATGCAGTCAAAAATGACTTTCCTAAATATCTATACAGATAATGCTGCAATATTGCTCCTCTTTGTTAAAGTATTATTCATATGCATAAATAGATACATCACAGTCTAGTAACTATAAACAGGAGGTGCATTCATGTGTATAAAAACTGTCATGAACTATAAAAATAATATGAAGCTCCTTCTAATTTATACATATGCCAAAATTAAAGGATAGATGTTATGTGCATTTAATGTTCTCACTCCAATGTAAGTTTAAGGGGAAATAAAGGTTAAGGAAGAACATACAGTACAACGACAGAACAATATTCTTAAAAATAATGAAAATGTGCTAATAAAACAAAATGTTGATTTATTTTCCCCTTTACAAATAAAAGAACCATCAATATAAAAATGTACTGTATTCTATTGGGTTAAGAAAAAATATATATATTTTCTCTTTTTATATTTCTAAAAACAGAGCTTACATTTTTATTACAAATAGGAAATTACAACTTCCATGCAAAGCTAGAACTGTACAAAACTAATATTTACAGTTCAGTGTAAGAGAGCTAAAACCATACAACTACTAGTACAGGTATGGGACCCGTTATCCAGAATCGGGACATGGGGTTTTCCGGAAAATGGATATTTCTGTCATTTGGATCTTCATACCTAAAGTCTACTAGAAACTCCTGTAAACATTAAATAAACCCAATAAACAGTTGTTGCTTCCTATAAGGATTGTGTTTTAGTTTGGATCAAGTACAAGTACTGCTTTAATATTACAGAGAAAAAGGAAATCATTATATTATAATGGAGTCTATGGGAGACGGCCTTTTGGTAATTTGGAGCTTTCTGGATAACGGGTTTCCAGATAATGGATACTATACCTGTACACACTACAGTTCAGTGACCATTATTACTATAAGCCTTGTTTATTTATTGTGATTATAGAGGGGTTTTGTCTTTTAACCTAAGAGAATGAAGAAATACACTATACCTTAGTCGTATGTATTACTAAATGGGTTTTACACAGAAATCGGTATAGTGTCTTAGTAATTTAATGTATTCTCTTTCAAAATATAAAATAGAATACAATAGTATAGCATAGTACATCTGTAACAGGAGGTCCCTATGCTATTGATTAAGTTGGTATTGAAGGAAAATTACAAAACATTCTTTGTAAGGGGTGGGGCAAATGAACAGGCACGCAGTTCAACTACGTGGAAGTGCAAGTATTATGTTGTGATGCAAGTACCCTTAACGAATATTTGAGCTTGTTTTAGTAACACTGTACTTGTGTTCATAAATGACCCCCTGTATTTACCAATATCATATAAGAAACCATCTCATACACTGAACCAATAAAACAATGGCAAAATTGTTGGGAAAACTGTAGGAAGCTTGCTTGAGTAATAGCAATTGCACATCTCTTAGACATAGTGAATAATGCCTCTTATAGCATAAATAGCAATCACAGATAGTATATGATCTGTGCTTATTCAATGGCAAATACATTATGAAAATGTAGGTCTTTAAATGTCTGCACACAAAAAAAATTAAATACACTTTTAAATGAATATCCAGGTGAATTATGTGTTTTTTAATATTTTATAAAGAAGAACACATAACATGTAAATTAGAATGCATATTACACTGTTCATTAGCATATCATAATTGCAAAACAACTCATTATGAAGCAGTCACCGATCCTTAATTCTTTTAGCAAACTATAAAAAGTATGCTCACAAAGTGAGAATAGATTAGTGACAAGTCATGCACTTTATTACTATTAAACTCTTTTATTCATCAGTCAGGTTAAATTGCTGTTGTATATAGATTCAAAAAATTTTAAAGGTCAATAAAACATTACGGGCACAAGAATGTTAAATATACTTGGGCTGATTTACTTAAATATGGGTGCTTAACTGTATCCGTGATGGAAAATGAGTACAAATTGCTTTCATTTTCTAACTGTTAATAAATAATTAGATTGCAATGTAGCACCTATGTACATAATCCCTGTTGATGTTTAAAAATATATTTATTACCTTATTCTAATAATACATTTTATATTCTAATTTTGATGTATGCATCAGCATAGTATTTTAAATAAATGTAATGCTCAAAAATCCATTGTCACTAAAGGGTGAAGTGGCCAACGCTAGCGTCAATTCGGCAGAAATCCCATCCACAGGGCATAGGCCAAGGTGTGACAAACGGTCGTTAGTCCGCAAATTCAGTAAAGTGCGAATTTTACTGAACGTTGTCTTCACCACCTTAGACCAGACGAACTGATAAGATGAAGCTACATGTTGCAAACTAGTCTGCCCCTGACATCATATCCTCTAGTCCAATTTGGTCACATCCTGTCGCAAAAATGCCTGCGACTTTTCAAATGTACTTGTATTTTTACAAATACAGTATTTAAAATGTTATTAAATTTTTGTATGTAATAACGAGCACCACTGATAATGATTTAGCATTTTACACATGATGGTTGCCCTCCTCCCACAAACATATAGGGACAGAAATGCTCAAATGTGCAATTTTAGTTTATTATTTTCATCATTATTGTCTTGAAATAAAGAGTCAGTTACATATGCTAAGGATATGCACAAGCATGAATGCACTCACAACTGGAACCACCTTTGTTGTAATGTGTAGTAATGTTGTAGTTGAACTTTAAAAATTAGGGTTTGTTTTAGCCTTTCACTTTTTGTGTTTACTGTATCTGACAACAGACTGTTCTATGCTGTTTATGGTTAGCTATTTGTTTTTCACCTACACTTTAGACATTACAACATTATCCTATAAATGTGAACATTATTTCTTATATTTAGCATAAAGTGTTTGAAAAATACGCCATTTTACGAATAAAAATAATTTATTTTTTACCAATTTTTTTTTGAAAGTAGAAAAGACATACAAAAACATTTAACTTTTCTGTGCCTTTTACAGGACCTCCACCCTTTTTTCCCCACACTTCAGTAAGAGTGGGATCCTGGCTGCCTCCATCCTGGCTCTTTTCCTGACTGCCTTCTGGGGTAGCTGGCTCCTCCTCAAGAGGCTCCTGGCTGGATTCCACCAGGATTGCTTCTGTTGTGGGCATCTGGATTTCTAAAGTGAAATATATATAGATTGTGTTTTAGTTCTCTTTAGTAATGGGTTTGTTTTTTTTGCTTCCCTTCATTTAATATTTGCCTTTTTTACAGTTTTTAGCTCACTACCAGATACAGTTGAATAGAGTGATGGGCAAACAAGCTTCAAGGAACACATTCATATTAGAAATCAACTTGAGATTTTGGGCTCATTCTGGCCGATTACATAAATAGAATATTTAAAAAGATACACACATACTAGTGCATCACATGTTCTAATCTTTTTTTCTCCAAACCTTACATCAACTGTAAATGTAGGCCATTTCTGATCACAATATACATATTCAGATCTTTCTAAGGGGAAAAATTACCATTTACCAATATCCAACTCTCCCTCCTCCAGTTCTGCCTCTGGGGCAGGAGCTTCTACCTTCTCTAGCTCTCCCTCCTCCAAATGTCCCTCTTCCTGTGGCAGGATCTTGGGGCTGCTTCCTTGCCTTCCTTAAGTCAAATACAGTAAAATAAAGTCTTTTTCTGGTACATTTTTTTTACATTAAACATTAACCCTTTTGGACTAAACATGTAACTACTTACTTTCTAGATGCAGCTGGAACTGCATCACATATTTCAGTTCCCAGCTTTTGAGGTCACTCCACATCCTCTGAAGGGTCCCGATCTCATTATTAGTCCCGCAGAGGTTCCGAATTCTCCTTCGGAACTGTTCACGAGGTCGCTTTTGTGGGCCTGCTTGTGCTGGACCCACAGCGACACCTCATCATAATTATTGGTCAGAAAGAAACTGACCAACTTATAAGTGCATTGGTTGCTTAGGGCCCCAAGTCCAGGCATGTGTGCCCTATATTAGCAGCAGTAAAACTAAAATGTCATAGCAGGACATGTGACCAGGAAAGGGACTTCCCCAATGTGACATGAACGAAAGCAATATAATTTCAATATTTTAATATGTTCTTGATGTTCAATCTGGAGAATATCATCTTTATATAGAATGACAGAATAAAAAATTGGGCTTGATTCGATACAACTTTCACTTATGACTTAGCACAGGCGGCAAAAGAATGGATGCAGGAGTCAGAAGGGCACGGTACTGGTGACTCAATGCAGGAGTTAAATTTCTTAGATGCAGGCGTCAAATTACTTCACACCTGTGGGTAAATTGATCATTTGTTCAATTATCAAAAAAAAAAAAAACTATAGTGCGTATATATGTAACAAAGAGAGGAGAGACATGTATAAGGTACATTAATGCCTAATGCACACTTGTAATAAATGATGTGCAAAAGCTGGGAGTCTAATGCGCAAAAAGTCTTTTTTATTTTTAACAAGCACAACTTGAAAACAAATGTTATATTTTTATGGTGGTATTTAGCAGTTGTAATAGCACTACACATTACATTTCCATTTTCTGCATTTTTCAGGGAATGCAGGATATGGCTGCCACACATGGATGCTGAACCCACTGTTAAATGTTCAAAACCAAGCAGAGATGCACTACAACATTTCCTACTGAAAAACACTGCTGTGTGATTGAACACACGTTTGGCGTCCTGAAGTGCAGATTCTGGTGCTTGGACAAGTCTGGAGGCTTCTTACTCTATGACCCCAAAAAGGTGGACAACATGATAATAGTGTGTTGCATCTTGCACAACATTGCATTGAAACATTGAATTGCAATGGACATTGCAGACAATGGGCCCCTTGAGGAAACCCTCCCCCTAACTCGAAGGCTACCCCTTCTAGAAGTATCCGAGCCACAAACATTTAAGATGGAAGGGCTAGAATGTTCCATGAAAAGATTTGCATTAGTTGAGAATTTGTCTGATGAACAAATTGTGCCAAAGTTTCGCTTTAACTGTCCGGCAATTTTGGAGCTATATGCTTATATAAGCAAAGACCTGGGAACCCTTGATGGCTAGAAGTCATACTCAGGCTCATTTATAAACACTGGGCACATTTGCACCTGGGCAGTAACCCATAGCCACCAATCAGTCACTGGCTTTTTACAGGCAGCTGCAGGTTGAACAGTAAAAACAAGCATTTGATTTGTTGCTATGGGTTACTGCCCATGTGCAGATTTGCTCAGTGTTTATAAATGAGCTGCACTGTGCCTGGGATGTGTAAGCTTCTTTCTGTCTTATATTTTCTATATAATACACAAAAGCCATGAATATCTTGTAAATTATATCCTTATAAACGGTGAGTTCTGATGTCATCAGTTATAAACGGTGAGTTCTGATGTAATTTCTGTCACATGACTCACTGAAACTTGTGTATTATAATAAATAAAGTACCCCCAGTTGTAAAATATGAGGATATTAGAAGTTGCCTTGGAGTTTCATGACCTGTATAAAAACACTCGGCCTTCGGCCTCGTGTTTTTATATGGTCATGAAACTCCTCGGTAACTTATAATATCCTTATATTTTACAAGAGGGGGTACTTTATTCACTATATAATATCTATTGGCAGCTTCCAGCACGACATATCTCCAGCCAGCCTACTATGGGGTATATTTCTCAAAAAGTGAAGTCTAAGATTGGCAAGGTCTGCTACACTGAAATTCTGCCACAATCCATTCATTTGTATGTCATTTTTAAAAGAGTGTTTATCAAAGGGTGAACTCTTATTTTCAGGCATTGATAAACAATTTTTTAAAAATCCCAAAGAAAGGAATGGAGAGTGGTGGAATTTCACTCTAGTAGACCTTGGCAATCTCAGACTTCACTTTGAGAAATATAAGCCATAATTGTTTTGAATCACCCCCCAAGTATTTGACACTATCTTTAAACAAACACAAAATGATCTATCGGTCTAATCTTCTAACCAGGCCTGGCAAGAGCTTAAGCTGGGATGGTATCAGATTTGTGGGATGCCTAATGTGCCAAGGGGCCATAGTCTGCACACGTCATGATTCTACCACCTAGAGTAAATGAGGAACAGTTTAGAAATGGGAAAACACCCATTCCTTAAATGTTCAAGTGGTGTGTGAATCAAATGCAAATAATGACTGTGTGATCAGCCTTTCCAGGTAGCTGCCACCAATACATCACACATCAAGCAGAACTTTTTGGACCTTAAAGCCCTCCCCCTAACTTGAGGGCCACCCCTTTTCGAAGTAGCTGAGCCACAAGCATTTAACATGGAACGTCAGGTTTCCCGTCACTTGAGTTCCCATTTGTATTTGTTAACCTCAATAAAGAATGATGTTTTGCTTGCTCAAGTTGCTGTTATTTCAGTGGCTGGTTTTGAGCCATAATGAGCCAATTCTGTTGTTTAAGAAGAATATTTTGATTGAGAATAAGATCAATCTGTTGCCTTTTCAAGTGAAACAAGACTTGTGCTGTAATGACTTCCTTTTTTCTAGCTGCTTCTAGGAAAGCTTTATTTAATTTCTGGTTACAAAAGGAACCCCCCTCATTATCGGACATCATCTCTTATATGAATCAGCTTACTTGTAGGGATGTAGCGAACTGCCGATTTGGTGTTTGCGAACACCGGCAAAAAATGCGAACGTTCACGGACAGTTCGCGAACTTCGAACACCCGCTAAAATCGTTCGATTCGAACGATCAAAGGATTTTAATCATTCGATCGAAGGATTTTCATTCGAATCGAACGATCTAACGTTTTAAAATTGTTCGATTGAATGAAAATCATTCGATCGAATGCTTGCAATCGTTCGAACTAATGGAAATCGTTCGATTTTTAGCGGTCGAAGGAATTCGAATGGTCGAACGATTTTTATTCGAATCGAACTCAAAATGCGAAAGTTGCTAAACGTTCGCAAACATTCGGCGGACGCGAACGGTCGAAGTTCGCGCAAACTAGTTCGCAGCAGAACAGTTCGCTACATCCCTACTTACTTGGCAAGAAGCCTTAATAACTAAAACTAAAGGAAGTATTTCCAAAGATTCTTTTAGGCTGATTTGGTCTCGTTATTTTGAAATCTGTAACTCCAATACTGGCGATCAAATAATGCGCTTTCTTCAATAGTTAGATGACCTATCTGACACTCCAGATGATAAATGGGCTTTTTCTTTTTTTTTATTACTTGTGCATTAGTTAATTTTTAGTTTGTTTTTTGTTATTTTTCATGAATGATATAGTTTTGATACTATCATGCCATTGACTCCTTTGCAACATATTTTCTTCATCTGCATAACATTTGTTGTCATTTTGATTTCATTTGTTTAATATGAAAATCAAATAAAATATTTTAAACAATTAAAGACTTGTGCTGTTTCATGCAAGTTTTCATTTAGTACCAGAAAGTCCTCATGGATTAGAATCAGGGCTTGTTTGATTTGTTTAGTGTTTTTTTTTGTTGTTTTCTGCAGTCCTTGATGAGAGTGTTAAAGTCAGGTGGTGAAAGGATTGTTCAAGGGAATCAGTCTCATTATGGTTGATTGTTTCCTCATGTTCTTGATCACTGCATCTGCATTTTTTGGGTTTCCTGTGGCTCAGCTACTTCTGTTGGAATGGGATCCAGAATCCATGTAACCTGATCATCCTCTATAACTGCATAAAAATACAAGAGAAAAGAATTGTTACTACTACAAAAAGCTAAAGGCTTATCCTAGCCTGCATACAACATGCACCTGACAATTATGTGAGTCTTTATGCAGAATGTTATGTTTTTAAGATCAATCATTATGCTTTTCTTGTTGTTTTACAGGAAATTAAAATGTCACTATTGAAGGTTCCAAATGGACTTTTGTACCATGGAAATGTTTTTGCTGCTGAAAAAAACCCCATTATTTAATTGCAACATTTACTTAGTAGTGTTTGATGACATTCATGTTCTTCTTCGTCCTCCAAATGCATTTCTTCACTATGCTGTTGGTCGTCAGACTCCTGTGTGTTAGCTGGTCCTAAGTCAGCAACAAGAATGAAAGATTTTGTTAGACACCAATATGTAGAAATTAATGCATTATGACACACATTAGCAGGGTTTAAAAAAACATTCTAAACATTCCTATAGCATTTTAAGAAGCATCTTTAAAACTGCCTAAACATATGATCCAGATGCTGAAAAAAAACAGATAGGATTTATTAAAAACTGTTGAATTCTCGAGTGTTTAGCTTTAAGTGTCACATTTATCAAAATCAGAGACATAAATGAGGTAAGATTACACTTTACATATATTGATTTTTACGTGTTGAATCTCTGTCAAAACGTCCTTCCATGCCAGTTATTGTGTCTGGAGCAAGTATTTTGAAAATTTCCTCTTAAAAATTCCTTAGGTCTAAATGTGTAGGTGGTCCTCCTCCAGTAACCTTCATATACTTTTTTATGGTCAGCAATTTTTTTTACTTTTCTGGAAAAACACAAAAACAAGTTTGTGGTTAAATTGATATATGTAACAGTGAAATTTTATGAGATGTTGAAATGGTAGTAATGGTAGTAAAAGATTATTTTTAACACCATTCGTATGCCATCATTTCTAATTCCATTTAAAAACATTACACTGATATTAACACATTTGGAAATGAGATGTTTAAAGACATTAAAACACATATCTGGTAGTAATGATGTTCACATAAACTACACACATTTTTGAATATTTAACTTAATTAACAAGATAGTAATTAGGGATGTAGCGAACTGTTCGCCGGCGAACTAGTTCGCGCGAACTTCGACTGTTCGCGTCCGCCACAAGTTCGCGAACGTCGCGCGACGTTCGCCAATAGGCGTTCGCGTCAAAATCGTTCGACCATTCGATCGCTAAAATCGAACGATTTTCGTTCGAATCGAACGATCGAAGCCATTGGATTGAATGAAATCATTCGATCCAATGGCTTCAATCGTTCGATTCGAACGAAAATCGTTCGATCGAACGATTAAAATCCTTCGATCGTTCGAACGATTTTCGGATGTTCGAAGTTCGCGAACTGTTCGCATTTTTTGCCGGCGTTCGCGAACACATACACGGCGGTTCGCTACATCCCTAATAGTAATCCCTTAGTATAGTGATTACATAATTAGGGACCCATTTACTAAGGGTCGAAGTGAATTTTCAAATTAAAAAACTTAAAATTTCGAAGTTATTTTTCAGTACTTTGACCACCGAATAGGCCAAATTAGACTTTGACTTCAATTCGAAGTGAAAATACTTCACAAATTCGGGCATTCGAAAATCGAAGTACTGTCTCTTTAAAAAACTTCGACACCTCGCCACCTTAAACCTGCTGAATTGCTATGTTAGCCTATGGGGACCTCCTAGAACCTATAGCCAGTATTTGGCTAAGTTTTGAGAAGTCAAAAGATTTTTTTTTGTAAAATTTCTTTGTAAAATCGTACGATCTTAAAAATCCTTCGACTTCGAATGTTGAACTACCCTATTCAATGGTCGGATTTCAACGTTTTTTTCACTTCCAAATTCAACCCTTGATAAATCAGCCCCTGTGTAATTAGATCTAGTAATTTGAAATTAGATTAGTGTGGTCATTACATACTTTGTAATTAGATATAGTAATTTCATAATTAGATTAGTGTGATGATCAGATAGTAAGCTATTTTCATAATTGACATTTAAATGCAAAATGTATGTAAACACATAGTAAACGATTACATACTTACAAAATCAAGGGCTTTATAATAATTTAACAAAACACAGAGACCAGGGACAATGTTAAAAGAAATGAAACGCGTTTGAAAAATTTGGTAAACAGTGTGTAATAGACCAACCTTTTAATATTAGCCAAATGCTTTTGGCAATTCTTGATGCTTCTATTTTGACACCCAGCAGATTGCATTTCTGTCCATAAGACTGTTTTGCGATCCATGGAGGTACACTGGGATTCGTTTCCAAACAATTTGGGCCAGTGTCTAACTACATTATGTACTAATGCAGTGTTTTCTGCAAAAAAAAGGCAAAAGTCCTATGGCCCTTTTCACAAAATGCTACATTATTTGTAAGGAGTAGGGATGTAGCGAACCGCCGCCGATGTGTTCGCGAACGCCGTTCGCGAACACCGGCAAAAAATGCGGACAGTTCGCGAACAGTTCGCGAACTTCGAACATCCGAAAATCGTTCGATTCGAACGATCGAAGGATTTTAATCGTTCGATCGAAGGATTTTCGTTTGACTCGAACGATCGAAGCCATTGGATCGAATGATTTCATTCGATCCAATGGCTTCGATCGTTCGATTCGAACGAAAATCCTTCGATTTTAGCGGTCGAAGGAATCGAATGGTCGAACGATTTTTGTTCGAATCGAACGCGAACTCGTATTGGCGAACGTCGCGCGACATTCGCGAACATTCGGCGGACGCGAACAGTCGAAGTTCGCGCAAACTAGTTCGCCGGCGAACTGTTCGCTACATCCCTAGTAAGGAGTACTGTAGGAGGAGATGCTGCTGAACTTGGACTCTCCCCAGGGTCAGAAGTCTCATTAACAGTTGAAGAAGAAAAACTGTTTAAGGTTGTATTACTAGTTAAATAAGAAGATCTTTAAACCGTGCAGCAGGAGGAGTTTGGAAAATAGAGGATCTGTGTCCTTTTCTTGCTTCCTTGGACATTTGGAGAACTCTGGAAAAGGCACACGTCTTCCAGCAAGTTGAGCAGCATCCCAAAAAGGAAACCAGCTGCTCCTTATATACTATTTAATTACATTCCATTGGATGCTAGCACAACTGGCAAATTTCCCCACCAAAACAAGACGCTAGCGCAAGAACATTATATTTTTCACTCCAAAATGACAAAATAACGATACTGTCATACGCAAGCGACCATTCCCTAAAACGTACTTGTGCTCGTTAGTGAATTGGCCTATCTGTAGCGCAAACAACTGGCAAAGTTGTGTTAAGTATGGCAAAGTGGTCACTGGTGAATATCCACCTGTTAGTGAATTTTCCCCTATGTCTAGCCCCGTGCCAGATTTCAAAATTAAAAATAAATTATTTTGCACTTTTGAAAAACAGATTTCAGTGGGGAATTCTGCTGGAGCAGCTCCATTGAAAAAAAAAGAAAAAACATTTTCCTGTGAGATAATCCCTTTAATATTTTTAGTAGCCTTACTATATGTTGTCTCAAATGACCTTATCCAGAAACATCAGGTCCTACTCATTCAAGATAGTAGAACTCTTGCCTGTATTATATTGTTAACGTCTCTCCATATTGACTGAGGAATAACCGGATATTTTGAAGTATTTAGTCAGTTTAAATCACAAAGCCTCAGATTAGATTAAGGTGAATATTTTATCCATGCCTTTCTCTATCAAGAGGGACCTTTGTTGTTTGCAAAGAACAGCAGTACCTATCTTTGGCATCCATCAGAGCATCTATCTTTATCTACATAAAACTTAATTTCAACATTTAGGCAAATCATAGGAACATGCAGAATTCTTTAAATTTGGCCTGTGGTGGAATAGGTGATGTTTTTGTTTCTTTCAAATTCAACACAGGCTGTGTAAAAATGTACAGTTATTGCTGTGTAGCATACAGCAGAAGAACAATTTGTTCCCCAGAAGGCCAAACTTTCAGTACAAGTGAAGATATAATATTGTACACTAAAGTTAATGTCCTTCCGTTTTCTAAGTAATGCCATGGCTGACCTAAGAATGACACCATGTGCAGAATTTATCTAAATAGCAGTGGTTTGTGACGTTCAGCACTCTCTTTAGTAGCAATATATTTAAAGATATATAACTACATCATTACCATGTTGCGATATAGTTCTTTACTGTTCGTTACTAGGTTTTATTATTTATGAGGTAATATTTTTTTTATTCTCTGTAAACCTCTTGATACATTTAGATATTACAGCAGTCTAATATGTGGAATTCACAGCACTGTATAAGCCATAAAGGTGTAATGATTTCTAATTCAATATTCCCATCTTTGATGCTATATTTAGCAAAGTAAAAGATCTTTAAACTTTGTTAAAAGAAATAAAAGTATGACTAACCTTCACTGACTGAGAAAAATGCAAAATCTATCAAACATCTATTCTGCCTAAAGTGATAATGCTGCAACTGTCCATAATTACAAGTATTTCTCTATTTAGTGGGCAGTGCAATTTTTTATTATATCATTGCCTAGCAAATGGTAACCAAAACACAAAATAAGAATCCAGAGCCAATACAATAATAAACCACAGTAACAAATTTGTCCACAACTCCAATGAAGCTTTTATGAAATAATGCAGGATACAATTTTTTTATGAAACTGCATCTCTCAGTAAACTTACGGTAACTAAAGGTTCATTAATTACATTTTAGCTTAATCGCAGCAATATGATAGACAACGCCAAACTTGAATACAACAAATCTTTTATATAAGATTACTTGTATTCAAGTTTGGTGTTTAGTCTATCATATTGCTGTGATTGAGCCAAAATATAACTAATGAACCATTAGTTACTGTAAGTTTAATGTATATGTATATATATATATATATATATATATATATATATATATATATATATATATATATATATATATATATATACATATATATATATATACATATACACACACACACATATATAATACCTTAATAACCAAATAACAAAGTTGCCCCCTTTTTTCAATTCAGAGTATAATCAAAAAATGTAATTAAGAGACTTAACCTTGATCTAAAAGCAAATTTGTGGCTTAAACATGCACAGAGATGATTCACAAGGAAAATAATCCAATTTTCTATCTAAATAAAGTTGCAGCACATGAATGATTTTGAAGTGAACTCTTTGAACTGCATCTAATTTGCACAAAACTAAATAATTTTAATGAGTGCTGGTCTGCAAAAGTACAAAGCACAAAAGTGTGTGAAAGTCATGACAAATATAAACTGGTGACAGCCTTTTATTATTAATAATAATAATTACTGTTGAGCAAAACAAAAATAGCAGAACTGTTTGAAAAAAAGAACTGAACTATAGCAAATGTTCCCAGTTACAGCAAAAGAATTGGTTAGGGAAATTTGCCTTTAAAACACTATGGTAGCATGGCCAAATCTAAGCAGAAATAAATTTGTCCGAAAATTTAAAAGGGACTTTATAAGTATTAACAGATCAAACAAAAGGCAAACAAAATCACAGTTTACTTTTCAATTTGATAAATAAGAAAGAACATTTCTTTGGAATGAAGACTAGGCTCATAGCAAAATGAAGGCATTTGACTTTGATTTTTGCGTATTACCAGTATCAAAGCTGCAGACAAAACATGCTTTAAACAATTGCTTTTGCTAACATTTTCATTTCTATGCCACACAGTTTTACAGTAAAATAAATCAGGCCTTTTTTGGTATTTAGCAATGATATTGGTACAAAACTGTTCTATTGGCATTACTACTCCGCAAACATGCATCGAAATGTAGAGAAGTTAGGAAAATATATCTGGTCTAACCAGAAAGGTTTCTGACAATGTGAATCTTATATGAAACTGATAAAACTGCTTTGTTTAATTCAGAAACACTACTATTGTTTATATAAATAATAGGGCAGCTGTTCAAAGGAGAAATGGCTCCAGTTACACAGCAGAGAAGCTCTGTAGAACATAATGTTATCCACTATTTAACCTGTGCCATATAGCCGTTTTTCAATTTCCACCATTAGTATTCATCGGCTTATTTAAATGAACTATATACTATAGTAGTGTTTCTAAAGTAAACAGATCAGTTTAACCAGTGCAGGGCAATGATATACATGATATTTTGATTATTTTAAAACACTTTAATTTTTTGGTGTTACTGTTCCTTTAAGTGGCATATATCCCCAGATGGCTGGGCAATATGGTCAAAAACAGTCAAAATTCAGGATAAAATACATACTTTTTATGTCGCACCAGTATCAGGGGTAGTCCAAAATGATCAGATATGGTTATCAGATATGATGATTCATATTTTTTGGTAGGGATGCACCGAATCCAGGATTCGGTTCGGGATTCGGCCAGGATTCGGCCTTTTTCAGCAGGATTCGGATTCGGCCGATTCCTTCTGCCTGGCCGAACCGAATCCGAATCCTAATTTGCATATGTAAATTAGGGGCGGGGAGGGAAATCACGTGACTTTTTGTCACAAAACAAGGAAGTAAAAAATGTTTCCCCTTCCCATCCCTAATTTGCATATGCAAATTAGGGTTCGGATTCGGTTCGGTATTCGGCCGAATCTTTTGCAAAGGATTCGGGGGGTCGGCCGAATCCAAAAAAGTGGATTCGGTGCATCCCTAATTTTTGGGTCATTTAAGTTCAAAGAATGGTATACAAATATACTAGGGCTCATGTGCAAACATAAGTGTTACACTGCACAAGTATAGTTGCCAATTAGTTTTAATACAATTTGGCATTGCTTCAGGAAACCAAAAACTACACATAAAGCTAAGCCTATCAAGACATGTTTACATTTACATTTTTCATGCTTAATAAATCTGTAAAATTTGAAACTGTCATGCAAATTTGTGAATTTTAGAGCCAAAAAACTTGAATAGCAGTAAAAATTCAAATTTGAATGTTGATGTTGCTATACACGCCCCTTAATCTCCTAGGAACTTTACATTTTGGTCTTGAGGTAGAACACATTGCAGAACACACAGCCATTTGCTAAAGTGATGTGAAAAGGTGAAACATGAACTACATTGGTCCAAGAAACGAGCTGTGTAATCGTGTTACAATTCTGCTTGAATACTAGAGCTCCACAGAGTGTCCAGAGTGGTGATTGGCAAGGTGAACTGGGCAAAATGAAGATAGTACCAGGGTACACCTGAGACTCTAAGCAGAGGCATATATCTAACTCCCTATTTTAATACCTAATAAACCCTACTTTTAGCCCTAATATAACTGGTGAACTAGTTGATTTAGAGAATCTCATGGCTATGCACTCTACCTGGTGCTACTACCCCCATGCATTTCTACTCTGCTTGAGCACTGTCAGCTGTTTTGTTTTTGTTTGTTTTGTGCTTACAGCTATACCATACATCCAATCAATAAAAACCCTACAACCCCACAAAAAGGGCATGCCACCAAAAACTGCACTTCACCCAAAGGAAGGGGGTACAAAGGGGAAGACCACCAATCAAATTATTGAATAAACAGGTGAGTGTCACCTTGCCTGTATATGCAAAACCCAGAAAAAAGCCCTGTTAATGTGTTATTTGGCAAACTCTTCTGCACATCTTTTTTTCAACAATGAAACTTTGCGGGGGCTTCTAGCTGGTAGCTTGGCTTCACATAGGTGTCTTCTAATTGTAACAGTACTCACAGTAACTTTATACCTTCTTTGTTATTGCTATTGCTATTTTGGCTATTCTTCTATCCATTTGAAGGTCAGTTTTTCATTTTCTTCCATGTCTTTCAGGTTTTGGTTGCCATTTTATAGCATTTAAGATCATTTTAGATGAGCAGCCTATTATTTTCTGCACTTCTTTATATGTTTCCTCTCTCCAATCAAAATAGTAATCAAAGTACCTGTACTGTTCTTCTGAACAGTGTTTGGAACACACCATTTTACTCAAGTTTTCGGAGAGAAATGCACTATAACCAGCATGCACAGCATTTGCCTTCCATCCTTAAATAAGGGCAGTAATTGACACCTGTTTCTTCACAGAAAAAATTACCCCACTGATTGAATTTCACACTGCTATTATTATTTTGAACAATGCTCTTATGTAGAACAAGTCCCAATTAATGATTCAATTATACAGAATCAGCAGCATTCATGTCATGACTGTTGGGTCTGTTGGTTTTCTATTACTCTACTACACCTACTAGTACATTATTTGCCATGTAGAAATATCATTTCTACCAGAAACAGTGATTGGTCAGGTTAGTGATGTCACACTGCTATTATTCTGAACACAACTGTAACATAGCATTTGAGTTGGTTTTCTCATGTACTAGCTGCTTCTTTGATTACAAAGGCTGCTAACATTTTCATTTGTATTACTTTATACCCAATTAAAATGTTACAAACCAAGCACAATTATGCCACAAATATCACTCCAATGTGTGCTCTAATTGTTGGACAGTACTCTATGATTTCTTATCATATAAATTATGGACAACTTAATAAAGTCGATTTGATTTTTAATTTAAAAATCGTATTTTGTTATTGAAGTTCCACTTCAAGATGATCAGTGAATGTTTCATAAAAATGGTAGGACATTTTTTGATCTTTTTTTCTTTTATTAGATTCTTGGGATTTTGATGCCACATAGATGACAAAATCAATAACACTTTCTTCTACCCCAGGGCAACATTTTCTAAGAGTCTAACTCAGGCATGTCCAAAGTCAGGCCCGGGGGCCAAATGCGGCCCTTTTTCAAATTTACACCGGCCCTCAGCCTCCATCATGAAATTAATAATAATGTGGCCCTCATCACAGTGCAATCAGGTATCACGTAGCAGTAATATTTGTGCACATTAGTGAAATGATCTGACACTTGGTCTATACTGCTGCCTGTGTGCTGAAGGTGTTAGCAGTGCCGGGCCAGACCTCCCTCTCCTGATGTTTTTACAAAAAAAATAAATCCAGTGCCGTTCATGCATGCGCGCCGAGGGGGCACTGTTCGCTCATGCGCAACCATATGCATGCGCGCCGAGCCCATCATCACACTAGGGGGTGGAGGGGGGCCTTGGACAAAAGTCCCGGTGGGCCCCAGGGCCCCCAGTCCGACCCTGGGTGTTAGCAATAGACACGTACTGGCAGGGGCGATCCTGGCCCCTCGCCGCCTGAGGCAACAGCAGTTGCTGCTGCCCCCCTTCCCCCAGAAATTCGCTCTTAAAGTACCAGGAGCAGCATTTTTGCTGCCCTTGGTACCTAGTGGGGCGCTGCCGCCTGAAGCGACAGCCTCAACTTGCTTCATTGACGAAGCACCCCTGCGTACTGGCATGTAGTGGCGTGCTGCTCTCGCATACTTCTTTAGGGCTGAAGGTGCAATAGACATACTGACGTGCCAATACAGTAATGAAAGACATATGCGAGAGCAGCGCTTCACTACGTGCCATTACGTGTCTATTACTAACACCTTTAGCATACAGGCAGCAGTATAGATGATCATTTCACTATTTATTTGCCCAAATATTACTGCTACGCGATTCCTTGTTTAAATGAGTTAAATGATGTGAATGGTTCAAAGAAAATCAGGCTGAATAGTCGGCCCCCACACATTTTCAGCCCTTGTTGCAAAAAGTTTGGACACCCCTGGTCTAACTTAAAAGAACTTGATGCTTTGACAAAACACAACATCAAGGAAAGGAAATAATTAATTATAAGTATGTGAAGATGATGGGAAACTACAAAAAAGTGAAAGTGCCAGAACTTAAGGATGCAGCTCCCTCTCGAGCACATTTCATTTCTGACAATTTCTTTTCTGACAATTGCGTAAATTGCAATTAGCTTTCTACTTTGTAATAATTATTTTCTTTTGACACCTGCAGTTGTCCTTTGGCGTCTGTGCAACTCCATTTGATTTCTGCCATCATTATTCAAAATCGTATTTTCTTTTTGCTCCCTTGGCACACCATTTATCCAGCTTGCTGTTTTGGTTAATGCTCCTTTCAATGAACTCCCACAACACTCCCCAATCCAGAACTAATCTTCAGAAACAAATTAAGTTTGCTACTGTTAATATCAGAAGGAAAGTTAACATGAAATGTTCTCATTAATTAATTTCAAAAGTATATGCTGTTCTCTACTTTATTAAAATAATATTACATATATATATGTGTGTGTGTGTATGTATATATATATATATATATATATATATATATATATATATATTTATTCTGTTTTCTTGACTGAAATAAAAATGTCATACAGAACTATATGTTGAGGATCAACATCCAGTTACTACAGCCATTATACATTACATTTTTCGATAACTAAATATTTTAAAAAGATTTTTTTATTTTGCACAGCCTATATATTTAAACAGTTTTTACTCTGAGATGTTTCTTTAAAGGAACAGTAACACCAAAAAAATTAAAATGTTTTAAAGGAATGACAATATTATGTACTGTTGCCAAGCACTGGCAAAACTGGTGTGCTTGCTTCAAAAAAAACAACTAGAGTTTATATATCAAGCTGTTGTATAGCCATGGGGGCAGCCATTAAGCACAGAATACACAGTAGATAACAGGTACGTTCTGAAGAATCCCATTGTACTACTACAGAGCTTATCTGTTATCAGCTGTGTATCCTGTGCCTTTTTCACAATAATGCCTTTTTCTCCTTTTTCACAATAAAATGGCTGCCCCATGGCTACACAGCAGCTTGTTTATATAAACTATTGTAGAGTTACTAAAGCAAAAACATGTTTCAGTACAGGGAAACACTACATTATATTGTCATTCTTTTAAAACACTTTAATTGTTCTTTTTCCCCTCTTTCAATAGAAACTTCCCTATGACATTACATATTCAGAAGTTCTGGCATATTATCAGTGGATCCACAGCCTCACCCCAGTGGCAACCTCGATGCACTTTGATTTCTCCTCTTTTTGCCTTCATTTATTTATTTATTCTATACCACACCTGAAGTAGGGTTCTAAGTAGTCTTGAAAGCTTGTATTTTGTAATCTACTAAGTTGGCCAATTAAACATACAGCCTACTCTATATTTTCTGGTTTTGTCTAACAAAGTCTAGCACTCTGCTACTATGCTTATTTATGTACTCATGCCTGCCCCTCCAGAGACTTGGGGGAATGAGCTTGTAAGTAATGATGACATGCTTGGTGGGATATGATAGACAGAGTTAGGGTCAATAGCAGGCTGACTTTTAGTTAACCCACACATCACTAAAATTTATAGACTGATCTGCCCAATGGTGTGATAATGCAAATCCTAGATATGACTATGGAGAACCAATTGCTTGTTCAGTGATTCATTTATTCAGAATTGCACAACATGTTTCAGGCCTAGTGGCCCTTCCTCAGGTGCTAGTACAAATGAGGTGTGAGAATGCACCTTGCTGGGACTGAGCTTGCAGATCCCAACCATTCTGGATAACAGGTCCCATACCTGTAATAGTAAACAGTAACTTGTTCTTGATGGTAACTTAGTTGCATTAATCCATATTGGTGGCAAGTTTATTTAATGTTTTAACAAGTTTAAGCAGAAAAAATAAAGATTGCTTATCCAAAAAGCACAAGGTCCATTTCCATTTTTAAACAGTAACAGTAAACAGTAACTTGTTCTTGATGGTAACTTAGTTGCATTAATCCATATTGGTGGCAAGTTTATTTAATGTTTTAACAAGTTTAAGCAGAAAAAATAAAGATTGCTTATCCAAAAAGCACAAGGTCCATTTCCATTTTTAAACAGTAACAGTAACTTGTTCTTGATGGTAACTTAGTTGCATTAATCCATATTGGTGGCAAGTTTATTTAATGTTTTAACAAGTTTAAGCAGAAAAAATAAAGATTGCTTATCCAAAAAGCACAAGGTCCATTTCCATTTTTAAAAGCTGAAAAAAAAAACAAAAAAAAAAAAAAAAACTCAGATGTGTGTTTTTTTATTTATTGAAAAAACTTGAATCTGGGAAACTCTTAAAAATGTGGTTCCCAAATTGCCAATCGTTTTGATTCCCATGAACAACTGGAATGTAATTTAGAGGGCAAAATGCCCTAAACTTCTTGTATGCCAGTGTCCTAAATGGAATGTTTTATAAAAAGGATTTTTAAAAAAAATTGGCATTTGAAATGGCTACTTAGTAGACAGGGTAAAAAGCAATTATGTTCAAGTTTATTGCAAACAAGAAAAGCAACTATCACGGGTTTATAGAACTCTAATTTATCAACATGATAACTCTTTCCTTTACCGTCAGATTTTAATTTACACTAAGATAATTGGAATGTGTTAAAAAATGGTCTGCATCACCGAGATTCATCTAATAGTAAATTCTCTACATTATTGCTCAGGTAGGTCCCTAAAGACTATTTGCATCTTCTTGCCTTGCCATTGTTACACTAATTATGACTCCTGTGGCACTTCAATCTTGCTCGGCTGCATGCTAAAATACTTTACAGAATTCCTATTAACAGTAAGAAATTAAGTGACATAGCAAAGATTTATTGTTTCAATGAAAATAGTTATAATAACTCACAAAGGAGCTGGTTTAATAAAAAATATTTTTATTTATAATGAATAGCCTCTTTTGAGGCAAAATTATTTGTAGTAATTACTGTTGTATCAGGTTATTGCTAAAAATGTTTTGCAAGCCATTACAGCTCATTGGGGGTAATTCTTCCCCTGTATATGATTACATTTTTCATAATCTAATGAAGATTTAGTAAAAAAGCAGGGCAGCCCATCTAGGGATTATCCATTACAGTTCCATGAATACCCTTCATAACATCTAAAGTTCCACATAGATCTGCCTGTTCAAGTGATAAAACACTTTTTTAAAAAGTATTAAAGGTGTCCCAACAAGTCTTTTTTAAATAATCAACTCACCACTTCTTCACAATTCCAAAGGAATCTTTTGGACACCCAGAGACTGTTCATCATTCACATAGCACCTACCTCCAACTCACAATCTAATATCTCTACAGCATGACTTTGAACCTGCACCTGAAAGGCTTTTATAGCAAAGGTAATGGGTGCAGAATGAAAGACATTGGGTGTGTAAAACCTAGCTAAGGTGGATAGAGAGGACAAGTGGCTGCTTGGGAGAGACAGCATTATATAGGGCAAAGGTGACTAGGAGGGCATCTGTCTTCATACAGGTCTGGGTTCTATCAAAGTAGTACCTCACTGCCCTGTTTTCCACTTGAGAATAACTTATTCTTTAGGATTGGAGGGATGTGAGCATAGTTATGAAAGATTAAACTGCTCTTTTATGAAAAAGTAATTAAGATGGTAAGGTTCTAAAACCATTCTATCCAGGTGTGTAACCATCCAGGTTTCTTGCAAGGATGCTACAAAAATGCCATCTTCACCTCACAAGAAGGCACAGGTTCAAATGGTGGTTCCTGTAGTACTAAGAACTATGTTCAGATCCCAAGGTGGCACAGGGTTCCTGTATGGTGGCCTAGCTATGCATACACCTTAACGGAACTGGTAAATGTCCTTCTCTAGTCCACTTGTTTTGAAGTATTAACAAAAGAGCTGACACCCAACCTTAAGTGTAGACAGTGATAGGCCTTGATGAAAGACTTGAGTCAGAAATTCTACAATATGAACCGTAAACACAGGGTTCCTGTATGGTGGCCAATTCTACAATATGAACCGTAAAACAGCTTGCCAATCAAATTGTGTTTGACAGCACCAGGATAAGTACACCCTCCAGGTTTTATGGTACACTGGGAGAAGTCTTTGGAACACCACAGGTTGGTTTAAGCAGCCAAGCTGTTAAATGTAGTATCTGTTGGCTACAGTGTTTTATAGGTCCTTGTATGAGCTGCTCATGTTAAAGTGTAAGTCTCCATGGTTTTGCTAAACATGAGTATGGAAGGATGACTGCCCTTTCCTGTTTTAGCTTCAGAATGATGCATGGTAGCAACTCTGGATGAAAAGCACACTCTTTCTGGTTGATTTTCTGATGACTTAGATGACTTAGTTCAAGGACATTGATGGATATGGTTGTCACTTCCTGGGACCATGTGCCCTGTCACATGAGAGGTGGAAGGACCTCTCCCCAGCTTATCAGACTGTCGGCTGTAGTTATCACTGTCTATGGTGGTACTGACCAATGTCTGCCTGTGGATAGGTCTTGGGAGGGGGTCCACTATTGAAGCAAACTTTTGATGGCAGTGGAATGACTTGGGGCAGATTCAGTTTGTTGAAGAAATTATTCTGAAGCTGACTCATATGGAAGCCCCAAACAGAAGTGCCTCCAATGCTGCTACCATGTATCCCAACATCCAAAGACAGTGTTCTGCTGTTGTAAGGTCTTGTTCCCTCAAGGATAATGCAGTCAGTGCCAGTCTTTGTACTTTGTTTGGTGATAGGAAAATCATCTAATCTTTGGAATTGAAGATCAAGCCCACAAAGTGGATCTGTTGTGATTCAAATCCACAGTTGTTATGTAATGTAAATGCCAGACCAATGGTGGAGCCATAGTGCCCATCAGCCATCTGGCTATAACCACTGTAGTAGTGTGGGCCAAGAGGTCTGTGAAAATGTGTGTTTTCCCTTTAGGTTCTAAGATGAAAGCAAAAAGGGAAGTGTTATTAAACAGATAAGGGTTTCTCTGTTTAAATGTTTTAATTGCCAGATCCTGTAACCTATAGGGCGATGGAAGGAACAAGCAGGTCAGTTATTAAATTCTACAGATCCAGCTCAATATTGGAACCAGGGCCTGTATTTATACGGGGTGCCTATTTTTTTTTTAACCCTCCCCATCCTCTGCCACAGATTTCCATAGGAAATTCGGTGATGAAGCTGAGGGGGTGAGGGGTAGGGGGGCAGAGGAACACTGCAGAAGTGACGTCACACGCTGGGTTGCTGGCATCACTTCACGTGTGACGTCAGCGTGCACAACGTAGGAGCGTGTTTAGGTCCGAATCCTAGGGCCGCATCGGACCTAAATACAGCCCTGATTGAAACTCACTTTTCCAGGAAGGCTGTCCTGTAGAATGTACTGTTTCTATTTTTGCTGATGCAAAATTGTGCAGAACTATATGTACTGTACTGTCTTGCATAAAAAGGCATAAACTCAAGGGATGAAAACATAATTTTGCCTCTTTACAGGTCCATAGTAAGGCCTCACCTGGAATATGAATATATATATATATATATATATATATATATATATATATATATATATATATATATATATAAAATCTGTAGAAGGAGAGCTGTTGCACGCAAGGGACTCTTGTCTGAAGGTGAAAAAAATATATACATTTTATTTAGATCTACGTTTCGACCCTCAATGGGGCCTTTATCAAGATACATACAACTGGTTTATCCCACACATTTATAGCCACATACGTGCACCTCCCTCCACAAGCCACCCCTACCAGAAAGTGTCCAATTTCAAGCCAACAAGTCCCATGATCCTCATTGGGACGGTGATCAGTGCTGCCACCTAGGGGTAAAAACATAAAAATATCCCAAAATGTATAAAAATGAGTATTTAAATTTAACAAATAAAAACAAATTCAACGTTCATCTAAATAGGATGCATAAGGGAAGAATCTTAACGATATTTTGATGCCCACAGACCCTTTAAAATGCTATAATGTGTCCCCCTTACGTTTGGCGCCACTTAAAAATGGATGCTACAGATGTGCAGGTTGCACAACCTGTAGGAACATGATTACAGGCAAATATTTTTATCATCCACACACAGGCAGGCAGATAGAAATCAGACACCGCATAACATGCACTACTACACATGTAATCTATATCATAATATGTCCATGCGGACTAACCTATGTAGGTAAAACCCAAAATACCATCCGGGAACGTATGGGAAACCACAGGTCATCCCTGAGGGCAGCCTTTGAAAAAGGACACACCGACATCCCCCTATATAAACATTATTTAGAAAAGGGTCATGGTCCTCCAACTTTCCGTTTTATGGGTATAGATACCATCCCCATTCCAAGAAGAGGAGGCGATCGTTGACGCCTATTATTACAAAAAGAAACATTTTGGATTAAGAAACAATACCGTTTCCCCTAAGGGTCTAAATGAATATTGTTCTTATGCATCCTATTTAGATGAACGTTGAATTTGTTTTTATTTGTTAAATTTAAATACAAATTTTTATACATTTTGGGATATTTTTATGTTTTTACCCCTAGGTGGCAGCACTGATCACTGTCCCAATGAGGATCATGGGACTTGAAATTGGACACTTTCTGGTAGGGGTGGCTGGTGGAGGGAGGTGCACGTATGTGGCTATAAATGTGTGGGATAAACCAGTTGTATGTATCTTGATAAAGGCCCCATTGAGGGTCGAAACGTCGATCTAAATAAAATTTATATATTTTTTCACCTTCAGACAAGAGTCCCTTGCGTGCAACAGCTCTCCTTCTACAGATTTTAGATATATATATTCTGTTGGCACCAGGGCATTACCTTCTTTTGAAGTGTGTGCAACAGTCTTACAATTTATATATATATATATATATATATATATATATATATATATATATATATATATATATATATATATATATATATATACACACACACACACACACACATACAGTATACACAGTATAACCCCCAATTTACGTCCCTGGATTTAACTTTTTCTCTCATTTTATGTTTTTTTCCTGTGGTCCCATCAGTTATCTGTGCATTTCTATGGTGTCTATTCCCGGGTTTTATGTATCAAAAAACCTGTTAAATTCAGTGTTTATACATATATTACTTGTAAAATGTCTATGTGGCCGCATGTGTATTGTGACACGCTGATGGAGAGGAGCTGTGTTGAAGGTGCAGAAGGGACCTGGGCACAAGAGCATTACAGGAAGGGAACCGGCTGTTGTATTGAAGAAGGAGGGGGTGCGAGAAAGACAAGGCAGTAAGAAGCCATTTAGGAAACAGGCTGGCTAAAGTTAGAGAAATAGAGAACCCGTTGTGAGTAGAAAATAGAATTGCTACTTTTATGGAGAAGGGGGGTTGGGGAGAAAAGTGTTAGAAGCAGCCTGCAGAGGCAAGCTGAAGGGAGCGGGGAACAAGACCATAAGAAGTGGCTGCTGTGTAAGAGAAGGTGTGGAAAGAAGCAGTCCGAAGCAGAGAAAGTGACCAGGGCACAAGACTGGTGAAGGAAGGCATGAGGGTGGTGAAATATCTTTACTTTGCTGCCGAAGCATGATAAATAGCTTAGCTAGTAACGATGTTACACATTTCCAGGGATGGGCGAATTTGACCCGTTTCGTCTTGCCAAAAATTCGCCGCCAGCGAAATGTCGCAGACGGCCATTAAAGTCTATCGGCGTCAAAAAAATTTTTGTCACGCGTCTTTTTTTTTTGACCCACGTCTCCATACAAGTCTATGGGCGTCATTTTTTCGGCGAAACGAGGCGAAAAATTCGCCCATCCCTACACATTTCAGTGTCCTAAACAAGTTTCCCATTGAACTGAACAAAAAATACCCAAGTGCTACTAAGATGAACATTATCAATAGTTTTCCCAGGGAGAATGAGTGCACACTGGGAACCTTTAAATAGGTTATTTTAAAACCATAATTTTATTTAATTAAAAACAGGCCGGCGCTTCGGTCCACCTCTAGGACCTTTTTCAAGACGATATACGTACATATATATATATATACATACATACATATATACATACATACATATACACACATTTAAATCCAGTTGAAAAAAGTAAAAGTCCAAACGAAATCCAGTATCCACACACACACCCCTCCATACCCTCACAGAAATTATGTATACCTATACCTATACTAAATATAGAATTCAAAATAGAATATCAAAATAGACTTTGATATTATGTCTGTCCAAGAAATCATCAAAGCCACTCTTAAAAGCATTAACAGAATCAGCCATCACAACATCATCCGGCAGTGCATTCCACAACCTCACTGTGAAGAACCACCTACACTGCTTCAAATGAAAGTTCTTTTCCTCTAGTCTGAAGGGGTGGCCTCTGGTGCAGTGATAGGCTTATGCATATAGGCTGCTCAGCTAAAAGGAAAACGATCATTCACATGGATAGAAGAATAGCCAAAATGGCAAAGAAGACCTGCAAAGTCCCATAGTTGAAAAAAAAGACATTCTAAAGCGGCTGCAATTTGCCAAACATATTGACTGGCTTAACAAGAAATGGTGCAACATAAAGTGGACTGATGAAAGCAAGATTGTACTTTTTAGGTCTAGGGGCCACAACAGTTTGAAAGAAGACCCCCAAACACTGAATTCAAGCCTCAGAACACTGTGAAGACAGTGAAGCATGGTGGAACGAGCATCATATTAAGGGGATATTTCTAATACTATGGTGGTGGGCATATTTATCACATAAATTGTAACAGGTGCCAGAATTTGGTCAACTCCATGCAACACAGATGTGCAACAGTTCCTAGAAACAGTTTGGAAAAGCCTAATATTCCCACTTTCTGTAAAAGAATAATACAAATGTGATACATTTTTCTTCATGTTTTGATTTGGAATAGAATGTGCAGTATATGCTTAGATTCAACGTTGCATTTTTTTAAATAACCTCTATTAATTTTTCTAGGGTATATTATTTCACAAAAGGACTTAATGATGGAGCTAGCCAAGGTTCAGGCCATTTTAGACTGGGTGCAACCCCTTTCTTTGCAAGTCATTCAAAGATTCTTTATTAATAATGTTTCAACTCTGGTTGCTCTGCATTCTGCCCTTGCCAAGAGGGCAGATCCTAGTATTTGGCCTGAAGAGGCTGTGAGGGCTTATGAGGGCTTATGAACAATTGCTGCTCTGCTCCAGTGCCCCAGCATCCAGATTCTACTTATCCTTTCCTGGTAGATTGGTCTACGAGCAGTTTTATCAAAGTGACACATTGTTAACAGTAAAACAGTAACAGTAAAATCCATCCTTGTGCCTTCTTTTCAAGGAAGTTCTCTCCTATGGAGCTTAATTGTATTAGTAACAGAGACTTGCTAGCTATTAAGTGGGTGTTCTATGAGTGGAGACATCTTTCAGAGGGTGCTAAACATTTAGTTACAGTGTTTACTAATCATAAATCTCTTGTCTATTGAGTCTGTTAAGCACTTAATTCCTAAACAGGACAGGTGGACATTATTTTTTACCTGCTTCAACTCTATCATAACTTACAGACCCAGGGAAATGAATGCTAAATCAGATATTTTCCAGAAGTTTCTTCTCTAATCCTTGGGAGAGGTCTGAACCCTCCTTGTCTGAAGCCCAGGTTAATCAACCTCCGGGCAAACTCTTTGCTCCGGAAAACCTTTGTGAGGCAGTTTTGTTTGAGCCTTCTTTTCAAGGAAGTTTTCTCCTATGGAGCTTAATTATGATATTAGTAACAGAGACTTGCTAGCTATTAAGTGGGTGTTCTATGAGTGGAGACATCTTTCAGAGGGTGCTAAACATTTAGTTACAGTGTTTACTAATCATAAATCTCTTGTCTATTGAGTCTGTTAAGTACTTAATTCCTAAACAGGACAGGTGGACATTATTTTTTACCTGCTTCAACTCTATCATAACTTACAGACCCTGGGAAATGAATGCTAAATCAGATATTTTCCAGAAGTTTCTTCTCTAATCCTTGGGAGAGGTCTGAACCCTCCTTGTCTGAAGCCCAGGTTAATCAACCTCCGGGCAAACTCTTTGCTCCGGAAAACCTTTGTGAGGCAGTTTTGTTTGAGACTCATGATTCCAGGGTAGCTGGGCATCCGGTCCGAATTAAAACCTGTTTTCTTCTGTCCTGCACACTCTGGTGCCAACATTAAGGATGTTGGTAATTGTATTGATTCTTGTCCAGTTTGTCAATTTTCAAAACCATCCAGGTCCTTCCCTCAGGGGCTGGTGCAGTTGTTTCCTATTCCAGAAAAACCATGGATTCACATTTGCATGGATTTCATTGTGGAATTACCTCCCTTTTGAATACTGTTACATGGATGTTATTGGATGGGTTTAGTAAAATGTGTAATTTTATTCTCCTTCCCATCCTTCTCTCTGCTAAGTCTCTTGCTCTTCCTATTTAATATATTTACAGTAAGCTTCATTGGGCTGAACATTGTTTCTGATAGGCGGGTTCAATTTGTTTCAAGGTAATTATGGGCAATGATTTGTCTTTTTCCTCTGCATATCATCCACAAACTAATGGCCAGATGGAAAGGACAAATCAATCATTGAAGCAATAACTCCAGTAATCAATCACAATGGGCAAATGTTCTATGCGCTGAGTTTGCATTCAGTAATGCTACTCATTCCTCCACTGGGTAATCTCCGTTCTTTACTGCTTTTGGTTATCATTCTAGAGCCTTTTTATCTGGTCATCCCTCAGTTGTTCCAACTCTTTGGTTGACCACTTTTCTAAGATTTAGCAAAAGGTTTAGAACTATTTGTCTTCAGCGGTAGCTGCTCTATTGAGAGCCTCAGTATTAGGTTGGTCTGGCTATCTTCCAATAATATTCCATTGAAAGTTCCTTCTGCCAAGTTAGAACCCAGCATTTCCTCCCAAACTCAAAATTTCTAATGTTTCATTGGCCAGAATTCCAATCCTCCTCTGATTTCTTTTGAAGAACAGCCTGAAATTTGATACAGAGGTTAGTGGATTTTCTACTTTCCAGAGGTAACATGCAATTCTTGGTACACTGGAAAGGTTATGGTCTTGAGAAGAGATCTTGGGTCCTTGCCTTAAGCTAGCCATACATGGGCAGATAAAAGCTGCCGAAAGACCAAGTCAGCAGCTTATTGGCCTGTGTATGGGGCCCTCCGATGGGCTTCCCCGACCATCGAACCAACCTTTGCCCGACTACTGACTACCCTTCTGGATTCTGATTCTGTACTGTGGTGACAGACTGGTTACTGACCCTGGCCTGTTTCGGAACTATGCTTACACTTTCCCCATTCCTCCTGTCACATGTTCTGGTACCCTTGCCTGCCCAGAACCCTCACCTTGGTTCTCTCAATTTAAGACCTGGCAGCATCCGAATAGCTCCTCCTGACGTGAAAAGTTGACTGTTCGAGGCATGACCGGAATCATGGCGTTTGTTATGGGATACCGAACGTTACAGTCAGAGACAAAAAAAAACAAGGAATCATGATAAGGTACAACAAATATTGGAATTTAATGGTTCCAGAGCCTCTTGAAAACATATTTTTCCAGTAAAGAGATCCAGTTCTCCCTCTTAACAATGTAGAGCCAGAAAAACACACTACACTACTACATTGCTCCGTACTATCATTTAGATATGATCCCTGGATAAAGACACAACAGTTAAATAATTTAATATTTAAAATGTATTAAAAAGCAGATAATGTGGCAATATAGCATGAAAAATACTGCATCAGTTAAAACTTGATTTGATAGTTAATGGAAATCTAGAATGCACTGACTAGCCATTTAATTTGCTATTTAGTATTCTAATAATTCAAAAGATCATGTGTCAAAATGAGACAATAATTAGATGAATGCTGAAATATATTTATATATAAGCTAGGGATAATGCACAGCGTCAAAACAAATACATCAGAAAGTAGACTATGTTTGGTAATAAAAAAATGACCTGATTTTGGGAAAGATGTGAATAGTATTCAACCATAAATAATAAAGACTTAATTTCAAGGTTTTAAAATTAGTCATTGTTTTTAACGTTACACTAAAATATTTATAAGTTTATAGATCACCGTGTATTTAATTTTGACTCTTGGGTTTATTAAGGCGACAAATAATGTCCTCGTAATCATTCATCATTTAGAAACATGAGGCTTATGTTATAGATTGTATCTTCAATTTACAGAATTGGTTACAGGCATTATTAGCATTTGTATATCTTATAAAGAAAGAAGATCTTTGTTCGTCATATACCTATTTAAGTGGACAAATTCCCCATGGATACTATTAGATTTATTAAAATAGATCAAAAGAAAATGGGATTATAACCATTCAAAGAAATGCAGAGGATTCTTTCCATTAGCCAAATAATGCAAATGTGTTAGATTATTTTCAAATATGAATAGAATAAGCTAGCCAAGTAAAGGTTGTACTCAACAGCAAAAAAACAAACTTCCTAAAAATGGCCTCTTTAAAAGATTCTACTACTCAACATAGCTTTTTTATGCCAACCATATCAGAGTAAAGTAAAGTGTATGATCTACAGTATAAACTGATTTTTTTATTTCACCATTTAGTAAATTTATTTTTTCATGATTTTGCAAATTTTTTATTGAAGTGCATAATACCAGGAAAATGCACATTGGTCCTGCAGCTAAACAGTATTTTTCACATTTTATTTGCCTTGAAAAAAAAATACTTGGAAAGAATGACAAATACAAGAAAATTCATTAAATGTGTTTTTCAAATTGTTTAATAAGATTCTAATTTTATTACAAGTTTGTTGATCTCATTCACCATTTCAGTTTGAAAAATTTTTTTGATAAATTTTGGTCTTTTTTTCCAAATTTGAGTTTTTTTCGAGTTTTTACAAACTCCCATTTACGCTAAATTCGACCCTTGGTAAATATGCCCCTTAATCAGCTGGTTTCTGCTACATGGTTTCAGAATGAGCGAAGCAAAGAAAATTAACAGTCATATTAATATGGCTGCAAATAGCAATTATATTCACAAATATCCTAATAAATAAAAAACCTAAAACAGATTTGTCTTTGTGCAAATACCTATATTAACTATTCTCTACTAAATTGTTTTTAAAGCAGTACATGCTCTTGGTGGCTATATGACTGTTTAATACTGTTCTTTAATTCAACTTGCATATGACCTCAATTAGACACATGTAAACAAAAATCACATTATTCCAATCTTTTTCAATGAATTAAAATCGCAATCATTGTAATAAGCTGGGGGAAAACTAAAGTTGCTTAAAATCTTTAAAAAAGCATGGCAGTTTTTACATTCTAAATGTTTACAATCTAAATGTTACTAAATGTTACAAGTTTTTTAAAAATCCTTAAGTATATTCACAGTTGTGAATTGTATTGAATGGTTGACAAAATGCAATCTTCGAATTGATAAATCTGCCCCTTAGAGTATCTTAAAAACATTACCATTACAAATGAGTTTTGGCAAGTATCATGGCAGGGTAAAGTTTTTTCCCATTGAAACAACTCTATATAGAGATGCAAATGACTTGTAGGCTGATTTACCAGTTATTGTTTTGAAAAAAAATTTGATTTAAAAATACCCTGACATTTTTTGCATAGCTTGGACAATAAGCATCAAAGAGATGCACTTATTTATTAAAATGTTTAATGCCAAAGTTTGTAGTAAAGGGTTCTGAGGAATTCAAGACAGCAACTTCTGATAACCAACAAAGCAACTTTGAGTGGGTAGGTTCTATCCATTCGCCGTATGGAGGTTATCCATTGGTGAATACATGTCATGGGTGACTAGAAAATTGTGTTGAACACTTTATACAGAACTGGTGAATGGGGTTGTATGATTTTCATGTTGGCAAAATCCTTAGACCTCAGAAAGTGAGTATCAAAGACTTTATGATAATTATAAACAGATGTGTTATATTTGTAAGAGCACCACAATGATTTCAGTCTTTGACGTGTCAAGATTGCTGAAAATATAGAACCTACTTTTCTTTATTTCTATTTAAATTTAATGACAATACAGATCATGTGTCAGTGAAGCTTAAAAGTCAACGGAGGATGTAAAAAAGTCATAACTGGAAACATTTACAAAATGCAAATAATTTGCCCTTTGTGCAAATTTAAAAACCCATTCACCATTGGGAAAAATAATTGCAGCATTGTGAGGTGAATGTAAAAAAAACTTCATAAAAAAAAACACTTTTAAACAGGTAATAAAACATGTGGCATGTGCAATTACCAAAAACAATGTAATAAGAATATTATATTGCACAATTAATTTTGTTCATTTATGTGCATGTTTTACTACACCTCTACATAAATTTGCAGTCATATTAATGCAAAATACATCAATTTATCAGAAACCGTTTAAGCATATGTTGTTGTGGCTGGACAGCCATTCTTTTATGCTTTAATGATTTTAATAAACATCATGACACGAATGGTTTAAAAGTCAAGGTACCTATTTAAAATGGGAGATTTACTTTTTTTTTTTATTAATTTTGACAATTTAAATGTTTCTATAAAAATGAGAAATCATGTGTGAAAAGACATAGCACAATAAGTAGAGGTGTGTTTTTTTTCAACTTATGTCAATAAGTAGGCAATACTTCTTTCTGGGAGCCAGTACCATGGTTTACACCATAGCCTGTAATGTCTGTTGAAGACCATTTTGTAGGTATTATTAAGTTGTAATTACTATTGTGTGATTATTGCTAATATATGAAAAAATAGATTACAGACTAGCAGTTGTTTTCAGTTTGAAAAAAAGTTACAATCATTATGCCACTGGAAATTTGCATTAGCCAAATGCAGGCAGAGAGAAGATACGTAATTCAAACAAATAACATTTGTGAATTAGCATGTTGCATCAATATATGTGATTATTACAAAGAGGTGTTCAATATGGCAGCTGCTTTCAGTAAATACAGGATAAGTCAGATTTACAGCAGAAAATATGGACAAGCTTAAAAATTAATTTTTAACTTATATCTACATATTTAAGCAACTGGTAAACCAACTAGCATTGCTAAATATAAAGGAAAAGCAGGCTCACTTCATTACGCTATACTTTAATCTAGTTTCATCATAAAATACAATTACTGAGAGGAACACTTATCAAAAATAGAGAAGGACAAAACATAGTAATATGCTATAATGTAAACAAAGCTCATTTGTACTAGCTGTGAAGATAAATATGTATTTGTGCTCACCTATGATAACAATGTAAGTTGCTGGCAAAGTAGTTAAGGCAAACTTATTTACCACATTAATTAAATGGTCTATTTAACATGGAATATCAATTCTCTAATCACATCTCAGCTGAACTTCTTATTTCAATTAACAACTCTGAAGTCTTCCAACAGAGATCCAACTGCTCTAGGATCATTAAGAACATTTTCATTATCTGTCAAATGAGGGAGTAAAAGGCAAAAACTGCAAGCACTCTCAGGAGTAGGCCTCTACCCTACTTAAGAGATGATTAGGGAGAAAGCAGCAGTAACTCATTAGTTGCTATGCAATGAAAAGACCTCCAATGAAATAAGAATTGCAAACAAAGAAAAAAAAAGGTGTTCCATGCAAAATGAACTCAAGGACAACTTGCCCTTTTCTGTAAAGGCGAAATTTGAGAAGCATAATAAAATGAAAAACAGGGACAATTACATTACATAAAAAATATACAAATAAGGGGGTAAAGGAGGTCAGGTACTTGTAAATTATTTATTCTGAAATAATATGCTCCTGTATAAATGTTTGCATTTATGTCAATGTACTGGGTGTATATGTGTAAAAGATTTAGAGAAAATGTTGCTAAATGGTCTCAACATAATCAACATAATATTTTAGTGCAAAATGAAGTAAAGGAACCTATTTCATCATTCTTAATGTGTTCAATCAACTATGTTGAAGCACCATTTTAAAGTGGACCCGTCACCTACACACAAAAAACTGCATAATGAAAGTCCTTTCCAAATTAAATATGGAACCCCCAAATTTTTTTTCATTAAAACATCCATACCTGTTATAAAGGTGTTTAAATATCTAAACTGTCAATCAAATATTACCTGCCCCGCCTCTATGCCCGTGGCATAGAGGAGGGGCAGTCAATTACTTTCACTTTCCATTCAGCACTTCCTAGATGTCACTGCTCTCCTCACATTCCCCCTTCCCTCCTCAGGCTCTATAATTGTGTAGGGCACTGCACATGGACATTAGGTCCCTCATTCTGGCTCATACACAAGATTGTGGGGTGATACACAATTTCCCTTAATAACCCTGTCCACAAAATGGCAGCTGCCTGCTTGCTGTGATTGTATAATTCCAAAACAGAATGAAACAAAATTTAAATAATACAGTGTAAGTAAAGTTTATTTTGCTCAACTAACATGATGGAATAGAATTTGAAATGATTTCCCCTTTAAGGTCCCCTTTAAGTATTTATAATGATGAAGAGTCATATGATATACAATAGGTTTTTGATCTACTAAACCAGTTATTCAAAAATATTCAAACAGTGCAAGGTTTACAACAAAATATATACAGTAATATGAAATGTTTGGGAACCCCTCTTAATTCAGTTTTGTTTATCATTGGCTGGACTTTCAAAGTAGCAACTTCCTTTTAAAGGAGAAGGAAAGCTACAGAGGCATTTTATTGCCAATAGATTAGCTGCAATAGTGCAAGCTAGAATGCTATATTTATTCTGTATAATGTTTTACCATACCTGTAAAAAGCTCTAGAAATTCTCTGTTTGTTTAGGATAGGAGCTGCAGTATTAACATGGTGTGACATCACTTCCTGCCTGAGTCTCTCCCTGCTCTGGGTTCAGATTACAGCAGAGAAGGGAGGGGGGGGAGAGGAGCAAACTGAGCATGCTCTTGCCCAGGGCAATCAGGTTTAAGCTGAAGGCAGGAAGTCTGATACAGAAGCCCATGTGTACACAATAGAAGGAAAGAAATGCAGTGTTTCTTTTGACAAGGGACTCAGAGCAACACTACTTTGGGGTTTTACTGGTGTATTTAGATGGACCTTTCTGATTAGGCTTACTTAGTTTTAACCTTTCCTTCTCCTTTAATATATAACATGCCTCATGGAAACAGTTGTGTTTCAGCAGTAACAAAGTTTATTGGATTAACAGAAAATATGCAATAAGCATCATAACAAAATTAGACAGGTGCATAAATTTGGGCACCCCAACAGAGATATTACATCAATACTTAGTTGAGCCTCCTTTTGCAAATGCAACAGCCTCTAGACACCTCCTATAGCCTTTGAGGAGTGTCTGGATTCTGTTTGGCAGTATTTTTGACCAATTGTCCATACAAAATCTCCCCAGTCCCTGAACTAGCCACACAGTCCCACGGCATGATGGAACCTCCACCAAATTTGACAGTATGTAGCAGGTGTTTTTGTTCAAATGCAGTGTTCTTCTTCCGCCATGCAAATCGCTTTTTGTTATGACCAAATAACTAAATTTTTGTCTCATCAGTCCAAAGCACTTTGTTCCAAAATGAAGGTGGCTTGTCACATACAACAAGTGACTGTTTGTGGTGTGAGTGCAGAAAGGGCTTCTTTCTCATCCCCCTGCCTACAGATGTTCTTTGTGCAAATTGCGCTGAATTGTAGAACCCCGTACATATACATCATCTGCAGCAATATGTTCTTGCAGGTTATTGACAGTGATTCTCTCTATATGCCACTCCTATATTTTCCATGATATTCAAGTCGGGGGTCTATGACAGCCATTCCAGAATATTGTACTTCTCCCTCTGCATAAATGCCTTTGTAGATTTCGAAGTGTGTTTAGGGTCATTGTCTTGTTGGAATATCCAACCCCTGCAAAACTTCAACTTTAATTTTAACTTCAACTTTGTGACTGATGTTTGAACATTATACTGAAGAATGCTTTGATATTGGGTTAAATTCATCCGATCCTCAACTTTAACAAGGACCCCAGTCCCTGAAAGTCACACAGCCCCACAGCATGATGGAACCTCCAACAAATCTGACAGTAGGTATCAGGTGTTTTTCTTGGAATGCGGTGTTCTTCCGCAATGCAAAGCGATTTTTGTTATGACCAAATAACTCAGTTTTTGTCTTATCAGTCCAAAGCACTTTGTTCCAAAATGACTGTGGCTTGTCTAAATAAGCTTTTGCATATAACAAGTGACTCTGTGGCTTAAGTGCAGAAAGGGCTTCTTTCTCATCCCCCTGCCTACAGATGTTCTTTGTGCAAATTGCGCTGAATTGTAGAACCCCGTACATATACACCATCTGCAGCAATATGTTCTTGCAGGTTATTGACAGTGATTCTCTCTATATGCCACTCCTATATTTTTCTTGGCCTGCCAGACCTGGGCCTGTGGTCTTCCATTTCCTGATTCCATTTCTTACAGTTGCAACTGACAGTTTAAACCTCTGATATAACTTTTTGTAGCCTTCCCCTAAATCATGATACTGAACAATCTTTGTTTTCAGATCTTTTAAGAGTTGCTTTGAGGATCCCTCGCTGTCACTCTTCAGAGGAGAGTCAAACATAAGCACAACTTGCAATTGGCTACTTTAAATACCTTTTCTCATGATTGGACAATTTGGTGTTGCCAGTAATCAGTATTGAGTAGTAACATGCATTCAAATTAGCAAAATTGCACAGCCAGTTTTTGATTTAATTTCATACAACTAAATACATCTTCACTAAAAATCTTTGTTCAGAAAACACCCCAGTACTCCTGTTTCTGGGAAATTAAAGAAATACCACTTATCTTTTTTGTTGAAAGTGGAGTAAATTATTATGCAGGCTGAGAGGGATTCCCAAACTTTTTCATATGACTGTTTTATAGACTTGGACCAGCAAAAATTCATTTTATAGAAGTAACAATTGTATTATTATTTGTCGTTACATTTGTCAATAAGGGAATACCTAAGCAGCACTGTACAAATAAAATCTCTCTCTATGCTACATATATTGTATTGTTATGTTCAACAAGTGCAGAGACAACACACAATTGTATTAATGCTCATACTAACAAATATTACTTTAAACATTGGTCCCTAAATGAAACAAATTAAAAAATCATAGTAGTGCTTAACTTACCCATATAGTCACCAAGAAAGACCACAAAGAAAGGAGTGACAAGATCGTTAATACCCTGAACATATCCACTGGCTGGATGTCGAATAGCCCATATAAATAAACTTCTTTCAAAAACCTGGAAAACACAAGAGAACCTATATATCACATCTGATATATAGTATCTAGTAATTATACTCCCAATTTTATTTTTTGAATAGGCGGTTTGTGCATTATTTTACAGCATCTATAAAATGTCCAATACTTCCGGTATAAGGCAGACAACCTGCTTGTCTCCTCGCAGCGAGAATAAAACTCATCACATTCCTCTGAACCCTAAATGTCCTTGGCAGATTTTTCTAACAATTATTTATATATATATATATATATATATATATATATATATATTTATATATATATATTTTTTTCCTTTTTTTTTCTTTTTACATTTTGATTTTGCTATTCATGTTTTCCCCACATTGCTAAAGAAATTGAACAAAGGCTAACTATTCGTTTCTGAATTTGTAAATTGAAATCATATTTTGCTCATTTTGCTGATACGAATAAAGAACAAATGCACTGCTGACATTGCTTAGATTTGTATTTAACATTCCATGGCGTGTGGAAAAAAAGATACCACATTCCTTCTATTACATTTCCAAAAGTGTTCCCTGACTTACAGGGGTATTTAATATTTGAATGATACTGTAATGAAGTACTCATACTGATTTGCATTAGCTTTCTGTTTAAAATGTCAGGCTAGTTCGACACAGATCCAGTAAAATATGAACAACAAATAACTTTCTATTCAAAGTTTAATAATGCTGCAAGTAAATGGTAAAAGTTCTTTCTCTACATGAGTTCTGCCTAAATTACAAAGTATCTGCGGATTCAAGTGCATACTAAGCACTTTCACAAATGCAGCCAAAGAAATATGAATGTTTCTTCCTGCAAGAGGTAAGTTTACTCTCGCAATATACTGGGTAATTTTTGGAGACCTTTAAAAAAGAAAACAAAGGATACAAAACTACAAAAATGAACTTATTTCTAGTAAAAAAAAAAAAAATACTAAAGGCTACAAAACTCAGCATATGAATATACTTTGTTTTCAGGAGAAAAACTTGATTTGTACAAATCGAATACTATTACAATTTTCATGTCGGAACCATTCGATAGAATATTAGACATTCAAATTTTTTCTTAAATAACCTCCCAGTCAAATTGTGAGTATATACATGAATTAGAAATTCAACCTTTGATAAATAGGCCTCTAAATCTGTTGAAAATAGTACCTTCAGTATGTAACTCATAAACCAACAACAGAAAAATCTCTGCTGAATCCCAAAAGGAGCACCCTTCAAGGAATGTTTTAAAGGAACAGTTCAGTGTAAAAATAAAAACTGGTTAAATAGATAGGCTGTGCAAAATAAAAAAAAAATTCTAATATAGTTAGTTAACCAAAAATATAATCTATAAAGGCTGGAGTGAAGGGATATCTAACACAATAGAATCCAACTATTAAGCTGGCCATAGACGCACAGATCCTATCGTATGAATCGAAGATTCATACCATTTTCGGATCGTGTGTGGAGAGCGCCGACATCTTTCGTCCGGCGGAGATCGGTCGTTTGGTCGATCGGACAGGTTTGATTTTGACACGACCGATCCCACCAGAGCCCATTGCACATCGTAATCGGATAGTTTGGCCATAAGGCCAAACGTTCAGATTACCCCCAATATAGCCATGCTTGTTAATGGCATATCGGGGAAAGATCCGCTCATTTGGTGATGTCGCCAAACTAGCAGATCTTTGCGTCCATGGCCACCTTTAGTTAGTCAGGAACTTTAAGGGTGGCCACATGGGCCATAACTGTTCAGTGAGTTTGTAATTGATCCTTAGCATTCAGCTCAGATTCAAAAGCAAACAGTTATGACCCACATGGCCCCCCTCAAGTCACTTACTGGTTACTGCCTAGTAACCAAAATTTGTAGCAGTTAAAACACAATAACTGATAAATTCCATTACATATTCATACCTCCTTTTTTTACAACAACAAAATCTAAGTTAAGTGCACTAAAGATGGCATCCTATGTAAAACATGTGGAAAAACTTAATAAACCCTCCTATAATATCATTTTGTCATAGACCACAACTTCTGGCATCATTTACCTTTTAGATGAATGTAAATAGTTGAAGTTAGCATACCTAGTGCTTTAGTAAAGTTTTCCTGCTTCCAAACTGCTCTTCAATCTTTATCTAATATCTACATAAATGACAGACTGAATTGCTTTAATACACATCCTACAATGGTATCTTATAACATTCATTAAAATGGAGCAGATTCAACCTATAAATAAATATATAGCTTCAGTCCTGGACTTTCGCACAGACTTGTTGTGTTTACAGTGGAAGTTGTGCAGGACTCACTGGCTATGCTTCAATAAAGCTCCAACATGGCTAACTTTGAACATTGATTTGACGAAAAAAGTACTGTATATAAAACCAGAGAGCAAAAGAGAAAATTAAGCTAGAAAAGCACATCAACTAGCAGAGAGAATACCTATCAATGAAACAACATTTTGACAAGCAGCTCTCTCTCTCTATTGGTAGTGCACTAGTGCAGCAACACATAACTGACATTTACTTTCTGTCTATAACTTAAAAAAATATATTTTGGATTGGTTCCTAATGGGTTACAGCAGGAGTGCAAAACTGGTTAATGTTACTAAATACAAGACAATATTGAGTTTTCCTTATTTGCTGAAATGTCTAGACTAATAGATACAAGCTAAATAATAATACTACATGCCTTCGAAAAAAAATTATTGATCTGAAACAAGTACGAACAGAAAACTCACTAAAAAAAGTAAGCATTGACTAGAAGTCCTATGAATGTTTAATTTATAGCAGGTGAGTGAGGCAGACAAATGCAATGGAAAGAGAATGAAAGTAGTAGCTGAAAGCAGGAATAAGTCTGGAGTTCAGGGGTATAATAAATATAAAGCAAGAACTTTCAAGTACATTAACAGTAGTTTTGATGTAAAAAAATGTTATCTATAATGTTATAAAGGAAATTTAATATTAAAACTTTGTTAAGTGGTGCAGACTTACTACAGCAATAGTAAACATAGAATCATACATACTGTATACTGTTGTAATGTTTGCAATAACAGTGATTTTTAAACAACCTAGGATGCAGTGCTCTATTTGTTGTTTTTTTCTTGCTAGAAGCAAATAAAACAAAGAATTTTCATATTTTTTGCAACCCCATTGTTTTTTTTGGTCATGTTGATAAGATAATGGAGCCAAGTGAAGGTACATTTCCGGCTAATATTTAGATTATTTAGCAAATCAAAGCAGATTCTGTTGCAATATTTCCAAATATTGTGCACCATCAGTTATATAGGTATGGGATCAATCATTCCAAAAACTGGTATCCAGAAAGTTCTAAATTGTAGGAAGGTCCTCGCCTCTAGAATCAATTTAATTAAAAGAATAAAACAGTAGTGTGTGCTTTATTCAAACTAAGCTGCATTAATCCATATTGGTTAGCTTATTTAATGTTTAAATTATTATAGAAGATGTGGAGATCTATTTATTAAGCACCAAACTTTGAGTCCCCAGTGCTCCTTCAGATGTGGCTGGGCTGCATACCGCTCCTAAAATGTTGCCGTCCTAGGCCTGGAGACAGTTCTCACTATGATCTAGATGCCTTACTATAGCCCACATGTTAAAAACTTCGAATTTCGAAGATCTTTTTTACAGATATTTTCAGAAAAATAAGATTATGACTTGAAGCCATTGGCACAACTACAAAACAGAAAATAATGACTATTAAATACAGGCACATTTCAATAATGAGATTGGTTAAGATTTTCATCAACCATGACAAAGGCTGATGTCTCTGTCAGTCATAAGCTGAAGAGATAATATTTATTTGTCTTTGAAATAATAAATATTTTGAATCAGTTCAATCTTGTGTGAAGTGCTATTTCTGGTAATTACTTGCTTCATGCATTCATTAACATTCTAGGAAGCCATAATCTTTCAAAAGCTCTGTGAAATCCACAGTCCATCTGGTGAATACAGAGACTATCATAGTACATATCAAATATTCATATACATCATGCAGAAAATAATAATAATGTGCCACTAATGCACAAGGAAAACATTATTTAAACCAAGATATACTATGGCAAATGTCTAGAGGAGACAAAAACCTGGAGCAAGAGCTCTGTTATATACCTATACACAAAGATCAAACACAAGGCACTGCAAACTCATCCATGAGTGCTGTGCGGTTTAGCAAGTCCAAATTCCATTACTAGCTTTGCTATATAAAAGAACTGCATTGTAGAAAAAAAAGTTGCCATTGGGAGGACTTGTTACTGGATATGAAAAAGGATGTCCTATTCTAATTAAGTTTTCATTCTGCCTTCAGATTTATAGGTTTTTTAATTATTCACTAGTGAAGGGGTGAATCTGTCTTGTTTCGCTTTGTCGGAAAAAATTGTGAATTACCTGGAAATCAATAAGTGTCAAATTTATTTTGACGCGAGTGACAATTTTTATTTAATATGCGCGACTATTTGGTCCAAATGCATTAAAGTCAATGGGAGTCCAAATAATTTTGATGCACAACAATTTTGACAATTTTTTTTTGACACGGTGGCTTTTTCGCCCACAGTTTCGCAAATTAATTTGTTTGCAGCGAAACACGGAAGTTCACTGCAAAGTCATAGTATCCTATTCGATGGTCGAAGTATCCAAAAAATGTATTTAAATTTCATATTTTTTTACTTCGAAAATTCCCTCGAATTCACTTCAACCCTTGATAAATCTGCCCCAAGTGTTACAAGTGCAGCACAGCTGTACATTATTTTTTCATTACTTAAAAAGACTTTCATTTTTTGCTGCTACGGATTCTTTAAGGGTAGTACTAGGGATGTAGCGAACTGCTGAGTATGTGTTCGCGAACGCCGTTCGCGAACACCGGCAAAAAATGAGAACAGTTCGCGAACTTCGAACATCCGAAAATCGTTCGATTCGAACGATCGAAGGATTTTAATCGTTCGATCGAACGATTTCCGTTCGAATCGAACGATCGAAGCCATTGGATCGAATGATTTCATTCAATCCAATGGCTTCGATCATTCGATTCGAACGAAAATCGTTCGATTTTAGTGGTCGAATGGTCGAACGATTTTGACGCGAACGCCTGTTGGCGAACGTCGCGCGACGTTCGCGAACTTGCGGCGGACGCGAACAGTCGAAGTTCGCGCGAACTAGTTCACCAGCGAACAGTTCGCTACATCCCTAGGTAGTACTGACACATATTTCTTGGGGCAGTTGTGGGTTCCACCAGTAAGATCTTTGCCTACTGTAGTTCCTGCTGGTTCCTTAAAGCCTTTCATATAAAGGATGATCTATTATTCCTTTTCCTTTTATTGGAGCTTCTAATATTACTTAATTGGGAATAACTATGAAGGTGCACATGATCCAAAGTTAAGTTATAGAGTTGATGAGGTTTAAAAAACACATGCTGATCATGTTCAGTCTTTTCCTGTGTAGCCTGTGTAATTTACAGCAAATCCAGAGAAGGGGGTAGAAATTAGCTATGCTAAACTGCATTTCTCTAATTATATGCATGAATCCTAGTACTGACAGTATACACACTATTACAGATATGTGATCCATTATTCAGAATACTATGACCTAGTACTTTCCAGATAAATGGTCTTTTTTATAATATGAATTTATTTTTGGCATTAATCATGGATTACTGCTTGGTTATTTACTGTCAAGTACAAGGTACTATCTTATCATTACATTATCTTATCATTAATAAAAACACATCAGTCAAAAATATGGACATATGCTATAATGTATCATTATTTATATTTTTTCATATTCTGCAAACAATATCCCTGTGGTTTTTCAGTGTATCATGAAATGCATGACCAAACAAAATATGTTATTCTCTTCACATGGTGAAGAATTTACTGTTCTGAAAAATGGTAAATAAAACAAAGTATTTCTATACCTGTTTGTATTTGCTCTGATTGGGGTCATCATTCCTGGTACTGTAGTACTGTTCGATAAAGGCAAAATATTATTTTTGCTTCCTTTTTAATGTGCTTTCCCTTCTCTCCACATTTGCTGGAAGATATCCCTAAATATAAAATAAAGAACCATTTTCATTGTGATACATAAAGGAAAGTGAAACAGTAAACTACTGCTGAAAACTCTTAAAAAGAAAATCACTCAAAATTACATTAGGAATAAAAAGCAGAAAGCAATGTTGTTCTTGTACTACTGTATATCAACCCTTTCAAAATACTCTCAGTATGGGTATAAACACAGTGAATTTATGAGAGCAGAGTACTTTTGTAATCAGATTCTACACGTTAAAACCTCAAATGTCACTTTCCCAGTAAAATGTTTATAAAATTTTAAAAGAGAAATACAGATTGTATGCCACAAATTTAGGTTTCTGTTGAAGTGCATATACAAATATATTCTCTGCAAAGTAATAAACAACAAACAATATAAGCAAAAATAGCATATAGTGATACAACTAATGACAGTAATGCTTTTCTACATGATTTTTAATTTGCTGAGCTTATATCACTCAATATCACAGAATTTATTGTACAGAATTTATTATACAGATTTTATTATACAGATTAATCAAAATGTGAGTTTAGCGCTTAATAAATAAAAACTCACCCATGTTCTATTCATCTCTATGGTATTTTTAAAATTGTATTTATCAATTTGTGAAAGCTCACCATTTTGATAAATACGTTTCTAAAAATCCCATATCCCAGATGAATAGAAAGAACATGGGTGAGTTTTTATTTATGTAACTCAGATTTTGATAAATCTGCCTGTCAGTTATGATTGTTCAAGAAAATCAAATGACTTTCGCTCTCTCTTTCATACTGTACACAAATATCCACCTATGAGAGTGTGATGGCTTGTATTTTAAACTTTAAATACCACTTGAATTTTTTGAGGTATCTTGGATTTTTTAGTACATCGTTCAGTGCTTTTTTGTTCACACTTTTTATATTTGGCTCTTTTAATAAATTCAATTACAATTGTGGTTTTAGAGTTTGTGAGTTTAGTTGTGGTTTCAAAAACCTCTAAAATCTGACCTTTAATAGATAAGCCTCAAAATCCTGATTTGAGCTTAGGTTTCTGAAAAAAGTTGCGGTATTTGGCCACCAAATACAAAAAGTTATAATATTCAGGGGTCAAATCCAAAAAAGTTGTGGATTCAGATTTTTTTTACTATCTTATCGAGACTTTTCCCGCACAAGAATTTTTCATGAAAATGTAGGGGGGAAAAGTCCATGTGCATTTAGCCAGAATAGCTTTCCAAAAATAATGAGATTAGAATTTTGATAAATAACCCCCTAAGTGTCTTTTTTAATTAATTTCTAATTGTATAGGTCTAAAAATAAATAATTAAAATATATATATAGTAAGATAGATATAATACACAACAGCCATGAATATCCTGTAATTTATATCCTTATAAATAGGGTTGCCACCTGTCCAGATTTCACCCAGACAGTCCGGTTTTTGGAAGGGTTAAAAATAGGAAATCTGGACAGGACATTGACCCCTGTCTCACCCACCTGCCCCCTACCCGTTTTCTCCTGTGGCAACCCTACTTGTGGTGCTTAGTGATTTAATTTCTGGCACATGACTTAACTGAAATGTGTGGAATTCCATGACATGTAAAAGCATGAGAACTCCAAGATGACTTCTAAAATCTTCTTTAAAAATCAACCATTTTAAAAAATTTAAAAATACATATTTACATACCTGTATATAATTTATAGATAGAGATAGATATAATACACAAGAGCCATGAATATCATGTAAATTATATCCTTATAAAAAGTACTTTGTGATGTAATTTCTGGCACATAACTTTTGTGTATTACAATTAATAAAGCACCCCCTGTTGAAAAATATGAGGCTATTAGAAGTCACCTTTTTGTGCTTTTATATGGTTAAGGAACACCTCTGTGATTTATAATATCCTTATATTTTACAATAGGGGGGTATGTGAAAGATGATAGATACGGTCATATGAAAAAGTTTTGGAACCCCTCCTTATTCTTTGGAGTTTTGCTTATCATTGGCTGAGCTTTCAAAATAGCAACTTACTTTTAATATATAACATGCCTTATGGAAACAGTAGTATTTCAGCAGGGACATCAAGTTTATTGGATTAACAGAAAATTTGCAATATGCATCATAACAAAATTATAGGTGCATAAATCTGGGCACCCCAACAGAGACAATACATCAATACTTAGTTGAGCCTCCTTTTGCAAATGTAACAGCCTCTATATGCCTCCTATAGCCTTTGATGAGATGGTCTGGATTCTGGATGGTGGTATGTTTGACCATTCGTCAAAATCTCTCCAGTTAAATTTGATGGCTTCCGAGCATGGACAGCCTGCTTCAAATCATCCCATAGATTTTCCATGATATTCAAGTCGGGGGTCTATGACAGCCATTCCAGAATATTGTACTTCTCCCTCTGCATAAATGCCTTTGTAGATTTCGAAGTGTGTTTAGGGTCATTGTCTTGTTGGAATATCCAACCCCTGCAAAACTTCAACTTTAATTTTAACTTCAACTTTGTGACTGATGTTTGAACATTATCCTGAAGAATGCTTTGATATTGGGTTAAATTCATCCGATCCTCAACTTTAACAAGGACCCCAGTCCCTGAAAGTCACACAGCCCCACAGCATGATGGAACCTCCAACAAATCTGACAGTAGGTATCAGGTGTTTTTCTTGGAATGCGGTGTTCTTCTTCCGCAATGCAAAGCGATTTTTGTTATGACCAAATAACTCAGTTTTTGTCTTATCAGTCCAAAGCACTTTGTTCCAAAATGACTGTGGCTTGTCTAAATAAGCTTTTGCATATAACACGTGACTCTGTGGCTTAAGTGCAGAAAGGGCTTCTTTCTCACCACCCTGCCATACAGATGTTCTTAGTGCAAATTGCGCTGAATTGTAGAACCATGTACAAATACTCCATCTGCAGCAACATGTTCTTGCAGGTATTTGGAGGTGATCTTTGGGTTGTCTGTAACCATTCTCACAATCCTGCTCATATGCTGCTCCTGTATTTTCTTGACCTGCCAAACCTGGGTTTTACAGCAACTGTGCCTGTGACCTTCCATTTCCTGATTACATTCCTTACAGTTAAAACTGACAGTTTAAACCTCTAAGATAGCTTTTCGTAGCCTTCCTCTCTAAACCATGATACTAAACAATCTTTATTTTCAGATCTTTTGAGAGTTGCTTTGAGAATCCCATGCTGTCCCTCTACAGAGGAGAGTCAAACAGAAGCACAATTTGCAATTGGCCACCTTAAATACCTTTTCTCTTCATTGGACACACTTGCCTATGAAGTTCAAGGCTTAACGAGCTAATCCAAACAATTTTATGTTGCCGGTAATTAGTATTGAGCAGTTACATGCATTCAAAATCACAAGGGTACCCAGATTTTTGCACAGTTTTTCACATTTGATTTAATTCCATATAACTAAATACTGCTTCACTAAACATCTTTGTTCAGAAAAACCCCAATACTCAGATGTTCCTGGGAAATGAAAGACCGACCACTGTTATCTTTTTTGTTGAAATTATTATGCAGACTGAGAGGGGTTCCCAAACTTTTTCATGTGACTGTAGATAGATAGATAGATAGATAGATAGATAGATAGATAGATAGATAGATAGATAGATAGATAGATAGATAGATAGATAGATAGATAGATAGATAGATAGATAGATATTTACCAGGTTAGAGCTCCTTTATATCAGAAAACCACACATTTATAATTAAAAACTATTTTTTATTAAAATTAAAATATTCACAAGATATCCTGAAGGCAGATAACAATAATAATCAGACAATAACTATGAGATTAACTTTACAAACCAATTATGTGCATTTTTCTTAAAATTATCGGGAATAAATAAAGACATTAGCACAATGTGAATTTCCTGCATACCTTTACTTTGCAGTTTAACATAGCAGTAAAGAACCCCCTTTTAAATAAAACACTATACCTATACAAAAAGTCCCAACTTGGGTCTGTAAGCTAAAACCTTAAAACGAGGGAGCTACACTTCTCCATTCCCTGCTGTGCATAGTTTTGTGTAGCACCAAATAACGCAACCTGTGTCGTCATGCCTAATCTTCAAGGGTAATCTGCTACGTATTTTGAGATTTATATTTTGTCAAGAACATTCTTGAGAAAGCACAAAAGAAGTATAATGCACAGCATGGACTGGAGAAGCAGAACTCCCTCATTATAAAGTTTTAACTTACAGACCCCGTGGGGGGGGTGACCCCCCCATTGGGTGTTATTGAGGGGAATATTCTACAGCATGTTTTACCATGTTAAACTTAATTAGACATTAAACAATGTTGAACAGATGTTTGCCTCATAAGAAGAATTCAACAATAAATAACAAGGCAGTGAAAGATACTAGATAACTCGATATGTGAATTAATTATGTTTCCTGGTAAGCTTTATTTTTTAGTAATTTTATTCAAATGTTAAATTAATCATGAGGTATTTTCTACAGTATAAATTGCAAGAAAGTGAAAAAATTGTGCTTGTTTTCAGGTGAGCAGAGCATATGTAAGTTATACATATCATTCCCTGATGTTTACTGGGTAAATCTGAATTTCTACTGCACACACTATCTATTAATGACTAAGCATTATTCATTCCATTTTTGCTGCCCCTGGCAACCAGGGGGGCGCTGCCGTCTGAGGCGAGTTTCTCAACTCTCCTGATTGGTGGAGCGCCCCTGATTATATAACAATGAAATGTAAATGTCTTCAATCATAATTGAACAGCTTAATCATTCAGTATCTATGCCACTTATAAATACCACAATTAAGGCAAAAGGTTTTACTTTATGTACATACTTTTACACAAAGGAACTAGGAAAGTCATTAAGGTTTAAGGAAGAGTGCACCCTGCATTCCTCCATTCAATAATATCCATAATGTCTTTGCAAGCACAGGAGAGATTTACAATTTACACACAGAAGTGTGTAAATTACAACTGAATTGGTCCTAAAAAGCTAAAACGTTTAAACAAATGTGAAAATGTGAACATTATTAGAGACAGTGGCACTAAAACACACAACATAATCGCTACTACCAACAATGATGCAATGGAATTTTAAAACCTTAAACACTATTTAGGCCAACATCTTTATTAGAGCAAAATTGGCCCATTTTTGCGTTGTTGCAAAATTAGTGAAACCATAAAAATTAGCAAAATGGCAATATCTCAAACAAATGCACTGTAGTCAATAGGAAGTCATTGATGCTAATATTAGGATATTAAAACTAGTTGTAGATTTAAAATATGGAATTGTCTGATATTGGATATTGTATTTAACAATAACATACAACACCAATGTTATATATGTAAAACAAAACAGAGATGTTAAAAAAAGTATATTATGCCTTTAAGGAAACATGTTGCAAATAAATAAATAAATAAATATATATACATCCTTGAGAAAGGTCCCCATGTGGGACGGAAACGTCGGATAAGATGTGATTTTTGATTAATAAATCAACACGAATTCACCAAAACTACAGTGAGTGCTGATCTTCTTTCTATATATATATATATATATATATATATATATATATATATATATATATATATATATATATATATATATATATATATATATATATATATATATTTTTTTTTTTTTTTTTTTTATTTATTTTTTTTTTCACCATTTTCACCACATAACATTCAAGAAATAGAATTGTTTTTGTATGTAAAAAAATCCAGTGATTTTTTAAGTCCTCAAACTCAACAGTGTAAATACATGGATCTCCACTACTATAACAAACAGGATTAACAATACGTCTGTAAAATCAATATGTAAAAAGTTTTACTAACCGTTATTTAGGAAGTTAACTTCAGAATTGAACATTTTGTTTAATAAAGGTTTTATTGAAAGAACACATTACTAAAATTGTCCTTTTCCTTTCCTTTGACATTTTGTGGCATTTTAAGAAAATCAGAATGTTAAAATAAGCGATCCATATCATACCCTGTAATGATACCTTACTAAACCTTAGACATATCCTGATTTAATTTGAATAAGTGCTTGTCATTTTATATGCTAACATTTAAAATACAACTCTTTTCATGCTTTCTGGACAAGCAAAGATCGCTATGAGTGCAAGAAAACCTTGTAGTTCATAAACTTAAGGACAAACTAAAACCAGCCTAAGCATTTCATCATAAAATGTTAAATATCTCTACAGTGACACATGGCTCCATTTAATAATGATCAGTAATCCATTACTTTGATTATATTCACTTTGAAATAGTGTTTTAAGCTTTTTTATATTGTTAAGGAGTTACAAACATCCCATCTAACACATATGGAGTAATTATAAAATGTGATTTCACTGTTGCAAAGTAAACAAAAAATAATGAAATAGTTATTCTATGTGAAATAGTCTGCTTATTGGTCCCCTTCAAGAACAGACATTCATTTGACAACATTAAAAGGATCATTAATTGGTTCAGAACAAATATGTCTGAACTGTACAATGTAGCCTTATAACGGGTGCTTAGGGATGTCATTAGTTTCTATACTTGTTTTTTTTCCACTTTTGTGACATTGCTTATTGTTGCAGAGGATGCAATCTACAATGTCTTTGCAACTACAAATATAAATATAATAAATAAAACTAAAGATGACACTGCACACTAAGGGGCACATTTACTATGGGTTGAATATCGAGGTTTAATTAACCCTCGATATTCGACCATCGAAATAAAATCGAATATCGAAGTCGAAGGATTTACTGCATTTACTTCGATCGAATGATCGAAGGAAAAATCGTTTGATCGAATGATTAAATCCTTCTAATCAAACGATTCAAAGGATTTTAATCCATCGAACGATTTTCCTTCAATCAGAAATTTCATAGAAAGCTTATGGGGAAGGTCTCCATAGGCTAACATTGGTGCTCGGTAGGTTTTAGGTGGCGAAGTAGGTAGTCAAAGGTTTTTTAAAGGTCGAAGTAGCCAAAAAAAACTTCGAAATTCAAAGTTTTTTCATTCTAATCCTTCACTCGAGCTAAGTAAATGTGCCCCTAAAAAAACCAACAAAAACAGAGGAAGACAGGGCAAGTGATAAGTTATAAAATATAGACCCGTAGAGTTAATCCTACAGTTTAAGGGTTAAGGGCCCCTCCCCGGCCTGAGATATGGGTTTTCTGCCTGAATTTTCCAGGGACAGAGCCTTTGGATTGGTGCAGCAAAAAGGAACCACAAGGTGGTGCTGTGCAACCATATACAAGGGGATGCCATGATGGTTTGGAGTTTGGATGCCGGATTTCTGTATTCACCTTTGGAGATGGGTGAGAGATGCAGTTCAGCATGGATATCGTTTTATGCTCTCGCTATAGACAGCGTTGGGAGCTGGATAAACCTGGATGCCTGCTTCACCTCTATGTGAGTCTGTCTGGAATGGTAGAGAAAGAGGATCTAGGATGTTTCTGTGTGTGCTCGACTGGAAGATGTCTGGAGCCTTCATCGCTGTGGATGCCTATCAGCTCTGTGTGAGACTACCATCTGTGTGACTCCCTTGGGTGAGTGTTACCTTTGGGAAGGGTAGGAAAGGATGAGGATCCAGCGATCTCCTGTTTATAGAAACAGGCTGTTTGTGAGCCTGCCACGTGGGAGCAACACTTTCCTGTGGGAAAGCATGTGGGCAGGTAGCACTACCTAGAACTGTGCTGCCAAAAGGAGTGGTGGGGGACTTTGCCTGGTGGGGAAACACCACGACTTGACTGCAACATGTTCTAGGGTAGTGGGTCATGCTTTAAATGCATTTGTGTGTGAAATGTTACCTTTTACTTACCCATTAACATTACACTTATTTTATATAAAGTTATATTGTTATATAATAAAGTGTGTGGGTGATTTGTTTCCTAATAGGCATATCCTCAGGAGTATTCCAGGACCCCATTAGGTGGAGGCACTGCCAGAGAAGAGTTTTCCTAGTACCTTTCAACTTGCAAAGGGAACTCAGGACCCGAGTTGGTAAGATGGTACAACCTTGGCACCAGGGGGGGGTCGATAAGAGGGTGTTACATATATATATATATATATATATATATATATATATATATATATATATATATATATATATATATATATATATATATATATATATATATATATATATATATATATATATATATATATATATATATATATATATATGTCTCTACTCCGAATTAACAGATTGCAGAGGCTTGGTAAAATTGGAGGTTTTTATAATTTTTTTTTGAAAATCACCCAAAGCATGTGTTTCACTGCATTTTATCTCCACTTTTTGCTCATGGCGTTCTTTCTAAGATTTCTAAAATTGCCTTAAAAACTTATGCATAGAATTACCAAACAATGTTGGAGGTAGTGGCCAAAAATGAAAAATAAATTAACTGACAGAAGTGCTGTTGCAAAATAAGCATTCATTTTATTGCTATCAAAGTCCCTAGAAATCAGCAGACCTAAGAAAAGTCATATACTTTTAGGAGGCACATATTCTCGCAAATTCAAAATGGGTAAATATGTCTTTTTACTCCAAACTACAAAGCTTTATTAAATTGTAATGTTTACTTCTAAAAAAAAAATACCTGAAAGTTTGCATCTTACAGGATCTTAACGAAACGTCTTTAAATATTGTGATTACGTTTATGCAAATAACCATATGCCCATAACTATAACTTCACTTATAAAATGTTAAAGTGTTTCTTTTACACCATCTTTTTCTTTGGTTAGTCAGTTAAAGGGAAATAAACCCGAAAAATTAACATGGTTAAAAATGTCATAATTTACATAGTGAACTTATTGCACCAGCTTTAAGTTTCAGCTTCTCAAACTTCTCAATAGCAGCAATGATCCATGCCTTCAAACTTGTCACAGGGGGTCACCATTTTGGAAAGTGTCTGTGACACTCACATACAGTACTCAAGTAGGCTCTGAGCAGCTGTTGAGAAGATAAGCTCAGGGGATGCCACAAATTATCAAGCAAAAAAGGAGGTTGGCCTGTAATATGAGCTGATGCTACAAGGCTAATTTTTAAATTATGATGCTAATTGCACTGGTTTCTCATCTGCCATTTAGTAATTATGTTTATTTATTATTAATCAGCCTTATGACTTATATTCTGTATATACAGTATATTGTGAGTTGGTGCCTAAGCTCAGGTTACTGATAGTAGCATAGTGCATATGCAGTGAATCAGCAGAAAAGAAGATGGGGAGCTACAGGGACATCTTAGCTCTTACTGCTAAAGGGTTGTGGTTGCCTTTGGCTGTCACAGAATTCCAAAACATAACGTACATTTGTAGCCTACGTATTTTATTATTATTAACATGTATTTGGTGCTCCATAGAGATCCAGATACACAGTCATGGCTAAAATGTTGTTGTGTCCATTAACTTTCATGTTAACTATATGTCTATCCTTGTCAGCCAGGGTTGTCTTAGGGCCACTGTTCAATGGGCTCCATGGAAAACTGGTAAACAACGAGGGGCAAATTTATCAAGGGTCGAATTTCGAAGTAGAAAAAAAACTTCGAAATTCGACCATCAAATAGAATCCTCCGACATTCGAATTCGGAGGATTTTATACATCGTACGAACGTATTCCGATCATAGTATGATCGTACTTCGATACTACTTCGAATCGAACGATTCGAATGATTTTATCGTACGATCGTACGATTTTCCCAAAAAATCCTTTGACTTAAAAAACTTAGTAAAACATACAGGAGGTCCCCCATAGTCTAAACAGCAATTCGGCAGGTTTAAGTTGGCGAAGTATTGAAGTCGATGAGAAGAGACAGTATTCCGATTATCGAATGGTCGAATAGTCGAACGATTTTACTTTGAGTCAAAGTCGTAGTAGCCTATTCGATGGTCGAAGTATCCAAAAATTACTTTGAATGTTGAATTTTTTAACTTCGAAAATCCCCTCGATTTCACTTCGACCCTTGATAAATCTCCCCCCTAATGTTGCTTTGAAAACCAAAGCATAAGAGTGTTACTGATTAGACCTCTATTTTAACGTGACACAAAAAGTTAACTAGCAATAATCTTAATACGATTCACGATTAACACTTCCTGTATATTATATTCAGGTGCATGCAGATGGTTGCTATAAAACAGTGGATAACTCTATGGGATTTAATAAAAGGGCCAATAAGAAAATAAAATGTATATACATGTTATAACAAATAGTTATATCTTGTGGTTTAAATTTCAGCTATACATTTTGTTAAACTGCTAGGATATTAGCACGGAAAAAAGTTACATTTTATTATAAGAAATTAGGCTCAATCTAATATAAACACTTTGTTTTCTCAGTTGTTTTTATGGCAGAAATGTCTTTTCTAAGGGAGAGACGGGGTGGAAATAGCACTGCTAAATACTTGCGTGAGAAGAGCTTCGAATGTTAAACAGAAGTTAAGTGCCAGGAGATCCAGTGATAACATCTCTTTAACATTCTCCAGAGTTCGCGTCTACGTGAATCAGTCCAGAACTCTACAGCTGTTAAAAACTGGCAGATAAAACAGACACTATTTAAAAACATTAATATTAAAAAGATCAAAACTGACAACTAATACATTTCTCTAAACATCTCTGACACTTTCTTTTGCATATCTACTTACTGATAAAATAATTCATAAAAAAAAAGCAATTCAAAACTACGTACATGAATGCTAAATAATAGAAAGAGCAATTTTCTTCCTGATACAGAAATCAGAGCGCTTTGGTGCCCAAACTATTATGATTGTAGACAGAGATTAACTTACTGTGAGAAGCTTCCACGTTATGGATCTGACAGATTTTGGAACACCAGACCAATTTAGCTTCCGAAATTCATCTGTGTATTAAAAAAATATATGGATTGCTCATTAGAAAGTCAAGCTAATGAATGAATTTAGGTACCCTAAACTCCACCAGTAATTTCATGCACACAATTTAACTTGAACAGTGAACACCCATTCCAATGAGATTCATGATCCACATTCTGCCTGGATAGTCCATGAAAAAAAAGGGGAAAACATTTTTTATAGAATTTTCACAGAATTTATATTTACCATCTCTCCTTTTTTGTGGACTATACAGGACACAGAGCAGATGGGGGGATGAGGAGCAGCAGTGTCTACAAGTTAGTGGTTTAATTGTTTTACAACTGTGCTTGGATCAGCTCTCGGAGTTTCAGCTAACACCTACCAGAACTATTTTCGATTTTTAAATGAAGAAGCCCTTCGCATGATGGCAAAACATTTTCCAAAAGGATTTAAATTATACTTATGCCATGGCAAGGCACAAGTAGGGTAGTATTCAGAATACTAGCAGATATGTTCAACTCCATATTAAAAATTAAATCATTTATAAATAAGCAGTCTACATCCTTTTTACTTGTGTTGTTTATGTCTATTTACATCTGCCTACGTAAAAACAAAATTACAAAATAAAAAATTACATAATTATCTTAAATTATTTTTTATTTTTTTTTATTAATTATCTTTAAATTAATTTAAAATGGTCAATAATAACCCCGTACCCCAGAGTGCTGTAAGGACCATAGAATTCTGTTGTATGGCTCTGACTCTAATGTTGCAAAAAGGGAGATCTTCTTACCTGAAAAATCCTTTTCTCATAGGCCCATACTGTCAGTGCAAGACGACTCCTCCTGGAGGCAGGACAAACTGAATAAACTCTCTTGTCCTTCTGGCTCCACCTTCTGATCCAGTTTTAGTCCCCAAGCCTGCTGGTGGAGACAGAAGAACCTAACTCCCTTACTCTGAATGCTGTGCAGCAAAAATCAGCACCCCATGGGAGGGATGCTGCACTGACAGTACAGCCTATGAGAAAAGGATTTTTCAGGTAAGAAAATCTCCCTCTCTCTGCCCTACCGGTCAGTGCAAGACGACTGGGGATGTCCCATAGCTGTCAAAAAAAGGGTGGACACTAACAAAAACTTAACAGAAGTAACAGTAAACTTACTATGCAGGATCTATGCGCTACAGCTGCTTGTAGCACTTTCCGGCCAAAGGATGCTTCTGAAGAAGCCTTAACATCTAACTTATAGAATCTTGAAAACGTGTGCATTAAGCTCCACGTAGCTGCTTTACACACTGCTTCCATGGAAGCTTGATTGTGGAATGCCCATGAGGTACTCACTTTCCTAGTGGAGTGTGCCTTGGCAGTAATGGAATTGTTTGTCCCTTGGAATTGTGCTTTGTCTTGATAAAATATAGTCTACGGTTGTTGGTGAGAGAGTGCTGCAAGGTCTGACACTCATCTGGCTGAACAGATTGCCAATAGGAATGCTACTTTTAGCGTTAGGAATTTTAAGTCCACAGAGCCAAGTGGTTCAAAGTGTGGTCTTTGAAGTGCTCTAAGTACAAGGTTAAGGTACCAGGGTGGTACTGGGTCTCATCTTGGTGGGCGAATTCCAGTTAACTCTGGAAACATTTCCTAACCTCTGGTACTAAGGCCCATTGTTTGTGACACAGAGACCTGCACTTTCAGGGCTGCGGTACTCAGTCCTTTATTTACTCCTTCTTGCAGAAAATCTAAAATATATGAGTCGAAAAAACTGATTGCCAGTGCATGTTGTTAGTCTTGGTCCAGTTGATAAAGACTTTCCATATTCTATGATAGTTGGTGAATGTTGATTGTTTTCTTGCTGCTAGTAGTGTGCGAACTACTTGGTCTGAGACTCCTTGTTTTTTCCATAGGCTGGATTCAAGAGCCACGCTGTCAAACTTAGTTTGTGTATGTGGTCTGCTCTTGCTGGACCTTGTGAGAGAAGGTCTGGTAGTAATGGGAGGGACCAGAGCTGTGCCGCTGACAACTATCAGTTCTGTAAACCATGCTCTGCGTGGTCACCATGGAGCAATGAGAATAATGGGAACTCTTTACAGTCTTATCTTGTGTAATAGACGAGGAATGAGTGGTATGGGTGGAAATGCATACGCCAGGTGACATTGCCATGGACAAGTGAGCACATCCACTCCTTCCGCTCTGGGATCCTGGACCTTTGCAATGAAGCGAGGGAGTTGCGCGTTGAACCGTAAAGCCATGACATCCACTTCCAGATAGCCCCACGTTTGTGATCTGTTGGAATATTGCTGGGTTTAACTGCCATGCCCAATGGTCTAATGTGTTTCGCTTAGATAGTCTGCTTCCCAGTTTTGAATTCCGGGAATGAAAATTGCTGATAGAGTGACTTGGTGTGATTCTGCCCATGACATAATGTTGGATACTACTCGAAGTGTTATTGCACTTCTTGTTCCCCCTGTCGATTGATATATGCGACTGTGGTGCGGTTGTTGGATTGTATTCTGACATGTTTGCCTTGTAGTTCCCTCTGTCAGTGAAGAAGGGCATGGTAAACTGCTTTCAATTCCAGGGCATTGATGTGAAGTTTTTTCTCTTGTTGCGACCACGTGCCCTGGCACACTCGGGGTGGCCAAGTCGCCCCCCGTCCACTGTGAGTGGCGTCTGTTGTGACTACCTCCTGTACTGGGCAGTCCCAGATCCTGCCTTTGGTGAGGTTGGATATTTGAGTCCACCATGTGAGACTTTGCTTTGCGGTTGCTGAGAGGTGTATTGTTTGAGAGAAGTCTTGGTGGTCTTTGTTCCACAATTTCAGGAATTCCCACTGTACAGGCCTGAAGTGGATACGTGTGAATGGGGCGGCCTCTGTGCTGGCTGCCATGAGTCAGAAGACTGAGGACCTCTAAGGCTGAAGACTGAGGTTGACTGAAGATCTTGTGAGCCAAGTGTTGTAGCGTGAGTGCTTTTGGAAGCGGTAGAGTTACGGTCGTGTTTTGTGAACTGATCTGCATGCCCAGGAATTCTAATTCCTGTATTGGTCTGAGTAGACTCTTTTTGTAATTGATCAGCCAACCGTGGTGGTGAAGTGTGACTATGCATTCCTTGGTGTGCCGGATGGCTTCTGCCTCTGAGTCTGCTACAACTATGAGGTCGTCTAGCTAGGCTGTGACTTGTATGCCTAAGTCGAAGATTTGCTAGTAATGCTCCCAGAACCTTGGTGAATACCCTGGGTGCGGACGTCAGTCCAAATAGAAGAGCATGGAATTGGAAATGTTGGTGCCCTATTGCAAATTGCAGGAAACGTTGGTGACACTGAAGGATTGGTATATGCAGATAAGCATCTTTTATATCGATTTTTGACATGAATATGTCTGGTTTTAAGCTTTTTAAGATTCAGGGAAGCGATTCCATTTTAAAACATTCGTATCTCACAAACTTGTTTAGTGTACGGAGATTGAGAACTGGATGGAAGCTTCCGTCTTTTTTTGGCACCAAGAAAAGGCTTGAGTAGAATCCCTGGTAGTGGAATTCTCGTGGACTGGTATGGTGACTTTGTTTCTTTGTAGATCCTGTATGATAGCAATGAGTGCATTTTGTTTGGTAGGATTGGAAGGATTAGGGGACTTTACAAACCTGTGTTTTCTTGTTTTTTGTGAAAGGGAATAGTATAACCGTGATCTAGAATATTTAACACCCTAGACTCTGTTGTGGAGTCTCGCCATTGCATTGCAAAGTCACCCAGCCTTCCTCCCACTGGAGTGTGAGTGCTTTCCCGAGAGTCAGGAATCCTGTCCCTTAGAAGCGGTATTCTTTCAGACAGGTCTAGACTGAGACTGCCAAGGGCTCTTGAATGTCCTGTTTGACTGATGTTGCGGTTGGGATCTAGGAGACCTTTGTTGTTGCCTGGTTGTGGGTGACCAAGGTTTGTGATGGTAGTTATGTCTGTGAAATTACCGACGAGGTTGCCTGCCTTGTGGTAAAAAGGCACCTTTGCCTCCTGTGACGACTGATATTATCTGTTTAAGTTCCGGACCGAAAAGTTGTGTTCCATTAAATTTGAGAGACGTCAGCTTGTGTTTGGATGCTGTGTCCCCAGACCATTGCCTTAGCCACAATGCTCTGCGCGCTGTGACTGACGCAGCAGAGGCTTTGGCGGCGAGTCTAGTTGTTTCTATAGCTGCCTCTCCTAAGAAAGATAGGGCTGTTTTAATCTTTTCTAGTGCTGCTGCAAATTGATTTTGTTTGGTAGGATTAGTGTTGGGTGCTAGCCTGACTATGGGGGGGGACTGCCTTGGGAATTTTGTCCTAATGTTTGTACTCATCTGGTATCGGTTATGTATTGAAATTTTTTTGGGGGATATTAGACTTCCTTTCCGGTTGCTGCCATTGTGTTTCAACATAAGTGGCAGACTGGGAATGCCTTGGGTTTCTTTGAGGTATTGCCCAGAACCTTGGGTTTCTTTGAGGTATTGCCCAGAACCTTGTCTACCTTGGACATGGAAATTTGTTCTTCCTTAATTTCCAAGGTAGAGAATATGTCTTTAAGAATGTTTTTAATTTCTTCTGGTTGTCTAGGTGGCTCAGAGCCAGTGGATTGACTGTCTGATGAACAATCCTCATCTGATTCTATGTCACTTACGGTAGCTCTTCTGAGGAGCGATCTGAATGAGAATCAGAACTTCGATGGGATGTAGGGTAAGGAGAACGCTTTCTCTTCCTCTTGCCTGATTCAGGGACTCATTGGGCAGAGACTGCCTGTTTTTACCAAAGATTGGATAGTGGATTGTATCCATGACATTATCTGTGAAAGATCTGTGGATGGAGGTATAGGATTAGCGTCTATCTGTGCTCCTTGTGAGGGCTGTGGGTCCTGGGGAGCATGGACTATGGCTGTAACCATGTGCTTGCTATGATCAGGATTATTATCCCTTGATGCAGAGAGAAGGAGAAGGTTCTCTATATTTAGTAGTGGCTTTTGCACTCTTTTTGATCCTGGCCTTAAGCTTTTTTGGCTTGTCTGGGAGATCTCTCTCCTCAATTAACGATAGTAATTCCTCATTTGGATTAGCCATTATGAGGGCTTTATAAACGTTCTGCTGCGAAAGATAAGACTTGTGCCGGGAATATAATCTTGAAGGCTACCTCGTGTCCCCGCTACGGCTGATCTGCCTGCCTTGCGTGTGAGTCGCAGCCTTGGATGTTCCTCCGTATAGCTGCTGTAATGGCGTATCTGGTTACACAAGTGCACTAGCGCTAACAGTAACACGCTTATTCCACGCGGAACCGGATATGACTTGCCTATGTGGTGAAGGTGCCAAATGGATCTTCCGGTTCAGTGAATTGGGTAATACGCTGGGGCTCAACCTGAGCGAACACTGGGTACCTCTCTACAGCAAATCAGTGTGCTGTCTGTGCGACGCATCCATATGCCTTGTACTTGCCTGTGCGGCGTGAATCGCCAAATGGATCCTCTGGTTCTGTGATCCGGGTAGTACACTGGGGCTCAACCTGAGCAAGCACTGGGGAGCTCTCTACAGCAATTCAGTGAGTTGGGGAGCACGCTTGTGGATGACTTGGATGACTTGCATAGGGCTCTACCTCCATACCTCCCATGTACTTCTTACGAAGTTGTATAATAGGAAATATGAGTGTCCATCAGGGGCGGATTTTCTTCTGGGAGCACACAAGTCCTTTAATAAACTAGGGCTTAACCTGCTATATCCGCTGATGTTTTTCCTATAGACTTGTCTGTAGTCGTAGCGATATTAAAAATAAAAATTAAAAATAGTTAAAATAATAAGGTAAATAAATGTATGATGATAGAGAATTGCTGCCTCCTAGCAGGACAAACTGAAAAAAACTGGATCAGAAGGTGGAGTCAGAAAGTGGAAGTTTATGACCTACTATATACAAGTCTTTCCAAATCAGCTGTATATAAAAAAAAAAAAAACACATTGCTGGTATATATCCATACAATGTTATATAATTATTTGTATAATTTTTCATCATTTGAAATTAATTTGTTTTAGTATTCAGAGTTCTGTGACTTAATATTAAAAGAAGTATAATTTTAAAAACTCAGGCCAATTTAAAGGCACCAAACGATACTGTGAAATATGAGATCTACAAAAACTAATAACTTTGCAATCCTAGCTGCAGCCATGAAAACAGATATAGGATATTTCTCCCCCAGTGGGAACCAAATACCTATAAGCACATGAAATATTATTCATCTGAGGGGGCCCTCCAAGTGCTGTGTTATGTTTGTATGTTTTTATGGGATAGGCTATTTCAACCTAAGTGGAGTGTAAATAAAATTTACAAGACTTTATGACTCTTGATGCACATAGTTAATTATTATGCTGAAATATTAGGGACCTACCAGAAAGTCTTTATTTGGTGTGGTTAGCATATTTGATATATCTAGATGCCGAGTAGGCCTCCAGTCTCAAAGATGGGAGTTGTAGTTCACCTTTAGTGTTGATACTAAATCATAGCCAAAAATATTGCCACTTTTGGCCTTTTTTTCAAATAACTCCCAAATGAAAAAAATTATTTGCTACCATATAAGTTGATAAAATCAGATTTCCAAAACTCCTAAGGGGCTATTTACATAAATCTAGAGCAGAATTACAAGAGCACTAAGGGGACTGGGTCCTGTTGCAGTCTCCATCTTTTGATATGCCTTAATGACATGCTTGACACCCAAGGGATAGAAGGGGAGACATCTACATGCCCCTCTCGGACTTTATGAATACAGCTCTTTTGAATGCAGACTGTATTCATAGGGTGCGCTGCAGGTCTCTGTGAAACAGCTGTCAATGCTCTATATAATCACACAGTTGGAAATATCTAGCTACAAACGGCCACTAGATATTGTCACTGGATATTGTCACATGATACAAAAATGTATTACAAAAAAACAAAAGTTTCATAATGTATAGAATAAAAAAAAACTGTATGCTTTGTTGAAGTTAAAAGAACCAACATGTTTGGGGGGAGGAAATTTTGTAGTACACAGCAAAAAGACAGTTTCTTTGTTTTAAAAACTCATACTACATCAACACTGTCATCATCTACTTCTAGGCAGTTCATCTAATAAGGCTAATGCCAGATGGGGCTGAAAATTTGCTTGCTGAAATACAAAGGCCAATAATCAGCCCCATGGTGGCATTAGCATTCTGTAGTGCCTGCAGTTGGAACAATTGTGTTGGCCCTGGTGCAGGAACATGTGGTGGTTTTCAGCACCAGAATGCAAACTCACCCATTTCTTTACACACATTTTCTCCTATAGGTGTACATAAAAATAAATTTTCTCAATATGGGATATTTTCCTTTAAATCACTTTAAAGATCCAGGTTAACATAAGAACCACTAATTCAGCTTCTGCAACAAAGAACAGGTATGGGATCCATTATCCTAAACCCCGTTATCGAGAAAGCTCCAAATTACAGAATAGCTTTTCTTCAGTCTTCCATAGAATCTATTTTACCAAATAATCCAAATGATTTCCCTTTTCTAAGAAAATAAAATAAAACAGTACCTTGTACTTGATCCTAACTAAGATATAATTAATCCTTATTGAACGCAAAACCTGCCTATTGGGTTTATTTAATTTACATGATTTTCTAGTAGACTTAAGGTTATGAAGACTAAATTACGGAAAGACCCCAGATCCCAAGCATTCTGGATAACAGGTCCCCTACCTGTATAAGGGCCAAGCTAATCAGTCACTTATTTACATCATACTTCACAAGCACTGATAAACAAAAAATGACCTTCTTTCCATCTCTAAACTACACCAAGCTTCAGCCACAAACTTTTTTAGAGAAGCACTTTTACATTTGTATCATTTAATGACTGCAGTATTGTAAAGTTTATGTAAATGTTTTGACTTCTTCAAATGAATGCTAGTAAGATAGTTTAATTTTTACTATTTCATTCTTCTTTATATAGCTTTCATATGTTTATTTTACAGAAACTGTACATCATTCAAATCAGTTGATGGTCCCCACTGGGGCAGGGGGGAGCGCCATCACTTTCACACAGCCCATGCACAATTTTCTCTGAAGAGAATTCTCCTTCAAACTCTTCAATCCTAAGGTCAAAGACTACCATCTCTTGGAGCACTGCTATAACAATATGGAACTTATCAGGAAATGACAGCCACTGTAAATTATCCTCCTATTTGTGTTTATGAGTTTTCTACTCATTTAGATTTTAAGTTCAATGAGGCAGGGTGCTGTAACACATTTCTCAAGTTGAATATAAAGTAATTGTATTTTTATATTTGCATGTATTCCATTACTGAATTGATCCTTGCATGTTGCATTCATGTTTTAATATGCATTAGTATTTTAATTACAGAGCATTTGATGCTAGTACTATATAAATAAAAATATACATATAATAAACATATAAAAGCTAATAAGATGTGATCAGGTGACTAGGACTGCAGAGCATATTGTTAAAAATGATGATGCAACTGATGCCCTTTACTGGGGTCAATGTTATACTGAAACAGTTTACTGTTAGTAGGAAAAAAGTGTTTCACAATAAACTGAACCTGAACATTTGCATTTCATGATATGTAACCATACCATTAAATGATAAAAGAAAAGCAGATCCACTTCCCCAAATAAAATAGTAATAATAGAATAATTGGTTTCAATCTAAATTCTAAAACTACCACTATAGTCCTGTGCAGACTGTGAAAAGTGCTATGTGCGGATTAGTATCTCATACTAATTCATTAATCATATGTAATCAATTGATTCAAGTAATAAATTAATTCCAATTATAAGTGCCAGTGCTTATAAAATGAATAAATAACAATTGCTATGTATTGTACACAAACCTTCAATATAAGAAATGAACACAAGTCTGCTGGACTCCTATAAAATACACTTCCATAGATCAATGGCTTTATTAATTGAACTTCTTTGCTGGAAAAAATGAATTTCAAGTGTAAGTGAGGTATAGATGCAACAACTTGACTACAGTATTTTCAATCTATTAAGTTCTGTATGGACTGTACTAATTAAACATTCACCCCTTTTTATTTTTAGACATGTCTTTTCTCTACTGACCACAATAGTTAAAAATGTAAAAAAAACAACTGGACTTGCCTAAACTGTGCACCTATGCTTCATATGTATCAACTATTTACACCTGCATAAAAGAAACTGCTTTGTTTTAGCAGTTAACTCGGTCTGTTTGTGTCCCTTTTGTAGTAGTCTTTTTAAGCAGGATGTGCAAATGAGTAGAACACTTTGCAAAATCTAAAAACAGCACTACTTTAAAATCCTTTTTAGATATTTGATTAGAAACTGGAGGAGTTTTATGTGCCTTTGTGACATAAAGCTGTAAAAAGATATTTTAATAGTTGGCAAAAAAACTCCTATTTATCTTTCTAGCAGAGCTACAGTTGGTGGGGCTTATAGAAGCATCACTTGGGAAGCCTAACTAACTTAGATGAAAGCTTTTTGGAACTGGTAAGATTCTCAAATAACCAACAAGAGAAAAACCTACAAAACAGTACGCTGACCCAAAAGGAAGGAAATGTTTAATAAAATGCAAAATAAAGTACCTTGCTTAAAAAACTGATTTCTCTTACTTACTGATGGCTTTCACAGATAACAGTAGATACCTGATTCTGCGTTGCCTAAAAATGTAGGTTTTAAGCAGCATGACAAGGGGACTCTTTAATTTGACCCTTCCCCTTAAACCATCCCACTGAACCCTATTATTACAGTTAGGTCCGTAAATATTTGGACAGACAACTTTTTTTTCTAATTTTGGTTCTGTACATTACCACAATGAATTTTAAATTTAACAACTCAGATGCAGTTGAACTGCAGACTGTCAGCTTTAATCTAGTGGGTTGAACAAAACGATTGCATAAAAATATGAGGAACTAAAGCCTTTTTTAAAACAATCACTTCATTTCAGGGGTTCAAAAGTAATTGGACAATTGACTAAAAGGCTATTTCATGGGCAGGTTTAGGCAATTCCTTTGTTAAGTCATTAGCAATGAAGCAGATAAAACTCCTGGAGTTGATTTGAGGGGGGGGTGCTTGTATGTGAAAGATTTTGCTGTGAATAAACAACATGTGGTCAAAGGAGCTCTCCATGCAAGTGAAACGCTCCACCCTTAAGCTGCAAAAACAGAAAAAACTATCAGAGAAATTGCTACAATATTAGGAGTGGCAAAATCTACAGTGTGGTACACCCGGAGAAAGAAAGCACTGGTAAAAAAGACCTGCACGTCCATGCACCACAAGTGAACAACTCCAGGAGGTAGGCATATTAATATCCAAGTCTACCCTAAAGAGAAGACTGCATTACAGTAAATATAGCACTGCGAGGTGCAAGCCACTCAATAAGCCTCAAGAATAGAAAGGCTAGATTAGACTTTGCTAAAAAAAAAATCTAAAAAAAGCCAGCACAGTTCTGGAAAAACATTCTTTGGACAGATGACTTAAAGATCAACTCTTACCAGAATGATGGCAAGAAAAAGTTTGGAGAAGGTGTGGAACAGCTCATGATCCAAAGCATACCACATCATCTGTAAAATGGCAGAGGCAGTGTGATGGCTTGGGCGTGCATGGCTGCCAGTGGCACTGGGACACTAGTGTTTATCCATGATGTGACACAGGAAAGAAGCAGCCAAATGAATTCTGAAGTGTTCAGAGACATACTGTCTGTTAAAATCCAGCCAAATGCAGTCAAATTGATTGGGAGGTGTTTCATAATAGAGATGGACAATGACTCAAAACATACAACCAAAGCAACCCAGGAGTTTATTAAAGCAAAGAAGTGGCCAAGTCAGTCACCTGATCTGAACCCAATTGAGCATGCATTTTACTTGTTGAAGACTAAACTTTGGACAGAAAGGTCCACAGGCCCAAAGGCCTGGCAGAGCATTAAAAAGGAGGAAACCCAGAATCTGTTTATGTCCATGAGTTCAAGACTTCAAATGAGCATTTTATTTTCAGTTTTTTAATTGGTCCAATTATTTTGAGCCCCTGAAATTAAGTGATTTTTATGCAATCTTTTTGAAGCTGAAAGTCTGCAGTTCAACTGCATCTGAGTTTTTTCAAGTAAAATGCATTGTGGTAATGTACAGAACCAAAATTAGAAAAAAAGTTGCCTATCCAAATATTTATAGACCTAACTGTATATACCTTAATGAAACCAGAAAACAGATATGGGTGTTAAAAGGCCACAGCATTTATTCACATTTTATCAAATAAATAGGACCTTACCAGCTTAACCCAAGACAATATTCTAAATCCAGAATTTAAAGAGATTGTTACTATGCTGTGCTGGCAACATGAAAGAAGTGTGGCAGTCCTGCTGCCGGACGTGCATCTGCTGTGTCTTGATAGGAAATCCAAGCAGGCTGCCCCTAGCACAAGCAGTAGTAGCAGCTGTATCAATCAATCCACAGTGCAGATAGCCCTACAATGTCACCCAGGTGTTTCGTTTTGACATTGGCCCATGAGCTGGCATCTGGTAGGGCTCTGAATTCCCACAAAGTGTTGTTTTCACAAAGTGGGGTCCATTTGGACCAAGCATTTAATTTCCTTCACGCCTATACTCTGAAACCTTTTTCATAGGGGGTGTCAGTGAGTACACAGGTAGGAGTCTTCTATGTAGTTGGTTGTCATCTTTCCACAAAGGGAAATTAAGAGTTACAACAAATAACTACCTTGCAAAGTTCTACCTTATAAAAAACAAGCAGTACATGTTAAATGTCTTGTCCAAATGGGATGATACATCTTTTATTATTTGTGTGATACATGGTATCTGTTTATTTCATAGTTTTGCTATCAATAGATAAAAGCCATTAATAGATGAATAACATTTTTAGGATAAGTTGGGAAATATATTTAATATCATAGTTTCTGGAGCTATACCAAGATGCTTTAAGTAAGATTTGAATTTAGAGAGGTAAATGATATCCAATGATTTGAATATTGTGATTGCTCCACCATATATGTAAAATTTGAAGATTGAAAAAAATCTGACCCTCCCTCCCATCTGTGCAAAATAGTTCCTTATCTTATCTTTGTTTCTATATCCCATTGCAAAGCTAGAGAGAGACCCATTAGAGCACTTGTAACTGCTGGGATTGATTTATGTTAAGTGGCTATTCTTGTATTGTTGTATCAAGCCCAGAATGGTGGGGTCCAAGGGGTTTCTGCTGCTATCCCCATGAGTCAACCTGAAAGGGAAAAAATATATCCCCCTTGTTTGTCATTGTAAACAGTAGAGGAACTTTCGAGTCACAAGATCCCTCACTACACAATGTTAGCTTTCTTTTAATTTTTAGTATTTTTTATGGATTCCAAAAACATGCATGTTTGTTTTTCTGGCCAATAGGGATGGGCACATTTTTTCGCCAAGAAAATGAAGCCCATAGACTTATATGGCGTTGGGTCAAATTCGCCCAAGCCTAGTGGCCAATCCACCTGCAATTCAGTCACCAATTATTTGACAACTAAAACTTACAATGTCAAAAGCCAGATGACTTTTATTTGTAATCTGTCACATTGTGATCTGTTGTGAACTGAATACTCAGTTTCCATAAGCGGATACATACAGATATTAACAATTTAACAGTTAAATGTACAGCTAAATCAAAGAAAAAAAAGATCAAATGAACATCTTTTTTTAATAGTTCTACTAGAAAAAAATCCTAAAAAAACAGTGATGTTCCACAAGAAATACAAAACATTTACAGGGAAATTTTAAGGAGCTCAACACTTGCATTGCATTCATTATTCATTCTTTGGCACAAAATTGTTATTTCAGTAAGATTACTGTAAATCGCTATATGAGGAGATGACTTGCATGAACAATTAAACGATGGAAACGATAAACTAGATTTAGCTTTATGTTCTTATAGCAAATTTCTTGAGCAATTTAGCAGCATAAAAAAAAAAAAAACTATAAGATCCAATCTGAGTAGACCGGCAGCACCACCATCAGTTGTGAATTAGAACAGCTGAAAAATGCAGTATTACATTATCAGAATGCTTTGTATGACCTTGGTAACTACAGCAACTGACTTCCTAAAGACTGACAATATTTGTACACTAATACTCAATTTATTTATTTAAGTTTAATTAAAAACTGAAAATTAGACAAATATGATAATCTACACACTTTAATCCATTGTAATTGGAAATCTTAATACTAATCTGAAAGTAATTAAAATATAACTGCATAGTGGATTCAATCAATTTGATAAGAAAATGTAATCAATTTGATCAGTATTGTTATTTAACATTCTCTGAAACTAACTAGGAATTGATCATCAGACTCCAATTCCTAATTTTTCTGGGAAGGAAGATCAACTGATCAAAATTCAATCAATCATAGTGCTACCAACTAATCATAGAACAAACATTAGCAACATAATGCTCCTTCACCTGAGACAAAGTAATCTCTCCCAAGGGTCTCTGGTTAAAGCCTGCCTCATAGTTCCCACCATTTCAGAAGGGTCACCTAGTCAGTCCCAAGACATTCTGCTACCCTGGCTATCTACGAGCAGTCACAGGACCCCTTTTTGTGTAGGCTGCATATAAGCGGTAAGGTGTGTGACCTCAGGCATGATCAAAGGATTGGAGGTTTCGCTGTTTGTTGGAGGGGGACAAAATGCTAAAGTATTAATTCTCTATGGTTCTCTTCGTAGAGTTAAAATTTCATTAACTTTTAAGGATAAGTTGGGAAATATATTTAATCCCAACAGGATCCCTCACTACACAATGGTAGCTTCAGTTAATCACAAATTATTTGACAGCCAGATGACTTTTTTAACCTCTCGCATTGTGAACTGAATACTCAGTTTACATAAAATGATACATAATTCTCTATGTATATTGGTCTGTATGTGGCAATTTTGTTTAGTGACAGGCGTGAACCATTCAAAAATACATAATGCTGACTCAGATCAAACCCCCACAAATCAGGGATGTGGATGTGGAAATACAGCAGATGAATTTCATATGTGGCAAGATCAACCTTTCATCAGAAATGTATGAAAACTTTCACCTGGATAAGTGATAACTTGAAACTATGACTTGGCACTATGGTAGAGAAAATAACAATAGATGAAAAAAAGTTTAACTTTACAAAATCTTGTCTACCAAAAACCTTAATTTGCCTTGCTTACAAGGTGAATTAAACCAGGTTTCTAATCCTACCTAAGCACCCTTTTAACTCCCCTATCCACTTGATAAATGGTAATGGATACAATTGTTTATACAACCAAAACTTCTTTTTCACTCCTAACAGAGATGAAAATATAAAGCTGTTAAACAATAAATATAAGTGCCTAGCTATGCTGCTTTTACAATACATGTTAAAATGTAATACTGTATATTCCAAATGAGCTACACTCGCTTCACCTTACATTGCAGTTCCTTATCAGGGATAGGACCATAAAAGGTTGGCCTTTTCTTTGAAAACTTTTCTTTTCCCCTATATCTCTGGATGTAATACACATCACAGCAAGGATCAGGACTGTTGCAAATCCCATATATTCTATATATCCTTTATTAAGCAATAACCCTAAAACAAATTTCTCAGCCACAAGTTTACATTTTACAACATAAGGCACAAAGGCTGTAATTCTATCGAAATGTGTGAAAAATACCTACATATGAACTACATGTCAATATGTGCATCTGAATATATATAGTGCAATAAGCAGGATATTTATTTTATTGTACTTGTTATTTTTTTGTTTTGCATAAGCTTAGTCATATGCTTACCAACTAAATTTACTCCCTATCTTCTGAAGTAGCATGTATAAAGAGCTGAACTGATGAACACTCTGAACAGTATAATTTTACAAGATTTTGATGTGGCAAATCCATGGATAACTAAAAAGAGCAACAGATAACTATACATACGGCATGACCATTGACATTAGAAGTTTATCCCTAGAATGTGGTTTCAAGAATGTACAGATTTTTTAAAAAAAATATATGACTGTGGTGATTTTATATGGATCAACAATTTTGTTAAGAATCTCTTGATTCTGACAGCTACAACTAATCTAACTATTACAACTGAAGGAAAGCCATAATTGTTGTGATTTGTGTGGCCTGTTTGAAGAAAATTGATTCCTCTTATCATTATAGCTACATGGACATATAGTTGTTTGTGTATGTTGCAAAGTTCAAGTATCTCTACCCATTCCTTTGCCATTGCACAAAATAGTAACATACTTGTAGAGAAAAAGTTTACGATCAAATTGCATGATGGGATAAAAAGGCAGTAAATGCAGAGAGCTGAAAATATACAACAAAATTAATGTAGTTACATAATGTAATGTAGAAAAAAGGCACACACCCAAGTAGTTCACTTTTTTTTTTTTTAGCTAATAAGCAAAACCTGCCTAATGGTTTAGAGAAAAGTGAAAACTAACTGACGCACTGGCCCAGGGTATCTTAAGTGATTACAATTACTTGAGGGGACCTAACTTTTGGTACCCTCCCCAAGTGATTTTGACTTTCCTTCTCCATTAATGAGACAATATAAAAAAAAGTTGAGACCCCAAAAAAAGAGAAAGATTCACTTTTGCAAACTAACATATTTCTATAGACACATTATATTGACTAAATTGCAGGTTGCAGAACGGAATCAAAAAAGCATAGGGAGAGGTTTATAGGTATACTTAATAATGTGCGTAAAGAGCCACAACAACTTCCTGTTTTATTTCCTTTTTGAATTTGTCTAATTAAAGTATTAGGCTGAATCATTTTCTTTTAGTTAAGTCTTGTTTTATCTAAAACTGTGCCCCGGCTAGATGTTTTACCTCTTTTTTTTTTTTCTTATCAAACACTAGAGATTCCTTTAGTTTCATAATGCCACTTTCCAAACAATACAAAAGGGTTGCAATCTAGTGGGCAGTGGCCTAATATCACTGCCAGTCATAAGGGTACTGGCATATGGAGAGATTAAACACTACCGTGGGAGACAAATTTCCTCTAAATGGTTTCCTATTGGCAATAAAGCAATGGGAAAACTTACCGTGCACTTCATTTTCCAAAGTTTCCTTGTGAGGCAACACAGGAAAAATGAAGCAGCGCATCAGCATCTATAGCAGATATAATTTTGACTTTCAGGGCTGATGAACCTTGCCACTTTGCAAAGTAAGTTTTGTATATAAAATACAGAATTTCTAGCATTATTGTTTTAATGCCGTCTTTACAGATGGAACAATTCTGTACCAGAGGTTTCCAATTGATGAAAAGTGAGTAATACTGCACAACACTGTCCAAGGGGCACATTTACTATTGGTCGAATATCAAGGGTCAATTAACCCTCTATATTCGACCCTCGAAGTAAAATCCTTTGACTTCGAATATCGAAGTCGAAGGATTTACCGCAAATGCGATAAATCCGCAAATGCGAAGGAAAAATCGAAGGATTTACCTTCGATCAAAAAAAGCTTAGAAAGCTTATGGGGAAGGTCCCCATAGGCTAACATTGATGCTCGGTAGGTTTTAGGTGGCGAAGTAGGTAGTTGAAGTTTTTTTTAAAGAGACAGTACTTCGACTATCGAATGGCTGAATAGTCGAACAATTTTTAGTTCGAATCATTCGATTTGAAATCGTAGTCGAAAGCCGAAGTAGCCAATTCGATGGTAAAAGTAGCCCAAAAAAAAAAATTTGAAATATTTTTCATTCTAATCCTTCACTCGAGTTTAGTAAATGTGCCCCCAAGTGTCTTGAAATATAAACCAATGCACAAACACTACAGTGGTTAAAAGAAAAACAAGATATACATTTTCTACATCATTTTACCAGTCTTGATTTAATGAGTTTCAGCTTGCCTTTTTCTTTTTAATTATCTACTAATTCTGAGTAATCTTAATTGGTGCATTTTCACTGTAAGTATTTCAGTTTCCTTTAGATATCTGTCATATTGATTTGAAACCTCTACAAAGCTCATCTGACTGTGACTGTTAATTCCCCAATGACTTTCGCAACATGACAGAAAACATCACATAAGGCTTTAAAGTATGAAGAGGAAAATGACTGTACCACACTAGTTGTATAGTGAGAACATTAATTAGCTTTACTTAAATTATCCCATTTTAATATATCAGTGTGGTCATTTTTAATGTCCATCAGAACAAGCTAAATTATAGTTTCTGACAGCACACACGGTGAGCTGGTCTCTGTTGCCTAATCTGTGCAGCTTAATTAGTAATAGAGAATTAATCCTGACACCTTCAAATATGTGAAACAGCAAGACCATTGATAGGGCACATTAATGTAGTCACATTTCTAACATTTTGCTTAGTATCATACTTTAATTAGATTTTTTTAAATAAATTGTTCTTTTAATTAACATCCCTACCCTCAACAACTTAGTCTTCTATTATTAACATCAAAGCCATCCCCATTATCTGCATTTTATATAAACATTAGAATAATTTAAATGAACATAAGAGTTTTGTATACATATCTCTCTAGAACTGACTTCTCTGTGTAATCTGCATTTTGCTGCCCTTTTGTGATTAAGAACAGACCTATATAACTTCCCATACGGAAGTGCTAAATAGTCTAAGATTATACATCAGGCAAAATTAAGCTTGTACTTTTAGTCTAAAAAAATGCCATCAAGTTTTTCATAGAACTAAAAAGAATTCTCTCTTATGGGGAAGCTTGATAAAAATTTTAAATGAATATCATTTGCATAAATTGGTATTTTACAGTATAACATTCTTCCTTAGAGAGTTATTGCATTGTGAATTTTAATTGCGGGTAGCATATTTTTATAATCTGCCTGAAAGTTATGTACTTTATTGGGTTCAAATATAAATTCTCTAAATAGATGGATTTTAAAGTGGACCTATCACCCAGACATAAAAATCTGTATAATAAAAGTCCTTTTCAAATTAAGCAAGAAATCCAAATTCTTTTTTTTTTATTGAAGCATTCATAGCTGTTGTAAACTCATTTAAGTCTCAGCTGTCAATCAAATACTGCCTGCCCCTCCTCTGTGCCTTAGGCATAGAGGCAGGGCAAGCAATTACTTTCAGTTTCCATTCAGCACTTCCTAGATGTCACTGCACACCCCACATTCCCCCTGTTCTCTTAACCATTTAATTGTGTAGCCAGGGCATGGGGATGGACATCAGTTCCCCCATTCTGGTGCACAAACGAGATTTTAAGATGATACAAGGCTTGTCTTAATAACAGTGTTCACAAAATGGCTCCTGCTTGCTTGTTATAATTATGAGTTCTCAAACAGAAGGAAACAAGATTCAAATAATTTTTACAGTGTTGTTCACGTTCCTTTTACTTGACTAACATTATAAAATTGGATTTGGAATAATTTTTTTGGGTGACGAGTCCCCTTTAAACTAAAAAAAATTCTTCCCTTCAGCATGCAGGTTGCTAACTAATGTTCCGATTTTGTAAAACCTAAATTAAAATCTTTTTGTAGAAATAAAAAAAAAAAAATCAATTTCTCAGGTATTTTTTTCTTTTATAGACATGCAAAAGAGATAGCAGCTACTGTGCAAATAACTGCAAACTTTTTTGGAACTCAAAAGCCTATAAGTAATGAACAAATGACTAAAGAATTGCTATCCAAAAAGCATTAAGCATTATTCATGTGAACCTACTGTTTTTACGAGTGCTAATAAAGTTCTGAATGCATTCCTCAACATTTGCAGAACAAACTGTAATGTTAATTAAAAGGGCATATTAATAAAGTAGAAAAATTGCACACTGCACTTTTATCTTAAGCCATGTGTTTTTAGGGTAATTGTAACGAGGACCCTGGTGGTCCAGTGGGCTGGCGGGGATGCCCAGCGCGTGGTCCTTCCTCCTCAGCTGTCTGCAAATTTCCTTAGGGTGCGCACTTCCGCCTTTTCTCTGCGCATTGATGCTGGCGTGTTTGCGAAATTCAAAGGGTATTTAAAGGGACTTCAGCACTGTGTTCATTGCCCTTTATTTGGTTCAACCTAGCGAGTTCCTGGGTGCTTTTTCTGTATTCTTATCCGATTCCTGTTTGACCCCTGCCTGTAACAGACTATTCTGACTTCTGTAATCCGACCTGTGCCTGTTTGACTCTTCTGATTGATCTCCTGGTCTTTGACCCTTGCCTGTCTGACTCCGCTTGAATTCTGCCTGAACTGACCCAGCCTGCCTGACTAAGTTTTCATCTAAATGTACTGTGACCTTCTGCCCAAAGACTTTGCTTAACGATCGCGCCCCTCGGCTTGTCTAGAACCTTTATTTGGCTCCTCTCTTAATAAGACCTGGTGGAATCCGATTAGCTGAGGGCTCCTCCTGAGGTGAAAAGCGGCTGAGACCAGGGAGCTTAGCATTGGTTCTAGATTTTGGGTGCCGATTCGTGCCAGTAATGAAGAGTTTATCACACCCAAGTTTGGGTAGGGGTTTGCCAATATGTCCTGTCTGAAGAGCAGAGCCCAATTGAGGTTCTTCTATGTGCAGGGCAAGACACACAAGTGCAAAAAAACTAAAAATAATTTACGTACTTTTAAATTTGCTGAGCAAATAGATTTTTCAGAACCTCAGCTTTTTGGTAAAGTCATACTCTTCTGGATTCTAATAATCTATAGAGAGCAACGAATAAAAATTTTATGACTGTAAAGATTGACACAAAGGCAAATAAAAACCTTTGGGCATTTTTCAAACTAACATTTTAACGATAAGAGCAAAAGAGAAAAACAATAAACACAAAAGTTCCAAAGAGCTCAAATACATTTTAAAAGTACCATATGAGAATACTTATAAACCGTAACTAAACTAATTAAAAAGAAAACAAATGCATATAATAACTACTGGTTAATTGCAGTGGAACAATTACAAGATTACTTAAAATTCACCATATACAGAATGCAAAACATATTGTTGCTCAAGAAAAAAAAAAAACACACTGACAATTTAGGGGTGGCTGAAAGCAGCTAAAAGAGAATTTTAAATGACTGCTGATAACAGCAGCCTGTCTACTTTGACACATCTTTCTGCTTCAACAGCTAGAGATGCAATCTCAATGGAAAAATCAATCCATACAAACATCACCCACGTTCTGACTAGAGAATAATCATTTACAAGATTTGTTTAAAATATATCTATATAAATTCCAGCAATATTAGGAAGTTACAAATTCTACAACAGAACACAAACCAGAATTAGATAAAGATTTAAAGGGATAGTATATCCCGATTTGTAAAGAAATGAGGAGAGCACTCTGTAAGCATATACTGCTGTGGTTATCTTTTTATTGCTTGACTACTTGTACACGACATGTTTCGGGCCTATATGCCCTTTATCAAGTGTTACAAACAAACAGAACGTGCAGGCTTCTTAAAACACCCCCACCATCCCCCACCAGTCAGTGATTGGTCTTCAGAGAACCCAGGGCGGAGTGTGTAAAGATCCTTCTTTCCAGTCCATATACAATTAGTTAATCAGCAGGTGTGTGGATCTCTTAGAATACAGATACAAAGTCTCTTGATGTGCAATTCTTCAAGGTTGCTACACAAAAAGTAACATAGTAACAACATATATAATACCTTATGATACATTTTGATACACTGTTATATTCACACTGTTAAAAGAAAAAGAAAACATTATTTACAAGAGTTACCACCTGATATAAGATAGCACTAGTACTGCACATTTCTGTGCCTACTAAGGACCGAAATATACATTTTATATATACTATTAGTAATATGTTTAGCACCAGCTTATAAATATCTTACCATTACTTTCTACTTGTTAACGCAGCTGGTGTAGTCTATATTCAAATTCAAGACCTGCAAAATTAAAGAAAAATGCAGTTATAGGGATGGTTACAGGAATGGTTTTAAACTCCAAAAATCATTTAACCCTTCTGGGATTTGTGTGTTCAATTTTTTTATCCATTTCCCTTCTGCTTGTAATAATTTCTTATGTCTGTCGCCACCTCTTCTATCCTCTTCTATTGTTTCTAACACACACCATCTCAATTGCATGGGGTTATGTTTATGTTCATAAAAATGTCTAGAAACTTGTGTGTCGTTCTGTGTATTTTCTTTAAAGTTTCTGATGTATCCCTTATGTTCTTGTATCCTTTTTTTGACCTCTCTCTTTGTTTGTCCTACGTACCCCATGCCGCATGGGCACTTCAGCAAATATACCGCATATGTAGAACTACATGTAGCATGACTTTTAATGTTAATGTTATGTCCTTTAGTGGGATGGTTAATCGTGTTTCCTTTTATTATTGAGGATCAGCAATTGCATTCTAAGCATGGATATGTTCCATATTTAGGCTTCCCTTTAAATTTTCTCTTTTTACATCTTGTATCAGAGGGGCATAGCCTATCTTTTAGAGTGCGGCCTCGCTTATAGCAAAACAGAGGTAGTTGTGTAAACAGGTGCCCAAACTTTTTGTCTGATTGGTCGTGTACAAGTAGTCAAGCAATAAAAAGATAACCACAGCAGTATATGCTTACAGAGTGCTCTCCTCATTTCTTTACAAATCAAGTTACAGATATCAGGATACCGGTGACCTGATCGAGGAAAGTTGCACTCCTTTTCCTGAACCGAGCAGGCGGAGCGTTCTAGGGATACTATACTTTCTGGATATCACTTTCACCTTTCCTACAACGCCGCATAGCTACCTTGAGGAATTCTCCGTTATGACTACAGCCAGAACGTCAGATCCCTGTAAAACCTTCGCATACAGCGATGGAGAAATACAAAGAATTTTAGCTGAAGCTGAACAGAGTTTGGAAACACAGAAATTCCCAAACCTAGCTAAAGACCCTGCAAAAGACTTGCTCAACTTAGAAAGAAAAGAAGTGAGCCTGTCACTACACCAAAGCACCTTAATACGCTACGTTAAAGCCAAGCAAATTCCACGTGGGTTACGGCTGGATATTTCCCCCAACCTCTGCAGCGATGACAATATCCTGATGCAAAGGTGGCATGAAATAAACAAATGTAGCCTTGACCTGATGGTCTTGATGATCGAAAGGGCACATGTTAAACTCACCGAACTGAAGGAGCAGATCGCTAAATCCAGAGAAGAAGTAGCTGCGAATGTGGGAGCCGAAGAAGCAGAAAGGCTGCGGATACGGCACTGCGAAATCCTAGAGAAACTGCATAATAACATCCTAGCAAGGAAGCTGACCAAGTTTGAAAGAGACACGGAGGACTACGCGCGTGAAAGAGTCTACACCTGGCGCCAGGACCGAACAAGGCAGCGTTCTGAAGGGGGATCCCCGAGGACCGGACTGCCAGGTCATCGGCAATACAGAGGAGGGTGGAGAGAAAGGCGCAATCCCGTGGTACAGTTCAGCAGTGACGAAGATCTACCAAGCAGCTCGTATTTCCCACAAGCAGCACATACAAGCAGCACACAGCGGCCTTTTGTAGGCGCACGCATAGGGGAAGACGCCGCAGAAAGACCGCAGCGACGGAACAACTCGAGAACCCCAATTCCCAGGGACAACTACCCACGGAGGGACAAGAGAACACAGAGGTAAATACCCTAGTAATAAACTTGTCTCCGTACGAACTATCATCCTCTGAACTCTCCCTTTTAAATAAGGGACTGGGCTTTGTACCCACGTACTTTACAAATATGGAGGACTGGGAAATTGATTTTTTGAAATTTATTCGTAAGATTAAATTGAAAATGTGCTTTTCTGATCACAGTACACTTGAACCTATAAGTTGTTTTAAAAAACCAAGCACTATTATACCAGACCTAGAGAACGAATCTGTACAAGCATTTGAACATATAGTAATCACAGAAATGAAAAAAGTATGGGCCAACGAAAAGGGCAAATATAAACCTAATCTAACCCGTACCGAACAAGCAGCTTTGCAAACCTTACAAGAAAATAATGATATTATCATTCGTAAGGCTGACAAAGGGGGGAGTATTGTAGTACTAAGCAGGGAACAATACAATACTGAAATATTACGACAGCTTAATACCCCCGGGCACTACAACAAAATTGGTTACGATCCAACCGCTAAGATTAAAAAACAAATAGACCTAATGGTAGAAGAAGCATGGCTAAACTCCATAATAAACGATACTGAGAAAAAATTCCTAATAACTGATAATCCAAGGGTTCCTGTTTTATACACCCTACCCAAAGTACATAAGACTTTAGTCAACCCCCCAGGGAGACCCATTGTCTCGGGTATAGGCTCAGTGCTAGAACCCCTGTCGGTGTTCGTAGACTATTTCCTACAGAGTGAAGTATTAAAAATTAATGTATGTTTAAGGGACACTACAGATCTCTTATGCAGACTGAATGAATTGAATGCATTACCTACAGAGGTTATCTTATGTGGAATAGATATTCAAAGCTTATATACGTCTATCCCACAAAATGAAGGTATGTTGTGTATAGAGGAAGTTCTATTAGAAACCAATCTACCAAACCAAAAAATTTTTTTCATTCTCGACTGTTTGAATATGGTTCTAACTAAAAACTACTTCACCTTTGATAACGAATTTTACTGGCAAACACAGGGCACGTCAATGGGAGCCACGGTCGCGCCCTCATTCGCCAACCTGTTTGTACATAGCCTGGAAAAGAGGTTATTTTTGAAAAATGAACTGTATTGTAAATACATACTCAAATATTTTAGATTTGTGGATGACATCCTCCTATTATGGAATGGCCCTATGGGAGAACTAGAGAGTATGATGAAGGATGCGAATTTGAACCACGAGACTATAAAATTTACATATGAAAGTTCACAGCGTGAAATTAACTTTTTAGATGTAAAAATTAGCCTAAACAATGGTAAACTATGTACCAGCCTATACAGAAAAACAGTGGACAGAAATAACTTGCTGCATGCTAAAAGCTTCCACAACTCTAAGGTAAAACGAGCCATACCCAAGGGGCAATATGTGAGAGCTAAACGGATTTCCTCTAGTCCAGAGTGTTATATGGAGGCAAAAAAGAGTCTCACTAAAAGGTTTACTGAAAAGGGCTATACACAAACTGTGATTAATAAAGCCATAAAAGAAGTTGAAACCATTCCAAGAGAAAGTTTACTGACTACAAAACCTAAAATTGAAGCCAAACAGAAAATGCCATTTGTTTCCACTTTTAATCAATATAGCGACATAGCAGAAAGAGTTGTTAAGAAATACTGGCCCCTTATCCAATCAGACAAAAAGTTTGGGCACCTGTTTACACAACTACCTCTGTTTTGCTATAAGCGAGGCCGCACTCTAAAAGATAGGCTATGCCCCTCTGATACAAGATGTAAAAAGAGAAAATTTAAAGGGAAGCCTAAATATGGAACATATCCATGCTTAGAATGCAATTGCTGCTCCTCAATAATAAAAGGAAACACGATTAACCATCCCACTAAAGGACATAACATTAACATTAAAAGTCATGCTACATGTAGTTCTACATATGCGGTATATTTGCTGAAGTGCCCATGCGGCATGGGGTACGTAGGACAAAAAGAGAGAGGTCAAAAAAAGGATACAAGAACATAAGGGATACATCAGAAACTTTAAAGAAAATACACAGAACGACACACAAGTTTCTAGACATTTTTATGAACATAAACATAACCCCATGCAATTGAGATGGTGTGTGTTAGAAACAATAGAAGAGGATAGAAGAGGTGGCGACAGACATAAGAAATTATTACAAGCAGAAGGGAAATGGATAAAAAAATTGAACACACAAATCCCAGAAGGGTTAAATGATTTTTGGAGTTTAAAACCATTCCTGTAACCATCCCTATAACTGCATTTTTCTTTAATTTTGCAGGTCTTGAATTTGAATATAGACTACACCAGCTGCGTTAACAAGTAGAAAGTAATGGTAAGATATTTATAAGCTGGTGCTAAACATATTACTAATAGTATATATAAAATGTATATTTCGGTCCTTAGTAGGCACAGAAATGTGCAGTACTAGTGCTATCTTATATCAGGTGGTAACTCTTGTAAATAATGTTTTCTTTTTCTTTTAACAGTGTGAATATAACAGTGTATCAAAATGTATCATAAGGTATTATATATGTTGTTACTATGTTACTTTTTGTGTAGCAACCTTGAAGAATTGCACATCAAGAGACTTTGTATCTGTATTCTAAGAGATCCACACACCTGCTGATTAACTAATAGTATATGGACTGGAAAGAAGGATCTTTACACACTCCGCCCTGGGTTCTCTGAAGACCAATCACTGACTGGTGGGGGATGGTGGGGGTGTTTTAAGAAGCCTGCACGTTCTGTTTGTTTGTAACACTTGATAAAGGGCATATAGGCCCGAAACATGTCGTGTACAAGTAGTCAAGCAATAAAAAGATAACCACAGCAGTATATGCTTACAGAGTGCTCTCCTCATTTCTTTACAAATCAAGTTACAGATATCAGGATACCGGTGACCTGATCGAGGAAAGTTGCACTCCTTTTCCTGAACCGAGCAGGCGGAGCGTTCTAGGGATACTATACTTTCTGGATAGTATATCCCCTTTTTCAGGGGGCACATTTACTTCGCTCGAGTGAAGGATTAAAATAAAAAATATTTCGAATTTCGAAGTATTTTTTTGGCTACTTCGACCATCGACTTCGAATTGAACGATTCGACTGAAAATCGTTCGACTATTCGATAGTCGAAGTACTGTCTCTTTAAAAAAAAAAACTGCGACCACCTACCGAGCATCAATGTTAGCCTATGGGGAAGGTCCCCATAGGCTTTCCTAGCTTTTTTGGGATCGAAGGATAATCGTTCAACCGATGGATTAAAATCCTTTGAATAGTTCGATTCGAAGTATTTAATCGTTCAATCGAATAGCACTAAATACTTCGACTTCGATATTCGAAGTCGAAGGATTTAACTTCGACGGTCGAATATCGAGGGTTAATTAACCCTCGATATTCAACCCTAAGTAAATGTGCCCCTCAGTGTTAACTTAAAGGAAAACTATACCCCCCAAACAATGTCGGTCTCTATTAAAAGATACTGAGTAAAACAGCTCATGTGTAAAACCCTGCTTCATGTAAATGAACCATTATCATAATAATATTTTTTTTAGTAGTATGTGCCATTGGGTAATCATAAATAGAAAATTGCCATTTTAAAAAATAAGGGCCGCCCCCTGAGATCGTAAGATTCACTGTGTACACATACAGACCACATGTAAGGTCACATGAGCCAATTAACAGACAGAGTTCTGTTTTTGCTTCAACACCACTTCCTGTTACAGTTAGTGTTGTAGTATTTCTGGTCAGGTGATCTCTGAGGCAGCACAGATAGAGTCACAAAATGGTGGTTCAAGGCAAGAGATGTAAAAGGGCAATATTTATGTAAATATATATTCCAGTTTGGAAAGATTCTTTGATATGTCATTCAATTTGATATAAACTATCTTTTGCTTAAGTATTCATTTTGGGGGTATAGTTTTCCTTTAAAAAACATGTACCGTAGCATATGTACCATATGAGCTTATGTTTTACAACAAATGTAATTTCATACATTAAACAAAATCTGAAACTGAAAGTTAAGTAACAACCTACGTCCTGTTCATAGGAGCACAATTTAAAATAAATCAGAGAGCAGCTCATGATAAAGAGACTTCTCAGTGGAGTCAGTGGAGATTTGCTTTGACTCAGCTCCTAAGAACAGTTGAAAATAAAATGTGATTTTACTTTCACTTACAGACTTTTCCCTGTTCGAGAATTTTCAAAACAATAGATATGTCCTGATTAAAACAACAGGCAAAATATATTCCGAACAAAGTTGAAAAAGACAGCATACCAATTCCCCTTGCTCACATACAAAAACATTTTTTAATTTGCTCTGCTTCTATTTCCTAGATTAATGTAACTTTGCTACCATTCTCTACCCTGTGCTGGAGTATAGCGTTTTCAATTAAAGTCATGCACCTGGGATGTAAAATTATCCAGGCCACTTATACCCTTAATGGGACTGCACTAGGCAAATCCATTATGGAAAAGGACCTTGGAGTCCTTGTAGATGATAAACTTGGCTGTAGCAAGCAATGCCAGTCAGCAGCATCAAGGGCAAATAAGGTCTTCAGCTGTATTAAAAGGGGCATAGAGTCAAGGGAGGAGGGGGACATTCTTCCACTGTATAGAGCACTTGTAAGGCCCCATCTAGAATATGCCGTACAGTTTTGGTCTCCATCACTCAAACAGGACATTATTGTTAGGGATGCACCGAATCCAGGATTCGGTTCGGGATTCGGCCAGGATTCGGCCTTTTTCAGCAGGATTCGGATTCGGCCGAATCCTTCTGCCTGGCCGAACCGAATCCGAATCCTAATTTGCATATGCAAATTAGGGGCAGGGAGGGAAATCGCGTGACTTTTTGTCAGAAAACAAGGAAGTAAAAAATGTTTTCCCCTTCCCACCCCTAATTTGCATATGCAAATTAGGGTTCGGATTCGGTTCGGTATTCGGCCGAATCCTTCGTGAAGGATTCGGGGGTTCGGCCGAATCCAAAAAAGTGGATTCGGTGCATCCCTAATTATTGTATTAGAGAGGGTACAGAGAAGGGCAACTAAGCTGGTAAAAGGTATTGAAAATCTTAGCTATGAGCAAAGACTGGCCAAATTGGGGATGTTCACGCTGGAGAAGAGGCGCTTAAGGGGTGATATGATGACTATGTATAAATATATAAGGGGATCATATAATAATCTCTCTAATGCTTTATTTACCAGTAGGTCTTTCCAGCTGACACAAGGTCACCCATTCCGATTAGAAGAAAAGCGGTTCCGCCTAAATATTCGGAGGGGTTTTTTTACAGTGAGAGCTGTGAAGATGTGGAATTCTCTCCCTGAATCAGTTGTACAGGCTGATACATTAGATAGGTTTAAGAAGGGGTTGGATAGTTTTTTAGCAAGTAAGGGAATACAAGGTTATGGGAAATAGCTCATAGTCCAAGTTGATCCAGGGACTAGTCCGATTGCCATTTTGGAGTCAGGAAGGAATTTTTCCCCCTTTAAGGCAAATTGGTGAGGCTTCAGATGGGTTTTTTTTGCCTTCCTCTGGATCAACTGGCAGATAGGTAGTTAATAAAAAAAAAGTAAAAAAAAAGGTTGAACTTGATGGACATGTGTCTTTTTTCAGCCTTACTTACTATGTTACTATGTTACTATGTTTTGTTCAGAATTGTAACAGGCAGCTTATATTTAGGCAACACATTATCTAACTAAAACACCCAACCATAAATAAGTATATCTGTGAAAAAGAATCTATATGCAAGTCTCTATTAAAATTATATATGTAAATGGTCATATAAGTAAACATATTTTTCTAATAGTATTCACCACTGGTTAATGCCATATTGAAACACTACCATTTCAGTACTAAAGATTATCTAGCTGGGTTGTAGAAGGCACTATATTCAAACACAAACAAAAAGCACCCATACTGTACATGGTAGCTTACATCAGACAATAAATAGACAGAGTTGTTTTATTACAGAGTGTTGATTTTAAATTAAATTCACACTTCTTCCTGTTACAAAATGTCCTGTTTCACTGCCAGATGTGCAGTGAATATGAAAACATTCAGATTCATTCACAGCATTTAAAAAAAAAAAAAAAAAAACTAATAAAAATGTATGATTTTATTGATATTTGAAAGCTACTTAGGAATGAATTTGCTTTCATTATTTAAAAAAATAAATAAATAAATAAAAAACAGTTAATGGTTGCTGGACCCCTTTACTAATAGAAGTGGTGGTAGTTTTGCTTTGATTGCTGGTTCACTCAAACCCCCCCCCCCCCCATCCCTTAAAGAATTGCCTAGGATCTTAGCATTACAATACATAATTGTAATTTAGTTTAGAACTGATACACAGGGCACTGCCTTGATGGGGCTTCAGCATATTTGTACAAATGATGTAATCAAACATGCCTTCTTGATTCCAACATAATGCCATACAGGTAGTATCCTCCTTTTTATGTAGTGCTAGCCCATTAGGGAATATTAAGGGATTGAGAGCATGTGTGCTTCTGTTACATAGCAGGTTTTTTATTTATTTTTTTAAAGGGACTAACATAAAGCTACAGCTTATTTTTTTTTCTCCAAGGAAGGAGAACCCCTATTTTCTCAGCAAACATTTTTTCTTTAAAAACGTTCAACATTCATGCTTGTGAATGAGAATCCCAAAACATGTTATTAATTCATGAGTATAAATAAATAAAATTATTCAAAGCAATACAAATATGATTGCCTTTAATATGCACTTTATTAAATCTGATTATTTATGAATTTAATCAAGGTGCTTACCAAAAAAGATAACTATGTAAATAAAATGAATTTTTCTCTGCAGAAATACTGAAACAGTTTACAAGTATTTCTATATCATTCTAACCCGCATCACAGGAGTTTGGCACGGGAAACAACATTTCTAGCTTAGCAATACATTGGATATTCTCAGGCTGTTCCGCATTTTGTTAAATTTTAAAGGAAACTCTTGAAATTTGTCTTCATTATAAAGAACAGATAGGGTAGGGCTGGGGTAATTTGGACCCTGGTTACCAGATTGGTTAAGATAAAAATGGAAGAGCTGCTGAATAAAATATTAAATAACTCAAAAACCACAGATAAAAAATGAAAACCAATACGAGTTAGGCTCTTTTCTTGGTGATTCTACATTATGTGACCTAAAACATCATCTGATGTAAAAACTTCAAAATTTATTATATTTGGTCATGTATTTATTGAAAAAAAAATAATCCAATGACATATCTGCATGTGGCAAAGGTAAGTGGATCCTTAAGATTATGATATTATTTGAAGGTGATATTCAGAGATTGGTGTTTTCAGTAAATGGGATGACATTTAAATTTTTCGACCCGAAATGCTTCTCTTTCATTAAGCTCAGGGCCATATGAGATGGCTTGGTCTTCTACCTTATCAATGACTGGTATAGATGCCTGCTGAGGGACAGACTGCTGTCTCTGTAGAGAATATTTCTCCCCTGCATGATAATGATAAAACACAGGACTTGGTAATAAATCACAACCATTAGTGGCTGTTAAAAAAAAAAATTTAAACACACATTTTCGAACATCGAACTTATATATTGAAATATACTAAGGATTTCCTAATTTTGAGGTAATTAGTATTTTGTCACAAAAGGAGCTACGAGAGTGAAATAAGAGTATTTCAAAGAGTGGCAAGGAACATGGTCTTTATTTATAGCCTAAAGTTGTCATAACCCCAGTTCTTCCTATTCACAACAATTTGAAGTTAATGGCTACAATGCAAGTGACTGTTAAACGAAAAGAGGTAAAATGTAGCCACTGTACCTGGTATAGAACTACTGTGTCTTAATACTGCTAATAGAAACATTGCTGCCCTTAGGCCTTCACTGAGTTTTAGAAAAAGCTTTTTTTATTCTACAAACAAAGTGCTTTATTATTATTGGCAACATAAATTGGACTTAGCAAGGCACTTATGAAGATAGAACTTTGCAGCTTGTGGGAAATGTACAGATCCACTATCCAGCATAAGCAGTAACAATCTGGTGGAGGGTGGGATTTGGGATGCTATTGCAAATTTCGCTCAGAGGACCACTTCCTGTAGGAGAATAAAAGGACACTTTGTAGTGTTTTATGGGTCAGGCAGGTTAAGGTCAGGTACAGGCCAACTTTGTCACACGTAAAAAGAATTTAAGATGCCACCAACATTTTACTGGGGCAAGAGATAAGAACAAAAAGAGGCATGAGCAAACAATGAGTTACTTTTGAAATCCGAGTGTACTGTAAATTGAGACTTAAAGAAATAAGCAATTAGCAGAAACCATAAAGTATTTGGCTTAAAAGAATATTACAATTATGTTGGCAGGACATACACACTTGATCTCCCTTTTAAAGTATTGTTATTTTCACAGATACAAAATGACAGAAAGGCTACCAATACAAACACATGGGCTTCTGTAAAGGCTCTTTACACTGCTTCTAAAATACAGTTGCATAAGAATATGATGCAGTAGGGGGCGGAGTTAACCTCTGATGCAGTCGGACGCTTAGAAAAGAGCTCCGTGTGGGGGATTTTTATAAAGCAGGCTGGAGCAACCTAAACGACCGCAGAAAGGTCAGCGACCCGACTAGACAAGTGGACATCATGGGGAAACTGAGGAAGAGACCGTCACCGCAAAAAATGACGGCCTTTTACTCGAAATCGGGACAGCTGCCTGAAGAATGTCTCTCCCTCCAAGATGGCGCCGACTCTGACAGCAGCAGCCCTACGCGCGCAGTAATGGAGGCAAGTGCAGAGTCACAAACACAACCTGATACACGATCCCCACAAGCCATAACTCTGCCCATACTCAAAAGCCTACTTACCTCATTAAGGTCAGACCTTCAGGCAGACTTCAAGGGTGCCATTACAGAGCTCCATAAGGAAGTGAGGCAGATAGGTGACCGGACTGACCATCTGGAGGGGAAAATGGCGGAGTTAGTGAGCTCCCATAATGAGCTAATAGGCTCAATGCAGCACTTGAGCAAGAAATATTCCAACTGCACAATAAAATGGCTGATTTAGAGGACAGGAACAGGAGGAATAATATCAGACTAAGGGGAGTCTCAGAACAGGTACAAATGGAAGACCTGCATCTTTATCTAAATAACATGTTCCAAGAGATGTTCCCAGATATAAATCCTCATCTCCTCCTCATAGACAGAGCACACAGACTACTGAAAAAAAAATGCTCCCCCTAATGTGCCCAGAGAGGTGATATTGAGGCTTCACTTTTTCCACATCAAGGAACTCATTCTGAAGGCGTTTAGGGATAAGCAAGGCATACCTGAGAAATACAATATGCTCCAATGCTATCCTGACCTCTCAGCTCACACAATGAAAAAACGCAAATAATTCCTTCCCATCACCACAGTGCTGAGAGACGCACATTTACCCTACAGTTTCCAGTGAAGATTAGGGTCATTTACATAGATACACAAAAGGTAATAAAGCCTCAAAATTACTAGCAAACCTCCTAAAACAGAAACAGAGGAAACAAGCCATAGACCATTTGATGGACAAAGATAGAGGGAAAATCATAAACCCCAAGGAGATAGACAAATTCACAGAATATTATGCAACTCTGTATAATCTAAACCAAGATGTGACAACTCCACAACCAATACAACAAAATATTATCGACTTTCTAGCACGGGCCAAACTTCCACAAATATCACAACCACAATTAGATTTATTAAACACTCCCATCCAACCCAAGGAAATCCAAGAGGCGATCGATATTATAAAACCTTCCAATCTATCCTAATTCCCCAACTGACACAACTCTTCAACCACATCCGCCAACAAGGCAAGGTACCAGAAGAAATGCTGAATGCTACGATAGCAACTATCCCCAAACCGGGCAAAACCCCAAATCAATGCCCCAATTTCCAGCCTCACTGTTGAACGGAGATACCAAACTGTATGCTAAAGTTTTGGCAAATAGGTTTAAAGAAATCCTACCAAGCATCATCCATAAAGATCAATCTGGCTTCACTGCAGGTAGACATGGGGCAGATAATACCAGAAAACTCATTTCTCTGATAGAAAAAAACACACCCAAAAAACACCAGCACTTTTACTAGCTCGAGTCCACTGGCTGTATATGGAAAAAACCCTGCAAGCATTTGGCTTTCATGGTCCAATACTACAATCAATCCTAGCATTATACTCCATACCGACGGCACAAGTCACTAACATGGGATTTCTCTCAAACCCCTTCTATATCACAAATGGCATGAGACAGGGATGCCCACTCTCCCCGCTTATATTCAACCTAATCCTGGAGCAGCTGGCAAAAATGATAAGAGACACGCCAGACATCACGGGAATATCCTCCACTCAGTCAGAACATAAAGTAGCGCTTTTTGCAGACGACATTATGCTAACACTTACAAACCCGGAACGATCTCTATCAAAGCTTACTCAAGTATTAACTTCTTACAGCCAAGTGTCCTATTACAAGCTCAATGTTAGTAAAACGCAAGCCCTCTTACTAAATGTCACAACAGATAAAAAGAACGAACTGCAAAAACTGTACCCATTTCAGTGGAGAAAAGATACTATTTCCTACCTCGGAATCCAACTAGGTAGCACAGTGGCGAAAACCTACAGTAGCAACTTCCCAAAACTGTTGAGAGAAACCCAAACCCAACTAGAAAAGTGGAAAACCTCATATATCTCTTGGCTGGGACGAATAGCAGCAGTCAAAATGATGTTACTGCCCAAATTCCTATACCTATTCAGGACCCTCCCAATCAGTGCCAAAAACTTTACTCCTGCAATCGCAAAAAACCATAGACATGTTCATCTGGGGTGGTAAGAAACCTAGACTCAAACGAAGTATAATGCAACTTAACCAAAAAGCAGGAGGATTTGGTGTCCCCAGTATCGAATACTACTACAGAGCTACAATATTAGAGCAACTCACCCTATGTAACCTACCGATTGATAGCAAGCACTGGCTGGAGATAGATCAAGACCAAGCTCATCCATTTTCGCTACAACAACTAATGTGGACCAAGTCTTCATTACACAAAATTGACCTCAATTCATTATACCACACTACAATGACAGCTCTGAAAGTCTGGAATTTGCTGAAGAAACACGAATACATCCATACGGTATATTCCCCACAAAAAACTCTACTATGAAGATACTGGAAACGGAAATTCCTGACATCTCCCTAGCCAATTGGGAAACTCTAGGAATCACACGCACAGCACAGCTGTTTTCGAACGATGACTTAAAACTGTATGAGACTCTTCAAACTGAGTTTAACCTCCCTAAACATGATTTCTACAAATATCTACGTATCAGACACTTCCTAGGTTCACATACACATAGCCTATCCAGACCACAAACACCCTTTGAACGCATATGTTTCAATAGTGCTGGTAAAAAGAAAGACCTATCTAAAGTATATCAAGCCATTATGCCAGACATAGGGCCCACTAAACCGTTACATATCCAGAGATGGGAACAGGACCTCAACATTGATCTCCCACTACCACAATGGTCCCAAATAGCGAATATTGCTTCTAAGTACACCAAGTGCACAAATCATATTGAAAACTGCAGAAAGATACTTTTTAGGTGGTACAAAACACCTTCAACGCTACACAAAATGTTCCCCAATGTGTCAGACCAATGCTGGAGATGCAACACAGCGAAAGGCACCATGATACATATCTGGTGGACATGCCACAAAATATTGCCTTTCTGGCAAGTAATTGACAACTTACTCTCAGAAATATTCAACGTACCAATGCATATATCACCAGCCATGGCACTCTTAAACCTTGGAATACAAGACCTAGTTCCAGAAACAAGGAAATTGACCTTCCATGTTCTTACTGCAGCCTGTCTCTTAATACCAAGACACTGGAAATCTATGGAAATACCCGACAGAGATAATGTAATCCACCTAATAGACTCCAATCTCTCACATGAAAAGTATGCTGCAACGACTCTTGCGCAAATCACCAAAGATCTAGTGACTCACAAATTGTGGGAAAAATGGAAACATATTCGTCAAATACCCAAACATAACTGATAAAACGGGTTTACAAAACTAAAGGCCATGAAAGATTTTAAATATCTACAACGGTCAACCCATGGACACCAGACGACAGGAAGAACGTCAAACCTTCTCCCCCCCCCTCATTCAAGATATATAATATGGTTTCATGGACTAAGCAAGTTATAACCCCCTCCCTACCTTTACTTACCTTTCTGGCTTCACCACTCTTCTTTCTCCTTTCTTCTTTTCCCCGGTCTTCACTGGAAATTCTCAATGTTATCTGAAAATCAATAAAAAACTTAAATTAAAAAAAAAAAAAAAAATGAATATGATGCAGTGTAAAAGAAGAACTAAAGATCAACACAGAATAGTGTTAGAAATTAAACACCTTGTGCTTTAGACATCTGAACCTACCCAGTGACCAAAGCCCTTTATAAAGGCAGATCTGTGCCTCTGAAGACTATCCCCCCCCACCCATTAGACCCCCAATATATTTTTCTGTTGATTCACAGCCCAGCATCTGTGCTGCTGTCAATTATTTGAATTTAGGGACAGACTGGGTACAATATGCAAACAATATAAAATTAAGAATATAATTAGTAAGCAATTCAGGTTCACATTAACATGGCAACATAACATAAAAAAAAAAAAAGTATTGGTCGAACTGAAAATAACCAACACTATAGAATCATTTTTATGGCAGATATAACTTTCTGCTGTGACAGCGCCTAAACTTAGCTTCTATACAGCATATACAGTATACATACAGCCGGAAAGGTCGCTATTAACATGCAATACGGCTGATGCTTAAAAGATGGTCAAAAAGGTTTAGAAAATGCTAAGTGTACTCCATCTGGCCATGACGCCTTGTTCACATTAATTTTTATTAAAGCTTTATGAACCATATCTGAGTAAGCCACTGACTAGATTCAGCTAAGCCAACAGTGCAGCTATGAGGTTAGTCTGGGATCTCTGACACCTCTATTCTATACACTGAAGAAAATAACTTATTTAGCACATTTGCCTTTTCTGTATCTGTTACCGCCATACTGGTACCATTATTTAAAGGAGCAACACTCTCACCTGCATCTTTTTACTATTAATATAATTTTTGGGGTTAGTCTTAGCTTCTGCTGCAATGCGCTACTCATTTCCTGTCCTTGCCTTCTGGATTGCAGTTTTACAACATTTATTATAGCGTTTATATTCATTAAATGCAGCTTCTGTCCCCACAGGATGCTGAATATATAAGTGTAATTGATAGTTTTGTGGGGTGGTGTGCTGCAAGTTAGTAAGTAGTGGATTTTAGAAAGTGGAGAACTGATCTTCAACCAGCCTGTATAAATGGGGGTTGTTGTAGATATGGTAGAAGCAGGGCCGCTCCGGCCATGAGGCAAGGTGAGAATCTTGCCTCAGGCGGCACGGAGCGGCCAGTTACCAGGGGCGGCAAAAAAGCCGCCTCTAGTAACTTTAAGAGCCGAATTTCCGTTTTTTAAAACGGAAATTCGGCTCTTCTAGCGCAGCGAGCGCAATAGCGCTCACTGCACTAGCGATGCGGCCCCTCCTCCACCCGCTCCGACGCTGGTAGTTAGAAGAGCGGAGCAGGAGGAGGGGCGGCATTGGGGCTGCTGCCTCAGGCGGCAGCAGCCCCTGAAACGTGCCTGGGTAGAAGAATATAAATACCTGGGTATTTTTATTGATAATAGGTTGGACTGGGCCAAAAACACAGAGGTACTATATAGAAAGGGCATGAGTAGGCTCTTCTTCCATAGAAGATTAAGATCATTCAATGAATGCAAGGAAACAATGCTAATGTTTTATCATTCAGTGGTACCTAGATGTTTTTTGGTTGGTGTGCTGGGGAAGTCAACTGAAGGCAGCCAATGTTAACAGACTTAATAAATTGATTAGGAGGGCAGGTTCTGGTTTAGGTATGAGACCTTAGAGATGGTTTTAGAGAAGATGATGTCTAAATTAATCAGTATTTTTGAAAATGATTATCATCCTTTACATGAAAGTTTGGAGTCATATTGTAGCTCCTTTAGTTATTGATTGTTTCTACCTAGATGTATTCTGATCGTTATAAGAGATCTTTTTTACCTGCAGCTATTGCGGTTTTTAATTCTTCTCTTTTAAGCAGGTAGTAGTGTTTGTTTTAGTTTTTTATGATGTGTAATGTATTATAATGTAATTATGTATAATATGTGTGACTATGTTAAACTAGTAAACTCTGGCATAATGATGCTGAATAAATGCAGATAGATTGTGGAAGGTAGTCCAATCATCCCGGCCTGCAATTCACAGGTGCCAGAAGTTCCTCAGATACAGTGGTTATACAATTAAATATTAGTTCAGTGATACAAAGAAAAGCAAAATCTTGAAACATTTTTCAGTTTATACAGTGAATGTTTGGGTTTGTAAAGAAGAATACAGACACTGCTATTTTTAACAGCCTAATATTCCATTTTCTTCACTTTCTGAAAAGGATTAACAAAAATGTGATACATTTTTCTTCAAAATGTGATTTGGAACATTATGTGCAGTGTCATCAATTCATTTGCATGTATGGAAATAAAAGCTATTATAAGGATTTTGAGCTTTGATCACTTTTTTTTAACATGCTGCTATTATTATGAACACAACTGTATATTTGAGAGTTTCTTTATTACATTTTTTTTTGCATACATGTATTTTGGGGTTTACAATAGTGATGAGAATTTTTTCGGCATGCATAAATTCGCAGTGAAATTCAACACTTTGCCATCTGCAGATTTGGAAAAATATTGCCACAACAATAAAAATAGACAAGACAAAATTGTCACAGAGACAAAAATGTCACCATAAGAAAAAAAAATTGTTGCGTGCATAAAAAATTGTAGCATGTAAAAACAGGCACGTTTAACGCCTATTGACTTCAATGAATTTCAGGAATCTTTGCCATTTCACTAATTCACAGAATTTTTTGGCAAAATGAAATGCAACAAGTTCACTAATTGCTAGCTTACAACCCCTTAACTTTTACTAGCATTTAAAGTGGTAAAATGATATTGGGTCATAGGTGAACATACCAGATGTCTTTGGAATTGAACTTTCACTGGCCAATTTACCAATTTTATTTTCATGGCTGTTAAGAGACTGTAGTTCATCAGCAACAAAAGGATCCTGTTCCTGTTGTGAGGCTTGATGTTTGCTCTGTTCCTGCAAATTTGTATGATTCTGGATGACTTGTTTTGCCGTTTCCATCACTACTTTCAAATTTAAATTTTCAGCAGCCATTGCCAATAACTCATCATCATCATCATCTTCTCTAACATCCCAGGCATCACTTGTATTACTTTCAAATTCTTGGAAGGTAGTGATTTTTTTCAACTTACAGGTGTTGTGTAAGGCTTTAGAGCAGTTTTGGTCAAGCTGCAAGTTAAGCACATACAGTATTAGCTGTATTGCAGTAAATTACAGAAAACAAAACAGTTATGTTCACAAATACGCTAAACTAACTAAACATTACATTTTTTTAACTGTGTAAACCTAAGGTAAATAAGAAAAAAGGCTCTATAGTTTTCTAAAAAACTATATTTATGGATTATAGAGCAACAATGAACAATCTCATATCTTAAGTCTTTGCTCTTGTGAAACAGTCTGAATACAGTGTGATAAAAACCCATATTCAGTTGTGTGGGACATATCTGCCCTGCACAATGGAAGTTGCATTAAAGGGTCAGATGCTGAATTATGAAAAAATTCCCTCCTCCATGTGAAATTATTTCCATTGAAAGCGCAGTAGTTACATACGTAACTGAAACAATGACAAGGCTTCTCATAATAGGCTCACTATGTCTTTTTCAAGGTATTGTGTCCTTTTTTAGTTTATAAATGTATACTTCCACAAGGCAATATAAACCAGCTGAATGAATGATTCATTGGGTAAACCTTCCTTGTTAATTTATTGCCCTGTTTGTTATAATATTATTGTAAAGCGCTCTGTAAGTTGTTACCACTACATAACTAAACTGTGAGGGTCATCATGGTGTATGCTTTAAAGTCTTACTAGCTGATCAAAAGAATGGGCGGAAAGGGCTCTACCATTTCAAGGAGATGTTTCTTTAAAAATTAATTTTTTTCAAGCATTATTGTCTTGATCAATCAGGTTATGCAGAACATAATTTAAAATGCCATCCAGAACTTGTTTCACAAAGTGCTGGCAGGTGCATTGTTAATTAAAATCCATTAGTATCAATGTGCCACATATTTGGGTGGCTTTTTAGTCCTAAAACCGAAGACACATCTCAAGTCTGTCTAAGTCATTATCAGAATATCCCCAGCTTGTTTCTTATCAACTTGAAATGTACCATTTTCAGATGAAATCATAGGCTATTGTACTACCAGTTGTAGTCAGGTGTAAGTGACAATATCTCACCAAAGTAGGTAGAACAGGTGCACACCCTTATGCGGATCAGCCTGGTGCACAGTCTTAGAGGCTTCGGCAGCCTCACATATGCTCTAGAACAGGAAAAGATCGGTATACAGGCATTTAAGTTGCAGGATATACCTGCTCATATATTGTGCGGAATGCAGCATGCTTGACAAAGGGGCGTGACCCCGAAACGTTGCATTCCACACAATAAACGAGCAAGTATATCCTGCAACTTGAATGCCTGTGTGCCGATCTTTTCCTGTTCTAGAGTAACTGACAATGTGTCATTCCAGCCCTACATATTCAGCCATATAATTTGTCCTTTTTATTTGGCTTCAAATGGTCTTTTGGACAATGTCAGTATTTAAAGGGGTTCTGTAAGTTTAATCTAAAGATATACATACAAGGTATAATTTTTACTTAATTGGTCAATAATAGTCCATATTTCTCTCTGTGCTGTAGTTTTCTGTCACAAACGGCTCCCTAAGTTCAGAACAAGTGCTAGCCTCACGGTCACAGCTCAGTCTTCCCATCTGGGAGGAACCCTCAGCTACTCAAGTGCCACCAAGTCTTAACATAAGAGGAAAAAAGCAAGTGTTCTGGACAAGCAAAGGGGCACAATAGTTATCAAGCATTTATGGAAGGCAACACTAACCTTCCAAGCTATAATGAGAAATAGGGGTAAATTTACTAAAGGGCGAAGTGACTAACACTGGCGAAAATTCACCAGCGTGACGTCATTTCATCACTTCACTGATTTACTAACGGGCACTGGCGTAAATTCGTTAGCGGAGGAGTTAGACTGTAGCGCTACTTCAGACTAACGCCAGGCGAAATTTCGCTCTGGCGAATGGACGTAACTAAGCAAATTCACTAATATGCGGATTTTAATAAACGTTACCTCTTGTGCCAGACATGCCTTCGCCACCTCAGACCAGGCGAAGTGCAATAGAGTAGATAGGAGTTCCTCAAAAAGTCCCAATAAACGCTGGCTACTTATCAGTTTTTCAGGGTGATAGGCTGCAAAAGACTGTACATTTTTTTTTTTACAGGCAGAGTTCAAGCAAGGTCAGATGGGCCTGGGTCTCTACAGGCAGAGTTCAAGCAAGGTCAGACAGGCCCGGGTTGGTACAGGCAGAGTTCAAGAATAGTCAGGCAGGCAGGCAGAGGACGGTATAGGCAGAGTATAAACAAAGTCAGACAGGCAGGGATCAAAACCAGAGAATATTAGATCGTAAGTGCACCCAGGAACTAACAAAAGTAGACCTAATGAAGTCTTGCATGCGGTGTGTAAAACCCAGAATTGCATAGAACACATCGGAGGAAACAGATTAACGCGATGGGCGTTCCTGCCTAGAGCGCAGTGGGCCCTGCTGAGAGTGTGGTGGGCATCCCCACCAGCCCACTAGACCACCAGGGTGAGTTCTAACACTCTCCTTTCACACGGCCTTTGACCTAACTCCTCAAGCCTCTATGACTGCTCAATTCCCAGACACTACTGCATCTCTCAATATATCTGCGAAAAAGCAAAGAAGTGGTATTGCAAAAAAAAAATGTTAACTTCAAAAATATCTGAATGTTGACCTTACCACACACGTTTTTAGAATTGTGATGCATCAAATTTTTGAATATCAAGAGAAAGCACAAAAGGCCAACTTTAAGCAGATGCTTCTAGGCCCAGACTGGCAATCTGTGGATTATGGTGAATGCCAGAGGGGCTATTGTAAGATGCCATAGACAGTCACTATTTTGTGGGCTGGTGGGGGCTGTTTTGGGCCTCTTTGTACTTTAAATGCAAGGGCTTATTTTGAATCCCAGTCCAGGCCTGCTGCTGCTCAATCACTTAAAAGAGAATTGGAAGACACTAGCACAGTCAGACAGATATCATTCTGGAACTTTGACTTCTGCATTAACATTACAGTTCATAAAATAAAAGGAAGTGTTTTTAGATGGGTGGTGGGTGGCCATAAAGATCTGAAAAAGAATTCAATGGGTTAAACATTAAAATTCCCCATTACATAAGAAATAATAATATGATTGGCCAGTCACAGCCTAAAATGAAATAAGATGTATTTTAAGCAGCTTCAGTTTGCACAATACTAATGATAAAGGCTTTGCTTTTTGTTACTGGTGCAGCTTTGAGTTCTAAAAGTACGGTGCACTTTGACTTCTACAGTCCTTTCAGGAACTAATCACAGCTCTCAAAACCATATGTTGCTATATCGCATCCATTTCTGCCTTATACACATACTGGTGCTATTAGACAGGGATTATTTTGTAACACAGGCTTGTGTGTTCTTGTGCTGCCTCCCAGCACCCTTATCTTATGTAATGCATTTCCTATTTAATGAGGCTGCCGTTGGACAAGGGCAATTTCACCTTTGCATCTTTCCTTGGGTGGGATAGTGTTGCATAGCCCTAATGAGGAATATACTGTATATGTATGGGATTCTGACAGGTTGTAACCAGCACCATATTGCGTAAAACACAATATATAAAAGCTAAAAAAAAACAGCCACGGAATTTAATTTAATAGATGGCACAGAAACCAGCCAAGTCTAATGAACATGTACAGACCAACAGTAAAATTGTTTAAGATATGTAAGTTCCTATGCAGTTGTTGGAAATATGCCAGTTTTATTCAAATTGTGCAGGTTTCGCCTTATAAACATTAATAGACTTTGCCAAGTAAATTAAAATGCGTACTTTTAGAATAAATTCTGGCAAAACAGTAAACCAGGCACATTTATGATCAATGCTCAGCTTTATATTTAGTTAAATAATTTTATACTAAATGACAATTATATAAACACTTTTATAACCCTAGAACCTAAAGTAAATGGGCACTTGTAACACCACTACCAACGTCTTGGCAATAGTCTTCGCTGCTTATTTTAGAGTCCTGTAGCACTTCCTGATCCTTGATGGTTAGAGGGTTGAGGGTCCGGGATAAGGTACTTGTGGGTAGGGTTGGGTAGCGGTGGGTAAGAATGCGGGTTGCAGGTTGCGGATTGCAGGTTGTGGGTACAGGTCAGGTACAGGTCCCAAAAAATGGACCCGCGCAGGACTCTAGCTTAGTCTCTGCAATCAGAGACAAATAATTGTTACATTTCTTGTATTGTTTTGTACCAAATTACATATTTGAAACTTAACTTAAGTTTCTCTCTCTTTGAAGAGGAAGTATTACTGCAGTATGGGTTTTTAATTGTTTGAGAGTAAAATGTTACCATGAAATAAAAAAAGAAATGCAGTCAAAATATGATACTTTAATATACTTAAAATTGAGTGTGAACACAGAAATTAGCCACATTCTGAACCTAAAATACAGTTCAAAATACAAGCTCTCTGCTTCCTACCAACAATGTATCAAAACATGAACGCACCATAAGGAGTCTGCTGCCGTAACCACTCAGTGGCTGTGGCAACCAGCACCACAGAATCAGTACAAGGGTTGCATAAAAAAATACAACAAAATAATTATAAATTAAGTTTAAAACCCCTTTTATAATTTTCATTACACAAATGAAATATTTTTAAAGGATTGTGATCAATAGCCTAGAGGGAGCCTTTGAAGTTAATTGCACTCCATCCGTTTCTATCCACATGTGGATACTCAAAGCATTTATTGAGCTGCTGGACACATTACAATAAATGCTGATATGTTAAATGTGTTGAAATATAACAATGAAAGTTGCCTGGATAATGGCCTATATTTTGGCAAAATTACTGTACTGTATATCAAAATAGTCTAATTTTATAAACAGTATTTCATTATTGTGTTAGAAGCTTTATTTTAGAAGCTAAAAAGGTAGGTGTAGGAAATAGCAAATCTTGTAAGATTTTTAAAAAACAGAAGTGATTGCATATCTTGTCCTACATTTATAATAGCATTGACATGTTTGAATCCTCAATAAGTTTGTGACTGGACAGCATGTGTGGGAGCTGCTAAGCTAGTGTTGCATGTGATCTAAGTGCTGCATGTGAATTACATGTTTTGCAGCGTTAAAAACCTTAAGGCTTTAAAACTAAAAAAGTGTTTTGAGGAATTACACTTGGAGACTGTTAGAACCCAGTGTAAATATGAGTGCAAGTGGGTTTGCTGGAATTACTCAGTGTGTGTTTTGCCACATATACGTAGGGGCCAGTGTAGTAGGGATGGAGATGGGGCAGAGGAGGCCAATATGGGAGATAGATTTATGACAGTCAGGAGAGGAAGTATGTGACAGAAGGGTAGGGGGCTGGTCCACAGCTTGACCAAAGAAACAGATTCACAATTTTGGCTAAAGATGCTGGGGAGGACAGCTCTGAAATGATGTGTATGGAGCAGGCTGACTCTCAGGGCACCCTGGGAGGCAGTGTCGCTAATACGGGTGGTGGCGGAGTGTAAAGAAGGATAGGAAGGTTTTAGTTATAGGGGATTCAATTATTAGAAAGGTGGATAGGGTATTCTGCCAAAAGGACCCTTCATGCTGAACAGTCTGCTGCTTGTCTGGTGCTAGGGTTCGACATGTGGTGGAACGAGTGGACAGGTAATTGGGAAGGGGGTTGGGGGAAGACCTGGCAGTCTTGGTACACATACTGTAGGTACCAATGACAAAGTTAGAGGAGATGGTGAAGTCCTCAAAAATGATAAAAAAAAAAAACTTTACACCTAGATAATACCTGTGCCACGCCACTAGCAACGTTAAGGAGACAGTGGGAGCTTAGGGAGATTAATGCATGGAGAGCTTGGTGTAGGGAGGAGAGTTTTGGGTTTTTGCAGAACTGGGCTGATTCTCAATTGGCTACAGGTTCTTTGCTAGGGATGGGCTGTGTCGGATTTATGCTCCTATAGTCCTCCAGGGATATAAGATTCTCAGCCACGATGAGTAAGTCCCTCTTGGATTTAAATAAATACTTACTCAAATCGAGCCTGGCCCCGAAGTTCCCCCTGGGCCTTACTTGAACCAAACAGATTCTCTCAGGAAATTAACCAGACAGCTTTATTTGAGGTATACATTAATACAGAGTAATATAATACAGAGTATTAAATAATAGCTCACACATCCTGAAAGCTCGTGAGGACGTTGGGGGACAATAAGCAATACAACAGATGACTATTTAACCATTTCTTCTTCCATGGGGCTGATCCAGAGGCATCCAATCATCATTCTTGTTTTAGCATAACTGTGTCACTATTTCCATCTTAGGGACAGACTCACAGTCTCAGTACAATAGCCAAATAAGGTGTAACTACTGTGTCAGCAAAGTGTCCAGAATGGTATCTATGCTGTAGTTTCTGAAACTATATGTCTTGCTTGGCCTTGCACTATACTTGTGACAGGAGACAACAGATGTATTCCTTGTTCTGGGCAAACATTCTACATTCTAATAACAGAATGGCCTTTAACCTTGAGCTTCTTCTACAACACAGCAATTCTGTAACTAGTGTTGTGTTCTATAATCTTTGTCCTTTGATAATAACCACTTATGGCTTAAATGTTAAACTCTGATATCTACATTCTGCACCTCAATGATGATGGTGCAGCTGTTTTGGGGGAGAAGATGGCTAGAGGGTTGGAGGAGATTTTTAACTAGGTGTGGAGGGGGAGGGTTCAGTAAAGGATTACGTGGAAGACAGGTTAGATGAAATAGTGGGAAATAGTGGGAGGAGTTTTGGTTGGGGGTACTTTTAAGGACAGGGAGAACCAATGAATTATGGTACCAGTATTAAATGTATGTTTGCAGAAGCAAAGTGTCTGACTGCTAAAATGGGAGAACTAGAAGTGCTGCAACTGGAGGGAAAATATGATGGGATTGGTGTGGCCGAAACATGGCTGAATGAGTTGCATGACTGGGCAGTTAACATCAACAGCTATACTTTGTTTAGGAGGGACAGACGCAATAGAAAAGGAGGAGGTTGTCTGTTTGTTAGTCAGGTTTTAAAAGCTTATATAAAGGAGGAAGTAATGTTAAAAAATGAGGGGGCTGAATTCTTATGGGTGCAGCTCTTTACTTATTGTAAATAGCCCAGCAAATTAATAGTATGCTATAGACCCCCTAAGGTAAGTGAGGAGGAGGAGGCCAAGCTCCTGATGCAAATAGAAAAGGCTGTTAGTTTGGAGAAATGAATGCTAATGGGTGATTTTAATTACCCAGATATTGACTGGAGCAACAGTACTGCCAGGACAGTTAATGGGAACAAGTTTATAAACTTGTTGCATGACATTTTATGGCACAAGTTGTTGAGGAGCCAACCAGAAAAAAATGCTTTATTGGATCTGGTAATTGCTAATGACCCAGAACATATAGCAAATGTGCAAGTAATTGAGCATCTGGGTAATAATGACGATAATGTGATATTTAATGTCTGGTGCAAAAAACAAATCTACACTGGGGCAACAAAAACCATGATTTTCAGAAAAGCTGAACAGAAATGATATTAAAACTTTATTGTTCTCAATTAAAGTAAATGTAGCACCAGGAATCACCCTATGTGGCTTAATTGCGGGAGGAGGGGGTTTTTCTTCCACCCATTTTGAATATGCTGTATAGTTTTGGTCTCCAGCCTTCAAACAGGACATTATAGAATTAGAGATGGTGCAGAGAAGGGCAACTAAGCTGGTAAAAAGTATGGAAAATCTAAGCTATCAGGAAAGACTGGCTAAATAGGGGTTGTTCACACTGGAGAAGAGGCGCTTAAAGGAGAAAGAGAAAGGTCCACCTAAATATACCAGTAAACCCTCAAAGTAATGCTGCTCTGAGTCCTCTGTCAAAAGAAACACTACATTTCTTTCCTTCTGTTGTGTACACATGGGCTTCTGTATCAGACTTCCTGCCTTCAGCTTAAACCTCCATGCCCCAGGTGTGAGCATGCTTAGTTTGCCCCCCCCCCATTCTCTACTGTAATCTGAGCCCAGAGCTATGAGTAAGCAGGGAGAGACTCAGGCAGGAAGTGATGTCACACCAAGCTAATGCTGCAGCTGCTATCCTAAACAAACAGAGTGCTTCTAGAGCTTTTTACTCAGATATGGTAAAACATTCTACAGAATAAATATAACATTCTAGCTTGCACTATTGCAGCTAATCTATTGGCCATAAAATGCCTCCGTAGCGTTCTCTCTTTAAGGGGTGATATGATAACTATGTATAAATATATGAAGGGGATAATAGAATTATCTTTCTAATGCTTTACCAGTAGGTCTTTCCAACTGACACAAGGTCACCCATTTCGATTATAAGAAAAGAGTTTCCGCCTAAATATTTGGAAGGGATTTTTTACAGTGAGCTGTGAAGATGTGGAATTCTCTCCCTGAATCAGTTGTACAGGCTGATACAGTAGATAGCTTTAAGAAGGTGTTAGATGATTTTTAAGCAAAGGAGGGAATACAGGGTTATGGAAGATAGAACATAGTACAAGTTGATCCAGGTACTAGTACGATTGCCATCTTGGAGTCAGGAAGGAATTTTTACCCCCTCTGAGGTTAATTGGAAAGGCTTCAAATGTTTGTTTGTTTTTTTGCTTTCCTCTGAATCAACTAGCAGTTAGGCAGGTTACATATAAAAGTTGAACTTGATGGATGGGTGTATATTTTCAACCTAACTTACTATGTTCTTTCTATTGTTCATTAATTACATTTTACACTAAAAGAGAGCTAGGATCTAATAATGACCCAAAACAACATCTTATTTTGTATGTTTACTGTATATGTACCATATATTTTCAGACAAACTATTTTTCAGGAGTTTAGCTTTTACTTGGGAAACATTTAAAAGAAACAACTTAAATGAATAACCTGATATAAACTACATAACTATGTTAACACTTCAAAGAACAAGATTTTTGGAAACGCCATATCAGAGATTAATAAAAGGGGTTTAATACTGGCTAATAGCATGTATTCATACTATTATGATAAAATGACCCAAGAGATAAAATATCTAGTAGTGATAAATCTAATACTGGATTTGTTGAGTAATCTTGAAAATGTTTTACCATTCCTCTAAGGCTTCTTTTACTTTGATTAAAGAAATGTTTCCATTTAACAGGTATGTTTCAGTACATTTGCAAGCATTAAAACCCCCCTACTAGTTCTGTCTAAGCATCCTCTAATACTGTATTGATGTATATTTTAATTTATATAGAGCTCCTTGAGGGCAAAGCACTATACAGCAAAACAATAAATTAGTCGAAAAAGTCAAAGTAAACTTTATTGTAATCTCCGCAGTATACGAATACACAGTGAGACAAGACGACGTGGCTCCAGCTAGTACATATCACAAAAAGGCACTTAGAATACACACGGGGGAATGTAATAAAAGTCGCTAATGGAAAAACTATTCGCAATGCGAAAAGTTATGCCTTTGCGCGAACAAATTTAGCTTTGTGCGAATTTAATATAGCTTTTGCGAGCCCGGAAACTGTTTAACGACCACTTCCGACAGTGAAAGAGCGTTTGCGAATTTTATAGTTTGCCCCAATGCGCAGTCAACGTAATAAAACTTCTTACTGAAAAAGTTGTTATGTTTGCTCCAAAAGATTACGACACCTTCAAGCACTTCTTATGAGTGTGCAATTAAAATTTGCAATGCTCAATTAAAATTCGCAATGCGCAATTAAAATTCGCAATGCAGTAACAGTTTAAGGAAAAATATTACATTGCGAGATGTGGAGTTTTAATCTTATTGGTGCGAATTGTTTTGCTCTTTGCGACTTTTATTACATTCCCCTGACAATATGTAAACATTTGAAATGTGCAATATAATGGCAGAACTTGCATATATACATGTGTAAACCTTTAGAATTGTGCAAATAAATTAGAAGTTCACAAAGTTAAGTTCACAGTTCAGGTGTGTCTGGAATGTAGTGGGAGGGCAGGCAGTGGGTTGAGGAGTCGTATACCTTGTGGAAAAAAAGCTTTCGCGCAGCCTGGTTGTTTGGCTTTAATGCTGCGAAAGCACCTGCCGGATGGGAGCAGAGTGAACAATCCGTGTGAGGGGTGCGTGGAGTCCAGTGCAATGCAGGAGGCCTTTCTTGCACAGCACTTTTGGAAGATGTCCTGCAGTGATGAAGAGCCACTCTAATGATGTTGCCAGCTGCTATGACAGTCCGCTGTAGACTTTCGGGTCAGTAGTGCTGGCACTACTGTACCAGACGGAGATGCAGCTCATCAGGACGCTCTCTACGGTGCCCCTGTAGAACAGTGTGAGGGTGGGAGGCGGAAGGCTGGCCTGTTTCATTTGTTTTAGGAAGTGAAGACACTGCTGAGCCTTTTTGGTGATGGATGCGGTGTTGGTGGTCCAAGTGAGGTCATCAGAGATGTGGACTCCCAGGAATTTGGTGTTCTTTACTGTCTCTGCTGTGGAGCTGTTGATGTTGAGTGGTGTGTGAGCAGGGCGAGTACTCCTGAAGTCAACAATCATCTCTTTTGTTTTATCCACATTGAGTGACAGGTTGTTCTCACTGCACCAGACCGTCAGCTGCTGAACCTCATCTCTGTATGCCAACTCGTCGCTGTTGCTGATTAGTCCCACCAGTCGTGTCATTGGCGAACTTGATTATGTGTTTGAGCCGTGTCTAGCTGTGCAGTAATGTGTCAGCAAGGTGTCCAACAATGGGCTGAGAACACATCCTTGAGGAGCTCCTGTGCTCAATCTGATGGTGCTGGAAACTTTGTCGTCGATACGAACAGACTGAGGCCTCTCTGACAGAAAGTCCAAGATCCAATTGCACAAAGAGGTGCTCAATCCCAGCTCGCTTAGTTTCCTAAAGTCTATAAACAGCATTCTCACATAACCGTCTTTCTTGTCCAGATGAGTTGGTGAGAGGTGGAGAGCAGAAGATATGGCATCTTTAGTTGACCTGTTTGGCCACTATGCAAATTGTAGTGGGTCCAGTGAGCGAGGGAGGGTGCTCTTAATGTGTGCCATCACAGGTCTCTCAAAGCATTTCATGATGAACGGGGTTAGTGCAACAGGGCAGTAGTCATTCAGGCAGGTTACTGAAGATTTCTTTGTCACTGGAACGATGGTGGTGGACTTGAAGCATGTGGGGATGATCATCTGGCTTAGCAATATGTTGAAAATGTCAGTGAAGACATCAGCCAGCTGATCAACACAGTCTCTGAGCACACAACCAGGAATGTTGTCTGGTCCGGCAGCCTTTCGTAGATTGACCTTGGTTAAGGTTCGCCTCGCATCGGCCGTGGGTAGACAGATGACTTGGTGGGTGAGAGGAGGTGTGGTTTTCCTCACAGGCTCTTTGTTTAGCAACCGTGCGTAGAACTTATTCAGTTCCTCTGGGAGTGTGCCGCCTTCGTCGCTGCTGCTACGCGCAGGCTTGTACTGTGTGACAGTGAATGTGTGAATGTGAATGCCTTGCCATAAGTTGCGCAAGTCTTTTGTGTTGAAATAATTTTGAATCTTCAGTGTGTACTCCTGCTTTGCTTGTCGATAGTTCGAGAGAGGTTGGCCCTGGCTGTTTTAAGAGCAACTTTGTCCCCTGACCGGAAAGCGGCATCTCTCTCTCTTAGCCGTGCAGGAACCTTGCTGTAAACCAGGGTTTTTCATTGGCTCTCGTGGTGACAGTTATGGAGATGGTAACATCCTCTATGCATTTGTTGATGTAGCAGGTCACAGAGTGTGTACTCCTCCAAGTTGATGGAGCCGTTGTGGGTAGCAGCCTCCCTGAACATGTTCTAATCTGTGCAGTCCTGAAGTGCTTCCACAGCTCCACTCGGCCAGACTGTGATGGTTTTTCTGGCTGGTTTTGTGCGTTTGAGCAGCAATGTGTATGCGGGTGATATCATCACTGTCTCGTGGTTGGATGAACCTACAGTATGTGGGCGCGTGCAAAGGCTTTGTAGGCGCCGCACGTTCAAGTAGACTTTGTCCAAACAGTTCTTTCGCCTTGTAGCAAAGCTCACATGTTCAGGTATATACAGGTATGGGATCTGTTATTCGGAAACCCGTTATCTAGAAATTTCTGAATTACAGAAAGGCTGGCCCCTATAGACCTCGTTATAATCAAATAATCCAAATCTTTAAAAATGATTTCCTTGTTCGCGGTACTAATAAAACAGTATGAAGATCCAAATTACAGAAAGATCCACTATCCAGAAAACCCCAGGTCCTGAGCATTCTGGATAACAGGTCCCATAAATGTAGTAACGAACAAGGGTTCACTTCACTGCAATAAGTAACAAGTACATTAAAAGAAATACAGTTCACATAAATATAAAGTATAATTACAAAACAGGAATTGTTCAGTGTACAATAAGGGGCAGATTTATCAAGGGTCGAATATCGAGGGTTAATTAACCCTCGACATTCGACTAGGAATTGAAATCCTTCGACTTCGAATATCGAAGTCGAAGGATTTAGCGCAAATGCTACGATCGTATGATCGAAGGATTATTCCTTCGAATGAACGATTAAATCCTTCGAATCGAACGATTTGAAGGATTTAAATCCAACGATCGAAGGAATATCCTTCGATCAAAAAAAGTTAGGCAAGCCTATGGGGACCTTCCCCATAGGCTAACATTGACTTCGGTAGCTTTTAGCTGCCGAAGTAGGGGGTCGAAGTTTTTTTTAAAGAGACAGTACTTCGACTATCGAATGGACGTATAGTCGAGCGATTTTTCGTTTGAATCCTTCGATTCATAGTCGAAGGTCGAAGTAGCCCATTCGATGGTCGAAGTAGCCCAAAAAATACTTTGAAATTCAAAGTTTTTTTACTTCGAATCCTTCACTCGAATTTAGTGAATCAGCCCCTTAGTGTTCAGTGTCAAAAGAATGGAGGACCCTGCCCCATAGGGCTTACAGTCTAAATGGGAGGGTAAGTTACAGACACAATTTGGAGTGGTATTATATTCTGTAGGTTACAGTGGGTGACACTGTCATATAAGTGCCAGTTTCCAGTTCAGGTGTTATCCAGGTGCTCCCAGAGGTAGTTTTGAGTTTAGTTCTAAAGACACTGAAGGAAGATTCTCTCCGGAGGAATTCAAGAATGGTATTACAAATATAAGGAGCAGCAAGACAGAAGGGATTAATGCGTGAAACAGCTGTAGTAGTAGTTGGGGATGCAACTCTGAAAGGAACAGAGGTTTCGGTCAGCAATATAGAGAGAGACAAGAGATTAGATGTAGTTAGGTGCAGAGAAGTGAAGGGCTTTGAAGGTTGTAAGGAGGAGTTTGTAAGTTATTCTTTGTTTTATAGGAAGTCATGACTACAGCAGGGTAAGGGCCTGTACCCTCTTGGATTAATGCATATACTGTATGTACTGTTCTATACACTGATTACAAAGGCAATTTATACATAATTGGTTACAAAACTGTATGCATTGAGTAAACATTTATCCATGTGCATTAGAAATATATATAAGACAGCTGATTTACAAAGCTTACATTTGCCACTGGCTACGTTTTTGCCTAATTTGATTTATAGTCCTTTTTTAAATACTGTTATAGTAAAACATAACTTACTTGAAATAGCAGCAGTGTTGTTTAGAACACATTTTACATTCCAGTTACCACTTAGCTTAAGTGTTAATTGAGAAAAAGCATGTGTTTAACAATTTAGCATTAAATCACAAAGGCATTAAAAAATAGAACCCATATGCTCAGAAAACTGCCTTTTTTGAGGAGTGCTTCTTAAAGAAAACATTTGTACAATGAGCACAGTAGTATTTGTAATCTTACATAGAAAATAAATAATATTTTTTCATAACAAAAAAAAAATTCAAAGCATTCATTCTGAAAGCCAAAACAAAATTTTTATATTGCGTGTTTTGTTGCGTTGGTGCTATTTAAACACACACACATATATATATATATATATATATATATATATATATACATATATACATATATACATATATACATATATACATATATACATATATACATATATACATATATACATATATACACATATACATATATATATACACATATACATATATATATACATATACATATATACACATATACATATATACACATATACATATATATACATATACACATATATATATATATATATATATATATATATATATATATATATATATATATATATATATATATATATATATATATATATATATATATATATATATATATATATATATATATATATATATATACACACATATACACACATACACACACACTGCTCAATGGAGCAGGAGATCGTGGTGCACTCGGACATTGGCTGTACAGGTTGAGGCACAGGGAGCTGCCAGCGAGATGACCCCCCAGCAGGCGGGTAACCATTAATTTATTTTTAAGCACCGCTGCTAAAATGTTTATTTTATTGGGACTGCTGCTATAAGACTACACAGCGTTAACGCACATCCGGATGTAAACTGACAATGCACCCGGTGCAATGATTTTTCTATGTAAATGGTTATACATTGTTGCAGACCGGTTACTAATGTTACGCTACAATTGTAACTAAGTTTATTCGATTATATCCTTCTACTTATGTATTTGTTGCACTTTGGTTTTGTCTTTTTGATGTGTTTACACGTTTTGTTCAATGGAAATTCCCCATTCACGTCACAGTGACGTCACTCCACATAGATTCCCGCCACTTTTGGGTTTAAATGGTTGGTGAGTGTTTGTATATTCACTTTGAGAAAGGCTTGAGTGCAAGCCGAAACGTCAGTTGATTTTCGATCTAAAATAAACACCTTTTTTGACTTGATAAGCCCTGTGAGTGCGAGCTTCTTCATTCTATCTATCTATCTATCTATAACAAATTCCACAAATAAAACAGAAACATCACCCTTATAAACAGTGCATAGTGATGTCAACAATGGTGGCCACTTATTGTTCTCCACTATGATGTTGGGTTTTTGGTGCAGAAAAGTTCTAGGCTATGGTAAACAGTAGCCTCACTCTATTGGGTATTTGCATCATCACCTAACATAATGATTGTAGGCTTCGTATGGCAAAAAAAAAAAAGGTCAACAAAAAGTATGTACTCCATGGCTCAGTAAGGGAATGCTGTAGAAATGGAATGGCATTTAAAGGAGAACGAACCCCCACCCCTCTCCCACCCTGCAATGTGCATTAGTTTAAAAAAATAAATAAAATAAAAAAAGCCCTTTAAGAAAATCTGAACCTTAAAGTAATTGTTCAGTGTAAAAATAACAACTGGGTAAATAGGCTGTGCAAAATAAAAAATGTTAGCCAAATATGTAATGTATAAAGACTAGAGTGACTGGATGTCTAACATAGCCAAACTTCCTGCTTTTCAACTCTCTTGGCTTCCACTGACTGGCTATCCTGGTTACCAGACAGTAACCAATCAGAGACTTGAAGGGGGGGCCACATGGGTCATATCTGTTGCTTTTGAATCTGAGATGAATGCTGAGGATCAATTGCAAACTCACTGAACAGATATGTACCATGTGGCCCCCCTTCAAGTCGCTGAGTTAGAGAGCTGAATGGCAGGAAGCAGTGTTCTGGCTATTATGTTACACATCCAGTCACTCCAGTCATTATATATTACATTTTTGGCTAACTATTTACACAGTTTTTATTTTCACGCTGAACTATTCTTAGAAATGCAGCTGCGCTCTTCATATTGTCTTCACCGACACAAAGCCTGCAGGAGCTTGCACAGTTTGGCCGAAGCAGGAATTGACTTCAACTGTACATGTGCAAGTGGGCATTGAGACCCAAAGACAACACAAAACTGAAGCTGAAATCCAATATCAGGCAAAAATGGTAGGTTTCACTTACTGAACTACAGCAATTGGTCTCTTCAGTTCCCAAACAGTTGCAGAGTGTTGTTAAAAGAAGAGGTGATGCAACAAAGTGGGAAACCATGCACCTGTCCCAACTGTTTTGGAACATATTACCAGCATTAATTCAAAATAAGCATATATTTTTCATAAAACAATTCAATTTCACAGTTTTAAAATTTCAAATGTTGTCTTTGCACTATTTGCAATTAAATATAGGGTAAAAGATGTAGCTCAATTTTCATTGATTTAATTTTCCAAATCTTCTTTTATTATGGTAGATACATTGATAGTTTGTTATTTATTTGGAAGGACACACAACAATTTGATGATTTTTTCACATATTTGAATAACAATGATCTCATATTTTCATATTTACATCATCATATTTACATCATTCACTGGACTGGGGGACCAAGTGGTATACACATTGTACCGCAAGAAATGTTCAGGCAATACCATTCTGCAAGCCACTTCATCACACAATCAAGACTATGCAAAGGGACAGTTTCTATGTCTTAGAAACACTTTAATAATGGAAAATGCACAAATAGGAAATAGAAAGTAATTGGAAAAAGTCTCCTGGTGAACTATCTGAAACTTTCAGGGCCCAAAGGCGCAGTTTGGAGTGCGGACCAAGGAGGAAGCAACTAGGCAAACACAGTTTGTGGTACAAAGGGTTTAGGCAGAAGAATCATCAGTTCAGGCAAAGATCGGTCCAGGCAGCAAGATAACGTGGCCGATATTCAATAATAGTAAGCACCCAGGAACTCAGGATAGAAGAACCTATACTCGGGCACTGAGAGAACCTTCTGGCGACTTTAAATAGGTGGATTTTCGCGCCAAAACGCGATAGTTAACGTCACAGGACGTGCACCAGAATATGCACCAGCATCTGCACGTTTTTAGATGCCAGTGTCTAAAGTATGCGCCACAGTAAATATGCGGCGCAAAAATGCCGGCATAAATACGCTGCGCGAAAACGCCAGAGTCACGCTGGCGTCTGACGGCCGCATGGCTTCTTCTGGGTGCCGCCATCTTGGATGCGCCGAGGACGCCTTACAGTACCCCCTCCTCCACAGGGGGCCTCCAGACCACCAAGGCTGGGTTTCAGAGGAAATCTATGGAATCTCTGAATTAGAAGAGGAGCATGAATGTCTGAATGTTTGACCCAGGAACATTCTTCAGGGCTGAACCCCCTCCATTCAACCAAATACTGAAGAGAGCCCCTGGACACCCGAGAATCCAAAATTTTTTCCACTTCAAATTCCTGATGACCATCAACAGATACAGGAACTGGCGGAGAAGAAACATGACCAACAGCAGCCGGCTTGAGAAGGGAAACATGAAAGACATTCGGAATCTTCATCTCAGGGGTTAACTGAAGACGAACGGCCACAGGGTTTATGAGTTCAATAATGGGGAAAGGGCCAATGAATCTGGGGCCTAGCTTAGCAGATGGAATCTTAAGACGAATGTTCTTAGTAGAGAGCCACACCTTATCACCAAGAGCATACTGTGGAGGAAGTGAACGCTTCTAATCGGCATGAAACTTTTGACTGGAGGAACTCTTATCTAGGTTGATCTTCGTGGCTTTCCAAATGGCGGACATATGAGAAACTTGGTCGTTGGCAGCCGGTACATTGGAGAGGAGGACATCTTGAGGAAAAGCCAAAGGATGTTGCCCATAAACACAAAAAAAAGGAGATCTGTCAGAAGAGGCATGAAGAGAGTTGTTGTGAGAAAATTCGGCCCAAGGAAGTAAATCAGCCCAATCATCTTGGCATAAGGAAATATGGCATCTTAGAAACTGTTCAAGAGCTTGATTGACACGTTCAGAAGCTCCATTGGACTGAGGATGATAGGCAGAGGAAAAATGTAACGAAATATTGAGTGATTTGCATAAGGACCTCCAAAACTTGGACATAAACTGTGAACCTCTGTCAGACACAATTTCTAAAGGAAAACCATGAAGGCGAAAAATGTGTTGAATGAAAAAATTAGAAAGTTCCAAAGCAGAAGGTAATTTACGGAGAGGGATGAAGTGAGCCATCTTGCTGAACCTGTCAATTACCACCCAAATGACTGTACAACCACGGGAGGGAGGGAGGTCCACAATAAAGTCCATGGCCAAATGTGTCCAAGGCCAGGAAGGAATGGGGTAGTGGTAAAAGTAATCCCTTGGGAGAGGTGTGGCAGGTTTTAGATGCAGCACAAATGGAACAAGACGACACAAATTCTTTAACATCTTTCCGAAGAGATGGCCACCAAACAAGACGGGATAATAACTCGGTAGTCTTCTTGATCCCAGGATGGCCAGCTTGCTTGGAACTGTGTGATTGAAGAAGAATAGATTGACAAAGATCCGGGGAACAAAGGCCACACCTAGAGGAGTATCAGCAGGTGCAGAGGTTTGAGCAGACAAGATTTGGGACCCCATAGAAGGAAACAAAGCAGCCACGATCTTTGCCGACGGAACAATCGGTTCTTCGTCCTTCAAAGAGGAGTCCACAGGAGAAAAACTTCTGGATAACGCATCCACTTTGTTTCTGGAGCCAGGTCGGAAAGTAATGACAAAATTAAAACGAGAAAACAACAAGGACCAACGAGCCTGTCTGGGATTCAGACGTTTAAGGGTTTGAATGTATTCCAAGTTCTTATGGTCCGTAAAGATGGTCACAGGAACTGCAGAACCTTCAAGAAGATGTCTCCATTCTTCTAATGCTAACTTGACAGCCAGAAGTTCCCGATTGCCCACATCATAGTTGAGTTCTGGAGGAGAAATCTTTTTAGAAAAGAAGGCACATGGATGAAGTTTCCCATCACAGAGTTGTCTTTGGGACAGTACGGCTCCAGCACCAATATCAGAAGCATCCACTTCTATGAAAAAAGGTAGAAGGGGGTCAGGATGTCTTCGGACAGAAGCAAAAGAAAAGGACTTTTTCAAGGATTCAAAAGCTTCTTTGGCTTGAGACGTCCATACATCAGGTCTTCCACCTTTCCAGATGAGAGCCAAAATTGGAGAGATCCTAGACGAAAATCATTTAATGAATGGTCTATAATAATTGGCAAAGCCAATGAACCTCTGTATAGCCTTGGTAGTAGTAGGTAAAGGCCACTCCTGAATGGCAGAAATCTTGGCTGGGTCCATCTCAAAGCCTTCAGAGGAAATTATATAGTCCAAAAATGGAATCTTAGAAGTCTCAAAGGAACATTTTTCCAGCTTGGCAAATAAGGCATTCTTCCTTAGGCAGGAAAGAACTTCCCGAACGTGGGTTCTATGTTCCTCAAGATGTTTTGAGAATATAAGAATATCGTCCAGGTAAACGACTACAAACAGCCCCAGCAGATCCCTGAAAATATTGTTAACGAACTCCTGGAAGACTGCGGGCGCATTGCAGAGTCCAAAAGGCATGACCAGGTACTCATAATGACCATCCCGAGTATTTAATGCCGTCTTCCATTCGTCGCCCTCCCGGATTCGGATTAAGTTGTATGCCCCTCTGAGATCCAACTTGGAGAAGATACAAGCTCCTTTGAGTTGGTCAAAAAGTTCAGATATAAGGGGTAAAGGGTAACGATTTTTGGCAGTGATTTGATTAAGGCCCCAGTAATCAATACAAGGTCGAAGGCTACCATCTTTTTTCTCCACGAAGAAAAACCCGGCCCCAGCAGGAGAAGAAGAAGGGCGTATAAATCCACGCTGGAGGTTTTCTTGTATATATTCCTTCATGACCTTAGTCTCTGAAGGGGAAAGAGGGTATGTTCTACCTCGAGGAGGCATGGTGCCTGGAAGAAGATCAATGGGGCAGTCGTAGGAACGGTGTGGGGGAAGGGTTTCTGCCAACTTTTTACAAAAAACATCACCAAAGTCCTGATATGCCAGGGGAAACGAATGAAGGTTTATTGAAGCACAAGATAATTTCAAAACTGCATTAGGGGGCAAACACTTTTGTCGACAAAATGGACTCCACTGTGAAATCTGATTTGCAGACCAATCGATGAGGGGATTGTGGAGTTGGAGCCAGGGCAAGCCTAGGACTACTGGTGTAGAAGGGCAATTAATAATAAGAAAAGAAAAGTCTCTCCACATGTAGTGCCCCAATCATAACAGAAAGTTCTGGAGTGGCATGGGAGATAATGGCTGTAGATAATGGTCTGTCAATCGCCGAAGCTTCCTCAGAAGGGTCCATGGCCCGAGTATACTGTCAGGGCCCGAAGGCGCAGTTTGGAGTGCAGACCAAGGAGGAAGCAACTAGGCAAACAGTTCGTGGTACAAAGGGTTTAGGCATAAGAATCGTCAGTTCAGGCAAAGATCGGTCCAGGCAGCAAGATAACGTGGTCGATATTCCAAGCAGAGGTCGGTCCAGGCAGCAAGATATCAAAGTCGAGGTTTCAGGCAAGGTCAAAGGAATCAATAATAGTAAGCACCCAGGAACTCAGGATAGTAGAACCTATACTCGGGCACTGAGAGAACCTTCTGGCGACTTTAAATAGGTGGATTTTCGCGCCAAAACGCGCTAGATGACATCACAGGACGTGCGCCAGCACGTTTTTGGATGCCAGCGTCTAAAGTATGCGCCACAGTAAATACGCGGCGCAAAAATGCCAGTGTAAATACGCTGCGCGAAAACGCCAGAGTCACGCTGGCGTCTGACGGCCGCATGGCTTCTTCTGGGCGAAGCCATCTTGGATGCGCCGAGGACTCCTTACAGAAACATGTGCCTCCAGTGTTCATCCCATGTTCACCCAAGGTTACGTGTGACATAGGCTCCTTTCAACTAATCTCTTTGACAGTTGGTGGATAAATAGGTGTACAGATCTGATCATTTTGCGATCTTGACAAGAGTGAATTTTATGGTGTATTGCCAGTTTAAGATATGGTGCTAGAAGTATTCAGATTCTAAATCTGCTACTCAAAGTTCCTGCTTTTCACAGTATTACTGTATTTCAGTTGTCCATACCAACCTCCTCTCTGTAAAATATAATTAGGATGCAGGCATATTGTTCTTGGAAGACCCTGTAATACTATTTGTGTATGGCCTTTGTTGATTCAAAAGTTGGCATACAGGGCTTTTTGACAACAGAGTGTTTTAGCTACAGAACATGTATCAGAAAAAACCCTGAAACCACCCATGCCACTTCCTATCGTTAATTGAAACTGCTTGACTAGCAAGGACATTCACTTCTTGACAGACACACACATATATTATATATATATTCAAGTCTTAAGAAAATAAAATGCTTTCTTACGTGCCATGAAGCTGTGGATCAAAGGGAAGATGCTGAGCACCATATACATTTTCGAATACTGATAAAGGAAAAAAAGAATAAATTGAGAATACGATTTTATTCACTTTATATTGCTGTAAATGTAATGTTTAATATAGCAATAACATTTTTTTACAGTTACATTTAGTCCCCAAAGATTTTAGCTGCTGCTGTCAAAGTTGCACTTACTAATTTTTGCCAACAGTAAAATTAAGTATTTTCTAAAGAAGGAAACCATTTACTTTAGCATTAAATAATGGCTGAACATTAGCTAAAGATTAAAAACTCACACACTACAGACTTTGCAGCAATTGTAATTTGATTTGGGTTAGGCCAGCTCATTTGGTCTAACTAGCTGAATCACAATCACTGTAGTAGAGGGAAATCAGAGATGTTTCTGGCATGATACAGTTGCTTTCCATTTGATAGTGTAGCGAATACCAGCATTCAAATATATGTGCTACCATGCAATAGCACAGAATTGTTTTTGGTTGTTTGTTTTAAGCACACCACTGAAAGGACACCAGGCTTTTTAGGTTATAGTTGATCTATAATAACTTTATTTTACTTTATAATTTACCAAATTGATCTCAGTACTACCTCAATTAAAAGAAATTGTAATTGAAAATGCTGATATTAGCGATACATAAGTGCTTGAGAGAGCCAAAATGTCCAAATTAGCTAAAACATACATAAGAGTTTTGATAAATGCACTTTACATGGTCCCCTGGTTCCCCCTGATCTGTGCAAGTGCATTTACTTCAAATACAGGGGTTTTTAGTTACAAAGTTATGATCGTAAAATTGCTAATCCTCCATACCACTTACTTTACTTAGGTAAACCCCATATGTTGGTCAAATCTATTTATTTGGGGTCATATTACCAAGACCAAAACATTGGTTACACTGGCTTAATTCTCCCCTACTTGTGGCTTATAAAGGAGATCGATATTATATACAACATGAGATAAAAGGCTATATCTATTAATATCACTGATGCCATTGCCTATAGCAACCAGATATTTGCTTTTATTTTTTAAATTGGCAATGTCCCGTCTCATTATCTCCAATACATAAAGCAAAAGTTCACTCTTAACCAATTACAAGTGTTTATTTTTAAAAATGTACTGTAAATGTTATTGTTTACACAAACTTTCGTATCTATGTATAGAAAGGCACTGGAAATGTTCATCAACCCCTCAACATGCAAATGAAGGCATAGTTTATTTTTCTATTTAATAAGAATGCAAAATAAGCTTTTTCATTTTAGCTGTCAAATGTGTTGGTTTCAGAATTAGAATTTGTTTATACACAAAAAGTCCTTGAACCACAAAACTTCTATCATCCTAAGGCATTTTTAATCTTCTAGCCTCAATGCGAAAGCAGTTATTATTCTGTTAGATTTGCCAAATCAAGGAATGTGAAGACTCCCTGCCTTCTGCACAACATAAGCTTCCACATAAGGTAAGAAGAAGCTAGGTCCTGCTGTGGGATTTGAGAGCTGAATTATATTATTCATGGCATACTATTGTGCCCATGAATAATAAGACTACAAACTCCAGGACATAATACACAAAGATGGTCTATACAGTTAGTAATAAAGAGATAATACTGTTGTTTTAGAACTTCAAAAACAAGTTTCAAGTGTATACTTTTGTGTTTTGTATGTTTAGAGGGAAATTATCATTTTAGGCTCAATGTAGTAACACTGTTTTTATAAATACCTCTCCATATTCCATCAAACTATTAAATTCGATGACAATTTAAAAATGGAAATATTTCTATATAGATATATATGTAAAATACGTGTTTCTAAAGTTATATACTCCAGAGGTCATTTATCAAGAAACACAAACTTGTGACAATATAAAGTTTTGTATTTTGCTGCATTTTCCCCTTATGTACCTCATGAATATAATGGCCTTTGTTTGAGACTGGAGCCTCGCTGAACCTCTTCAACTACAAAGAGAATTGTATAAGGAACTCAGAAAGTATGATGAATAGAAGAATCCGGAGATGCCTTATGAAGAAGCAAAAGAAAGCTAAAACAAGACACCAAATCATCATACTACAGGTCACACCTAACACTTTACATACAATACTATTAGCTTTTTTCATGCTGCATTTGGCATTTTGATGCTCTGATATGAAATATGTACAATAGAGTACAAACAAAACACTTGTGAGAGTGAGAAAATTTTGAAGACGAACCAAAAACTTAATGTAAGAATTTGTGAGGGGCTCAAACTATTCCTACCTCCCAAAACTTTGGTGGTGTTTTACCTATTCTCAAAGCAGGCATCTTAATGGCAACCTGTTTTCCAGCCCTTTGTATAATATTGGATGTTTTCATTATACTGTATATACAGTAACTAGGTGGGGACGGGCCCTGGTGTGGGCCGTGCAAACCCCACCCCCCTCCACTCGGGTTTTCTTTGCATCTGCAGCCGGTTTCAGTGGAGTGTGATCTGCCATGGGGCCCAGCGGGGGTCCAGGCCCTGGTCCACTTGTACTCCCTGCCCTCCCCAGTAGATATTCACCCTAGACAAGGAAGCAACTAAGATTTCTGAATGCAGGGCTTTATGCTGGAGTCATAAAGCCCAAATAACGAAGACTGTCCTAGATACATGCATTGATAATAAGTGAGTCGGGAGACTTGCTCATTATGCGCATGTGTCTAACCAAACCTGCCTGCACTGGGAGGTCTCTCCTGGTACAGGAGGCAGATCACTTGCTAAGAAAATGTTCTGGCCCAAACAGCATTGTTTCCCCCAAATGGAGTGCAGGTTCTATTAGCCAGAAAAGAAAGAATTTGACTATGCCATATGCCCTTTAAGTATTAATGTTTCAAACTTCAAAAACACTTTGTTTAAAAAGTTTGTTTTCATTCTGCAAAGCATGTTTTTTTAAAGGAAAACGATACCCATTAAACAATGAGGGTCTCTAAAAAAAAATGTTTAACAAAACAGCTCATATGTAAATAATCCATTTTCATAATGTACATTTTTAGTAGTATGTGCCATTATGTAACCATAAATAGAAAATTGCCATTTTAATTACCAAATAGACAGTTGTATCTTTTGCTTCCACACTTCTTCCTGTTACAGTTAGAGTTGCAGTATTTCTGATCAGGTGATCTCTGAGGCAGCACAGAGACCATAACAAAATGGTGGTTCAAGGCAAGAGATAAAAAAGGACAATATTTACTATATAACAGTTTGGTAACATTCTTTAATAAGCGACTTATTTGATAAACTATCCGTTGCTCAAGTATTCATTTGGGGGTACAGTTTTTATTTAAGCTGTACTGAAGCACAGACTTGTAAGTAACTAAAATGTCTCCAAAGTTATGCAGTACCCATATTTTACAGATTTTATTGTTAAAATGCCCTATCATGCTAATGATCACTCTAAGCTGTGAGTTCTTGAACAGACACACAACAAATTGTTAAAAAACACAATTTTGCCTACATAGTTTTCAGAAATGCAAAAAAAAATAAAAAATTTTTTGAATACATGGTCATAAAAGAAATTAAAGGAAACATAGCTTCTCTTATTTAAAGAAGCATACTATCTTCCAACACTTTTTTCAGTTCAGTTGTTTTCAGATTGTTTACCAGGAATAAAGACTTTTTTCATTTACTTTCTATTTTCTATTTGTGATAATGTTTCTAATACTGAAGTTTAATGTTTCATTTTTCCCCTTGTTATATCTTTTTAAAGTAGCTTGGGGGATGCGGACTCTGTAAACTGTTCTAATTTGATACATTTAGTTGTTACATTTCTTATGTGGCCCTGCTGAGCAGAATTCCTGAGTTTCCAAGACAGGTATAATTGATACAATTGTTGCTAATATTTCTCAGAAGCTGCCGGTGATCGTAACATCGCTAGCACAACTTCGCAAACGATCGGTACCTTATGCGCAGCCCTGGCGAATCTACGCCTGGCGAAGTCAACGCTGGCGCAATTTCGAAGGTATGAAAATTTGCCCCCAAGTTGCAGGATGGTGTTGCAGCATTCATCCGACGTGACACGATTGTTGGATGTAAACGTAGCAGCACAAACGCAGTCGTGTCGGATGAACGCTGCAACACCACCAGACATTTATATGTCTAACCTTGTTTTCCGTCGCATCCGACTTGATGCCTGCATTTTGGCGCACTGCGTTGGATCTGCCAGAATCGCGTTGAAGACGCTTGTGTACTTGTACCCTAATACTCCAGAGATGCTGTTGAGAACTGTATCACCTAAATGTTGACAAAATTGTTTAGCGTCTTTGCCTACAGAAGGAGGTGCAACCTGCTAATTCAAATGATGCAATGTACGAGAAACATGGAGCTTTGCTTGCATGTGCGTTTTTTTTTTGGGGGGGGGGGTTCTTTTTTGCACTATTTTTGTAATTAATCTTACAAGCCTAGTTTCCAAACCATTAGGCTAAACAAACTCTTGATTCATGCATTATATCCACGGCTGCATTCAAAAATGGCCATTGTTCGATAGACATAAGCTTTTTAAAATGTCTTTTTATATTTTGTTTACTTGTTTTCCTAAGAGATAAATTTTATTTCTTATACTCTCTTGTAAAGGTGGGTTGGGAAGTTGTGCTTGCTTGCTTTACAGTTATTAGTTAAGTCATGCAAATTGAATTTCGGTTAACATTAAAGTGGACCTGTCACCCAGACACAAAAAGCTGTATAATAAATGTCCTTTTCAAATGAAACATGAAATTTCTATTTTTTATTAAAGCATTCATAGCTGTTGTAAGCTCATTTAAACATCTCAGCTGTCAATCAAATCAAATATTGTCTGCCCCTCCTCTATGCCCTGGGCATAGAGGCGGGGCAGACAATTACTTTCACTTTCCATTCAGCACTTTTTAGATATTGCTGCTCTCCCCACATTCCCCAGTTCTCTTCACAGTTTATTTGTGTAGCCATGGCATGGGGATGGACATCAGGTCCCCCATTCTGGTGCACAAACAAGATTCTGAGATGATACAAGGCTTGTCTTAATTACAGTGTCCACAAAATGGCTCCTGCCTGCTTGTTATAATTATGAATTCCCAGACTGGAGGAAACAAGATTCAAATAATTTATATAGTGTAATTAAAGTTCATTATGCTTGATTGATGTGATAAAATAGGATTATGAATATTTTTTTTGGTTGACGGGTCCCCTTTAAGGAATCTAGCCTAGTAAGCTGTATCCTCAGATGGCATTTTTAGCTTGTTGCTAAATACAGTCTTATAAAGTTGTGTGGCATATGCACATGCTCATTATTCACATGGATAACTTTCAGTTTAGTTGGTTTTTAAATATTTCACCACAAATAAATATTACTTCCATCCATTTGTGACAGTTTTTCTAATATTGAAATATTTTCACCTGCTTATGTCTTTCTAAAGCAGCTCTGTGAGAGGGGTCACTGATACTGTAAACTGATCTAAATTGATGCATTTAGTTGATATATATCAACTAATGTAGCAAATTGCAACAGTTCAGAATCTACACCTGGATTACCGATCTGCCAAACTCAAACATAAGAACATTCAGATTTAAACTTGAGTTTTGAAAAACAGTACAAAAATGGAAAACAATTGAAAAAAATTACTGGTGAACAACCTGACAATAAATGAACTGAAATAGTGTTTGGAAGGTGAACAAACCCTGTAAGACAAAATATTATGGGTAAAATATATGAATTGGAAATATATAGGATTAGTATTTCTTAAAAAAAATCTAAATAAAAAAGTTTTTTCCCTCACTTTTTGCAGTTGCCTTGTCGATCTTCTGACTATATGTCAGTTACATGCTACTTATCTTTTATAGGGGAGCAAGTGCCTAATAAAAAAGCAGAGCAGCCCTCCTCCGTTATTCTTTGTACACACAATCCCCTTTTGGGATTTTCAAAGTGTTACAGATCAGTGGGAAAGAAAGTCAGCATTGCAGGTTTGATAAGGTTTCATAGCCCAACATATGCTGAATACTTTTTCTATATATGTAATTTCTCTGTGTGAATGCTTGTATTTCTCTCTCCATATGCCCATGTGTGTGTGTGTGTGTGTATGTGTACGTACACACACACATATATACATATATACATATACAAATACATGGAGGAAGAGAGTATTTCAACAGCAGAATATACATTTAGAACACTGGCTATTGTTCTTATGCCCACAGGTCCAATTTTTTGTAAAAACTGATGTCAGATAATTTACAAATAGAAATAATTTTATTAACTTGATTTATGAATGGATGTAAACTTATTATGCAGGTACATAACAAGTCATTTTCCTAAAACATTTATTAGGTTGCTAAAGTTCCTACCTCAGTGGCTCTCTTTACAATTAGTATCTAAATTAAGATTAAATATTCATTACATATAAGAAATTCATTAAAACGAGGAAGCAGGAGTCATTATGAGACACCCGCAGGCATTCATTGCAGCCTTATTTTTTAAATTGGGAAAGTTAAAGCTTTTTTTAAAAAATCAGGCACATTGGATATGAAAAACCATTACTAATTTCATTATGTCTGAACATTTATGCAGGCATTGTTGAGTGCAGATGAGTTTTTTTTCTGTTAAACTCCCAATTTAATTCTGCAAAAAACTGTGGATCTGTAGTTTGTTTGTTTTTTTAAATGAAAGTAAACTCTTACAAATAGCAGTACCAAACCTAATGTATAGCAAGCATTATATAAATATTTCTAGTTTTATGACTTTTAAAGGGCCATATGATCTTTGCTTTCAGCTCTGTAACCAGTAAACATCTTCAGAAGTAAGTGAAAACATGATAGTTCCATTAATCAAGGCAACTTCACTTTAAAATAGACACTGCCATGGAAACCCAAACTAATATATTAAATGGCAACATTCTTTAAATGACTGTTAATAACAGGTAAAAATAGCTTTTCCCTGTTTTTTTTTTTAAATACGGTTTAAACACAGGTTGACTTTTGTAAGTTAAACGCTTTAATATTTAAAAATATCTGTATAAATATGTATTTGTATTACAGGTATGGGACCGGTTATCCGGTGACCCAATATCCAGAAAGCTCTGAATTACAGGAAGGCAGTCTCCCATAGACTCCATTTTATCCAAATAATCCAAATTTTTTAAAATAATTTCCTTTTTTTCTCTGTAATAAAACAGAGCCTTGTACTTGATCCAAGCAAATATAGAATTAATCCTTATTGGAGGCTAAACCAGCCTTGTAGGGTTTTTTAATGTTTACATGATTTTATAGTAGACTTACGGTATGAAGATCCAAATTATAGAAAGATCCATTATCCAGAAAATGCCAGGTCCTAAGCATTCTGGATAACAGGTCCCATATCTGTATGTTTTATTAATTGTTAACTTGAAATTAGAAAAATCTCAGTCCCTCAACTGATAAGAGGCACTATCACCACATCAGAGATATTAAACCCAAACCTTTTTGCGGTTTTCCCAAGCTAAGAATATATGTACAGTGGTGCATAAAAGTTTGTGAACCCTTTAAAATTCTCTATATTTTATATGAATGTGACCAAAAACATCTTATTTTCAAACAAGTCCTAAAAGTAGATGAAGAAAACCTAGTTAAAACAAATGAAATAAATAAAAACAAATTATATTAGGTCTTGTATTTATTGAAAAAAATAATCTAATAACATATCTGCATATGGCAAAAGTAAGTGAATCAGTATTCAGTTACTTTTGCTCAGATTTTGTTGTGACCCCCTTTGTACAGCAATAACTGCAACTGAACATTACGGGAACTGTTGCACATTATCCTATTCCTCCTTACAGAACAGGTGGATTTAGGTCAGGACTTTATAAACGAGGGATAGGATGGAGCACACAGTCCACAAGCTCTGCTGCAAAAATGTTTTATTTAATCACATCATGTTTCGGAACAACATGGATCCATATTTCAAGTGTACACTTAAAAAAGGATCCATGTTGATCCGAAACATGTTGTGATTTGGAGCAGAATATCTGCTGGAATCTGCCCCTTCTGTTTCCACACGGAGAACCACTGTTGCGCCTGGGTGCAGAGACTCTAATAATGTGTGAATTTCAGCACAAAATCAAGTGAGTATGCATTTTTGCACTGAAATCTGTCCCATGTGTCTGGCCATGTGTCTACCGAGGCCAACACAACACTTCTCAGTGCAGACATAGGAGGGAGCAGAAGCCAGAGGATCAGATTAGCCAATAGTCTGGCAGTCATCTAAAGGTGGCCATAGACTTAACAATTACAATCTTTCTTGGAAAAGATCTCTCCAAGAAAGATTGTTAATTTCAATACACACATGTAGAGCTGAATCGTCAGATATAGAGATAGAAACAATAGGATTCTACCTGTATCTGACGATTCAGCATGAACAATGGCCAATGTTCTGGTGCCTTCAGAGGAGCCCGATCAAAATTTTCCATCCAGCTCGATCAATGAGCCGTACCATATCCAAGTCTTCTGCCGATATTGGTCGCCTCTTTTCCACCAAACACGCACCAAATATCATACGAAAGTTTGTTTCATACATTATTATTTGTGTGCCTATGGCCACCTTAAAAGAGAAGGAAACTTTTGGCGCAAAAACCCCTCCCCCATAGGCCCCCCCATAGGATATGGTACGGCTCATTGATCGAGCTGGATGGAAAATTTTGATCGGGCTCCTTTGAAGGCACCAGAACATTGGCCAGGTAGAATCCTATTGTTTTCTACCCCCCTCCTGGGCAAATGCCCAAAAATTGCTACTTACCCCTCGGCACAGCTCCTCGCCAGTGGAATTCGCCGGTGACATCTTCTCCCGTGCGGTCTTCTTCCTGGATTCCCCGGCTGTGCAGTAGGAGCATTTGCTGGTTGGAATCTACTGCGCATGCGCCGAAAGTCACGGTTACTGAAAAAAGAAATCTGAAAACTTCGTGACTTTCGGCGCATGCGCAGTAGAGCTGAACCGGCAAATGCTCCTACCACGCATGTGCCGCCAAACGCCGGGGAATTCAGGAAGAATACCGCACGGGAGAAGATGGCATCTGCGAACTCCGCGGGAGGACCTGCACCGAGGGGAAAGTAGGAACTTAGGGGCATTTGCGCGAAAGGGTTTCCTTTCCTTTAAAAGGCTAAAGAGGAGAAGGATTGCATACACTCAATCTGAGGTGATAAGTTGTTATCAATAAAAGATAGTTATTTGCAGAGCCAGATCTTAACCTTACACCCAGCCAGCAATGACACTACTAGAATAACTCATTTAAATACGATCTTCTGTGCAAGACATTCCAAGCAGGCGTGATTAAAAGAACAAAACAAGTGAATATTTTGATGATGTCTGCTCATGTTAAACCTTCCATAAGTGTCATAATGTGTAAATTCACATTTGCTTATCTTTTATGTACAGTATTATTAGATAGATGTTATCGCGTTTGTGATTGAGACGTAGAATTTAGAACCCACCCAAAAAAATATAAATGACTAATGCCAAAATGTGTTTCTCCTGACAAGCTGATATAAAACATTTATGTTGTCAAGTTCTTGCTACATATTTGTAAAATAATCCTTCAATCTAATACAGATACAGTTATGACAGAATATGTTTAGCTATACTGTATATAAGATAATATCTGTTTTTGCTGTGCAGAAATTTTCTTTAGTATGTATTAAATAGATGAGAACCCATGTTACCTCGAAAAAATAACAAAAGCTTGTTAGTAATTCAGTTTCCTTCTGTACTAACATAGCAAGATGAAATTTACAGAGCATTGCAGCATATGAACCATGCATCTGTGATAAATAATGCAATGTACACAGCTTCTATAGCCCAGAACAGCTTGAAAACCAAAAGGTGTTTTATTATTAAATACCTAGCAAACTGTTTCCTAAATGAATACTTTATGCTCTATAATTGTTAAAGTATATTATGTTTCCACAGATGGGCTGTAGAAAAGACTGTTCCCCCCATTATTTCCCTTATCCAGGGGTCCCCAAACATGTTTGCCTATCAGCCACACTTAAATGTTTAAAGTGTTGGGCAGCCGCACAAGCATGAAAAAGGGGTGTTGCCAAATTACAGCTGTGATTGGATGTTTGGCAGCTCAATGTGAACTGCTAGCCTGCAGGAGGCTCTATGAAGAATAAATTAGTGTATTTATGCCTCTGAAACTTGCCTCTAAATGTGGACTTTTACAATGAGCCCTGGATTTGAGGCCATGAGGAGAAACAACAAGTTGCTCAAGGCCACTGGCTAGGGTTCACTGCCTTAACAAACTGCCATAAAAAATAATTTTCAAAAATTGTCAAACCTGTTCAAAAGCTGACTTGTGAAAGACAAAATTAGATTCAATCTAATTTGTTTTTTGAAAAACTCTGGATTAGTTTTGCTTCAATTCTTTATCCTGAACCACCTGGACCCTTCACATCCTTTCATCATGAAGGCTGATGTCTCAGGAAATCTGTCAGAGCTATCTTGTTCCAGTAGTAAGGCCATAAAGAATCCATCCATCATGTAGAATTGTTTACTAAGAAGAAAAATCCAGCAGAAAGGAATTATAATGGAGGGGCTCAGTAAACTTTGCTATTAAATGTACATTAGAAATATGGTATCACCATTGCACCATTACTTTTTAATTTTATTTATTTTATGTGATTTAGTTAATATGTAGCATTTAAATTGCTTTGGTTTAGTCTTTATTGGATTTTACTGATTTTATTGCATACTGCATTGTTGATTAAAAAATTGGATGTAGTATTTTCCTTTCGGGCACTATACATAGTGATGTGCTTTTTTTCAATTTTTTTCATTTTGAATTTGCTACAATGTTAGTCAGACCAGAGAAAGGGGAAACACTCTGCTTTTACAATATTTAATTTCACTCAGATAGTAGACAGTACACAGGTTCCCAGCTGATCTCATGTGTGCATTTATTTAACACAGCAGCTTAAAGGAAAACTATACCCCCCAAACAATGTAGGTCTCTATAAAAAGATATTGCATAAAACAGCTCATATGTAAAATCCTGCTTCATGTAAATAAACCATTTTCATAATATACTTTTCTAGTAGTATGTGCCATTGGGTAATCATAAATAGAAAATTGCCATTTTAAAAAAATAAGGGCCGCCCCCTGAGATCGTAGGATTCACTGTACTCACAAACATACCAACAAACCATACATGTTAGGTCACATGAGCCAATTAACAGACAGAGTTGTGTCTTTTGCTTCCACACTTCTTCCTGTTACAGTTAGAGTTGAAGTATTTCTGGTCAGGTGATCTGAGACAGCACACAGACCATCACAAAATGATGGCTCAAGGCAAGAGATGTAAAAGGACAATATTTACTTAAATATATATTCCAGTTTGGTAAGATTCTTTTATATGCCACTTAATATGATATGAACTGTTGCTTAAGTGTTAATTTTGGGGGTATCATTTTCCTTTAAACACCAACATAACAGTTCATACTCTTTGGGAAGGCAGTAAACAAAAGTTAATCTAGCTGTACTGATAAATGAAAATGTCCTTTTCCCAAAGGTCCCACAGTCTCCCACTTGGGCAATATAAATCCAGCAAGCAAAATTAACTGTTAACTCACAGTCCTTTGGAGATTCCTTGTGCTTTTCTCCTGGAAGCAGCCGCTCCCCAAACACTTAAGGCAGTAGCTGGTAGCCAGTCCTTGCTACCAGATAACTTGTTTCTTTCTGGAAACTTGTGCCCAGCAATAAAAGTCCTTATACTTTAAACACAGGTAACATGCAGTTACTATGCAAACTTTTAACAGAGCCCTCCAGTAGCTCTCCTTTCTCTCTCTCCAGGGCAGAGAGTAGCCTTAATTGAGTCCCCACCTTTTTACTCCAGGTGAGGCTAATCACCTCCCTGCTACTCAAAGCCTCATTTTCACATCCCTCTGCACTGCTTCATAGAGGATTCTGGGAGGGATATACTTTCCATCTATGATTTTCCCAACCATGCTACAATATATATATATATATATATGGACATTCATATCATCACCTAGAATTTAAAGGACTTTTTATATTCAAATATATTCTATCACCTTGAAGTTAAAGGACTTTATGTTTTTTTTACAATCTAAAAAACATTTCACTCTTTTTTTATATTGTCCTCTGGGCTTTTTAAGTTTGTGAGGTGGATTTGCTACTTCAATTAGGGCTCTAACTCATGAGCGTTTTTACCTGCGCTCCCCTGCGTTCCGTTTTTCGGCGTTCAGCCACAGGGGAGCGCAGGAATAGATGCATTTCATTATTTCAAATGGGGCTGTACTCACACAGGCGCATGTAGGCGCCGAACGCAGGTTGAGACGCAACATGCTGCATTTTTCCTGTGTTTGGCGCCTACATGCGCCTGTGTGAGTACAGCCCCATTTGACATAATGAAATGCATCTATTCCTGCGCTCCCCTGCGGCTGAACGCAGGGGAGCGCAGGTAAAAACGCTCATGAGTAAGAGCCCTTATTATTATGTTTGGAGTAACTAACAGTGCAGTGATAATTGTTGTTCAGTATGGTTTGTTTCTCCTATGCAAAGTCCAGTTATACATACAGCCTAAGGTAGTCAAATAAACCTAATAAAAATGTCTATTTTAAAATTGTCTATTTAAATATTTTTAAATTATTGTTTTTCTCTGTAGTAAAAAAACAGTACTTTGTGCTTGATCCTAACTAGCTATGTGAATCCATATTGGTGGCAAAACACCCTTTGGGTTTATTTAATGTTTAAATAGGGGATATTTATGGCCACAGTCAGTTGTGTGAAAAATGCCATTTGCAATGCGTTAAAAAGAGCTCCTTGCACCTCTGTATAGTTGCACTTGGTGCCTTTTCCTCCTGTGTTGAACTAAGCACTAGTGTACTTGTTGATACAGGGAAGCCCTGGAACTTCTACTACCTCTAAATGTGATGGGATTTCAAAACTATCAAAGTGAATTTCTCCTATGTAAACAATATAAACCAAAACCATTATGGAAAAAAAAAGAAGGCTTTAGGCTTGAATGGCATTTTGTGTAGAGGCTCAATGGTGTAATTATAAGGAAGCCTAATAACACTCTCTGCCTTAAAGGGGAACTATTGTGAAAATGAATATTTAATGAAAGCTTTCTCATACTGAAGTAAGAAACTTTCTAAATACAATTGATTAAAAATTCTGCCTTGTCTCTGAAATAATCAAGTTTATGTCCACTATCCCTCTCTTAGCATCTGTTTCTCTTCATTCTGTCTTCATGCATCAATTAGTAGGTGTCAGATATTCACACTGACCATTAGATCTAATATATCTTATAAGGGTCTTCCTTTCCTAGCAGATGTATTAAAGCTCACTGAAAACAAACAAGATCTAGCAAAACAACTGCCTTTTGGACAAATTCTGCATGTAGAGAGACAGGATTTCTGGTGATTTTAATAGAGTGAGCTCTAATACATCTACTAGGCAAATAGAGCCTCCCTATAAGATATATTGGATCATTAATCTGACACCCAACTCCTGAATAAAGACAGAATGAGGAGAAACAGAAGCTGAGAGAGGGATAGTGAAGATAAACTTGATTATTTCAGAAAGTGTACAGAATTTTTAATTGATTGTATTAAGAAAGTTTCTTATCTCAGTATGCTGAAGCTTATATTACATTTTAATTTTCACGATAGTTACCCATTAAGTAGAGGTTTGCTCTACTACCTCAGCAACAGGAAGTGTTCATAACTAACATATGTAGAGACATTTTCCTTGAAAAGCTTGCTATAATTTGACTCTCTCTCAAAAAGTAATCAGGGGCAGGATTTGAGCTTTTTAAAATTACCTATTTATAGTTTTACAAAACTATGTATGCAATGTATGATTGGAAATACAATAAAATTCTAAAGATACAGTAAAATATGTGAATAATGCAACAAATCACAGAAATGAAATAAACAATAATACTGCAGTGTGATTGCTGCTTCCAATGTTATATTGGGCAATAAAATACTTTTCAATGCAAAAAAATGTATAAAGTAAAAAAAAAGTTTAAAAAGTGTATGCGTGTACAGTTGCAATCAACATAATTTTTTTGTGTGCGCCTTTTAGTCATATTTAAATTCACCAGTTAAGGATTACTTATAAATTCCATATGATTAATGAACTGGATAGGTGTCTGCTTTTTAGCACCTGGTATCTGATATAGGGAAGGCACATTCAACACGTAGCTGTATAATAAATGCAGGGTAATCTCACACACAGGATGCCAGTTAAAATCCATATTTATTGAATATGCTTTAAAAACATAGAGTATTGCAAAAAGTGGATGAGCTGGGCAGGGGAGTGCATGGCTCTACGCGTTTCGTGACTGCATGGGTCACTTCATCAGAAGCCAAAAGCGCCCCCTGCTGGCATAATATTTATAAACACAAAAACACACACACCAGGTGATTATTAACAATCTGGTTAAAAACACTGCAGTCAGTATAACGCCTGTCAATTAATAAAGGAATGTACTGTATGTATGTAGAATGAAATAAGTATGGTTATAACCTAATGTATTCAGGTTATGAAAATTATTTGTATATATGTATATATTTTAAATAAATATGTATTTTTAACTGGCATCCTGTGTGCGAGATTACCCTGCATTTATGATCCAGCTACGCACTGAATGTGCCTTCCCCATTTCAGACGCTTTGTAGTCCATGTGACCAGAGGGGAATTTGTTTGCTGGATCAATCTCACTGTGTCCTTCTTGTTGGATTTCGGATGCGTGTGCGTTCATTGCTTAGCACCTGGTAATTAGGCCTTTCTGTATACATGGAAGGTCATAATCTGTGTGACTCTTCTGCTACAAGTGGGAGTGCAGCTTGTCTGCTTCTTTGACCACTCATAGTAGGTTCTGTTAGTAATATTTATATGATAATACGATTTTTTATGGTGAAAGCTTTTTTGACTATTATTTATAATTTTTATTATTATTATTTATACATATTCTGCAGCAATGAATAACAGAAAGGTATATACTGTACATAAAACATACAGATTTCATACCTGACAGATATGAGTGCATTTGTGACACTTATATTAGTTCAAAGTTAAAATGTTGGAAGTAGCACTGGTTTTAATACTTTGCAATCCTGAAAACATTGTGTAAGTCAGGAATTTTATGAATTTACTTCTTAGTCACCTTAATGCACTGATTTCAAAAACCTAGCTTTGGCTTCTTATGTAAGAACACATTACTATAAAACAGGATTTGGAGATAGAGTTGTAAGACCTCCAAGTGCATATTCATGAAATTTATATTGCTTCCCTGGAGCACAGATTTGGCCTTACACATAACTCAAAGCTAGCTAAGTTGATGCATATGCAAAATGGATCAATAAGAGGGATTTTCTTGCATTAAATACTTTTTTCTAGCATAGCAAACGCTTTATAGGCATGTGGCTATTGTAGCTGTGAATTAACAAATTCTGGAGAACACATACAGGTTTGTCTTTTCAGAAGACTTAAAGACTTTGTTAAACTGCAGTTTTCTAATTTGGCAGTTTTGGCTGAGCAGTTTCAACAGAAGCCGAAGGCACAAGAAAGAACAGCAGTTTGCAGGGATATACTTTAACATGTCACCTTTTATGAACTCATATTTTTAGTGGACAAAAGGAGAGTTATAACTTAGTGAAGCAATATCTAATTAGTTAAAAGCTGATTGCTAAGCTGCTACAGAAGTTCTTCTAGCTGAAATCTTAGAAAAGACCAAGGTATCCAGGCAACCAGTTTAGGGAAGTGAAAAAAAGAGAGTCTTTTATTGTAGTGCAGAGATGCCAATGTCAAAGACGAAAGACATTCTCATAGCAAATAATTCCCAAAGGAGAAGTTCTTCTTCACGTTACTTGTCTCTCTCATGAAATACACTCCCTTATGTAAGTTTTCTAAACTCCCTTTGGGCATGAAATTGTATTTTGAAAACTCAGACTTAAATATACCATCACTATATACTATTTTTCTTTTAAGTGTGCCCAGAAGTTGGGTTTTTTTTCCATTAAACTAAAATTCATTATACATATATGAATTCCCACAGATTATATACACTACACACTTTTGTTCATTATTCATTACATCAATTGTTATCATTCAAATCAATTATCCTTGGATTGCAGAATAAAACTGGAGAAAGCCCACACAGACATGGGGATAACATACAAACTGCTGCATGCAGTGCCCTGGAATTGATGTCTGAACTGCAGCAGTACAGGGACAAGTGCTAACCAATGAGCCACAGGCCTCCCGTTAATGTATAAAAACCCTAGTAGAATCAAAACAATTAAGGGTGTGTTTCTCTGTTGAAACACTCATTCCAATGCAAAATAGAGAGGTTAATTGAGAGAGAAACACCTAAACACCAGACTGGGAAATAGGGAGACACTTAGGGAGTTATCAATTCCAAATTTTCTCACTATTTTCTGAAAATCATTCCGACCAAATCCGCATGGACTTTTTCCACCTATTTATCAATACATTTTCATGAGAATTTCTTGTGCGGGAAAAGACCCTATAAAATCATGAAAAGAATCCAATTTGTACAACTTTTTCAAATTCAACCGAAACCCCAAATTTTCAGATTATTGAACAAAACCCAGAGCAGATCTTCAAAAAAGGAGGTTTTTGAAGAGGAAATCTTCAAAAAAGCAGGTTTGAGATTAAGTGCTATTTTATTCGCAATTTAACACCATCAGGGTTTAATAAATCTTGAAAAATGCAAGGTTTTTTTTCTATGAAAAAAAATCATGTTTTTTTTCCTTTAAAAGTCCGACCAGAAAAAATGGACTTTAATTAATAATCCAATTAGTCAAACAGTGAACAGTGATACAATAAAAAGTATATCAAGTAGGTTGAAGTTATGTAATAAAAGGTGTGACGTTTGCTACTCAGTAGAATGGATTTGCTGGTCACCTGTTTAAAAGCACCTGGTCAAAATGTATGCCTTTTTATTATATAAGGTATCAGTATTTGTTTTATGACAGTCCCACTGTAGAATAGCTATAAAAGCCCATATGATGCAATTCTTTTTTGACTTTCCTTTTAAGTTATTATAGATTTTATTCTATCATTGTCATCATTATCACTATCATTGTCATCATTATCATTACATTAGAAACACATTTTTTTCATAACCACCACCTTTGGAATCTAAAGTGTCCCAATTTGAGAAGACAGAATAATAGATTTCCACTACCACCTTGGAAATAAGGAACATTTCCCCACATATCAACCATTTATTTCACACTCTATCCTGTATGTGTTTTTAAAATTGCCTTTTTATTCCTACACTGACAACCCTGCAAAGAAAGAAGCAGCTCAGTGGCTGCCCAGGTTGGCTGCCATGCTCAAAGGAATAGTAACACCAAAAACTGAAAGTGTATAAAAGTAATTAAATATAATGTGTTGTTGACCTGCACAGGTAAAAGCTGTGTGTTTACTTCAGAACACAAATATAGTTTATATAAACAAGCTGCTGTGTAGCCATGGGGAAAGCTAAAATAAAAGGAAAAAGGTAGACGTTACTTAGCAGACAACAGAAAACACCAATGGAGTTGACTGGGCTTATGTTATCTGCTATGTAACCTATGCCTTTTCTCTTTTTTGCAACTTGAATGATTGCCCCCATGGTTACACAACAGCTTACAGCTGAGTTCACGGGCACCATCTTCAGTTGCTTTAGTAATCTTCAGAATGAGACCGGAGTAGCGGTGCATGCGCCGTTGGAGCAATTTTCTGTTTTGCGACAACTGCGCATCCGATGAAACTCACAAAAATTACCGAAGCGCCAGTCTCGTTCCAAAGATTACTAAAGCGGCTGAAGATGGAGCCCATGAACTCCGCTGGACAAAATCTGCGTGGAGGTGTAAATAAAGACTTAGGGGCATTTGCCCGGGGTAGCAGCTAGGCTGGGGGAGAGGAGGTGGGGGGGGGCTATGTAGGGTGGAGGGTAGGGTTTTTTTTAACTTTAGGGTTTAGTTCTCCTTTAAACTGCCAATTTGGCCTCTTCAGACCAAGTTACCAGCTTATCTGCCCATGTATGTGCCCTCCCCAACTACTCAAAAATCAGATAGATATCTATCCCGCACGTTTGAAAATCTGTTCAGCCCTCATTATGATGTGATTGTAGGCCTGGGGCCACACAAATGTAAATGGCCAGATTTAGCTGCTTAACTAATGATAAATCACTATTATTTGGAATAGCATGCATACAGCTTTCTGGTGTAGATTATAGGCCTTATATAAAGTATAACTAAACATACATACAGCTCAAGTCAAATATTTGCATTCAAGAAGTTTTCTTTTAAGTTTGGCACATTTTACTGTAATTCATCGTAAGGGAAATACGAGAATAAAAAAGTAGGCCTTGGTTCTAAGTTCTCATTTATCATTTATATGGATTTGCTAAATATTAATATACAGTATTTTATAATTCTCTACGTTCTGCTTAGGTCATCCACCTGAGACGTCCTTAATCAAAAGTGACAAATGAAGGCTAAATAGGCAAAATCTTTGATAAATGGAAATGACTGTGAATATTCTATAATATTAGACACAAATCAGATGCCGTTTTTATATTCAGTGTGAAAATAAACAGAAATCCTTGCTATTGCATGGCCACCTCCATATGTATGTATAGGTCTATGACCTTCACTAAAGTTTTCACATGTATGGCTGCAATGGCAGTTAACCAATAAATATATGTAGGCACCTGAGGTATTTCAAGGATCAGTATTAGAAAAATGTAAAATGAATATTTTTATTTACGTTTGTAATTTGACATGTTCATGGTACACTTACAAATATACTATGGGGCAGATATATCAAATGTGAGTTCAGCCAACCTTTTTTCAAAAAAATCCCCTACACCCAACCCCACGTAGACCTGCCTCCCTCCTTCCCCCAGCATAGCTGCCCCGGGGAAATGCCCCATACGTTATACTTACCCCTCAGCTCAGATTGAGGCATGGGAGTTTGGTAAGCTGAGTGGGAGACTGGCGAAGTGGCGCATGCACAGTTGGAGCAATTTGCCGGTTTTCGACAACTGTGCATGCCCTGAAACTCACGAAAATTGCCTAAGAGCCAGAAGAAGACATGAAAACCCAGAAGATGGCTGCTTGGAACTCCGATGCCTGAATCTGCATCGAGGAGTAAGTATAAAGTTAGGGGCATTTCCCTGAGGGGCAGCTATGCTGGGGGGGAGGAGGGAGGGGGGTCTAAATGGGGTGGAGGTAGGGTTTTTTTTTTTTTGAAAACTTTTTTTTAAAAAAAAACTCGAATCAAATTTGAATAACTCCCTAGTCGATTTTGACAGTTTTGACCATACAACATTTCGAAAATTAGAATTTTCAATTCGACCCTTGATAAATCTTCCCCTTAATGTTTCTCTGATGTTTCAGTGTGGCAGCTAAGTAATCCAGGTACAGATTCTGAACTGTTACAATTTGCTACATTAATTAATACATTTCTCAGCAGCATCTGTGGAATATTGACAACAATTGTATCAATTAAAACCAACAAAAGGCAATACATTTATTACAACCTCTTCCGGGTTTAACTAATTATATGCTGAAGAAATGCAACACTAAGAACATGACATAACTTGCTGACATTATTTCTTTTGGCTTAAGCACTCAATTTTGGGAGAAACTGTGTATATCTGGAAGAACAATAAGCACATAAACTGACTAAAATCAACAGATTGCAAAGAAATATAGATGTGACACCACACAGACCAAACCTGTATCATCTCAGTAGTGCACATGAATAGAAACGTCAGTTTGGGTGTAGGTTTTAATAATGTCATCACTGGGACAGGGAAGATCACTTTGCCCAACATTCTGAGAATGTCTGAGACAGAACTGATTGATCCAACCATTGATTAAAAGCAAATGGAAATGACTGTGAAATTGGATGCTTTCCATGGATGGCACTGGGTCAATACCAGCATTTCACACATTATTTTATGGTATAATGGTTTATACTAAGGTTTTGTACAATCAATTCCTTACTATTAGCTATCCTGTTCATGATTTACAGCACATTTGGATACTACTTAGGCCCAATTCTAAATTGATACATGAACCATACACTGCTATATTATGGGTATCCATAAACTGCATACAAATCCATTAAAACCGAGTTATGGTTTTGGTTTAGAGCATGTTGTTTCACAATAAATCCATATACTGGTATGGAGTATGTAATGCAGCTTTTGTGCCTACTATGAGATGAGACTCAATACCTATTAAGAGTTAAAAAAGACAAATTAAGTAAAGTACTAAGAATTGAACTTTTTCTGATATAACTAAAATGCTGTGTTGTTATTCAAGGGATGGTGCTTGAACAGGTAACCTAAACAGCTACTGAATTTCTTCATTTTAACTGTAAATGAGAATCCCTGCAGTGAATACATCAGAAGATTGTGCAAGTTTTGTTATTTTGATTCATGTGATGAACATGTACAGTTTCTTATTACAAATTAAATGATCTATAGCTTGCAATTATTCTGATTTGCAGTTGCAGAGGTGCAGACATTAGTATGCAAATACCAAAGTTCAAAAGCTGATTAAGGGCTCTTACTCATGAGCATTTTACCTGCGCTCCCCTGCGTTCCGTTTTTCGGCGTTCAGCCGCAGGGGAGTGCAGGAATAGATGCATTTCGTTTTTTCAAATGGGGCTGTACTCACACAGGCGCATGTAGGCGCCAAACGGAGAAAAAATGCAGCATGTTGCGTCTCAACCTGCATTCGGCGCCTACATGCGCCTGTGTGAGTACAGCCCCATTTGAAAAAACGAAATGCATCTATTCCTGCACTCCCCTGCGGCTGAACGCCGAAAAACGGAACGCAGGGGAGCGCAGGTAAAATGCTCATGAGTAAGAGCCCTTAAGCTTTAAAAGCATGGGATGGTATTCACCGACATTGTCTTCTGTTTGATTTTTCACTGAGTTTTGAAGTAAAGTTTCCAGAAGTTGCTGTAGTTAAGGGAGAGAATTCAATAAATCCTTAATGGATTAAGTCTGGAAGTCATCAGCTCTTATGGCACTGCTTTAATTAAGAGGAGTGCATTACTTCTTTTCACAATCATAATATTTGGCATGAAAATCATATTATGTTGCTTTCTTTATACACCTTGGGGGTTATTTTTTAAAATCTGATTTTGTTTCTGGTTGGAGTTTGAAAGGGTAGAGCACCATGTTTTAGGAGTTGATTGATAAATACGGTTGGTTGAGTTGATTGATAAATACGGTACAAATATGCACTGGAGGAGGAAGGTGAGATTAGGTGGTATTTAGGAAATTTGACATCTTATATGAGAGTGCAATATTAATGTGGAGGCTTGGGAGGTTGTTTTTTTTTATAGTCCTTCATGTAGGACATTAACGTGTGCTTTATTAATACGATTGAAAATACTACTCTCAAGCACCCTGGCCGTTCAAATGGGCAGACAAATTTCAATTGACCATTTGCACTGGTTTCCTCCTACGTGGGCATAGCCAGATTTAATATGCAATGTTCTGTGCAAGTTTTATTGTTTATATGGCACCTAGGCAGTCAGGGCCGGCCTTAGGCCTATTGGACCAATTGGGCCCAATAGGGCCCCGCACCTCTGGGGGCCCCGCACCACAGGGCAGCACAGATAATATTTCCCTCAGCACATGATGCTGCCTGGCCTGCCCCCAACTTTGAGAGTCCAGCCCACCCCCAACTCTGATAAGCCAGCCTATCCCCCAACTCCATAGGTCTAGCCTGCCCCCAACTCTCATAGGCCCAGCTTTCCTCCAACCTTGATAGGCCCTGCCTGCCCCCAATCCAACCAAGCCTGCTTCCAAGCTGAATCAGCCCAGCCTGCCCCAAACTAATTGGCCCAGTCCACTCTACTATTTCCTCCTTCTCTCTCTTACCCTGTGTGCCCCTATTATGTGCCCCTATTTCATCCCTCTCACTCTCTTACCTTGTCTGCCCCTTTCCTTTCTATTTTGTGCCTGTATGCCCTTATTTTCCTAAATACTTGGTGTGTCAGTAGCCATCAACACTTTGTCTAGGGGCCCCGCCAACATGGTCCCAATTGGGCCCCACATTTGATAGGATCAGCCCTGTAGGCAGTCCAGACTTTGCTTTACAAAGTTAGTTTAATATTAAAGGGATCCTATTATGATTTTGATGGTGTAGTTTTTATTTTTAAATTACACTGTTTACTCTGCAAATAATTCACTCTACCATGTAAAATGTAATTCCTAACCCAACATGTGTATTTTTTTAGTTCTAATATTGGTGTGTAGGCAGCCATCTCAAGTAATTTTGCCTGGTCATGTGCTTTCAGAAAGAGCCAGTACTGCACTATTCTATCTATCAATTAATGCCACGCTGTTTTGTTTTCTTACATTTTGTTGTATCTTACACCAGTCAAATGAACTGAGGTTTAGGTCTATGGCACAAGTGGCATTTTGTCCATTGCAGTGCTCTCAAACAGAAACCAAGGTACAATAGAACCCACATTTTACATTTTTCAGGGGATCAAGAAAAAAATTATTTAAATCCAGGAAATTTGTTAAAGCAACTTTTTCTTCACATACAGAAAGGATAAAAGCACAGGTGTCAGTTTTACTTTGAAATACAATATTTACTGTGTGTATAACAAAGGTGACACATTGCAGCATTAATTTTACTTTCTGGGAGCATGTACAAGGCCTCTCAGTCAAATGCACAACCTAAAGCAATAAGTGATTGGTGCAGGACTTTTTGAGAGGCAGACTAATTTGAATTGACTATTTACAGACAGAACCATGGCAAAATATACATCTGGATAATATGTTAAACCTCTTTATTTCATTTATAATAACATTCACAGAGGACATATAGCAATTTTTGGGAACATCAGGACAAAGTTTTTATGTAAAATCTGGGAAAGTATTACTTCAAATTAGGGAAATGCACCCATTGAAATACATTATAAATTGGTGGAACCACAAATAAAAAATGTAAAATGCTGAAAACTTAAAAGCAGGGTACTTAAAATCGAGGTTTCACTGTATTTATTTATAAATGTCAAAACAAAAATCAGGATGTTTTCCATTTCTGAAGTGTGAGAAAATGCCTACTGAATATAAATAAGGAGGTTTATTCATTTTAAACTAAAGTAATATCATAAAATTAAAGGCATATCAAATAGAAGGCGACTCGGGTTTTTTGGCAGAACCATAATTTATTTATTTTCTGAAAGCCAACAGATACATATATATTGCTACAATTGAAATGCATCTGCAAATTGCTGCATAACTTTATAAACATTATATTGTAATGAATCTGTAGCCTGGCAACTTTAATCCTCCAATGATTAATTTCACAGCAGTTTTTGCTACATTTACATTGCTGTTTCCCAAGGCTTTTGAAACGAGTTCCTTAGAGATGCGAAAACTGACACATTCACAGTTAATGGAAGGCTTTGAAAGCAATATTTCTTGAGCTAATCAACAGGGCTAGTATGACTACTCAGCAAAAAAAGCAAAGCTAGCAAGTCCCAGAGACAGGTATTTACTTACCTGTCAGAATGATAACCTCACAAGCTGTTCAGAGTATTATTGTTGCATTATCCCACATCTTCTTCAAATCTTTGATCGTTTAAACATGATAGCAAAATATTTTGATGGCATTTTCAGCTGAATTATAAACTTGAAGAAGAGAGTTATGGCAAATATTGCATTTTCTAGTCTTCTATTTTCGAGAATCCAAAGCCTTATGCACTCTGACTGTCTCTGTTACCTCTCTTCCAGCTTGTCAGACTACAGATCATTGCACTTCCAATGTGATATTCTTGCTTCAACTGAGCTGCATTCAATTCCCATACTGTGAAGGGCCAAACTAACAGATGCCTTGCAATTTGGCCACCAAATAGCATTGATCCACCAGCCAAGGAAGGACACTGATAGATGAAATTTTCAGTAGAAATAGCACTAACTGCAAACCTATCACAAAGTATACTTTCTACACTGAAATTTGTATCAATTCTTATATTATAGTCTCTCATAACTGCCACCCACCAGGGAATGCATGCCCTCGCAACCAGTAAAAATCGCCAATATTGCCTTAACAAATCTGGACATGGCCAATTTAAATCTACTTATTAGTAGCTTGTTTAATGTAGTCCCATTTTAATCATGCCCTTTCACTGTTTAGTGCCTTTAGTATTCTATTTTACTAGAACATGTAAAGCAGAAAAAAAAACAGTGACACTTGTCACTGGTGTACAATTATTTCAATATTTGGTGTTGTTTTTATGAAATGTCAGGCTTAGCTTTATAATCATTTAATGAATATCCATCCATTATATGAAGGTTTTGCAGTTTTCAGTATTTAGTCCTGGCTCTCTTGCACAGAATTAGGCAAATACTGTAGATAAGCAGTGGTGGCTGACCCTTACAAGCAATTGAACCTGGGGTTCCAACATTTTGGATTAGAGAAGGAGCCTGAGTAATGAACCTTCCACAGGTCCCTGAGTAGGTCTTAATTCCACAATGTAGTAAAGGCCTCTTGGAACAGTTACCTATGAGGCCAAACGTGCATGGACCACTCACTGTCACACTCAGAGACACTTTGTCACTTGCACTTTGCCAATCAAGGGATCACTCTTTCTCTGCTTCCAGATCTGTGCATACCCTCTCCTTGCCTTATTACCTTGCTCCATTTTTCCCATCTACCCTTACACACAGGGCAGATTTAGCACTCAGTGCCATACTGAGATGGAGTGGATTATTGGAGGGTTGGTATGTACAATTTTTTACTATGGTAACTTAATAAAGATGTTTTTTGACTTTTATACTTAGTAGCTTGCAGGATATTATTTTTTGGTCAAATTTTCGTGGTGCCTTTGGAACTGTGGCAAGGTCCTGGAGTTTTGGTTGCACTGTGTGGACTGGCAAACTGGACTCTCTATAGTTATGCCACTGTGTCATTACTTTGGCTTAGTGTTTACAGATTGGGTGGTACAAAAGTATAACAACTTAATATCATTGCACATTTCAGAGTTATTTTGAGGGTAGGTAGATGACAAGCCATTGCAGGTTTCCTAAATAACACAAGCCTTTTTTTTCCATCCTGTCTGTACTCTCAAATTAGATTGTAAAGTCTGAGGAGTAGTGCCATCTATATTTAATATGTCAGTCTGTATTTATATGTAATCTGTATGTTTTGATCATGGGCATTTCTTAGGCCTAAGCCATCTGAGGCAGCATCAGGAGGCAAGAAATTGTTACTTCTAAAGCTTGCTTTGCACGTTGTGCCTACACACACACACACACACTTGACTAGCAGCTAATGAATCACACAGCTAATAAATTAGTGTGGGGCACACTGGCATACCAGCAATGACATGATTTGAACCCCCATTGATGCAAGCTAAATATGAAAACAAAGGTAATTTACTTCCCCCTGCTAGAGCTCTAAGGGGTGTATGAGGACCAAACCGCCTATGGAAGATGGCAAGAAATGGCATGATTTACACTTCATTCCCACCCCTTTTTGTCTCCTTCCTAATAGAAAGCCTCTTTGAGGTAAGGGCTGCACCCCACTGTGTATTGAAACACCTAAGGAAAAAAAACCTTTACCCCCCACCCCAGGTAGTTCTCCCTCCAGGCTAACTACCCCCTCCGGGGAAACGCCCCATACTTTGTACTTACCCCTCGGCGCAGATTCTTCCAGCGAAGATCAAACCATCCATCTTCCGGGTCCTCAGTAAGCTTGTCAGGCTTACCGTCTGATCCAACGAGGAAGGAGCAGGAACTTGCAGAACTCGAACCCACAAGCGCCTCGCACAACACTAACCCACCTGGAGTGGAACAGGGAGCAGTGATGTGGCAAGTAGCCAATGAGACTAACCAAGGCGAAGTACAGAGGGTTCAGGCAGAAGCAAAGTCAGGCAGGCCGAAGTCGGGGGCAGGCAGCGAAGAATCGTAAACGTAGTCAGGCAAGAAGATCAGAGCAGGCAGCAATAAGACAATCCGGAAAACAAGCTGAGGTCAAACACAGAAGATCAATTAGAATTCAATGCTAGGGTTTCAGTCGAATAACCTAATAACCAGGCAATGAGTCACAGTAAGGAATAGGTTTAAATAGAGCTATTTGGCGCCAAACTGGCGTCCTCACGCTGGTGTCGCACAGCTGACGTCAGTGCGTCCGTCATTGGCGTCTGTCGCTGACGCCCTTGCGTCCAACACCGCGCGCCGGCGCGCATCAGTTCCCCGATGAGCGCGCCTGCGCCTGCGCCGGAAGGAACGCGGAAGCGGATCCTCACATTGCCCCCCATCAAGGAGCGGCCTCAGGACGCGACTGGCAGAAGGCTTATCAGGGTAGCTCTTGTGAAAATTCTTCAACAGCTCATCAGCATGGATGTTAGAAACAGGTTCCCAGGAATTCTCTTCCGGACCAAAGCCTTCCAACTGACCAAATATTGGAGATGCTTGCCCCTAACACGGGAATCCAGGATCTTCTCAACCTCGAACTCCTCTTGACCATCCACTACAACAGGAAGTGGAGGAGAAGCTGTACGGCCAGGAAAGTGAAATGTGGAGGCTGGTTTAAGTAGAGCAGCATGAAATACTGGATGAATACGCCAGGTTGCCGAAAGCTTAAGTTGGAAAGCCACAGGATTAATCTGACGAGTAATAGGAAAAGGACCCAAGAAACGTTGACCCAACTTCTTACTAGGACAGGACAACTTGAGGTTAACAGTGGATAACCAAACACAGTCCCCCACCTTAAACTCTGGATCACTTCTTTGTTTCTTGTCCGCATAAATCTTGAAGTTCTGTTGCGCTTTCCTCATGTTCTTTTGGAGCTTCAAAAAATTATCAGCCAAAAAGGTTAACCGGTCCTTGACTGCAGGAACAAGAATATCAGACACAATGGAAGAAGGGAAGGTTACAGGATGTAAATCATAATTTGCAAAGAAGGGAGACTGATTGATAGAAGAATGTTGGGCATTATTATATGCAAATTCCGCCAGAGGAAGGAGATTAACCCAATCATCCTGGAGATAAGATGAGTAACACCTCAAATACTGTTCAAAAGTCTGATTAGTTCTCTCCGTCTGGCCATTGGATTGAGGATGAAAAGCCGAGGAAAGCGACACAGAAATCTTAAGAGCACCACATAAAGCTTTCCAGAACTGAGACGTAAACTGTGGACCACGATCAGATACTACCTCGTCTGGAAGACCATGGAGTCTCACTACTTCCTTGATGAAACAATCAGCTGTCTCAGAGGCAGAAGGAAGTCCAGGCAAAGATTTAAAATGAGCCATCTTAGTCAGGCGGTCAATAAAAACAACAATAGTGGAGCAATCGCAGGAGGGTGGCAAATCAGAAATAAAGTCCACTGACACTGATCCCCAAGGACGAGACGGAACTGGAAGGGGTTGGAGGAGGCCAATGGGTCGAACATGAGAGTCCTTGGATCTGGTACAGACTTCACAAGAGGAAACAAACTCCAAACAGTCTTTAGTCATCCCAGGCCACCAAAACAGTCTTTTAGCAGAAATAATAGTTTTCTTTATACCTGGATGACCCGCCATTTTAGAGTCATGAATATTTTTAAGAACTTCCAACCGCATTTGTTCAGGAACAAAAATTTTCCCTTCATGAAGAAGAAACCCTTCTTTGGGCACTAAAGAAGGTTCACAGACAGCTTTAGACGCATCCTTAATTTGACTTATAAGAACAGATTGTAACAAAAGAAAGTTATTCGAGTTTAGAATTGTCTCAGGAGAAGAGAGAATCTCGTCCTCAGAAGAAAACATGCGATATAGGGCATCCGCCTTGACATTCTTCGATCCGGGCCGGTAAGTAGGGTGAAAATTGAATCGCATGAAGAAAAGGGCCCACCTAGCTTGTCTAGGTCTTAATCTCTTGGCGGAACGCAGGTACTCCAAATTCCTATGATCAGTGAAAATGAGAATTGGGTGTTTGGACCCTTCGAGGAGATACCTCCACTCTTCTAATGCCAATTTAATAGCGAGTAATTCACGATCCGCCACGTCATAGTTACATTCGCACTTGGCCAATTTACGTGAAAAAAAAGCAACTGGATGGAGTTCTTCTTGAACCCCAGACCTCTGTGATAAGACAGCGCCCACAGCAATTTCCGAAGCGTCGACCTCTAATGTGAATGGAAGAGTCAAGTCTGGATGACGAAGAATTGGAGCCGACGTAAAGAGTTTCTTCAATTTCTCAAAAGCCATCTGAGCCTGTGGTGACCAAAAGAATTTTTTATTACAGCGTGTGAGTTCAGTGATTGGTAAAATAATTTGAGAAAAATTCTTTATGAATTTTCTATAGAAATTTGCGAATCCAATGAAGCGTTGCACAGCTTTCTTAGAAGAAGGGATAGGCCAATCAATGATTGCAGAGATCTTCTTGGAATCCATTTGAGTTCCTAAAGGAGAAATAAAGAAGCCCAAAAAGTCCACAGATGTCTGTTCAAATAAGCACTTCTCGACCTTGGCATAGAGCTGGTGAGTACGGAGGCGGGCAAGGACTTTCTTCACATGCATTCTGTGCTCCTCCAAAGAACTAGAAAAAATTAAAATATCATCCAGATAAATGATGACAAAAATATCAAGAAAGTCTCGAAAAACATCGTTGACGAAATGCTGAAACGTAGCGGGAGCATTACAAAGTCCAAACGGCATGACAAGATATTCAAAATGACCATAATGGGTGCGGAACGCTGTCTTCCATTCATCCCCTTCCCGAATTCTAACTAAGTTATATGCTCCTCGAAGATCAAGTTTAGAGAAAATCTTGGCCTCCTTAAATCGTTGGAATAGCTCCGGAATGAGAGGAAGAGGGTAACGATTCTTGACCGTGATCTTATTTAAGTCTCTATAATCGATACAAGGTCTCAAAGAATGATCTTTCTTTTCAACGAAGAAAATCCCAGCTCCGGCGGGAGAAGAAGACTGTCGGATAAATCCCTTGGCAAGATTTTCATCCAAATATGTGCGTAATTCCAGGAGTTCAGGCTCAGTTAAAGGATAAATACGTCCGAAGGGAATTTGAGCTCCCGGAAGAAGATTAATGGGACAATCATAAATACGATGGGGAGGTAGCCTATCGGCCCCTCTCTTGTTGAAAACATCAGCGAATTCCCAATAATCCAGGGGATGTAGATCATGGATTTCTGAAGAAGGAGAAAGGGAACATACTTTAATTGAAGAAGACGAGTTCTCAATTTTACATTTAGAAAGGCAAAAATTTTAAGAAAATGTTACACCACCAGTGGCCCAATTGATAGATGGGTTATGTCTCTGTAACCAGGGCAACCCCAAGATGATCGGGAATAATGGAGACGTAACCACATCAAAGTTCATTATTTCTGCGTGAATTTTATTAATCACAACAAAAAGTGCAGCAGTCTCTTGAACCACAGGACCTGAAGTAATCAGAGAACCGTCCGCCACACGGAGTGCTATAGGGTTCTTCTTGGATTGGAGAGGGATTTGGAACTGAAGAGCAACTTTACTGTCCAAGAAGCACCCACTTGCCCCGGAATCAAGTATTGCTTGAAGTTCCACCACCTTGTCTCCCCACTGCAAGGATAGAGAAATTGTCAGTAAGGGCACAGGAAAGTTACAACCATTTAAGTCTCTTTCACAAGCCTCCTTACCCGAGGGACGGGTCGGACAAGTCCGAAGAAGATGGCCCACTTGACCACAGTATAGGCAAAGATTAAGCCTGCGACGTCTGAGGCGCTCTTCAGGGGTTAATGCGGACTTAATGGCTCCAATTTGCATCGGCTCTGGGGCTGTACTGATAGTAGCTGTAGGAACCATAGATGTCATCATAGGAGGCATACGGATAGGAGGTGGAGCAGAAGGTAAGAGCCAAGTAAAGATAAAAGACCAGCTTTTTCAGCCTTTTCCTCCTCCCTACGTTCTCTAAGTCTTTGATCCAACTGGATGGAGATATGGATAAGCTGCTCCAAGGTGTCAGGAATGCCTGTACGGGCCAACTCATTTTTCAATTCAGCTGAAAGACCCAGACGGTAACGGTTCTTCAGTGCTGCAGGATTCCATTCAGTATCCTCTGCCCACTGACGGAACTCCAGAGTATAGTCCTCAACAGGACGGGTACCTTGCCTCAAGGCATGCAAGGCGGCCTCAGCAGTGGAGGTTCTGTGTGGGTCATCATAGACCACTGCCATGGCATCAAAGAAAGAGTCCACTGTGGCCAAAACAGGACTTTCACGATCCAAAAGAGGGAAGGCCCAAGTCTGGGGCTCGCCAGTCAGGAAGGAGATGACAACCCCAACCCGTGTCTGTTCATTCGGATAGGTGTGGGGCTTAAGGGAAAATAGCAGCTTGCAGCTACTTCTAAAGTTGCGGAATAACTTCCGGTCACCAGCAAATTTTTCTGGGAAGGCGACTTTCGGCTCCGAAATCTCGGAAGTAATTACTTGCACTTCAGTTGGAACAGAGGAAGGAGTTACTGAAGCAGAGGAGGGAGTTGCAGCCGGGGGATGTGCTCTGATATGCTCCTGTAGCTGTGAGTAACCGCTCTGCAGCTCCCGAACGGCTTGGGTCAAAGACGACAGCTGTTGCGTCAGGACAGCAAACGGAGAAGCCCCATCGGTTGGATCCATGGCCTGGTTATACTGTCAGGCTTACCGTCTGATCCAACGAGGAAGGAGCAGGAACTTGCAGAACTCGAACCCACAAGCGACTCGCACAACACCTGGAGTGGATCAGGGAGCATTGATGTGGCGAGTAGCCAATGAGACTAACCAAGGCGAAGTACAGAGGGTTCAGGCAGAAGCGAAGTCAGGCAGGCCGAAGTCGGGGGCAGGCAGCGAAGAATCGTAAACGTAGTCAGGCAAGAAGATCAGGGCAGGCGGCAATAAGACAATCCGGAAAACAAGCTGAGGTCAAACACAGAAGATCAATTAGAATTCAATGCTAGGGTTTCAGTCGAATAACCTAATAACCAGGCAATGAGTCACAGTAAGGATTAGGTTTAAATAGAGCTATTTGGCGCCAAACTGGTGTCCTCACGCTGGTGTCGCACAGCTGATGTCAGTGCGTCCGTCATTGGCGTCCATCGCTGACGCCCTTGCATCGGCGACCGTCGCGTCGGCGCCCGTCGCCGGCGTCCAACACCGCGCGCCTGCGCCGGAAGGAACGCGGAAGCAGATCCTCACAAAGCTGAATGAGAGATTTGTATTTTCTGCGCATGCGCAGTTGCAGCAGTCACCGGTTTGCGACAACTGCGCATGCGTGGAATTACATGGAAACTTGCTGATCTCCTAGTCAGCTTACCGAGGTGCCGGAAGATGGATGCGTGGAACTCTACTGGAAGAATCTGCACCGTGAGGTAAGTACAAAGTATGGGGCATTTCCCCCGGAAATGGTAGTTAGCCTGGGGGGGAAGAGGGAGGGAGGTCTACCTGGGGTGGGGGGTACTGGGTTTTTTTCCCACAGGTTGAATTCTCCTTATAGATTTATTTATTATTAAACTTTAAATTTATAACTATAGCCTTGTTTGTGTTTATGCACTGTGTACCTTGTGGGTTATATAAAAAGATACATATATAAGGACAGGGGCAGTTGCAGGGTTGCTCACTATCTATTACCTTTGCAGCCCTAGCCCAGCAGCAGCCTGATTGGTGGTTTTGAGTTAGCCAGTCAGGGCTGACTCTGCCCTATTTAAGGCCAGTCCACCTCACACTCCTTGCATGAGCATTACCTAAAATAGCACTGTGGCATTGCGGCAGAGCAGGCAGGGGAGCATAAGCAGGTGGGGGGGTGGCGGTTGTTTAGCCCTTGGGTTGGGTCCCTGGTGGTCTTTCTGCCCTGTCCTGAGGGTATTTGTAAATGCAAAAAGAATAACCGATTGCAACCTTCCTTTGTCATTTGTACACTGTATTCTGTCCCCTAATTTTTGCCAAATTATCCAATTCATGCTCAAAATAAGCATTAACATGGTTAAACTGCACAATAGTTGTGCTGCATACAGTTGTTATTATTTTGACATTCAGGTAAAAACAACGAGCTGTTGCAATTTGTACTTGTTTGCACTTTTTACATTGCATGTGTTGGTAAATGAGCCCTCCAAAGGGCTATCAATATTTAATCTAGATCTCATTACTGTGTTTAAGTGATTGTAAATTCCTTCTGTGTACATCTGGGTAGAATATCAGGGATATAAGATAAATAATATTATTATTGATATATTCAGCACAATCTTAATTAAAAGTAAACCTTTTTCGAATTCCCTTCTCTATGGAAGCACTTCAGCTGACATATCGCATGACAAATAAAAATCATTTATTGTACTTTAACTTTATTAAAAACAAAAGAGAAAACAGCAGGAGATTTGTTTTTTATTACAAGCCATAAATATATAAACACTGTGAAATTCAGCTGTTTTTATCTATTCACTGGTTATAAAATGTGCGGACGATGATTCTCAGAAACCCAGGAGGATGTGCGAAAAGTGACAGCTGCATTGCTTATATCTGACTACAAGCTGTATGGATATTCTTTTGAGAGCAAAATCACCAAGAGATACGGCATCATCTATCAGTGTCCATCAGCATCTTCTGCTGTCAGCTGGTATGCTTAAAAAAACAAGCCATTAAAACAGACTAAAGTTTGTATATACTGTATCAACTTTATAGTGCCATTCTGTGTTTGAGCACAATACATATATTATATATCAGTGCAACATGCAATGCAGGAGCCCTGGGTTTGCCTTAAACCAAGGCATTTTTATGGTCACTGGTAAACTGGTGGAAAACATTCAGACACTCAGACAGCCATTTGTTATGTGTATGAGTGATCCCAATAGGTAGATAAAACATATTAAAAGGAAGTTTGCATTGAGATGCCCTTCCGTAATACATCTTTTGTGCACTAATGATCACTGATATATTTTGCACACTTATGGGCAGATTTATCAAGGGTCGAATTGGAAATTCAAATTTCAAATTTGAATTTTCACGTTTTTTTTTTTTATGGCCAAAACTGTGAAATTTGACTAGGGAATAGTTAAAAATTTTTTAAAAATCCGAATTCCGAGATTAATCATACTCTGGCCCTTTAAGAACTCAAATTCGACTATTTATCACCTAAAACCTGTTGAATTACTGGTTTAGTCAATGGGAGACGTCCTGGAATCAATTTGGAGTTGTTTGCAGCCTTCCTGACATTCAAGTTTTTTTCAGAGAAGAAACTCGAATCAAGTTTTTAAAACTCGATTCGGGTTGATCCTATTCACCCAAGTTTAGAAAATTTATAGTAACATAGTAAGTAAGGTTGAAAAAAAGACACGTCCATCAAGTTCAACCTTTTAACTTTTTTTAACTTTTTTTTAGCCAGTTGATCCAGAGGAAGGCAAAAAACCCCATCTGAAGCCTCTCTAATTTGCAATGCAAGACAAAATCACAGCACCATCCAAATTGTGTATAATCTTAAAAAGCCTTTATTGGATTTTCTGGCTTGGATCTCAAACGAACAACGTTTCAGGCCTATGTGGCCTTTTGTCAACTGACAAAAGGCCACATAGGCCTGAATCCAAGCCAGAAAATCCAATAAAGGCTTTTTAAGATTATACACAATTTGGATGGTGCTGTGATTTCGTCTTGCATTGTTTATCCGGTTGGAGTGGACAACCTTGCACGTGCACCTGCCTGACAAATTTGTGGTTTGGGTGAGTGCTGACCAATTGTTTCAGCCTCTCTAATTTGCCTCAGAGGGAAAAAAAATCTTCCTAACTCCAAAATGGCCTAGGACTAGTCCCTGGATCAACTTGTACTATGAGCTATCTTCCATAACCCTGTATTCCCTCACTTGCTAAAAAGCAATCCAACCCCTTCTTAAAGCTATCTAATGTATTAGCCTGTACAACTGATTCAGGGAGAGAATTCCACATCTTCACAGCTCTCACTGTAAAAAAAACCCCTTCCGAATATTTAGGCTGAACCTCTTTTCTTCTAATCGGAATGGCTGACCTTGTGTCAGCTGGAACGTCCTACTGGACATAAAGCATTAGAGAGATTTTTTTTATGATCCCCTTATATATTTATACATAGTTATCATGTATAAACACTTAATCAGCCTATGATTAAGTGTTTGGAACACGAAACGCGTCAGGCTGTTTTGACACAATAAACTTTTTCACTTTTTGGAACATCTGCCTGGTGGAAGTTTTTGCCCTTGAGTGCCTGCTTCTATTCGAGATTTCAATATAGTTAATTAGCCAAAAATGTAATGTATAAAGGCTGGAGTGACTGGATGTCTAACATAATAGCAAGAACACTACTTCCTGCTTTCACCTCTATCACTCTGAGCTAGTCAGCAACTTGAAGGGGGCCACATGGTACATTTCTGTACAGTGAGTTTGCAATTGATCCTCAGCATTCAGCTCAGATTCAAAAAAACAGATATGACCCATGTGGGCCCTCAAGTCTGTGATTGGTTACTGCCTGGTAACCAGGGTAATCAGTCAGTGTAAACCAAGAGTGCTGAAAAGCAGGAAGTAGGGTTCTGGCTATTATGTTAGATACACAGTCATTTCAGCCTTTATGCATTAGATTTTTGGCTAACTAACTATATTAGAAACATTTTTTATTTTGCACAGCCTATCTATTTACCCAGTTTTTATTTTTACACTGAACAATTCCTTTAAGCAACTTTTCTCCAGCGTGAACATCCCCAATTTGGCCAGTCTTTCTTCATAGCTAAGATTTCCCATACCTTTTACCAGCTTAGTTGCCCTTCTCTGAAACTTTTCTAATACAATAATGTCCTGTATAGCAAATTCTAGATTAGATTTTTTTAAATAAATTTCGATTGGTCGAATTTTGAGTTTATGGGAGTTTCGACCCTTCGAAATTCGACCCTTGAAAAATCTGCCCTTTATTTTACAGTTAAAAGAAACATCTGTGCAAGTATTACCGTAGTAAAATCTGACACAGTATATTGTCATTTATACATGCCATAATCATGTTTAGAGATGTATATTCTAGTAATGATTAGCACATTTGTCTGTAAAATGTTGGTAATTACTTTAGGGCTTGTAATCACGTTGCAAAAAAAGCTACATTTGGAATATGGACGCAGAATCACAAGAGAGAGTAAAAATGGATTCTCTCAGATTCTTAAATACTTTAATTTCTCTAGTGACATTCTGGGAAGATGTAATGTTATCACAGCTTGCAAAATAAATGCTCCAGTCTGCCAGAGGAGACAAATCTGTGGTACATTGTTTATCACAAATATTCAAGACTGGGTAATGGTAAACTCTTCAGAGAAAAGGGGAATATAAAAATAAGCAAAAACAGTGAGCGCTGAATAGTTCCTGCAAAGCGATGCAGGTTTTCAAACTGCATGATGTTTAACATTCAGCATAAAATCCCCAGTGCAACTGAGAGCAGGTTTTGCCATCTGATTCTAAGCCTAACAAAGCAGATGAGTTTGGGCTGGTGCTGTATTTATAATGCACAATATTTTGGCACTGAGGGGGTTATTTATTAGTTTACAATAAAGGCTGCTCGTAATCATATACACATCACTTCATCAGAAGTTTGTTTGCTAGATGTTTTTACATTTTTTTACATGAAAGAACCTGATATTCTGGTTTAATCAATGTTTTTTTGTTTTATTTTAATCCCAAGGTTTTTCAAGCCTAAGGGGTAAAAAACAGCTCTCCTTTTTCCAATTTATATACACTTACTCTGTTGGCACCAGGGCATTATTTCCTTTTAAGTGTGTGCGGAGCTCGCACTCCGGTTGGGGATAACAGTAGTTTTTTCTTAAATTGTCCCCCACCAGCGATAGGACATTTGCGAGTGCCCATGTCAGTCAGAGTGTTTGCACATAACCTGCATGCGCATAATGAGCAAGTTGCTATATTCACTCATTATGCATATGCGTGCCCCAATATAGCCACTCGAACCAGGAGCTCCCTCCCAGTGTGGGTGACCTAGCATTGGTGGGGCATTTGAAAAAAAAAAAAACTACTGTTACCCCCAGCCGGAGTGCTGGCTTTATTAACCTTTTAACTGCCAAGAACGTAGCTCCTACGTTCTTTTGAAAAAAGGCTTTAAGTGCCAAGAACGTAGGAGCTACGTTCTTTACTAAAACAGCTCTCTCTCTGCACACACTGCAAAATCAGCGTGCAGAGAGGAGCAGCTAGCAGCAGAACCCCCTAGGCAAGGAGCTTACCTGAAAAAGATCGGCGATCCTCCACTCCAGGGTCGCAGAGAGACGCAGCAACAGCAGCAACAGATTCAGCAGCTTCCATGTTGCAAGCACCAGCACAGCACATGCTCCTGCTCCGCCCACGCACTTCCTGGTGCAGTGACTCAGCGTGTACAACACTGAAAAGGACTCCTCTTCATCTAGATTTGGTAAGTGCCCCTTTTTTACTTATTTACAGCTATTTACAGGCATTTACGTATACACAGTACACATACTAGTAAAAGTATTTTTTTTTTTTTTGAGTTTCTGATTTTTTTGATTTTTCAAACTTTTGCACATATTTGCATACTCAAATACATATATGCACATATTTATACACTTTTTAGAGCTGTACATCCATGCATACACAAACACACACGTATAGGGGTTTTTTTCACTTTTTTTTTTTAGTTCATTTTCTAAGTTTCCCTTATGTTATTTCCCTAAAAATTTTAGATTTCACAGCATGACTACTGGATCAAGCATTCTGACCTCTAACCACGCTGTCGGATCAGTTATTTTGTTATTTCGTTGATTTTCCTAATTGTATTTGCTTTTTTGTGATTTTTATTGCAGTTTTATGCTTGCATTGCTTTTCCTTATGTCATTTTTTAGCATCATTTACACTTTGATAATTTGGGGTAGAAACACATTTTTAGCAATTCTGTGTTCGTCAGAATGTGTATTTTCCAAAAATATATGGTTTTGGGGGGTCTTTGTACTGTTAGGTGGTCTTACGGCACATTATATGCAGTCAGAGTGCTATGTTCACAGAAGGCGAATTGACAGCCGAGAAAATTCTTATGCACTGTTTTTACTTGGGATCCACACGTGCCCACCTACTTTGGTTTATCTATGCATATTGGGCATCAAACTGTTCAGTAGACCCTTGGCGTCAATATTTAGGGTGTTTTCTTATTGTATGTAAGAAATTGGGTGAGATAAATGTGACCAACTGCAATATTTTTAGGCGATTTTCAGAAATATCATAAAAACCATTGCCTTTAGCATTGCTTTGCAGTATGTACATTTGGAGCAGAAAGATAGTTTTAGCAAATTTTTATTCGGCACAAGGTGCACTTTCCAAAAATATATGGTTTGGGGGGGTCTTTGTACTGTTAGGGGGTCTTACGACACATTATATGCAGTCAGAGTGCTATGTTCCCAGGAGGCGAATTGACAGCCGAGAAAATTCTTATGCACTGTTTTCATTTGGGGTCGCATGTGCCCCTCTGCTTTGGTATATCTATGCATATTGGGCATCAAACTGTTCAGTAGACCCTTGGCGTCAATATTTATGGTATTTTCCATTTGTATGTAAGAAATTGGGTGAGATAAATGCGACCAACTGCAATATTTTTAGGCGATTTTCAGAAATATCATAAAAACTGCTGCCTTTAGCGTTGCTTTGCAATATGTACATTTGGAGTAGAAAGATAGTTTTAGCAAATTTTTATTCGGCACAAGGTGTACTTTCCAAAATTATATGATTTTGGGGGGTCTTTGTACTGTTAGGGGATCTTATGGCACATTATATGCAGTCAGAGTGCTATGTTCACAGGAGGCGAATTGACAGCCGAGAAAATTCTTATGCACTGTTTTTATTTGGGGTCCGCACATGCCCACCTGCTTTGGTTTATCTATGCATATTGGCCATCAAACTGTTCAGTAGACCCTTAGTGTCAATATTTATGGTGTTTTCTAATTGTATGTAAGAAATTGGGTGAGATAAATGTGACCAACTGCAATATTTTTAGCCGATTTTCAGAAATGTCATAAAAACCGCTGCCTTTAGCATAGTATTGCAGTATGTAAGTTTGGAGTAGAAAGACAGTTATAGCAAATTATTATTCAGCAGAATGTGTACTTTCCAAAAATATATGGTTTTGGGGGGTCTTTGTACTGTTAGGGGGTCTTACAGCACATTATATGGAGTCAGAGTGCTATCTTCACAGAAGGCGAATTGACAGCTGAGAAAATTCTTAAGCACTATTTTCATTTGGGGTCCGCACGTGCCCACCTGCTTTGGTATATCTATGCATATTGGGCATCAAACTGTTCAGTAGACCCTTGGCGCCAATATTTATGGTGTTTTCTAATTGTATATAAGAAATTGGGTGCGATAAATGCGACCAACTGCAATATTTTTAGGAGATTTTCAGAAATATCATAAAAACCACTGCCTTTAGTGTTACTTTGCAGTATGTACGTTTGGAGTAGAAAGACAGTTATAGCAAATTTTTATTCGGCAGAAGGTGTACTTTCCAATAATATATGGTTTTCTGGGGAGAACCTAGCTTTCTCTACCTTTGGCTGTCGCAAAATGCTGTATATGTGCTGATTATGCAGTATCTGGAATTATAGAACTCGTATGGGGTGTCTTCTTTCTGGGGCCCCTATACGCCACATACTTAGGCGTACCTATGCATATTGGGTATCAAACTGTTCAGCGGACCCCAGACTTTCATGTTTAGTGAGTTTTATCTTAGTATATAATGATATGTAGGACATACAATGCTTTAGAGTTGAAGTATTGAGGAGATTTTTGTATATGTCATAAAAATTGTGAAATGTAGGAAAGCTTTGTGGCTTGGTACTTTGGGGTAGAAAGATGTGCATACCCATTTTAGCTTCGTCAAAATGTGCACTTTCCAAAAACATATGGTTTTCTGGGGTGAACATAAATTTTTGTACTTTTGCCCCTTGAAAAATGATGTAAATGTGCTGATTTTGCAGTATTTGGAATTACAGAACTGTCTTCGTTCTATTGCCCCTATTTGCCATATACTTATGTGTACATATTGGGCATCAAACTGTTCAGCGGACCCTGGGCTTTCATATTTAGGGTGCTTTTTCTTGGTATATAATGATATGTGGGAGATACGATGCTTCAGAGTTGCAAAATTCAGGTGATTTTCGGAAATGTCATAAATTGCCAAATATAGGAAAGCTTTGCGGCTTGGTACTTTGGAGTAGAAAGATGTGCATACCCATTTCAGATTCGTTGGAATGTGTACTTTCAAAAAAACATATGGTTTTCTGGGGTGAACATACAGTTTTGTACTTTTGCCCCTTGAAAAATGCTGTAAATGTGCTTATTTTGCAGTATTTGGAATTCCAGAACTGATAACTCGTGTGGGGTGTCTTCGTTCTGGGGCCCCTATACTCCAGATATTTAGGTGCACCTATGCATATTGGGCATCAAACTGTTCAGCGGACCCCGGGCTTTCATATTTAGGGTGTTTTATCTTGGTATGTAATGATATATGGGAGATACGATGCTTCAGAATTGCAATATTGAGGTGATTTTCAGTAATGTCATAAAAATTGCCAAATGTAGGAAAGCTTTGCGGCTTGGTACTTTGGAGTAGAAAGACGTGCATACCCATATTAGATTCCTCAGAATGTGTACTTTCCAAAAACATATGGTTTTCTGGGGTGAACATACAGTTTTGTACTTTTGCCCCTTGAAAAATGCTGTAAATGTGCTTATTCTGCAGTATTTGGAATATTATTCAAATTACAGGTGAGTGATTGCTCACCAAAATGAATTACACCTCAAAGGAGATGTTGATGATGAATATAATAGATCTGTCACTTAAATTAAAGTGCACTTAAATATGAAGTGTGAGAGTTGTCTTAACAGAAACCAAATCTGGGGATACTGAGCAAAGCAACCCATCTATTGCCCACTGGTCAGCGAATTCACTCAACCGGCCAGTAAACACTGCCTGGGTGTACTCTGCTCGGATGCGGGAACGCACCAGCACCCGGAACAAAGCCTCTACCGGTAGAGGATTCCCACCCTCCAAACATTGCATTCTAGACTTATGAATGGCTAGTTTGGCTAAAGATAGGAGCAAGTTGAAGAGAAGGTCTTTCTCTCGATTGTCCCGGGATACTGGGCGTCCAAAAATAAAAACGTGAGGGGAAAAATGTAACCAGAACTGCAGGTGAAGTTTCCTCAAAAGAGCCAAAAGAGGTTGCAGTCTGGCACATGAAAAATAAGCATGAAACACAGACTCCCTTTTGCCACAGAATGGGCAAGCAGCTGTGGAGTCTGTAAAATGGACCAGGTACTCTCCTGTGCTCAAAGCACCATGGAGCACTCTCCAACTCAAGTCTCCAGTGGGTCTGGGCACCAGGCTGGAATAAAGGGCTCGCCACTGGGGTTTCTCACCCTCATTAAACACCCGCCTCCAGATGGTATCATAGCGGGAGACAAGAGCAAGAAAGTGTACAGTGTGGAGCATGAGGGAGTACAATAGCTTTCTTGTCATGTCATAAAAGCACGTTGAAGTAAAATTCTCCAACTGGCTCAAGTTGGGAGAAGGAGGTGTGTCAGGGGATTGACAGGTCTTGGGTGCTATTTTTATGGCTGGAGGTGGAGAGTTCCAAGGTGGATGTGGTTCTCCACCACGTAAAACCCCATCAATAAATGTGTGAGATTCAGGAGAGAGGTTATTCTTGATCTCCTGGAGCAGACGATGTGGAACTCTAGTGGTAAGGTACCCCATGCGTGGCATAACTGCCCGAGCTTCCACCCAATCTGACCTCTCGAAATCCAGGAAATCCCCAACTCTGGTTAGCTGAGCCCTGCAAAGGCGGTGGCGGATGCTGGTGGACTCCAACATTCTAGTCTTTAAAGATGGATTGCAAAGTAGGGGCTCAGTTAGAATGTCCTCCCCCTGAATGCCTCCTTGCCTTTGCACAGTTACCATACTCCAGGTCTTTAGAGTCTCTTGGTAGTAAGCCGGCAATGGTGAGAGGCTTCTTAAGAATTGTTCAGGTTCGATGACAAACAATTGCCGGTCATACCCCATGTTGCGTACCTGATGATAAAAGCTGGATGCTAGGGTACACCACTGTGGAGAAGGATCTGCATACAAGTATCTCTGTATCTGTTGGAGACGGAAAGTATGTACTTGAGAGCATATGCATACAACTCCCTGACCTCCCTCTCTCAAGGGTAGGCTTGAAACACCTGCAGAGACCCAGTGCTTTCCCATCCAGAGAAAGTCCAGCAATCTTCTCTGGATTTTAGCAATGAATTCTTGGGTTGGGCTAAGACATGTCAGCCTATACCAGAGTTGAGAGGCCACCAGCTGGTTAATCACCAAAGCCCTCCCCCTCATAGAAAGCATTTTAGCAAGACCCTTCCACTTTCCCAGGCGGGTAAGAACATGCTCCTCAAGTTCAATGAAATTCTGTGGAACAGGACGCTCTTCAGCTGACAGATAGACACCTAAATATTTGATGACTTTAGTCTCCCACAAGATGTCGCGAAAAGCAGAAGGCAAAGAATCTACATGTAAAGGACCTTCCAGAAGGCCTGAGCTCTTGGTCCAGTTGATCCGAGCTGATGAGGCAGCAGCGTAAACCTCTTGGCATTCTTGTGCTCGCTCAAGATCAACTAGGTCCTGGGCCACAAGGATGACATCATCAGCATATGCTGAAAGAACTACCCTCATGTCAGGTTCCCTGAGCACCAGTCCTGTAAGCCTCTTCCTTAGTAGACACAGGAAGGGCTCAATGGCAAGTGCATACAGCTGTCCCGACAAAGGACATCCTTGTCGAACTCCTCGTTTGAAGGCCAGAGGTGCAGTCAGAGACCAGTTGATTTTAACTAGACACTCTGCAGAGGTGTACAGTGTTTTCAGATAGCTCACAAACTGTGGGCCAAAGCTATAGGCTTGCAGAGTGCCTAAAAGATATTGGTGATCTACTCTGTCAAATGCCTTCTCTTGATCCAGGGAGAGAAAAGCGAGAGATAGACCAGCCTTCCGGGCAAAATGTAGTAAATCCCGAACCAGAAAGACATTGTCAAAAATTGTCCGGCCGGGGACTGTATAGGACTGGTCAGGATGAACCACCTCTGCCAGCACAGACTTGAGCCTGAGTGATATAGCTTTGGCTACAATTTTATAGTCTGTGCTGAGCAATGAGACCGGTCGCCAATTCTTAATAAGGCGGAGATCCCCCTTCTTAGGTAGCAGTGATAACACTGCTCGACGACACGAAAGTGGCATCTCACTGGTCTTGAGGGCCTCATTTAGAACCCTATGGAAATCATGTCCCAGAGTATCCCAGAAGAACTGGAAGAACTCTACAGTCAATCCATCTAGCCCTGGAGATTTATTATGGGGCATTAAGTGGAGTGCTTGAGAGAGTTCATTCAGAGTGATTGGTTTTTCCAACCTCTCTCTTCTCCCCTCGCTGACCACTGGAAGCCCATTCCATAGCTCCCTGCAGGCATCTGGAGAGATGGGATCAGGAGAAAAAAGGTTCTGATAGAAGGACCGGGCTCTGTCCCGGATAGCCTCCGGATCTTCAAGGGGGGTGCCATCCTCCGCAAGAAGGCATGTTATTTGTTTTCGATTCCCCTTCTTCTTCTCCAGAGCATAGAAGAATCGTGAGCCACGATCCATATCACAGAGAAACTGCATGCGGCTTCGCACATAAGCACCACGAGCCTGTCGCTGTTCCATGTTACGCAGAGTCTCTTTCTTTTCTACATATTCATACTGCATGGCTTGGTCTTCAGACACTGACAGCCTTTGCTCAAGATCAAGCACCTCCCTATTCAGAGCCTCAATCTCTGCGTTTTTCTGTCTGCTCAAACATTTTGTATATTCTTGACACAAGAGCTTTAGGTGAACCTTGCCTGCATCCCACCATTGACTCAGTGTGGCAAATTCATCCTGATAACCCTTCCAGTCTGTCCACATTTCCCGGACTGCCTTTGCAAACCCTTCATCCTTTAATAAGCTGTTATTAAAGTGCCAATAGGCTGCTTTGGGCAGAGATGGTGCAACTGCCACTATCAAAGAAGCACAATTGTGGTCCGAGAAAGGTGCCAAGCTAATATTACTGGACCGAACTCGTGACATAATATGGCTTGATATATAAAGCCTATCAATCCGGGACTGAGACACATGGCCATCCCTCACCCTAACATAGGTGAAAGCATCGGTTTCTGGATGTTGTTCTCTCCAGATGTCTACCAAGGAGAAACAGGCAATGAGTTCCCGCAAAGCTGACTCAGATGAATCCCTTTTCTGGGGAACATTTCGGTCCCTAGCCTCAAGGGTGTAATTAAAATCACCCCCTATAATCACGGCTTCATCTGAGTCAATTGTCTCCATATAGGCTGATAAACTTTCAAAAAAATTCTTTCTCTCTGGTCCAGTAGTTGGGGCATACAAGTTTATCAGATTGTATGTTCCACTAGACTCCCGGACCCGGAGATGTAACAAACGGCCTGGGATGACAGAATTAACACTCAGTACCTCTGGCTGGAAGGATTCTGAGAACAAGGTCACCACCCCACATGACGTCCATGTGAGGTGATTAAAAAAGACTCTGCCCTTCCATTCCAGATGCCAGGTCGCTTCAAGCTCCTGAGTGATATGGGTCTCTTGAAGGAAACTCACAGAGTACCCTCCTTGGCGTAGAAAGGAGAGTACCTGAAACATTCTAAAAGGCTCCCGACAGCCATTTGTATTAAGAGTGCTTATACTTAGAGCCATTATTGTGTGTTAGTAAATGCTTTAGCCCTCACCGAGGCCTGGTGAGACAAACACTTTTTGTGGAACTTAACACTACGGAGATATTCTGCTGTTCCATAGTTTTTGGCCTCTTTTATGACCTTGATGTATTGTCTCACAGAACTGATCACCAAAGTCAAATCATGCCACTTCTCTAGAGCCATATGTAGCTTCTTCTCCAATTTAACACCAAGGGTGCTCTCAAGAAACATCTTGAGTTCCTCAGCTGGGATGATTGGGGTAGAAGGATTTGTCACAACTGTGTCAACCTCCTCTTCAATGTCCCCCTCATCCATGAACTCTTCTTGGCTAAGGGATTGATAATTCCGCCTCTCCACTGGAGCTTTGATAATATCTACACAAGAAGTTGCAGGAGAAGGATCAGAAGCACCTGCTATCTGGAGACCCTGCAACGGCTCAGATAATACTTGGATTTTGCTTGGAACACCACTGGAGATGTTTGGCTCAGGGGTAGCAGATGAAATTGGCTCCTTAACAACAGGAGCTTTAGAGGCTCGATGGGCAACCTCTGCCCTTTCCACTGCCTCCTGTGCCTCCTGAATGGCAATAACATTGGGATCAGTGGAAGAGAATGGAGGAGAGATCTTAACATGCACAGTAGACCTTACAGAGTCTGTCTGGCTATCCTCCATATCTACAACTCTAGCCTCATTATCCTCCCTCACAGCATTGTCAGCAGGATCCTGTATGGGGGTTGTCCCAATGTTCTCCATTTCTTGGAGTGAAATACCCTGAGGCACTAAACACTGAGGCTGGTTGTTGTTCCCAAAGCTCAGCACCTCAGGAACACTTACGGCCCACTCTGCAGGAGTTTCATTAGCTGTCCCTTTATACTCCAGGGGAAGATCCCCTGTTGGAGACAGCTGCAGCACCCCTGACTCTGTGGGGAGACCCATAATCCCCTGTTCAAATTTCTCCAGACCATTTATCTCCTCTTCCCCATCTGAGTCTATAGGTGCATGGTCTGGCACCAGTTGATTGCATCCAACAGTTGGACCAGACAATATCACCACATGAGGAGCAGATGTTTTGCTGCCCTTTTTGCCCTTGGATGGGGGTGCTCCATCATTGACCACTGAAACCCATTCCTCAGGTATCAGCCTGTTGGATTTAAATTTCCTCTTCTTTTTCTTGTCATTTGAAGAGGAAATGCTACTCTCTGCTTCCACCATGACAGGTGTTACAACCACCGACACCCCCACACCCTTAGGATTTCTCATAACAGGGTTAAGTTGGTTTTTGGCAAAAACAACTGCAGCACTGGGGGATGCATTGACATTCCTCCCCCCTTCTCTTTTGCTGAATTTGAAATGTAGGCTGCATCCTTAGATAACTTGAGTGAAGAAGGAGGAGGTTTGGAGGTTTCAGAGGTGGGTTGTGTAACAACCACCTTAAGGTTCTTTACTGAAGGGGATTTCTCCTTTGAGGAGCCTGCAGCAATAGCTGTAGCAGGGTATGATGTTGCATTAGAGGTACTGGGGGCAGGAACAGGGACTGTGGTCTTAATAAGCCCTTTGGGGCAACTCTGGCGAGTGTGTCCCAGGTTCTTGCAAAGGAAACACCTCACTTCTTCTGTGCAGTAAAAAATTTTATACAGCACCCCCTCAAATGGAACACCAAAGGACCCCTCAATAGTATCTTGACCCCGAGGCAAAAGTAATTGCACCTGCCTTTTAAATGAGAGGATATGTCTCAATCTGCTCTCCTTGCAACCCAAGGGAAGTTTAGAAATAGTTGACTTTATTTCACCGAGGGCTTGCAGGTGGGGTAGCAATAAATGGTCTTGCAGGAAGGGGGGCACATTAGATAGGACTATCTTTATGCCTAATCCTTCTAGGGGTTCTACAGGGATATAACTACCCCCTACTGTGATGCCTCTCTGCACTAGAGTATGCACTGCAGTTAGTGTACGGGCAAATATTATGGCTTTCCCATACATTTTACTTGCTGCCACTATTACAGAGGGGCCCACCACTTCAGCTGCAGCTTTTATGTAAGCCTCTATGCCATGAGCTCCTGTCATTAGACATCTAACCCCATGCTTCCTTGTAAGCTGCTCTACTCCAGCAGTGACTTGGCTTGGGTTGTTGCCAGTAGCCACTGCCTGTGCAAAACTTTTAGCAGTGGTCACATTGGCTGCAGCAGCAGAAACAGAAGCAGTGGAGCTTTTAGACAAAGGCTGTGACTGGTGTTTTTTAGCATAGCTACAACCAGGTTTTTCAGCTCCTTTTCCTTTAGGAGCCTGAGGTATTTTTTTATAATTTTGTTTTTTATTCCCTCCCATTATTTTATAAAACAATCCACAAAAAAGTAAGCTTAATTCTATTAATCAGCAAAAGTAAATGCAACAATGAGATGCTTTAGCAGGGAGAGGGTTAATGAGAGCAGGTGCCTGAGAGTTGCACTGCTACTAGAAAATGTTTTAATTTTCTTAAATCCTTCTCCCTTTAGCTTTCTCTCCTTACAAAACAAGGATAAAAATAAAAGCACACACACAATCTGTGCAAATAGTGATAAATTTCAGCTGAAACTAAATACAAAAAACAAGTGAAACTGACACCCAGGTGTGGGGGAGGGGTAGGGGATCTGTCAGTGAGTTTGTAGCCCACAGGAAGTGAAGGGAACTGGGCTAGCAATCACTCACCTTCTGGGTCAAAATAAAAATCGAGTTTAAATAAAGTAAATCAACTCAAAACTTCCCAAAATTCACACACCAAGTAGCTAATACCTTCACACACCAAATGAGAACAAAAAATCCTGCCTTAGACAGGGATTTCTCTGCTTAATTTGAAATCAAACAGAGAGCTTTCTTTTTTGTGGCTTCTGCAGTATTTGGAATTCCAGAACTGATAACTCGTGTGGGGTGTCTTCGTTCTGGGGCCCCTATACTCCACATATTTAGGTGCACCTATGCATATTGGGCATCAAACTGTTCAGTGGACCCTGGGCTTTCATATTTGGGGTGTTTTATCTTGGTATCTAATGATATGTGGGAGATACGATGCTTCAGAGTTGCAATATTGAGGTGATTTTCGGTAATGTCATAAAAATTGCGAAATGTAGGAAAGCTTTGCAGTTTGGTACTTTTGAGTAGAAAGACGTGCATACCCATTTTAGATTCGTCAGAATGTGTACTTTCCAAAAGTATATAGTTTTCTGGGGTTTACATACATTTTTGTACTTTTGCCCCTTGAAAAATGATGTAAATGTGCGGATTTTGAAGTATTTGGAATTCCAGAAGATAACTCATATGGGGTGTCTTCGTTCTGGGGCCCCTATACGCCACATACTTATGTGTACCTATGCATATTGGGCATCAAACTGTTCAGCGGACCCTGGGCTTTCATATTTGGTGTGTTGTATCTTGGTATATAATGATATGTGGGAGATACAATGCTGTAGACTGGACACTTTGAGGTAATTTTTCAAAAAATGTAACACATTTTTATAAAAACTACTAACTTTAGGAAAGAATTGCAAATTGGTAGTTTGGAGTACAAATATATATTTACCCATTTTGAACTCGTTAGAATCTGTTCTTTCCAATAAGGGGTAGTTTTTTTAGGGTAAACCTACTGTTAGTGGAATGTTTGGCCTTGAAATCAGATGTATGCAGTTTTGTGGACTGGTGCTTTGGAAATTTGGTAGTTTACTGCTTCAGAGTTTTTGATCTATAGAAGTAAGAAATATCCATAAAATTATATATATTTGGTATTGGTGCGTTCGGGAGACACAGAACTTTCCAAATCTGCCATGTTCTCATGCATAAAATAAATTATCCTTCTGATATATGCGTTTGTATCATGTGAAACTGTTTTTTTTGTTTTTTTTTTATACACTTAGAAGCCCATATCTTTTTACAGGACTGGAATGACAACGAAATTCTAGCATATTTTGAAAGCTTAGGTTGTCCTGAAAAAAACAATATCTTGTTTTCATGGGTAAACTAAAAGACCCCCCCCAGGAAAGTCCCCTAAAGTGAAAGAGCAAAAAATGTTCAAAAACGGTCTGGCAAAAGAAGTTCCAACTTGGCCAGATTGGCTGGCAGTGAAAAGGTTAACCTGCACCTTTGGTTGGAGATTATATATTTTGGCAACAGGTGCCCTTTAAGAATCATGTGTTCACAATTAATCACTATGAAACCAACACAATCCTATATAATAAAGTCCAAGTGTTTCTGCGTCCAGTCCCTGTGTCCTTGGAATTGCGCTACTGCGCATGTGCCCCACGGACCGTTAGCTGCTGGAATTACCTGTCCGAAGAGAGGATCTGCCGCCTGCCACCTGAAGAGGATCCACCGCTGCCTGAAGAGGATCCACCGCCGGCTGAAGAGGATACACCGCCGCCTGAAGAGAGGATCCACCGCTGGCGTCTGAAGAGAGGATCCACCGCCGGCGTCTGAAGAGAGGATCCACCGCCGGCGTCTGAAGAGAGGATCCACTGCCGGCGTCTGAAGGGAGGCTCCACCGCCAGAGTCTGAAGAGAGGCTCCACCGCCGGCGTCTGAAGAGAGGATCCACCGCCGGCGTCTGAAGAGAGGATCCACCGCCGGCGTCTGAAGAGAGGCTCCACCGCCGGTGTCTGAAGAGAGGATCCACCGCGAGGAAGAAGACATCACTAAGGAGAAACTGCGTGAAAGGGCCCCGGCGAACTTGACAGGTAAGTCCCACTGGCCACCAATGTTAACCCCCCTGGCCACCAATGTTAACCCCCCTGGCCACCAATGTTAACCCCCTGACCACCAATGTTAACCCCCCCGGCCAACAATGTTAACCCCCCCTGGCCACCAATGTTAACCCCCTGGCCACCAATGTTAACACCCCCTGGCCACCAATGTTAACCCCCCCTGGCCACCAATGTTAACCCCCCAGCCACCAATGTTAACACCCCCTGGGCACCAGCATTAACCCCCTGGCCAGCAGTGCTACAAAGGGGGCCCTGCCTACTAATGTTACCCATTCTGAAATGTTGGGAGGTATGTGACGACATATGTTCTAGCGCCCGTTAATTTAACGGGCTTAATGTCTAGTATAGTATATATTTCATTATTCAATATGGCAAATATATTTTTTTTATCCCTGGAGTATAGATACTGGCAGTTCATGTGCAGCATAATATAAAAAATACCTGTTAATGAACACAAATAGAGCACTGCAAGTTACTGGCATTGATACACATTTGTGAAGTTATTTTAATTATTGATATTAAAGGACAAGGAAAGCCACCTATTTGTGATACATACTCTGCAGAGGGCCCATTCCTGAAATATACCATCTGCAAAGCCCAATTTGTCCATAGCTGTTAAAAAAGGCAGAGTAGGAAACCACCTTGTCAGGCATTTTTTTGTAAATAAACCCAATAGTCAAGTTTACCTTTTTTTATATTGCATGAAATATTTTTCTGTTTATGTACGTATATTGTCCACATAGGTATAAACTCTGTAAAGAGTCGTGGAAGATGTTGGTGCTATATGAATAATAATTACCTGCAAAATATGCCCTAGGTCCTTAACAGCTACTTAAAATTGCAGACCAGATTTGCAGTCCTTTTTAAGACACTTGTACTTCTCCTCTTGATTACTCTCATTTCCCTCCCTATCAGGATGGAAGCTTTGTAGTACAATATGATTATCTCACACCTCACAAAACACAGAGCATTGTCTACCTGTGCAGGCCCCAGAACAGTACACATTTATTCACTTGCTATTAGCATTTCCATTAGACATGATAGGTTTCTTAATTAGCAGTTATCCTGGATGTTTAATCAGCCAGACTGCAATACACATTCTCTGAGGCAGATATTATGGTCAATGTTAATGAAGTGTGTACATATAAATATATATCATGTGTTTGGTGATTTTTTGGCTTCACCGATATAGTTTTGGCCACTCGGCAATTGCAGGGCCTTTTTTCCTTTATACGCAGACCCATGCTTTTCAGTAAAATTATTGGTGAATTTGTATATAGCATATTATCTGTTTTTTTTTAAGAAAAAACCCACATCCAACAAGTTCAAACCTTTTCTCCCAGCAAACCCATAAACCCTATCTACCCGGTAGTTGATCATGAGTGTAGAGAACATAAAAGTTGTGGCCAAAAATGTTGTACTTTGTATTTATTACTGTTTATTGCTGTAATGACCCCTGTTTATTCTATTAATTAATTGCTCTGCTGTACAGAGCTGCTCATACAAGTAGAGCTATATAAATAACATATAAATATGCACATAAACATACAGTTGACAAAAAGTCAGTGTTTATATAATAATGCACTGTGCGGGAGTGTTTTACTGTTGTGAAGGTAGGGTAGCCAATAACCTCATTCGTTTGTTTACTATCCAATGTTTTTGTTGACCCCCAGTTCAAGGGCCATATATTTGAATGAGATCAAACAAAAAAAAAAACGGGATAGACTTATGGGCATATTTATCAAGAGTCGAATTTCGAATTGAAAAAAGCTCGAAAATCGAATTCAAAAAGACCAACCGAAATTAAGTCAAAGTTTTTTTTGGATTGAATAGGTCATTTTGCGATCGAATAGGTCCGTATTCGGCAGAATTCCAACCATTCGAATCATAGGAATTTTCCCAAAAAAAACTTAGCTTTTTCAAAGTCCACCAAATGACTCCAAATAAATTCTAGGAGGTCTCCCATAGGCTAAAACAGCAATTCATCTAGTTTTAGATGGCGAATGGTCGAAGTCAAATTTTTAAAGAGACAGTACATGAAAAGTTTCGATAATCAAATTTTTGAATTTCTTTCAAATTCAAATCGAATTTGGACTAGTCCCTAGTCGAAGTACACAAAAATTAGCTCAAAATTCGATTTTTTTTCACTTGAAAATTCACCTAGACCTTTGATAAATTTTCCACTTACTGTTAGTGAAAAAGGAAGCCAGATGGTATATAAAAAGTAGAGAAAGCTTTATTAGGACATATTCCAGCCTGACGCTTTTTCGTGCCAAAGGTGGGCACTTACTCACAGGCCTATGAGTAAGTGCCCACCTTTGGCATGAAACACATCAGGCCTGAACATGTCCTAATAAAGATTTTTCTAATTATATATCATCTGGGCTTCATTTTTCACTAACAGTAAGTGGCAAATTTATCAAAGGTCTAGGTGAATTTTCAAGTGAAAAAAAATCGAATTTTGAGCTAATTTTTGTGTACTTCGACTAACTATCTCGTTTTCATTTTTTGTTTAAAGTCATTGGAATCTTATGAAAGTTTCTTAAAATACATTGAAACCTCAATTTTAAGTACCCAGATTTTAATTTTTTCTGCATTTTAAATTTTTTATGGTCCCACCAATTTATAATTCATTTAAATTGGTGTTTTCCCCTGATTTTAAGTAATGTTTTTTCCAGGATTTTACATAAAAGTTTTGTCATGCTGTTCCCGAAAATAGCTATTTGTCCTCTGTGAATGTTAATATTAGTGAAATAAAGAGGTTTATCATACTAACCAGGTGTATATTTTGCCATGGTTCTGCCTGGAAATAGTCAACCAGTAAAATTAATGCTGCAATGCTCAACCCTTGTTATTAAGGGAGAAGGAAAGCTACTGAAGCAGTTCATTGCCAATAGATTAGCCACAATAGTGCAAGCTATAAAACTTTATTTATTCTGCAGAATGCTTTACTATGACTGAGTAAACAGCTCTAGAAGCACTCTTGGTTTGTTTGGGATGACAGCTGCCATATTAGCTTGATGTGACATCACTTCCTGCTCACTAATAGCTCTGGGTTCAGATTACAGCAGAGAGGGGAAAAGGGAGGGGGAGAGAGAGGAGCAAACTGAGCATGCTCAAGCCCTAGCCCTGGAGGTTTAAGATGAAAACAGGAAGTCTGATAAAGAAGCCCATATGTACACAATAGAAGGAAAGAAATGCAGTGTTTCTTTTGACAGAGGCCTTAGAGCAGCATTACTTTAAGGATTTACTGGTGTATTTATATAGACGTTTCTGCATACCTCCCAACTGTCCCGTTTTCAGAGGGACAGTCCCTCTTTTGACAACTCAACCCGCAGTCCCTCATTTATACTGGAAAGTCCATTTTTTCTCTGCAGTGAACAGCCAGAAAAAGAAACAATGTTTCTAACTTAATTGGCTTTTGGCAGAGATCCAAGAACAGCCAGAGCAGCAGATAAAGGTGGCCATAGACACACAGATCATATCGTACAAATCGAGGTTTCGTAAGATTTTCGGATCGTGTGTGGCGTGTGCCGACATCTTTCTTCCGGTGGAGATCGGTCGTTTGGTTGATCGACCAGGTTTGATTTTGACCTGACCTATCCCGCCGGAGCCCACGGCACATCGTAATCGGATCGTTCTGCCATATGGCCGAACAATCAGATTACCCCCGATATAGCCATGTTTGTTAATGGCATATTGGGGAAAGATCCGCTCGTTTGGCGATGTGGCCAAACGAGCAGATCTTTGCGTCTATGGCCACCTTAAGATACTTTGTAACAATTTCGAGATAAGCAAATAAGTAATTGTAACAATATAAGATAACAGGTCCCTTGGGAAACGTTAGACTCACAGCTTAAAGGAATAGTTCAGTGTGAAAATAAAAACTGGGTAAACGGATAGGCTGTGCAAAATAAAAAATGTTTCTAATATAGTTAGTTAGGCAAAAATGTATAAAGGCTGGAGTGAACAGATGTCTAATAAAACAGCCAGAACACAACTTCCTGCTTTTCAGCTCTATAACTCTGAGCTAGTCAGCGACTTGAAGGGGGGCCACATGGTACATTTCTGTTCATTAAGTTTGCAATTGATCCTCAGCACTAAGTTCAGATTCAAAAGCAACAGATATGACCCATGTGCCCCCCCCAAGTCTCTGAATCGTGCTTATATAATTTTAGTACTTGAAGAAAAAGTTGGTTTAACAAATTTCCCTGATTTTACATTTTTCCAGATTTTACATAATTTTTTCCTGGGCCCCTGAAAATCATAAAATAGTACTGCTTTAATGTATTAGACAAAACATCTTGTGGGTCGAGGACCTCTATCAGATGCCCTTGGCAGCTGCGGCGGTAGACTCAATCACTGACTGTGTGGCATATGCCAGAGCAGCTCCTCAAGGCAGTTCCCATCCCCTAGTAGTGCAGCAGGGTTCCCCAACATTTTTTACCCATAACATCCAAGGTACGGTTGGGGATCACTGCCCTGGTGTGACCGCTTTCACAACTGACCACAGAAACTATCCCCTTCAGAGTCTGCCACCAGCGAATCAGACCTTGCCCTCTTCTCCACGTCTCATACATTTCCATACGTGATGACGATCGTCAAGTGGGCGTGGCTTGCTCCGGTAAATACAATGGATGCTGGACCGCTAGCTGAGTTGGGAGCAATATGAACGGCATTTGGTGTGACGTCCGGGGTCGCACATAGACTCGGCAGTTGCCATGGAGTCCGCTCATTCCCCCTTGCCATCCGTGCTGTGCTCGGTGCTCTCGGTTAAGAGGCAAAACTACGAGGTGACTCTGGACTCCGGGCGCTCTCTGCTCTCCTGGAGAGAACTGAGGCCCCGGCGGGGGAAAGACCGGAGCCGACCCGGTGAGTGCCATTTGTTGGAGAGGATTCATGGCAGTGTTGGCATTGCATCCCCTTGTTTGTTCCACTTGTAGTTGCGCAATAGGCAGTGTGTGTGTGCGTGTGCATGAGGGACTAGCGCTGCGTTGCATTGTGGGGGACTTGTCAGCAATACCTGTCACACAGTTGTTGCCCCGTGTCCCAAGTTTGTGCTGAACCTGCAGTTTGTAACACGTGTTGCCGAGCCTGCTACCTTATTGGCTGTACAGTTTTTACATAGGATGTTCGTGAGTAGCGCCCCCAAAGGTGTAAATCGCCGAGTCTGTTTTTTGTTGCGCTTGGGCTGGTTATTTCCAGCTGTGACGCACACGCAACACTAAGAGTAATGACAGAGCTGTTGCCTTGTGGCTTTGTAAGAAGTAGCCAGTGGGATGCTGAGCTGGTATTAATACTGTTCTTTGGATATTTGGCCAATAGTCACTGAGAGCTGTTATCACAACCTTTGTCTCATCATAGCAAAGGCAGAGACAGATGTTGCCCTGGGTTTGTGTAATCAGTCCTTGGTAAATCTGCAAAAACATCTACAGGGCTTTTTGTGAAAAGGGTTCTAGTCCTTTTATTTATTTAGTTTTTTTAAAAACACATCATTTCCTAATGTTTTGCAATAATGGAAAATGATTGCACTCAACTCACCCCCCCTAATAAACAGGGTCATTTGTTCAATTAGGAGGGCTTGGTAAACAAAGCCTCACTTCCCCAAGCTGCAGCCTTTGTGATCAGAAGCGGCTCATTCTACACAGAGTATATCTGTAGACAGGTAATGTGAAACTCCTCAAAGAGACCCTCATTATAGCTTGTAACACCCGCTGTGACTATTTTTCCTCAGAAATAACTTAATTGTTAAACTTCCCAATGTTAAAATAATTATATTTAAACCCAACAAATTAAGACCTACCCCAATAGATATAAGCATAAAATGTTTCTTCCTCACCCAGCACTTACTGGTTACCCACTTATACAGGCCAAAGCCCACCACAATTCAATACCCTGGAGTCAGATGGTGTTCATGTAAGCCAACACTTATTTGGTCAGGTTGGCTAATATTTATTATCTGAGTATGTATAGCACTCCAGGAGAACATATTATGATATTCTATAAACTTAAATTATGGGGCTCCAACAGGTGTTGCAGCTCGCTCTTACTATCAGATCCACTAGCAAAATAGTGAATTATCTGATGCGCCTATTATGTTTCGCACAAACCTTATTCATTGAGATCATGTTTAAAAGGGGTACATATGGTCTCTTTAAAGGGACAAAATATCTGCATCTTCTGAGTGTGTTTATACAAGGAAAGACAATCTAACCCAATACTGCCTTATGATTGGTCTGTGGTCAACTACAATTTCCAGGTAATTGACACTGGCAGGATTTCTTTGTCTATGTTTTACACTTTCCTTGTTGCCAGTAAAGGATTTGTTTGCCTTTCAAACACCGTTTTCAGCTCAGTTGAAATAAAGACTTTTTTCGATTGCTTTAATTTTTTTTTTTTTAAATTTTGATGTTTTTTTTTCCAAAATAGAAGTTTAAACACTAATGTTCCTTTCTCCAGTGTTTCAGTCTGGCAGCTCAGTAATCCATGTGCAAAGTCTGGACGGTTACAGTGCAATGTTAGTTGATAGATTTCTCAACAGTATCTGTGAAACATTAGCAACTATTGTATAAATTATGACAGCTACCTTTAATGAAACTCAGGGATTCTGTTCAGCGTGGCCAAAGATAAGAAATGTATCAACTAAATGTATCCCCCCCCCCCTCCAGCTGCTTTCAAACTACACTTCAATATTAGAAAAACTGTCACAAATAGAAAATACAAAGTAATTTTTAAAAAGTGGTTATATCTGGTGAACTGCCTGAAAACAACTGAACTGTAAAAAAGTTTTAGAAGCTGATCCCCTTTCACGTGCTAGGCATCCCAAGTTTTGTGGCATAAACTGGGCCTAAATAACACATTAGTTGAGAAAGTGTTATGACAGTTGGTTACATGCTATGTGCTTCACTAAATGAATGGAATTTGTGTTTTACGGACAGATCTTCTTGCTCATTTTTCGTCACCCTTCACCCACACTGATCTACACTGACTGTAAATGATTAATATGCCTTGTCTAGCCAAGAGCCTGTATGCACTGCTTGAAATGGGTATCTCAGGTATGCTTTATATTTTCCATGGAATGATTCAGCAGTAGTGATGGGCGAATTTGTTGTGTTTCGCTTTGCTAAAAAATTAGCTGCGTCAAAAAAAATGTAAACGCCGGCGACAATTTGACGCACGCATATTTTGTTCAACTGCATTAAAGTCAATGGGCGCGTGTTGAATTGCCGCCGGTGTCAATTGACGCAGTGATTTTTCGTGGCAGTAAAGTGAATTAATCTGCGCCGGCCAAACGTGGAAATTGATTGCAAATTTGCGCCTGGCACATAAACTTGCCCATCACTATTCAGCAGTCAAACCTGCACACCCTTGCAAGTTGCTGATATTACTGACATTATACATTACAAGGGAAGCACATGGGAAGAAATTTCATATTTTATCAACTTATTGCACCAGCCTAAAGCTTCAACTTCTCTATAGTAGTAATGATCTAAGAATTCAAAGCTGTCACAGGAGCTTCCCATCTTAGATTTTGTTAGTAATTATCCAGGCCGTCAAAATGTGCACATGAGTTTCCCATCTTGGATTTTGTTAGTAATTATTCAGGCCTTCATATTGTGCACAGGAGCATCCCATCTTGGATTTTGTTACTGACACATGCTTAGTGTGCTCAAGGCAGCCATTGAGAAGCTAAGATAAGCTAAGCTTAGGTCTTCACAAACTATGAAGCAGAAAATTAGGTTTATTTGCTGTACAACCTGCCTGAGTATTACATTATGATTACAGTTACACCTGGTAAATGTTGGCACAAGCAATTGTGTGTCATTTCAGTGTAAGCTTCCCCAAGCACCCTTTGGGTCATGCCACATTTCCATGTCATGCAATATATATCGTTTTTTTTTTTTGTTTTTTTTTTTTGCCAGAAGCATTTGTAGGACTTTTTATTGCAAGTTAATAGGAGGGATGTTTCAAGCACACAAAGCAGCCTGTGTGTCACTGCAGACAGACCCAGGAGAGCCCCAGGTGAGCCGAAACGCGTTGATACACCATGCACCAATAAATAACCAGTTATGGACTGTGAATTAATATATATATATATATATTTATATTTGCATGATCCAGTAAAAAGTTTTTTCAAGAAAAATCTGCCGTGAGTGCTTCCTTCATTTTTTGGATTATATATATATATATATATATATATATATATATATATATATATATATATATATATATATATATATATATATATATATATATATTTATTAATTCACAGTCCATGAAAGCACTCACAGCAGACGCCATCCAGCGTGTATCAAAAGGTCTATATATATATATATATATATATATATATATATATATATATATATATATATATATATATATATATATATATAAAAAGCAATGTTGTTTCTTTCTTCTGCTGAACTTTTCTTGAACCCTTATTGATTACACTGATTCACTGCAGGTCTAAGGTGCAATTTCCTTACAAGAATTCACTTAAATCAGACTGCCTAGCAAAATCCAGCTAAAATGTCCCCAGTGTCCTATGTGAGTTAAGGGTCTTGGAGGCTCATTAAAATCAATAGGCCTGAAGTTGAACAGAACTCAATTAATGACAAACATATTAGCATTTCTTTCCCACATTATCAGCAGCACGATCTGCCTGCAAACAATAACATTTCCATTAATGTGATATCTATCTGCTGAAAATGTACTCCTAGCTTTGGCATGGGTATATTTACCTTGTTGTTATATACAGTCTTAGCTATATGCTCCTTTTTATCTTCGTTAGACTTTGCTACCTCCTGAATTGAAGCTGCTGTGGGAGTTGGCTTGTGAGTCTGTTCAGCAACATAGTGTATTTATTGGAGGGGGTCAGTATATGATTAACAGAGCAAGTATAACTAAGGAAAATGGTGCATTGTCAACTTTGGGCACTTTTAGTTCTAATCATTGCTACACATTTTACTGTTGCATTCCTAGTTTCAAACTGTGTGTAGAGAATGTAGTTAAAGATCTGTCTTAGCATTCATATAAAAACAGTAAAAAGGCTTACTTTTTATCAGTGCATAATATTCATCTCTTTTTCCATTCTTTGTTAGATAATGCCTCTGGTGCCTACTCATCCATGAAAATACCAAAAAGCCTTTCCCATACACTTCCAGTGCAAAAAGGAAGCATTTTCACTGTTACATGATTGTACTTGCAAGGATATGACAATTTTAGTCCTTTTAAAGGGATTCTGTCATGATTTCTATGATGTAGATTTTATATCTAAATTTGCACTGCAAATATTAGTTGTAATATTGGTGTGTAGGCAGCCATCTCAGGTCACTTTGCCTGGTCATGTGCTTTCAGAAAGAGCCAGTGCTGCACTTTTGAACTGTTTTCTGAGAAGCTATTGTTTCTCCTACTCAATAGCTAAAGGTCCCGCAGTGGGACTTGGATTTTTACTATTGAGTGCTGTTCTTATATCTACCAGGGAGCTGTTATCTGGAGGGAGGGGTGATATCACATGACTGGGGGCACCACAGAAACTGACAATATGTCTCGCCCTATGTCAGATTTCAAAATTAAATAGAAAAAAAATCTGTTTGCTCTTTTAAAAATGGATTTCAGTGCAGAAGTTAACTGATGCATTATGAAAAAACATGTTTTCCCATGACCGTATCCCTTTAAATACTCAAGTTTTGAAAGCTGAATAGAATGAAGCAATAGAAGTGGTGAAAGGAATACAAAAGGATAACTGTACATTTTTCCAATTAAATTTTTGATACATTTTAATCCATTATCATTGATGCATTTGGGACTTCATACTGAGGGATTTGGCAATGACAGTGAAGACGTATGTGCAAACACTTACACCATACCTCCCAACTGTCCCTTTTTCGGAGGGACAGTCCCTCTTTTGACATCTCAACCCGCAGTCCCTCATTTGTACTGGAAAGTCCCTCTTTTCTATGCACTGAACAGCCAGAAAAAGAAACAAAGTTTCTCACTTAATTGGCTTTTAGCAGAGAGGCCAGAACAGCTAACAGGTGCAAATAAGATACTTTGTAACAATTTTGAGACACAAAAACACAGTTTAGATAAGGAGAAATATTTTCAAACTTTCATAACCTGTCAAATTTTGTAAAACAAACATGGTAATTAGGGGGTGTGGCCACAGAAATGTGTGTGGTCCAAAAAAATTGCTGCGCTACGTGCGGGAAAAAATTTTTTGTCCCTCTTTTTACTTCCAAAATGTTGGGAGGTATGCTTACACATTGGTGCAGGGTGGTAAGATTAGTAAAAGTCTGGGCATCATGTAGAAAATCTTTAAAAAAAATTTAAGGATCATAGTCTTTCACATCACCATAGATTTAAGCAATGGTTTTATTGCCTCTTGGTGATCAAGACATATTGCATAGTTAATGCATGTTTTATAAGGATTATTATAATATAAATGTGTCCTCTTTCAGTTTTGTTCAGTAGACTTTTGGTTGCTGTAGACTTTTATTTATGCCCGTATTGCATGCTGTTTTCTACCAGGAATCTGCTTGACAAGAGTGTTCCACCAAGCAAGAGGCCTAGTAAACGGTTTCACTCATCAGTTCCCTTCAGGTATGACATATTCTTAATTATTTCCATTTTGGAATATGCAAATTTTAGATATTATAAATATGAATTAGTAACCCTGTTTGATCACTTGATTTTGTATGTGGCTTGGGCCATGCATAGGGACTATCAAATACTTCTCTGGAAACACAGCTGGCATTGTTTACTAATGAGTCTCAGCTGCTGTTCATCCATATGGCTGCAGAATAACTTAAAGAGAAACAACAGTGTGTCCTGTATTTTGCATATATTTCCAAAGTAATCTTAACTTTTGTGAAATGTAAACAATAATAAGATAGACAGACACAGATATTGTGTGCATGTTCATTCAAGCACCATTGGGAATGGTGTTTGTGCACCACAACATTGCCTTTTAAATTTAACATGTAGTTTATGTTATGACTTGAGAACCGATAAATGAGTTAAATTATGTCATACATGTTTGGGTTTGTTGTACTGATACTAGTCATCTGGACTGTGTAATTGTCTGGCCAAGCTTCTAGTGTTTGCTCTGGCCTCTAGCATTCTTTCTTTCTGAACTTGGTTACTATTTCAGTGGTTCTTGGTTATAATGGATTGTGTGGGACGTTGTACCACAATGATACAGGCATGGAATCCATTATTTGGATACATGGAACCTGGGTTTTTTTAGATAAGTGGGTTTAACTCGGGAGCTCCAATACTTTACCAATGCTGGGTCTACTTTTAGTGATGATTTTATGATCTACATTAATAAAAGCATTGTTAGCATTCTGTTTCATGGAAAATATTACTTTAATATTATATTGGTTTTTGAGAAAGGTATTTTGCTATAGTTAACAAACAATCTACTCATCACCAGCTAAAGGTCTACTGGCAAATCCCAATCTACTTTTTGGACACCCTTGGTTTAACAGGAGGATTTAATTTTTACAATATTTAATTTTTGAGTTACCCAGTATGGACAATATTTTAGGATATATATGTGCTATTACCGGTATGTGTCTTTTGGTATTTGCCTATAAAGTCTGGTTTAACTTTCTTCCTTGTTTCTCTTGCTGCAGGTGGTGTTACTATCCCAGTGACTGAGATTGTTTCAGTAGGGGAAGAAGAGATTGATGAGAAATACTACAACAGTATGAAATGGCAGCATATGTGCAAGCCTCATGCATTTACAGGTACAAAGAATGCTATTGTCTGTATAAAATATAAATAATAAATACACATAATTAAAAACAGCATAAGGTGGATCGGTGGAAGTTCTTTTCGGATAGTAATATATATTATTTAAGTGCCAGTACATGTTTGCTAGTCACATTGAAGTCCGTAACAAACAATGCCCGTTCCCTCCCTTCCAATGTTCCCACCTGCGCCAAACCTGCTTATCTACGTGGGAACCAGTGGGAGCTACTCTCACCCCGTCCACCTATGCCGCCCTATGCGTTTCGCTGACTGATCAACTTCCTTACGGGCACAAGTGATGGGCACGATGCTGCTTGAGGTCCAGATCCGAACGCCATCTAGATTGCCGCATGCAGTTTTATATTGTTTGTATTTTTAAGGACAAGGTCCTGCACTGCTCTGAACTTAAAGAGCAGTGAGTCTCTGTGTCTTTAAGCAACATGTTTTATTGCAACTTTAATTAACGGTTAAGTTTTAGCAACATTGTAACAATCGTTATCTGAGCTGGTAACATCATGAGGAAATATGTCAAGATACATTTTACCCTAGTTTGTTGCAAGTTTGTGATTAGAGGCTTGTATACTTACAGCATTTCTGTATCTGAGTTTTTAGAAAACACTTGAGACTATTAGGGCAATGGTATGCAGGACATTCTACTTTTCCTGAGGAAAGAGCTGTCAAGGAAAAACAGTAATTAGTCATGAGAAAGGTGTAATCCCAATAAGTCATTTTGTCAAATTACCACGTATAATGGGTTGGGTCTCGAAGCAGAGAAACTCGGGCCAATTAGTAGATGACAAATATAGCCCTTTTAACAACCTGTCCGAAGGGATAGGTTCTTACTGGCTCGATAGATGGCTGTGTATGACACCATCAATTTTTTATATTTCCCCCTACTAACAAGGTAGTATGTCAACTAATTGGACCACTTGGAAAGAGTTGGGTAGCACTGTTTAAGAGAACTAAGGGTTTAAATAATTTTCAGCCCACAAAATCTGTCCGTATAATAATTATACATTACACAGTAAAATTTCTGATAACTGTATTGAGATATTTTAATGTAATAGTATTTTTTGTTTGTAAAAAAAATAAAAATAGGTTTCCTTCATAATTAAAAAGCTTTATGGCTTACTTGCATGTCAATGTTGGCAATGATCAGTGACCATTTGTTCATGTCTTCTAGTACGTTATGTTCAGAGAGCGAGGAAGCACCGCTGGCGGTGCAAGGAGGTGACATTTTGGTGCAATGATGAGCAGCTTTTTTACCAGTGGTTACAAGCACTTAATGATCTACTTGAGCAGCAGAGTAAGTTGGATTGTGTTTAAATTGACATTGCTTTGTTCTCAGTAATTAAGCCATGACTGAATCTCTTTCACACTCTCAAGTGAGAGGTTTTAGAACAGGGATGTCCAAAATATAGATCAGGATCTACCAGTAGACCTTTAGCTGGTCATCAGTAGCTCAACAAACAACTTGTCTAAATCACTCTCCTGTTTCATGCTTTTTATTCAGATATTTATGTTAAGGTTACATAAAAAAAATGGATGTTTAAACATAAAAATATACATTTTTTCATAAATCAATATTTAAGTAATATTTTCTATGGAACAGAATGCTAACAATGCTTTTATGGATGTAGATCATAATGGGACAACATCACTTAAAGTAGTAAATTGTGGGCACTCCTGTTCTAGAACTATAAGGTTTATGGCACTAAGGGCCATTTTAAGGGTTTGAATGGTCTTTGCATGGTGGGCAAAATATTCAGAACTGCAGTCCACCTTGAATGGGAATCTCTTGCAAATGCTCAGTGTTGTCAAACAGCAGATGCATATAACTCAAAACTGTTGTGTTTTCAAACAAAAAACATCTGACTCTTGCAGCAGAGGCTTGTGAACTAATCCCATTCAGAGTTTGTTCATAATTAAAAAGCTTGACAATCCAAATATAAATCTTTGTTTTGTTTTCTAAGCAGCAGTATACATTAATTACACATTTTATCAGGAACAATAACACGAACAAATGAAAGTGTATTAAATTAATTAAACTATAATGCACTGTTGACCTGCACTGGTAAAACTGGTTTGTTTGATTATAGTTTATATAAACTATAATAGTCTTTCTTAAGCAAACACCACAGTTTTACCAGTGCAGGGCAACACTACATTATTTATTCATTACTTAAAGTCCAACTTCCAAACCAAAATTTGATAAAGAGGCACACATAACACAGAAACCCCTAACATACCCATCACAGTTACCTGTTTCAAAAAGTATGAATAAATAAATTTTCTGTGCTGAAATCCAGCTGTTTAACAGTTCTTCTCTTTCTGCATCATTTGAAATCCTGTCAGGGAAGGAGGGACTAAACACTGATGTTACAAATTGTAACAACTTCTCCACAGCTTACAGACAGCATGCAAAAACTACATAACCCACAATGCATTGCACTAAGATGTTCCATTCCTTATTGAAATCATGTGTGCAGGGAATTGTGGGGTTTGGAGGATGCAGGCTGAGAACAGCTGGCTGTTGATACAAAGTAACAATAGTCAACCAGCTCAGCAAAGTAGTCCGACAGCATAATAGCAGGGGGCTAGGCTTAGGTCATTGTCGGAAAACCATTAAAAATCATGAAAAGTCTGCATATTTTTGATTGATGTATATTGCAAAGTTGCTTGAAATTGTGTTCACTTTTCAAAAAGCTTGTTATGTTTTTGTTGAGTTCCCTTTTAAAAGCACTTTAATTTGTTCATGTTACTGCTCTTTTAAGTGTGTTCTGACTACATAAACCATTGAAACAATGCTAATTATTATGCATTTGGGTTTGCAACTTTTTTTATTAGGTCTGTGATGTTTTCACTTGATTGGTCAGTGTATTGCTTTTAAGTATATGTGAACTGGTACTTCGTCACGCAGTAAAAACTAGTAAAGGTTTAGTACATGAGTTTTATATGGAATGCCCTAAACATGTGGTTAGCTGTTGGAAAACGTATCAGCAAGTCAGCAGCCTGATACTTGAAGGTATAGGAAAAAAAAGTTTAAAGAAATCGTTATTTTTAAACCTACTACTGTTTTTTGTTTGTGTGTTGTGCAGAAGGACCCAACTTTTATGCTTCCAGTGTTTCTACTGTTTCACTTGGGAAAAATGTCAGCTGCCTAAGTAAAGTCTAATTAAAGTAGTTATACTGCCCTTTTAATTACATGCCTTTGTGCTTTTGCAGAGTCTGTGGTAACTTATTTTCATGTCAACAAGACAGGTAATTTGACCAAGGGTTATCAAGCGTATAAATACAATTGTATTTATGTTTGATCATTTTCAGCTGAAGGGCAGGTCAGACTTGCCAGTGATAAAGGTGGTTTCAAAGTAATTGGAGTGTAACGGCCATCATAAACAATCATTTTCTCCTTTTTTTTTTTTTTTTTTTTTTTTTTTTTTTATCTGCAGCTCATAGACCAAAGTACTTGCTAGTTTATATCAATCCTTATGGTGGAAAGAATAGAGGCAAACAGATATATGAGACTAAAGTGGCTCCATTATTCAGTGCTGCTGGCATTTGTGCTGATGTCATAGGTAGGTAAAGAAAATGATCATTCTCAGTGTCGGACTGGGGTGCCTGGGGCCCACCAGGAAACCTCATCTCCAGGGACCCCCCCCTCTGTTACAAAATACCGCCCACAAATATCAAAATTAACAATTTAATTTTTTTAAAAAAATGGAATAGACCTAACAATATAAAATTAAAATATTAGTCATAAATACAAAAGCATAAAAAATCCCTTAAAGTAAGTGCACATACAATATAAACAAGTAAATCTTTTCACACTTTTGTGGATATAGGCCAGTTGGTTTGATGCTTTAGCATATGGAATGGGAGGAGGGATTTGGTTAGGAAAGCATTGGCAGGAAGTTTGTTTCCAGTAGCTAGTTGGTGGGCCCCACCTGCTCTCCCTAATGTTATTGAAAGGCGGCTTGTTTTAGTTTGTAATATTGTAAGTTGTCAAAAATGTGACATTCAGGGCAGAGATATATATCTCAGTGAGTAGGGTGGGTGTCTGTGGAATAAAGGGGGTGCTGTTGCTGATATTTGTAACAGTAAAGCTGTGGGAAGAATCAAGAACCAAGAGCATTTCCCTTCCTTATTCCCAAATACTCTGGCATGTACCATGTTGCCCTTGGATCATTTAAATGAATGAATCTCCAAGGCCGTTGTGGAGATATAGAATGTAGTGTTGAAATACCTAAAGTACAGGAACAATTAGAATGATCTAGGTACCAGTAGATGTAGCAGTGACTCATGGGAAATCTGGGTGTACATTTTATTCCTTCTTTCCATAAATGTTGCTTTAGGGTCAATTATATTTTATTTATTATAAGGTTCAGTTATACTTTATTATTGCTTGTTGTGATTATTTTGTTTAGCTCTATTTATAATTGTGTCACCTATAAGTAGATGTATCAAAAGAGAATAACTTTGGTTACTTAAGGTGGCCATAGACGCACAGATAATATCGTACAAAACGAATTTTCATGCGATATTGAGTATATGGTGGGAAAAGAGCCAACCAATATCGGCACAAGACTTGGATATCGGTCGGGTCGTCGATCGGGCTGGATGGAAAATTTTCATCGGGTGCCTTTGAAGGCACCCAAACATCGGCCATTGTTAGTGCTGAATCGTCAGATACAGGTAGAATTATATTGTTTCTACCTGTATATCTGACGATTCAGCTCTTCACATGTGTATTACGAACGATCTATCTTGGAAAGATATGTTCCAAGAAAGATCGTAATTATTACGTCTGTGGCCACCTTTACCACAGGATAAGATGAGTAGAGGCATTAGGAGGAATTATAATGAATATTTGTCCTATAGAATCCTAAATTCATGCCGCCCTTCCCAAATAATTTTCCAATTATTTAAGCCCATATACAGCTTCTTCAGGGTAGATTCTCTGAAAGACTTCAGAATTGACATTCATTGGTTCCAGTGCTCTGATCACAGCTTTCGTTATCCAAGACAATTTTCGTGACTTACATATGCCACTCAGTTCATACCCTGGTATGCCCTATAACATGAAATGCACACATGGAAGGTGGTAACAGCATCAGCAGACTCGGCCTTTGGCTCCAACCAGAGAGTTACTGGCAGCAGGCAGCAAAGCCTGCATAATTGTTCACCCAGACCACACCACACGAAATATATTTTATTAAGCCATTTATTAACTAAAGCAAGGGCCCTAGGGGCCCATCTGGTTTCTTCTCGGGATCCCGGCAGGCCAGTCCGAACCTGATCATTGTTGTGTGAAGGTGAATTCTTTATTAGTGCTTATTACTATGAAATGGTTATATTTATTATGGAACTGAAAATTTTACAAAGTGCTCAGACAAGTTCTCTTATTGCAGTTACTGAGTATGCAAACCATGCTAGAGATAACCTATATGAAGTCAACCTGGAAAAATATGATGGGTAAGTATTACAATTAAGCATGCAAATTTCTTTAGTAAAACCTTTATATACCTGTACTATTTGAGTTTTGATCCTTTACATTTGCTCTTCTGTTAATGAATATGTTGTGATACATAAAAGCCATTTTAAAAAAAGCCTATTTGGTAGAGCCTATGTGGACTGGCAGTCTACAGGAGACTCTGGCTAGGCACTACACCAGGTTTTATGCAGCCAAAACTTGCCTCCAAGCCTGAGATTAAAAAATAAGCACCTGGTTTAAGGCCACTGAGAGCAAAGTCCAAGAGGTTGGAGAGCAACTTGTTGCTCATTGGTTGGGTATTACAGAGCTATCTCTCTCTCTCTGAGGCACAGAATTGCTTGCACAGTTCTAGCCTCAGGGCTCAATCTTTTTTTCTTCTTCTTCTAATAATGCTTGTCATGAGTACACATGTTCTGTGTGTAGACATTGTTTAACATAACCACTTCCTAGCAACCATAATTTGTTTAACTTTCATTTTTGGTGTTTATATTGTCTTAAACAAGAATCTCATGACTCTTACAGGCAACTGTTTTTTACCTGCATTTCCTTGCACTGGGGTTTTTTTTTTTTTTTTTAAATGTGTTCCACCACAGGATAACACTGGAAGAAAGCTATTTAGTTAGTTCATACTTATTGTAGTGCATGCAAACTCTGAGCACAGGAGAAATGTGTCAATTTGGGTTCCACCTGTGATTTGTGCGATTTTACAAAATTCAAAGCCTTATAGAATCCATATTTAAATTATAGTAAATATTTATTAAAATTCACTTTAGGAAAATGCAGTTGTTATTATCACTCTAAAGCAAAACAACAACTTCTAATCCTGTATATAAAATTAACAATGTAATGTTCTAGTGATATAATAAATAAAGGGATGTATTTTACTTTTGATTCTTTGTTACCTATTAACAGTGTTTCTATTTAACATTGGTGAGCTGACAGTGTGTATTGCATGGTATAGAAGACTAGTGTTTTTCCAATGAATACCTTTTTATTGCAGTGGTTAAAAGCGTTAAAACCTTATTATATGGCACTTTATGTTAATGATTAAAGTGTGTGCATCCAGTATGTTAGTTGAGCAGTAAGTTTTACTGAATGGTTTCTTTTATTTTTGACAGTGTTGTTTGTGTTGGTGGAGATGGAATGTTCAGTGAAGTTCTGCATGGTCTCATTGGCAGAGTGCAGAAGGGTTCTGATGTAGACCACAACAATCCCAATGCACATTTATCTCAGTGTAACATTAGGATTGGCATTATCCCCGCTGGTAAGACCACTAATGTTCAATTTAACATCATACTGTTTTTCTTACTAATGATGTGACATCATGTTTTTTTGGATTAGTGTTGAAGAGCATGCTGATATATTACATGCATGTAGAAAAATAGTAATGTGCTGATTTTAGAATTGAACAACTCCTCAAAGATAGCATTGAAGGTTTTGCTATTCTAGCATGTAACAAAGCACACAGTGCTTGATTTTACTATATATATATATATATATATATATATATATATATATATATATATATATATATATATATATATATATATATATATATATATATATATATATATATATATATATATATATATATATATATATATATATATATATATATATATATATATATATTGAAAGTGCCTGTTATCTTGTAATTGCTACTTAGGCACTGTGGGGGAGTTCCTTAGATTTTGTCCTACAAATCAGAAAATCACTTATCTGGTTCAAAGGGATTCTGTAATGATTTTTATGGTGAAGTTTTAATTTCTAAAATTACACTGCAAATAATTCACTCTACCTCGTAAAATGCCATAACCCAACAAGTGTATATTTGGGTGTGCAGGCAGCCATCTCAAATCATTTTGTCTGGTCATGTGCTTTCACAAAGAGCCAGTACTGCACTATGGAATGGCTATTGTTTCTCCTACTCCATGTAACGGAAGGCATCTCATTGGTAAATGGATTTTTACTACTGAGTGCTGTTCTTATATTTACTAGGAAGCTATTATCTAGTTACCTTCCCATTGTTCAGCTGATGGGGGGGAGGGTTTATCAGAGTACAAGTCACATGGCTGGGGGCAACTGGAAAACTAATATGTCTAGCCTCATTTCAAAATTAAATATACAAAAAATCAAATTGCTCTTTCTAAAAATGGATTTCAGTCTGCTTGAACAGCACTATTAACTGATGCATTTTGTAAAAAAATGTTTTCCCATGACAGTATCCCTTTAAAGAGATACTGACACCAGAAATTAAACTCTATATTTTTTTTTACTTATTATAACTTTGTCATAAAGTGCTTTTACATTACCTGTCTGATGCCCCATGTTCCTGTATGAGGGGGCTGCCATATTTGTGCAGCAGGAGTCTGTTAGCATTAGAGTCTCTAACTGACAGGCTTAGATGGGACAGTCAGTTTGGCAAAACAGTCAGGTTTAGAAACTTCAACTAACAATAACTTACAAAAACAAACCTCTCTGCAAAAAACTATCAACATGACCTATAGGTAACTTTTAATATATATTCATATTTTAAAAAGTTGTTTTTTGCTGTCAGTATCACTTTAAGTGAATATGTATGTGTTCAGTTTCAATTCCTCTACAGCAGGGCTGTCCAACTGCTGGCCTGCAATACTCTGCCTGTGTATGCCCTGCTCTGCGGAACATAAGCCTGGTATTTGTTAGAGGCCTCTTATGTGTTTAATCATGTGCTGGGGTGCTGTGTTATCCACAGGGGAGGCTGAGGCATATTGATTTAAGGGTATGTCTTAGTATGACTTAACTTTTTTCACATATGAGTGATCAGTAGTATTCCTGCAGTGAACACCATTTGGTTTTTTGGTCTGCTACCACCATTTATGTGGACATGGTGTTGTGGTAACGTGGGTGTGGTTGAAAAACAGGTACTGGTGAACACTGGCTTCCATTATCAGCCCTCCACCATGTAGGCCAGAAAAATTTTGGCCCTCTTTACCACAGAAGTTTTTTTTTTTTTTTTCTTTTTTTTTTTTTTTTTCAAAACTCATCAGTTAATAGTGCTGCTCCAGTAGTCACTCTTTACTGCTGTACTGCGAGTGATATCACCCCCTCCCTTTCCACCCCAGCAGCCTAACAACAGAACAATGGGAAGGTAACCAGATAACCGCTCCCTGATACAAGATAACTGCTCCCTGGTACATCTAAGAACAGCACTCAATAGTAAAAAGCCAGGTCTCACTGAGACACATTCAGTTACATTGGAGAAACAGCCTGCCAGTAAGCAGTTCCATCCTAAAGTGCTGGCTCTTTCTGAAAGCACATGCCCAATCAAAATGACCTGATATGGATGCCTACACACCAATATTATAAATTTAAAAAAATACACTTGCTGGTTCAGAAATGAAATTTCACTTGGCAGAGTGAGTTATTTGCAGTGTAAACCAAGTAATTTAGAAATAAAAACTACATCAATAAATCATGACAGAATCCCTTTAAGAACATTGCTATACCGGTTTACTTATGTTGTGTTTTACCTACTAATTGCTTTTTTCAAGCAAAATAATATAGGTTATACGAAAATGTTGCAGAAAGCTTCAATGAAAATTATTTTAGTAAATGGGTTGATTAATTAGATGCAATGGAGGTCTGACCAACATGTAGCCATCTTTATAAACATGTTAATGCTGAAACAGTTGGTGTTCTCTGCCTTCTGCATTAGATGTGTTTTCTATTCTGGGAATCAGTTAGTCAGTCCTTTCTTATTTTTTGATCACCAGAACAATTTGGAAGAATGCCTAGGAACAGCTCTTCAAAATCCAGTCTTACTAAGCTTGTAGTAAAAGCTGCAATGGATCAAAATGTTGTGCAAAGCCAGCCTTATTTCTATCAATGCCACATAAAAACGTGAATGTAATTCCAAGGGCATATGCTTCTCAGGAAAAGATTAGTCTTTTTAGCACCTAGGCAAAATGAATAAATAAAAAAGGTACTTCAATACAACTATACAAGTCAAGACATCTGATAAATCAAGTCTTTGACATATTGCTAATAAAACTTGATTTCACAGGTATTTATTACGGTATATTTGAATTTTGTAGCAATAAGTCAAGACCTCAGGAAAGAAACTGCCCTGTGTATAAAAGTAAAAGAACTGGGGTAGTTGTAATAAACTGAATGTTTTTCAAACCAGTGCAGTGATAAAACTAAAAAGAAAGGCAATAGCAAGTTATTTACAACAAGAATTAGTAGAACCGTGTTGTTACCTATTTGATATAGGCTTTATAAGCATGCTTGTTTTGTTTTCTGCCATGAAAACACTGAATTGTTTAAGACTCTACAGAACCTGCCCATTCTGTATTTTTTGATCCTAGTATGGAGCTTACATGAATGAATTTTACAAATGCATTTTTACAAAAATACAAAATATGTATATATTTTTAAAGGAACAGTAACCACAATAATGAGTGTTTTAAAATAATTAAAAGGTGATGTACTGTTGCCCTGCACTGGTAAAACTAGTATGTTAGCTTCAGAAAGACTACTATAGTCTATATAAAAAGCTGCTGTGTAGCCATGGGGGCAGCCATTCAGTTTGAAAAAAAGCAGAAAATGCAAAGTTTACATAGTAGATAACAGAAAAGATCCAATTATATTCTACAGAGTTTTTGTTATCTGCTATATAAACCTAAGCCTTTCCTCTTTTTTTCAACTTTAAATGGCTGCCCCCATGGCTACACATCAGCTTGTTTACATAAACTATAGTTGTGTTTCTGAAGCAAACACACCATTTTACCAGTGCAGGGCAATAGTACACTATAAATTAATTACAATAAAAGACACTTATCTTTTGGTGTTACAGCTCCTTTAACCTTGAGGTACTGTGTTTCTTCTCTGTGAAGGTTCTCATTCATCCAGGACATAGTATAGCTATATAATAATAAGTCAAATCAGCTGAACTTGCTTTTGAAAAAAATATGGTCTAGTGGTTGAAAAGCCATTTTAGACCATATTTCTTCCTAAACATGACTGTTGGCATTATGCATTCAGGAAGGTAGTATTCTTCTGATGCTTTTGGCCATATCTGTATATAGAACTGCATTTGTATTTGATTTTGCTTTGTTAGAGTCACAGTACATAGATTTTCTGTGTTCAATCATTTTGAGTTTTGCCTTATAAGCCCTGTGCAGATTTCTGGTCTTGGGGAGCATGTCAAAGCTACTTCTGTTGTAGTAGTAGTAGTAGTAGTAGTAGTAGTAGTAGTAGTAGTAGTAGTACCGGTAGTAGTGAGCTTTGTTTTCATCTGTTTGAGCTTTGCACTCATTTCAGGGCTTGGCAGTCTCTCGTATCTCAGTGCTCATTCTTCAAAATCTGCTGTTTAGTGCCATAAACTGTATTGTTTAGAGTTTAACAACTGGTCCTGGTGTTCACTGTATGCTTAAGCTTAATGATTGTTGATCACTGACATTTGGATCTATTGCCCTAATATTTCAAAGTTGGAAATGTGCCAGTGAGAGTATGTGACATTTCCAGTGCCATCAAAGATATGGTCAGACTTTTTCTGCTCTGACATTAGATAGTGGCAAACTGTCTTTATTATTATATATTTATGTATTTATAGTTTTTTATTGCTGCAAGTCTTCAGATTACTGTTGCATGTTTTTATACACATCCAACTTTTTATATATCACCTCACAGAGTAAGTGTAAGCACTCACACAAGTCCCTGCAACAGAAGAAATGACAATCTCATTTCCCTACTTCAATAACAAGAACACACAAACATTAGGGTCATTTTCATCAGAATCTAATTAAACTACCAGTGTGTTTTGAACTGTTGGATGAAACACACAAAGGCAGGGATGACACATGAACCTTGTGTAGATAGTGACCTGCAGAATCTGACCCAAGATATCTGTTTCAAGGCAGCAATAGGGACCACTGTTTCACCAAATCTTAGTATTCCTTCCATGTGCTAGATACACTTACTGTTCTATAAAAAAAATAATCCGTTTGCATGCAGATAATTCTGTAAATTGCAGTCCTTTATTGAAGAGGAAAAACATGGAAGTCCCCTCTCTAAAAATTAATGGGGACCTTTTTCAATGTGGGACTGAAACGTCAGATAAGATGCTTTATTGTTTGAAATAAAAGAACATATATTCACACAACAGAGAGTGCTGATCCCCCATTCATATATCACAATAGACTGGTTGGTGTGTGGGCACTGTATGAATATATGAGGCTTTCTGTGCAGAATAATGTGTGGTTGTATGATTTGCTGAAAAATTTTAACAAGCTTAAAATAATGTGCATATTATCTGTTGTATGTTATATGCATAAATGATATTTAAACATATGGGCATGCATATTGTTGCTAGTTTTTGCAAGCAATCTATATAAAGTCCAGGTACAACATAAATTCAGGATATGGGAACCAGCCAAGAGATGTGGAAAGGGTGTGTACATCAGCATTACATAAATATATACATGATTGGGAGGCTACTTGGATAAATAGAGGATTAATAGGTGTAAACTATAAAATATAACTTTCATTATTAAAGCAATAAGGGCAATAAGGTTTGAATTGAGTGATGGGCAATAATGAATAAATAATGTAGTGTTGCCCTGCACTGGGGTGTTTCAGAAAGACTATTTTAGTTTATATTAACAAGCTGCTGTGTAACCATGGGGGCAGCCATTTAAGCACAAGACAAATAGTAGATAACAAATAAGCTATGTAGAATCGCATTGTATACTAAATGGCTTATCTGTTATCAGCTGTGTATCCTGTGCTTTTTCTCCTTTTTCAGCTATGAATGGCTACCCCATTGCTACACAGCAGCTTGTTTATAAAAACTATAGTAGAGTTTCTGAAGCAAACAAGCCAGTTTTACCAGTTCATGCCAACAGTGCATTATATTTTAATTGATACACTTTAATTTATTGGTGTTACTGTTCCTTTAACATTGCAAATCTTACAGTATAGTTTCAAAACCTAGCCACAGCTCGGGGCATTTTGATGATCAAATAGATAAGGTTAGCTGAGTTATCTTTTTATCTGCATACACCTTTTTTTTATGCCAGATGTTGATAATGGCTTTCATTTAATTTTAGTGAAAATCGTTATAGAAAAGGGTTGCATTGCAAGCTACTCTCTTACGCACCCTTTTTTAACATGTAATAATACAAATTCAGTTTTAATTTTTATTTTACACCTAAGGTCAGTGCCACACAATGTTTCTTTGCTGTGATAATTAAACAAGCAAAAATATAACTGAATTGATAAGACTGAGAATCACCTCTGCCAAAAAACTCAAATCACCTATATACCTTGAATTGAGCGAAGTGATGTTCCAGAACATACACCTGAACTGGATAGGAATGTGGACCAAAATGTTTTACGTTTGGGCCCAAAAGCTGATTTTTCTTTTTATGCTGTGATCAGTTATATACAATTTTATGTGAGATTTATTTTTTAAATGTATGTTTGTTAAAACAAATCCTTTATTTCCAGGTTCAACAGACTGTATATGCTATGCTACTGTTGGTATTAATGACCCAGAGACGTCTGCTTTGCACATCATTCTCGGTAAGTGGGTATGATTAGGATAATTCAGATTATTTACCTGAAAATTAAAGGGATTATGTCATAGAAAAAGATGTGGTTTTCATAACATATCAGCTAATAGTACTGCTCCAGCAGAATTCTGCACTGAAATCACTTTTTCAAAAGAACAGATTTTATGTATAATTAATGTTAAAATCTGACATGGGGCTAGACATATTGTCAGTTTCCCAGAGTAATCAAGTTACTCTTCAGTATTACCCTCTCAGTAATTTGTCTTCCTTCTTGCAGGATTTGCATGAAGTGTGTGTCCTCCCTATAATGAGTAGATTGCTGGGGGGGGGGGTAACTGAGTATTTAATGAACTGCACAGAATGTTTAATTTATTATGTTTCTAAAATATTGTTAGGAAGTAACAAATCACTGTAGTGAAGCATCTGGCATGCTATGCACATCATTTTCGTATGAGTGAATGGTGCTCTGGGTATGCTAGGTGACAACAAATTATGCCATTGTCTGTAAACACTAGTTTTACAACTACTTTTGCATTTTGTCTTTGCTCATATGGTGTGGAGAATCATCCCATTTACTACTGAATCACTACATGGCCCAATACTGACAAATGGGATTTTTACAGATAAATGAGTGTTAATGAAGATGCTACATGAACTAAAATTTGACTGCTAAATGCATCAGTTCAACATCTAGTACTGCAAAGATGCCTCATACAAGGATGTAGTTCCCTTTGCTACTTCGCTCTAATATAAGTAATTCAAAAAAAACAACTGGACTTGCTGAGTAATTAATTATTGAATTTTGAGTTTTTGTTTTTTTTGTTTTTTTTTTTAATTACTTATATTAGATATACCGTGACCTGAATGAATGAATGAAAATCTTCATAGTGATTTTGCTACTTTTTGCTTGCCTTTTTGTAATTGTTTGAATACTGTTAAATATTGGGTATTGGAAAAATGGTTATATTCCAGTATTGATTAAGTTTGAATATGTTTCATTTGTGCACTCATGACTTGTCATTCACACATCCTTCACACATTGGTTCCCATACTCTATTTATTCCCTAAGTCAAATGGATTAGGTTACAGGAAACGTATGGAATGTCTTATGGGTGGGCTGGGGGAGGTGTATCTCACAGATTTTGAATAAATTCCTGAACAAAGATAAGTTCGCTCACACACTGGACTCACACACTGGACTCACACACTGGACTCACACACTGGACACAGACACACACACAGACACACACTGACTCTCACATAATACAGACATACACAAAACTTTTATACAACATATTGATACATACATATTATTTTGGTAAGCTGTCAATATAGCATTTGACTGGCTAGGTATCTGTTAATTTGTATGTATTTTCTGTAACACATTTTCTACACATTAAATATATTTAAATATCACCTTGGTGAGTTGTGTTTATCGACCATAGAACTTATACAAATTATTAATAAGACAATAGTTTCTAACAGATGGCGAGCCTAGTCAGATTATAGACCTGGACATTAGACATATACACATTCTGTCAGCTTCAAAGGGGGACAGGAGGGTGTAGCTGAACTAAAGCTTCCAGATGTCTATATGAGTAAAAGAACCTAGAAGTATTTTGTGTAAGTATTACAGGCATTGACATAATTGCGGACGCAGTGAAAAAGATTCTGCTTTCCGGTGAGTATGGATTTTCTTGATAATTTGGCTAATAAGAGCAAATTCAAGTTTGATATCCCTCATAGTGTTATGTCTGATGCAGAGATATGGTCAGATCTGTATACTCAATGTATGAATGCTAATGTGTTGGTAGAGAAAAAAGATATTTCATTTTCCAGATTGAAACATAAAATTCAGAATATAATGCTATTAGTGAAAACGTTTAATACGTTAATGTGCTCAGAGAGGAAGGAAAATGATGTAGAAAAGATTACTACTCTAGATAAGAGAGAAGTAGAATGTGACAGAGTTAGCAATGACTGTCTGGCTAATGAAATTTCTAAGCATGAACTTAGACTGTCAGAAATAGAGTCAGTTTTGCAAAGGAATAACCAGGTTTCGGTTATTACAAAGGAACAGAGATCCATGTTGGTTCCGGATCTCAATAATCCAGAATTAGACTATGACAGGGCAAAACTGCAATTAAAAATTAATAAACAGTTATTTAAAATTGTGAAAGAGATTCCACATTTCAACCCCAAGTTAAATGTCCTCATGATTTCTGATCTATTTGAATCTCATATAGAGAAATATGATTTAAGTGAGGAACAAAAGAACAAAGTGTTTAAACTTTGGGTGCCAATACAGATTTCCAATAGGTTATCAATACCAGTGACTGAGCCAGAGATTGATATAGATGGGAATCTAATATATGGCTCTAGAAGGGAGAGGCTTATGCAGCTTAATTATATAATTAATGGAGAAGAGTTTTTTAACACTGCACTGCTTAATGATCTGAAGACCTCCATAGACGATGACCCCTTTGTGTTTATGGGTATATTTGAGCAAGCGTACAGGCTGGTTATGGGTATTAAAGAAGATCAAGTTCCTGAAGAAATGGTGAGAGTTTTTGTAAAGAAGTTTCAATACTTAGATACAGGAGCTGTTGTCCGTGCTTCAATGTTTAACACTCTTACAGAAGCAGCCACTTACATTGATAAGTATAGGAGACATCTTGTACTGCAGAGCTCAGACCCCTCAAACAAGCATGTGATCAGGGAAATATGCCAGTTACATAAAGCCAAAACACAGAATTATAAATATTCTACTTGTAATTTCTGTCATCGTCTTGGGCATTATGAAAAACGATGTTATAGAATGAAACGTTTAAAATGGAAAATATATCATACTGATAAAAATTCCGGGCTGATAAATGAGAAAGTTCAGGCGAAGCAACTAGATGCACAGAATGGCCACTTCCAATGTCCTTACAAAAGACCTAGGGCTGAAGACAAAAGGAGTTACTCTTTGTTAATGAAAACAAGGAATAATTACTGAATAGGGCTAGAGAAATGTTAGTACTTATTCTTTAAAGGTTTGAGAAAGCGTGAGTAAATAAATATGATTGGATACAATTTTTAAGAAAGTAATATTTACATGGAAATATGCAGTAATGATCGTAATGTTTTTTACTATATAGCAGGAAAAGTGAAGTTTAATATGTATTAACTGTTTTATACTGTAGAATATCTTCAACTTCCTCTTTAGACAAAGGCCAGGTTAAGATTATTAAATAGCTATTTTGTCAGTGGAATTATAAATATCAATATTGTATCATGATTCATTGTCTATCTTAAACTGTATCTATATGCAGTATGGGTTCTGTAGAGCTATATTTTGTATATAGCCTAAACATTAGAAGGTAACTTTTTATAATTTATAACCAAATGTTGTATTGGTTATAAGAAAGATTGGGAAGATTTAAAGGAAATCCAGTGAGCAAGTTGAGAATGATTTTTTGTAAGTTTCAAAACAATTTGGTGCATCTTGGCACCAGCACTGTTTTCATGTCTGGATTCCAATCTACCCACCCCCATCCTTGGGTGTCATGTTATGTTTTTTTTTAACCAGAACAAACAGGATATTTTGCTTCCACTGATCTAAATATTTTAAATAGTAATATCCATAGAACTTCAAGTGGGACTGATGTTGATGTTTTATAATCAAATCAGATTCACAAATGTTTAGATGTTGACTTGGTTTTTCCCAAATTATAAATTTATACATTGAATATTCTAAATTGTAAGATTTGGCTCTAAAGAGTATACTAGTAATACTCAGGTTACACCACTGAGTGATTTACTGTTCAACCAGAACATGGTGTTTATGTAATGAACATATGTCTACAGTATAAAAGGGGGGCAGATAGACAAATCTTATTTCCTAAATACTACATTATATTTCCATGTAAATTGCTAATAAATTAGGGACACTAATTACAATGATTTTTTTTTTGGTATATTTTCCAATGATGCAATAATTTCACTTACCTTTGCTGAATAAGTACAGAGCTAAAAGATTAAATACATCCTATTATATAATGGGATTAGTATGTTTCATATATTTTCACATGTTTTAACAGAAAAAGATAACAAATTTAAGTGTGAGG